>OY757315.1:38976763-40240326 GCA_963583905.1 Stenurella melanura | reverse complement strand
ATAAGTTAACATAACATAGGTTCTCTAAACTCAGAATTAGAAGACCAATCGAACCATGTAAAGAAAAATACAGGTTTCCATTTAAAATAAGAAAGTTGATACCGATTTTTGGCACACCCTGTATAGTTGGAGGACTGAAAATATTTTAGCTAGAACGGGCATGATCGATTATGACTGCATACCAAATTTCAAGTTTCTAATCCAACTGCAAGTTGAAAAACTTCTAATGAATGGCCTACGTGAATCACCCTGTATAATTGTATTCGTTGGAATAAAACATTAAGATCCTAAAATCGTTTTATAGATATATCATGTTTGGTTTTTTAAATATTTAGTATAAAACCAAAATAACCGCATATTTCCCTCTCTCTAACTCAACAGGTCAATAAAAATTACTTACCTTGAAATTAGTGTACTTTTCCACTTTCCCAGTCAATTTCCACTGCACTAGTTACTAGTAGTTACTAGTTTTTGCACAGATTTGTTAAAAGCACAGTCAGAAAATGAAATAGTTACTCTCCACACTCTAATCCCATGTAACTGTGTCTTCAACAGTTCAACAGGTCACAACCTGATGATTCGTGGAGCCGACAGTGTGGGACAAACGACGCGCGCGGTATGTGTTGAAAAACAACTGTATTAGGTAAAGTATCTTTAGAAGATTTGAGTATCTAAGATACTAGTCAGTATTTAAGATACTTTTTTGTATCTAAGATACTGAAAAGTATTTTAAATACTCTGAAAGTATCTTAAGATACTTTTCACAAATACAAGATACAAGATACTTTGGGAAAGTATTTAAGATACAAATACTTTTTTGCTTAAGTAAACAGTATTTAAGATACTTAAAGTATTTAAAATACTTTCAAGTATCTTTTGAGTACAAATACTCCCAGCACTGCTTCTAGTATATACATCAAATCTCAAATTTCTGCACTCGTACGATTTAGGTATTTCTACACACTCACCTCTATTTAACCCTCAACCCTTCAACGGAATCATCTCAAAATATAATCAAGTTTCAGGTGTCGTTAAAATATATACATGTGAAAATCCCAATTTTATTTCATCAACCCTTTTAATAATTGACTGCGGTGGTGAGAGGAATTGAAAATATTGTAAAAAAATCGGAGGAGCTGGCTTCTAGTATATACACCAAATCTCTAGTTCCTGTATTCTTACCAGCTTGTTTTATTTATTTTGCCATATTCGCCCCTATCTAACCCCCAACTCTTCGACGGAATAATCTCAAAATATAATCTAGTTCCAGGTGTCGTTATAATACATAACATACGTGACCAAATTTCAAGTGAATATCTTAATTTTATTTTATTAACCCATTTAATAATGGAGTGGAAGCGGTGGGAGGAATTGAAAATATTGTAATGAAAGTGGAGGACTTGGCTTCTAGTATATACACCAAATCCCAAGTTTCTGTACTCTTACCTGCTTGCTTTACTTATTTTCTCCTATTTACCCCTATTTACTCCCAGCCTTTCACCGGATAAGTTCAAAAAGTAATTCAGTTCCAAATCTCGTTATAGTACATATTTGTATAATATTAGTCAATATCTTAAACCCTTCCAGAGACATCTTGCACACACAAAAAAAGTTACAGACCGACAGACAGAATTTTTTTTTCGACGTTTCATGACATTCCAAATCAATTTCAACAAAAAGAAATTTGATTTTTTTTACGATTACTATACTTCCACTCCACTATGTGGATGTGGAAGTAATACCGTAGTGCTGAAGGTCAAAAAATCCTCACAAACGCAATCCTTAATCCAATCCTCACAAAAGCGCCCCCCCGCCACACACACAGTTCGTGTTACTGCGTGACACTAGATAAATAGTGAAATTTATATTTCCTCCTAATCAGTATTTTGTACGCTTTTCAATAATAATGTGTGATTTATTAAATCTACGGCTTTACTTAAATCCATAAATATCCCGACACGTCCGACACATTTATTATTTTTATCCAAATGATTGTATAATTTGTTCAAAAATGATATTATACAGCTTCGGTAGAACGACCTTCTTTAAAACCATATTGTGACTCCGAAAGGATTTTTTATTTTATTGAAAAACAATTATGTTAAGAACTACGTTTTCTAATATTTTAGAAATGCGATTAGTTTATAGTTTTCAGGTAATGTATTCAATGGCAAAAACGGCATATGTATTATTTATGTAAAATTTTCTCCTCTATCTTTGAGTCCTTATTTTTCAATTATAACCTTAGTTTGCCATATAAATAAACCGAACAGAGGTTAAACGACATGCCTCTTTGACATTTCTATTATTTTTGAGAATCTTTTTCAAATTTTCAGTCAGTTCAGAGACCTTCCGAAACATAAATATAAATGCATTGGACTACTACCTACATGTCACAAAACATAATATCTAATCGTAACATTGTAATGTAGGTAGGTAAACAAATGACATATACATATTCATATGCAATGTAGTTTGCATCATATTCGGTTAATGCCTGATTGAATATAAACAATAAATATATGCTTGGTACGTTGCGCTCCCGGCTAATCAAAGTCAATTACCAATTAATTATGAAATACCAATTAATTAATGGGTATTAAGATAAAGTTAGTACGGCTAATTGCAGGCTTAATGGTGATCTTCGAGAAATTAGCATAATTGAATTGGTTTGTACTGTAGCGAGAGGCTGGATACAATTGTGTATTGGACTATTTTAATTCAAATCTAATGAAACATTACGTAAATCATCGAAGAATTATTCCGCGGTAAATTTCAGTATTATGAATTTTTATCAGTACTTTGAAAAGTACTTTAGGTTTTGTTGTCAAATCATGCATACAAGATGAGTCACTAGTACGTTGGTGGCCACTGTCCCCTCAATCTTAAAAAATTATAGGTCGACAGTGGCATACCTTAAAATTATTTTCAAATCTAGAGCGTGCTTCATATTGTAGCGATAAGTTAACATAACATAAACATAAACACCACACATAGTAGACGACCCCCAAATCCAAAGCCTCTCATAGGTCGTCCGAAAGGGGTTACACACTTGAAAAAACGCAGACAGCATCCATTACCCACCAACATTGCCAATGTCGGTGCTGGGGATCGAACCCAGTACACGTTAGGCAGTCTGACCAAGCGTGCTCGCCACTATAGGCGAGTATGCCTGGGGTAAAAAAGAGGTTATTTTACAAACTTTGTATACCACTTGAGTTAGCATCGGATTCTTATAGGAAATATTTCACAGAATAAGATTTTCTCATGAATTTTCCTAAACCAGCTTCATGGTCAAATAATTGTTTAAACTAATTTTTTTTCGTTTTTTATTTAATAAAATGAAAACGGTTTGAAGACATTTTCAATACCCGTCGTTTGGCGTCAGGCCAACACATTTTGTCAGCCCGTTCATTTGTTATAGCCAATATAAATTTCTTAATTAACAAATTGATTACTCCGAAACTAATGAGGTCAGGATATTGTTTTTTTCAAAAAACATGCCTCTTATACCAAAGAATATACCATATTTTTTTGGCCTGATATCTTCAATAATTTTTGATTGTTTAAACAATTGGCATAATTTGTTAAATAACAAATAACTTTTTTTTTCAAAAGTTTGATCGACTTCAAACCAACTTTAAACGATAAATATTGATGTCGAGCATAACCCCCATAGAAGTCTGCACGAATGCAACTTTTTGTTTTGTTTATGGAATATCTCGGCTCTGGGTAAGCATATCGAAATAGGGTTTTGTGCAAATGAAAGTGCTTGGAAAAAGGAAAATTTTTAGACCAGAAAGAACTTGATGGGATAACCGGACCCGGAAATAAAAGTGACATTGAGTGAGAGGCTCTAATTTGTTTATTAAGCACTTTTTGGACACGAGGTTCGGTGCAAATCAAAGCTAACAAGTTTTTCCATTTGCACCGAACCTCGTGTCCAAAATGGTTATTTGCCAATTGTTTTAACAATCAAAAAGTATTAAAAATTTCGGGCCAAAAAACATATGGATATTCTGTGGTATAAAAGGCATGTTTTTTGAAAATAATAATATCCTGACCTCAATCATTTCGGAGTAATCAATTTGTAAATTAAGTAATTTATTTTGGCTCTAACAAATGAACGGGTTGACAAAATGAGTTATGCCTGGCGCCAAACGAAGCCCATTGAAAATGTTTTTCGATTGAATAAAGATTTTCTCAGATCCGTCAAACTGTTTTCATTTTATTAAATAAAGACGAAAGAAATTCGGTTTAAACAATTATTTGACCATGAAGCTCGCGGTATAGGAAAATTTTTTATAAGAGAATCTTGTTCAGCGGAATTTTTTCTATAAGAATTCGTAGCTAACTCAAATGGTATAGAAAATTTTTGAGAAAAATCCCAGGCAGACTCGCCTACTAAGACGCTTAGCCGACTGAGCTAACGTGCCGGTTAATGCCTGGGTTTATTAAATACCAAATATTTTTTTTATTTTAGTATTGAAATTTGACTCCTAATTCTACCTCCATCCATTATTTTGTATTTACACTGCGGCGTTGTCACATTATTCCGATTTTTCCGATAAATAATGCAATAATTTCCGATAAGATCTGCAAAAAACGTAGTTTCATAAATTAGGCCATCGTGTTGCTTTCAATGGTTAGTAGCAATTTATAGGTTTTTCAACTAATTCTACAGGGTGTTATCCACGATGATTCAAATGTTTACATTTTTGAACTGCCATAACACCTGCCTTCCAAATGAACACCGTGTATGTTCTTACTTAAAATAAATCAGAAAGTCATTAACTATACGCTGATATCCATAGTAACTTCTTTTTTCCCACTTGAATGTTTTAAAAACAGTGTTAAGGAAATTATCACTATGAAATATCATCGAGTAGGATTGTTTGCTGATACGTTTCTTAAATTTGTAATGATATATCTATAACTGTATTTCACACGCCTATAAAAATTTAATTTTAAACATTTTTTTCAAGTGGGGGAGAAAATGTTGTAGTCGCTAGTTAGCACTGTCCAGGCGCCCAATAGAGGATAAGGAATTGCTTATTCAACTCCGATAGCATAGTTTATAAATATATGTCCTAGATTAATTGTTCTCACTTCTATTATAATTTCGTTGTAATAAAGTCTACTTTTAAAAGCATTTTGCGTATTCCTTGTTGGCTAAGTTAGCCTGTACAGTTGTAAATTGTTTTTAAAAATACGGTTGTTACGGCCAACAACGTAACTGGTGTCAGAAGCGTGATGCTGTAGAGGAGTTTTCTTTCGAAAATTAAAGAAAACGTTGGTTCCAACCATTTGCCAAAGCAGAATCCACCCTGAAAGGACGAAGATAGTAGCCGAGGGCACACAAACCCGACGACAGCGAACAGTAGTCCTTAATTAAGAGAAGCAAAACCGAGAAAATTCAAGCAAAGAAAATTCAAAGTCCTTCCAACTTCGTACATCAAACCTACATTCTACATCGTTTCATCTCATCCCAGGAATCATCAAAGGAACCCAAGCGAGCAAAAAAACGAAGGGAAATACGAGGCAGGCTACGGTTTCTACATAGCTAGAAAGGTCACTCGTATCGTTATACCTTCCTCGCCAACGTGCCGAAAAACGAAATCGTCTCATCCCAGGTATCATCTAAGGAACCAAAGCGAGCAAAAAAAACGGAGGGAAATACGAGGCAGGCTACGGTTTCTACATAGCTAGAAAGGTCACTCGTATCGTTATACCTCCCTCGCCAACGTGCCGAAAAATGAAATCATCTTTAATGATGCTATTTTTGTAAGTATGATTGCTCATTCCCGCTTTTAAAAATCAAATTTACCCCCTACCTTATTCTACCCTCTTGTTACTCAGCAATAAAATATTCTATATAAGTCTCGACGTCCTAATCGAGCAAACTAAAATTGTTTAACCATAATATTCTATATAAGTCTCGACGTTCAAATCGAGCAAGCTAAAAATTACTTAATAATATAATACCAAAAATAAACAAAATTGACAACTTACTAGAAGAATTTTCGAAATTAAAAGTATCAAAAAAAGCGAAGAAAATGGCAACCCAACAACAACAACCACAACAACAACCACAGCAGCAACAACCACAACAACAACAACCCCAACTACAACAACATCGCCAACAGCCTACTATCAGGGATGTACTAGAAACCATCCCGAGGTTCGATGGAAATCCTGTTACAATATCAAACTTCATCATGGCATGTGAGAATGTCCTTAATACATTAGGACGAGCCGACGATAATGTTTTTAATTCATTCTTAATGGCACATATTATAAGCAAGTTAATAGGGCGAGCAGCACAGCTGATCGCTGTAAGAAATATCGTGAGCTGGCCTAAGTTAAAGGAAGCTATACAACTCACATTCGGAGACCTACGTGACGAAGATGCACTAATTCGCGACCTTCTGATGGCCAAGCAAGAAAATAATGAATCAGCAACAAAGTTCGGAGAGAAATGCCAGGATATAAATAGCCTTTTAACGTCGAAGGTAAATTCGTCTGATGACGATGATGCACTAAAAACCGAAAAAATTAAAATGTATAATAATATGACTATAAAAACATTCATGAAAGGATTAAAAGAACCATATAGCCTGATCGTGCGCTGCCGAAATCCCAAAACGATAGAAGAAGGTTTAAATATAATAAACGACGAAGATAACCTAAATTACATAAGAAAAACGAGCCAATTCCCTCCCAGGAACTTGCCACAAACACCGCTTCCACATATGCAGTTTCCACAAATAAGGAGGCCCGCACCTTTCATCAGACCTCAACAAACATTTATACCACCTACACGGTATCAAAATTTTAACCAAAATAACCAATTTTACCAATCACCTGCTAGACAAAATAATTGGCAGCCAAATAATTTTCAACCAAGAAACTGGATGCAAAATAATACACCGCAGACCTTCAGCAACAGAAATAACATTCAAATGCCACAAAGACCGGTAAGCAATGTTTTTCAACCCCGTTTTCAACCTAGTACAAGGCAAAACTTTTATAAACCCATACCAATGGATACTTCTTCTGGCAATACCACCTTTAGGAAACCAAACCTTGCATCTAACGAACTACACTACACCGATATAAACGACTTTTACCAGCAACCTGAAGACTATGCTGAAAACTACGTAAACTACGTAAACTACGAAGAACAATATCAAACCGAACAAGCCGAATATTATCAGCCTGATATTAATCAATATCAAAATCATCCCCAATATTACGAAGAAGCTTGTCAAGAAAATATAAATATCGAACAACCACCTTGTAATCAACTAATTGACGAAGCGACAAATTTTCAAGATACCAGCACAAACAAGGAGAAAACTTAGTGAATATTAATGCACAAATCGACACTCATCTACCCTATATTTATATTCCAGAACTTCAAGCTAACTTTTTAATCGACACTGGTTCTGCAAAAAGCCTAATAAACCCGGAATTAGCTATTAAACACTTTAAGGATAATATCAAACCGGAAAAATTCTCAATTCAGACTGCTCATGGACGCACTATACATACAGGAAGTATCATGGTCAGCCTACCCAAAACACTGAAACACTCAACACCGTATAAATTCTATTTATTTAATTTTAATAATGAATTTGGAGGACTAATAGGCATAGACTTGTTGCGAGAAATTAAAGCACAAATTAATACATATAAAAATGTACTTATTACCAAGAGAACATCAATTCCATTAAATTTAATTTGCACTGAAATAGAACAAGAAGAAGACATAAAAATCATTCCACCTAGGACAGAGGTAATAGTTAAGCTACCAGTAGAAGAAACAAAACTAAAACAGGGATTAATTTCTCAACATAAATTTAAAAAGGACTTAGAAATTCCGCCATCGATAGTCACCATCGAAAATAACCATATAATTACAACAATAAAAAATAATTCCGATGAACCACAAAATTTTAAACTAGACAAACCAATCAAGATTCAGGATTTTATGGAAATAAACAACACTAACATGGAGACACCCGAAGTATGGAATAACCCACAAATAGACGAGAAGCTAGTAGAAAATCTGGAGAAAAACCTAAGAACAAATCACATGAATACAGAAGAGAGAGAGAAAATACAGCAACTTTGTTTGGAATATAAAGACATATTTTATCACGAAGATCTACCTCTTACATTCACAAGTAAAATCAAACATCACATTAAGACAAAGGACGACAATCCGATATATACAAAAAGCTATCGTTACCCCCAAATACATAGGGAAGAAGTTAGGAGACAAATGGACAAAATGTTGAAAGACGATATTATACAATATAGTATATCGCCTTGGTCCTCACCAATATGGGTCGTGCCGAAAAAACAAGATGCAAGTGGAAAAGCAAAATGGAGGATAGTAATAGATTACAGGCGGCTTAACGAGAAAACAGTGGATAACAAATACCCTATCCCAAATATTGACGACCTGTTAAGCAAATTAGGCAACAGCACTTATTTTACAACCCTGGATTTGGCTAACGGTTTCTATCAGATAGAAATGGCCCCTGATGACATAGAAAAAACTGCATTCTCCACCGAAAACGGGCATTACGAATTCAAAAGAATGCCCTTTGGGCTAAAGAACGCTCCAGCCACTTTCCAATCTGTAATGGACCATATACTCAGAGGTTTACAAAATGAGATATGCTTAGTCTATATGGACGACATCGTCGTATTTTCTTCATCCCTAGATGAACATATTTCACGTCTAAACAAAATATTCGAACGACTTAGAGATGCAAATTTGAAAATCCAGCTAGACAAGTCTGAGTTTTTAAAACATGAAGCAGAATACCTTGGTCACGTTATCACACCGAATGGAGTTCATCCCAATCCGGACAAAGTACGAGCAATCCAAAAATTCCCAATACCAACCACTACAAAAGAAATAAAACAATTCCTTGGCCTGGTAGGCTACTACAGGAAGTTTATTAAAGACTTTGCGCACCTAACAAAACCATTGACAAAAAGCTTGAAGAAAAATTCAAAAATAGTCCATGACAAAAACTTTATAGAATCTTTCGAAAAATGCAAGGAAATTTTGAGTAATGCACCCATACTACAATACCCGGACTTTAATAAAACGTTTATTATAACAACTGACGCCTCAGATGTCGCCCTAGGAGCAGTGTTATCACAAATGAAGTCAGGGGATGATTTACCCATCTGTTACGCTTCAAAAACCCTAAACGAGACTGAGAGAAAGTACAGTACTTGCGAGCGGGAGCTTATGGCCATAGTATTCGCAACGAAGTACTTTAGGCCATACATATTTGGCAGAAAAATAAAAATAGTTACAGACCATAAACCTCTGCAATGGCTGATGAACCTAAAAGAATGTAACTCCCGATTAACACGTTGGAAATTAAAGTTAGAGGAATTTGACTACGAAATCGTACATAAGAAAGGAAAACATAACCTAAATGCCGACGCCCTATCAAGAATAAAAATCTACCCCCTTGAACATTCGATCATCGCCACCGCAGGAACCTCAAGGGATCTCAACACACCAACACCTAGTGAAGTAAATGACAACCTACGAAATGAAAACGATCAACGAAATCAGATGGACAACGACCCAGAAATACCCGAAATCGACCTAGAAATACCCGAAATCAATATAGAGATACCTGAACAAGCAGAAGACAATATAACTGTGCACTCCCAAAGAGATAACGCACCTAGTATACCCATAGCAGAAGACGCTATAGAAACAAAGACAAAACAAATATGGTTTGTTACAACCCAAGATCCAAGCGAATATACCACGAAAATTGCACAGTTTGATAAAAAGAAGGTGTTCCTAACCTTTATTGCAAAGGATAAAATACAAATACAAAACTGGCTAAAAGAATATCTAGCTCCAAAAGAAACATACTATGTTAATTGCACAGATGACTTTTATCCCACGCTATGCCGAGCTTATTTAAATGTTTTTATGAGCTATAAACCGAAATTAATTAGATGCATGGGCCACAAAACATACGTGCTTGAGGATAACGAAAAATTAAATATTACGAAAAGAATCCATGAAAGTCTTAATCATCGCGGAATCCTACCCACTTCACTACAAATTAAAAGAACCTATTACTGGCCGTCGATGGACAGAATGATATCGGATTACATAAAAAATTGCGTAATATGCAATAGAGCCAAATATGACCGATTACCACCCATAGCAACCATCAACTTAACGCCTACAGCAAGCAAACCATTAGACCACGTATTTGTGGACACGTTCGTAATTGAAAAACTTAAGTTCGTAACTATGTTAGACTCTTTTACAAAATACGCTATTGCTTACGAAATAGAAACCAAGAACGCAACAGAAATCTGCAATGCTCTTCTGGACTACTTCATGCACTATGGGATACCAAGAAAAATTACTACAGACAGTGGGACCGAATTTGAAAACAACCTAATTAAAGATCTAACCACATTATATGAAATTGACCACCACTTGACTACACCCTACAACCCAAGGTCGAACGGAGCGGCAGAAAGACTGCATTCAACTTTGATTGAACACTACAGAGTAGCCAAATTAGCAAGCCCAAATATGAGGCCTGCCGTTAGAATGAAACAATGTGTAATTGCCTACAATAACACCATACATTCGGCAACGAACTTCACACCACAGGAATTGCTATTTGGACAAACCAATGCAGCAAACCCCTACTCTATAAATGTACAACATAAAAACTACCAAGTTTTCGTCGACGAACTAAAAAAGACCACCCAAGCTCAATACGAGCTAGTAAAACAAAACTTAATAAAAACAAAACAAGCGGCATACCAACATAACCTAAGGAAAACGCAAGATTCGACAGATCAATATAAAGTCGGAGATAAAGTTTACATGCGAAATCCCAGGGGAAGATCAAAAACAACGAATCCGTTTATAGGTCCTTATGTAATTCAAGAAATAAACCCAGATAAAACCTGTGTCTTATTAAACAACCAAACAAAAAATACTAGAAAAATACACATGGATAAATTAAGACATTCCTATCTTATTCCAGATACGGAATCGGACTGCTCGTCAGCGGAGGAATCGGAGGACTAAAAATAGAAAAGGTCACCGAGAAAGCAGGACTTCTCCCACAACATATAGGAACTGCAAAAATCCAAAAATCTAAATGGACCTTAATCAAAGAAATTAGCTTAGACCCTTTGTACGACAACTATGACGCACTTAGGAAAATGTACAATAAACTAGGAGACTCCTATAATAATACCAAATACGGAACGACGTATATATTAGAAAATAAGATATATTTAGCCACAAGTGAACATATGCTAGATGTAATAGAACGAAAATTTAAACAATTACTAATCCATAAGAGAACAAAACGAGGACTTCTTAATATTCTGGGAAAAGCAGTGAAATTAATATCTGGAAATCTAGACGCAGATGATGGTGAACGATATGAAAAAGAAATTCAAAAACTACAAGAAAGCCAAAATAAACTGTCACACATGAGTTCAAATCAAATTTCGATACTGGAAAATACTATTAAAACATTCAACAAATCTATGAAGACTCTAGAAAACAACGAATTAATTATAACAAGTAGAATAATGCAAATTCAAGCACATATGGAAAAACAAGATATCTACGCCAATGAAAATAGAGCCATATCACTCTTGCATACTACGCACAGCCAACTAATTATTGCCATGAACGAAATTATAAGAATCCTGGAAGAAATAGAAACGTCGATTACCTTCGCTAGAATAGGATTAATGCACCCTTCTATAATCGATCCAGAGGATTTGCAGTATGAACTACATAAAATAATCGAATTAATTAGTGAACCAAATAAACTGCCATTCTCCATAGATGATCTTATATCATTTGAAAAAATTATAGAAATTAAAGCTTATCAAAAAAATAACGTAATAAAATTTATCATAGAAGTTCCTATCATCCAGGATGAGATGTACAATATTTTTCACCTATGGGCCCTACCTACGTTAACGTCTGATAATAGTTTTAATATTATAATCCCAAGATCCAAATTCCTAGTTCTGTCCGAGCAATCATACACACTATTTGATGAACCCTGTATAGAAATAAATAACGAAAATTATTTTTGTAAACTGTCAGAATTACATCATGTAAATAATAAAGTTTGTGAAATTCAAATCATACTTAAAGAGCAAACTCTAAACTGTAGTCAGAGTAAAATAAAACTTATCGAATCTAAAGTACAAGAAATCGATAAAAACCAATATATAATCATTTCTCCGACGAGAAACGTATTGAAAATAAATTGTAATAATCATTTAGAAACAAAGGACGTTCTTGGAACCTATATTATCTCGCTTTTACCAGAGTGCTTTATTCAGTTTAATGACCATATAATAAAGATTTTTAAAACTGATTTAAAAATTAAACAAATTAGTAGCTACCTGCCGAATGTGCAATATGACATTGAGAAATTATCTTTCAAAAGTAAAGCACTAGAAATTTCACATATTGACTTAGACGATATAAATAAACTAAACGATGAATTAAATTTAAATAAACAGCTTATGAAAAATTTAGAAATTGAACAGACGTCATATTTTGATTTTGAAACTCTTTCTATTTATGTTGTGATTGCTTTGATAATAATTTATGTTATGTTCCCTAGACTGAAATTATTGTATCTCAGAATGACTTCAAGAAAAAATCAACTAGAAGAAAATAAAGAGGATACCCAAACACAAAATGTGTCCTTTCGCATAACATGAAGTTATGCTCAAGTTCGGCCCAGGAGGAGTTAGCACTGTCCAGGCGCCCAATAGAGGATAAGGAATTGCTTATTCAACTCCGATAGCATAGTTTATAAATATATGTCCTAGATTAATTGTTCTCACTTCTATTATAATTTCGTTGTAATAAAGTCTACTTTTAAAAGCATTTTGCGTATTCCTTGTTGGCTAAGTTAGCCTGTACAGTTGTAAATTGTTTTTAAAAATACGGTTGTTACGGCCAACAACGTAACTCGCTCATTCTGGCTTAATATTTCCATCTGGTGTAAATATGAGCCATCAGCCATTTCTCAATTATAGAAATATGCATCATTTAAGAAAATAGGAACATAATAACCAGACAAACATTCCTATCGAAGGACCATATTAGGGTGATCACTAAAGGCGCGTATTCATTTCTACCATCAATATTGTTTATTGTACTTTTAAAGGCAATAATATCCTAAGATTTTTTATTAAGCGCAGGCCTCCAAATTTACAAGATTTGGTAGCTGCTATATACTTAGGTTTAAATAAACTTCACGTAGATTATGTTATATTGACAATATTTATTACAATTTTGTGTGTTTCATTTGAAAAAATCGAGATTCAAAATATGAAAATTTGATAATCGTGGAATACACCCTGTAGAACTATGTTCAACTTTGTACCCTGTATCTATTGACTTGAAATGTTTCAGCAATCAATTACCTCCACGCTGAAATCCATATGATAACTTTTCTTCGACAATAATTTTTCAAAAAACGTGCAAGTGATATGAGGCATAAAACTAAAAATCGTCAATTCCATTTTTTTGAAATTCATATGCAAGGTCTAAAGATATAAAAATTATGTATTGTAAAAAAAACTTTTTTATTATACTTTTAGAACATTAAAGAACAAGAAATTGGCGACTTTGGGGCTATAAAGATTTTATTTTGAGGGACATTTTTTAAATAATATCTCTCCACAATGCTGTAAGAATTTTTAGTACCGATTTCTAATATCTATTTTGAGACGTAGAAAAATGTATCTCTATTTTGTCAATTAACAGCATTCAGAAAAAAAAATATGATTTACCTCATTACTGACATTAGGCAATTTTTAAACAAGATTTGCAACTGCTTAAACTTTCCGTAACGTCGATAACGAAAATCCACCTGTAATTCAACTAGTCTTAGACAAGAAAAACGGTTAGCCATTTCCGGAAGTTTATTTAAAATGTTGAAAACATTGAGAAGGAACTGCAGTTCTGTAAAAGACAAATCTTTGTAATGTTAGCGTTTTAAAACCCTCTTTTTCATAGCACGAGAATTGCAATTTATGCTTTTGATGGTGCATGCAGAGGAGCGCTATTGTTCCCAGATCTAGAATACGTTCAAGCTAAATCCAGCTATTTTTTAAATTGTCTTACAAAACCGCTTTATAACTTAAAAATACAAATGTGTAATGTCTCTCTCTCTCTGTTGGCTCTCACACTAGATGCCACTTTAACTAGACTACTGTGTTAAAAAAGTAAATATGGATTTTCACCAGTTGTCTGGGTCCTGTCACACTCTATATAATTTACTCTTAGTACTTTAACACATGTGAAAATGTAACAATATTGCAATATTTGGCACAGATGATATAATAAAATTTTCTACTGCAATATTTTTCAAATATGTTGATTGTAGGTAGAAAAGGCAGGAGAAACAAGATGAAGATCATCAATAAAGCATTATAAAAAACTCTAACCTGATGCTGACAATAGCCCAATCACTAGCTACTCAATTGTACTTTCTCGCTAAAGTTAATCTATTGGATATATTTCTCAAGAAAAGTTAACGTGATGTTTAGTCCAAAAATAGACAGGCCTAAATCATATCCCCCTATTAGTTTAACCTCTTTTCTTGTTAAAGCAGTGGTTAAAATATTACATCAACATATAAAAAATGAACTTTTTACAGGTGCTCAGCATCATCCTAAATAATTTGTCTATCAACGTGGCAAGTCGACAATAAATACTTTGTACGCCTCATAGAGTGACAGAATGGACAAAATTCTGGCAATAATGAATGTCGTGTCCGGCAATAATGAATGTTGGTGTTTAACAGCATTTTGTCAAACATATATGAGAATCAGTTATCATACTTTAAGGTAGTACAGCAAGGTTTTTTTGTAGCTTTTGTACCTGGTATCTGTAAAAGGACCCCGCTTTCAAGCTAGCAAATATGCATACGTTCTTAACATATCACACTGTTTATTGCCAAAATATTAGCTTTGCTAAAATGACGTGGATCTGGCGGCTCTGGATCTTGGTCTATAAGTCACTGCGGCTTTTTTGAATTTTTTTTTTGCATATTCCATCCCATAAGCTCCCATGTATTTCTTGGCACTATTCAAAAGTTGTCTTTTGAGCTGAAATTTACAGGATCTTTTTTTTTTTTTTGGTGAAAGGAACCAAAAGTCGGTACCAACTTGTTTATGTTAAACGGAATATCCTATATGTTTCAACTTTTCGAAATGAACATAAAATTCTAAATCCAAACATGTAGCACATCCTATATCTAAAGCCAGTAGTTTCGGAGATACTTGACCTTTTACAAAAAAATTGACAGGTGCAACGGTTTGCAAGAACCGTTATAACTTTCTAAGTGTAGGGGATCCTCATATGTTCTTTGGCACGTAGAAAGAACACAAGATGAGCTAGTCCCTATAATTGAAATAAATTCCATAATAGTATACAATTATACAAGTGTCCTATTTTTCGCGTTACATTTTGACAAATTTAAACCTCAAAAACTTTTTTATTTCAAATGGAACGCCCTGTATTTTTTTAAATCAAATTATGTAAAATTAAATTCTCCTTTCCGTGCTTTGATAGAGCCAAATATTCTGAAAGTTTCTAATAAGCGCTTTACAGTGTATGGTGATGGTTTCTATTCTTGTGGGTATCGAGTAGGTTACATGTTCTTGATATTACCTTATTATATTCTCCAGAAATAATAAACAAATCTAAAAACTCTTCGTGGTTGTAATGTAAACGTGATGGCATTTTTTACATAAGAGAATGACTAACATTAATGATTATTTCTAATCATAGCTAAGTTGATATCAATTTCGTTTTAAAATTCTTGAATATTTAGGAAAAGTTCAAAAAGTTGTGGCTTTTACCCATACAACACCTATACTAAAAAAAAGGAAATTTAATTTTACATAATTTGATGTTAATAAATATAATAATAATAATAACAATAATTTATTAAACCCTTTTTTGCCAATTACAATGAAATGGATTAGGTACGTCAAATGTGGGCTAAGGCCACGGTTAATGCATAAATAGTATATAAACAATAACACAATAAAACATCAATAGTATATGAACATCGACAGACAACTAAATGTAAAATTGTAAAGTCATATGTAAATATATTAATACAATATGGTAAGTATAGCAATTAAGTATACGACAAATGATACACAAACAAACAAACAAGATATTACAATACATTGATGAAATGAACAATATTTAAGTGAATTTTTTACCTTAAAATGGTTTAAGATAAACCATTCAGTCAACCCTACCTGTTTTTAGCACAATATAATTCAAATTCGTTAAGGTTGTAGAAGCAGTTTTCAGTTAGTAGGGATTTAAGAGAGTTTTTAAACTTCAGCAATGGGCATAGCTTTCTAACTTTTTCAGGTAGCATGTTAAAGAAATTGGATCCCGCATAATCAGGAGATTTCTTATAGAATGTATGCGTAAACTTTTCAATATGTATGTGGTCCTTTATGCGTGTTGTATATGAATGAAGGTCACTATTTTTCAAGTAATTATCTAAATTTTTATAAATATGCTGTAATAATTTGAATATATACACCCCAGTAAGAGTTAAAATTTTATTATTTTTAAATGTATCCCTACATGATTCACGAAACGATAAACCAAATATAAGGGTATTCCATTTGAAATAAAAAAGTTCTTGAGGTTTGAATTTGACAAAATGTAACGTGCGAAATAGAACATTTGGTATATTATTAAGGAATTTATTTTTATGGAAGAAACTAGCTGATCTTGTCTTCATTCTATGTGCCAAAGAGCAAATGAGGATCGCCTACACGAAGAAAGTAATAACGGTTAGTGCAAACCATTGCAACTCAAATTTTTTATAAAATGTCAAGTATCTCTAATACAGCTGGGTTTAGGAATAGATTGTGTCACATATTTGGACTGGAATTTTATGGCCATTTTGAAACGTCGAAATATATAGGGTGGTCTATTTAAAATAAGCAAGTTGGTACCGACTTTTGGCACACCCTGTATTGCAGGAGGAAATATTCTGGGTAGGACGGGCTTAATCGATTATATCTGCATGCCAAGTTTCAAGTTTGTAATCCAGCTGCAAGTTGAAATTTCAAAATAGCCGCTGTGACTCACTATTCCAGATTCCTTTCTGAGTATTTAAAAAAAATTCAAGTCGATGTCTTAAAAATTGAACCTCATAGCGAGTGTTCTCCATTCTGCCACGCTGTGCGCCCTAGAAAAAGGCTCTAAAAAGACGTTAACGACCAATGAGGTAGCTACACGCACATTCATAGATATGGAGCGTCCCTTTGTCAAAACCTCTTATGATTCCATACAAACAGTGGCGGGAAAAGCAATATACAACGACCAACAATTCATTTAATATAATTTATGCTCAGAAGGAAAATAATTATTACAAATATGGGAAGTCCGCTACAGTGATTGTAAACAACGGTGGAGTTCTATCGCCCTTGCTGTGGATAAATTGTGGTGGATGACTACCTCCATCCATGAGTTCAATTACTCTGGCTTCAGGGATACACTAATGGTCTCGTCAAAAAAGTTACTTCAGGTTCAAATCATTTTGTGGCTTATTTAAGGAACATATAACGAAAGAAATCCTTTAAGATGGAAGAAGGGACAGGAGGAACACTCGAGCACAAAGACAAGCGAAAGAGTTAATACATTATTAGCAAGTTAATGCTATAAGACTTCTAGAACTCAAAATGTCTGATTTCAGGCTGATGGTAAACATTGTAGTGGGCTATTGTTTCTGGAGATATCTTAAGAAAATATGAGAAACGCACAAAATAATAAATGCAGATACTGAGACTACAGAACATATACTTTCCGAATGCAAGGTGTTAATTAACGTTAAGATAAAGTACCTAGAATAGGCAGAAGGGGCTTGTTCGGCATTTTTTTTTATTTCATAAATCGAAAGTGCAAGTATAAATTAATGGATCTGCAAAAATTCAGAATCTTATTCGCACGTTTAGTATCTTAAAAACTATTACAAATCTCCATCTCGCGAAAATGGGGCGTGGCCTGGCGCTACGTCACTATACACATAGACTCGACGATCTCAACAGACTTGATGCTCCTTACTTGTTATAATTATAAGTGTTTTCGAAGTATTGTTTGTTTTGCTTACTACTTGACAGTAGGGGAGTTACTGTTTGGTGAAATGTCTAAAAATTACAATTTTCTCTCGCTCCTGCCGGGACGAATTTTAGATTTTGTCCCTGCAATTTACGATTGGAATTCATCGCCGACCTTCTCCTTTCCGTAGAGACATAGAACGAACTTCCACTCGGCGTATTTATTTAGTTACCAGCGTTTAAAAATTCCATGTTTTTCGACTTTTCAGGTTAAATTTGAAAGGACCCAGAAAGCCATTTTTCTTACGTCATTTGCATATAGTGACGTCACAAATGAGCGCTCGGTTTTTGCAACTATTACTAATTTCAACTCCTTATATCTCGAGAACGAAAAAAGTTAATAATACGAAATTTTAACTGTATAATGAGAATATCGAGTACTTTATGAAAAAGTATAAAAACCATATTAAAGGAATATCATGGAACAAGCCCATTAACGCCCGAACACATAGGTAAATTAGGTCCCAGGAAAATCACAACCTACGTAACATGAATTCCATGAAACAACTATTTATAGGTCCACAAAATATTTTTCAGGGTGCAATATTATGTTATTTATTTACAAAGATAAATTACGTATAGAAAGAGAGAAGGAAATAAACTTGACTTATTGTTGATTTAAAGTTAAGACAGTACGAATAAGTAATTTCTCTACTATTGTACCCAGTCCGATAGAACTTTGATTATTATTATTAACTGAAATCCAATCTATATTTTTAAATAATAGAACAGTGTTATCTGCATAAGATGCTATTCTAAAGCTATTATATTTAATGGAGAGATGCTATTTATATAAATTATCAATAATATTGGACCTATTACTGTACCTTGTGGAACACCTATTTACTAGGTAATCCTAGGTAATAAGGTCTAATTAGGTTAAATATTATTTATTTTTTTGGTAATGGTTTATGTATGTTTTTTTTTTAATATTACACCTAAACTTATTGTGAACTACTTCAAAGAATTTTTAAGTTGTTGCAACCGACGTTTAGTACAGGCAAATTAACAATTTAGGGTAACAAAAATTAATAAAAGAATCATCTCTGGGATTTAAGTAGGTAATAACCTGGAGAATGAGATGATGCATTCTTTTCATTTCCAAGTTCCGGGAAAATTTTAAAAAAATTGGAGAAACTTTTTGATTTTCGGTTTATTTGCTCTAGCGGCCAATATAATGAAAATAGAGAAAGAAGTTCCCAACAAAAGTTGTAGCTCGTCTTTTTCTCTACAAAAAAGGTCTTTACAAATTGTTGTCTTACTTAAGTCGTTTAGAAGATAAATCAAGTTTTCCACTTTTAGTTTTAGGCCGCTTTGAAATGCGCGAAAAATGAGAATTCTCCAGGAGTTTCGTACGACCGGGCTCATCGATCGATAATTCTTACTATTCAGAGCCCCTAAAAAAAATGAAAATTACACAAAATGTAGAGAAAAGTCTCAGCTTTAATGTGGAACTAATCACAAAATTCATAAAAAAATTTATCAAGGAGAGAAAGTTTCAGAAGATGGCTTAGTGAACTTTCTACAGTTGATCCACAGATTTATTCATATCTTTGCCGGGAGTCGTTAGAATGATAATTCATTTTGCCTATATATTCTTATATAATGATGTATTAATCCAATTAACATTTTATTGCAATTACTTTTGTTGGAAAAATATACCTTGCGATCAAAATAGAGGGTATATTTCTCATCGATCAATCACCTCCAAATTTTGTAGTTCAATTCGCTATATCTTAAGTAATAATAATAGCACAGTTTTAATTTTTGGATTATAAGAACAATAAAACATATTCTTTCGAATGACATTAGAGTTTTTTAAATGGGTGTAGTATTTTTTGAATTTGTCTACATTATTCAAACACGTTCAGAAAATGAACAATTATACAGTAAAACATATACAACTTATTTGTTTCTTAACTTTCTTCAACGAAATTTTCACGAAATATAGATTAAAGTGCGTGGAATCGAATCCATGCAGTGAAAAAGCAAAGATGTGTATAAGTCAACTGTATAAAGTTTACTAAGCCATTTTCTAACACTTTTTTCTCTATGATAAACATTTGTATGAATTTTGTGATTAGTTCCACATTAAAGCTGAGACTTTTCTCTACATTTTACGTTGCTTTCATTTTTCTAAGCGGCTCTGAATAGTAATAATTATCGATCGATATGCCCGGTCGTACGAAACTCCCAGAGAATTCTCATTTTCCGCGCATTTCGGAGCGGCTCAAAACTGTAAGTGGAAAACTGGATTTATCTCCTAAACGGCTTAAGTAAGACAAAAATTGGTAAAGACCTATTTTGTAGAGAAAGAGACGAGCTACAAATTTTGTTGAAAACTTTTTTCTGCATTTTCATTATTTTAGCAAAAAAACCGAAAATCAAAAAGTGTTTTCAAATTTGTTTGAATTTTCCCGGAACTTGGAAGTGCAAAGAATGCGTCATTCCATTCTACAGGTTATTAACTACCTAAATCCCAGAGATGATTCTTATTTTAATTTTTGGGAGGTTTTTACAACATTTTGACTTCATTGCCTGTACTAGTTATCTACTTTAAGAAAATGCATGTCTGAATTCATTGACATATGGTACATTTTGTTCCCTTCATTATATAATTTATGAAAATACATAAAAATAACCACGTACCGGCACTGCAGGAATAAAAAGAAATATTCTCTATGTGCTTTGTAACTTCTAAGGGCAACTTTAAGCAGGCATAAATCATTGTCTGTAAAATATGTGGAAAGAACTTTAGAAAGTGTATATTTGGTAAACTTCACTAAGGCGTTCATTTATTTTCTCATAAAACTTCACAAAATGCCGATGAAACGTACTTGGCGTAAAGCTGGACAAAATATGCGCAGGCCTAGAGAAAGGAATGTAATAAAACCCATTTTAGGTCTTGATTGGTTTCAATTTGCCTCAATATGTTGAAATATAAATGTAAAACTGTTCTGAATAATTCGTACAGACGTTTTACGAGCTTTTGTAAAACTCTAGCTATAAAATATAGCATTTCAATTATTCAAGTAGATTACTAGTCAATAAAAATAAAATTACAGTTTGAATTGCTTTTGCTCGCAGTAATTCCCGTAGTGGTAGTTTTACGAAGATGTTTTGTCGAAAACATTGCAATATATTATTACTGTAATAAAAATAACTGATTGCAATTGGATGAAAGTAGACGTGGCATTATTACTAAAGCTATAACAAGTGAAAGAAGTCTCTCTTTTCAAAAATCCCAATGATATCATCAGCTAATTTTGGAAGTTAAATAAAAGTGCTATCCCATACAGCACAAGGACATCCTCAGAACATACTGGGGACAACTTTTCAGGACATATGGGATATCCTGGGAAGATCCCATTATCACCTTAGGATGTCCGTAGGATATCCAAATGGGACAGTTCGGGCTTTGCTGATGACGTCCTCAGAATAGATCTACACCCGATAAAAATTTTTATCGGGTGTAGGTCTATTTGGAAATCGTAAACAAAACAATCGTTTTGCTTGTCGGGAATTTCTTTTGCATTCACCGTATATTAAAATCATATTTAACTTATCTTCATTGGTGTATATAACCATTTTCTAAATTTATTTTTTTTATTGCCTTATTTGGATTAATTTGCTTTGAATTGTTTCTAAGTACACTATTTCTGTTTGAAACTATGATTGAAATGCACCAACTATAAACTTTGTTTAATAACTGTCAAACTTAAAAAGCCTACTAATATCTCTTAAGTAGATTTTTCATTACCATTCTAAATTAGTGTGTATTTTCTTTGTTATCTTACTTACTTTAAGTTTTGGGACCCGTTTTATTAGAAGCGTTATTAGAAAAAAAAAAGTAATATGTAGGAACATATGGATATTGGTTCATCATGTTAGTTCCGGTTTGGCCGGAAGTGGTAAACATAATTTTATGATAGTGTATTATATCACTTTCCTTATCTTGAAAAAAAGTGTTTGCTAACCAATATTCACGTGTACTGGCATTAATGAAAGAAACTCATGTAACTCCAAAACGGCTTGTTTTTTGTAAATTTTCTATACCATCAAAATTATTCACAAATTATTATTTAATCACATGACTTATGTTTCAAGGTTCCAGCCATCAAAAAATAGTTTTGCATCGCAGCGCCATCTCTGTGTGCTGTTGAGGAAAAATTCTAATCACGGTTATTTAAACCTTTCTTTGGTATCAATCATCTGCAATTTACAAAAATAAAATATCTTTATTAATTTTAGAGATAATG
Organism: Stenurella melanura; assembly: GCA_963583905.1. Classification (NCBI taxonomy): domain Eukaryota; kingdom Metazoa; phylum Arthropoda; class Insecta; order Coleoptera; family Cerambycidae; genus Stenurella; species Stenurella melanura. The sequence continues at coordinate 40,217,836 of OY757315.1, read as the reverse complement.
GCCTGGGGACTTTTAACTGAAACACCCTGTATATACACATTATTTATAAGTGCACTGAGAAAGAAAATTTACAATATTTTATTTTTATTTTTTTATTTTATGAATACAGCTGCCCAGACAGATGTGCATCCAATTACAGGGCAGGAAATATTCAAATAAGCATGTATACATTACAATATCAAGTAAAGATGTCTTTAATTGTGGTAAATATTTTTTGTAGTAATTATAAAAAAAGTATTTACGAACTCGATTGGAACAGCACGGAATTAAAGGATCTTACGGGGTATTGTCAATATATCGCTTCACATTGAATGAGAGATCACAGAATTTTAAAGATTTATATTCACCACTCCTCGTCTATAGTCCACGCGGACTTGATCCGCCTATCACATAGAAATATAGATGGGATTAAATACTTAGTGCCACCTTGTTCATAGTTTTTGCATGCCATAATATATAAAACAAAAAATACGTACGAACTATGTGTATCGTATGATCTGTACGAGGCAGTGCAGTACAACCAGGCAGCGTTATAAATTACTTAATTCTAGTGAATATTTGAACAAATTATTAGTTTTATTACTGTATTTGAGTAATTTTTTGCAACTGATTGTTCAAAATGGCATTTTAGAGGCCTTTCGATAGTAGTGACTACGAAATGGACGATTTTGATACAGAGCCTATACAAACGGAATTTGAAAATAAAGACTTACACATTCAATCTCAAAGGGTTATTCTGAATATTTACCCGTGTTTAAAAGGCGAAAATATTGACTCTTCATATAATCAAATCGTGAAGAGAATTTGCGTATTAACCAAATTTAGCCGTACTACAATTTACAGGGTTATTGAGCCGGGGATGTAGTTGATCATTCTATTAAGCGGAAAAGAGTTGGACAAAATCTTTAAAAAGTTGATAACAGTCAAAAGATGCCATTCGTAGATTTGTGTATGACTTTTACAATGAACAGAAGGTGCCCACATTAGAAATGATTAGGGATAGGTTACGCGACTATCCAGATTATAACTATAAATCGTTAGATACTTTGCGAAACGTTTTGCTCGATTGCTGTTTTAGGTACATAAAATTGGACAAACGAATGATAGTTATGGAATCAGCACTCATCGTTGATCATCGACACGAGTACCTGCGTAAAATAAAAAAATACGGAGATGCAAATAGAGACATAATTTATCTTGACGAAACATGGTTTGATACCCATGATGTAGTTCAATACGGTTGGATAGATAACACCAAAAAGTGTAATTTAGGGGAAAAAGAATTATAATTCTACATGCTCGATGTAAAAGCGGTTTTATTCCAAATGCGTTGTTGTTGTCTGCTAAAAATGTCAAGCAATCCTCTGTCGACTACCACGAGGACATGACAGCCTAATTATTTGAGAAGCGGGCAAAGGTTAAAAAACATCCCACCAAATTCTGTAATTGTTATGGACAATGCGTCATACCATTCGCGGCAACACAGAAAAATTCCGAACACCAACACAAGAAAAGACGATATCATTAATTTATGAAAGGCAAAGGCTTGGAAATACCAAAACAAACACAAAGAAACTTTATTAGAACTGATTGGAAAGCAACATTTTAAAAAGGAACATGCCGTTGAAAAAATGTTTGAAGCACACGATCATACTATTATACGCCTGTCACTATATTATTGCGTTTTCAACCCCATTGAAATGGTATGGTCCGATTTAAAAACCAGTCTACGTCAGTATAATCAATTCTCACAATTAAGTGGATCTGCCTTAAAGAATATAAAAATAATAGTAGACGAAACAGGCAAAAGCGATATATGGAGGAAGTGTGCATCTCATGTGATAAAAAAGGAAAATTAATGTTCTATATTACCACTTATTAATCCAATTATTTTTAATGTAAATACCATTTCAAGTTCTGAAAACTTGGATAGTGACGAAAGAGATATTGTTTATTTAAAGTTCATAGACAAAGGGTTTTTGAAATTTGTTTATTTAACGTCAACCTATTTCCGCTACTGAGACCAATTATCGATGCCAGGAAACGAGTTCCCCCTTAAAACTTTGCCGAGTCTTTCCTATAGAAAAGTAGAAATTTTCTACCTGTCTAACATCATGATACTGAAAAGTTCGTAGTATCATGGCCTAATATTTAATAAAGAAGATAGTTGCTACTTTACGCCCCTTCGGAAGGATTATATGACATTTATGCAACTTCCGCCTAACATTACATAACTTTTCCGCTAGAAAATAGAACGAGAGGTAGGTCACTAGACAATAGACCTAGCCTTAATATATCATTTATGTGACTCATCAAATGTGATGAATATGTTTTTTCATTAACCACTCCTATTGAATAAAGGTACTATAGAAATCCCTTTCTTTAACAATTAAAAAATAATTATTTAGTATTTAAAGTATTTTTACATTTCCATCCCCGCCACCCATGTCCCATAAGGGAGATGCCGACTTTACTCCGAGTTTTCGTTTTTATTCTGTCCCAATTAAGATCATATATCATCATACTTACTTGGATCTAATATTACTATTGGTTTAAATGACTATATTCATTCAATCTGAATATTTATATATCCCAAATAAATAAAATAGTTATATAATTTTACAAAAACAAAGTTTAGTATTTCCATTTACATGAATCCGTACATTTTTTTCTCAGTGTGAATAATTGAATATGTGAAAATGTTAAATAAAATGGCGCAATATTAAATTTTTTCTTTATTCTTTTATTATAAATGGGAAATGTAAGTTATGAAGCATAAGTAAATAAAATACTATATTCACTTTTGTACATGATCTTTTAAATATCATCACCAGATATATGGCTAAAGATTCCTCTTCTTCATCGTCGTCTTTTTCATCTGGCTGATCAAATTGATTATCACCATCCTCGTTGTCCGTTACATTTGACTTTACAGTCTCAAGTATTTCAGAAATATATTCACTTTCTCCGTCGAAATCATTTGATACTGATGGAGCGTGGATAAATGTTTGTCCTTTACACTAGCCACAAACTGTGGAGCATTGCAACCCTACTTTTCTACATTCACAATTCGCGCCACAGCCTTTCTTGTAATTGCAGAAGATTGTAAAGTTCTTCTGGTGCTGGTGGCAATAGTGCCATCCTGTATACGGATGCGTGCTTGCCAGTCTCCACGCTGTATCTCGAGTATGGGTGATGACACGAAAAATTCTTGAAATAAAAATTGTAGATAATTTTTTTATCTATAAGTTTTATGACGTATTTCGCTTAGGATACCAGATAATAGCGAAAAACCGATTCTCGTGACCTTTTACCTTGAATATCTTGACACGCAGACACGAGATTATATAAGACTTTTCTACCAGTCCTCAGAATGCCAAAGCAGAGGTTCATAAAAATTTCCAGCTTATTTCCTTCCATTCCGAGGTTTATTTTGCCTTATTTGACTAGATTAATAGCTGTATTAACAATATAGGTAATTATGGGTGTCAGATAAGGAACTTCATCATTCATATACTGAATTTATCGTTACCAACTGCACTAAAACCAATTTTAATAGCATTATCGTTCTTTTAATTCAAATAATAAACTAGACAGACACATTCTATATTGTCCGGTTTATTGAAGTTCCTGTATAATTGCTGAATATTCTATAGGATAACACAAATAACTAACATTTTCAGAGTCCATTATTATCAACAGCTCGTTATCCGTACCCCTTGTTTGGAATAAAACAAGGTAATTTAGTCGTAGAGGCAATTGGCTCAGTGTTAAAGTGGGTAATTCATATTAATGTCCGCTGACGTCTCGTTTACTTCCGCTTATGTGTATAACAATTATAAAAATTTCATTTTTATATGTAGAGTTTTTACATTTTATGTAAGGTCGCAGGACCTAAAATGGAATGGAATAGGTATCCAGTATCTAGCATTAAGGAGATTATGTGGACTTTTTGTGTTTTAAAAAGTGGGTAAAACATGCGCTTGTTTAACGGCTATACACAATATGGAACTTGCTACAATACCTAAAAATTCGATTTACAGATACAAGTTTTCTCTAGCTGCTGCGTTCTCCTCATAGTTTTCTATAATGCGAGTAACATCGGCGTGGCTTGTATGCGGTTTAGTAGTTGGGAATAGAAAAGCAATTACAGCAACCGCTGAACTTTAAATATAGTGCGGCACGGCGGCGGGACGAAACCAATTAATATTTAAGCCACATAAAATAAATAGACAAAACTGAGTTATTAACATCAATATCAAAACTCTGTTCTGTGTTCTTGCTCTACATTTGATTTGGAAAATCAAACACTACAACCACAACTGTTACCAATCTCAAAAATGGTTTCTTAGTGTGCTGATCTTGCTAGATATTTATAAAGCCGTTGACATAATCATATATGTAAGAATTAATTTTATTATTTTGAGCAATCCTCAGAAACCGTTATTTATTTATGAAACAAAGCTCTCAATCACCTATCCCCAGACGTGCCTGGATCGTTTTCATTTGCTTGATCTACATTCGTAATTTTTGTTTTGTTGTAATTTACACTCAAACCGTATTCAGAACTTATTATTTGGACTTTTTCCAGCCAGTGCATGAGCTCATCCTCACTCGCTGTAATGAGGGTGGTATCATCCGCAAATCTCAAATTAGAAACATTGATTCCTCCCACAGTTGCTCCAGCACAAGTAGCATCACGTATTCAATATAGATGTTGAAGAGGGGGTGGTGACAGAACGCAGCCTTGTCTGATGCCTTTAACAACTTTACATTTGCTGAAGTTAGTATTGTCTATCTTCATTTCGTCTATTGTAACTCAAAACCAGTCATTTTGAAGATCACTCCGAATACCTTCCACTTTTTCTTCACATAATTCGCTGAGAATTTTTTTACGAAGCGGGCATTCACTTGAAACGTGTTGCCCCACGCAATATTTGTTTGGAAAATGTGTAAAATGAGCGTTATTTAATACACTCCATGGAAGATTTAAAGGTATTAACAAAAGAGCTAAATCGAAATAAAACTCGTCCTTTGAAACCCTCTTTTCCCTTTTTGTATTGCACGCGTGTGTGTAGCTATTTACATGTTCTAAAACAACATTTTTCTGTTCACACCTTATTGCGATATCACAAATATTACATATTATATTTTCGCCATCAAAATGTAGTTCTTTGTAAGCCTTAACTAATTTTCGACAGAACTTTTTCTCGGACTAAAACGCAGCATATTAACAATAAGTCGTTCTTTCATAAATCACAATTATAAACTAGGTCCTGTGCCACGTTCACTTAATTTAAAGGCGAGTAAGTAGTAAATAATGTTTGGCGTGTCGGCCACGTGTTGTAGGTCTGCATTATTTACGCACTCTTGCTTCTTTAACATAAATAGCGTTTTTTGTATAAATATATTATACTTTATAATTTATATCACACGAAAAATAAATCAAAATTTATTTATTATTCAGTAAATTAAACACCTGTGCTTATTTGAATAAATCCTTGTAACGGAGCACCTGAAAATTAAACCTAAATTCCGATCGCTGAAATGGTATACCCGAAAATCTCAAATCACTGCGACAGCATCAGTTTCGTATATTTGTAAAAAACATGTATTTTAAATAGCTAAGCAAATATAAATTGTAGATGCGTATCAAATTAATTTAAGTAGTAACTTCATATAATTTTCAAATTAAAACTAATTAATGTCTTTTTCTATTTTCCTTTAGGTATAAGTACTTGTACATCTTACTTTTAGTTTAATTTAGAATAAGTTTATTAGTTCGAATATATTGAAATTTGGACAGTTAGTTAGTGTTAGGTAGAGGAAGAACCCTATTGTTTTTGAACAATATAGATCAATAAATAAGAAAGTTATTTATTTACTATGTGACGTTTCGTTCACTCGTCGGTTGAGTGAAGGGGCGTCACTTTGGCACTCGAGCTCGGTGCGGTTACGGTAAGCTCGGGCGCCACCTTTACAGTTTTTCTCGTGGTGTAAAGGACCCACGCTAGCCTCTTGACACAGCCTGTTGCAGTAGGGCTGGGATAGCGTCAGAGGAGACACGGTACGTCCAGGGGTCTAGGGGTAGTAGACTTCACACACACCAAAATAAAAGGCACAGTTCAGATCCTACATATAGATATTTATTGTTCCTAATATATATAATTCTACCTAACCTATAACTACTACGGTTAACTATGGTGACGGTGGCGAAGCAAGAGGACGGCTATAAGCAGGATACGAGCTTAGAGAAACGCAGCGGTAAGTCGGAGCAACTACTATCGGTATAAAAGCGGACAGAGCAGATACCAGGCGGAGGAAAGCAAAAGCACAATAAACAATGAGATTAAAAAAACACAAATACTCAGGCAACTTGGCTAAGGCGCAGAGCCTAATGTTAGTACACACTTCCGGTCACGGTTCCTTGTTGGTGTAATCACCCCAAAGGAGAGATTAAACCAACGAGGTTCACGGGCGCTACTTTGCGCTGGTGGATGTCCTTGTAGCTTTCCGGCCGACGCAACTAGACCAGAAAGCTCAAAGCTTCCTCCAGACGACGGTACTAGGCCAGAGGGCAAACACGAGTCCGGTTACCAGCGGAAAGTTTCCCAGTCACACACTCTCCCAACTTGCACACTGGCTCACTCCTGTAGGCGGTATTTGGTCGGGGATGATATCTCGGTGTGCTAGAAGGCTTTGTGACTTTCCGGCCGACGCAACTAGACCAGAAAGCCCCAAGCTTCCCAAGTACTCGCTTGTCCTCCAGACGACGGTGCTAGGCCAGAAGGCAAACACGAGACCTGTTGCCAACCAATGTATCCTCCCAGACACACGGCGGAGCAAACCGGAATTAGTACACAAGGTGGCACTTAGTCCCAGCCAAGCTGCTTATTTACGGTCGGATTTACTTACTCTCTCTCTCCTGTGAAATGGCGGTTGCGGTCCACGGATGAAGGTCAAAATTAATGGATCCCCAATTAATTGATCCCAAATTAATTGATAATATTTGGTTGGCTGGGCCAAGTATTCGTTAACGGTGAAGCCAATCGTGTCAGTGATGGAGACAGTGCTCCATCTGGCGGAGTGTATTTCTACTTGATAATTTTAATAATGAAAGTATAATACTTATTTTTGCTCTGTGTGGACAGTATAAAATATTAATATTTAAAATACGAAAATAGACGGTGGTTTTGGGTGTAATTTCCACACCAGAAATGATGCCCAATACCTGTATTAGAAAATACTTATATCCTAAATAGAGAAATAGACGGCGGTGTCGGGTGCAATTTCCACACTATAAAAATGCTTCATTACAACTAAATAAGAAAACATTTATTTTAATGTTTTGCAATTAGAATAAAAATGTCTAAAACTAATACTATTGACAAAAAAGAAAACTGCGAAGAGTATCTTATAGAATGTGCAACAATTATATAAAAATTGTAGTAAATCGGCGAAGAGTATAATGGTTAGCTTGTTATTGTTGTATGATCGAATGGATCAATAAGATATGTATTCATTAATTTCATATATCTCGCTGTTCTCTTTGCATTTGATTAAATTCTAATTGGTTCGAATAAGCTTCAATTTATTTATTCCTGGCGACATCCAGTTGAGACATGCGGTTAATTACTTCCAATAGTTTGTTGACAAATTGAATATATTCGATCTGAAGGCATTTCGACATATAAACAGATAAAAGCAAGAATTACTTAACCAAATTGATATAATTAAATTTTCATTATAAATAGGCCCCATCAAATTTCAAATGTAATTAATGTAAACGTTATCGGGTGGATGAACTGAGTTTCATCACACAATTTTAACTCCTAAATTACCTGACTTGCTATCGTGTTTAGCTTTAGGTTTGCTCGTGGCGCTTTAATGGGGGTGACTCTTTGGAGAAGGTTAACACGGGGAATTTATATTTATTTATATTTCACATCGTTTCATTTATATTTAGACGTAAACAGGTTGTTAAAAGGCTTCTTCATTTCGCGCTACAAGAACTCCACTTTTATATCTGGAAATTTGATCAATTGGGGTCATTGATTTTATTTCTAAATTGTGCTTTTTTACTTTTGTGACTACAGAAATAATTGTTCGGAAAATTTTAATAATATGTTTTTCTTTATTTATATCACTTTTAGTTATAGCTTGTCCAGTCTCAGTTTGAAACTCATAAAAAAAATCGGTAAAGGTATTTACACAGAACTTTCCTCTTTATTTGTGCATGGCGATCACTCTAAAAAATTAATAATTTCGAGATGACATTGAAAATAATAATCCGAATATAGTCGTCACTATTATTACAAAGAAAACCTGATAAGTTTTGGTCAAAAAGATATACAGAGTGCTCATCCAACAACAAAAGTTTAATACTAAATGACAGGTGCCAAATATGGAAGGCTTGCAAATACCTTTACAAATGTCCACCATGACTGAATTATTTCTTGGGATTACCACCCTGTACATTTATCATTTGATTTATCAAAAAATTTCATTTTTTTTGAAACTTTTCAAACATGCTGGTAAAAAAATTATCAAATTTTTTTTCTTCTGAAATAGGTTTAGAAACGTGGAAATTTTAAATTTGAGCTAAAAGGAAAGTTTCCTTCTATTCTATAGTAGTGGTAATTTTTTTTTTTTTTTAAATAGGTTTAGAATTCCATGAAACGTGAAAATTTTAAATTCGAGCAAAGAAAAAATGTCCGTCTATTTTAGTGGTAAAAATGTTTCATTAATGTTGGTGAAAAAAATGTTCAAAATTTTTTTTTCTGAAATAGGTTTAGAATGTCATGAAACGTGAAAATTTTAAATTTGAGCAAAAAACAAATTTTTCCATCTATTCTAGTGGTAAATTTTTTTCCCAAAATGGTAAAAAAAGCTGCAAACTTTTTTTTTTTCGAAATAGGTTTGGAATGTCATGAAACGTGGAAATTTTAAATTTGAGCAACGAAAAATTTTTCGTCTATTCTATTATAATAAGTAGTGATAACTAGATTAAAAATTTTTCAAAAAAATTTTTAAATTTGTTTGAATAGGTTTAGACTGCCATGGAAACGTGGAAATTTTAAATTTGAACAAAGAAAAAAAATTTCCATCTTTTCCATCATTTCCATTAGTGGTAAAATTTTATTAAAAATGGTATAAACATATTCTAAATTTTTTTTAAAATAGGTTTAGAATGCTATAAAATGTGGAAATTTTAAATTTGAACAAAGAAAAATCATTTTTCATCTATTTTAGTGGTAAAAAATTTTTCAAAAATGTTGGAAAAAAAGTTTCCAATTTTTTTTTTTTTTAATAGGCTTAAAATGCTATAAAACGTGGAAATTTTAAATTTGAACAAAGAAAAGAAAATTTTCAACTATTTTTAGCAGTAAAAAATTTTTCAAAAACGTTTAGCGTGTCATGAAACGTGGAAAATTTAAATTTGAGCAAAAAAACATTTTTTTTCCTTATTTATTCCCTTTAGAGCAAAACAAAAATTTTTCATTATTTATTTCCCTAGGATCGTCCACCTTGTATATTTTCCAGTGAAACTTCAACCATGTCTTCGCTGACAGTAGCATCAACTACCCATCAAATTTGACTGCTCTCCGTGAAGTAGTTTTTTAGTTAATGCACCAACAGATAGACAGACAGACAGACAGGGGATGAAAAAATATTATAAAAAAATTTGAGGCTTTGGCTTCTAGTACATGCAGCGAATTTCAAGTTACTGTACTCTTATCAACTTGCTTTACTTATTTTCCCCGATTTACCCTTATTTAACCCCCAACCCTTCAATGGAACCATGTCGTTATAATACATACGTGTACCAAATATCAAGTGAATATCTCAATTTTATTTTACCAACCTCATCAATAATGGAGTAGGGGTGGTGGGGGGTTGAAAAAGATTATAAAAAGAACTTAGGCCTTGGTTTCTAGCACATATACCGAATTTCACGTTTCTGTACTCTCACCAGCTTGTTTTACTTATTTCCCCCTATTTACCCCTATTACCCCCAAACCCTTCACCTGATATATTCAAAAAACAATTCAGTTCCAGATCTCGGTACAATATATACGTGTACAAAATTTCAAGTCTATATCTTTACCCGTTCCGGAGAAAACGTGCGAACAAAAAAAAAGTGACAGAAAGACGGACGGACAGACAGAAAGACAGACAGACAGACAGACAGCCAGGCAGACAGACAGACAGACAGACACCCAGACAGGAAAAATTTTATTTCGCTCAAAGTTAAAATCTCGACGTTTCATGACATTCTAAACCTGTTTCAGGTAAAAAAAAAAAATAATTTTTTTTTTACGATCACTATACTTCCAATCCACTACGTGGATGTGGAAGTAAAATAAATTTACACAGCCACGCCTCCCGCGCTAATCAACGTACCGCTACCAGCTTTGCTGACCGAAGGGCGAGTATTCAATGGATCATCACCAACCAATTAAGGCACATTCTGTCAATTTACAAATAGTACACATTTTGTGGCGCTAGCTCTCGGACTACTAAGACAGCAGTTTTTATTTCGATGACCATCTTTCACCAAGATAAGTTTTGATATTATAGTATATGTGTACCACCTAAACTACGAATGGAAACACCAAAAAATAAATATAATCTCGCTTATAAATGTGTCACAGTTTGTAATTTATTCAAAATATAACCCGTCGCGTCAGTTTTGAAATTACTGACTGCGACATTAGCAGATAAAGCGTGATACCCGTTGACATTGTTAAATTACCCTTCTACAAATGGTTGTACGTCATTTGCTACTATTTATCCGTTCTATATGGCACAATATCCAACTGATGCAAATTAAGATGAACGATGATGGCGAATTTAAATCAAAGTCGAAAGTCGGATAGTTTTAAGGGTAGCTGTAACTATATATTACGGAGGAGAGATATATTAGCATTTGTCATTCCTGCCCTTCATAATATGTACACTAATGGATTAAGAACGAACATCGTTTCCTGTTTTAGATTTATCAAAACCACAGGACGAAACTTGAGACTCAACCCGGCATTTGGTTGAGTGAAAACCATTGGCGTTTATACGCCCGCCTACGGAGTCTGCACGGGACTACATCTTTAATAATTGATCAGTTTCGGATAATCGACGAGCTCGTCTGTGTCAGATTGTAACTACGCTGAATTCCTATTACTTGTCTTTTAGTTTAGAGAATAATGTGACATTCATATAAAGTGGCTCTAAATTATTGCACAAAACTTTGAGGAGCCGTACAGGGTATTGAATTTCGAAGAAAATTTAAACCCTTTACCACACTCTCGACATTTTTATCTGAAATTCGGTGTGATTTTTATATTTTAGGATACATTCTTTTGTTAACATTGAATTGCTATTACGTTGCCTGTGGCGTACGTATGTATTCTGCAGTTTAACATTTTTATATAAATATCGGATGCCTCAGATTCTCTCAAATTTGGATTTCATTTGGTACACAGGCACACAAAAATAGAAAAAAGTCGAAACCCAGAGGGTAGATCCCCTAATCCTATGTACTTTGGGCCGCTGAAATCGAATATGGCAATGAAAAAGGTTTTAATTATCCAATTTTCCCCTAGCACACTCCCTTACAACCCTCCTGGGGAGTTGAAATTGTATGTATATTTTTGGTTTATTTGATTCGCTGAAGCCGAATATGAAGATTAAACATGATACTAACCACCAGGTCACCTCTTTACAACCTCCCGTGGAAGCTTGAAGTCGCATAATTTTATCTATTATATCTCTTGCTTGTAAACGACCCACTAAATCTAAGAAGTTTTCTCTTGGAAGCCCTCTTCTTTTCAGGTAAATCTCTCTTTAAATTCCACCTACTTTGGGAGGGGGGGGGAGGGGGTAGGTATAGTTTAGTTGTAGTGTGGGAATCACATGCTTCGTCCCCGTTTAAATGGACCATTATTTAATGATTTTTTAAATAACCATTTCTTTCAATATCTCGAGGATATTCCTCTTAATTTAAGAAACAAATGCTGATTTCAAATGGACGGAGCTCCTGCACATTTTGCTGTTGAGAACCGTTTGTGGGTAAACAATAATTATACTGAACGGTGGATCGGTCGATTAGGTGCAAGAGCCTGACCACCCCGTTCACCAGATTTAACTCCAGTTGATTTCTTTGTCTGGGACTATTTTAAGGACAAAGTCTACGCAATCCCTGTAAACACGAGAGAAGAGTTAATAGAAAGAATTATCGAAGAATATGAAGATTTTCGGGCTAATCCTGACTTCATTCGTAAAGCTACACACTCTGAATGGCACCGATGTCAGAAATGTGTTGAAGCTGGCGGAACTCCATTACTAAAGGAGCTGATAAAATAAAATTGAGATATTCCCTTGAAATTTGTTTTACATGTTTGTATTATAACGACATTTGGAACTACATTATATCTAAAGATGATTCCGTTGAAGGAGTGGGGGTAAGTAGGGGCAAATAAGAGAAAATCAGTAAAGCAAGCTGGCAGAAATTTGGGATTTGGTGTATATACTAGAAGTCATGGCCTCAGATATTTTTATAATACTTTTCACCCCCCACCACCTCCACTTCATTATTAAAGGGGTTGATAAAATAAAATTGAGATATTTGCTTGATATTTGGTACACGTATGTGGTATAATGATATCTGATTAAGATGATTCCGTCGAAGGGATGGGGTTAAGGGTAAATAGGGTACCTAAATAGAGCAAGCTAATCAGAAACCAGAAACTTAATTGTTGGGGAAGTATACCAACGTCTAAAATTGGTTGTTATTAAAATTTTATGACCAATTATTTTCACATACTAGAGTGCAAATATAGTCTAGTTGGATGGGTAATCTGGATGTGGAAGTAATGAATCCTTATACAGCGGTTTTTTAATGGTGCAGTGCTTGCCTACAAATATATAATACCGTATTTAACTGAACATTATTTAATCTATTTCGGCTATTTCTGCACCAATTTGTCAACTATTGAATCCTTTATTAAATAGCTACTCGGGGTAAGGTCAATGGGTGGGTCTAGGGTAGTTTCATTTCAGTTCGAAATTAGTTCAACCTAAATTGTCATCACAATAGTTATGGCGATAAATTTAATTATTTAAGAGGCTTATCAACTGCGAACTATTCAAACAGAAACTAATAAATATAATTTATTGCTCTAATGAAATTAGTTACTAGAAAGTGATTTCAATTTTTCTATATTGATTTTAAGAACCATTGAGACCTAGAAACTAAGTTTAATTGTACATGCAGATTACACTACTTTCTTTGCTAGATTGAATTAATTACGGCTTGCATATTCTTTAGGTTGATAAAAATATAAAATATATGTAAAACTATGTTGAATAATCTAGATATTTGTTACATTCATTCTATAAACCTAAGTCACTATGAGGAAATAGTGAGACATTTTCCAGCTAATAAATTGAATTGATTTGTCGTCATTCGATATATCGCGCGCATCTCATAATAGGGAACTTGCCTATAATTCAAAAAATTAAAATAATACAAAAAAACATTGCGTAACGTAACAAAACGTGTACTTCACAAAAAAAATAGATTTCTAATTCCACGCAATCAGTATGAGCCTTTTCATTTTCTTGACGTTTGGTAACCACTTTGTAATAAATTTAAAAAAAAAACATCATTTTTACTTTATGATTATTGGAAGTTTTTGTTAAGACTATATGCTTAACAGGCAACCGTGACAAGCGGCATGATGCTGTTAGTAGCACTAAATACAGCAGAGAGGTCAACTAGAATAATTTTCTATATCGTTGACATCGGAAAGAATTACCAATAATTGAAAGTAATAGGCGTAACAGATAGCTGGCACAACTGCAATAACTATTTTTATAAATCTGTCCAAATCTTGACACATGATGGTTTTTGAGGAGTGGTTACAATTATTCTGAGCTCAACAGAAAGGCTCAAAGCCATCATAGATACTGCCTTGGTTTTGCATGAAACATCGTTATGAGTGGCTTTGTGCCTTTCTGATGAGCTCAGAATAAGGGCGAAAAATGTTTCAAAGAGCGATAAAATTGAACTGGCCCGGAAAGAGCTGTGACGTCACAGTCTATAATATTCGGTAGTTGTGGCGACGGGAAGTAACACAATCAGATGTTTACCGATGTTATTAGACACTGATTGATTTTCGTTTCCATTTTAAATATTATGCACTTGCAATTGACGGTGATGCTTGTATTTACGGCTTAATAAACTATGAAATCAAGCGGCCGAGTGCTGGGATCTCCGTCGTCGCTTGTATATTGTAGGGTGTGACGTCACGACCTGTTTGAAACGGTTCGTTCGCGCGCAAAACTTTAATAATATATAACACATTTATTATTGGGAATTAAGGCGTCATATTTTGCATATCTTATTTTTTAGCATATTAGAACATTTTGATGCAGTAAAAAAAAGTGAAAGTTCCCTATTCCTGTCACATAATTTGATATCTGACGACTAGCTGTGAGTTTAATCAGAAAAGGGAATTTTTCTAATTATTTTATATACACTATGCTCCACTTAAAGCTCTCCAGTCTGTAACGTTCGTAATATTTTAAGCGACCATGTTGGGCACATCAAATTGTAGATAATTTTAAACTTTTTAAACATGCACACAGCGTGACTGGAAAAAATCTTGTTTGGAAAAATCGTTAAGAAAGGAACTTAATTTTCTTGAATATATTTCTACCTCAACCTTTGCACGAACTGAGTTAATGTTCTTATAAATATTTTAATTAGCTTCAATTTATGTTATTACGTCATATTCGAAATTATTTTTGGTTTTATAAAAAAAAAAATTATGTGCTCTTACCGATTCCAAACTGAATTTAAAAAAAAAAACTTTGAAACGATTGTAAATAATAGTTTTGTAAAAGACATGTCATAAACAGTATTTAAAGTAACAAGACAGCAATAATAAACAAAGGGGAAAAATATTTCTTTTATTAAAATATACTAAATATGAAATTTCAAAATTTATGGGGATAAAATCATCCGTTTTCCCCTAAGACGAAAATGGAATTAAAATATTTGACCCAAACTAACAATTGTATTTAAATAGAAACTTATAATACAGTTTACGTCACAATAAATACTAATTTTTAAAGTTGATTCAATCAGGTAAAAAGGTCTAGACATTACAGTTGTGCATTACAAATACTGTTCAAAATTTTGTCCAATAACGTCAACTCAATAACTCATTCTCTTTATTAATTCACAATTAACAGTACGTAATAGATATGACGTCGAAGAGAATTACATTCATTCCTTATTCTATTTTGCAAATGTGCTACGTTAACAGGTTGGATTTCATATACGAGTGTTTGAAGGTAACCCCACAAAAAGATATCCAGCGGACTTAAATCTGGCGATCACAGTGGTCCAGAATTACCTGTCCACTGATTTCCAAACGTCACCTTGTATACATCTATTTTTGTGTACAGTAAAATGTTTTATATGGTTTTCATTAATACTAGAAATGGAGAAGCCAATGAATTTCGTTCTATTATGCCTGAACAGATTTTTTTTCTAGCCACATTCTCACCACACTTAGACCAATTGACGATTTCGGTATTGAGTTTTTCCAATTATTTCCGTAAAAAGTAGTGCCGTATCATCAGCTATAGATGTATTGAAACATTCTTTATTGGATTTTGCAAACAGCAGAAAAAATAACAACCTATAACTAAAAGAAAAACTTTGTGTAGAAATATTAATATTTCTACACAAAGTTTTTCTTTTAGTTATAAGTTGTTATTTTTTCTGCTGTTTGCAAAATCCTATAAAGAATGTTTCAATACAATTATAAGCAAACAAATAATAATTCATTTTTAATCAGCTATAGATATTATATTAAATTCGAAGTTACATAGGAGTAAACTATTTATGTAAATTATAAATAATATTGGTCCAAATACGGTTCCCTGTGGAACTCCAGATTTTGTTATCAGTGGATAACTCAATTTATTATTATTTTTGCATACTGTTGTCTATTTTTTAAATAATTTCTTATTACATTTAGAATAATGCCCCTTATCTCGTTATTCCCCAGCTGATCGATTAATATATTACGCGACATTGTGTCAACGGCATTGGCGAGGTCAAAAAACACGGTTATACGTTTTTTGCTCTCATTTAATTTATTATTTATATTATTTACAACTTCAAACTGACTCTGTATTTTTGTTATTTCTGACACCAAATTGCATTTTTGATCATAAATTAAATTGGTCTAAGTACTTTATTGTTCTAATCTGCATAGCTTTCTCGCAAATTTTAGCTATATTATTTACTAACGTTATTGACCTATAATTACTAACATTCGTTGAGTCACCAGATTTGTAAATTGGAGTGATTACTGATTCATTCAAATGTTTTGGTATAGTTCCAATAGGGTGTGTGCACTTTTCTTTTGAACTCCATTTTGTTATCAGTGGATCACTCAACTTATTATTATTTTTGCATACTATTGTCTGTTTTTTAAATAATTTTTTATTACGGTTAGAATTATGCCCCTTACCTCGAGATTCCCCAGCTTATCGATTAATATATTGCGCGAAACTGTATCAAAGGCCTTGGCGAAGTCAAGAAACATGGCTACGCGTTTTTTGTCCTCATTTAATTTATCATTCATATAATTTATAACTTTTAACTGACTCTGTATTTCTGACACCAAATTGAATTTTTGATAATATGTTAAATTGGTCCAAGTATTCTATTATTCTATTCTTCATAGCTTTCTCGCAAATTTTAGCTATATTATTTACTAACGTTATCGGCCTATAATCACTAACATTAGATGAGTCACCACACTTGTAAATTGGAGTGATTACTGATTCTTTCAAATGTTCTGGTATAGTTCCAATAGGGTATGTGCACATTCCTTTTGAACTCGAAAAATATAAAATACTCGTGGTATTTATAATAGAGCTGAAACAATTTTTGAGCAGATTTTTTTTTTTTTTTAAGCAGCTTTAAAACAAATTTAGATTCAAATTAAATATTCGCTACCAAAGAACGGACGTGGCGTCACTTTCTAAATAAACAAAACATCTTTGTGTACTAGAGGTGGGGCACATGGCATTTTTTTAATCACAGTGATCGCTACGGTGATCGTTCAACCTTTTCTCATCAATAGCTATCAGCGATCACTAATTATTCGCGGAAAATGACAGACTAATATTAATTCTGATTTCCTTTAAGGTTATGTTGTTAACATAAACCATCGCTGATAAACCAAATTATATAGATATAATATGCTAATGTGTAATAATGCGAAAACTAAATCATATATTTAATAACTATATTTGTTTATTAAATATTTAATTTCATCTGATGATACGAATACGTTTAAGCTTTCATATTTATGTATTACTTCATATTAATACTTCATTTAAAGTTGAAGTAAATTTTTATATATTGCACACACCCTATTGACCATACAAAAAAGAAAGTAAAAAACCATTGTCATTTTATAGTTCTCTATTTTGTGAATATACAACTTCCTCATTTTATGTATAGTATTTACGAACTCAATTGGAACGGCACGGAACTAGAGGATCTTATGGGGTATTGTCAATATATAGCTTCACATTGAATGAGAGAGCACAGAATTTTACATATTTATATTCACCACTCCTCGTCTGCAATCCACGTGGACTTGATCCGCCTGTCACATAAAAATATAGGAGGGATTAGATGTTTAGCGAATTTGATTTGTCAACACCAACCTTGTTCAGAGTTTTTGCATGCCATAATATATAAAACAAAAAATACATATGACCTATTTGTATCATTGATCTGCACGAGACAATGCAGTACAGCCAGGCAGCGTTAAAAATTACTTAATTCTAGTGAATATTTGAACAAACTATTAGTTTTATTACTACGTTTGAGTGATTTTTTGCAACTAATTGTTTAAAATGGCATTTGGAGACCTCTCTATAGTAGTGACAACGAAACGGATGATTTTGTTATAGAGCCTATACACGCGGAATTTGAAAATAAAGACTAACACTTTGAAACTCAAAGGGTTATTTTAAATATTTACCCGTGTTTAAAAGGCGAAAATATTGAATCTTCATATAATCAAATTGTGAAGAGGATTTGTGAGTTCACCAAATTTAGCCATACTATAATTTATAGGGTTATTAGAGCCGGGGATGTAGTTGATCATTTTATTAAACGGAAAAGAGTTGGACAAGAACTTAAAAGACTTGATAACGCGTAAAATGATGTCATTCGTCGATTTGTGTATGACTTTTACAATGAACAGAAGGTGCCCACATTAGAAATGGTTAGGGATGTTACTCGACTATTCAGATTATAACTATAAATCATTAGATACTTTGCGAGACGTTTTGCTCGACTGCGGTTTTAACTACAAAAATTGGACAAACGAATGGTAGTTATGGAATCGGCACGCATCGTTGATCATCAACACGAGTACCTGCGTAAAATAAAAGAATACCGAGATGCAAATAGAGACATAATTTATCTTTACGAAACATGGTTTGACACCCATGATGTAGTTCAATAGGGTTGGGTAGATAACACCAAAAAGTGTGATTTAAGTGCTCCATGTTCTAGGAGAAAAAGAATTATAATTCTGCATGCTGGAAGTTAAAACGGTTTAATTCCAAATGCATTGTTGTCTGCTAAAAATATTAAGCAGTCCTGTACCGACTACCACGAGGATATGACAGCAGAATTATTTGAGCAGTGGGCAAAGGAACAGCTGTTACCAAATATTCCACGAAATTCTGTAATTGTTATGGACAATGCGTCATACTATTCGCGGCAACACACAAAAATTCCGAACACCAACACAAGAAAGGGCGATATCATTGAATTTATGAATGGTATAGGCTTGGAAATTCCAGAAAAAACACAAAAAAGACTTTATTGGAAAGCAAAATTTTAAAAAGGAATATACCGTTGAGAAAATTTTTGAAGCACACGATCAGTATTTTACGTCTGCCTCCATATTATTGCGTTTTCAACCCCATTGAAATGGTGTGGGCTGATGTAAAAAAAAGACTACGTCAATATAATCAATCCCCACAATTAAGTGAATCTGTGTTAAAGAATATAAAGATAATAGTAGACGATATAGGCAAAAGCGATATAAGAAGGAAGTGTGTATCTCATGTGATAAAAAAGGAAAATGAATATTCTATATTACCACCTATTAATCCAATTATTATTAATGTAAATACTGATTCAAGTTCTGAAAACTCGGATAGTGACGAATGAAATATTGTTTATTTAAAACTCATAGACAAAGCTTTTTTGAAATTTGTTTATTTAACCTCGACCTATTTTCGCTACTGAGACCAATTACCGATGCCAGAAAACGAGTTCCCCCTTTAAAATTTTGCAGAGTGTTTCCTCATGATCATGATACTGCAAAGTTTATAGTATCATGGCCTAACATTTAATAAACAAGACAGTCGCTGCTTTACGCCGATTCGGAAGGACTATATACCATCTATGCAACTTCCGCCTAAGATTACATAACTTGCCGCCAGAAGATAGAACGAAAGGTAGGTCACTAGACAATAGACGTAGCCTTAATATATCATTTATGTGACTTATCAAATGTGATAAACATATTTTTTCATTTACTGCTTCTATTGAATAAAGGTATTATAGAAATCTCTTTCTTTAACAATTAAAAAATAATTATTTAGTATTTAAAGCGTTTTTACATTTCTACCGCCGCCGCCTATGTCTCATAAAGGAGATGCCGGCTTTATTCCGAGTTTTCGTTTTAATGGTGTCCCAATTGAAATCATAATACTATGGCACTATTTACAATAGACAGTCTCGAAGTACCAATTATTATTCAATACTAAAATCGCAATTTTCAATTCGTTATAATTTGGAGAATATCCATATTCAAGAAAAATTGCGTATTATCTTTGTTCTTACAAATGAATTTTCTACCAGATCCAGCATTAGTTTTTTATTTTATTTTCCTCCCCCATAGAAGAGATGGGAAACCACCTCCACCTCCCTTGAAAAGTCATTGCAGAAAGAATCATGAAGATCCATTCACTGCTCGAGAATTCCAAGGTAAAAAAATTCATTGACGACTGACAATAACAGGTACATAGTTCCTATTTGTTCAGTATTATAGGGTTCTGCAAATTAAATACCGTCTCTCTCTCTCTCTCTCTCTCTCTCTCTCTCATCTATATGTTTCGGCTAGTATGAAAAATACATTTTTAAAATAAATATTTGGTCGATATCATACCTCATTTCTATTCATATTTTAGTGTATGTAAATTAGATTTTTACTGTGCCATTAAACGAAATTTATTTAGCAAATATGAACAATAACTGTTGTATAAATCTCGTGGAAAAATAGCGTGACTGAGCCCTTTCAGTGTTTAATTTTTATTTTGGTTGAAAATATACGACAGTAATAAAACGCTTGGTTTGGAATAAATGTTATTTATGGTTCTATTATTATATTATACCTAATAATAACATTTGCATCTTTTGTACAGCTTAATTATACAGTGAACTGTTGTTTTTTATGACTATTCAGTCTTGTTCAGTAAACCTTTTTTGGTCATTTTTTTATTTATTAATATTCAATTTTATGGATACAGTATATACAGGGTGTCATTAGTTTCATGTCATTAAAAAAACTGGTAATAGGGACCGACGAGGATAAACAAATAACCTATATGACTTTTTTCTCTAGTGGTACTTTGAAAAAACTGACGTGGGTTTACATATTTAATATTAAGGTAGGAAACGTTTGAGAACCACTGTTTTTCAAGGTCAATGGATGTTATAGTTCCGAATATTAGAAATAATAAAAAATTGTAATACCCGACTTGTGTTCCCGTCTGTAGAAGTGCGGCACTTTGATGGAATTATTTGTACCGAACTTTTTATACCACTAATTATGAAAATGTAAATAATTCCTTCTCTTTCGGCACATCGCAAGCATAGCGTGACGGCAGGGGTTTAAATAGGATTTGTTTACATGTGTTTTTTAATTTGGAACAAAGCTATTGTAGCTTTTATTGTCGTTTATTAGAATTTATAAAATTTAAAAGTGGTTTATTAACATTTGTAACATTATGTTAAAGGCTTAAGAAATTAGTAATTATTTTATGAAATTGGAAAACGAATAGTTAGACGTCCGAGATACGACAACAGAAAATAGTTGTGTATTTTAAGTTAAGAAAAAATCTGATTTTTTTAACAAATTGAGCGCATAATTTTTCCCAATCAGGTATCGAAAACTAAAAATCGAGCCTCTGGTCTCTATGAAAATCAATGTAAACAATAATAAACAGATCAAAACAAGACAGCGAATACTAATAATAATAATCATACCTTTAATGCCCAATAGGTAAACCCAATAACTGAACAATTCTTTTGCATTTTTCACAAAAATTGTTCGGAATGACCTCCATCTCCACGTATACACATTTCGGCATTTTTTATGGTTTCTATGCACATTAAAATACGTTGTTGAAATTGTTCTAAAGCTCTTCCGCACCAGCTGCATTTCCACCACTTTCTCCGTACACCAAGTGCATATCCGCGAGCTCTGGATAAGTGTAATCTCCCATAATGTCCAAATATGCGTTTTAAAACACCACACTAAACTATAAATTAACGTTATCAATAAAGAAAACAAAAAGAAAAACTTGGTCCAAAATCCAAAAAGTAACACAAAAGCACGAACGAGAAGTAGTGTATTACGTAACCAAGTACTACCGACTTGAACGATAAGTCAATAAAATAAATCTTAACATTAGTGGCACAAAATTCAAAAAGAACACTTTTGTTCAACAGACAAAACCAAGAAACGGGTAGGTCGCGTCGTGTGTACGTTGCTTACCAAGTAAGGACACAAACTGAAATTAATACTTGAGAATATTACAAGGGAGAGTATAGCATCCCTAATAAGATATTTTGGCCGCGATGAAGCAAAAAACATGGCGGTGTCCTCTGTCGGTCGCTTTTAACTGCCTTGTCGGCATACTTATTTGCAGGAATGTCAAAGTATCATGTGCGGTAAGACGCGATACAATAAAATTTACCCCAATATGTCAGCAGTTATCAAACTATGTTATTAAGTATTTTGGAAATTTTTGTTTTTTATTTTCTCCAAAACTATGAGCTTTAGACCCCATGTTATATAGGGTTTTTTTGTTTGTTTTGTCGTTCCCTACCACCAGTTTTATTTGATGACATGAAACTAAATACACCCTGCATTAGGGTCAAATATCTGGAAACACTTGAATTCTGGCTAAACTGTAGGTTCGATTAAGAAACGCCAATAACAAAAATTATTGTAGTATTTTCATTTTATTTAGCGACGTACTTTGATTTCCAACAGCTACCTGGATTATAAACTACCCCAAGGAAAATAGTCTAAAGGACTTAAATCTGGCGATTGCAGTAACCATTCAATACGTCTTCTTCAACCTGCCTATCTCTGTGGAAATATTTAATTCAGGTAATGACGTACGTTAACTCCATAATTAAGCGGCGCTCCACCTTGCTGATTCTAAATCTCATCTGATATTCGTTCAGGATTTGCCTGGTTTGGAAATAATCGATTTAATGTTGTAACAATTTGCTCGCGCAAAAGTTTTAAATAACGATAAGAGTTTAAATTTTCTTAATGAAATCATGATCAGAATGATGATGTGTCATCTGATTATCCTCGTCCGTATATTTGATTTCTGAGGGTATTAGGTGTGACTTTATTTTGTTATTCTATATGATGTGTCAAATACCACAAGTGTCACAACCACCAAACCCTATATCATTATAATTGATGTAAGCGCATCTATCTGAAAATGTAGAAATATACAGGGTTATAGTTTAGCCAGAAATCAGGCGCTTCCACACATTCGCCCACATTCAAATTCTTGCTTTTTGAAATGCATGTCAATTTTCGTGTATCTTTTGACTTACTATATATACTTTGTGTATCCCAGATGGTTAATAGATATTATTATTAATAACAAATATTATTATTACTAATATGGGGAACAAATTGGGAGTCTCGGAAAATGTACAATTTTCGAAACGTTTCCATAGACATCTAAGTTATTTATATTTCTTGTTGATTTTTTAACGCAACTGATAATTCAGTGACATAATCACTAATCAGTATCTTATGGTTCACGTGATTCACGTGTTTAGGTTTCCGTAGGAACCCTTATAATTTCGGTATGTTCGTTCATTCGTCTGTTAGTCTCTATGTCATAGCCTTCCTATTGCCTCATTTTTATACCTATCGAGATAAAGCTTGGTGTACAGACGTAAATTAATGACCCAAAAACAGATTTGAAAAGATTTTTGGAAAAGTATTTTGGATCTCCCGCGACCGCCCCTCTCATACATAGAAGTGAGCAAAAAAAATTGCTAGTGGGGGTGTCGTTGGATAGGTTGCGGTGCCCCTGTTTACACCTAACTGTTGCTGGTATTAAGATGCACTGTTAGTTGTCTAGATTTCGGGGTAGCGGCAGATTTGAAGTGTTTATATACTAGTAGACGGAGAGCTGGCTACGAAAATTAAAACTGATAAGATGCAGAGAAAATTTTTATGTAAAAATCCTCCTTACTAGGTGAAAAGTACATAGCTCTGCAGCCAGAAGTCCATCCCGGGGAGGAAATCGTGGGCGGGCGGTCAAACGCCTTAATTTTTAATTAAAATAAAATCTTTGAATGTAACTCTCAAATTTTCTTTAGTTATAGCTTTTAACTATAGAAATTACATAAACTATTGCCAGAAGTCTAGGTCAGAAAAAGGATGCCGAATTTGGAATAGAGTCTTAGTTGAGTGACGGTAGAAATGTATGAATGTGTTGAGACGAAAAGTAAGAAAATAAAAGTAGGAGACGTGAAAGAAGAGAGAAGATTACTATCTTTTCTATTCTCTACTTGCAACTATAGTAATTGTGTACCAAGTTGAAGGGTTTGAGACTGTGAAGATGGAGAACTGCTGGCGGAAAGTGGAGTCTCTTAGAGAGTAGAGCAGTAGTTAAAATAGTGGAGTTGTATAAAAAGCAAGAAGTAGGATCAACGACGAACGGTTTGGGTGTTAAAATGCATGTATTTCATCTTTTTTTTTTTTCGTTGATTTTGTCATCAATACTATTGTCAGTCTCTATGTATTGCAAGTTTCAATATAAATCTGCTACTACTTGATCTATTCTTTGTTTCTCTGACGTGTAACAAATGTTAAAGAAATTAAAATTATTTTCCATAAAATAGCGCAGTTTCGTAGAAAATTCGGACGATAATTCACAGACTCAAAAATATTATAGCGAAGCCGGCAATGCAATATTAGAGAGATTTTAAACGCCTTCAAGCTAGTATAAATGTATAATTTAACAGTCGTTCCGTACCTATGACTAAAACATTTTCGGCAATGACAACAAAGTATTCTGTAGTGTATTTTCTAAATCGGAAATGTTTTACTACCAGCTAACAGACCTCATAAACCAATGACGACGAATGTCTGGGAAAAGATCCATTTCGGTCAGGCGTCGAATTGCTTGTTTAGACACGAGATTAATTAAGCTAAAACGCGAACAAGGTAAAATAACACTAATTAAGGGAATTGTTAAATTAGTCAAAGCACGGGTCGTCCCATAAATACCGTAATGGGCACAAGGTTCTCCCAAACTCACTGTATATTAGGCAGGGACAGCGAGATTTTATTTTTCTTTAATTTATGCATATGATAAATAGGAATCTAAACAGAAAGTTTTTTTTCATCTCGCTGGAATAATTAGCTAGCTGTAGATGTAGAATAATTTAAGTTGTTAAAAAATGTTTTATATTTAGGAGAATCCATTTTGGCCATATTGTTCTGCGGAGTACGCCAGTTGTCAGATGAGTATTAGTTTGGCCCATAATTTGCTCTATAGAGGACGCTAACTGTCCGGTGACTTAAGCGTCGTGAAGAGGGGCGGATTTGCATTCATTGGTTTAGCGCTCTTTGGGGTGGATAATGCCCACCAACCAAATTTTAGTGTCAACGTGTACATTTGTGTTTTTTAACTTTATGTCACTAGATTTCAAATTAAACTTTACCTTATTCGAATTGTCACTGGCAACTGACGTTTTCTGCACTAGTTTCTTAAGTATAGCTATCGGAAATAACTAACTTCATGTTCGTTAAGTTATCATTTCTTTCATACCCGTCAGATAATCAGTTCGTGTGTTTTATTGTAAAGGAATCTCGAATTTACTCATTAATGTTTTTCTTTTCTTAAGTACTGGACAACTGGAGAGGGTACAAAGCGAAAAAAGTTGCGGTATTGGAAAGAGCACGCGTGGAAGAATTTGAACAAAGGCTTACGATAAAGAATATTTGATGAATAAGGTAACCTTTTAGACATTGTAGATAATAAATTTTGAAATATTTTAGGTTGCACTAATAATAGGGGTGTCTAGTGCCTGTTGTTGCTGTGAATTGACGGATTTGAAAATAAATGATGTAGAGGAGAGGGGCGCATATCTGCTTGTTTCTACACCAGATGCCAAGACCGGCGTCTCGCGAAAACTTGCAATTGTGGAAGAAGGATTATCTATCAATACTGTGTAGACGTCTAGAAATTACATGTCCTTACGTCCGAAGAAGTTATCCAACGACAGATTCTTTTACGATACATTAATCAAAAATGTCGAACCTGTTGGAATCAACACTTTGTCGAAAATTCCTTCAAAAGTTGCTTCATTTTTTAATCTGGCAAACGCAGAAGCTTATAGCGGCCATTGCATGAGGCGCACTTCAAGAACTTTATAGGCTAATAAAGGTGCTGACCTCACAACAATTAAACGACATGGTGGGTGAAGAAGTTCCGCTATAGCAGAAAGTTATATAGAGGATTTTATATCCAATAAGCTTGACATCGCAAGGAAAATCCAAGGTACTCTTGGTACTAGTCGTTCCTTACAAGAGGTGACATCCATTGTTTCTACAGATTTATCGAAAACTTCGACAAGCACTATGCGATCTGAAACCGATGACAACTACAAGTTTATTATTAATGGAAACGAAGTGAAATATGATAAAAGAAATAAGGAAATGTATATTAATATAACTGTTAATATTAATAAAAATTAAATAAAATGTAGTTGATTTAAGGTTGTATTTTTTATTTTCCACTAGTGGAATAAAGCAATTTCATTATTCCACTAGTGGATAAAGTGATGTTTTATATGCTTCATAAGTGTGGATAAAACTTCCATTATAATGTAATTGTGGATAAACAATATTAATCCATCTAGATATTACGTAGCACAGTATTCGGAGCGACGGTGAGTCTAGATTTTGAGGAAGACCCGCTGGTAGATTGACGATTATTCCTTGGTATTCGCACCTAGTGTAAATTTGACTAATTATGAAAGGAGTAAATTAAAGTCCTTAATTTTCGTATTCTACATAATCTGAAACACGAAATCGGAGAGTGATTTTTCCACGACTACATTATTTCCCTTCGGTAAGGGAGGGAAGTAAAAGAAACCCTTTTTTTGTAAGAATTATTCACAGGTTAAATGATAAATTGACTGAACTAGAAACTACAATTGCAGGATAAAGGTGAAACAAACTTCGCTCAACTCTCCGTCGACTCACTCCTAGAACGACTCGTCCTATAAGTATCCTAGCTTCGATTTAAACTTACACTAAAACAACGCAGAAAATTTCCCTCGATAAATCAAGCGATATTGCTCTTAAGAATTCTACAGATTAGTAATCTCTAGTAATTTATGGGTACACATAAACGATTAAACCGTTTCGCCGTCCATAGTTAATGTTAATTTCAGCAACACTTAAGGTATAAAATGCACCTGGTGTCTAACAATCTGAATGACAAATGGTATATCAAAACACAGCGATCACGACACTCGTTCGCGTCTTCCCGAGCCAGACCCTAAGTGATATTAGATCGTACATTATCGATCTGTCGATTCCGTTTAGAGCAATGACTTTGTGAATTTATGTGTTATTGTACAGGTCAATAATGTATGAAGTGTTTGCCTGGGAATTAGACCATTACCAAGGCGTGTTTGGAATAATTGTAGTTAGATACTGGCTGCATTGTATGCAGCTGCGACGAAAATTGATTAGCACTGTCTGGGCAGTTGACGAGGGCCTTATAAATGTGTTTCTACCTCAATTTTGTATATATAGTTTTAGCAAGACAGCCTCTGATACGGGTACAAAATGTGAAATCGTTTATAAACTTCATCGAAAAGTAAACGTGTATTTGTGGAAGTTCGATTTGTTGTTGAATCAAAATTGCTCAAATTACGTAAATATACAGCATATTTATTAGAGGATTTACATTATTACTGCCATGGACTGTGATAAATATATACAAGGGAGAATATAACCCTATTAAAAGTGAGTTATTATTTGTTTGCTTAATTTGCTTAGCCGTTGCAACGTTTTTTGCCCTTATTCTTGGCTTATCAGAAAGGCATAAAGCCACTCATAAAGATGTTCCATGCAAAACCAAGACAATTTCTATGAATAAGTATGAAAAATTACATTTGACATTGACTGATAGAAACAATAGATCTTCACCTATCTATTAGCTAACTAGTATTATAGCCTATATACTCTATGCTTGTTTAAAAGTGAATTATTATTTGTTTGCTTAATTGCATTGAATCATATTCTTTATAGGATTTTGCAAACCGCAGTAAAAATAACTATCTATGAGAAATAAAAGAAAAGCGATTTGTAAAAATATTAATGAAGTCTTTGCATTCTTTCGATATCCTGAATTCTGATTATGCTATCAAATTAAAATCCTAAAATAAATTTCTATAATTTATTTGAAAATTCTCATTAAGCAACTAGCATCCACACCACAGAATACTCCAGACGTAGCACTCAACACAAAAATTAGTAGGTACCCCAATAATGCTCTATCTTCCTTAATTCTGTGTTCTACTCTCTCTCTCTCCTTGCAAAACAAGGGAAGATGTCGCTTCGGACTCACTTGCAATACAAAAACGTGCAAATCCAAACGATGAAAATATAATTGATTACTATAAAATATATAAAAAAATATATAACACAGTAATAAAGGAGGCCAAGAAACTTCACTTTCAAAAACAAATAGTGAATTCAGATAATGCGTTAAAAGCAACTTGGAAAGTAGTAAGACAGAATACAAAAGAAAATACATCCAATCAAATAAATGAATTAAAAATAGGTGACAAAACTATAACAAATCCATGTGAAATAGTAAACAGCTTTAATGATTTTTTTATAAGCGTAGGTAATTCTCACGAAACAAAAATAAAAACGCGCGGACACAACCATACAATTTTGCAGCAACGATGATCTCTGTTCTTGAATCCTATTTGTGAAAATGATGTGTTACGTATCATAAGGAACTTGAAAAGCTCAAATTGCAAGGATATTCATGATATTAGTACCTATTTTGTTAAACAATGCTCGAGTCCAATTTTAACCCCTCTAACATATTTAATAAACCAGATATTGATTACTGGAATTTTTCCAGATGACCTAAAATTATCAAAAGTTACGCCACTGTATAAGAAGGGAAGTCGACAAGACATGAATAATTATAGACCTATAGCCATCCTCCCAGTATTTTCCAAAATCATTGAAAAAATTATACACGATCAAATAGTAAATTTTCTTAAATCACATAATACACTTAGATCAGAACAACACGGATTCACAAAAAACAAGAACACTACCACGGCAATTTTTCAATTAACAAATGAAATTTTGGAAAATCTCGAAAATGGGAACAATGTGGTAAGCATCATGTTTGATCTGTCGAAAGCTTTTGACATGGTGAAACATGATTTGCTCTTTGTAAAATTAGATAGGTACGGGGTGCGGGGTACTCCATTAGAGCTCATTAAATCCTATTTGAATAGAATAGAATAGAATAGAATAAATTTATTCACCATAAATCTTGTAACATGAACAATATTGGTTTTGTCAAGTTAAAAAGAAGAGAAAATTACAAATAAGTTGATTTAAAGATGTGGAATACAATATTGAATACAATGGAGTACCTACAATAAGATTAAAAGTGTATAAAACAAACAAAATTGTAAAAAGTATACAATAAAGAGAAAAACATAATCACAAACTAACAAATAAATGTACTTATAAGGTACGTGTCATACACAACTAAAATTATATATACACATATACACATATATATATTTAGCATTAAAGAAATTCTATCACAGATTAAAAAATTCAGTCATGCTATAGAAACAATGTTCTGCTAAGAATAGTTTCAGTTTGTTTCTGAATAATTTGAAGGAATTTTGGGACGTTATTTCTGCAGGAAGTTTATTATATATATGACTACCAGCATAATAGGGTGATTTTTTATATTTGCTAAGATTAAAACTTTTAATATGTATTTCTCGCGCACTTCTAGTGGAATAACTGTGAATATTATTATTTGTTTTAAATTTGTTCAAATTTTTGTACATGAAGCAAGATATTTTGAAAATATAAATTCCTGTGACAGTCATTATTTTTTCTGTTTTAAATGTATGTCTACATGATTGTCTATAGCTTAAATCAAATAATATTCTAATGATTCTCTTTTGCATTACAAAAACTCTATTTGCCTCAGTCGATTGACCCCATATACTAATATTATAACTAATGACTGAATACACTAAGGAATAGTAACATGTAGTTAATGCATTAATATGTAATTCCTTTTTTAAGTTTAAAATGGCAAATGTTGTTTTTGCTAACCTGGTACAGATAGTATCAATTTGAGGCATAAAATTCAACGTAGCGTCTATTACGGAACCTAAGAATGTTGTTTTAAGACTGGTCTGAACGTATTCTATTTTGGGACTATTAGTACATACAATATTTGTAAAATATAAGAATACTGTTTTTTTCATATTAATAATTAAAGAATTTTTGTAACACCAGTCTTCAAATTGTTTAATGACTACAGCAGTTCTGCTCTCTAAGCGTTCTATTGTGTCGCTGTGAATTATTACAGATGTGTCATCCGCATACATAAATACCTCACCTTCTGTTATATAATCTGGCAAGTCGTTAATAAAAATAAGAAATAAAAGTGGGCCAATAACGGAACCCTGAGCTACCCCGATTTCCATATTAACAGTATCAGACGTTTGTGAATTCATTGAAACTAAGATTTTACGATTTTCTAGATAAGAACTTAACCATTTCAAAATATTTCCATTTATTCCTAGTGATTGTAACTTTAACTCCAAAAATTTTGGATTAACTGAGTCAAAGGCGGCAGTTAGATCAAAAAACAGACTAGCTACTTTTTTACCTTTATCAAGGTAGTGATAAATTTTCTGAACAAATTCTAGAGTTGCTAGTTCTGTGGATTTGTTATCTCTGTAGCCAAATTGACTATCAGTAAATATATTATTAGATTCTAAGTATAAGTGTATTCTGTTGGCAATTGCTTTTTCAGGAATTTTGGATAAGTAGCTTAGTAAAGTTATGGGCCTATGATTTTCCACCAATTGTGGATTTTCCTTCTTGAGTAAGGGAATTACTTTACCTAATTTTAATGTATCAGGAAACTGTCCAAAATGTATTGATAAATTAATAAGATATGCAAGAGAATCTGCTATAACGTACTTACTGAATTTCAACAGTCGAATAGGTATCTCATCAACACCCGTTGAATTTTTATTTTTCATATTGTTTATTATATTAATAATTTCGTCTCCTGTGACAGGTTCAAAAGAAATTGTTGAATTAACAGTTTTTCTGGATATCGTACAACTATTTGATATGTTATCTCCAAAATGATTACTCAATTTATCTTTAACACTTGTGGAAAAATAGTTGGCAAATATTTCACATATTTGTTTATCGTCATTTATTATTTCATTATTTACTTTTATACCAGTCCTCATTTTCTCTTTCTGTCTCCCTGATCTGTTATTAACAATTTTGTTAAATAGAAAGCAGCTAGTTGAAATAAATTACCAAAATCATCAACAAAGATCAACTTGGGAAAATCTACCCCCGATATCCGTACCACAAGGGTCAATACTGGGACCCTTACTATTCTTAATATATGTTAACGACTTGCCATTACACATAGAACACTCAAAAATTATATTGTATGCCGATGACACCACTGCCATCCTCGGAAACAAAAATAAAGTCACTCTACAAACAAAGACGGAACAAACTGTAAATAATATAGTGACGTGGTTAAATGAAAATGGCCTTAAGTTAAATTCGGAAAAAACCGAGATATTGCACTATTCCACTATAAGTGATGCCTTTAAGATAAACATAATAAACACAGAAATAACATCAAAAAATAGTACAAAATTTCTAGGAATTTATATAGATAATTGCTTTAATTGGCATGAACAGATAGAATGTATGTGCAAAAAATTATCAAAAATTTGTTTTTCTTTGAGAATAATGATTAAATACTGTAGTACAGAGCAAATGGTTAACATATATTGTGGATCATTTAATTCCGCTATGTCTTATGGTATTGAATTCTGGGGAAATAGTAGTAGAGCAATAGAAGTATTTAGGATTCAAAAAAAGGCAATTAGAATTATCACTAAATCCAGTAACAGACAGACCTGTAGAGACCTATTTAAATCCCTAAAAATAATGACCTTACCCTGTCTGTATATTTACAAAGTTGCAATTTTTGTTCGTAATAATATAAAATTATATCAGCATAATTCACAAAACCACACCTATGAAACAAGACATACAACACAATTGCAGCCAACTAAACATAAAACAACAAGATTTGAGAAAGGCCTTTATTATTCCGGTATATACATTTATAATAAACTTCCCGATCGCATAAGAAATTCAAATACATTGTACAAATTTAAACATTCGTTAAAAAACTATCTACAAACTCATGCATTTTATTCCATAAACGACTACATAAATACAACGTAATTTTCTTCTATAGATGACTTTTATAAATCTGAAACGTTTTTTTATATATATATATATATATATTTATATCTTTTAAAGTGTTTTTTCTTTTTTTAAATTTTACTCCAGTAGGTACTTATGATATATATTTCTTTTAACATATATTTTTCTAGGAATTTTAAATCATAGAATTTATGTAACTTTTACCCAATAACAAAATATCTTTTTAAAATTATTGACTGATTTTATATTAAATATAGATAAGTAATAATGCTTCTGCAACTATCTGCCTATTTTTTAATTGTAATTTTAATTGTAATTTTGTTTAATTCTCAATGTAACTTAGCAATTTATAATGTGTATGACGATGCCCATACTGATGTCTCAGTCTAGTTGGAAAATAAAGATATTCTATTCTATTCTATTCTAATATGCTGGAAATCTCAGTAGATGGAGCCGCAGTCTGCCTGTCTTCGACAGGTGACGTCACGAGTATATACAGGGTGTCCCATATATTATGCATATACAGTGTCTCCCAAAGAAATGCTCAGACGGAAATGCTAGAAAGGGCACGATATTTGATCGATAAAAAACCTATATTTTCAGGGTCGAAACGGCTTAGTGTTTATTTGGTGAGGCTTTCAATTTTTCTCTCTTTAATTAAGAATTGAGTCTTAGTTCTTAAAGTATTTCGGTAAAATAAACATGTACCTGTTTTTTGACTTAAGGTTATAAAACAAATTATTTTGATAAAAGAACGATAATGTTTGTAGCAGAACAAATCAAAATGTAAATTTCTGTTGGTATTTATGTATCAGAAATAAACACTATGGAGGTTGCCAGTGGATTGTGATAAAACTACATCGCAACTTTGTCACGTAAAAACACATATAATGTTCTTATTTTTTTACTATATGAGCAGTGACGGTATAAAAGATACCCTGCTTATGACAAATAATAATTTGTTGACGGCGTTATAACCTTAATTAACTCAAAAAGGCATTAAATTGCTTTGCAAAACATTTTTATGTAACTTAACTGAATAGCGTTTAAGATCTATGACACAATTTTGAGCTAAATAGGAAAAAATTGAAAAGCCCACCAAAAAAAAACTAAGGCCCTCACAAAGTAGGTATGTTATTGAACAAATATCGTGTCCTTTCTTCCATTTTCATCTGAGCTGTTCTCCCTCCTGAGACTTAGCTGCGACAGATGGCAATGGTATTCAAATAAAAAAAAACTCTTACAAAGTATTTTTAATTTAAAATATTTTGTAATATAGATAAACATGAACTAAGAGTACCTAAATTATATATATTTTTATATAGTTGATATTATATTTTGTAAGAAATTTACCTACATTTGCACAATTTCTTTCGTAATTTGAAAGACAAATATTAAATTTCACTGTTATGAACAATTTGCAGTTTTTGCACTTTGTAAACAATTGACTGCCACAGTTGCATTTCAAAACCTGACCGTTTCGGCTAATCAGCTGATCGACTAATTAAAAGAATACATCACTGTCAATAATTTTATACATTATATACTTATCGCTAATTGCCACAGTTCATTAATACTGAAAAATTAAGAGGTGAAATCACTGAAAAATAAATACACTTCTTTAAAGTTTATTTGTTTATACTTTAAACAACAAAAATAATAACCTAATTAGTGAACCACGGCTATAGATACATTTACTTCTGCTATCTACAAGACTTATTCGGAACCAAATTAGTTTTCATACAAGAAGGACTAAAGTGCTCTACTACGGAAGTAGTTTCTGTACACACCACACTGCATATATGCATATAGCGTCCCGCCCTCTACGACTGCTTTAGCAGAAGAAAGACGAGGATAAATTTATAGTCAATTTAATACGTGGAAGTGACATAGAGCAATCGGCATTTCTTTCCAATAAAGTAAACAGTCTGTAGTAGTCTGTGATCCACACAGTACCCTACGGCCATGCATATCAAACTTTACCATCTATATAACCCTCTACGGTAATGAAGACTCACTTAAAAATGAGAACAAAGGCCTAAAATAAATTTATTTACCCACCTTGTTTTAAAAATTATTCATTCTAATGGATTACATTTTCATAAAATCTATCATTCTGTTTTTGGAAATGCTTAGCCTTTGAAATGTTTTTCGCCCTTATTCTGGGCTTATCAGAAAGACACAAAGCCGCACATAAAGTTGTTTCATGCAAAACCAAGACAAGTGTGAAAAATTATATTTGACATTGACTGATAAAAACAACAGATCTTCACCCATCTATTAGCTAACTAGCATTATAGCCTATTTACTCTATGGTTGTTTAAAAGTAACTATCCATGAGAACTAAAAGAAAAGTAATGTGTAAAAATAATAATAAAGTCTTTGAATTCTTTCGATAACCTGAAATCTGGTTATGCTATCAAATTAAAATCCTGAAATAATGTATAATTTCTTATTTGAAAATTCTCATTCAACAACTAGCATCCACACAGTCCCCTATAAAAAATATGTTTCAATACAATTAAGCAAACAAATAATAATTCACTTTTAAGCAGAGTATATACTAGTTAGGTAATAGATAGGTGAAGATCTCTTGTTTTTATCAGTCAATGTCAAATATAATTTTTCATACTTATTCATAGAAATTGTCTTAGTTTTGCATGGAAGCTTTGTGCTTTTCTGATGAGCCCAGAATAAAGGCGAAAAACGTTTCGAAGGTTAAGCATTTCCAAAAACAGAATGATAGATGTTATGAAAATGTAATCCATTAGAATGAAAAATGTTTAAGACAAGGTAGGTAAATAAATTTATTTTATGCCTTTGTTTTCATTTTTAACTAAGTCTTCATTACCGTAGTGGGTTATATAGATGCTAGTTTGATCTGCATGGCCGTAGGGGACTGTGTGGATGCTAGTTGTTGAATGAGAATTTTCAACTAAGAAATTATACAAATTTATTTTAGGATTTTCATTTGATAGCATAAACGGAATTTAGGTTATCGAAAGAGTGCAAAGACTTCATTAATATTTTTACACATAGATTTTCTTTTAGTTCTCATAGATAGTTATTATTTCTCCTGTTTGCAAGAGCTTGTAAGGAATATGTTTTAATATAACCATACTAGGCAAGACGACTTAAAGAGAAAACGCCATTTTTCAATATTTTTCGACGTTAAAAGTTTGCACATAGTTTTAGGGATACGAAGGCATGAAGTTCGGAGTCAAATGGTTATTTTCAAGAATATTTAGTTTTTTCTCTTCTCGTCGAAAAAATGCCTCTATTAAAAATAAAGCATTTTAATAATGCGAACGTGCAACTTATTTTTTCCAATTCAATCACTTCCTAACCAGAATATACTTAATTAATCTACACTCTGTATATAAGTTTGTTACTGACTAAAAAGCACGGTTCTTAATTACATTATTCGCATAAATTGCTTGGATTAAAATCTAATTAAATTCACTATTTCGAATTAAACACATGCCAATCCAGAAATAATTAACTCATCAATATTCACGATCATGTTGAAATCAAATGGTTCCGGAATCTCATGGCATTCCTAAGTAAATTGGAGCCATATACGTTCGCCCTAACAAAATAGAAAAAAAGCCAACTTTTCTACTGAATTTTATGCTTAAAATGTTGAAAATGTCATAAATATTCTCATATTAGAATATAGTCCTTTGTATATCTCGATCAGTTTATATTGTGTAATTGAAGAGCATAACCAACTTACATACACTGTGCAACCACAACTTCTCAGCTGGGTGCTGAGAAAGCTATGAAAGAGTAGCAACCGGTTAGCTCAGGGCTGGTTGAGGGTCACTCGGCGGCGAGAAGAGTTATATTTTTTTTTGAACAATTATTTGCTTGTCATATTAACCAAACAAAACTCTAATAAACTATAAAAAAAATTAGACGCCAGCGTATTCCGTAAATAATACTCTTGCAAACTTTATCGGGGGGGAACAATCAAAATCAAATATAAAACAAATAATATATTAACATTAGTACTGTTCCTTGTACTGTCACCGATTTAGGTGCGGGCACTCGATCGTCGAAGTTAAGCTACGTCGGTCGGGTCCAGCGCATGGATGGTTGAGTTCTCGTTCAGGTACGTCAGTCTATGTCATGAGCTGAACAGCCTTGGCTGGACTGAGACGACTTGGCGAGACAATAAAAACAAGGACTGATAACTTTACCAAAGAGCTCCTTATCAACAGACTCGAAGTCTTGTGAGGACCATGTCTGGATAAGGAGCCCTAAGGTATAAAATGGAGTACTACAATAGACCTATACTGGTCGCAGTAGGCAAGGCCAATCGCCAACTCCTCCATCTAAAATCTAATCTAACATTAGTATAAGACTGAAAATTTTACAACACTTTACAATTATTAAAAATATTTATAGTGAAAATTTGATTAAATTAGTTGAATAAAAATTCAGTTTAAAAAAAAATTAAATTTGAAGATTAACAAAAAAATTACAATAAGAAACGATCAACTGGTTTACAATTTCTCTTCTGACCAAAAGTTGAATTTTGCACATAAATTTGGCTACTTAGCTTAGCGGAGACGTGGAATTCCGACGAGGTCTGATCCTGAAGATGGTCACGGGTACCCGGGAAGGAGGACGTAATATTCAGGTCCTGACAACGCTGATTTCCAGGAGACGCTGCGTCGGAATGATACCCAGTACTTTAAGGATAACTCCAAATATTTAATTTATGCCTCGTGCCTTGCTTCAATGGTGGTTTGGTCCAGGATTTTACATGAAAAAGGGGTAATGTAAAGAACCAGTTGATAATAGAAAAAATTTAAATTGTGAGAAAAAAGAGATACTTACAAGAAAACTACAAAAAGAAATATGGTGACGAAGGTCACTGCAAAACCAAACTATTAGCAATTTAACAAAAACCTGAGTATTGATAAAATTTTACCTCTGAAAATATAGAATAAGTTACTGATTAATATAATAAATGAAATGAATAAATGCGAAAACTCTACCCTATTTTATCCGTTCACAAAATGGCTGACTGGTTATGACAAAAATTTGAGTAATGGTAACAAAATTTAGTTAGAATTAGAGAGAAAATATTTGAATTACTATCTGAAAGAAAACAAATATAGCAAACAAAATTATGGGTTCAATCTCCCAAAAAAATTAACTAATAAAAAATTACTTTATGTTTCGATTTTTAATGAGATAAGATTGTCTACACACGATTAAGAAACAAAGATTCTAATTTATCCCTTGAATATTTCCGAGTTTAATCCTCGTCCACAATAATCTAAATAATGGCAAAACACCACGGTATTGTATCTCAAGCGACCACAAAATACAAAATTGTCGCAATAATTAATGAGTTAACATGTGTCCAATGGACGCGGAAATCATACAAACATGTGCATTAATAAAAATTAATTATTACACGGAATATCCTTTAATTTCCAAAAATAACTATACAGCAATGTTAACTCAATAATATGACATCATTCAATAATCAAATATATTCAAGATATCAAAGAATTAAAGAAATAAACGTGAAAATTCGTTAAAGAGCAAGTAAACGATCTTAACTCACCCAAGTCCAAAGTGAAAGTAAAGCCGCATGGATATTTCAAATGATGCTTCTACCGCGTATGCGCATTTGTTGACTTCCCGTCGGCATTTCCGCGGATAATTCAAATTTATTTAGCACAGGTGCTTCAACGAAAAAATATTTTTTTGCTAGTTGTAAAGTTACTGATTTTATTTTAGGAACATTTATACGGGCATTATAAGTGTATAATGGGCACCATTTGGTAGTTGGGTAGGTTCTGTTTGATTGATAAGATTTATGTTGGATATAGAGATGATACAAGTTGCAGTTTGAGTCAAGATTTTAAATTCATTAGATATCTTAACTGAAGATGAAGAAGCCAAAAGTACGGAGTGAATTTATTGTATATGAATCAATCGAGTATATCTAAAGAGTCAGAGGACATAGAATTAGTACAGAGCTGGTCGGAAAATTACTTATACAGACACTGGTTTCTTGATCCATCAGATTGCGTTAAAGATATATCGCTAGAACACATATTTTAGCAATTACCTGATAGACAGATATTTTTACAAAGCACAAAAAACATCTTTAAGGGGTCTGCAATTAGGGACAGTGAAGCTGAGAGTACTCCCCGAAAAACAATGGAGCATCGTGTTACGATTTGCTAGGGGACGCTGTAATTTGAATGTTGACATACTCATCACAGATAAGTCTGGACTTGGTGTATATACCTCCGATCAACGAATATCAGTTTACAGAAGGTGAACGCTATTTTGCATGCATCGTAAGAATTTCCTGGAGCAAGAAAACGTTTGCGAGGAGACACCGACTTAGAGTTACTAGATGAGAGGTTGGTAACTATTGGCAGATATATTAAAAACATTTGGAAACATATATCGTTCTTTACGTACCATTTCCTCCTGACGAGTTTGTGGTAATGCCTTACAGCGCACACCCTACGCTGCGGAAGTATTTTTTGAATATCTGTAGTAGTAATAGTATATATCCCACTTTCATCCTGGCTTTCATATATTATGTATTTAAATCCTATAAGGCAGATTTCGAGATGTTACTACAACTATTCAGGTGCTATAAGAGGCATTAACCGACGAATGGGATAATTTGGATTAAGGTTAAATACAGTGGTTGATTTAGATCCTTGCATAGCATTGTTGGACTGTGATAAGGGCAAGGCGAAGTAATACGCAATACGGAAGCGCTCAGATTTTTTTAAATTTATCATGGTTATGTAAATAATTTCCAAAAAGGTACCTTTTAATGAATCATAATTTTCCATATATTTGTTGTCGCGAATAACAAATAAATATAGATGGTAGTTTAAACAGTGTAAATCTCGAAAAAAGTATAGGAAACTTTTTGATATTTTATAATTGACAAATAATGTTTAAATTATAAGAATAATGAAACAACAAAGAAAATAGATAAAATATTAAATCAGATTTTTTCTATTGACTAGTTTGAACAAAATATATTTCCATTCGTAGGTAACACGGGAAAAGACGAGATAATGTACAATTTTTTTTTAAATCCCGATCCATTTAAAACAGCGGCCTATAAATATTATCGTACTCATGAACATGTATACCTACAGGCAAGTGTCGTTCATTACGTTCATGTACCATTTTAGAACATAATCGATTTAAAACTACTTTTATGTATAGACTAGAATTTCATTTTTTTTAAACTGCAATTTGAATTCAGTTTTTAAAATAATGACCGATGACTATAGTCTCGTAATGAGACAGCTGCTTATAATTTCTTTCTTTATGCTCTTGTCCGATGAGCATAAAAGTCTATAAAAAATATGTATTAAAACCAGGGTTGCCATAATTTAAATAAATTGATAAAAATCTATTGATTTTTTAAATTTAAACCATAATTTAATACAAGTTGTGCAAAAACCGATAATTCTAGTAAATCAAGCTTCAAAAAATTCAAATAAAAAGTAGTTTATTTAAAAGCTAGACGGCTATACAGATTTCCTATTAATAAGATACATGAAAAACTTTGTATGAGTGAGTAAGTACTACCACAGATCTCCAGAGCGCCACATTTCATATAAGTGACGCCAAAATGGGAGGATGAGGGCAAGCAAGAAGAGGCACCCTATTTTTATAATAACTAAATAGTTTGTACTTTAATTAAGAAGAAAAATTCATCCGTATCTTCGATAGCTTAATAAAACACAGGGTTGCGGGCAATTTAAGCCTGGCACTCCACTATAATCTCGTTGTGTACCACAAAACCTACATTTTGAGGTAAATTTTATCCATGTATTCGATAACACAAAAAATCTTGACCGGAAATGACGCCAAAATTCCATGACGCGGGCAAAATTTGCTTATATGAAAATTGGTTCCATATACTTATGTAGTTAGTACTTTACTCTATAAAGCCGGCTCTCCACCTATGAAGAACATTTCAAATAAAAGGAACATAATATATAAAACAAGATTTACCTTCTTTTTACAGTATACTACTATATAGTCTTACTAATTACTATACAATTTTATTACTCTTTGTACATTTACTCTCCTTATCACCTTGTATTTTTGACCTGTGCAAATATTTTTTTTATAATGCATCAATAAATACTTACTTATTTACTAGTTATTTATTATAAATTAGGTGCCTACTTAAAAGAGTAAAATGTAAGAAACAAAGTAAAAAAATAAAATAGAACCAACTTAGAAAATAAAACATGGTTTACTCCAAAACAAAAATTTTAAATTAAGTAATTGTAATGCTGGTGCAACTAAAGTAATTCAACGGCTTTTTCTTTCCCTAAACGATTTCGAATCTTAGAATGAATCAAACCAAATGCTCTCAACGGAGGCTGAAGAAGTAGACAATAATTGTTTCATAATCGGGGGTAATTCGTCAATAATATCAATATTTCTTTGGTATTTCCTCCTCAAGAGTTTTGCGCTATTGAGAATTTCTTCGTGAAACATAATATCGTCAAAAGGCTGAGATTTTGCTAGAAATTTAGTAATCAGTGGTATTAAAACACTTTCGGGATATAATTCATTAGCGGCTTCTAAAGCACGGTTCCTTTAGCTTTCTATTAATGTCATACGGTCTAGAATAAAGGCTAGCAAATGCTATGGGTTGATACACTAATCATACCGATATCTAAATTTCTGCACTTTCCTTGAATTAAATTAAGTTTCGTCAACATGTGACTCAGGTGTATTAAATTGTTCTACGATATCTGATAAAATTACATCGTTTCTTTAAGACTTCTCAAATGCAACATATATAGTTTCAGAATTGATAAGTAATCTTCGGCTGTTCTATTTAAATAAATGTTTGTAATTTTCTGTTTTACTATAATGTTAATCTTATTTTTATGTTATTCGTTAATTAAAAAAATTGTGGGCCATGATTTAACGAAACGAAGTATATATAAGAACTAAATACATTGTTAATGTCAATTATTGGGATGTTTATGTAAAAAATTCAAAATAATGAAGAAAAAACGTGATTTTCATTTTTTTAAATAATCATGAGTATTTTTTTAAATCATAATTTTTGTCAACCCTGACCAAAACTGGATTGTCAATGAGATCGGTCAAAATTTGATTAGGCAAAACAACACATTTTCATAGAAATCGATTAATTTTATGTTTTTAGGTCTTACGCTACTGCTCAAAATGCATATCATAAGTAGGGAATCACTAGCCCAATTATGGAATTTCTGCAAAATATTAAATAAAAAATACTATTGTATATTAGCTCTGCAAATGGATATTTCTTATTCTATTATGTTCAAATTTCAGTGTTGTTTGGTGGCTGCTATTACATTATACATCCAGACCAAACATCATGTTTTTATATTAAACCATTTTAAAGAAACTGAAATATAAATTGTTTTTTAAGTGTCCTTTTATGAGTGGTGGTGGTGGATATTGACTTGTGCGATTTATACAACCTCTATTATTATTCTTTCTACTTTTTAAATAAGTTTTAAACATTTCAAAACAGGCTTTTAAAAAGCACCTGAAACTGTTAAAAAAATAAACTAAAAAGAAGATAATAATGTTTGTAATAATAGTAATCTTAACAAGCGTAAAAGCGTGGGACGCCTGATGTGTTCTGTTTTTCTAAGTATTTCAAGCGCTTCACGAAAACGTTTATTAACATTAATCTCATTATTTTTATTATTAGAATTACTCTCTTCCCATTAGTGCATTTTTTAACAGAGTCAACTGTTTTCTAAAAACATATTTTCTTAATATTTGTGAATTATTAATTTTCTTCTTTTTACTCTCGTCGCAATGAAACTAGTGCGATTGTTACATAAATTTAATAACCATAAATGACAAAGCCTATTGGACATTTCGAAACCGCCATTTTGAATTCTTGAACTTCAACTAAATATTTATATTCTGCGAAAATCTCGAAAATCCCCAGATACTGACTTTTAGATGATTCAGATCATAAATTACAAAAATTTTCCGCCATATTGACCTAGTAAGGCATTTGACAATGTAGAATGGAATAAGCTATGAAGTGAATTATTAGAGATGAAAACACACAGACATTTGGTTTCTATTATTCGTCGGCTGTATGAAAGAAACTCTGCTTTGGTGAATTGACAATACTAACTCCGATAACTGATACGTTCACAAAGTCCAAGGCATCAGACAAGGCTGCGTTCTGTCACCCTCTTTAACATATATAGTGAACACGTGATGCGACGCGTGCTGGACGACTGGCAGCATGAAGTACTTGTCAGAGGCTAGCCGGAGGATTGCTGGTAACACTACCTTGGTTGAAGCGATGAGCTCCCGTACTTGCTAGACAACCTCCGATTAGTTAGCTCTGAGTTTGGTTTGAGTGTAAATTACAGGAAAACAAAAATTATGATTATAGACCGAGCAAATGAAGACCATCCAGGCACGTTAGAGATAGGTAATTGTCAAGTAGTAAATAAGATGGATTATCCTGGGGCCCTTGACATTTGACTTATATTCCAAAATGTTTTCACAAAATTTGTTGCTCTCAGGTTTTTGAGGGTCAATTCGAACAAGATGTCGAGTTGGACAAAAGATGTCAATGGAGAACTCTGCTAGATTGTCAATTAAATGGCCGTTATTTTCTAATGTAAATATACAATTTTTGACATAAGGGTTTTTGAGCTTCCTAGAAGCAAATTATGTTATGAAGTTATTCAGTAAATATATTATATAAATATTATTTGAAAACTTTTTGTTTTGGCCTTTAACATATAATAATAAAAACGGAACTTTTTTCTTCAAAATTCGGGCTCGAAGGACTTGTTGAAATTTTGATAAGCTTTAATTAAAAAGAAAATTGTTCATTTCCCATAAGGTAAGCGGCCTCTAGCCATTTTTGAACCAAGATACTCGATTTGGGACCACTGTGCATCACACCAAGGAACACGTTCCCCAAAGCGACTAGTATTTTCTCCAATACTCTCATTACTCGGCCACATGAACCGGAAAAAGGATACTATGGAGCGTTTGATTGTCCAGAGAATTACCCATGGCAAGAGGCGAAGAGGAGACTGCCAAAACGTTGAGCTGATGCCACCAAAGACCTAATAGAAAAGAGCTTTGGTGCGGTGCGCCTAAGGGGAAGCCACAATAGACGGTGTGAAGCTATCGGACACGTTGTACGGCAAAGGAAAACCGACTGAAACATTGCAAGAATCGCAAAACGTCTGACAAGAGAGAAGATATTGATGCTGCCATCTTGAATTGTTAAATTCCGACCAACTAATTATAATTTGAAATCTCGATAACCATCAGATACAGATTTTCAGTCGAATCAGATCTTAAATGATAAAACATGTTCGCCATATTCTCGCCGCCATTTTGAATGTTCGAGTTTGGATCACATATTTTTTATAAACTGCTACCTCAGAAATCAACAGATACCAATTTTTAGTACAATCGAATGGCAATAACATTAGTGGATTTGTATTACTACCACACTCAGCCCTTAAAGCCCATTGTGCTGTAGGAATCTACAGTTTTGAGAAGACTACGGTTTTCGGCTAGAGTCGGGTACAATTTAAACTGACTTGTGTCATGGCTGCTAAAACGTCTGAACTAAGATTTTATTTGATGCATAAGAAATTCCAGTAGTTCTCAAACAGTTCTCAGTAATGATGTCGCTAAATGATTGTAAAAAAATAGGAAAGATATTATCATATAATGTTAAGGTTATTAATTTAGTAACTTCATAATTTTAGTGGAATTCTGATTATACAGTGTCCATAAAGTTGGCTACATGTGGAAAAATTGTATTTTTGACATTTCTAAAAAACTTGGGGGTTCGTATATACATGTCCAACAACAAAAAATTACATTTTGACACATGTCATGTGATCACCGGTTTGGCAGCACTGTAAAAAATAGTTGATCGTGGTACCGAAAAGTGGGTCAAATTGTTAAGACATCGAAAAATTTTATGAAGAAAAAGTGCATATAGCATACATCAAGGACTCCATATATCAATTTTGAAGCAGATAGGAGGAAAATAAAAAAGTGCAAATTTTACCCCTACCATTAATTATCATAAACTCTTGTGTCTATTTCACAAATAGTTGATTAGTTTAGACAAAAACTTTATGAATTTTAGTTGAATAAAGGTATTTGCACGTAAAAAAAGAAACGAACCCCCAATACAGTATTTTTTAGAAATCTCAATCTCAAATTTTTCCCATATGTAGCCAACTTTACGACGGACACTGTAGGTATATACGTTCGGGCACAACTGAAACTGATAACAAAAAATGAATTGCTCAATTCGGTCAATAACAATGAGTGGTCAGAAAAAGAAATCAAAGACTAATATTGCTACAGTCCAGAAAGAGACACGGGAAGGTTTGGGCATTTCTTGCCAGGAAAGGATAGGATCGTAGTATTAGTAGGGGAAATGATGTCAGTAAAAATAAAATATTTCGTATAACAAAAAAATCTTTATGACAATAACGAAAATAAATTATTTTTCTTTTAGCATAATAAATAAAAATTCTGGTTGACAATGTAATATTAAAAAGAATTAATAATAATTTTAAAACAAATAAATTAAAACAATTCTGACAGAACAACACTTTGACACGTTTTCATAAACACTAAAACACTACACTTGAACAATTTATCTACTCGACGCACGTTTCACCATTCGTGTATTAATACATATAATGTAAAAAAGTAGATTTTATTAGAGATAAACACGCGCTAGTCTTAATAAAAGACACATTTTTGGGGAAAATAAAGTTTTAACAAAACTTGCGGCGCAGTTTAATAAAATAAAAATTTTAGAAAGAAAATTATTAACATTTAATAATTAATCAAATAAAAATAATTTGGAATTGGTTTGGGATCGATCTCCCAACAACCCCATTTATATTTATTGCTGCTCGAGCA
Source organism: Stenurella melanura (assembly GCA_963583905.1). Lineage (NCBI taxonomy): Eukaryota > Metazoa > Arthropoda > Insecta > Coleoptera > Cerambycidae > Stenurella > Stenurella melanura. Next base: position 40,172,903 of record OY757315.1, on the reverse strand, counting down.
TCTTACCATTTGAGCTAAGCGATCGTGTTTATTCTACTCCAAAACGTGTAATATCTACGTACTAGAAAATTGTAAGAATTAGTGGTTTGACATTGTTCATTTGACGGATGAATATCCACTATTTACCACTAAAAATAACTTAAATATTTCATATAAAGACGTTTTTCATATTTAGAGTGGTGTTCGTTCACGGAAATAAATAATATTCGTCGTTAAATCACGCAGTTTGAGAATCACTAAGCTTATGACTATGTTTCTCACTCCTCACTGAACATTTCATATTTCCATCTCAAAAGAAGTGGGAAAGAATCTTGGTAGACATACATTGACAATGTCTTTAGGCTATGGCTTTAAGTTTGTGTGCAAGAGATAGTGAAAACGTATGTGCAATATTAATTCATACATCGGTCTTTTTAAACTTGACCCGACTCAATTTTAACCCTCGGCCATCTCACCGCATTTTTTGAGGGCCGCTATCGCTTGAGGTTTTCACTACAGCGAAGACAGTTGCCATGTGCAGCCAGCACTGTCTTACTAAGCGATTTAACGGCTCAGTACTGTCTCAGTTCATAGCCTATCAACTAATAGACAAGATACTCTGGTCATCCGTCCAAATGCCGGACTTCACCAACGTGCCTTAACATCGCTGATCGAGTGTCAGAAATTAAATCGGTCACTGTGTCTCGTCCCCAAATGACAATAAACTGTCCGCCATCATGCATTTTCCTTAAAAACTTCAAGTTGTAATTGTGTTGTGAACAATATACACATTCAACATTTCAAGTCAATGCGACATGTGGAAGTGGTTAAAAACAGAGTTTCAAGATCTTACATACAAAGTTATAAAGTTACAGGTCAAGCTAGTGAAAGAGTGTTAAAAATGAATTACAATGGGAAAAGCTAAGCGTTTAGTTGGGTTAGTACCCTTCGTGATGATAAGTGGGGGTATTTACACCTGCCTTTTTAGGTATAATTTCAAGTAGATAAAATAAAAGGGAAATAAACAGCATTTAATTGCTCGTTTACCTTCATTTATGTGTTTGAGTCTGCCAAAAGAAGAGCTGAAAATGTGTTTTTCCTCGTTATTTAACAAACACATATATAATTACATTATTCGTTTTTATCTAATTAAAACATTTTGATTAAGAGAGACGATCAACAGTTCTCCTTTGACGATTTGGAAAGTCAACTTACTCATGTAATCATTAAAGTTATAAAAAAATGTATCTTGTAGATAGATGTAGACTTTGTACTCTTTGTCGGATTACTGAATTTTCTATTTAATTATTGGACATCTTATAGTATACTCTTTGCAATTCTTTTTAAATAAACTCTTTTAGGTAGAATTGCTACACTTGTAATTTTAGTTATCTCCCGATGATGTCATTTTGATTGGCGAAACGCTCGTCAGTTTAGTGTACTGTATCATTGTGGTGGTAGAATTTTATGAAAGGATGAAGTGCTCTTCATGTGTATTATGTTTTATTAAAATATTTCACAACTTCCATATTTATATATACAGTATGTCTCACTTTTCATGACTCACATATCATAATAGCTCCCTCAGTAACAACGTGATTTTTAAAAAAATTGGGTGGAAGGTACTTTACCCATCAGGAGATTGTGTCACGGCAAAGTATTGAAAAATCCACTAGTAACGTTCGTTGTTATGAAGAAAAGTAGACCCAGCTTTCCAAAAAAAAGACATTAGGAAATGTTGCAACTGTAAAGCAATCTCATAATCTTATTCGTTGTTAGCAAAACCTTACTAATACTGAATTTCAATAAGATCAGAAAATACAATTTTCCTTTTTTAAATACCAATTATTAGTCATAACTTTAGTTTAGGAGTTAATTAAGCTCAAAGAAGACAGTCATTCCATTTAGAATTAATCATATATGTTGAGCAAACTGCAATTTACTTACCTATGCAAATTTTATTATTTGTTGAATTGTTCGTGAATAAAATTTGTCTAAAATTTAACTTTTTTTTTTATTTCTTAGTCGATTATTGTTTGATTTCGACTGTTAAGTAAACTGACTGAGGTCACGTGATTAATTCTAAATGGATACTCTGTCTTCCTTCAGTTTAATTAACTCATAATTATGTCCGAAAATAAAGTTATTACTGTAATAATTGATACTTGAAAAAGCTAAGTTTTATTTTCCTATTACGTGAACACCAAGTACACTATCTTATTGAAATTCGGTTTCAGTGAGTTTTTGATGATAACGAATAATTATGAGATTGTTTTACAGTTAAAACAATGCCTACAATTTTTTTTTTTTTTGAAAAATTAGGTATATTTTTCTTCATAATGGCGGACGTCACTGGTGGATTTTAAAATATTTTATCGTGACACAATCTCCTGATGAGTAAGTACCTTCCCGTCGAATAAAAAAAAATCACATTGTTGATAAGAGAGCTGTGATTTGGGAGTACTGAAAAGTGAGATACTGTATATACACAGAGTGTCTCGCTTAAATGTGGAACAAGCCTTTTAACTCCTTTGTTTACTGACCGATTTTAATTTTTCTTTTCATGTAGTGCTACATAAACTCTATTCTTGAATAACCCAAAAGATTTCGGCAACTCAAAACGTGACTTTTTTTTAACTAATTGCATATTCTTCTTCACCGTCTCCCTAAACTTTGTTCTTCAAAGTTTCATATAAATTGATCGTTGCTTTTCCATTTTATTAATTTTATTTATTTATTTATAATTATTTAAATAAAACTTAAATAATTAACTTTTAATACCATTTTATTTATTTCCATAATGAATATAAACAAAAAATAACTCTCAAGAACGTATGAATATGATTATAAAAACTGACACAACAAAACATAAACTGAACAGAAGTAATATTTTAGTTTTACGTAGGAATATAACACAATTTATCTAACTTAAATATTGAAATAATCTAAATTGCAGTTACTTCTATTAAGTCCTCATTGGTAAAAACGCACTTTTCTACTCCCCTTCTGTTATTGCTAACAACTGTTCGCAGTTGCTGTCGAATAATAGCACGACAAGCAGCGGTAACTCCGTTTATTAATTCGTGTATGGTAGCTGGACAGTCCTTGTATACTTTATGTTTTACGTACTCCATAAAAAATTATCTAAAGGAGACAAATCTGGAGATCGAAGTGGCCACCCGATGTCTGGGCTGTTATGCTCTATCCATGTGTTGGAAAAATTTTGTTATAGCCAATTTCTCACAAATAAAGAATAATGTATCGAGGCTCCATCTAACTGGAAATATAAATTATTCTTTTTGTCGAAAAAAAATGTTTTCTCTAGAATTCCATACCAAACATTAATTTTATGTGAATATTGCCTTCCACAGTTGATAGTCCAATGTGGATTTTTATTATCCTCAGCGCAAATTGTCCCATTTGTATTAACTGTAGCTTTATCAGTAAACAAAATATTATTTATAAAATTTCGATCATTTGGAAAGTTTCCTTGAAGCCACAAACAATACTGTCTCAATTTGTCTAAAATTTAACTTTTTTTTTTTATTTCTTAGTCGATTATTGTTTGATTTCGACTGTTAAGTAAACTGACTGAGGTCACGTGATTAATTCTAAATGGATACTCTGTCTTCCTTCAGTTTAATTAACTCATAATTATGTCCGAAAATAAAGTTATTACTGTAATAATTGATACTTGAAAAAGCTAAGTTTTATTTTCCTATTACGTGAACACCAAGTACACTATCTTATTGAAATTCGGTTTCAGTGAGTTTTTGATGATAACGAATAATTATGAGATTGTTTTACAATTAAAACAATGCCTACAATTTTTTTTTTTTTTGAAAAATTAGGTATATTTTTCTTCATAATGGCGGACGTCACTGGTGGATTTTAAAATATTTTATCGTGACACAATCTCCTGATGAGTAAGTACCTTCCCGTCGAATAAAAAAAAATCACATTGTTGATAAGAGAGCTGTGATTTGGGAGTACTGAAAAGTGAGATACTGTATATACACAGAGTGTCTCGCTTAAATGTGGAACAAGCCTTTTAACTCCTTTGTTTACTGACCGATTTTAATTTTTCTTTTCATGTAGTGCTACATAAACTCTATTCTTGAATAACCCAAAAGATTTCGGCAACTCAAAACGTGACTTTTTTTTAACTAATTGCATATTCTTCTTCACCGTCTCCCTAAACTTTGTTCTTCAAAGTTTCATATAAATTGATCGTTGCTTTTCCATTTTATTAATTTTATTTATTTATTTATAATTATTTAAATAAAACTTAAATAATTAACTTTTAATACCATTTTATTTATTTCCATAATGAATATAAACAAAAAATAACTCTCAAGAACGTATGAATATGATTATAAAAACTGACACAACAAAACATAAACTGAACAGAAGTAATATTTTAGTTTTACGTAGGAATATAACACAATTTATCTAACTTAAATATTGAAATAATCTAAATTGCAGTTACTTCTATTAAGTCCTCATTGGTAAAAACGCACTTTTCTACTCCCCTTCTGTTATTGCTAACAACTGTTCGCAGTTGCTGTCGAATAATAGCACGACAAGCAGCGGTAACTCCGTTTATTAATTCGTGTATGGTAGCTGGACAGTCCTTGTATACTTTATGTTTTACGTACTCCATAAAAAATTATCTAAAGGAGACAAATCTGGAGATCGAAGTGGCCACCCGATGTCTGGGCTGTTATGCTCTATCCATGTGTTGGAAAAATTTTGTTATAGCCAATTTCTCACAAATAAAGAATAATGTATCGAGGCTCCATCTAACTGGAAATATAAATTATTCTTTTTGTCGAAAAAAAATGTTTTCTCTAGAATTCCATACCAAACATTAATTTTATGTGAATATTGCCTTCCACAGTTGATAGTCCAATGTGGATTTTTATTATCCTCAGCGCAAATTGTCCCATTTGTATTAACTGTAGCTTTATCAGTAAACAAAATATTATTTATAAAATTTCGATCATTTGGAAAGTTTCCTTGAAGCCACAAACAATACTGTCTCAATTTGTCTAAAATTTAACTTTTTTTTTTTATTTCTTAGTCGATTATTGTTTGATTTCGACTGTTAAGTAAACTGACTGAGGTCACGTGATTAATTCTAAATGGATACTCTGTCTTCCTTCAGTTTAATTAACTCATAATTATGTCCGAAAATAAAGTTATTACTGTAATAATTGATACTTGAAAAAGCTAAGTTTTATTTTCCTATTACGTGAACACCAAGTACACTATCTTATTGAAATTCGGTTTCAGTGAGTTTTTGATGATAACGAATAATTATGAGATTGTTTTACAATTAAAACAATGCCTACAATTTTTTTTTTTTTGAAAAATTAGGTATATTTTTCTTCATAATGGCGGACGTCACTGGTGGATTTTAAAATATTTTATCGTGACACAATCTCCTGATGAGTAAGTACCTTCCCGTCGAATAAAAAAAAATCACATTGTTGATAAGAGAGCTGTGATTTGGGAGTACTGAAAAGTGAGATACTGTATATACACAGAGTGTCTCGCTTAAATGTGGAACAAGCCTTTTAACTCCTTTGTTTACTGACCGATTTTAATTTTTCTTTTCATGTAGTGCTACATAAACTCTATTCTTGAATAACCCAAAAGATTTCGGCAACTCAAAACGTGACTTTTTTTTAACTAATTGCATATTCTTCTTCACCGTCTCCCTAAACTTTGTTCTTCAAAGTTTCATATAAATTGATCGTTGCTTTTCCATTTTATTAATTTTATTTATTTATTTATAATTATTTAAATAAAACTTAAATAATTAACTTTTAATACCATTTTATTTATTTCCATAATGAATATAAACAAAAAATAACTCTCAAGAACGTATGAATATGATTATAAAAACTGACACAACAAAACATAAACTGAACAGAAGTAATATTTTAGTTTTACGTAGGAATATAACACAATTTATCTAACTTAAATATTGAAATAATCTAAATTGCAGTTACTTCTATTAAGTCCTCATTGGTAAAAACGCACTTTTCTACTCCCCTTCTGTTATTGCTAACAACTGTTCGCAGTTGCTGTCGAATAATAGCACGACAAGCAGCGGTAACTCCGTTTATTAATTCGTGTATGGTAGCTGGACAGTCCTTGTATACTTTATGTTTTACGTACTCCATAAAAAATTATCTAAAGGAGACAAATCTGGAGATCGAAGTGGCCACCCGATGTCTGGGCTGTTATGCTCTATCCATGTGTTGGAAAAATTTTGTTATAGCCAATTTCTCACAAATAAAGAATAATGTATCGAGGCTCCATCTAACTGGAAATATAAATTATTCTTTTTGTCGAAAAAAAATGTTTTCTCTAGAATTCCATACCAAACATTAATTTTATGTGAATATTGCCTTCCACAGTTGATAGTCCAATGTGGATTTTTATTATCCTCAGCGCAAATTGTCCCATTTGTATTAACTGTAGCTTTATCAGTAAACAAAATATTATTTATAAAATTTCGATCATTTGGAAAGCTTCCTTGAAGCCACAAACAATACTTCATACGTCTTTGGAGATTTCCTTTTTCTAACGCATGTTTTGGGTTTGAAAGGTTTATGCTTTTTCAGACATCTCCTTTTACTTTTACCAATATTCAAATATGTACTTGCTCTTCTTATGCTTGTTTGAGGATATTCACCGAAATTTAATAAAATTATTTCATACCCATTATTTCTTATCCTGTTTCCGTTTTCTTTCCGTCTTACAACTGACCCCGTTTCTTCAAAGAGTTTTTTAATACTACACACTGTTGCGTGGCTTATTTTACGTACAGGATTAACATTATTAAATTCTTGTGCAACTTGCCGTGTTGCACGTTCATCATTTCCCATAAGTTTAATTATTGAGACCTCTTCTGCTACACTGGTTATACTAAGTAATAGACATACGAGCAAAATGTTTGACATTCAAATAATTTAGTGCTTCAATTGTTTTCGAAGCTTATTAAATATTTTGAACAGTTTTATAACTTGGATCTCTATTGAAATATTGATGGCAATCAATTATTGTACTAAAGAGACAAAAATAAAAATGATTCTGTTCTATTAAAATAGTATTAGAAATTAATTAGCTATGTTTTATTTCAATAATAATAATTTTAATGTTAATAACACTGGTTATAATAAATAAAAGCCATGAGCGTAAAATGTTTGACATTACTCTAACAATTTAGTGCTTCAATTGTTTTCAAAGCTTACTAAACATTTTTAACAGTTTTGTAACTTGGTCCCCTAATGAAATATTGGTGGCAATCAATTATTGTAATAAATAGACAAAAATAAGAACGATTCTGTTCTATTAAAATGGAACTAGAAATTAATTAGCTAGGTTCTTTTTAATTAATAATTATGTTAACATTAATAACACTGGTTGTACTTAATAAAAGACATACGTGTAAAATGTTTGACATTACTGTAATAATTTAGTGCCTTAATTATTTTCAAAGCTTACTAAACATTTGGAACAGTTTTATAACTTGGATCCATATTGAAATATTGGTGGCAATCAATTATTGTACTAAAGACACAAAAATAAGAATGATTCTGTTCTATTAAAATAGTATTAGAAATTAATTAGTTATGTTTTATTTCAATAATAATAATTTTAACGTTAATAATCAGTACAACCAGTGGGTTGTACTAAATAAAAGCCATAAGCGTAAAATGTTTGACATTACTCTAACAATGTAGTACTTCAATTGTTTTCAAAACTTACTAATAATTTTTAACAGTTTTATAACTTGGACCCCTATTGAAATATTAGTGGCAATCAATTATTGTACTAAAGAGACAAAAATAAGCACGATTCTCTGAGCTAAGTATAGCTTCTATTTACAAATGGTTAAACTATAGTCTGTAAAAAATTTTGTAAACTTTTTTTTGACAGATTGACAGGTAATGAGATATTGGCCGTTGCCATATGGCAACGCTAGGCGCCTGGGCTACCGTAACTTAAGAAAACCCCAATTTTGTATATTGTTCTAAAAAATTATTAAAAAATTAAATTTAAATGACTTTATTATTAAAAACTATTTTATTACAAAATTTAGTATACATAAAAATATTAAAACATATTTATTGTGAATGAAATGGGACAAAAGTGTATGCAAAGACCAATTTGCACACAAAAACAATTTTCTTTTCTTTTTTTCAATGGTGTGACGAATAAAATAATTGATGCCATCGAATCTGACAGTATCCAGATATTCGACTGTCTGATGCTGCAGGTGACGCTGAAGGTCCCCCAGTTGCTTTAGGTGGCACACCGTATTTCTTCAGATAGGCATTAGTAATTTCTCGTTTATATTCAAGTTGTGATAATTTTCGCCCAGATTTCTTGTGTAGTATCCAACTGTTTTGCAAAGCTAAATCTAAAGGCAAGTATAGACCAGTATCACTTTCTTCCACGTATTCCAATACCATAACAACTGACAGTTTGATCCATTTGATGTATCCCTCCCATAAATGAGTTGTATTTTGTAATGAGTTTGCGTCTTGAAACCATGGACAGGACGTTTAAATTTTTGTGAAAACCGTTCTGTCTGGGTATTCTCTTGTGTGCCATGTGAAGAAAAAATCATATCAAAAGCGGCATTATCAAACCAACGTACATAAAAATTACCATAATTTGCTTCTATGACTGATTCGTAATAACCACGCTCTTTTTCATACAATCTTTTTTAATTGTTAGAGGACATAATTTTAGAGTTCTGTTTTCGCGGATTGTGCCAATTGCTGAATAGCCACGAAATTTCATATATGAAAATAATGCAGAGCATTGCAATGCCCATTGCCTCTTCTAAAGTCAACTCGCCCCTAGAAAGAAAGAAAACCTTTCAAGCTACTACAAACGCCTAGCTTTGCCATATGGCAACACCCAAGTTTGAACAGCTATATCATATGTAATAAAAGCCATATTTTTTTTTAATTGTTAAAACAACAAAGTTCCGAGTCCATAAAATACCATCATAAACAAAAAAATATTTTAGAAACACTGTATAGAAAAATATAATACTTACATAAAACGTACATCCATATTTTCGGTCATTTTTAATTCACCACAAAATTGTAAACAAATGCTTAAATTACTGTCAGCCGCAGATTAATTTGAGGAACATGTGCCAAGTTAGGCATGTTTTGACACATAAAATAACATATTCCCCTACTCCTATCGGCACGTATAACATACAGGGGTGACATGAAAATGAAATGTGTTTACCGTTGCCATATGGCAACGCACGGCGTTAATGGGTTAATACCTAAATTTTATTCCTTAAGAGAAATTTCAAATGAAAAAAATGTATCTATAATCTACAACTCTCGTGCTGAATCTATTTTACGATACTATATTATAGCCTGGGGTGGCCTATCTAAAAACATCTTGAAAACTTTGCAAGTTACCCAGAATACATTAATAAAAATAATATTTAAGAAAAACAAACGTTGTTCATCTGAAGCTTTGTATCGAGAATCCGGAATTTTAGATACAAAAAATCTATATACATATCAAAGTCTTCTATGTACGTTCAAATATCGAGATTACTTAAAAAATTGCAATTGTTATGAAACAAGAACTCTCGATAATGCATCATTAAAGGTCCCATTATTTAGGAAAACCCATACTCAACATTTCGTATTTTATTTTGGCCATATATTTTATAATATACTACCTAGAATGATTCTGTTCTATTAAATTATTATTAGAAATTAATTAGGTTGGTTTTATTTCATTAATAATAATTTTAACGTTAATAGCACTGGTTGTAGTAAATAAAAGCCATAAGCGTAAAATGTTTGATATTGCTCTAACAATTTAGTGCTTCAATTGTTTTCAAATCTTACTAAACATTTTTAACAGTTTTATAACTTGGTCCCCTATTGAAATATTGGTGGCAATCAATTATTGTACTAAAGAGACAAATATTGATTCTGTTCTATTAAAATGGTGTTAGAAATTAATTAGTTAAGTTTTATTTAATTAACAATAATTTTTATTCGTAAAAAAATTAATAAAATCCGAAAGAAAAGATCGATGTTATTGAAACTTTGAAGAACAAAGTTTACAGGAACGGCGATGAAGAATATGCAATCAGTTTTTTTGAAAAAAAAAAATCGCTAATATGAATGACTGATTTTTGATCTTGAAAATGTCTCACAGTAGGTCACGTTTTACGTTGCAGAAATCATCTGTGTTATTCAAGAATCGAATTTATGTAGCACTACATTAAAAAAAATCAAAGTAAGTAAACAAAGGAGCTACAGTCTTGTTCCAAATTTAAAAAAGACAGTCGGTATATTTTGCTAATAGCTTCCTTTAGCTAACATTAACTCACTGTCGAAATTTCAATAGAAACGATCTAATTTATGTTGAGTTATCACGCTTTCAACAAATATGGCAAATGGACAGCCAGGTGAACTACGGATGAACAAATCTATTACAGATGAACATACAGATAATAATAATAATAATAATAATAACGTTTATTCATCTAAAGAATATAAAGTAACATTAATTACATTTTTATGAAAATAAACAAACAATAAACAAACGTACAAGAACTCACGAAGTACTCACTCGTCCAGGACTGTGAGTGCTTGTTTGTGAGTTAAAATTCGTATCCCAAGATGGTTATTCATTGGATAATACATTTATAATGTGTACTTTCCTAATAATATAGTTCTCATTATACATTTATGCTTAATTTATTACCTACTTAGTTTCTTAACTGTGTAAACAGTACTTATTTTGTAGTATCTAGGTGATTAAGATGCCAAGATTAAGGCAGATTTTCTCAATATATGTCACTGCAACAACTGTCACAGCTGTAAATTAAGTTTAGTTATAGTAATATGTTTTATCTATTATCGCATGTATTACATTTCTGGGGTTATCGAACATCCATTTTTTAATGTGGTTCTTTACCGAGTAAATTGTATTTAATTTTCTAATATTTTGAGGTAATATGGAGTACATTTTAGAGCACAGGTAGGTGTAACATCTCTGACCAACTGTTTTAGTGCATTTTATATTTCTAGGGATGGCTGAAGTTTTTGCTCTCGTGACGTAATGATGCTCAGTAAATTCAAGAAGTTTTTTATTTTTAAATACTTCCGTACACATGGCTAGGCCAAATAACTGACGTACATCCAGTACCTTCGCTTCTTTGTACAATAAATCAGATGGATATGTATAGTTTCTTTTGGTGATTATTTTTAAACTCCATTTTTGTATTGTATTTAATGAATGTAGGTAGTTGTTATTTATTCCCCCCCAAGCTAAAATTGCATAGTTTATGTGGCTATGGATTAGTGAGAAATATATGGTTTTCAGGTCACAGAAATCTAAGAAGTCGGTTAGATATTTTAATTTTGGGATAATGCCCCTGATCTTTTTAACTATGTAATTTATTTGTTTATCCCATCTTAGGTGACAGTCTATGATAACACCTAGGTATTTGACGGTATCACTTTCCTTTAGATTTATAACATCATTATTTATTTGGACAGATATAGATTTATATTGAGGTAGGCCGCTTTTGTAAGAGCTGAATGCCACATATTTTGTTTTATCCGAGTTCAGTGTTAAGGTGTTATTATTAAACCACGCTATTATTTTACAAAAGTCTTTTTGTATGTCGGTTCGTAGAGAATTCCAAGATTTACCTTTATATAAAATAACCGTGTCATCAGCAAAGCTTGTTATTTTTCCTGAACCGTTCAAGTTTAATAGGTCATTAATGTATACGGAGAATAGCAGTGGACCCAGTACGGTCCCCTGTGGGACTCCATATCTGACTGTCTTGGGATTACTATGTATATCTTGTATTGATACATAATTGGTTCTATCTTCTAAATAATTTTTTAGCAGTGAAAGAGCTTGCCCTCTGATACCAACAGCGTCAAGTTTTTGGAGAAGTTTAGTGTGACATACAGTATCAAACGCCTTGGCAAGATCGACAAAGACTGCCAAAGCGGGTTCGCTCTTATCTAAGGCTTCATAAATTTTTGAGGTTAAGTCACATATCGCATCTTGGGTAGACCTATTTTCCCTAAATCCGTATTGTCTATCCGAAATTATTTTATATTTGTTTAGGAAACTCAATAATCTTTTCTTAATAATTTTTTCGAATATTTTCGCAAAATTGGATATAAGGGTTATAGGTCTGTAATTACTTACCTCATCTTTAACTCCGTTTTTATAGAGTGGTTTAATAATTCCAACCTTAAATACTGATGGTACTTTTCCTTGATTTATTGACCTATTAATTAAGTGAGCAAGAGGTTTTACAATTAATGCACTGATTTTTTTTATTGTTTCAGATTTTATATCATCGATGCCGGGGAGCTTATTATTTTTCAATTCCTTGATAGCCTCCTCAACCTCAAGAATTGTTACCTCACTAAGATATATGGAGTTTGCATTATGCGTTAGTTGCAAGGGTGTTGCTACATGTGCCCTTTCAATTTTTTCCGCAAGATTTTGTCCTAAATTTGCGTAATAATCGTTAAAGCTATTTGCAATTTCAAAAGGATCATTTATTATAATATTGTCTTGTTTAAGAGTGGCGATAACTTCATAATTTTTGTTTTCATTGCAAACAACCTTAATGGTTTTCCACATCTGACTAGAGTTTCCTTTACAACTATAAATTTTATTTTTAAAGTACATTATTTTAGCTTTCTTTATTAATTGCTGTAGCTTGTTCTTGTAACTTCTGTACTTTTCTATAATATGGACATTATTTTGATCCGCTTTAAAAAATTTGTACATATTATTTTTCTTATTTATGGAAGTTAATAGACCCTTAGTTATCCATGGCTTTTTTATAATATTTTTATTGTTTTTTTGTTTAATAGAATGTGTGTTCTTTTTTATGTAGAATTTTATTTTATCGATAAAGCCTGTTGCAATTGTATCAACTGTTTCTCCGTTATCATAAATAAAACCCCACGTTTCTTTTTGTAGGTCGCATTTTAAGTTTTCATAATTAATATATGATTTATAATAATTTGGCGACTGATCACTATTTTTGTTTTCCTCATCAATATTTAAACATATCGCAGTAGGAAAATGATCCGTTATCTGATATTCATATATTAATCCCTTGTTTTTCTTATGTACTTCATACTTATCTTTTAGAAATATATGATCTATACAAGTGCTAGTTACACCATCTGTGCGAGTAGGTTTGTTTATATACGATATATATCCATATTCGTGAAGGATATTTAAGTAATCTGCCGAATATTTATTTTCATTAAGAATATCTATATTTAGGTCACCGACCAACAAATAATAATCTATATACTTATTGTGAATTTTATTTAAATATTCGTTCAGGTAATGATTGAATGTTTGTATATTTATTGTTGGTGACCTATATAATGCCGTAATTAAGAATTTTTTTTTTATTTAATGTAAACTCAACTTTCAAAATTTTGTTATTAATTTCTGGTAAAGCATAGGTTTCACAATTCATATTTATATCTTCTCTAATGTAAACTATCACACCATCATTTTTATTTACGTTGCCTTCATTATAACATAATTTATACCCCTCCAGATTAAATAAGGCTATATTATCCACCACCCATGTTTCTGATAATATTATGATGTCATATCTTATGCATATATTATTTAAGAACACTAACAGTTCGTCGAGATTTTTTGCAATACTGCGTATGTTGCTGTGGAATACATTAAGATACTTATTATTGTTTGCCAAAATCTTATCATCAAAATTTTTAACTATTATTGTTTCTATTTCTTTGTTTACATAGTTTCGAATAAAAGCATCCATTATTGCTTTAAGATTAAGAAGTTAGGTTATTAACTTATTTTATTTATTATTAATATATCGATTCACTTTATTAGTAAGCATAAGATTAGTAATCAAAAGTGAGTGAGAACAATTTTCTGAACTTATTGAATATTAAAAAAGTATAGCAGCAAACTGTGATAATTTAAGGAATAAACAATATCTTAAATAGCAAGAATACATACAATAAAATAATACAAAGAATACGTACATTCGAATGTTTTTTACTTTTTTAAGTGTATTGGGTCTATTGTTTTTCGTTGTGGGTTTAGTTGCCAGTTTTAATGTGTATGGAAATGTTGTTGACACTTTTATTTTTTTTTACTTATTTTTGTGTTCTGTATTTCGTATTCGTCTCTAACTTTTTTGTTGCCTCTCTAGTTATTCTACCACTTTTATCACTGCTGTTAGTGTTAGTTACTTGTAGCTTCCTTTTCTCCCTTTCCTTTTGAGGGTCTGCGGGTGAAGTAGTTGGTCTCTTCTCCAATATTGCGTATTGTTGTTTTGAATCCACTATTATTGAACTTGTAAGGATTCTGTTTGATTTGTTTGTTTCTATTTCAGAATCATGCATTGAAATTTCTTCTGCGTTGTTATCCTCCCTGCTTATTTCTTTCAGCTGCTGAATGGTGTATATCTCGTCATTAATTTTAAGCTTGTTTCCAATTACTTTGGCTGGAAGATTTTTTGACCTTGCTAATTTTAGATGGACCTGTAGAATTTTTTGATCTTCTCTGTCTTCCTTGCTTAGATCTTGAGCTATATATATATTTGTACCCTTCAATTTGTTACAGTTATTTATTACTAATTGTTTTTTCAGATATCTAACAAATTCCACTTTTATTGGAGGAACTTTACCACTTTTTAGTTGATATATATTGTTAATATCGGCTTCTAGAATTTCGATGCCTAATAGTTCATGCAATTTTTTTGTTGTAAATTGCAGTAATTGCGATTTATCGTTTACTGCCAACCCAAAGATTATAATATTATTTTTTCTATTTAATCTCTCAAAGTTTAAGTACAAGTTATTGCATTTTTCTTCCAACTTATTTATTTTAATTGCATGGTGTTCAATTTTTTCGAGAAGGCTATTATTCTCTTCTCTAATTTGCTGTTTTATTTCTTCTTTATTAGCCCTCCCTTCCTCTTTTATAACTTGTAACAGTTTATTTAAGAGATCTGTATTGGAAATATCCAAGTTTTCATTCATCATATTTTAATAGAATGGTTTACTAGTGATGCGATTCTGTTTTTATTTGGCTATGTCGTATGTTTCTTAGTATTTATGGTTAAAACTATTAGGACACTTCTTTTATTTATAAACCAGTAATTCAACTTGTTAGTTAGTGTTTTGTTCGCTGTTCACTTAGTTCATATAAAATACTAGAAAACTGCCAATACTGAATAAAATATGATGCATTAGTATTTCTTTTAAACACAGTACCCTATATCTCCCCAATGTCTATTTTCATTCCAGATACCTGCCACACAATTATGCCACTTGACTATATACTTTCGCACCATATGTATTCACCACTTATTATCAGCCACTTGAAAAGGTCGCAAGAACTCACAAAATACACATCCACCCTCGACGACGACCAAAGTAGACGGACAAACACGAACAGTTTGAGAATTGTTCAGAATCCGATGCTAACACTATATGATATGATTTTTTCTACGCAGTATAGTTATGGTTTAGAAATATGCCGATTTGCAAAGGGTGTAATAAACATCGTCAGTTTCTTTAACATGATGACATTATTTTAGTTTTGCACAAGATTTCAGATGAAACATCATGCAATTCTTCGACAAGATCGATGAAAACAAAAAGTATCATCATTATTATAAATATTTGAGGCGAATTTTTTTTAAATCACTTATTTAACGTCGACCTATTTCCTCTACTAAGGCCAATCACCGACGCCAGGAGACGAGCTACCCCTAACCTGGAAATTGTGCCGAACCTCTTCTCTATCGAAAAGTAGGGACGTTTTACTTGCCTAACATTTAAGAGACAAGGGACCGACTGCTTTACATTCCCTCCGAAGGATGGTATATCCGCTATGTAACCCCCGCCTAAAGTTACCTTTAACGCATGCGCTGATATACTAGCCGCTAGAAGATGGGGCGAGAACGCTGTGTTTCCCTGGCGAGGCTTACCCATCTAAGTACTAACCGCGCCCGACGTTGCTGCATTTGGGTATCGAAATACCATTACCGAATATATGCAGATGTCTCTACGTTGAGACGAGTTGCCTCTTGTGTTTTCTTGCTCCGTATATAAGAAATTATCGCATAGTTAAGCAACATTCTTTTTATTTGGTAATAAACAGATGTATAAGCTAAAGTGAGAACCATAAAACACTCATAATAATAATAATAAACTAGGTTAATTGCCAGCTTTACTACTAGGCAAACATATTTCTAATTAAGCCATGTATTAAAACGATAAAAGTCTCAAAGCTGGCATATAATATGTTTTGTTTTCCCATGTATATTTAAGCTGTTTTATGGGAGTATTTCCGTTACATTAAGCTCTGGATACGTACATAAACGTTTTCACACTCGCACCTGTTGAGAACCCATTATTTGTTCTGGTAAATTCCTCCTTCTACGCGTCCTTTCCTGTTTCAAGATAAAATTATCTTTAAAGCAACATCGCAAACATAATAGAAAGACAATACCTGGGTTGAACAAGGTCTTAAAGTAGGGTGATGAATCAAATCTTTTAATTCTGTTGAGGTGTGAGTTAGTTATATATATATAGACTTCTAGTGGATGTACATGGGGTAGTCAGTTATCATTCCCAACTTCAACGATTATATAAAACTTAGGGCCGGTTTTTCAATGTCCAGTTAAAAGTGCCAGATAGGTGGCTGCTAGTTACGCTTAGCTGGCAGTTATATCTATGGTAGTGTTTATCAAGAGTAATTTAACTGCCAGCTACGTATTCATGAGTTGAATTATTTCTTAGCTATGTTGGCACTACTGATTCTACCTGAAGTTTCTTTAAATTGATTTAATTCAAATTGCGCGCGTGTTTTAGTGAAAATTCATTGAGTTGTCTAGCGTGTTGATTGATGTTCTGTTCTTAATTTTGTGCGTTTGTGTATCAGCAATAATTGCAATAGAGAGCGTACAAAGGAAAAAATATGCTAACTACACTTTAAGTGATTGGAGAATTAGAATTATTCCTGCAACTTCCTCTATATTCCATCTCAATGATATGTAAAACAGTTTCTTTACGCAGTCGAAATCTTATTAAAAAAATCTTTATCATCATAATTCTCAAAATTATTTTTTCGTTCCCTTATGGTATAGCGTCTCCTATCATTCTTTATAAATTGTATAATATCATCGTCACCTTCACTCACATCCAGATTATTATTATTATTATTATTCATTATTAGCAACAATATGTTTAATATAAATCACAAAATTGAAAACGAACATATCAATTAATCACATTAGTTTATAGGTTAGAATGTTATAGAATTGTCAGAAATTGAACCAAATGCGCATGTGCAAATCCACTAACAGTAAAATAAATCATTAACTGGTACTTTCAACTCTCTGCTTTTACTTTCAGATAGTGAGCCTAACCCTCCGGTAAATTTAACCTGAATATTGAAAAACGGTTTATCTGCCAGATAAATTTTATCTGACAGTTAAGTTATTTAACTGGACATTGAAAAATCGGCCCTTAGTAATTCAAACTGACTTCTGAAATGAAATAGGTAAGTGTTATAAGTGCATACGTCACAGAGCACAATAAGAACCAAACAAACAGCATTGGTGAAACATATACTTCAAAATCCCAACTGTAGAGTTGATTTTGATAATTGTAGAATCTTAGGGATCAAGAGTAACTTACAGAAGAGACTACTTTTAGAAATAATACAAAAATAAAATCAGTGTTAATAAACCCATAGATCTAGAGGGCTTAAATGGAATATATTTTATTATTCCAACAACAGCAATAATTTTAAGACTTGATCGAGTATGACAAACAACTAACTTTAATAATCAATATATACATATACAGGGTGAGGCAATAGTGCGTCGACCTCGATATCTCGAGTTTTGCGATAGCTAGAAATTTTTTAAAAAATTGCAAGCCTCTCTCTAGACTCTTTTCATTCCTATATTAGCATTCAATATCTTCCAACAACTTGCATGTAATGAATATTTTTGTTGAAATAATCTGCAATCTGCAGATGGATATTAAAAAAATCACCACAGTCACAATTATGGGTTTTAAGAAAAACTTATGTGAGCACCAGTTAAGAGATGTCTAACTAATATTTCTGAATCATTTTCATTTCCTAATACTGTACAGGGTGGCCAAAAATTATTTTTCAATTAAGAACTTTTTAAATTGAATTTTCTCAATTTTTTCAAATGGAACGCCCTATATATTTTTCAACGATGCGATGTAGAAATGAAAGACGAACATTTTTTTTAAGTACTTCCCTGTGGCTAATTGCAACCAATATCATTTTATTGAGCAATAAATACAAAATTCATAAATAAACTTATAAAAAGAGATTTCTTCAAATAATTCAGTAGAAAAAATTATAGTAAATGTTCCACATGTTACCCATTTTGATTGACACACATCTCTATGCGCTTTTGAAATGAGGTTCCCACTGTACCTAAAACTGCCGGCGTGATAGAACTAAAGGCAGTTATTATTCTTTCCTTCATGTTTTGTACTGTTGTTGGTGTGTCTATATAATCAATTTCCTTCACGTATCCCCATAAAAAGAAATCCATTTTTGTAAGATCTGGGGATCTAGCAGACCATTTAGTGGGTCCATTTCTTTCAATCCATTGATGAGGGTAGGTATTATTTAAGTCGACTCTAACTGCATTTAAATAATATGGTAGAGCACCATCTTGCTGAAACCATATCCTATTTTGAATTCTTTCAGGGAGACTAACCAATAATTGTGGCAGATAGTTTTCTAAAAAATGAAGATAAATAGCTTCAGTCAAAGAAATGTGGCCCTATTGCATGTTCTCCAATTATTTCTCCCTAAACGTTTATAGACCATCTGTGTTGGTTATCAATTTACATAAAAAAGTGAAGATTTTCCGAAGCATCAGTGAATAAAACATTATTGAAAAAGTTGACATTATCTTCATTTTACTTCTGGCCAAATTACAAAATTGTAGGCGCTTTTGAAAATCGGTATCAGATAATTCCTGCTGCATTTGAATATGATAGGCATGAACCTTATTTGTTTTTAAGATTCGACCCACAGACCGTCTACTTATTCCTACTAATGAGCTCACTTCTCTTTGACTAACACGGGGATTCTCAACCGTTGCCAGCATAACAGAAAACTCATTTTCTTCGTTCACAACAAGTTTCGTTCCTTCAATTTTTTTATATTCGTCATTTCCAGTTTCCAGAAATCTATCGAGGAAGTTTTGGAAGCTGCTAACATCAGGAATCCTTCCTTCAGGATAACGTTGGTGATAAATTCTATTGGCAAGTAAACAATTTCTGTCTGACTCACCCAAAACAAAAGTCATGTCTACAAGTTCCGCTTTATTAAAATTCATATTGTAAAATTCCAAATATTTTAAATTCAATACAAATTGAAACTAACGACTGATATGTATGATAAATGCTCTGTTTGTACACGACAATTTATACCAACCTGAGGTTTTATTGCTTGTTGAATAACGAAAATGGCAAAAAAATGTACTAAAAGACATTACAGTAAAGGATCTGTTAAATATATATACTCATTTCAATGGATCGGAAGAAATGGTCCCACTAAATGGCCTCATTTCAAAATTGCATAAAGATGTGTGTCAATCAAAATGGGCAACACGTCGAACACCTGTTATAAATTTTTCTAATGAATTATTTGTGGGAATCTCTTTTTTTAATTTATTCTCGAATTTGATACTTATTTGTTTATAAAACGAAAATGATTGCAATCAGCCATAGGGAAGTACTTAAGAAAAACGTTTTTTATTTCTACGTCACATCGTTGAAAATGTACAGGATGTTCCATTTGAAAAAACTGAGAAAATTCAATTTAAAGATTTCTTAATTGAAAAATAATTTTTGGCCACCCTGTGCAGTTTTAGGAAATGAAAATGATTCAAAAACATTAATTAGATGTCTCGTAACTAGCAATCACATAAGTTTTATCTTAAAACCCATGATTGTGACTGTGGTGATTTCTTTAATATCCATCTGCAGATTGCATTATTTCAACAAAAAAAATCATTACATCCAAGTGGCTAGGAGATATTCAATGCTAATATAGAAATGAATGGAGCCTAGAAAAAGCATTCAAAAAATGTACTAGTGTATATAGCATTCCATTAAAAAAAGGCACTGGGTCCTGTAATTTCGTCTTGACTCGCCATGTATGTTCGAAAATAAGTTCCAGTTATAGACTTTTTTATCTAGTTTACTTGCAATTTTTTTTTTATTTCTGGCTATTGTAGAACTCGAGATATCGAGGTCCGACGCACTATTGCCCCACCCTGTATAATACCTTTTGCATGTTACCCTTTATTTAGTATGATGTATAATTTAAAGCATTAAATTAATGTAACCCTCACTGCATTTTACTACCCACCCGGATATATAGACGATCGTATTGCAGTTTGAATTTGTCAAATTTGTTCATTACTATAGTAAAGTTTTAATGTGTATTGCCCATTCTCAATTAGTTTTAACTTTTGTATACATATAATAGGTAGGTAACTTTTATTTTGTATTGTTACAACACAGTTTTATAATTACAATTATGAGACCGTCGTTGGTAAGTTACTCCTGTAAATTTGACAAAAACAACTACTTGAATGTAACTTATTAACGAAATTGTAAAATTTATTTAAAACTAATTATTGCTTAAAATTCACAGTGAGTCTGTGAAAATCAAAAAAAAAAAATTCTCGAAAGGTCGGCATTTAATTCAAAAAGAATTGTTTAATTTCACTGGACCTATGCACAGTACGCCCCACTATTAAAAAAGAAATCCATCATAATTACTTTCTACTTCTGGAAGAATATTGGAGGAATATTCCTCTCATGTCCTCAAAAAATACACAAGACAGGAGCACTCGCAATTTAACTACAACCACACCTCGTGAGGTTAGTGTTTATACAATACGAGGATCGTGTGCTCCATGTCGATAAAGGGACTTCAAAATAGTTGCGTACTACAGGTGATCTGCTAGAAATTCGACAGGTTTCTGACATGCATGTAATCTTCAGATTCTAGAGCAGTATTCGTTTCATACTCTAGAGTAAACCGACTTTTTCCTGACCAAATACCGCAGTACTTACTCCAATTGTTATACGTTTGGAGATGTTATTGAAAGTCATAGTATTTGGTCCTCTTTTCCACCCATAAACGCGATCAGCAAATTTGTTTTATAATTTAAATGTTCTACGATTATTTTGTTTTATTGTCATTTTATTCATGCTTCCATAATGCTAATTTATTATGTTAGAATTCCATAAATTATTGCTTTCTTGTCTGCAATTGAACTGATATATAAATTTTCTATTAAAAGTCTCATATAGAAAAATTATGTAACGCAGTTAGGAATTTATTTTAGAAACGTTTTTGTAACTAAACAATAAAACATTTCAGCTTATAAAGCTAAATTGTTAAATAACACTTTTTAGTAATTCTTACAAATGAGTATTAGATTTATTTTATAGTTAGTTTTTATTATCATGTAAAACAGTTATATTAAAGGACCATTGGAATCAATTTTTCTTTTAAATAGAAATTGTTATTCCAGAGTCTGTTATCTAATTATTATATAGAGTTGCAATCTGCTGTAACACGGCAACAAAGTCATTGCAGAACAAAATTTTTTACTTGAACATAAAAGCGCTACGGCTAACAGCACAACAAAGATTTGAAATTTGAAATCAATTGATTTCCTCCGTCAGCTATGTGTTAATATTTTATCATAGCTCTCATGATTTTAATGAAAATTTGTCATAATTATAGTATATAACTGAGCTGTCAAAATTTTCCCCCAAGACTCTTGTTATCAACATTGATATGCGAGCCAGTAAAATCGAAATTAAATACTCCTGAATTCGGACAATGGAAAAAAGCTTGTGCTTTTCGAAATGTATTAAAAAATATTATTAGCAGCAGTGGTATTATCATAAAATATAACAGTAAAACGAAAGAATGATGAATTTCACTCATTACCAATGCATCAGATCAATGATCAATTACAAGTCCGTCACCTCCAATGAGCATTATTTTAATGGCCTTATTTATGTTAACGTCCTGACGTAGTTCACCTACTGCTGTTCTACCATTCTCTGCGATATTGCCATCTACCGCAGCTGAAAGTCGAACTCAAAAGAGATAACAGCGACTAGACATGTACCACTGAATAGCAGTCTAGCTCACTGCTACCGTCTCGGTAATACCTGAAAAATGTCACTAAACATCCATACCCTGGCCAGGATTCGAACCCGGAACTCCGTGCTCGCAGGCCAAACACCTTAGTACTGCGCCACTACGCTGGCATTTCATAGATGATTTATAGAAATTACCGAACATTTTAATTATCTTAAAATGCATGCTATTAACACAAAAGTATTTTATAGAAGGGAGCCATTTTAAATATTTATTACAAATTCTTGAAACTTACTTGACGGATAGAGTTTAATTCGTATCTTGTAATAGATATAAATCTGTTGAATACCGAGCCATGTCAGAAATACCCCAGGGATCAATACTTGGACCCTTTTCTTTAACATTTTTATTAACGACATCAGTGATCACTTATACGTGTATTTCTTAATATATGCCGATGACGTCAAGATGTTGCATAGGATTAGTGATTTTTAATGATGATGAATGCTAAAAACTTCAAAACAACTTAACTGAGTTATCGGCGTGGTGCGATGAAAATGATCGTCACCTAAACGTTGGCAAGTGCAATGTTGTGAGTTATACAACCAAGGAGTCCCCAATTATAATGTTAATGATGACACGCTGAACAGACCATCTACGTTCAAGGATCTAGGTGTAACTTTTGATAATAAATTAACCTTCACTAACCATATTGATGCTGTAATTTCGCATGCTTACAGAATGTTAGGCTTCATTTTGCGTAACAGCCATGATTTTAATGATGCGAAAACTTTAAAGATGCTTTACTTTGCTTTCTCTTCATCTAAGCTGTAGTATGCTTCACTTGTCTGGCAATCTGGGTATAACACTCATAATGATAAATTGAAAAACATTCAGCGCCGCTTCCTGAAATTTTTAAACTGGAAATCTGAAGGTACATATCCACCAATTGGAGCTTCTCAAAATCAATTACTTGAAAAATTTGATATTATCAGTCTTTCCGAAAGACATAAGTCCTTTGCTTTGCGTTTTCTAGACACAATTATGCGTAATCAAATAGATTGTAGTGAAATATTAAGCCAACTGAACTTTTATGTCCCACGGATTAATTCTCGTCATTCTCATAGCTTTAATTTATCCCCTCCTAGATCTAACGTATTAAAGATTTCTCCTCTGTTTAATATTTGTACTAGTTATGAAACTCATTGCAGTGAATTAGACATATTTGCCTAGCAGCCAGAAATTTCATTTACTGTCGTGCAGTCTAACCGCCTTCATAATTTCTATTTGTACTTAGTTAGGTTAGATTAACAGCTCACCAGTCTAGGTGCCGGCATTCGATCGGCGAAGTTAAGCAACGTCGGTCGGGTCCGGCGCGTAAATGGGTGACCCAAGTTCTCGTTGGAAACCTCAGTCCATATGACGAGCTGTAAAGGCCTGACTGGACTGAGGCGGCTTGGCGAGAGAACGACACGGATAACTGTACCGAGGCCCCTTATCAACAGACTCGAAGTCTAGGAAGGACCATCAAGTTCGGTTAAGCTAGTTTAGATTTCCATCCTATAAACAGTTTTGTACTGTTGGATAATGTATGATCAAATAAAATAAATAAATATTCAGCTTGTTTAACATGGGGCATCCTAAAAATGTGGTAGAAACGTGATCATATTTCACAGTAAAATTTACTTCCGATCAAGAACTGCAATCACTAAGGCCCTAAGATGTCTAAAACTATTATTAGATAGTATTAAATTACTGCAATAATGCTTTCAAGACCATAAACATTTACGACTTTTATGATCCATCTGGGGAACTATTTTATTTTATTAGTATGTGTAAATGCAGCAATTTTTTTCATAATAACTACTTGGAATCACTAAAAAACTCTTAAACAACCATTGTCTTATAACAATAATTTAACATACAGTGAAGTGTGTTTTATAGCGCAATTAAATGAAGCTTTAATAAAACTGTTATACAGGGTGCAATTAGTTTCATGTCATTAAAAAAAGCGGTGGTAGGGAACGACAAGACAAACAAGAAAACCTTATAACATGGGGTCTAAAGCTCATAGTTTTATAGAAAAAAAATAAACGAAAATTTCGCAAATTTTCAAAAAATTCTTTTGAGAACTGCTGGAATATTGAGGTAGGTTTAGATCTAGATCTGATCTGAAGAAAACTATACTCTAACTCTCCCTTGTGCAATATTTTAGTTACTGTCATGTCGGTGTTTCGTTATGTACACACGTCCAACCCGCCGTTCGTTGTTTTTGTTATTTTTGAATTTCGCGTCATTGTGTATTTACAGTTAAGATTTATTTTATTGACTTACCGTTCAAGTTGTCAAATTCTTGATTACGTACAGACACAACTTACTTGTTCGTTCTTTTTGTATTCCTTTTTGGCTTTTGTACCAAGTTCTTATTTTATTTTTCTTCATTGACAACGTTAGTTGATAGTTTAGTGATTAGTGTTGAACGAAGTGCGTATGTACTTAATTCGACGTACCGAACTGTGTATTGCTACAGATGCAGAGATTTTGAATCATTTAGGTAGGTAGTAAGCTTTTAACCCAGGACACTCATTTATGTTACAAATGTTAATAAACCTCATTTAAATTTTCTGAATTATGAACAATCCAATATTTTGTTCCAAATTAAAAAACACACATGTAAAGAAATGCTCTGTTTAAACCTCTATGGCCATTATTTTCTTGCAATTGTGTACGAAGAGAGAACGAATTATTTACCTCTCTATACTTGCCTCAGTTCAGTTGAGGCGGTACATCAAAGGCGATCGATGATCCTTTTACACCGCGTGTGCCGGCCAGCACTTTTTTATGACAATTTAAAAGTTGTGTAATTGGGAAGTACAAGTCCATCGACCAAGAAAAGCAGTGGTTCTCAATAGTTGTCTACCATAGCATTAAACATGTTAATCTAGATCAGTGTTTTTCAAAGTGCCCCTAGAGGGAAAAGTCATAAAGGTTTTTTGTTTGTCTAGTCGGTCCCCATTACCCGTTTTTTTTAATGACATGAAACTGGTTACACCCTGTATTATGACGTTACTGGATTACTTCAAGGCCTTGCGAAAATATTTATATAGTTATTTTGAATTATTCCAATGGGCTTTATAAAATACTGACATGGGTTAATCTTATAATATGGTACCAATTTTGCATTTATAGCTGCTGTAAGAACGTATTGAAAATGAGTGTAGTGTTGTTTTATAAAACTTGTATCAAACATTTCCTCAGCTTTTGTAAAATATCAAGTTTTTAGTTGAGAAGTCCATACTTGTCTCAGTAGCATATCCGGATTGAATAGTTGTAGTATATTGCACCTATCGCTCTTGATACTGGACTCGATGTTTCTGGGGCGTAAGTCACCACTGACTGGTACATACGTTCATACTGTGTGGATCAGAATTCAATCCTACGCTCACTACTCCGTTTTCATAAGTTGTCAAGTAATAAAAAGTTCAAGTCCTTCCCGTTACCTAGTAATGTGGTAAATGTAAGAGAATGGATGATCTAGGATAAATGCTCCTATATACATTCAGCATTTTGTGGATAAGTCTATTTCACTTCGTTCTTCCCAAAAAATTCAGAGTAGTCTAAATATAAAAATGTTTTAGAATAGGAGTCTGTATTACCAAGAGAAATAGAACAAAACTGCTGTACGTTGCCATTGACGACAGACTAAATGGGTCTAATTATATCTCACTGCTTAGTCATAATAGACCGGTAGCACGGGAAAGATTCTGGTGAACAATTAGCTAACGTCTGCGTCTCATGGAGACCTTTCTTAAGCACGTAAAATAGACTACGAGATATTTTTTATCATTGCCACTGGCGCAAAACAATTTTTAATTCATTTTTTATTTTGTAAAATAAATGCATCATTTTTGTCAATTAGTTCACGTCTGCGATGTTAATATTAGTTTACTTTAGGAAAAAAAAGTGACGGGTAGCGCAATCGCAGACGTGTAGGTGGCGCACTTGTCTTTGAAATCGGCAATCGCATTTGTATCGAAAACCGGCTTTTAAAAACAATCGGTTCACGTCTGCGAAAGGCGTCACCCGGTATATAATGTCTTTTTAAGTACTTGAACAGTCTCCCAGACGATTTGACTGTGTAGGTGATATTTTTATACATTTTCGATTATGCTACCGATTCCGATAATTTTGTACGATTAGCTAACGTCTGCGAAGTGCATTATCAAAAACTTTGAGCCCAAACTGTTGTATCAAATTATTCCCAGACGCGTAGAACAAGCCCAGACGCTTGTCTGTACGCTTTTACTTTGTGAAAAAAAATATTTTTTTTGAACAATTAGTTTACATCTGCGAATGGTTTTTTATGCAAAGTACGTCACTTTTAGGCCACGAGATTATTCGCAGATGTGTATATTGTGCATAGTTGCTTATATGAGTACGATCGCATGAATTTTATTTGCGGTCGCTTAAAAATAATACTTGCAAAGAAAGAGTTTTTGTTTGATTTTATAGTCGGTCAAACAAACATTTAACTATTTACTACCGTGACAATGGCAAGAAAAAACCAATTCTTATGAAGTATGGTAAAGAAAAGGGGGGATGGACGCGGCAACACCCAGGTCACTTGTTGAAAGCATTTTCGTTGTCGCCAGGATTTTGTAAAATAAACGATTAGGCCACAATGGGTGTTAAAAACCAAAGATATCTGCATTACAAAAAAAAACATGTATTTGTAAATTATCTTGAACGCGAGTAAAACATTCATTAATTCGTCGTCATCGTCATCATCATCATCCAGATCAACACAGCTCTCCTCATCCTCATCCACAGCGATTATATTGTCGTCCTCATCTATTGGTAAAAAAAATTGCTTGTATTTGCTTTATTATTTTGCAATTATTTTATCGTACGCGGAGCTTAAGATTAGTCGAACATTAAGCTTCCTTAAAAACGTTTGTAATTATACGTATTAAAATCAATTAATTGAGAACTGTAGTCAGTTTGCTTGTATGTGTGTATTAACGTTTCGACAATAACTTTCATGTAAACACAGAATGTAATACTAATAACACACAATCGGCAAATGATGCCCCTTGCACATGTTTAATTTTATTGAAGTTGATAAATTAGTTTAATAAGTCTCATTGAAATACAACTCTTAATAAAGTATTTTAACATTGGAAATATTTAAGGAATCGGGAATGTAATGGTAGATATAGGGGGACATATACATCGAAAGTGAAACATATGTTCGGGCGTCACCGCTGGACGCAGGGGTGATCAGATCGGAGTAATTTGAGTGGAGTTGTGTAGGTTGTTAGGTTCTAAGTTTACGGGGGCGGCAAGGGGAGGTCAATAGTGAAGGTCTGCGTTTTGACTATTTTAATAAAATTATGCCGAGGTTTAAGTGCGATATAAGAAAATTAGGATGGTCAGATCGGGATGCTTTGAGTGACGTTCTGTGGGTTGGACCTTTGTGTATCGAAAAAGTATCGAAAAAGTTGTCCGGGCATTCTAAGTTTACGGGGGCGGCAAGGGGTAGGTCAATAGTTTTACATTTTGACTGCTTAAAATCATTGAATGGGTATAAAAAATAAAAACTTTTGGGCATTGAATTGGACGTAGAACGGGCCCATAAGACCGATGCTCATTTTTGAGATTTTTCGGGAGGGAAGAAGGGCGGTGGGTGGCAAAATGGGATGCTAGCAGAGCAGACAGGTAAGTAAATATAAACAAGTTAAGTTAGGTAGCCCAATATTAGTATATTTTACAGGGTGTTACCAGAAAAAATGTCCATTTGTGCAGAAAAATCACCTATATTTCCTACAGAAATTAATCAACAGTGGTACTCTTAGTAAATTATTGTTGTTAACTTGCATCTAATTATATTAGACTCTCCACACATATAAGACAAAACACTTGTACGAATCAATAGATACGTATATGATAATGAAAATTTTGACAGTAAAACCGAAGTCATGTATTGTAGTTGTTTTTTTTTTTTTTTTAATTCAAATTCAACGCTCCGGCAATGCTGCTAATTCTATGGAAGGCGCTGCTTATACATTACGCTTATGGAGCTTGTCTCCTCTATTTGTTAAACTCTTTGAACCTAGCACGCTCGAGAACTAATAGGAAAAATGACATCACCAAGAAGGAGCAGTACCGCCAGTACCGGATCAAGGGAATACCTCTCAACGATCAGTGGTATAATAGTAAGTATAATATATTTCATGACAAAGCAAGACCCATAGAATACACTAGCTAAAATGATAACGCGCGGAACGTTCGTGAGCACCTGATATATTAATTTGATTGAAATATATGCAATTAGTAGGCGTCTGCAAAATTCACTATGAGTAAGCAGAAATCAATTATTAACGCGGTTTGCACACACAGACGTGAACTGATTGTTCCACTGTGTATATGGTTTTCAAAGTTCTTAATCTTAATGTTAAAAATATTTATGCGGACGCTAAACGTCTGTGAAAAATATTTTAATATTGTTATACCATTATAGCAATAAACAAGTTATTCGCAGACGTGAGTCGATCGGTAAAACATGTGTGTTATTTTTTACAAATTAATTTTTTCTTTACTTACACTTATACACGCGCGCAACGTCTGCGAATGCGTCCATAAGTATCGGTATATCAAAAAATTTTAATATCTATTTGTGTGAAAAGTGAGCTTATTGTACAAAGTTACCGGAATCGATAGCATAATCGAAAATATATAAAAATATCACATACACAGCCAAATCGTCTGGGAGACTATTCAAGTACTTAAAAAGACATTATATAACGGGTGACGCCTTTCGCAGACGTGAACCGATTGTTTTTAAAAGCCGATTTTCGATACAAACGCGATTGCCGATTTCAAAGACTAGTGCGCCACCTACACGTCTGCGATTACGCTTCCCGTTACTTTTTTTTTCCTAAAGTAAACTAATATTAACATCGCAGACGTGAACTAATTGACAAAAATGATGCATTTATTTTACAAAATAAAAAATCAATTAAAAATTGTTTTGCGCCAGTGGCAATGATAAAAAATATCTCGTAGTCGATTTTACGTGCTTAAGAAAGGTCTCCATGAGACGCAGACGTTAGCTAATTGTTCACCAGAATCTTTCCCGTGCTACCGCTCTATAAACTATCGAATTCTGTATTTGTCAATCGCTAACTGACAAAGTCACTAACTTTTCATTCTGTTCGCACTTAATACAAACAAACCAATATATTAAATGTCTAATTTATCAAAATAATGTCTTTATTACACACTTTACAATATTTTGAAGTGATACAATGAGTGTAAAACTTTTTCTACAGCCATTGTCGGTTTTTGGTATTTTCCTAAGATTCAAAATGTAATTCTATTAGAGGCCGTCCTTTTTAAATCCCACCCAATTCAATTGAATAAAATCTCTTTCTTTTAACCTTCCTAATGACGTAAACAGGAAACGAGAGAAAGAGAAATAACCCCATAAAGCCGCTAAAAGGCATAATGACTGTAAATCCCGCCATGAAAAGGAAAAATTGTGTCGTTCGTAGGTTTTAAGATTTGCGAGATTCCACAAATGGCAGACGCAAGAGTTGAACCATTCAAATCTATTTTATTTTCAGAACATATGTTGTTGTCCCTACTTTTTTCTTATCCTCGTTTATATGTATTTAATGCCATACAGTAACCACCATGGATGTCAACAGCTATATAGGGTGTTTTAACAAGTATTGTCCTTACTTAATTTGTATCGTACATTTTTTTACATTTTCATCCTATACAAGGCGTTCCAAAATTTGATGCCACAATCTCTAGAGCATATTGTTCACATCAATGTAATAAAGTCCCTACAAAGATGATTCCAATGCCTTTTCAATATACTGAGTGAGTGACAATATATAGTTTATTGAATATACATTAAAAATACATTAAATCGCTGCCAAATCTATTCGAAGTCTTGAACAATACTACTCTAGCACCAGCAATTTTACGCAAAAGTGAACGTGAGCTACTGAAGATAGCAGGGGCTATATTCAATATTTCTTAAAGGTAAATTCACTACATGCTTAACGGTCTTCAGAATTAGTGTCAACATGGGATATGAATAGAATGAATATCTTTGTGATTATGAAATATTGTATAAATATAGCACTTTGCTGCATGAAGTAGAGTAAACCTAGACTATTAACCATGTTAGCTGTACACCAAGGTATTATAATTACGAACTCGAGCAGGGCTTAGGTTTGGGGGCCCATTGTACATTTGTGACCTGTAGGGAATCGTAAAGAGACTGGCACTCTCCACGAAGAAAAGCAGTCCATTCAAGGATAAACTTTGTAGGACCTCCGAATATACAAATTGCCTTTCTAAAGACCTATAATAAAGCTCCTAGTAGTACTTAATTGCTTAGAATATGCAACCGGTCTCAATGTGCTCTTTATACCATGGCCCAGTCTCCAAACGTTGAATGAATCAGACCTTTTGACAAACCGCAAGCTGACTCAAGGTTGTGGTAATGAGATTTTTATCCTTCTCCTGTCCAGCGATCAGTTCGTTCACTATCTTTTCACACCACTATCTTCACATCCATATCAGATTGACTGAGCTCTATTCACACAGCTCAGTCAGAATATTTAAATAGTTCAGCATCAGCATAGAGGTCATTTTGTTCGATGCAAGAGACATCAAAGCCACCTAGAAGCAGCAGCATATATAAATACGTAAAGAAACCTATCCAGCACTGGTTCCCTCTAAAGTCTTCTACCCATCTATTTGCAATTCCAGACCTCCAGGGCATTAAAGATGCCTTCTGTTGCACTCGAAATCATTTCGACTAAAAAACATGACTGCATATAGAATAGTGAGACTATAAGGGGAAAGATCTGAGACCTGGACCTCTACAGGTAGAGCTAGAGCCATTATATGGGCCAGCCCTTGTCTCGTCGCATTCCACATTTAATATATGAATGGTCTATTTGGTACCTTCCCGACTTCCAATTTTTATTTAACATGCAGAGGGTTGAGGTTGAGTTCAAGAATGGTCTCTCTTACGATCGTTGAAGTGGTCTTGACAGCTTTTGTTGTCTATAAAGAATCTAACAATTTAACTTGACATGAGCACTGACTATCAAGCGCTCCTGGAAGTGCCATCGCACTAGTATCGCGTATCTACGTATCTGAGGGTTTCAATAATGAACTCCGTAAATTAAAATGGGCTCCATATTGGCCACCATGATATGTCGCTAACGCTAAGATTTTGTTAAATGAACGATCGGAGAAGTTGAAATGTAATGCTAGGCTAGGATTCGAACCCAGGACTCCTTGATCGCAAACCACTTAGCACTGCGCTACTGAGCGATGCTCCGTCTCTAGTAAACATAATAACTATTTTACTTAACATTTTTATTTAAAATTTAGTACATAAACAAATAAATATTGAGTTTTTTATGGATTTATATAAAACAGCGTAGCAGAATAACTCTCTATTGGAATTGTTCCATATCTACATCTAGCTTACAGAATGATAACCAGAAGCTTGTAAATTAGCATACTTCATATAAAATACATATTTCTTTATTATATTATTAAAGAAAATAGTTACTAGGATTAAGCAGACAAGAATACAAAGATGTACAAGTTATCGAGACAGTATGTCTTTCATTTGGTTAATGTTCTGTTCGAATACGATTCACATTCATGTGGTGCTACTCAAATTAAGTATTATACAGCTTGTATTTAACTGTAATATTTTTCATTTCTGCTTTCAGAAGCTGTGAAACATGGTGTTTTTAACTAACATTGTATTATTTTTATCGTTCACCTTGGTATTTACAGTGGGTAAGGCATCTTTCGCTCGTTTTAAATTAAAAACATCACCATTTACTCCGCCCAAATTCATCGCAATTACAAGCTAGATATTGTCATGCTAGGTTGAGGCGAGGGCCCGAGACTATTGGCCCTACGCCCTACGTGACTTTGGGTTCTTTGGAGAGTGTGTGTTAATATGTGACTTTGGGGTTTTACATGATTTTATTAAAACACTCGTTTAGGGGATAACAAACAAACAACAGATACAACTAATCGAAACATAATAAAAATAGAACACATAACAACCTATTGACCAAAATTTTAGTATGCTATCGCTGCAATTTCAGTTAATGTTGCGTCTGTTATTTCCTGAAAAAAATGTTTGCTCTGTAATTTTAAATAAACGTCCATCGCTACTGCCATATTTAGTTTCAAATAATTGACAAGCAGTCACAATAACAAAACTAATTATTTCGTTTTGTTGAAAAACACAGGAAACCGATCGGATTCTGTAATATAAATGTGAATAAGTGAGAACATTGGCCTCGTTTACAATCCATGTATTATGGCTATTGGATTTATATGCTACAACGGAAATGCAACTGATCGGTTCGCTAAATTTCCCGATTATTAAAATATGAAATGCTCACAATGGATATAAATTGGATATGTCCTAACTCTATAATAGTTAATAAATGAAAATTAAAAAATATATTAATATTAAAGTAAACTTAAATTTGTGTACTATAAATAATGAAAATAAAAAGAGCCTGAAAATCAGTAGACATTTTAATACCTATAATATCTTTGTTTCCTATCACTGAATTTATTGTTACATACACGTTACTGCAGTTTCGGTATTTTAACGTACCATTTTCAAACGTTGATTCAAATGAATGAATGAATTTACTACGGTTTATGCATATTTATAATAATGTTATAATTTATAATTACCCTATGCTTCCTGCAGACCGATATTTAAAGAGTTGGGTATTTTTCCGCTACCTTGTATTTATCTTCTCGAAACGCTCAAATAGTTAAGAGCAAACTTAAGTAAATTCTCAGCTCACGCTGACTTACACACATATAATACGAGAATGGCAGAAAATCTAGTACAGCCGTATTCTCGCATACGCACAACGAAAATCAATAAGTTAGATATAAATATTTATAATAACTTTGTAAACCACATTAGAGACATAAGAAATTTGAACTACAATCAATTCGTCAATCGGGTTAAGAAACTTTTGAAGCAGAAATGCTTTTATTCTGTGCAAGAATATATGGACTATACTCGGCAGTGAAAATAAAAAATAAAATACTTGTTTATAATTTGTGACATCACATGTAATATGTACATAAACGTTGTCAATAAATAAATGGTATGGTATTGTAGGTACTACTTGATCAGATCTTAGAACCAATAAGCATTTAGAATTTATATAAGTAGTAAATTATGTAAATTAGGTAATTTACTTAGTAAAAGATTATTTCAATGCATCGGAGTGGATTGATATAGGTCCAACTAGTCATTCAGAAGATTGTTTCTGGGAATTCTGTTGGATTTAATAATTTCTGTTGATTCTAGTTAATTTAGTTTGAAACCTTTGTCAATCACGTGTAATATCTTTAGGTCATTAATATTTGGAAAATTGTGACTAGTTTCTGAAATATGATTTGCAAAGGTTGAGTTTTTATTTTCGAAAATTAAAACAACGTAAATGTTCTTTTTATCTAATTTTGAAAGAACGACCAGTTTGTCCTATATACAAGGCATTACAATCTGGACATGTAATTTTATACACTCCTGATTGTTTTAGAGATCTGTTTTATCCTTAGCATTACACAATATAGTGGACAATTTAAAAGCTGGTTTAAAACTGACTTTCAGATTATGTGCTGACAAAATGTTACCAATTCTATCAGATAATATCACCATAGTTGGTTAGGGTTACATATTTTTTGTTACTGCTGCTGTCTTTAATATGCAGGTTGAAACAAGCTAATGTGAATTGCTTTTTGTCTATTGTTTACTATGCTTTTTTCTTGAAAACCGTTATGTAGGGCTATTGATTTTATGGTGTCTAGTTCAATTCTTAAATTTTCTTCTGAAACAGTTAATGTTAAAGCTCTATGTATCATGGAATTATATGCGGCTAATTTATGCGATTTGGGGTTCCGTGAAAAATTTGAAATTGGTGTATCCGTGAAAATTGGCTTTCTATAAATATTAAAGAGAATTTTATTTTTATGTGTTAGGGTTAGATAAAAAAAATGACTTTATTATCTTTCTCTGCCTCAACTGTGAATTTAATATTGGGCTGAATGGTATTTATGTAATTTAGAAATGTACTTAGTTGTCTCTGTGTACCTGTAATATTTTACATATTATACCAAAATTTCATGTGTTCTTCCTAGCTGTGAATTGATTATTTATTCTTCTAAGCGAGACATAAAAATATGTGCCAAGAGGGGGCTAAACGGAGACCCCATGGCTAACCCTGTATTCTTGATGTAATATTTATTGTTGTATTGGCAACAGTTTTGATCAGTGCATAAATCTAAAGCTCGTTCTTTCGAAATTAGATACAAAGAACATTTAGGTTGTTTTAATTTTCGAAAAATAGACTCAACCTTTGCAAATCATATTTTAGAGACTAGTCACAATTTTCCAAATATTAATGACCTAAAGATATTACGCGCGATTTACAAAGGTTTTGTATTAAATTTACTAAAATCAATGGAAATTATTAAATCCAACACAATTCCCGGAAACAATCTCCTAAATGACCAGTTGGACTTATATCAAACCATTCTGTTTAATGCATTAAAATAATCTTTTACTAAGTAACTTACCTAATTTACTTATACACTTATATAAATTCTAAAATATTTATTGGTTCTAAGATTTGATCAGTTAGTACCTAGGATAAGGTAATTATAGTATTTATTATAAATATGCATAGACCTTTGTAAATTAATTCATTCATTTGAATCAGCGTTTGAAAATGATACCTTAAGGTACCGAAACTGCTATAACGTGTATGTTACAATAAATTCAGTGATGGGAAAACAGTATCCCCTTTCTCATATCATCATGATTAACTATCACAAAGTAACGGCTACCACAATCGATTTCCTATAATATTGTTATGTATTACACCCCCTTGAAACTGGAGATTGATACGCCTATGCCAAATAGTGACTGAAAACTTGTAAAAAGAGAATTTTCTAGAGTGTGGTGGGGGAAGATTCTTGATTGTGTTCTGGATGGATCTAGAGGCAGTTTCAGAGTATATAAGGTGCGATTACCGGCGCAATTGAAGAAGTTTTACAAAAGTGAAGTTAATAGCGAAAGTGAGGTTATAAGTTCGAAGTGTAAATATAAACAGTGTAAAAGTTAGTTTGTGTAATCACTAAATTATTAAATAAAGTGTTAGTGGTTTACCCCTTGTTAAAATTATTTAGAACCCACGGATTCAAACAGGGTGTTTCGTAAAGAGATGGAAATAAGTAACAATATCTATTTGAGGAAGAGTATCCCATAAAAAGTTGAGATCAAGTTGTGCGTATATGTACTTTGTACGTAATGCAATAAGTGCACCTCCGCCTGTACTTAATTTCCACAAAGTTGCGAAACATGTATCTTAAATTTAATTTCCTATTATAATAAATGATAATTTACCCGAGTGTAAATTGTCACCTTACTGGACGATAATTTGGTGAAATTATGACGTACATTTACCGAGTTTAGAAATTGTAAATTGAAAGATTTTTTTAGGAAAATCGTAAATGTGATTAATCTCCAATGATTATGTTTTGTCTCTTTTTATACAATGATTTGAAATTTCCATATATTTACCTAAACTCATATTTACAATTTTTAAAAGGTGCCATAATAAACACCAATAAAAATTATAAAGGCAATCCTCCTTTCATAAAGTTCCAACAGATTTATTCCCTTAATTGGAGCGTGCTGGCAGCAGATCTCCCGAGGGAGCATTGAATGTTGCGCTTTTAATATACCTACAAAAAGTCGTATAAAAATAACATAATTGAAAGAGGACAAAAATCCAAGCGAATTTCCCTGACTGGCGGCACTTGCTATATATGCAATTATTTCCCTTTAACTGCAATATTTCTTTGTTATCTGACGTTAAAATAAATTAAACAGTAAATATGAATGGTTTTTGAATAAAAATTCAATTTGGAAGTGCTTCTTTGATGTGCCCAACTGTAGAACGCAAGCAGTAATAAATATGAGTTCTACATTCTGCATATTCATAGAAGAACACAAATTGGAAGTAGCGATAACAAATAGGATTGTGGAGTGAATGAAAATTTGCTTTATATCTTGCATTTAAATTGCCTTTACGAGGATCTAATAACGATGAATTGGTGTGCTGTTAGATTGTCTTGAATAAAAGCAGAGCGGTGCATCACAGAGACAATCTATAATGGGCTTGTTCAGCATTTTTTTTTTATTTCATAAATCGAAAATGCAAGTATAAATTAATGGATCTGCAAAAAATCAGAATCTTATTCCCACGTTTAGTATCTTAAAAACTATTACAAATTTCCATCTCGCGAAAATGGGGCGTGGCCAGACGCTACGTCACTATACGCATAGACTCGGCGATCTCAATAGGCTTTATGCTCCTTATTGGTTATAATTATAAGTGTTTTCGAAGTATTGTTTGTTTTGCTTACTACTTGACAGTAGGGAAGTACAATTTGGTGAAATGTCAAAAAATTACAATTTTCTCTCGCTCCTGCCGGAACGAATTTTCGATTTCGACCCTGCAATTTACGATTAGAATTCATCGCCGACCTTCTCCTTTCCGTAGACACATAGAACGAACTTCCACTCGACGTATTTATTTAGTTACCAGCTTTTAAAAATTCCATGTTTTTCGACTTTTCAGGTTAAATTTGAAAGGTCCCAGAAAGCCATTTTTTTACGTCACTTGCGTATAGTGACGTCACAAATAAGCGCTCGGTTTTTGCAACTATTACTAATTTCAACTCCTTATATCTCGAGAACGGAACAAGTTAATAATACGAAATTTTAAGTGTATAATGAGAATATCGAGTACTATATGAAAAAGTATAAAAACCATATAAAAAGAATATCATGGAACAAGCCCATTCTATTGATGAAATCTCACTGAGATATAAATAATGTTTGTTCTAATAGACAGAACTTTACCGTTATATTAGAGGTCATTTAAAAAAAAATCAAGAATATATTCCTCAAATTTCTGGAGAAAAGACATGTTTTTATTATTATTTTCTAAGGAAATAATATTTTACTGAACATACATGACAGTAGATGATACATTGTACCGTGATATCAAAAATGATCCTGTCCAAGGAAGGTAATGGAATTAAGATTTGCTGTCTTGACTTATGTCATCCTTTTGTCAATCATTCTTGACTGTCAAAATATGACAAGCAGTTCTGTTAAAGTTCCCTTGCTTTTCTAATCTTGAAATCAGTTTTTGAATCATTTTAGTCATGGTTTTCATCACACAGCGTAAGTTAGTAAGGTCTTATTGATTGCATGTGCCAATAATTAACAATTGAATAGAACATAAGATTCAAATAATTGAGGACAAGTACATGTAGCTCATTGTACCAAATATATAAATCAGGTACGAGAACCACCCAATCTTCTTAATAAGATTGAAAATCACCCCTATTTGGAGGGAGGGGAGCTACCCCATAGATGGACATATCTCATTAGTTCCAATCCCCCCGGAACAAAAATTCAGGTATTTGTATTTTTATGCAGACCAGCTATTACTGGCCACTTGAGAAAGATATCCCTATATCTGCTAATAAAAAAGAAACAGAGATCCGCAGTCTTATGAAGACAAGAAACAAAAATATCACAAGAAAACGACTTTGGTAGTAGAAAGTATGATATAAATAGGAAAAAGAAAAGCCTTATACAGATTAAACTATAGATAAGCTGATAAATGTTAAGATAGACAGTTAAATAAGCAGGTATGTTATACTAAATAAAACACAACTGGTTACTTACTCCATATTTGTTTGCCCTGCCAATACTACAAATGCCGGAATTTTTATTCCGGGATAATAGAACTAATGAGATCCATCCATCTGTGAAGGTAGTTTTTGCCTCCCCCTCAACAGGAGTGAGTTTCAACCTTATTAAGAAGATTAGGTTGTTGTGGTAATAGACTTGTATTTGGTACAATGAACTATAAATTTAAATGGCACCCATA
This sequence comes from Stenurella melanura, assembly GCA_963583905.1. NCBI lineage: Eukaryota > Metazoa > Arthropoda > Insecta > Coleoptera > Cerambycidae > Stenurella > Stenurella melanura. The sequence continues at coordinate 40,134,606 of OY757315.1, read as the reverse complement.
TGCATTATTTGAGGATAGGGGTAGCTCTCACCATCCTTTAAGGATAGTCGGTGGTTTGAATGTATTCACTTTGTCCACCCTGTCTAAAACTACAAAAGCCTCAATTTTTTCCCCGTTTTCGTGAGATTCCTTTGTCGGTGGGGGTACTTTTAACCCTCTGTAGAGGTGAGTCTCAATCCTTTGAGGGCATGACTGGTTATTGCATTAGTGTCAGATATATTGCCCTAAGAGATACAGAAAATTTGGTCCTTGTACATGTTATTCCCACTCACCTGCATCTTTTGAGTTTTCACCCCCTATAAGGGCGGATTTTGTTTTAATTTATAGAAATGGCTTATTGTGACTCAAATTTATATTCTTTAACCTAGACTACAAAACATCTACCATTTTTCACAGTTCATTAAGAGTTGTTACATTATTTCTATGATTTTTGTCATTTTCAAGGGGGTTTTTGACAAAAAAAATGGACACAATAGATCCCTTTTTGTGCTACAGAAAATTTGCAAACAAACCGAAGAAGTGACATGAAACATTGAAACTCGGATAAAATTTAAAAAGTGGTGGATGGCAAAAATTAAAATGAAAGATCACATATTGCTAAAGAAGCGCAAATGCGTATCAAATTGTTCCGTAGATGTTTGCTCATACAACCTGATCACCAGTGTGTTATAAAGGACCTTAAGTTTAACACTGTTTAAAATCGAGTTGTCAACTGTATGAGCAGTACCTGCGTACCTATGTAGTATCTATGTATTTTGAATATAACGTATTCTTAAAGTCGCATTTAATATATGCAGCACAGGAATGTTTCCTAATAAAGCTTTGAAAAAGGCTTCCAAACAAATAGCAAAATGCATCATTCTTATTCACATTATTTGTCAAAAATAGGCCCTACCAATAATTGTATTACGAGTAGAATAACGGACATAACTGTTAGAAGTGAAAGGAGAACTTAGAAGAAAAACATGAAAATAAATGTGTGGTGTCAGAAAAAAAGGTACCCTTAACTACCAGCACATTCAACTTTTCTTCACTTCTACTTATTAACTAACGATTTTATTTTCGTTTGTATACTTTACACATTTTATAATATGTAAGAGTGAGTAAGGTCTATGATCAGTGAAGAAAGAGGGTAACGCGACAAGTGAAGAGAGATTTCCCTAATAAGCAAATTGTAGCCAAAAATATTCTTCAACAATTCTTTAATATTTATCTATGTACAACTTACACTTATCAGTTCATCTAATTTGCCAAAACCAGCTTATTGCTATACAAAATTTTAGTACAATGCTGTTTTAGTAGATGGAACCGCTTCGATATAATTTAACACAGATTAAGCAATAAACATGGATATTGAAAACAACAAGGAATGTTTGAAGCCAAAGTCTTATTTGCTGTGTTTATTATTTTATTTACGTTTTTCCGGCTTATGAAAATCAATCCGTTCTGTTGTTTGTTTTTATGTTTATGTTTTTGACCGATGTGCTTTATAAAGTGTTTAACCATGTCTGTTGATATATATACTATTATAACAATTCCTAAAAAACACTTTGTGTGAAATGCGTATCAAATGAAAGGAAATATACCATCATTTCATAAGAAAGTCAACAGACGCATAGGCGTAGAGGGCGGGTCAGGTAGCCATGTTTATTTTAAGTTCATAAAATTATTATTTAAATCAAAACATGTATTTTCATCTTTCTCATTTTTATATTTTAATATCTTAGATGACTCAGAAACATTTATGTAATATACCTAGTGTAATATAACTGTTTCATAAGTACCAAAGCATCAAAAACTAATAAAAATCCTAAGCCCATAATTAACCCTCTTCACACGATACGTCTCTGTAGGAGGACTAATGTAAACATAACCCCTCCTTGCCCATTCTATCACTTTATTGTTTACTTTGGCTTCAAACACAGTATATACCATTTCTGCATTGTTCTTTATCCACGTCTTTTATTAATCTGTGTAATTTAAAAATTAAGATGAGGCGTTCAATTTCTACTTTATTCGCACTATCTTTATTCGTAATATAAAACAAACTTTGATATCTTACACTACTTATTGAATATAGTCATAAGACTAGATAACCACAGTAGTCGCTAGCGTCATCTAGGCGCAGAATTTAGAATCCATCTTGTCACCTTGCTCACTCTTAAGAAATATTCAAATACCAACTTTTCATTGATAATGATCGATCCATTTAAACCAGAGTTTCATTAATTAAAATTTTAAATATTTTTACAAAAGTGACAACACACGCAACAAAGAGTAAAACTAATTACAGAGTATTTACAATCAGATGTCATCATTGTAGGAATTTTCACAATTATTCCATAAAGACAATCATCAAAATATCATAATTGAGGCTCCCAAAAATATTTGCCGTAAATGGCAGTACTTGGAGTTATCGAATGGATGTTCAAGTTGTTGCTTTACGACCAGCCCGGTAGGGTGAATGGAGGTCGAACCAGCGACTTTGGTCAGTTTACTCTATATTGAATAAACCAAGTTTTCTCCAACATTCACTACTGTAGATAATTGGCAAGTGTCTCATGTGATGATTTGATACACTCCAGAAAGCCAGCACCACCAAAGAGCAGAACATCTATAGATGATTGAGAATGTAAATTATTAATTAGATAGCCATATTTCAAGAATTAGAGAATGGCAGCAAATTTCGAATGAGTAAAGATATTATGTAAAATTAATTACACCATTGGCACAACAAACTGCAAGTTGGAAATCGCAAATTAATAAATTGTGGAGAACTAATCACAGTAAAAATATTATCGAATAAAAGTCTCTGAATTAAGTGTACACTATGCAAAGTGATTTACAAAATTGGCAAGAAAAGTGTACAATTTGTTGTTCTGACATACACCTTCAAATTTTACTGCATTTAAAATTGTTGTCAACTTTATAGTTTTTAAATATTTTATGTCGCTCAGACATATTTGTGTAAAATTCGATAAAATTATTTACAATTTTGAACGGCTCTCTTATCACATTATCATGTTTTAAAAATTTTACTAATAATATTTTTGTTCCTTTTTTGTTTCTTTCCTGTATCACAATTAACAATATTCCATATGGTCAGAGTGCCAGTACTTCCAAAGATCTGGACACGTGTAGAGGATTGAGAATGAAAATGATTAATTTGCTAATCATACTTAATGAATTTTAAAATGGCAGCAAATTTCGATTGAGTAAAGAATATTATATAAAGTAAATTACATTGCTGCCACAACAAACTGTACGAATTGGCGATGTCAAATTAATAAATTATACAAAACTAATCTCAGTTAAAGTATTATCGAATAGAAGTCTGTGAATTAAGTGTACATTGTGCAAAATGATTCACAAAATTGACAACAAAATTACACAATTTGTTTTCCTCACATTTTGCAAAAGAGAACCTCCAAAATTTCATTTATAATTTCACATCTATTGTAGAAACTAACTTAATATGTTCAGACATTTGTAGTACAACTGAAATAAGAATACTGCATTTTTATGTATTTTTAATCCAATGTAGAGAATTCAATTTAAGTGATTTCTAAAATGTACAAAAAGTTCAAATAATGTTAATAGAGAAAATTATCTTATTTATTTGCACAAATTCTACCTGTTCCAATTTGAACTGTAATATTTTGAGATAAAACGTGACAATTTTTTCTCTGTGAGGTAATTTATCAAATCGCAATGTGAAGAATATGATTTTTAAATTGTCCCAATTATAATTCAGCAGTAGCCTTCAAAGGATCGACACAGATCTTATCGTTCTTGCTTTTTATAGAAATAAACTCAATTTTAACCGGTTTCATACAGATAAGGCAACAAATTTTGTGTCCTTCTCTAAATTGATGCTGTACTAATTTTCACCGTTTGCCTCTTACAAAGAAATACCAAGTTATTTGAACCTCAAAGCAAGACTTATTGCTTGACAATATAAAAGGTATACGTAATTTCCTCTTCATTATACAATTTTCCTTAAAGGAGTTTCATAAGCTCATAAAGTGGCTTTATTTCTGATAATGGGTAGATTATAGAAATATTTCATATCTTACTCTAACGCAGTCAATCTAGTATTCGATATTATAATTGAATGGGTATAGTGGATAACTTACAACGCATATGTACCGCTTTCAACTGATAAGATAAAAAATTTTAGAATAGACACAAAAGAAACAAATTGGTAAAGGTATAGAACTTCCCTTTTTATTTGTGCATAGCGGTCACTCTAAAAAATTATTAATTACGAAATGACATTGAGAATAATAACTGGAATATAGTTATCACTATTATTCGAAAGAAAACCTGATAACTTTTGGTCAAAAAAATATACAGATAACAATAATTCAATACTAAATAGCAGGTGCCAAATAAGGAAGGCTTGAGCAAATACCTTTACAAATGCCCACCATGGTTGAATTATTTCTTGGGATGACCACCTTGTACGTTTTCACTAAATAGGTGCACTCGTAGGTGCATATGCCAAATATTATTGCCATCTGTCACATTTTCACTTCCACATTCACGTAGTATAGCAATGGTAAAAAAATTTAATTTTTTTTTAAATGGGTTTAGAATGTTATGAAACGTGGAAATTTTAAATTTGAGCAAACGAATTTTTTTATCATACACTCGTGGTAAAAAAAATGTTCATCACCTATTCTATAGTAGTGGTAAAAACATGTTCTTGAAATTGGTGGAAATTTTAAATATGAACAAAAACATTTTTTTTTCCGTCAATTATTTTGTACTTTGTAGTGGGCAAAAATTTGCAAATTTTTAATTTTTTCTTTATTTTCAAAAGTTTTTGGAATAGGTTTAGAATGTAATGAAACGTAGAAATTTTGAATTTGAGCGAAACATTTTTTTTTCCATCAATTCTATAGTAGGGTGGTAAAAATAAAATTAGATTTTTTCCAAAAATTTTTTTGTTTCTTTTTTAATAGGTTTAGAATGCCATGAAACGTGGACATTTTAAATTTGTGCAAAAAAATATTTTCCCATCTATTCTAGTGGTAAAAATTTTCTAATGCTGGTAAAAAAATTTCTAATTTTTTTTCTGAAATAGGCTTAGAATGTCATGAAACTTGGAAATTTTAATTCGAGAAAAAGGTGTTTTTATCTATTTTATAGTAGTGGTAAAAAAAGACTACAAATTTATTTAAAAACATTTTCAATTTTTTTTTTTAATAGGTTTAGAATGCCATGAAATACAGAAATTTTAAATTTGAGCAAAAACTAAATTTTACCATCTATTTTAGCGGTAACAAATTTTCAAAAATGTTAGTAAAAAAGTTTTCAAATTTTTACTTCCGCATACCGAAGGGAACTATTGTATTCGAGAAAAAATCACCCTCCAACTTAACGGAGAACAGTCAAATTTTTTAGGTAGCTGACGCCACTGCTTCCGAAGAAATGCTTAGACTTTCACTGGAAAATATACAGGGTGGACCGTCTAAAGGGAATAGAAAATGAAAAACATTTGTTTCGCTCAAATTTAAAATTTTCATATTTCATGACATTTTAAACCTATTTCAAAAAAATTTTTTTTTGAAAATTTAAAATTTTGAAAATATTTTATAAAAGGTAAAAAATTTAGTTTGCTCAAATTTAAAATATCCACGTTTCATGACATTCTAAATATATTTAAAAAATTTTGTTTTCTTGAAAATCAAGAAAAAAATTTTTTTTTATAAAATGGATGGAAAAACATTCTCCCCCTCAAAAGTAAAATTGCCACGTTTCATGACATTCTAACTAAACATTTAAAAAAAAATCGGTAAAGGTATTTACACAGAACTTCCCTCGTTATTTGTGCATGGCAGTCACTCTAAAAAATTAATAATTACGAAATGACATTGAAAATAATAATCGGAATATAGTTATTGCTATTATTACAAAGAAAACTTGATAAGTTTTGGTCAAAAAAATATACAGATTGCTCATCCAACAGCAAAAGTTCAATACTAAATAGCAGGTGCCACATATGGCAGGCTTGCGCAAATATCTTCTGTCACATTTTCAATCCAACATTTACGTAATGGAATGGAAGTATAGTGGTGGTTAAATAATTTCATTTTTTTAAAATTTTTCAAAAGATGTTGATAAAATAATTTTCAAAATTTTTTCGTCTGAAATAGTTTTAAAATGTCAAACGTAGAAATTTTAAATTTGAGCAAAAAGGAAAGTTTTCTTCTATTTTATAGTAGTGCTAAAAAAGTTTAAAAATTAAAAATTATGTATTTTTTAAAATAGGTTTAGAATGTTATGAAACGTGAAAATTTTAAATTTGAGCAAATAGAAAAAATTCGATCTATTTTAGTGGTAAAAACTTTTCGAAAAATGTTGGTGAAAAAAATTTTCACATTTTTTTTTCTGAAATATCTAGGTTTAGAATGTCATGAAACGTGAAACTTTTGAATTTGAGCATTCTAGTGTTAAATTTTTTTTCAAACTGGTAACAAAATGTTGCAAATTTTTTTTCCGAAATTGGTTTGGAATATCATGAAACCTGGAAATTTTAAATTTGAAGAAATAAAAAAATCCATCTATTTTAGTGGTAAAATGTTCAAAAGTGGTAAAAAAAATTTTCAATTTTTTTTTTTTTAATCAGGCTTAGAATGCCATGAAACGTGGAAATTTTAAATTTGAAGAAAGAAAAAAAAATATTTCATTTTAGTAGTAAAAAATTTTTCAAAAATATTGGTGAAAAAAATTTTCAAAATTTTTTTTCTGCGATAGGTTAAGCGTGTCAAGAAACGTAGAAATTTTAAGTTTGAGCAAAAAAAAATTTTTCCATCTTGGTAAAAATTTTTTGAAAAATGGTGAAAAAAATTTTCAAAAATTTTTTTTTCTGAAATAGGTTTAGCGCGTCATGAAACGTGGAAATTTCAAATTTGAGCAAAAAAAAATTTTGTTCACTATTTATTCCGTTTAGACGGTCCACCCTGTATATTTTCCAGTGAAATTTCTATCATTTCTTCGCTGACAGTGGCGTCAACTATGTACCAAATTTGACTGCTCACCGTCAAGTAGTTTTTTAGTAAATGCACCAACAGACAGACAGACGGACAGACAGACAGACAGACAGACAGACTCACGGAATTGAAAAACCTAATCGTAATCTACGTGTTCTGAAACGTCAGAATCCGAAAAAATCTCGGAGGGTGATTTTTTCTCGAATACAATACTTCCCTTCGGTATGCGAGGGAAGTGAAAATTGTTTTGAAACATTTTTTTTACACTTTTTTCCAACTATGTGGATTTTTTCAATTTTAAAATCTCCTCGTTTCATTACATTCTAAATCTATTTCAACAAAAAAATGTTTTGGAAATTTTTGAAAAAATGAAAGTATTACCGCCCACCACCATAGAGCAGATGATGGAAAAAGCTGTCAGGTTTCCTCTGTAATAATAGGGCTAACTACATTGCGATTATAATTCGTATGTCATTTCTTAATTAATAATTTTGTAGAGTGACCGCCCGATATAAATGAAGAGGGAAGTTCTGTGTAAATACCTTTACCAATTCTTTTTTCTGAAATAGGTTTAGAATTTTATGAATTAAATTTGAGGAAAAACAAAATTTGTTTCATTATTTATTCCCTTAAGCCGGCCACACTGTAGATTTTTTAGTGAAAGTTTAACCATTCCTTCGCTGGCAGTAGCGTCAGCTACCTACTAAATTTGACTGTTCTCCGTCAAGTACTTTTTCTGTTAATGCACCAACAGACAGACAGACAGACTGAAGGAATTTAAAAACCTATATTTTCGTAATCTAAGTGATCTGAAACGTTAAAATCCGAAAAAATCTCGGAGGGTGATTTTTCCTCGAATACAATGCGTCCCCTCGGTATGCGAGACATAACGCCACTAGCGGACTTCGTCCGGGAAACATCGCAGAAATTTTATGCCTTTCAACTGTGCGATAGTCCGCTAACACGCAACATGACCAGAATCAGGATGCATAATGCCCCATTCCAGATCAAACACCCCCTACCATACCAGGCGTTGCCTATCTTTCGGCAACCTCTCTAGCCACACTTTCCTTAACCATAACTTTTCTCTATCACACACTTTTCCCTTCACACCTTTATATATTTATCTATCCTTTCCCCCTCTTGTCTGTTTGTCAATTGTTTGTCTTTTTGTCTTTTTTGTCATTTTGTCCTTTTTCGTTCTAAATTCATTTTAGACCGAAAAATCTTTTAAAAATTGTAACTATTAAAAAATCTTAATTCTTTGCCTTCCCTAACTTCCCGACGGCGGGTAGACCGTTGGGTCCAATTGCTTTGAACGGGTTTTTTCGTTGAGTTTTTTCCCCCGTGCCAGAAATCAAAATTTAATAGTGTTTAGTACCTTGTGCCCCAATAGTTTTTACAGTGTTAATTTTAAATGTTTTAAATCTGTAATACAGATATTAGTAATTTTAATGTTAATTTTAAGCCACCACCGGCGGCAGGAGTTTTAACTTTTTGTATTAATTTTATTGAGCCAAACCGGTCGTGATTCGCCTAACCCTACGTAAACCACGACGCTGTGCGATGTGGTTGTCTGGTTGGTTCCGAATCGCGATTCGGGGAGGCAATGTTTGTATATTATTAATTTAAATAAAATTTGTTATGATGATGATGGTATGCGAGAGAAGTAAAATATTACTAGCAGTAATATTCTTATTCACTTCTAGATAAACGTTTGGTGACATAATTTTTGGAGTGATGTTAGTTTTCCTCCTAACGATTTTTACTTCTAACAAGTAAAAAGTATATGTCCTTGAATGTACACATTGGCACAAATTATGCATTTCATGGGATATTAGCATTCTCATGCAAACAGTAGAAAGACAAACACTGAGTTTTCTAGATTGTATTGTATTTAATTCAGTATATACAGTGTGAACCTAAAGAAATGCACAAAATTCATATCTTTGGTATGTGTCATTTGTCAAAAAAATCCTCGAACAGGTCTATTATAGTTTTGTAAATGCTACATTTTGCACTATACCAAAATTTATGACATTGGAAACAGACATTTTTGTTTACCGTTTTTGGTGGCATATTCCTTTAGCTTTCTGGTGTTATGAAAAAAATTGATGTTACCTGAGCCATTCCTTTGGAAAAAAATATTTTTGTTGATTGATACCTTACATAAGTAATTGTGAGAAAAAACATCTCCATTGCTCAAATTGCGACCCTCCAACCATTTGGCATTGACCAAGACGGGTGTAGACACTTTTCACCTGTTCTGAATCATTTCATGGGCAATTCGTCTCATCTCCAAGCCAATTCTGCCTTTCAATTCTTCTATGGATTCAGGCGTTTTCAGCAGGAATATCTTCATCTTCATTGTTCGGAAACTAAGGCTGGCACTAACTTAACTCCCAAAAACTGTAAATAACTTGCGGCCGTAAGATTGTTTTCAAAAACAAGTTCCCAATAAACGATCACCAATCATACCTGCCCACAAGTTTACTTTGCCTTGTCGCTGTGTATGGGCCTCTTGAGTCCACTGAGGATTTTCGCGAGACCAGTACCTACAGTTACGCCGATGTACAGTCCCCTTTAAAGAAAATGTGGCTCTGTCAGAAGAAACAACGTTCTTTAAAAAAGTGGGTTTCATCACACAAGGTCATCAACTGTCCACAAAACTGTAAGCGCCAATCTGCATCGTCCTCATTCAATTCGTGGATTAATTGCACTTTGTATGAATGGTATTTCTCTTTTTTTCAATAGACGTACAACAGAAGTTTGACTCACGTTATGATTGTCGAAAGATGGTGGTTTTGCTCACTTTCTAGAAGAATGTTTAATTTGGTTTCGTTGCTTGTACTAGAGCGACCAGAGCGAGGGAGGTCAGCTACACTGCCAGATTCATCATGTATAGCCACCAATCTACTTACAGTGGATCTAGAAATTTGCTGTTCGGGATACTTGGCATTGAAATCATCACATGATTCCTGATGAGTTCTCAGCCTATCACCATATCCAACCATCATCAAAAGTTCTACGTGTTCTCTTTCACTTAAACGTGGCATTGCATTCACTAGTTTTACACTGTCTCAGAAGTGTCACAAAACTGAGGTTCCACACGTGCTAAGAATAAGAAAGTTATCGATATTTTACACAAAAGGCCTGTATCTCTCTGTTGTTAAGGTGATTGTTTTTTTATTATTTTCTTTGTTTTGGTTTTATGTCGAACGTTTTCATGCTAGTTAAAACAAGACTGTAGGCAACAAGATTTATCAGTTCATAAGAAAGTGGAACATTACTTGTGACTCTGCGAAAGGTAAGCCATTTTTAAATCATTTTTCCAAAAGAATGGCTCAGGTAATATCATTTTTTTATATCACCAGAAAGCTAAAAGAATATGCCACCAAAAACAGTAAAAAAAATGTCTGTTTCCATAAAAAAAAAATCGGTAAAGGTGTTTACACAGAACTTCCCTCTTTATTTGTAGATGGCGGTCACTCTAAAAAATTAATAATTACGAAATGATACTCAAAATAATAATCGGAATATAGGTATCACTCTTATTACAAAGAAAACCTGATAAGTTTTGGCCAAAAAAATATACAGAGTGCTCATCCAACAACAAAAGTTCAATACTAAATGACAGGTACCAAATATGGAAGGGTTACGCAAATACCTTTACAAGTGTCCACCACAGTTGAATTATTTCTTGGGATGACCACCCTGTACATTTTTCAATAAAAGTATAATAGGTGCATATGCCAAATATTATTGCCATCTGTCATATTTTCAATTCCTCAGTCACGTGGAGTGGACGTATAGCGGTGGTTACAAAATTTTTTTTGTTTTAAAATTTTCAAAAATCTTGGTAAAAAAAAATCATAATTTTGATCTTCTGAAATATGTTTAGAATGTCATGAAAGGTGGAAATTTTAAATTTGTGCAAAAAGAAATTTTTACCATCTATTCTAGTGGTAAAATATTTTGCCAAGATGGTAAAAAAATTTTGCAATATTTTTTCCGAAATAGGTTTGGAATGTCATGAAACATGGAAATTTTAATTCTGAGCAAGAACAAATTTTTCATCTATTCTATATTAGTGATAAATAGATTAAAACTTTTCAAACATTTTTTAAAATTTTTCTAAAATATATTTAAATTTGTTTTTGTTCAATAGGTTTAGAATGCCATGGAACCGTGAAAATTTTAAATTTGAACAAAGAAAAAAATGTTCCATCTATTTTAGCGGTAAAAAATTTTTCAAAAATGTTGGTAAAAAAAAAATCAAAAAATTTTCTTTTAAATAAGTTTAGAATGCCATGAATCGTGGAAATTTTAAATTTGAAGAAAGAAAAATTTTTTTCATGGTAAAAAATTTTTCAAAAATACTGGTGAAAAAAATTTTCATTTTTTTTTCCTGATATGAGTTAAGCGTGTCATGAAACGTAGAAATTTTAAATTTGAGCAAAAAAAATTTTTTTCATCTTAGTAAAAAAAATTTCAAATTTTTTTTTTCCCGAAATAGAATTAGCGCGTCATGAAACGTGGAAATTTTTAATTTGAGCGAAAAAAATTTTTTTCCGTTTAGACGGTCCACCCTGTATATTTTCCAGTGAAATTTCTACCATTTCTGCGCTGACAGTAGCGTCAACTACCTACCAAATTTGACTGCTCTCCGTCAAGCAGTTTTTTTAGTAAATGCACCAACAGACAGACAGACAGACGGAATTGAAAAACCTATATTTTCGGAATCTACATGTTCTGAAACGTCAGAATCCGAAAAAATCTCGGAGGGTGATTTTTCTCGAATACAATACTTCCCTTCGGTATGCGAGGGAAGTAAAAATTATGGCGTCATAACTCAAAAACCAATGACGTCAGAAATTTTGGTATAGTGACAAAATGTAGCATTTACAAAACTAAAATCGGCCTGTTCGAGGATTTTTTTGAAAAATGACACATACCAAAGATATGAATTTTGTGCGTTTCTTTAGGTCCACACTGTATATGCACACGAGATATATTGAGATCAGCAAAAGTTGTGACTTGAACGTCAGATATTTTCTAAATAAAATTACAGTATATTATATTCATATTATTATTATATACATATTCTATAGGCGCTACGTCACTATACGCACAGCCTCGGCGATCTCAGTCCACTCGTTGCTTTTTAGTTGTTATTATCTATACACTAATCGTGTGGATCTACGCCCCTTTAAACTGCGGATTGGATCTATCAATATCCATTATATTAATTGTATGCATCTGGTAAAAAAAACATCGAATATAGAATAGAGTAAACAGATTCAAACAAATCAAAACCAAACTATATCTTCCAAATGAGCTTAAAATAGGAATTAAACTTGAGCTTCGTGGCTAGTTTATGTGCCTATTCATGGTCTGCGAGTGCACAGTTTCTATTAAATGCCAATTCAATCGTTTATTAACGGAGTACTTGGAGTCGACAGCAGAATGCATTCAGAGCAGATTAATAGCCTCTAGTTATTGTCGTTCGCGATATTTACATTAAATCATATACTCCAACTCCCCTACAGTGAGATTATATACATCAATGGCTGGTTTCATTTCGGAAGCCAATATATAGCATCTTTGCTTTGCTGAGTTTGTCGCGTATTAATACTAAGCTGGATCATATACGGCTTCCAATGATTGCTCTGTATCATACTTTAGGAAAATGCAATAATTGTTTTGTCATATTGGACCTGAGTTGATGGGCTGGTACTGTAGTATACTGCAAGGCTTCCAGTTCCCGTCTACAACTATAGCTGTAATTATTTCCACATTCACGTGGTGGATTGGAAATATAGTACTCGTAAAAAAAATTTCAAAAAACTTTTTTTTTGAAATAGGTTTAGAATGTCATGAAACGTCGAGATTTTAAATTTGAGCAAAAAAAATGTTCTGTCTGTCAGTCTGTCGGTCTGTCTGTAAATTTATTTTGTCCGCGCGTTTTCTCCGGAACGGAAGATATTGACTTGAAATTTTGTACAGATATATATTATAACGAGATATGGAACTGGATTGTTTTTTGAAAATATCCGGTGAATGGTTGGGGGGTAAAAAGGGGAAAATAAGTAAAGCAAGTTGGTAAGAGTACAGAAACTTGAAATTTGGTGTATGTACTAGAGGCCAAGGCCTCAAAATTTTCTGCAATATTTGCATCAGCCCGGCACCCCCCACTCTATTATTAAAGAGATTGACAAAATAAAATTGAGATATTCACTTGAAATTTGTTACACGTATGTATTATAACGACATCTGGATCTAGATTATATTTTGAGATGATTCCGTTGAAGGGTTGGGGATTAAATAGGGGTAAATAGGGGAAAATAAGTAAAGCAAGCTGGTAGGAGTACAGAAACTTGAAATTTGGTATATGTACTAGAAGCCAAGTCCTCAAAATTCTAGTATTTTCCATCCCCCCCATCACCGCCCAGTCCCTTATTAGAAGGGCTGATAAAATAAAATTGAAATATTCACTTGAAATTTGATATACGTATATATTATAATGACATCAGGAACTAGATTATATTTTGGGATTATTCCGTTGAAGCGTTGGGGGTTAAATAGGGGAAAATAAGTAAGGCAAGCTGGTAAGAGGACAGAAACTTGAAATTCAGTGTATGTACCTACTAGAAACCAAGGCTTCAGATTTTTTTATAATATTTTTCAACCTCCCACCACCACCACCACCACAACCACCACTCCATTAATAAAGGGGTTGATGAAATAAACTTGAGATATTCACTTGAAGTTTGATGCCAGAAACCAATACCTTAATTTAACATTGAAAATGTTTAACAAATCGAAGAAGTTTCTTTGGACACAAAAGACTTCAGTGCTGTTACATCGCATACTTTTTCAAAGATCCAAATTTGATTTTGAACTTGAATCATATTCTTGCATTTTTACGTCTCAACGCCGACCGACGGCTAGGGTCGTTTTTGTAGAACTTGTGTATTTAATGAATTTGGGTATCTAGATTCACATTCTTGCATTTTTACGTCTTGACGCTGATCGACGCCTAGCGTCGTTTTCGTAATACTCGTGTATTTGATAAATTTTGGTTCCTAGATACATATTCTTGCATTGTTGCATCTCGACGCCGACCGACGACCAGCGTCGTTTTTGTGCAACTTGTGTATTTGATAAACTTTGATATCTAAATTTATGTTCTTGCAACTTTACGTCTCGACGCCGACCGAAAATTAGCGTCGCTTTTGTAAAGTTTCTGAATTTAGATTCTAGATTTTGATCTAGATTTATATTTTTCCATTTTTTCCTCTCGACGACGACCAACGCCTAGCCTTGATTCTGTAAAATTCGTGTATTTGACCAATAGTGATACCTAAATTACCGTTCTTGCATTTTTACCTCTCGATGCCGACCGACACCTAGCGTCGCGTCGTTTTTGAATAACTTGCGTCTTTGATAAATTTTGATATCTAAACTTATGCTTTTGCATTTCTACGTCTCGAACGTCAACCGAAGCCTAGCGTCGTTTTTGTGAAACTAGTAAATTTGATAAATTTTTATACCTGGATTCATATTCTTGCGGTTTTACGTCTCCACTAAGATCGACGCCTAACGTTGTTCTTGTAAAACTTGTGTATTAGATGAATTTGGATATATAAATTCATATTCTTACATTTTTACGTCTCTACGTCGACCGACGCCTGGCGTCTTTTTTAAAACTTCTCAATTTGATACATTTTGATACCTAGATTCGTATTCTTCCATTTTGTCGTCTCGAAGCTGGCCGACTCCTAGCCTCGATTTTGTAAAACTTGTTTTTTTTATCTATTTTGATAGTCCAGTTAATGTTCTTGCAATTTTGCATCTCGACGTCGACCGACGCCCAGTATCGATTTAGTAATTGATACCTAAATTCATGTTTTTGCATTTTTATGCCTCGACGGCGACCGACGCCTAGCATCGTTTTTGTAAAACTTGTGCATTTGATAAATTTTGATATCTATATTCATGTTCTCGAAATTTTAGGAAACCCATTTTTTTGTGGAATGACCTATTACAATCACTCCGAGTTATGTAACTTTTTAAATTTTTATCCGCAGCTTAATAAGTTTGAAAATTTCTAAAACTTTTATTTATTTCTATCCTCTGTACATTTTGCAGATTTTGTAAATATCATGACAGGCTTAATAGTTAGCCAAGTTTATTTTCAGTGTCTTAACAAAGCTTGCTAACTCGCGACTTCTGTAAATTTTTTTATGATATCTGCACCAAATTTTATTAAAATTCTATGACCAATTATTTCTGAAAACAAAAGTGCAAATATAGTGAAGAAGTTTGCGTTTAAAGAGAGTTGAAAGAAAATTCTGGATGCGAAGTAGTGTTTCCTTAGGCAGCGGTTTTTTAGATAAATTGTAAATTGGCTACTGTTTCAGCAAAGTCACCGTAAGAGTTCAGGACCGATGAAACCAGAGATATTAACTCATTATGTAAATATAGTTGAGTAAATAAGCTATAAGATTTTGGTACCAAATTTCCTTGATTTTTCCTATGGAGGGTCATTCTGATTTTTGAGATCGTCGCTGAAGTTGTGAGTTTACCATCACCCTCAATACTCGATCTATGAGCCACGGCCCCATTTCACCAATGACCAAATACAAAACATCTATGCAGCAGTACAGGTAAATATTCAGACCTGCACAAAGGCTGCCAACTTGAAAGTATAAATTTGTAACGAACATGTAAAAAGCTGTACCAGTAGAACAACCGACCTGTCAAGGGCTGCATCAATAAAATTACAATTACGTAGAAAAGCACTATAATATGGTATAGCCACTCAGAGGTTTTGAATTCCCCGCCGCTAGAAGGAGGTATAGAAGTAGTAATACAGATTTCGGGACACACATTAAATTAACAACTCTCGCAGATCATGTTTTCAAGAATACATTCTATATATCCAATAACTAGTACAGTAAAGAAAGATCAAAGAAATTTTGAGACATGCATATTCTTGTAACAGCAAAGTTATAATTTCATACCTAGTGGGATATTACTAGGGGTATGCGTCTGAGTTTTGGACTTCGAAAGCCTACTGCGTTTTCTTTTATAAACAATTTTGGTTTTTGAACGGCGTTTTTCCAGGTAGAAGGTGAATATCTCAGGTTCTAGAGCTCCGATCGAGAAAAACAAAATCTTTGTAATTAAAATTCCAACAAATCTGTGGTTTTGTGTCATTTGAGTACGTACATTACATACAAAATTGAATAAACTAGGTAAAAAGCGTTTTTATTTTCATTTTAACCCCCAAGGATGTTAAGAGGTATGATCGGCTTCAAACTTTTAGAAAATATACGTTTTGTTGAAAACAATACACCCTAAAATTGTGTTGCCAAATGCTATTGGCCACAGATGAATTTGTTATCTAAAATTTGAATTGCCCGCCATGTTATGCCATTATGTCTAAAATTGATCACTTTTTTTCAGCATGTAGATCTCGATGCCAACTTTCCGTTGATATCAAAAGAAAATTCTTAAAAGAGTCATTTTGCCTACTTTTTTAGCATTTATTTATAAACCAATTAACAACATGTTTTAATGTCAACGGGAAGCTGCATCGAGATTACACATTTTGAAAAAAAATTATCCATTTTAGATGACATAATAGCATAAAATTGCAGGCAATTAAAATTTTAGATAACAAGTCACTTTTGTGAACAGGGTTCCATATTTGGGCACCAAAATTTCAGGGCGTTTTGTTTTCCACAAAAGGTGCTTATATTTTTTTAAAGTTTGAGGTCGATCGGAACTCTTTATATCACTGGGCGTTAAAATGAAAAAGAAACGATTTTTAGCCAGCTTATTCAATTTTGTGTGTTATATACATACTCAAATGATTCAAAGTCAACACATAGTTGTTGGAATTTTAATTATGAGCGCCAATATTCTTGACTTTGATGACGGTCTCGGATGATTAGGGGTCGAGCATTGAGCTCTTTGCCCCAATCATCGCTGTAGACCTGGACCGGCCTCGTAAGAGAAATCAGCATATTTGGGCAACCAAAAATCCACATGTAGTGATTCAGAAACATTCCCAGTACATACAGATTTAATACTAATGTGTGGTGTGGTATTTACAATAATCATCTAATAGGGCTCCACATTTCTGAAGAAAGGCTAACTGGTGAAGATTTTTAAACTTTTTTAGAGATATCTTGCCAGATTTATTAATAGGCATCAATACTAGGGGTTTGTGGTTTCAGCGAGATGGTGCTGGACCCCATTTTTCTGTACCGGTCCCGGATTATCTGAGCCAGCATTACGCCACAGATGGATTGGTCGTGGAGGGCCGGTAAACTGGCCACTGAAGTCTCTTGATCTTACACCTCTATGTTATTTTTTAAGGGATCATCTCAAGTCAAAAGTTTACAATGAAGAGTTCAATACGCGAGAACAATTTCTATAAAAAATTATTACTGTATGTGATAACATTAGAAATAACCCGGAAGTGATTGATAGGTCAGTGAAAAACATATTAAAACGTTATCGAAAGTGTATTGACGCTGGGGGCATTCATTTTGAAAACCTGTTATAGTTTTAATTATTTGGAACGTTTTTAATTTTTTTTTCAATTATTTAAAGTTCTAAATAAATTTATTTTGTCAAACTAAGATTGCAAGCTGTTGTCATTAATATTTTCAAGTTATTCTCAAAAGGTGTTTACTACATTTTTTTAAATTGTGCTTGTTAATTCAAGCCTCTTCACTAACATTATTTTTCTTTCGTGAAAGAAATAGAATGTGTCTTATTTTGGATGAAATTTAAAATAAAAAAAGCTTAGAAACAGTGAATGTCAAAATAAAAAAAATGGCAACCTGTTTTACGGGGTATTTAGCTAAAGTTAATAAAATAATTATAGTGCAAATGGATTGTGTTATTTGTAGAATGTTAAATTTAGTCTTTCAATACTTTTGAAAATTTACTGATGAATAACCATAAACGTGCCATCAAATATTATGACATTATTTTATAAACTGGTTCATAGGGTTTTTAAAAGTTTACTAACATTTACCAAAAAATAATACACAGTGTGTTGTTAACGACCCTAAAAGCCATATTAAGAAAACGGAGGTCGGTGCTGAAATTTTTCCAAAATCACTTAAGCTGTTCATTAACCTAAAAGAGTATAATATGTATACCAAATTTTATCTAAATATGTGCCGTCATTTCAAAAATATGGCGGACTGAACTTCTGGTCAAAAACCGTAAAGCATTTCAAAAACGGTAAGTATAGGGGTGTTTTGAACTGAGTGTGCTCTACCTTCCACTAGAGAATATCCGTTTGAATCTGGGACACCCTGTACATATACTCTCCTGGTGTTACCACAGAAGGTGAAATCGTAATTTTGCAGTTACAAAACTATGCACATCAATGTTCTTTTCTTACTCCACGATATCGCGGAATCGACAAAACTAGAGTCTGATTGTAAGAAGATTGTCATTTTATCGTACGAACGTGCGAACAAAAAAAAGTTACAGACCGACAGACAGACAGACAGAATTTTTTTCTCTTAAATTTAAGGTCTTGACATTTTATGACATTCTAAGCCTATTTCAACAAGAAAAATGTTTTCACATTTTTTTTACGATTACTATAATACTTTCACTCCACTCTGTGGATGTGGAAGTAAATTTAATATTTCATTTTGTTTCCACACGTATTAGTATAATAACGTTGTTGTTTGTTAACACTTAACTTTAGATATTTCATTTATATAAAAAAATCAGTATTAGGTAAGTTTTCTAAATTGCAAACATACTTAAACTGTTTTCTCACTTGTTTACCAGGATATATTAGGTGTAATAAAAGGACGACATCCTTCGTTGCGAGCTTTTCAAATAAACTTGCTCAAAAAATATTGATAAAACTTATTGGGTCTCGTATTTCAGACCTCACAAACTTTCAGACAATGCGAATATTGATAAAAACTTAAATTACAGAAGT
The DNA here is from genome assembly GCA_963583905.1 of Stenurella melanura. Lineage (NCBI taxonomy): Eukaryota > Metazoa > Arthropoda > Insecta > Coleoptera > Cerambycidae > Stenurella > Stenurella melanura. The sequence goes on along the minus strand of OY757315.1, from coordinate 40,115,619 downwards.
CGCATTTACTACTGGAAGAAAGTGAGTAGCTGAAGTTTGAAAGAAACATCAAAAGAAGGAGGTGATTTCTTTTTACTGCTTGAGAAATCAAATCTTGGGAAAGACTATATTGGCTTCGCGACGGGAGAAGGCATAATTTTGTAATAATAATAATAATATATTGGCTTTATCTCTCATAGACAACAATTACGCGAAAGTAGCATAAAAATAATAAATATGATATATACAGCGTGAAGCCAATATTAAATTTAACCACAATCCGCTGGCTAAGGACGTACTACTTCCCCATCCAGACTTCACATCCAAGTCTCTTTAAACGAAAACACCTTAATACCATGTATGCACTCCAGTATGTGGAAATAAGTGTTCATAGCATTTTTAATATTGTCGCGTATTTTTACCCTTGAAACCACCTTTCAGGATCCGTGGATTCCAAAGAACTTCAACAAGGGATAAACGTTTTATTTAACAATTTACTGCAAACTACACGAGATTTTTATTGTCTACTAAAATGGACTTGAACTGTCTATAATATTCTTTACAATGTTTACTATTTTGTATTTCGGATTTCTAACCTCTCACTTGTCACAGTTGTCACTTTTCAACTTCTTCCGTCGAGAATCTCGCCTTATATACTCTAAAATTGCCTCTAGAGTTATCTAGAACACAATCGAGAATCTGCTTCCACCACACTCTAGAAAACTCGATCTATTTCTACAAATTTCTAGGACAGTCAGTATTAGTCATGGGCGTATCAGTCTCCACTTTCTAGGGGGTTTAATGCATAACAATATTCAATATTTGAAATCGTCTGCTCCAAGGTGGTAATATGGTGGCTGACGCCAAAACATTTATATGTATCAAATCACAATTTCATTTTGTTAACCCCTTTAATAATGAAGTGGGAGTAACAAAATTGAGACCTTGGCTACTAATAAACGATTCAAATGTTGACCTCTCAATTCAACCGCGAATATTTCAAAAACCGAGGAGCAGAAAAAATTTAAAAAATTATGTGTTCATTATGGGTCTATTCTAAATCAATCACTGTAATTTGAATAATGTACATCAAACACTTTTGAGGTTCATACTATGTAAATTATACTTCAGACACCGATAAAGCATGGCACTTTTTGTACGAGGAAATTTTTTCATAATTTAATATCTTTTAATATTTTAATATCCCTCCCTTCTACAGAAGAAGCTCAAAATGATATCCAATTCCAGATCTCGTTTTAATAAATACATATACCAAAGTTCAAGTAAATATAAATTTCATTTTGTTAAACCCTTTAATAGTAGACTGGCTGTGGAGGGTGACAAATGTTATAAAAAATTTGAAACCCTGGCTTTTAGCATACACACGAGGTGCAAACCGCAGGGGAAATCAGGTGTACAAATTGGGGAAAATCAAGGAAAGTCAGCAGGAAATCGGGGGAAATCAGTAGGAAATCGGGGAAAATCAGGGGGAAATCGGGGGAAATCAGGAGGAAATCAGAGGAAATCAGGAGAAATCAAAGGAAATCATGGGAAATCAGAGGAAATCAGGGAAAATCAGGAGGAAATTGACTGCAATTTTGTTGAAATAGATTATGTGCATAGGAAATTCAGCTAATATATTTTGCTTAAATGAATAATTTATCGGTATCATAAAGCCGGCGACATACTATGGGTTTTAACCGGACCCGCGTTTCACCGGAACTTCGACATCCATAATATAAAAGCGTGCTAATGTGGCTGTAGAGTACAATAATATACCCAAGGTCAAAAACGCATAGTATGTCGCCAGCCTTAGTTCGCAAACTATATAATACAGAAGATAAAACCAAGCACACCGTTTCAGTTATTCGATTAAACATTTAAATTATTTTGTAGATGGTATTTAAGTGTCTAAATAAACATATCCTAATACCCACTCGAATCTTGCACTTAAAACGTTATCTCGAACGCTTATAATTTTGTCACGTCCGTCCGTCCGTCTGTCCCTATGTTACAGCTTTATAACTCCGTCATCTTAATATCGATTCTGAAATTTTACAGGCAGATGTCTTATGTACCACACAGTTCTATAATGAAATTGCAAAAAAATAATAATTTAGGGTTAGCTTTAAATGCATAGAAGTGAGGAATTAAAATTTTTATTTTGGCGCACCCCGTTGTGCGGGGTATCGTTTACAGGCCTTTAAAAGTGCAATAAATGTTGTTAAGTGATTTTTTCGCGAGATATAAGCTCCTAAATTCATTAATAATGTGTTCACCCCCTCTAACTTTCCAACTATGTGATTAAAAAATTGAAAAAAATCAAGCTAGTAAGTAGCACTTTATAAATAGAAGATACTCGACAAGATATGTTAACAAGTTGTTTAGATATCCACAATTTTCAGTTTTGAGTAGCAACACTACGGAACCCTTAGTTGATGCGTGTACTACACTCACTTGGCAGGTTTTTTAATATACCGTCAAAACCTTTACCTTCTGACAAAAATTTAGATGTGGTTCAATTTTCAAGACCTATTACGATTTTTTTTCAATGTCAAAAATTAACAAATTTGATTAGTGATTTTTTTGTGGAAATTCTAATTAGAAGACCACATTCAGTAAGCCCTCAAATGGGTAAATTCCAAGATTTATAAAAAAATATTAAATATTGACAGATTTAAAACAAATGAATGTGCGCAATAATTTTATACTGTGCAAGAGAAATGCATAAAATTCATATTTTTTGTCTGTTTTATGTTCAAAAAAATACAAGAACATGCCAATTATTAATATCAGAATGGAATTTACCTATTTGAGAGGTTACTGAATTCAGTGGTATAGTTAATATTTGAATAAAAAAAATCGTTATTCCAGTTTGTTACTTTTTGACAACGAAAAAAAGGTCACAATGTACTTTGAAAACTGAATATAATCTCTTAATTTGTATGAGAGGGTAAGGAGTTTGGTGATGATTGATCATTTAAAAAAGTCGTATTAAAATCGGATTTTTTATTTTTATTCAAAGTGGGTCATACTGTGTCTAGATAATTTGCGACATAAAATGAAAAAAACATGAATTGAAACCTCGAATCAAACCGTTTTTATATCTGTAATTACTGGTGCCTGTTAACTACATTAATTTTAGGTCAAATACAAAAATATGGGGGATAATACGAACGACACTCGGAATGATACAATAAAGGCTAAAACTGCTTGTTTAAGACAAATTGAAAAAGATCTCAATATTGCGATTCCAGGCGAACTTAAAAATGTGCTTATTGCTGGGGGAATCAATACAATAGATCTTATAGGTAATTGGTCCGATAACGATATAACTGAAATTGAAACATTTCCCATGGAAATTTTACCCACAATCATATACAAGTCAGAACTTAAAATTTATTATGGTACGTTTTATTGTAGTGTTGCTTATAAATTCGTAGCCGGCTTAAAAAAAATGTTGGACACTATTAAACAACATTATACAAAGATGAAAGAGATTCGAGAAGTCACTATTACTAATTTAACTGTGATGATTCAGCCAAGGGCTGGTTCGTCAACATCAACAATGCCCACTTCTGTCGATTTGTGAACTTCCCAGAAAATGAGTTTTCCTCAATTAATCTTAAGGAAGAGTTTAAGCATATATCAAAATTCATTTTGGATTAAATAGAAGTGCAGCACCAAGGAGCGGAGGTCACAACAAGAATAGATTATCGACCAAATGTAAAAGGTACGCAATTCGAAGTCAATACGGTTTGTAAAGAAAGTTAATAATTTTCTTGTCACTATTTATTTAACAGGTAAAATCATATGCTTCTGCAAGAATGAGCCAATACAAGTATATAAAATTTCAAAATCTGTAAAATCTCAAAAAGGTTGGATTCCATATAATTTTCACCGACGTTTCCAGAAACACTTAAATGGTTTGAGAAAGATTAATGAACCTATAATAGTGTAGAGAGAGAGCCCTTAGTAGAGCATGATGTGTAGTTTGTCAAATTCGAGACGAATAACCGAAAATAAGGGAATTTTGAAATGTTTTAAACTCAGTTTTAAGCCACAAGTCGAGCATAATATTAATATTATTAAAATTATAAAGTCAGCTTAATCAAGTGTCTTCATTGAATGCCAGTTACCCTGAGAGTGAACCTCAGAGTGATCCCAGTGCAACAAATCTCAGTGACGAAATTAAAAATAGGAAAATACGGGATACATATATATCAAGCCGAAATCAAAAGTGAAAGAGAAGCAACAAGAGCAGGACTTATTTGGCTGATTTGAAATCGAAATGAACTAATGATAAGTACTCATGAAAAAGCAGAGAAAAGAGACAGTGCAGTAAAAACAATCCTGGCCACCCTTTGATTACAGATTACTTTCCATATTTGGAAACGGACCAAACATTTTTAAGAGAACATCCAAATTTAGAAGAGCAGGGGGAAATCAGGGGAAAATTAGAGGGAAATCTGGAGGAAATCAGGAGAAATTAGGGAAATCAGGGAAAATGAAAGGAAATCAGAAGTACATCACAGGATAATCAGGGGGAAATCAAAGAAATGTCTGATCTAGTTACAGATCTCATTGTAACACATGTGTGTACCAAACTTCAATTCAACATCTTGAAATGTTCCAGAGCAATGCAATCGTGCGCCCAAAAAAGTTACAGATAGACAGACAGACCGACACAATAGATAGAAATTTTTTTCACTCTAATTTGAAATCTCACATGTGATATTTTAACCTTATTTTTAACTAAAATAAAGTTGAAATTTTTTTTGCTACTATTTTGTGAAATAAGCATGTTAATTTACTTACCACAAGATTTCCTTTTGTGAGTTGCTTCTTTTTCTCTTTTTATTTACAAATGTTGTAACTCGTGAATCATTGTCATTATAGTACGGGAGCCCATCGCCAAAGTGGCTTGGAGCACCGCAGTTGCCGCCGCTTGGTGGAGATGTTGTACCATTTCCCTCAACGGAAGGCCAACCGCGCTCTCTTTAAGAGAGAGGTAAAAAATGAAGGGCCGCTTAAATGTGGTCAAATATGTGTCCATTTTTTGGGTAAAAATAGCCATCTCATGTCTCTTGGTGTATTTTACAAAGTGTTCCCGGAAAAAAATAACAAAAAGAAAATTAATTTTCTTGGAATTTTTTTAAGGGAGAAGGCAGCACTTTGAAGAAAAAGTTTAAGAGTCAAAAGTTGTCTATTCTTGTCTAATTATGCCTGAATTTTTTAAGATTTTACCGAGGAAAGAAATCTAGGAAACTTTTTGGCCGAAATAAGTAATAAGCAACTTTTGGCTCCTGGAGTTTTTCTCCAAAACCCTTCCTTCCGCTAAACTAATTAATAAAGACCTATGAATTCTTTTTTTAATTTTTTTAGAAAGCACTTTTGGAAAAAACACCAAGAGACCAAAGATGCTTATTCATGCTCAGAAAATGTGTCTGAATTTTTTCAGAACTTTCTTGTGAACATTTAAGCGGACCTTTGCATCTCTCCCGAAGACAGCGCGGTCACGTGGCCTGCCGTTTGGGGGGAAATGGTACCTACAGATGCCTACAACATCTCCACTAAGCGACGGCAACTACGGTGCCCTAAGCAACTTTTGACGATGGGCTCCCGTACTATTAGTCATATTTTATAATTCCTAATTTTATTCAACTTTGCGCATGAAAAATCTATAATTTTTCCCCGTTTACCCGAACCTTCCACTTATCATAATACGCCGTAGCACGACATTTACGTAAAAGAGTTATAAAAAGAGGTATTCTTATTAAAAAGAAAGAAACACCATGAGGCAAAAAGTTATGACGATTTAAAGACACGTAGTGACACAAGTAGTTGTAGTCTTAGGTAGCGCCCTTCACACACAACAAAACTATAAATAATTCGTTTGAATTCTTCATCTTAAATCAATCAACTTTTGTTAAAAGGTATAAATTCTTTTAAACGTTATTTAAAAATATTTTTTTAAATTCCCTGTTGATCGTTTAATATCAGCTTTTGAAGTAAGGTAAGTTTGGTTGAATCACATTGTTTTCACATAAATAAATCTGTTGTAGTCAAATTTTGGACAGTATTTTATTGCTACCAAAAATTAAAAATAAGACCCAAACATATTGAAAATTTAGTTAAAAAAATTTCTTTCACTCTATATATCATATAACTATTGTTTCTAATCGTTTAATAATTAAAAATTTCATAAGAGAAAAATATATCATCAAACAATTGAATATGTAGCATTTCTGGATTTTTTTTTTAATTAATCTAGTGTCCTTGTATTTTAATATTTTTTAATGTACCCGGTCTAAAAATAAAGGTAGGACTTGTTATTATTTAATCATTTAAAATTATATTATATTTCTCAGATAGAAAAAAAAATGCTATTGAAAGAGAGAGAATTTTAACCCACAGTGACGCTCCGTTTAGAGTGGTTGGAATAGGCGCACGCATCCCTGTGCATTGTTTAGTTTTATTCTAATAAATTTTATTAAATTGAGTGAATTATTAAACAAATAAATTAGTGAAACTTCAAGCGAAAAATAACTGAATTTTACTTTTGACATAATCTCAAAATTACTAAAAATACATTAACTTTTATAATTTTTTATGTAATAAAGTTATTAAAGCTTTCATTTATTTCTTTTTACATACTCATAAAACTCCTCAGTACTTTCGACAACGTGTACAAGATACTAATCCTTAAATCTTTGAATTCCAGTGGATTCTTTCTTGAGATCGCTTGTACCAAAGCCTATTTCCAACTCTCTTGAAATTTACTTCCTCTGTAAGCGCTAATTTATTATAACACTGTGTCAAAGTTTTAACATGCGTAGGCTTAAAATTAATATTGAGAATAATTGATTTTACAATGTATAAGTGGATTAAGTACAAAAATTTCAAAATACTTAGCATTTAATGAAAATAAGGCACAAAGGATGTTCCTGAAACGTTTGTAGAAAATTTTATTTTAAATCTAAATACAGCAGGTGATGCCTTTGATTTTGCATTTAATCATGCTCGGCCTTTCAGCATTTCCGTAAATCCTACAGGTGAAAATGAAGTTATTATTAATAGGGGGAGATTTATAAGAAACCTCTGGAAAGGGTGGTCCCCTTATTAAAAGAGGGTGCAGAGGAATTATTGGGGTGATTGGTGTTGATAATAATTAATAAATTGTTTCATCGTTGTTGGATTAAAAAACTTTTAATACAGCATGCAAATAAACACGGTCTCGTTTTATTAAAAAATTAGTCATAAAAGTATCGCCTGCTTCAAAACAAATTAATCAAGAAATTTTCTTTTCTTTAAGGAAGACGGCGTGTTTTGCGTAGAAATTTTAAATTAAGTTTTTCCACATACTAATTCAGGCTCAGATTTTTCAAATAATTATATACCTAATATCGAAATGTTAGAAAGATACATTTTATCTGAATATGTTTATGTTTGAATGCAAAATCATCAAGAACCACTTAACTTATATCTGAGATATACATTGCATAAAGCAATTTACGCAGGAACAATATGAATTAAACTTCAAGATAATAAAATCTGTGTAATATAAAGCGCACACTAGATGATCAATAGTATTAGAATGCATACTTCCACGACCATTGTCCAATAAAGTGGTATCTTCCTGGTGTTGCTGCGTCACCGAATTTGACTTTACATTTTGATGATCACGCTGTCAGCTTCAGAAGGATTCTAAAAACTATAGTTGTATTCTGCTCCTCGTTATATACCTTGATGCTGCTTCATCTCGTAGTTCATTCGTTGCGATCCGTGGACCGTGACTGTTTAAACTACTGGTACATGGCAAAGCCGGTCAGCATGTCAGTCCATATCCATCTACTCTATTGAAATTGATCCTATTTTTTACAGTTTCCAGTGATTCTATAATTATTCCTGGGTACTAGCGCATATTTCTGTCCAATATTGTAATGTTCTCGCAGTTTATTTCATGGTTCTTATTATGATGAACATAGTCTGCCCCTGCCGACTTATCTGTGTACCCAAGTCTTGTGTTTCTCTGGTGTTTCTTGATTCTGCACTGGATACTACGTCTTATTTGCTCAATATATTGGTTACCACATAAGCGCTCCAATTGGTAAACACCCTTCGCTAGTAGTTTAGGGATGGGGTCTTTCTTTGAGGGAAGCACTTGTTACTTTTCTTAGGTGATCACTGAATAAACTGATGGTGGGATGTGGCATTCATATTTCGTTCCACCACCATCCACAACAGCAGAGGTCGTTAATCAGAACATTGGTTCACAGAACCAATATAATATGTAACGAAGAAAGCAAATCAGAACAATATGTTAGATTGACTATATTCAAAGCAACACAGGAAAAGGTAAGTTTCGACCAGCTGATCGTAAATCTCTTTCGAAGACACACCCCAGAGAGCCGTCAAGCCTAATAACGAGGAACCGAGTGCCCCTTGTTTACGGGGCACTCGGTGAAACCACAAAAGTGCCTCCATAAATTTTTTATCCGGCACCCAGCAGCAGCATGCGCTCCTACAATCGCCATGCCTTCAGAGAGAGGGAGAGAGAGAGAGATATGAGACAATAATATCGCCATATATTAAAACTGTAATCATTCATTAAATTAGTGACAAACCACTGGTAGCACGCAAAGCGTCTGGGGTGGTCTGTCGGCAAAAGGGATTGATTGCATCTTATATGAATGCCTATTCAAGTCCTCTACAATCACTCGACATACGAAAGCCCAGTTTCATAAGAGAGGCACGTCAAAGGGTTTACAGACCATTGTTCTATACGTTAACCAACGGTATTAACAACTGTTTCTGAACGGGCCGTTGGCCTACCAGCACCTTTTTTTTAGCAGCCAGCTTCGCGATACACCACCACAATCAAAGACTGACTGACATAATCGTTACAGAAGCATGAGATAAGCTAGGTGTTTAATTCCGAGACCATCTTTGGCTACGGTAATTTTCGACAGTATGATAAATTACCAGTAGCGGTAAAGACTATTTATCGAATTATTTATCTCAAAGCCAAGGAATTTTCCTGTCAACAGTTTACTACAAAAAATGAGGCCATAAACTATGTAGATTCCTCGTTTTATTAAATATTCTAAAAATAATAACATCTTGTATTATTAAAACTGTTGAATTTAGCGTCTTATTGTAAGCCATAAGTATATTAATTCTTACGCTCTTATCTTATTAAAAATTCTGCGAAGTTTACTTTAGCCAGACTACCGCTTTTATAAAACAACGCCAAGGGCAGACTTGTACTAACCAGCTATTCTGCGTACACTCCACCAATATCCAACAATTTTCTTTTATTCTAATTTTCCTCTTTGCTGCTTCCACAGCTAACCCGTTTTACCTCAATGCAGTCTCATTGTACTTTTGTATAAAATATTTAAATTTTAATTTGCATTTTATTTAAAATTGATGTAAATTGAGGATAAGGCGGAATTAATTTTGAAAGCGGTACACGGCTAAGTAGATTGCAATTGTTTTGGCACTTTTAACAGAAAATTAATTTGGTAAATTTTATGGGGCCGCAGGTACGATACGGTGCTTGAGTAGTAAATATGTTTCTTAACTGTAATTAAAATAGGGCGAATGTCATATACATAGTGATATAAGAAAAAGGTTTTTTTATATATATAAACATTCCCGGGCATATAGTTACATGGTTTTGTTGGCCCTATTTCTCTTTCAAGTTTTGTTCCTTTATTAGTTGTGACAACATATAGATACATTCATGAAATATATTGTTTTCACTTGTGGTCAAATAGACTAAGTAAACATTATGTTTCAATTAATTTCCAATTTTGAACTCTTGCTAATGTACTAAAAATGTTACTGGGGACATCATCCTGTTATTGTTCACAATCTTGTTTATTTACTATTATCTTACTATAAAATACTTTCTGAGCCAAAAAGTTAGTAAGTCCTAAAAATCATATTTCTTTCCAAATAAGAACGAAAATAAGGGAAATTCTAAACAGAAATGATATTTATTCTTAAAACGTCAACAGGTACTTTAAAGTGTAGTATTAATATCTCAAACAATTTTGGATTTTTTTTTGATTTTTAAATCTAATGAGTAGCTTTTTCTTTAACAACGTTCAAATATGAATTATGCGAAAACTAGGTTGCATTTACCCCAACTTCTTTAAATAAATATATGGTTTCCTCCAGCCAGTTTTTCCTTTTTTAATTTCTTTTCGATTATTTTATTTCCCCCATATTTTTATCAAGAACGGCTTGCTATAAAAATACGAAGCAAGATACTTTTTATGTATATAATGATAATAATCATTATAATAATAAATGGTCTTTATTAGAAAAATAAAAAATACAATTTCTTAATGTAAATAAGCAATTGAAAATAAATAGATATATTTTACACGGTTTTACACTGTAACATGCGGAATACTCAATAGCATCCTTCGTTACACTGTTAATATTTATTAGAAAAATTATAAATTATCGAAAATATTATTCCCACAAACTCTAGTGCTAATAGAGTGCACTTATTCCTTAGACTATAATCAATATACGTCATCGGTCAGCAGTTAACGCTCGCGAATGATAGATATCGCACCAGGTAGGATAATTCAACTAAATATAACGCCGGGTGAAACTCTTTCTCGTTGAACCATTGAACTAATTAGACGTATTTATAATTTTGTTTGACCTGTAATGGAGATATTAAAATTTGGAAAACCTCGTGATGATCACATGAGGTAAGGTTTTAATTATTATATCGGTAAATACCATCTAACATTTAAAACATTGTATTAGGGTTTTCTCATAAATTTTCTTATAACTTTTTCTGATAAGTTTTCCTTATAAAATTTTCTGATAAATTAAGAATTAATTTCTTAAAAATCAAACTTATTCACGTTTAATGCATTTAACGTAGAAGTCTTTGAACTTTACATTATTTGCTTTGAGCAAGATTTGAGATTATCTACATTCAATTTGCGATACCTACTACGTTTTTCCACTAAGCGAATAATATTCATATGAAGTCAACCTTTCTATACTACATTTTGAATTGGGATATACGAAAACATTCTGGGCGAAGAGATTTTCTTCATTACGTCTTGGCGACAAATCTTGTACGAATGATTCTACGATTTCATAACCTCAAAATGGGATCAAGGCAGCCACATGTGAAGCATAACTTTTAAATCCATAATCATCGGAGAACAGGATCGTATCTAGGAATTTCCTTCATCAGGATAACAAAATAAAAGATAAGTACTTTTGATTGTTACCAATAAAAGGGATTATTTTCAGATGATTCTTGGGTTATAAGAACCAAAAGTCTAAATTTAACACATTAGACTCAAGCTAAATCTATAATATTTTTGGCTGAATTACATTTATAATCCGTTGTTATAATTAAACCCATTGTTGTATATTAATTCGTAGTTGCTTATATCTTGAATTCGTTGTCGCAAATACTTCGTCGTAGTATTGTTTCGTAGTTACTTTTATCTTGATCCCTCTTGATCAATATTTTATTGTAGTATTATAAAATGCAGCACGTTTGTTAGTGATATAGTAAGTCGTGGTTCAATTTTTGTTGTAAGGAGTGTGTTTAAAGTTTATGAACTTTGAGATAATGTTACGAGACATATTTTTGTAATATAGTTATTTTGTCTCTCATAAAAAATCTCAAGTTCCTAATTTTGTTGTAATATATGAATTTTAGTATTGAGGTAAAGTTACGAGACGTATCTTTTGTCATATGTTTTTGATTCTCGTACACGCCTCAAATTTGCCTTGCCGTTGAGCAAATTGTAATATAGTGTATCTTGAAATATAGTATATTTTGCATATATTTCTGTTTGATATTTTGCTATACAGTATCTTTGGTGCTGTGATAGTTTCATCTTTTTGTAATATGATATTTTTGTAATATAGTACTATTGTGTATATGTAACATTTGTCTTTTGTTTATCTTTATGTTTATCTTTATTTTTCCTTGATTATACCAAGTAATCAAGGCGCCTAAGCCTTGAACTCTGCACTTCTGCTCTCCGTATCTTTACTGTGCTAGCTAGGTGAAACCCTTGCGCTAACCACGTCGTTCGTAGGGTGGCCCACACAAGAACCACTGGGACAAACTAAAACCTAATTTTCTTAGCCACAGCACTTTACTTACATGCACTGTTGGTTAAATAACAATATTTTAATTTTACACGTTCACTTTACACAATGCATTTATAGAAAAATGTTTCAAATAATTTTCAAACAGATTATAATTTGATATAACATTGTAGGAGAAAGAGTGCAGAAAAACGGCAGCACTGCGTTGCAGCATGGTCAGAATATCAGTAGATCTTATATTTACATTATGAATACTTCTTACACTTACAAGTTATTGCTTAAGATAATGTGGCACTGAAGTAGTATATCTATGAACAAACATCAGCAGGTGATATTTGCAGGTATTTTCAAGATTAAGCCATCCAAGCTGCAAACGTCTCTGTGAAACTTATTGAAATTTCTTGATTCCAAAAATATAACGAGTACAGGTGTTTTGAATGTTTTGTACCGATTTATTAGTTTCAGCAAAACGTATGGTCTTCGTACCAATTTGTTAACATGTGTAATAAATCTGAGTCTTGATTCAAAGATGATAGGTACATAAATTTTTTTGAACTTTCCGCTGTTGGGAGCCTTTTCTTATTTCATAAAATGTTTATATTTTCGCACAGAAATTTATGTCACATATTTAAAAATCATTATTGTCGATTAATTCAGGTTAATTTTTAAACTATATCTTGTAGCAAAATTATAAATCTCCTGTAAGTCAATATTTATTAATTTTGTATCTGTGCGGTAATTGCTAGGATCGAATGAAAAATTAGGTTGTGCATCATCGGAGTATGCTTATACAGAGCAGTGCTGTATGTTTATAAACATGATTACAACTACGTGGAGACGAGATAAAGGACAGGTCCCAATAGAAAGCCTTGAAGCACAACGGATGATATTAACTGTGTACGAGAATAATTATTTTCAATAAGATCTCTCTGACTATGACCAGTCAGAGAAGATTTGACAAAAGTTCCAGTTATGATGGAAAAATCAAAATTGTGCAACTTTGTACATAAAAGTTGATGATATAATTTGGTAAAAGATTTTGGAAGAAGCAGAATTAAATCTATAGCTTGCTTATTGTCTGGGGCTCTAAATGTATTGTAGGTCACATTTACTAACGTTGAAGTTGCACTACGACCCGTTCGGAAACGTGACTGAAACAAAGGGATTATTTTGTGTTCCTTGACATAATCATTTAATTGCTTATGTAGAATTTTCCCAGAAATCTGAGCTAGAACAGTTAAAATGCTTACAGGACGCAACTTATATAGATATATTTTGAGGATTATTAATCTTTGGCAAAGGACTAACTATAGATTAGGCTCCTACTTACAAAAATTTCGATATTTTTCTTAACAAAACTAGTAATTTTTATTTAAGTTGGAGCTATACTAATACATATATTAATACTGCTAAGCATGTATGGATACCTCTACTTTTAAAATATTGTTTTCTACCAACTTTAGTAAATAAAAAATAGTAAACAATAAAAAATCGGGCTTCTCTTTACTAGATTTTTATTATTTTGATTAAATAATGTTAGTATTCTGTATTTTAATTGGAGCCAATATACCTACAGATTATTTAGTTTACACTTTTATTTCATAGTCTCAAGCTAAAACAATCATAATTAGCTATGAAAAACAACAGCTAATAACATCGTTAAGACGATGCGATACCCCACTAATACTTTCTAAATTTAAAATATAACTTTTTATTCATTTTAAAAAAGATTATAAAGACAGTATGAAATAAAATATTATACGATACACGTCCAGTAGGTCTTATTACAATGCTCATTTATATTCCGGACTCGGCTCCTGCGTCGCATCGTCCGTAAAACAACTCGTACTGTAATAAGTCACCTACCGAATTTATAACGTAAATTACTATTACGCAAGGCTTCCCTGAGGCCCCCCACTCCACCGCTAGCGCTAGAGCTACGAGTTTAATTGATTTTGCAATGCTCAGCAACGGCCGATCAAGTTACGAAATATTTTTATTGAAAATATAAGTATTCAACAATAGCTTCTGCAAATTTCAGCCCTGTATCTTAAAATATGGCTCCACACGAGTTTAAAAAAAAATTGTCTCGGCTCCAGATGGTCGGAGGGCAAAAATTTTATTTCGTAAATTTGTAGAAAGAATTTTGAGTTCACCCCTTCATCCAGAATTGCGAAATGGGAAAAAAATGCAATATTTAGCAAATTTATAAAAACTACGGAAAACATTAATTTTTTTGTTTCTCAGTCAACTGTTGGAGATATTTGTTTCAAATTTTGACACCAATATCTTTGGACATTGGCCTCACTTACAGTTTATGTGAAACTTTTTTCGGCAACGTCGTTTTTTGGCAAAAAAAATACAAATCTTTGCTTGACGCACAAAAAACACCAAAATGTATTGTAAAATATAACATGCTAGAAACTTTTTGATTATTAAAAATACATTGGCATATGATTGAGGGAAAATAAAGCTTATGACTTATGGAAACTTTTTTACTTGAGGATTTTTTTCTAGAATGTTTAATTTGGCTGTTATGAATGTTGTAAATAAATAGTAAAGTGTAACGACTGATATATTGCGTGTTCTCCTCGGCTGGCGCGAGCGCTCTCTACTAGCCACCCACAACCGCATTCAGTCATATCAGAGGTTTTATTTAAAACACGTAGGTATTTTATTATTTAGTTCATGTATGTTTTATTTTAAAAATGGTATCACTGGAAGTTTGTCAGTTACCAGTTGAACCGAGAAAACCGTTTTTATAATTGACATCATGTCTTTAATTCTAAGGCATCAAGGCTATGGCTGTTCAACTTTCAAAGAACTCTTTGAAAAGCATTTGAAATTAGTTATAAGCAAGAGACCAAAAGGGTGTAACCTAATTGTCTGTGTTGGAGATAGATACGATGTACCTGAAAGCATAGAAAGTTTTGAAAGGAATCGACGGACCAAAGGAATAGTTAACTGTCAGTATAAGGTAAACGATGGGGTAGATATATTGAATTGGAAAAAATGTATTTCTTATTCTGATAATAAACGAGAACTCTTGAACTTTTCCGCTTGCAAGTTTGAGGAAAGTCATGTCAGAATACACCAAAATGTTCAGATTATTATTGCAGGTATGTTTTTAGAAAATAGCAAAACTATTTTATGCGATCAAAATAATGTGAAAATCATGGAATCCCTATATTTTTCCGATCATGAAGAAGCAGATACCAGAATTTTTGCTATCTTGTCATTTTTTAGAAATGAATGTACTAGAACAGTCATATATACTGCGG
Organism: Stenurella melanura; assembly: GCA_963583905.1. Lineage (NCBI taxonomy): Eukaryota > Metazoa > Arthropoda > Insecta > Coleoptera > Cerambycidae > Stenurella > Stenurella melanura. The sequence goes on along the minus strand of OY757315.1, from coordinate 40,100,248 downwards.
ACACTGATATTTTTGTTCTTTCATTGTATTATACGACTATACTTAACACTTAAATATGGTTTCAACGGCAAAAATATCTTATTTTTTGTCATAATGTGATTACCCAATCCTGGCCAACATTTTACTAGCTGTTAGTTATCCCTTTAAGAAAGACAAAAAGATAGTAAAAATATTACGTGAAAGGTTAAATATGTTAGAAGAATTAGCACATTTTGACGCAGCGAACCGAGATGGAACTTACAAACTAAGTGATGCTGTGTTATATTCCTGTAGGTTATTTTTTAAGGCTCTCTATGGCAGACCTTTATTTAGGGGAAATTTGGATGAGCTGCGAACACATTTATTCACTTCATATAAGACAGATATAAGGTAATTGTTTTAATTATTTTTATTTACATGAATCTAATATTATCATTTCATTTTAGACATTTTTCTCCAACCGAAAATGCATTTTTATTTCATGTCAAAAATACATTTTTGCACGCAGATGTATATAAAGAAGCCTGTGAATTAAGCCACATTTGCCTAATATTTTTGATTTTGGCTGGAGCAAACTAAATAATGTAAACCACAAAGCCAGAGAACATACATTTAAATTTATATTGCAAATGTAAAATGTACACTTGTACCAGTCACTATCGATGTCTTGCAAAAGCAAAATAATGTAGTATAAGTTGTTTGTACGAAGGCAAATGTTCCTCACTTTTAAATTAAACCAATTATAAAAATGTAATAGTTTTCTTTTTTTACATAAAATGCAAACATTAAATCGCAGATCCTAAGCCTTTTTCTTAATAATATCGACGCCTTCATCTTATAATAGATACACAATCGTTAGCAGAGCACGCGATGAAGTGTAAACATCGAGCTAGACCAATTTGACCGGGCGGGACCAACATGCGCGCCAACGCTGAACCAATATAATCTCTTTTTTTTTTCACTATTAAGCCAAAGTATAAAAACATATTCAAATGCGAAAACTTCCTTGGTCTTTTATCATCATTTTTTGTCGATTAACTACACCTCGATCTCTACTTATAAAAAAGTTTCTCACATGCTATATTTTGCAATACATTTTTGAACTGTTGTGCGACATGTAGGACTAGTTTTTTTTATAAAAAAATTATATTGACAAAATAATTTTGTTCTATACAGCACCCAAGAAGAAAGTTAAAAGATTATTCTCCTAAAGTTTCAGATCGATTCTTTTACCAGCAAATGAGATATTGAGTGGGGAATGAGCATACGAATGTTTATTGTGTTTTTCTTACTTTTGGAAATAAACAACTTTTTCTCTAATTTCGCAATTCCGAATTTAGTGGTGAACTCGTAATTCGAATTCGGCAGAAAATTTTACATAACAGACTGTTTTTAGTTATTGTATACATATGAGTTGACCCCCCACCTATAAAACGCATCGTACGGCAAGCTAGATCCCCTACTAATAACTTAAAATTTCAAAGATATTCGAGGTTCTTTGGTGTAAAAAAAAATCGATATTATGACTGATCTTTCACATATTAGGGATCGTTTCGTGATATGCGCAATAATTGCACATATTGGCACAACTGTTGAAGAAACTTTACGGATCGGTCCAGCATAAAAATATGATGCCCTGTATGAGCTATTGGACATTGAAAAGAACGCGTTCTTTTCCAAGAAATCAATTCTAGGTAAAAATTTGCAATATTTTGCAAATCTGTAAGAACGCTCTTATTCGACTTATCCTGGACTACGCTTTCACCGAGATTCATGTCTTTTTTTCACGGAGGTATTTCAAAGATTTGCGATTTTTACTGTTTTTTTGCAATAACTAATTAATTTTGCAGTTTTTTGAGACCGGACCGAGCCAACTCAGTCCACATTAAAAAGTTACACAACTCTACCATCTAACTTTTTGTTGGTCAACGCCAAGTTTTTCTCCAACTCTGGCCGCCAGTTTGAAAAGGACGCATATTCGTCACATTTTTTTTAAACAGTTCATCGAATTCTACGGAAAATTTCCTATTTTTCTCATACCTTGATTTGCTGTTAATAATTTTTGTAGGTAAAACCTCTGAGTTGCTGGACCATTATGCCGAATGCTCTAAAAATTGGAGAAACCTAAAATTCGATATATTGTTTTACAAAAAAAAAGATAACCGAAGCCTGTTTCGCAAAACTTTACAAAATTATACCAAACTTTGGTTCAAAATATCTTTTTGAAGAAAACATTTTTTCAAAACTCAGCAGTTTGTATTTTGAACATGTTGTGGTTAAGCCATATATTTAAATACACTTTTTGCCAAGGAATTATCTTTTAATCCTGTACAACCAGTTTGGGCCACCAGTATAAAACCGGCACGTTGCGGTGCTGACAATACCCAGCAGATGAAATGCAAAAAGAGAATTAAACACACCACGCAAAAGCATGTTAATCAGTAAAATCAGCTAAATCACTTACCGTTAATAGAGAGAAGTCGGCAATTAATTTCTGAACAGGAGCGCCGCTTTCGTGATGGATTTTCTAACAAAACTACCCTCTTTCTTGTCGGATTACTGGTCTCAGTCCCACTGATTACCACTTATTGGCGACACTGATTTAATTAACAACTTGGGAAACAATCTGAAAAAAACGAGAAGCGCCTATAAATAAACTCGAATTCAATTTTATCGACGTGATTTGAGTTTGTGAGCAATCATTAAAATATCATTTGGATGACTGTAAGTGTATTAACGTGGGAGTATTTTCTTCCCAACTAATTAAAAGTTTTTGATCGATGTGATACGTTTTCTTTGTAAAATCAGAGTAAACAGGAAAAGTAACATTCCTGCTTTACCGATGGCTTTTACTCCGGCTTGCCTGCAAGAACCCATTTTCCGAAGGTAAACTGAAAAATGGATAGGTATATTAATAAGTGGCGACTGACAGTGAAGCTAGGTGCATCAAATTCACAACAAAGTGACCAAAATGCGTTATATTATGTTATGGACAGACATCCAGGTAGTTCGAAACAAATTATTGTATACAGGGTGATTCGGAACTTATCCGGAAGAATTTAAGGAGATATGCACCCTTAAAGTTAGAGTCGATACCACGAAAATTTACACAGAACTTCCCTCTTTATTTGTGTATAGCGGTCACTCTAAAAAATTAATAATTACGAAATGACATTGAAAATAATAATCGGAATATAGTTATCACTATTATTACAAAGAAAACCTGACAAGTTTTGGTCAAAAAAATATACAGAGTGCTCATCCAACAGCAAAAGTTCAATATTAAATAACAGGTGCCAAATATGGAAGGCTTGCGCAAATACCTTTACAAATGTCCACCATGACTGAATTATTTCTTGGGATGACCACCCTGTACATTTTTCAATAAAAGTGTAATAAGTGAATATGCCAAATATTATTGCCATCTGTCATATTTTCAATTTCACATTCACGTAGTGGAGTGGAAGTATAGTGGTGGTTAAAAAATTTCCTTTTTTTTTGAAATTTCTCAAAAATGTTGGTAAAAAATTTTTCAAAATTTATTTCTTCTGAAGTAGGTTTAGAATGTCATGAAACTTGGAAATTTGAAATTTGAGCAAAAAGGAAAGTTTCTTTCTATTCTATAGTAGTGGTAACTTTTTTTTTTTGAAATAGGTTTAGAATGCCATGAAACGTAAGAATTTTAAATTTGAGCAAAGAAAAAAAAATGTCCATCTGTTTTAGTGGTGAAAAATTTTTCAAAAATGTTGGTGAAAAAAATGTTCAAACTTTTTTTTCTGAAATAGGTTTAGAATGTCATGAAACGTGAAAATGTTAAATTTGAGCAAAAAAAAATTTCCATCTATTCTAGTGGTAATTTTTTTTTCCAAAGTAGTAAAAAAATGTTGAAAAACTTTTTTACGAAATAGGTTTGGAATGTCATGAAACGTGGAAATTTTAAATTTGGACAAAAAAAAATACATCTATTCTATAAGTAATGATAAATAGATTCATTTTTTTAAATATTAAAAAAAAAAATTAAATTTGTTTCAATAGGTTTAGAATGCCATGGGAACGTGGAAATTTTAAATTTGAACAAAGAAAAAAAAATTCCATCTATTTTAGTGGTAAAAATTTTTCAAAAATGTTGGTAAAAAATTTCAAAAAAAACTTATTTTTTAAATAGGTTTAGAATGCCATGAAACGTGGAAATTTTAAATTTGAACAAAGAAAAAAAAATTTCATCTATTTTAGTGGTAAAAAATGTTTCAAAAATGATGAAAAAAATTTTCAAATTTTATTTTTTCTGAAACAGGTTCAGCGTGTCACGAAACGTGTAAATTTATAATTAGAGCAAAACAAAATTTTTTATTTATTCCCTTTAGACGGTCCAGCCTGTATATTTTCCAGTGAAAGTTTAACCATTTCTTCGCGGACAGTAGCGTCAACTACCTACCAAATTTAACTGTTCTCCGTCAAGTAGTTTTTTTTAGTTAATGTAGCAACAGACAGACAGGCAGACAGACCGACTGACGGAATTGAAAAACCTATATTCTCATAATCTACGTGATCTGAAACGTCAAAATCCGAAATAATCTCGGAGGGTGATTTTTTCTCGAATACAATACTTCCCTTCGGTATGCGAGGGAAGTAAAATACAATAAAATCCTAACAGAACTACAGTAAAAAAATATTGAAGTTATGGTATTATTAAACGCTACTTAGCTGGACGACTGGATGAAATACTGACCTATCCCTGTACGCGCGGACCTCCTGAATCCTAGACTAATACGTATCAAGCAAGTAGCAACTAGTTCAGGTCGTCAGTTTGTGATTTAATCACGCTGATAGTGGGTGTTTTTTGTATTTTAGTGCTGTAAGTGTGTTTATTTCAAAATGCCATATGTGTATAGTAACGCGGAGTATATGGACATGAGGCAAAATTGGATACGACGTTGTCAAAAATGCATATAGATCGGCGGACAAAATTTCGAACAGTTATTGTAACATCAGGTATGTACAAAATTTGTAATCATTTAAAGTAAATAAATAATTGAAAGTAAACTTCTAACTTCAAAGATAAATTACGTTAGGTCAGATTCTTGTCGTTATCGATTTCTTTTATGTGAAGTTTTCGCATTTCACATCTATTCATTCAATAACAGCTGTTTATCAATTTTTATTGCAGTGGACTAGAATAACAGTAGCCGTAAAAGTAAAATTTTTAAATTTTTTTTAAGTTCTTCTTTTTCATTTTTTCTTTGCGCTATTATATTTATCTGGACCCGTTGTATATCCCCTTAATTTTTTCCGGATAAGTTCTGAATCACCCTGTATATATAGGTTTGCCCTTAGTTACTTATTACGATATTTTTTCCTATGTAAAGGGTGTTTCAATTAACATTCCTTCAGCCCATATCTCGGAAAGTAAAAATATGCTTTTGTTCTGTAAACTTTATTGAATTTCTATTGTTAATTCCTTTTTCAAGAAGTACAATTTACTATTATAACATTATCACCAGAGGTGGCGCTACAATATTCTTCGATCATGGAAGCTATTTGGAACATATGCCATTCGATTAAGAACTAAATTTTAAGCAAAATTGTTCTTATTCGAAAAAGTGAGATTTTCTGTAGCTTTTGAGCTATTTTATTTTCATTGTTTAATATTTTATTGTTGTAAATTTTTTGCTGCAACTTTCCTAATATTGATTTTCGGATGTAGGTTCTTGGTAACTTTCTGCCTGCCTGCCGGCTATCAGAAAATCATTTACTGGTGTTAAATTCACTTCTGATTTTACCGGAAACTACTTAAAGTTTAGAAATTCAAATTGATAGAAATGGATTATTCTTTCTCTGCACTTTCTATCACTTGGATGTATTAATTACATTTTTAATATTACTTGCCACATTACTAACAAGAAAATAAAAGTTTAAAACTGTTGAATCGATTTTTCTATTTTCGAATCCTTTGTTGATTTTAATATGAACCCCAGATACTTAAGAGTCTTTCGAACAACAGTCTTAATGTGGTCATCAAAACTGAATTTGGTATCTACTTCTATATCCCTAAAACCCCCAATTTTTCATTGTGTTCTCCGTCTAGAGTATAACCAAACCCTATTCTATTTAACTTTCACAAGAACGAGATGGAGCAACACTTATATATGTTTGCATAGATCCTATTTGCTATGCACTTTAATGCTTTTATTTCTTGATTCAAAAGACCATCATTTAATATCTATGTTTTAATTTTAATATCATCAGCATGTAAGCTACACTGAGAAAATTTAAAACAGTCAACTATAGTATTAATGAAAATAGAGGGTACTAGCAGTGGCTCGATGTGGGAACCTTGTGGCATTCCTGATTTGACTTGTATATAAGTATATTGGCCAACATTTATTTTCACCATCTCCTTTTGAACAAGTAAATAGAATTTTAAGTTAAAGGGGCTGCCATGTATACCAAAATTCGAAATATTATTAACAAACAAAGTAGGATGGTGCGCCTTGACAAATACCATCGAGAAATCGATATACACAAATTGTTGACTATACATACATCCTCTCGTATAGCCGAAACAAAAGGTAAATAAATATTTATATTTATTTACTGATAATTCTTGAGAAAACCAGACTGAAGAAGATTTAGTGTGTGTTTAATTTTAAAAAATAATTTTAAAATTATTATTGCCTTAAAAATGTTCCTTTATACACACAGTAACAACATGGTCCTGTAATTTTAATGTTGAATTTATTGCCACTTTTAAAAATTGAATTTACTCGACCGCACACCCGTTCCTCTGGAAGCATCCCGTCTAATAAACATTTGTTAATAATTATTTCAAGTGGCGTAACTTACGAACACAGACATGATTTTATGATTAAGGGGGAAATATTTAAAACCGCTGGACTTTATTTACATCCAGGTTTAAACTTTGTTCCTAAAAATTGTGTCATAATGTTCATAGTAATACAATTCGTTGAACAGTCGTTTCGCATTACATTAGATTAGATAATGGTGAAGGAGCTTCCCGAGGTTGGTTTGCGATTCGACATGCTCTATCCCCAGCCAGCTATAAAAAATACATTTTTCAGGCAAAAAGTCAATACTAGCGACATGTTACACTAATAATTTTTGCACCAAAATTTAAGAATCTTCTAATTAAACCCAATAAAATCTTTTCACCAATGGGCCTTCAAAATGTATGGCCTTTTTTTATTTTGTGGGTAGGTAGTCTAAAATATCTAGTGTTAAGACCGAAGCTAGACTTATTGCAACAAACATACGTTATACTCTAAGAGCCAGGCCTAAAAATACTCAGGTGATTTGACAAACATGAAGTAGTATGAATAAATGTTTAAGCCGAGCAAGTAAAAACCTACAATGATATTTTAAACAAAAAAGATCATTGATATTATAAAATTTTAGACTTTGAATAGAGAAAAAATGGATTGGCGTTCTTTTATCCTGCGTCATTATCACTACTTATCGAAAAACGAATTTCATAAAAATGTATTAGTTTTTTAATATTTTAAGTTCGCAAAACTACTTACCAACAATTTTTAATTTTTAATCATTTAAAATGCGCCAATTTAAGTTACTATTATTAGTTTATATTAAAAATATGTAAAACGTTTACTGTTGACTACAAGCATTTAAGAATATGTACATTAACGATTAAAATGACAATAGCACTTGTGTCTGTAGTACAATTGTGACATTCAAAATTACCTGAATGCCATTTGTTGACTTTTATTTTAATAACAATGAGTTCTTGTAGTCTTAAACTACGAATTAGTAATTTTACTAATTAATTTTTCAGTTCAATTCTGAAGCCGTCCCTGTCTCACTGAATCTCGATGAATTCATTGGTCACCACAAATTTAAATTACAAAAAGAGCATACTAGCGCCATATGTTATTTCTCTTGCTATACACCTACAAAAGTCACCTAATACAACAAATAATACAAAGAAATCTGTTTGGTGAATGAAATCCTAAAAATTAATAAACAAAATTATTAATCGATAATTCTAATTAAATTAAAACTCATAAATTCGTAGAAATAATATAGTAGCGTAATTATGTAGATTTGTTTTTAAAGAATTAATTACGTTACCGGTAGTAATTTAGTCAGTCAATGACACCTCGCGTAATTATGTGGTAGTTAGATCCTTCCCAACTGGCACAATTAGTCGTGGGAACGTAGCAATGACTATTGTAGGCACTTTAAAGTGTTTTTGTACTAGTCACAGGCACGTAATAGGAACGTTCCTAATACGTGTTTATGACCAAAATGGGGAATATTTTTTGGTGACGATAACGTTCCAGCCACGTTCCTGGAACTCGTCTGGCTACGTTCCAATGACGTTGTTGCTCCGCAGCGACGACGTGGCGGTGTAGACGCCGCCACTTTCAGAAAATTTTACCACACCCTACTCTTTCAAATCGATGTTGCCCCTTCTTTGTCTTGCAACCGATTTTATTATATTTGTTTCATTCTTACATATGATTCTTGTTCTTGTTCATTTCCCTAACTCAGAAATTTAATAGAATATCGGAAGGTAATATTAGACAGGAAAACTTGTGCTATTTTCCAATGGTTTAAGGGTCACAATTAAAACGAATGCAATTTTACTGGTGTAGGTGTAATAAAGCTGTGTTAAAATATTAAATTTTGTTGCCTTATTTTGAACATAAAATGTTGCATAGCATAATATAGCGGCATATAATTCTAGTCTAGGTTAGGCAAACATATTATATAGGTTAGGTTTGTTGCATTAACTTTATCTATGGTCAACATTGGGAACTAGATGGTGAAATTTACTTCAGTGTAAATTTCAGAGGTGATGTGCACTTTGTAGTAGCCGTACACAGTTCTGTAGGTAGCAGTAACGTCATTAACACCTATGAACATTACTTACAAGTTCCACTACTTTAAAGAAATAGTGAAGGTTCCCAGAACGTCGCGGCAACTATTAAATCTACTTGTAGGTGATTGCAACTTTCAAGTCACATTTCAGTGATTCGAGTTAGTCGCTGCTACTATAGTTTACCACCTTCAAGTTCTGAAAACACGAAAGTCGTCCCACTGGCAACTACCACGTTCCCATGTACCACGAAAGCTACGTAGAAATTGCATAACTATAAAGTAATCATTAGTGGTAGAAACTACGAGGCAGGGACTGTAGACTTGTCAAATGAAGTTATTTTTACACCAAAGTCGTAAATTTAGTCGCAATTACGTAATGGTTACTCATACGAAGTTCCTATCTCGGTTACTGTCACTTTGGTGCTAGTTGGGTTAGGTACAGCACGAGACTCAAGCCATGTTTCATTTTCTCGTCAAACTCGTTGCGATATAGACATGGTTCTGGCCGTTTAACACCTCATCTGGTTTTGGTATATTAAGGAAATTTTACAACATAATATGTATAATTCTCATGTGTAGTATTTGTTGTAAATGTATTTGTAATTTAATTGTTGAATTTATCATAATTAATCGCGATGTTCGTTGATGATAAATAACTTAATTAGTGGCGTGGCATGTAAGATGGACACGTGGTCATGTTTTATGAACTGGTTATTTTAGAAAATTGTGTTTAACTCGGTATTAATAGATATTTAGAAGTACATTTTATTATTAAATAATTGAGGTTTAATAGGGGTTTGAAGACAGTTCCAATTTAGCAAATTATGATTTAGTAACCTTATCAAATAATTAAGAATTAAAACTCAAAGAAATTTAAGTCGATATATTAGTAGGGGCGAGAAGGGTATTTTAAAGTAATTTATTTAGAGAGACACCAGTAATGTATTAACATGTGGGGATTTTATCAAAACGCACTAAGAGTGCCCACTAGTAAGCAAAGTAATTTCAAGTGAAGTAACAGATTATACTCTTGTAGGAATGGAGTGTTAATTTAACCCCTTAAATTTGGACTCATAAGGTAATCCTTAATTTTACCTGGAAATTTGGCTAAACTTTGTGCCAAAAAACTGGGCTGTTGCTGGTCTGGTAGATTAAATTCTGCTACAAATTCATGGGAACCCGACTATTTGCCGAGAGGGAGTTTTTGTAATCCTAATTATTGGAGCGTGGTCTCGAATTGGAATAGTCCCCGTTGGATGAGAGCCATTGAATTTTTTGGAGTTTTGGTAACTCTTCACGAGCTGAGGAGTTCTGAGAACGTCTAGAAATCTCTACTAGATATCAGTTATCGAAAGAGTGGTGGACATAGAGGATCTTCAGTGAGACACGGACCGGGGTTGGTGACTACAGAGCGCAACCGGTAGTGAGAGTATAGTGTCAGTTTCAGGTATAAATTCACTCAACTTTCTACAATATTCTTTTTTCTACAATTTTAAATATTTCAAGTTTTCACATTTCTTTTACGTTAAATATTGCCTTCAGCTATTTATTATTTTTTATTTGCTTTAATCACAACATATTTTGTCCTTTTCTTTGGCCTTCAACCTTTTATATATTGATAATTCTTACATATAACCTTTCTGTAAGGAAGTAGCAACATCCAAACTAAGAGGTGTAACATTTTCAACTGAATTCTAATACCTTATTTCAAATATATAATAGGTCAATATACCAGATATATTGAACAAAATAGTGTTTATCAGTAATAGTAAATAATGGTAAACTTTTTATGAGTATCCATGACATTTTTATTATCTTTGAGTAGTCACAGTCGTATTAAACAAGTACGTTGTAGATGCTTTTTTTATGAGTACTAGCGCCTAACCTAAATTTAATTTTTCAGAATAATTTCCGAAACACGGCCTAGTCTCCAACATCAAAACGAGACCCCCATCTTCCTAACCTACTGGTGGCAGAAGTTGGTGGTACACAATAAAGCAGAAAAAAGCATTATTTATTAAATATAATACTTAAAACTACAGTTTTAGAGTCTTCCATGTGTACATATTATCTCCAACTTTTTTCTCGCAGTCGATTATACCTAAGATCGTTTGAAGGAGACTCAATGCCGCTAAATGTCGATGAAATGTTGATTGAAAGCAATGAGATTGACGAAATTAATGAAAATCTCGACACAAGTTGTGAATTAAGTATCCGATGAAAACGCATAAGTATTATGATTCTCTTCATGTTCCTTGTGACTGGATATCAAATTGCCTGAAGACTTTTAGGCTCAGCTCTTCTGCTATATAATTATTATTATAAGAATGAAACAGTTAAATGCATGAAATACATGCATATGCCTATAGTCGACATTCAGTTCTTAGCAGGGTCCTTGAGGGTTGGATATTGTTTACGAATCTAACGCTGATCCAAAAAATAAATAGGACTGTAATTTTAATCAAAGAAGTTTAAAAGATCTTACCAACCACTTGTTTTGAATCAGATGGGGAAGGTAGTTGGAGGGAGGAGAGGAAGGAATATCTGATCTAATTCATCCTTTCTCTAAAACTAACTTTACTTAACTTAACTTTAAATTATTTAAAATTTATATATCGAAAAATAATAAAATCCGTCAGTGTTTGCTTCTATAAATCAAATCTAATCAATCTATTTAGTATAACTTAAAAACTCTATTCTTTTTTTATATAAAAAACAGGAGTACAACATTTTACATTTAATACCTCTAGTGACATCTACTTGTAAGAGATAAAACCAAATATATTCAAATTTTTGACTTCCCAAAATTAAATACAGCGTATTGCCGAACACGGCGTAAACAGATATATTAGACCTACAAAACATTTAGTAGTTTTTTACGAGTTAATTAAATATACACACAATTCTTTGCAGTCTGTATTGGCGATGACCAAAGAGCCAGAAACTATGTATACAGGTTATATAATATTGTCAAGAGCAGAAAATTCTCATTCATGTTTTAAATAACTTATATTAAAAATTCAAATTCATTCATTCATATTTTAGAAATAATTTATATTAAAAGAAACAAATCTAAATTTCACTTTGTATGTATATTCAATCAGTATAAAATTATTTGCTTATTCTAAACATAAATTGAAATATAAAACACCAACTATTACAAATAACAAATAATTGCTGACTATCTAGAATAGTTCGAAGACTGAATAGGATTTTATAATTGAGGAAAGGCAATTCAGCAATATTGCAAAGACTGCACTATTGCTATGCCTATGAACTTTGGGTCATTCGATTTTTTGTCTTAGTGAGGTGCAGTAGTGACATATCTCCTTCACAAATGGGTCCCAAACAATTAGCTATAATGTAAGTACAACTTTGTTAAATTTCATTCACCACCTTTATATTGTTACTAGTTAGAAATAAATGTTTTATTTTTCTAAATCACTTTTTTCTACCCTCTGATGCTACACCCCTAGTTCGTATGTGGTTTTGGCAAACCATGTATGCAACAATATTCGAAACAAAAAATAAATACTTTTGTTGTGGATTATTGCAATCAAATTGTTTTGTCTTGTGCAGTTTGAAATAACTTGACTTATTCAATGTATTTTGCAACATCGTATCATAATGTATACATTCTTAAGAAACTATTAGCACAAATTATTTAGTATATGTTTGGTGGTAATTATAAAAGACTCAATTCAAGAATGTAGTGAAAAGTAATTCAAGTTAAACCCTGTATAAATGGTTAATGGCATAATGCCTTCCCCAATAGAAAGTTTACTTTTCAGTTTTATTCGAGTGTCGCCTGCGGTTTTGATAAATTAGATTTAAGAATTTACTTCACCATATCAACCGACTACACGTATGATATTGATGTTCTTTAAATTTGAAAAATGTCCACATTTAACTTTTTCAATTACAGTTTTATGAGGTATGAAATTATAATGAATAAGGATTCTAGTTTTTATTCGACGTCTTCTCGCTGCCTTTACGGCCTTTCCAAGTGCAAGATCAAAGAACTTTTATAGGGGTTTTATTGCCATTAGAGTATTAAAGTTTTTCAGGATTACTTTTTTTATAAGTATCTGTCAGCGTGTTTATGACTTGGTTTATCTCTATCAGACATGTAATTATAAGAGAATAATTAGATTGATAGCAAATCGGAAATAATTTGACACTTTGCAAGTTGTCGGGGTGGGGTCTCTTCCCATCAGGTTAGTTTCTTTACGATATTTTTGGGGATGTAGGATTTTGTATCAGATATATGCTCTTGGAAAAAAAGAAATCCAAGCATCTCATAGCAATCTACCAACACATAAAGAAAACTCGAAAATGGTTGCATTTGGGAGATCCATGGGAAGAGATCTTTGAGGCTACCGATCGTATGACATTAATGGTTACTACTCAGCTCCATGAAAAGCTAACGTGATGTTACTATAAGCCTGAAAATCTTTTCAATACCATTTGATACCCTATCGCGTATGCTGTTAAAGTTGTGTGCAAAATATAACATTCAAAGCAGCATCCCTTAAGAATTACATGGCAGACAGCCGCGTGCTTGCAAACGAACACCTGCTTAATGCGTTCAGGATTCAAGATTTTTATGACTACATTCGTATTTTACTTGTCGTATGACAACTCTCCATTTAAATATTTATTACCAGAAAAAAACACTACTGGCAAATCTTCCAATTTAATCTCATTGAAATACTAGCGCTACACTACAGTTTTTTTGTTTCTTCTTATCGGCAGTTTCAACAGAAAGGGCACGCACCACAAAAATAACAGAACATTAGGTTCATATTTATTCAGCGAATAAAAAATTGCCGTCAAAGGAGTCATCGTATGTGCTTTATAAATATGAACTTAGCTTTTCAGCATTTCTTTTATTACTGTCAAATCTGTTGGTTTTTAAATGTTTTACTTCCCTCGCATACCCAAGGAAATATTGTATTCGAGAAAAAATCACCCTCCGAGATTTTTTCGGATTGTCACGTTTCAGATCGCATAGATTACGAAAAGATAGGTTTTTCAATTGCGTCAGTCTGTCTGTCTGTCTGTCTATTGGTGTAGGTATTATCTAAAAAACTACTTGACGTAGAACAGTCAAATTTGGTAGGTAGCTGATGCTGCTGTCAGCGTTGAATTGGTTAAACTTTCACTGGAAAATATACAGGGTGGACCGTCTAAATGGAACAAATATTGGAACAAAATTTTTTTGCTCAAATTTAAAATGTCCACGTTTCATGGCATTCTAAACCCATTTCAGAAAAAAAAAATCAAAACTTTTTTTGGTCGGATGACACTTTAAAATGTTCTCCAAATGTACCTTCCTCGAGAGGTAAACGTGTAATAATAGTAGACGCGGGTATTGAAGATGGATTTGTAAAAGGGTCTTTAATGCTTTCCGCAAAAAACATAGCAAAGTCATCGGCCGATTACCACCAAAATATGAATGCCACTTTGTTTAAGAAATGGTTTGCAGAAAACTATTGCGTAACATAAAGCCAAATTCGGTCATAGTGTTAGATAATGCCTCTTACCATTCGCGACAAGCTCAGAAAATACCAACTACATCGACGCGAAAGTTTGAAATAATTGAATTTGCAGAACATGGTCATACAGTTTTAAGACTGTGAGTTAAATCTTATTGAAAAAATTTGGAGTGCATTAAAAAATTACGTTAGGAAAAGAAACACAAGCCCCCGACTTAGTCATAATGTGATACAACTTATTAGAGACAGTGAGAAGCCCATAGAAAAGCATTGGAAAGGATGCGTGAACCATATTAAACAAAATAGACAATCAATATTTTACCACAGTTCCTCAACAACAACCGATTATAATAAATCCCAATGATTCCTCATCATCGTCACCTTCCGGGAAAGAAGAATAATTTAATTATTGGCGCATGCATTGCAGTAAGTAGGTTTAATGTAGATACCAATAATAATGTTGTCTTATAAAATATAATACAAAAAGAAAGATTTTTTTGTCACATATACCAAAAAAAGAAACAACAATATATCTTAGCTATATACGTGCTTTGGCAATACACATGTATATATTAGAATTATGCAACCATTGTTAGGTAGGTTCAATATAATGCTAGAATTAAATCCTAGATAAAATGAATGTAGGGTTGTTGTATTTTTATTTAATGATAGGTAGAATTGTGAAATCCAACATTTATGAAAGCAGGGAATATTTTACTTTCATTGTTTCATTACTTGCCAAACTCTGAAATTCTAACTCCGGCTCTGCAAGTCAACGTGGACTTTACATACTAGACTAATACGCATAATAAAATTCGACCAATCAGTAGATCTGTAGCAGAATTTGTCATCAATCAGATTTAGTGGGCGTAACTTATTTACTTAACTCGGGGGGTAGTTTATAAAAAAACTACTTAATTTAATTTGTGGTCATTTTTTGTCTCACCTCCAGACAATAGTAAAAAAAGAATAAAGGAAGCCGCAAATGCTCCTTTTTTACAATGTTGCATCTACCGAAAAATAATTTTAGACCCTCAGAGACATCTTTGTATAGCCATTTGAAAAATTGCCAATCACTTAAGGGAAAAGCCCATTGTATTTAATAATGACGAATGACGAATTTTAATTTCCTTATTTGTTACCAAATATTCAACTGGGAATTTTGTTTTTGCTTTATCTCAAAAACCACATGTTTTAATGAAAAAGGGCATTCTACAAAAAGTTCTTAGAATTAAACTTGCTATAATAACTGTATATTTCCAATGTTCCTATTATCGAAAAATTGACAACATTAGAAAGATAAGATAAAGCCACCAAGAAAATCTAAAAACTGGCTTTTACATCATTTGAATATCTGTCTTATTACCACGGAAACTGCCTGACGCTTTTATATAAATCACCCTGTATATATATTTCATATGCTTTTAAAAATAAACAGATATGGCAAAAAGTAATAAAACATATTTTAAAAATACTTACAATGTCAACAAGTGAAAAAGCATAAATTAGTATATTCGTAGAGATTATAATTTTTTTTCAACCGTATAAAAAACTTTTCGTTTTAAATTACATGTTTCAGTTTTGTTTATTCCTTTCAACCAAAATAAAACATTCTTTCTAAACAAAACATTTTACCAATTTTATTTCATTCAATAATCGGATTTCTCTCTTGAAATAAAATATATCTGTTTAAAATGATTAACTTCTGTTGATTTAATAAAAGCCTTTGTTTGTATTTCCTTCAACAAAAGTGAACAAACTCTTTCTTTAAAAGTTTATTGAATTGGGTAAATATCCATTATCTTAAATCAATAATTGGTATACGTGTTTATTCTAAGAACCAAGTGAGATAAGTTCAGAAATATTTCTTTTAGCTATTGAAAAGTTTTTACATCTACCTATGAAAATCTCTAGTCCTTATTCGCATATTCACAGGTCTTTTATGGATCATGCAATATTCTAGTTAACCTTTCGATACTTTATAATACGACTGATAGCATCATACTGTCTATCTGGCTGTCTGTTAGGCGCACGACCTCGTCAAAATTCCTACTCTTTGGTAACATTAGCCCAACATTGTGTCGGTCATCCTCCTCGTCTTACTTCTTATCTAGTTTTCCCTGTACTACATTGCCTTCTCTCTATTTTATCCCATTTTTCAAATGTTCTCGAAGTGTCGATGTATGACGTAACATATCCAGCTGTAAAATAGTTAATTTCTATATCTTAGCATGACTTTATGGAAAAATACTCTACAGTACCTAACTTAGCGTGTCTAACCCAGTTTATTTCTAATGTACTAGACAAACGAGGGTAGGTAGACGTGGTGTATACTGATGTCTCGAAGGCTTTTGATCGCATCGACCATACACTTTCAACTTGACAAGAGCTATACTTAGAAAGCTGTTTACAGTTTGGCCAGTACAATGGTTTTAAATCAAATACATATGTCGCAACCTCCGACGTACCTCAAGGTTCAAACTTGGGTTCACTCTTATTTCCGGTATTTATGAATGACTTATCACAGAGGATTGTGCAAGATTACAAGAACAATTAAATGTCATTGAGAATAGGTGCCTAGTGAATAAATTATCACTGAATATATCAAAATATAAAGTCACGTCTTATTCACGAGAGGTAAATCCGATGGAATATTCATACAGTTTTTGCGATATCTCTTTAACTCATTGTGAGGGTATTAAAGATTTGGGTATACTGTTCGATTTCAGATAGGAATTCACAGGACACACCACCAATTACTAAATCTGTGTTAAAAACACTTGGCATTGTGTAATAACTGGGGTTTTATTCCCCTAAATACATGATTTAATCAGACATTACCATTGGCAGAGTACGGAGTGTCTCAATTACTTTTGGAGACTCCGTCGATATTATAGTATATCCATCGAAATCAAAACTGTGCTTACCCTTTTCCTTCTAGATGTTTATATCCTTTTGGTGTCCCTCAACCAGGTTACTTCACAAACAAACTTTACTGAATATAAAATGAACTTGATTTCATGACAAGCAAATAAAACACATGATTTCTCAAAACACTTAAACCACTATATTTACATAAGAAAATGAAAGCAACTGAAATTGACAATCACAAACACTTAAACACGATTAAATAAATTAACAAACAGTAATTACACAATATTAAGAAATAAAATGGTCCGCGGCAAGTTCAAATCTTTAGCTGAATCGCGACCGAATATTCCTAGGTCAATTACAACACATTAATTTTCTACTTATTAAAACCGGCAAAATACTAAACAAATGTACTTAAACTTTACAATTGAAAAAGGTTCGCAAAACGAGAATTTACTATACCCTGTAGGTAGATGATGACCGAACAGACCTTAAGCCAAGAGTGAAGATAATCTCTACATCGAAATAATACGTTTCCAAAGTGGGCAGTAAACTTTAAACCCTCAACCAATTAGGATCTTCTTTACTTTAAACCGTACGCATTTGAAATTACCTAACGGACCATGGTATTTATCATATGACCTATCTGAACATTTTTTATTACCACTAAAACAGATGAAAAAACCCCTTTTGTTCCTTACTTTGCTTTTGTATGGGGGAAAAAATCTGCCTTAAGTGGTCTATCTATCTTATGGTCTATTACATATGTTCCTGGAAGCCTCTATCAATTGCTTTAGTCTTGAAAAACTAACTAGAACCCCCGGTGGGTTCGTATTTAACAAGTGTCCATAACGGCAAGTAAGAAAGGCGAATTGGACATAAAATAATTTGGATGGTTATTTATTGTCTACAAGTGGTTAACGTCGACTACCTAATACAGAGTAAAGTTAACAAAGCACGTTTCCTGGGCTCTAAGTAAATCGGTTTGCAAGATAAAACAGATGTTTCTATGGCCAGTATCTTACGTTATTGTCCGAAATACGGTGATTCTAAGCGACAGGGTCGGACTTGGCTTCCCTTAATTTGACTTTTGTTACAATTGTTATAACAAATTCAAAAAGTTTTACTAATACAGAAGCATTGAAAACATTATATTTCTATTTTGTGCATTCGAAATTGGAGTATGGTTCAGCAATATGGAATCCTATTTATGAGAAATATTCACAATCATTAGAATCTGTCCAATGGAAATTTATTAAATATTTATCTTTTAAAATAGGTCACCAATACCCCGAACTGGGATATCCAAATTATTTAATGTTAACACATTTTAACTTGGATTCATTAGAAAACAGAAGAATTATCTCAAATTTAACGTTTATTTACAAGCTGATCAATAAGGCAATAGACTCTCCTATTCTAGAAATCCTATCGCATATTAATTTTAGAATTCCACGTTAAGGCTTGTAGCAAATCTTTACTTTGGCACCACCATCCAAAAGAACAAACATTTTTGCTAAATCGCCCATTTATTCCATGATGGAAAATGTGACCATTGTGACATATTTAGTCTTTCCTTCAATAATTTTCCCAAGACCATAAAACTCTGTATCCGAAATAGATTGTAACATACACTACAATTAAAAATATCAAGGTTCAACTGACAGCTTAAATAGTTAGAGCATATATTGTGAATAGGAGAAGATTTTAATACATTTGTTCTTGGCGTAGCTAAGTAGAATAGGGCATGAAGGCGAGTCTGAAAAGATGGAACATTGAAATGCATGGAACTGAGAATATCCGGGCAGTCCATCCGACTTGTTAATAGTTTGTGTAGGAACAAAACAGAAAAATAGGCTCTACGTGTCGCTAAGTCATTTAGATTAAATCTAGCTAATAAGTCAGATTGTGGCGTACCTCTGGGGGGATAAATTCCGTCAGCTTTGAGGGAGAGATATTTGACGTGCCTTCTCTGAACCCGTTCCAAATTAAGAATGTGAATATTGTATTGTGGATTTCAGACAATACTACCATATTCCAGTTTTGGGCATACAAAAGCATTAAATAGGAGAGAAAGCGTGAAAATATCTTTAAAGTGCCTTGAGTTTCACATAATAAAGCCTAGATTTCTGTAGGCATTAGCAATTGTGTAATCAATGTGGGCAGTAAAAGTTAATTTTGAGTCAAAGGTGACTCCAAGATCCTTGAGTTGAGTGCACCTAGTTACCATATCATTGCCTATTTTGTAGGAAAAGTTTATAGAGTTATTTCTTCTCGTAAAGGTCATCAAATTACGTTTTGACATATTTAAGGGTAGCCTATTATTTTCGCACCATATGTTTATTTTTGTCAGGTCGTGTTGCAATCGATGGCAGTCTTCTTCGGAGCTAGTAGAAGCAAACAGTTTAAGATCATCGGCGTATAGGCATTACTTTGTATGTCTTGGCAAATGTTATTGATAGAAATTATAAATAACAGTGGGCCCAAAACAGAGCCCTGTGGAACTCCGGATGTTGCTGATACTTCACTATATGAAAACCCATGACACTTCACGTTTAATGTTCTGTTACCAAGATATGACTCGAAGAAACTTAGAAAGTCAAGACTTAAACCAAAATCTGATAGCTTCTGCAGTAAGAGCCCATGATCCAGTCTGTCAAATGCTTTAGAGACATCTGTATAAATTACATCCGCTTGGCCACCATGATCCAGTGTGCAATTCTTACCAAGTGGGTAATCGTAGATCTACCTGCCAAAAACCCATGTTGACTATAAGAGAGTTGAGATTTAACATGAAAAGAGATTATACGCATAGGAAAATTTCAAAGAGTTTGCCAAAATTACAGAAGATAACTATAGGTCTGTAATTTTCAATAATAGTCTTGTCAACCTTTTTTGAAAACAGGACAAATTTTTCATTGAGCCCATAATTGGGGAAATGTAGTAGTTTGCAGTGCTAGATTAAAAATGATAGAAAGTGGCAGTGCAAACATAGAGGCACAGTCTCTTAACAAGAAAGCTGGTATACCATCTGGACCAGTTGTAAGTTTATTTTTGAATTTCTTTAGTGCTTTTGAAACATCATTTTCGGTAATAGTTGGAATATTAGGTTGGGGTACATTGCCTGTAGTTTCTTGTTGGGTTATCTTATACGTGGATGGTGTGATGAAGGTTGATTGAAAATATTGGGCAAATGCATCGACAATGCTCTGAGTATCATTGAATGAATTGTTGTAACACATCGAATTCGGTATGCTAGTTGCATTTCTCATAGTATTTAGAAAAGACCAGAAGTTGCTCGGGTTAGTTTTAATGTATGTTTCTGTGTTTTGAACATATATTTTGTGTGCAAGTTCAACGTCCCTTTTTATTTGGAAATGCATTGCTTTGAATTGATTAAGGTAGTGCACCTCATTATTATCCTTATATAAGTTCCATAGACGGGATTTCAGCTTAATATCTTTTGTAATAGATCCAATGAAATTTAGTTCAAGGTGGATCAATATGTTGACTCCAACATAGATGTTCGTCCACAATTATTCCTAAGTTATTTGTATTTATTACTAAGCTTAACTAATTACCATTTAAAAGAAGATTAACATTTCTGAAAACATTTTTTGTCCGTGTTTTGAGTAAGATTCATACGGTTCTCTAATAATTGGTGATCAAACTGTTCTTGTAGCACTATATATTCAAATTACCAAGAATAAAATTAGTTGCGATTTCTAGTTCTTCGAGAGTCTTGGCTGAAATGATTATAGATGTATCATCTGCATACATAAATCATCTTCTGTAATTGATAAACTTGAGTAGATCTTTAATAAATAAAATGAATATTAAAGGGCCGAGCATATTGCCCTGAGGAGTTCCCACTGATAATTCATATTCGTCCTATAATGAATCCCTTAATTTAACAGAAAGTCTTCTGTCCCTGAAATATGAAATCAACCAGTCATTTACTTTACCACGTAACCTGATTTTTCTAACTTATCTAAAACAAACGGTACGGTTAGTGTCGAACGCACTTGAAAGATAAAAAAATAACCCTATCAGGTACTCATTCCTATTTAATATATGGTTCACCCATTGCACCAGCTCCACTGCCGCTGTTTCAGTTGAATGCTTACTCCTAAATTCATGTTGAAATTTAGTCAATACACTATATTTTTCTAAAATTGTTGTTAATCTATTTGCCATGACTTTATAATTTTAGAAAAAACACCTAATAGTGATATGGGTCTCCAGTTTATTATGTTATCGGTTTCACCTTTCTTGAAAATAGAGATTATTAGTGCAGTCTTTAATTTTTGGGGGAAATGGCCAAGTTCAATAGAGTTGCAAATGAAAACTGGACAAATGTTTCTTCTCAAACGTGCCCAAATTTTGACTTTAATAATTTCGCCGATACTTTAAGTTATTATTTTGAAATCTGTTTCCCTCTACAACGTGTCAAACAAAATAAAAAGGAATCTCCGCCTATGTGGGTTTCAGAGGAGCTTCTAGAATTAAAACAGAGAGTGTGTTTGATCTCGAACTTTGCTCAAAAATATCCTCAACTGAAGCCTATTTGCAGAAATGTAAATATGGAGTATAAAAATAAATTAAAAGAAACCAAAATAACATATAATGATAATAAAATTTCAGAGTCAACAAACAAGGTTAAAACCATGTGGAATATGATAAACGAGGTGGTAGGAAAATCTTCTGCCTCACAGACAAAAATAGTTGTTCATGAGAATGGTTCCCTTCTCGCAGATAAAGTTATTGCAGATAACTTCAATGCTCACTTTACTACAAGTCATATAAATATCCAAGCTGACCCAATCGACTTCAATTTATTAAACACAAACATACCACTTTTTTCTCAATCTCTGTTTCTTCAACCAGTCACTGAAATAGATACGGTATCTTTTATTAGCAGGTTAAAGTCCTCTCCCTCCAGTGGTCTGGACAATATGTCTAACAATTTATTAAAAAAACGTAAAAATAATTTCACCCTACCGTAAACCTATATAATTAACCTATGCTTTGTAAACGGAACTTTCCCTGACAACTTAAAAATTAGTAAAGTCATTCCACTATTTAAAAAAGGAGACAAAAACTCTTATAACAATTATCGAGCGATTAGCATAATTTCAAGTATGTCGAAGGTTATAGAACTTGCATTTTTAGAACAGCTGAGTGGTTTATTTTTAAAAAATAACCTTTTATCGTCAGTTCAACATGGTTTCTTAAGAAATAAAAGTGTTGACACCGCATTAGTAAATTTTCACAGCTCGATAGTGGACGCCTTAGATAAAGGATTATTTGCTTTTGGACTTTTTATAGATTATTCACGTGCCTTTGACTGTGTAGATTATGACTTACTTATTGCGAAGTTGTTTAGATATGGTATTAGGGGTCCTGCCTTAGATTTTTTATCAAGCTATATTAAAAACCGTACGCAAGTAGTCTATGTGAATGGAACAAAGAGCAATACATGTATAATAAATGCCGGTGTACCACAAGGTTCCATATTAGGGCCGTTCATTTATCTCATCTTTGCCAACGATCTCGCTCTATACATTCAAACCAAATACAATGTTCATATTACGTGCTACGCCGATGATACAAACTTTTTAGTTGTTCAAAAAAGTCCTGACGCAGTAAGAAATATATCTAAGGACTATATAAAGACATCATAATTTGGTCAGAGAAGAATCGGCTTACGCTTAATAAAGAAAAAACAAATACTGTATCATTTAGGTATAATATCGAGCAGAACTCTAGCGACGAATTTCTAATAACAGATTCTGCTAAAATATTGGGTATTATGTTCGACCGAAATTTGACGTGGGCTGCTCATATAGATAGTGTGTGTGTGAAGCTCAGTAAAGGTTGTTATGGTATGCGCAACTTAAAAAATCACTGCGGTAAAGATTCTCTAATGACATTCTATTATACTAACATACATTCTCATCTGCGTTATGGAATTATGCTGTGGGGATTGAGTACTACTTATGTTCGTCGGGCATTTATTCTTCAAAAGCGTGTCATTAGGATTATGGCGAGTTTACATCCCCGAGATTCATGCAGAGAATCTTTTAAGACCTTAAGAATATTAACTCTGCCTTGCTTATATATTTACGAAATCTGTTGCTATGTTTTTAAAAACAAATCAGCGTTTCTTACAAACCAAACACACCACAATTATCAAACAAGATTTAAAGATCAATTAATTCCACATCAGCACACAACAGCATTGTATCAAAAAAGCGTGTATTACAACGGCTGTAAAATTTATAATCATTTACCCACTGATGTGAAAAATTGTAAGAGCCTATTTACTTTCAAAAAGAGGATAAAGAATTTGTTAACAGAAAAATGCTTGTATGATGTCAATGAATTTTACTTAGTCTGACCATTTATATATCCATTTATTTATTGCGTGTTTATATATTTATATATATTTTTTTTGTGTAGTTTGTTAATATGTTAGTGTTTTGTTTTTTTACAATTTTAGGTGTATTTTATTTTATATTATTTAAAATGTATTATGTTTATGCATATTAGCTTCGATTTTGACGCACTCCTAAATTACTTATATGGTTATCAATTAATTGTATTTGTGATTGGGAAATAAAGATTATTATTATTATTATTATTATTATTATTATTATTGTTGTTGATTATTATAGCAAAACATATGGAGAATTCGCCAACGCATTCTTTGATTAATTTAATAGGAGCTTCATTGAACGCTGTTGATTTTTTATTTTTGAGATTCGTTATAACATTCTTAACTTAGTGAATTGTGACAGGTTCAAGAAACATAGTTGTTACGTTTGGTAGTCGTACAAGCATTTGATAAGTTAGGAAAATGAGAGTCAAGTTTTCTTTTTTTTTTGTTGGAAAATTAATTTCAAAAGGCGTTTGCAATTTCTCTATTGTCACTAATGTTAACATCATTATGTTTAAGTTTAATATCTTCTGCTACTTTTTGGTTTATCTTTAGGTTTGAGTTTACTATATTCCATAGTGTCTTTATTTCATTTGTAGATAAATCTATTCGCTTATTATATATAATTATCATAAACATAAGTACGCAATAGAGCTCGCTCTAGCATAACATTAAACTTGGATTGCAATAATACCGGAAACTTATTTCATAGCCACAATCGCCTACAAATGAGATTAATGCGATAAGCCTTTTTGTCGGTTTATAGATGCACACGGTAGCATAGAAGTTACGTTTTTGTTGCCTTTTAAGTAATATTCGTAATGGTAAATTCATAACTCGATGCAGAAATAATTATAGTAAGCTACTCCGCTTTCCACGGCCGGTGATTATTGGATCGTACCAGCTTGGCAAAGAGAACTTATTCGAACATACCAAAAAAATCAAACTTTATTGAATTGAAATACAGATGAGCTCGTGTACGAGCTGTGGGCGTTTTTAATTTATAAATTACATTTAGTAATGTAGAGATACTTATTCGTTTTATTTCTGTTTAGATAATCGAATTGTTTCATTTAATTGCAAGAACGGTAACTAAATTTAAAATTTGAGAGCGCTTGACAACAAATTGACCTATAGAGCAAGCGCCACAGACGAAAGAAGACCTGAATGTACCATATTGGGTTAGAAGGTTACTGATTTTATTAATCGCTAGGTTTTATGATTCTGAAAGAGTACCTATACCGGCGAACAAAAACATCTTCTGCTTATTTTTTTATCAAGAGAATTTTGAATAAATAGTTTTTCCCGATAGCTTTTTCTGAGAAAACAGAAAGAAATGTTACAGATAAAAGTTGTGAACAATAAAGTTATATAGGGATCCAGTGAAAATGCAGTGAAGTCCATAATTACATCTTAGCATGAGGCTTTAGACAGAGGCGAGGAAATTTTAACTGTCTTTTTAGATTTTAAGTGGGCATTCGAGACCGTAAGCAGAAGCATTCTGTCATAAAAACTAACATTATATGCGGTAGATGGTGTTGTATATGAGTGGCTTCAGTTATATCTATCCAACTGAAAACAAAAAATTTAAATTAATGATCATAAATCCCAAGAGCTAATTAATTAGTGATATTGGTGTACCCCAGGGTAGTGTTCTGGGGCCTGTATAATTCTTATTGTATATAAATAATATGATTCATGTATTAAAAATATGTAAATTGTACTTATTTGCTGATGATGATGATGCTCTTATTAATATAACTGGCAAGGATGCTGAATTCTTTATTATAAAAATGAATGAAGACATAAGAAATATAGAGAAACACAGAAATATTGTGAAAGTGAAAAACTAAAGCTGAATGTACATAAATATAAATATACCGGGTGAGTCACGAACTGCGCTCGCCCCGATATTTCCTAAAATATAAAAATGAAATTTGGAGGCCTTATTACACGACTAAAATGCCATCTTTTCAATAAAAAATCAAGTTTGGTACACATCCGGTTTGACCGGAAATGCCCACAACTTTCGGTTTTTAAATGGAACACACTATATATTTTTACATTTTTGGAATCTAGAGGAAATTTTGAATACAATACATCCATTTTGGTCACTTTTTGATAAACATTAAAAATTTTATTAAAAAATCTATTTCTGAATCCAGTGTGCTGTGGTGCCCAAAATATATTTTAGTTTGTGTGCTACGTTAGTATAAAAATAAAAAGAGCAATATGATTGCATTGCTTAATTCTATAGAGGCGTTTAAAATTTTTAAATGTGATTTTTACCCACTAACTCGGTTTTTTTAAATGGGAATTTAATCGTTCACCAACATTTTTAAATACCTCATTTTCATACGAATCTAATGATACCAATATTTTGAAAATCCGCTCAGAAATATTTGAGATTTCAGCCAAAATACAATACAACCAAGTTTTTAGAAACATGCGGCTAATAGATAATAGATTAGTGGGATTTGGAAACTAAAATGGCACATTTCTGTGTAAATCTGGTAACCTAATAACATTGGAAAAATCATAGTAGCCATTGAATGTAATAAAACAATATCAGCTCTCAGACAGACTCGTGTAGTTATAGGCAATCTTGAGCTATCAAACATTTAATAATTGTGAGCACAAAGAACGTTACAAATAAGTTTAGCATAGGTATGTGGAGGTAAACACAATTACATCCACAAGGACATTTGCAATAGAATGCGACATCAGTTCGGTTTTCAGAGTTTTATTTAAGTGAACATAAATATCGGGCCTATAAATAAATAAAAATCAATTCCGTTTGAACAATTAAACTTAAACTAGGTAACAGTAGGTATCTTTAAAATAATTAATATAATTAAACCATAAATTGACATTTACAGATATTGTTCAAAATGTCCACCATTTTTTTCTATACACAATTCGGCTCTGCGTACAGTTGCTTGAATGGCTCTACGCAATTCAGCCGGCGTTATTTCATTAAGAGCCCGTACAACTTTATTTTGCAGCTCTTCACGGGTATTTGAAGAAGCTTTATAAATTTTGTTTTTGAGAGTGCCCCATACATAATAGTCGAGGGGTGTTAAGTCAGGTGATCTAGGAGGCCACCTGATATGACCTTGATTTTCGATAAGGCGTTCACCATGCAAGTTGTTGAAATATTCCATCACTCTTCTGGAATTATGTGGGAGAGCACCATCTTGTTGGAAAAACAGATTTTGTAAATAAGCAAGAGGAAGTAAGTCAAGAAATTCTGCTGTCTGGTTTTGTAAAAAGAATAAATATCGTTCGCCAGTAAGTGTTCCATAAAAAATATGGGTCCAATTATTCGATCTCCAAGTACTCCAAGCCAAGAGTTAAACTCAAATCTTTCCTGAATATTCCCCCGCCCCACCAACCTCGGATTTTCTTGAGCCCAGTACCTAGTATTATTTTTGTTAAACATACCTTGGTTCGTAAATCTGCTTTCATCTGAATATAAAATATGAAAAAGAAAACCTGGGTTTTGTTGTACTGCATTTAAGAACCAGTTGCAATATACTAGCCTCCTGTCGTTATCATCTCTTTTCTTTAAAATTCTGCAAACCGAAAACTGTCTAATGTCGCATTCCATTGACAATTCCCTTGTTGATGTTGTTGGTTGTACCATCACAAATCCTAATACATCAATTTCTTTGTCCTCACTTACAATAAGTGTTTGATGGTCATCTTGTTGATTGGGTTCGTTTCTTAATTCTTGTTCCACTCTGGCAAACAAGTGTCTGCTTGGATGACGTCTGTTGGGATATCGTTGCTGATACAGTTCTGCAGCTGTAGTTGAATTTTTGAGACGCTCTCCATATATCAGTAACATATCGACCTTTTCATTTCTACTAAAATTATTAATTTTCTTTAATTTTTACTCAAAGAGATTTCCGCAACGCTTTATTTTGTATCTGTCTGACAGCTGATATTGTTTTATTACATTCAATGGCTACTATGATTTTTCCAATGTTATTAGGTTACCAGATTTACACAGAAATGTGCCATTTTAGTTTCCAAAGCCCACTAATCTATTATATATTAGTCGCATGTTTCTAAAAGCTTGGTTGCATTGTATTTTGGCTGAAATCTCAAATATTTCTGAGCGGATATTCAAAATTTTGGTATCATTAGATTCGTAAGAAAATGAAGTATTTAAAAATGTTGGTGAACGATTAAATTCCCATAAAAAAAAAAACGAGTTAGTGGGTAAAAATCACATTTAAAAATTTTAAACGCCTCTAGAGAATTAAGTAATGCAATCATATTGCTCTTTTTATTTTTATAGTAACGTAGCCCACAAACTAAAATATATTTTGGGCACCACAGCACTCTAGATTCAGAAATAGATTTTTTAATAAAATGTTTAATGTTTATCAAAAAGTGACCAAAATGGATGTATTGTATTCAAAATTTACTCTAGATTCCAAAAATGTAAAAATATATAGGATGTTCCATTTAAAACTCGAAAGTTGTGGGCATTTCCGGTCAAACCGGATGTGCGCCAAACTTGATTTTTTATTAAAAAGATGGCATTTTAGTCGTGTAATAAGGCCTCCAAATTTCAATTTTCTATTCCAAATATTTTAGGAAATATCGGGGCGAGCGCAATTCGTGACTCACCCGGTATAGTCATTGGTTATTGAAATAATGTAGAACTGTACCATGCCGGTGATCGCTCAGTGTATCCATCAGGCACATTGAAATTTGCCAATGAGTTTTTCGCAATTTTTGGAAAATAATGAACCATTTTTGAAAACATTTGTCTGTCTGACAATTTTTGTTAATTATCCTTTGATTTTTGGTCATATTTTTTTTTTATGAACGTGCACTCCATAACACCTTGATTTTTGTTTTGAAATATTCTTTGCAATAATACAATTTTGAGCTTAAATTACTTATTTCTGTGTTTACTCAAACTTACATTCATATATCAAACATATACAAGCCATATAATAAAATGCAAAAAGGAACCAAGCACCAAATTTGAAAATAAGAACAGAAATGTGTGAAAAATTCCAATTTTAACTTGGTAAATAATTGACAAAAAAATAATTAAACAGTTCTTTTTATTATTACATAATTATTAGTAGGCCTAGACAGTTTGACATTTCTTGTTTGTTGTCATAAACAGTAGAACTAGTGTACTTGGTTAACTTAGACTGCAAATAATCAAGCTCGAACTGGTATGCTAGTTCATGGAATATAGTGAACGTTTAAATTTGGACGATTTTCAGGAGTACTTCTAATTTTAGCAGTAATACCAAACGTTAAAACAAGTATACCTTTTTTATTATGAAGTGAAATAGGAATACGAAGTTTATGCGAAATCTGCGGTAAAGGTGCGGGTGGAAAAGTTACTTACCTTTTAACACATTAAACATAGCGTACGTAGCGCCGTCTAGAAGCTAGACTATTATCGATCAATATTTGTCTTCTTCACCACATGCTCATTATAAGAGGGAAAAATGTGTAAAAATAAATTATTTCTTAAAAAAAGTAAGTTAGAACTTAACTATATATACTAAATTGACTA
The DNA here is from genome assembly GCA_963583905.1 of Stenurella melanura. NCBI lineage: Eukaryota > Metazoa > Arthropoda > Insecta > Coleoptera > Cerambycidae > Stenurella > Stenurella melanura. Next base: position 40,071,051 of record OY757315.1, on the reverse strand, counting down.
TTTATAAAAGTATAATTATGCCACACTTAACGTATTCTACTACTGTCTTATATGCATTAAATCAGGGGGAAAAATGAACTACAAATAATTCAATGTAAATGTAAGAGAACTCTATTAAAATATACACCAGCTGAATTAATGCTTGATATGCTACAAATGTAATTGAAGGAGATTATATTTAAGCAAACTATAATATTTATATATAAAGGCATCAATAATTTACTTCCTAAATATGTTAAGTATTTCACACCCATAACACAAGAAATTTTGCAATGGCTTGAGGGAATGTAATGCTCTATGTAAAAATGTTGTTCAGGCAAAAACATTAAACAATGTAAGTAAGTTAGAAATATATATACATCATAAGTAAACAAAAAAAAATAAATTGTAGTACTAAACATATTTATATTAGATGCTATATGTAAACGTAACTTGTCTACCATTATAATTACACAGCTACAAACAAAGAAAAAGCTCTGTACTAGAGAAACGAGTGCATAGATTCTGTGTATTTTTTTATGCTGAATACCAATTTTACACTGGTTTACTCTTCTACTTCCTAATAATTTCTGTTATGTGAAGTGTGAAGTGAAGTTTTTTCAATTTTGAACCAAATTTTGAGCCAATCTGAGTAAATCAATGTGAAATTCGGATTCAGCATAAAAAAAACCACAGAATCTATGCACCCATGCCTCCAGTACAGAATTTTCTTTTTGTATGGCAGTGTTAGTATTAATTGGTCAAGATTACTTATCTGTATATATTGATACTTTTTGGTACTATCCAATAAATTATTATTATTAAACCCGCTGTCAAACTAATGAAATTTAACCTCAAAATAAAAAACCGCTGCCTCAGGAATTACTAATTTCACATTCAAGTCTCTTTACGAAAGTATCGTTATCAAGGTGCTTTCGTTTTCCTTTTCGCTTTATTTTTAGAACGTTTCATTGTCCAGGGAAAACCATGGCAAGGGATGCAAACATTACATGAATCACAAGACGTTGTGAATAAGAAAAAAGAAAACTTATTGAAATTCTTGCAAAGATAAACGAGTAGGTCTTTTGTGTTAGCAATGTGAAGTAATTTTAAGGCCATTGAGAACTCACCTAATATTGTCACTGAATTTTATAATAACAGTAATGACGAGTGGACAGGTATTTATCAGGTGGTTGTTAACGAATGTTAGCACAAAATCGAACTTAATTTTACTATATTTAAAATACACTTTCTTTATTTTCGTTGCCGACGCGCTGCACCACACCGGCACCGCTGCCGTGTAGATCAATTTTTGGTTGTTTCTGTTTAATCTGCTGTTCCGTCATCGAAAGGTACAGACTCCTAGACAAGGAGGAAACTTTGCATATTTTCTCGTTTGTGTGCTTGTTGTATGTTAGTCCAATATTTACATTGTTTTATTGCTTTTATTTTCTTGAGACTAGGAGAGTAATTTTGATTTTTGTGAAGTTTTAAGAGAAAACTATGGCCTCCAGTTTCTCTTCGTTGACTCTTACATTCCACCGGTCATAGTACACTGTGGCATGAGTCATGTGTGCTTTAAACAGCTTGATTGCTATCTGGCCGCTGTGACTACAAGCGCACAGGGCTATGTCGTAGGCTTAAATGGCTAGTTTCGTATTCGGGAAAGACGGGAAGTCGAAGACGAACAAATTGATAAATGTGGTGGTAGGTACGACCCTTTGGAATACTAGAACTAATGTTTAGTTCATTGACATTGAACTCGACTATTTAGTTTAATCATGGAAGTCCAGAAATTACCATAATTGGTAGAAGGCTGCATTTTTAATGATAGCGATGTTTGAGATCAATAACTATCTACTAGTATAAATTCCTAGCACCCCGGGAAAGGTAGAAAAATTTTAAGCGGTCACAGAAACAGTGCTTCACTTATTTCGTGGAAACGAAAAATTGTATCGAAAAAACAATTCAAGCAAAGGTGGTAGATAACATTTGGCACTGAGCAGCAACAACATATATTTTTTAATAAGCAATGAACTGCTCTTTGAAGTGGTATTTGTAAGTGGTATATTTTTATTTCTACTCTTCTCTAGATACTAAGGAGATATTTTAGAGGGTGATAACTGTTGTTTCAATACACCTACACATTGATTATGTAGCCTTCTACTAATTATGGATATTTCTAGACCTGCATTGAATTACTCATAGAGTTCTAGCCATCGTATAAGGGTTTTAAAAACTGGTACGTAGGCGGATAATGAATATTATATAAGTACAAATATTTAAAACGATGTAATAAAAACCCGAGTCCTTTTACAAATCGTATTTTTGGTTTTGCACGAAAAGCGGAACTCTGGATTTGTCGTTAAATGTAAATACTCCATATTAGCATTAGCCCAACATTTTAGAATGGCGGAATTTACAAAAAAGTTTCGCTACCTGCGTGTTTTTTTAAAATTTAATTACCTGGTTAATAAATAATGAGCACATTACATCTAACGTAGAATTAATGCAGTCAACGTACGAGTACCGAACTTTAGAATATCAATTTAACCTAGAATATTTATACAGTGGTAAAAAATGCCTATCCACATGAATTTTGTAATGTCTCTTACATATTCTAATACAACCAGCGACAAAGCGAGCACAGACTAATGCATCATTTTGGTATTTTAATACTGAAATTTCTATATTGCCACTTCTGCAATAATATTTAAACATTTAACTAAAGAAAAATATGGAATTACTCACATGGTTCACTGACACTACTTGTCCTCTTCAGAATACAACTAAAGGCAAAACCAAAACGGGAAAAAAACGTGGGTAAATCAAGAGATAATTGAAAAAAGTAGAAACCTAAAGAACTTATTTTGATTACAAAAAAATGCGAATAATGTAGATATTATTTAATTCAATAACAATGAACAAAAGGAGTATGAAAGATTAATAAAAAACAATAAAAAAACTTACTACAATAACGTGATTGAAACATCGGTAAAAAAACCTTAAAAAAAATGGGAAATAAAAGAAAAGACACAATAAAGCTTAGAAACGGAAACTTAAATATAGATGACCCATTGAAAGTAGCAGACACTTTTGGAGATTATTTTTCAAATGTAAGAGATATATGCTTAAAAAACAATACGGGAATACTTTTTCTAAAAACTGCACTCTTTCAGCTAATAATACCAATTCATTTTTTATGCGTCAATCAATAGAGAGGAAATACTAAAAATAATAAAAAATCTAAAAAACGAAAATAGCGTAGGAGTGGACGGTATCTCAACTAAATTAATTAAAAATATCTCCGAAAGCATTATAGGCCCCCTAGTTCATATTATAAACCTATTTTTTGAGCAGGGAAATTTTCCATCTTCGCTGAAGGTTGCATCAGTGATTCCAATCTATAAAAACAAAGGAGATCCTACTAGCATGGACAATTATAGACCTGTAGCCATTTTAAATGTTCTCTCGAAAATTTTTGAAATGCTTATTTATAATGGATTAATAACCTTCTTAAAAAATCAAAGATATTCTCTGACTGTCAACATGATTTTTTGGATGAATAGATCAACGGAAACTGCAGCTTACCAACTCATGGAATTTGTACATAAAAATCTAGATCAAGGGAAAATGGTAGCTGGAGTTCCTTTTGATCTATCAAAAGCTCTTGATTGTATAGATCACTCATTCTTTAAGGAAAAATTATTGCATATTATCGTGGGTAATATCTTACCTCGAGGATAGAAAAACATGTGTAAAAGTTCAAGGTAAAATAATTCAAATTACTATAGTCTACAGAGAGGAGTGCCTCAGGGGTCCGTGTTGGGTCCCCTACTGTCTATTTTGTATGTTAATGAACTACCAAATTATATATCATCTACATGCACCACAACGTTTGCAGATGATACAACAGTGGCGGTTTCAGCGGCAACCTCTGAGGAACTGAGAACATCTATAATTACAGTTATAGAGGATGTTGAGAACTGGTGTAAAAAAATAACCTCATCCTAAATATCGAAAAAACTGTATGCCTGAACTATTACAACAAAAAGACTTGTAATATTAATGAAATTGCTATCAACAACATCAACTTAGCGGAACGTCCAGTAACCAAATTTCTAGGACTGCTCTTAGATAATAATCTCACCTGGTCGAATCACATAAATCATGTTAGCAAAACGATAAGCAGGTCATATTATGCCATATTAAAAATAAAAGGCCTACTTTCTACCAGTTACACATTAAATGTGTACTATTCTTTGGTCTACAGCCATCTTACATATAATGTTGCACTCTGGGGAAACGCACCTGAGAGTGTAAGAGTCTTCATATTACAAAAAAAGATTCTGACGCTAATATTCAACAACGGAATATTGAATCTTGCAAACCAGTTTTTGTTCATAACAAGATTATTATCTTCCTTGCATATATATCTATAACTGTCTGCTGTTCATCAAAAGCAATATTCAACTGTATGAATCAAATTGTAAATAATTATAACACAAGAAAAAAGAACGAATTGAGTACATAATTTAAGTCACAATACAGCTAGATATAAATATGCACCATCATATGCAGGAATAAAAATATACAGTAAACTTCCTGAATGTCACAAATGTGAAAATTAAAAAAATATAAAAAAAAAATCTTCTCGTTACCAAGTGCTACTACACGGTTACTGAGTATCTAAACGATACAATTTGACAATAACATTACTTGTATATACTATGTAATACCTACAAGTACCTATGTTCTGTCTTAGATATATTTGTATGCTTCTTTTTATTTTATTTACATTAACATGTTTCACTCTTGTTTGTTATATCCAATGTTATATGACTGTTTGTGATATTTAAATGTTTATCTTAGTTTGTTATATTTTCGCTATGTCTCATTTTATTGTGACGCAGTATAGTTATGTTCAACTAAACCAATCTGCTTACTCTGTTCTATTTATTTAATTATTATATAAGTAATCTGACATGTACACCCATTGTAAAATGGCAAAAATATAAATAAAGCTATTATTACTACTACTACTACTATGCCAAATGGATCAGACAGAGACTGTTTTGTAACTGTTCTGATTACCACAAAATGTTTCACATTTAAAATTATATAATCTAAAACAATATTGTTACATAGATTATTATAAAATTAAAATAAAACTACCGCTGTTCTTTGGGGAAAAAAATCAACTCATCAATACGTACCTTTTGTTAATAGCCAATTGATAAGTGTTAAAAATAGAGTAAACATTCACCAATTACAACTTAAATTACATAGTTTGTTATGTAACATGAAAAATACGTAAAAATACTCCCTAGGCCGTTTGCTTACTTGCCGGCGAGTCGGTTGTCCGATGCACGAAATCGTACAATGGCAGAAATGCGTACCTGGCTGTGTTTTGGGACGAAACAATTTCTGTGTTAATAATTGTTAGAAATGCTTTACTACGGATGTTTGTAAAACATATCTGGCTAGGTTTAATGAGTAATAGGTACTAATTTTCTATAGTTATGTAAAATGTTTTTATGGTTATCGGCATGACGCCATCAATCGTACAATAACGTTTTCGTCCATTCAAACCTACGTTTCTCGGCAGTATCATCGCAAGTTTAACATTATTTGTTTATAATTAAACAATTGAAGATTTTCAGTTATCATACAATTTCCGCGTGAGTACTTCTCAAGTCGTCTTTTAGTTATCCGAGTTGTTACAAAGTTTTTCATAATCTCAGTAGAAGGATCTATATCAGGTTACCAGAAAATACGTGTGCATGGTAGTTTTTTTGAGAATATTTTCTGGTATATACTCCACATTTCAATGTTCGGCTTGACGGTGAGAAGAGGCAAGTTGATCATCCGAAGACTTTTGGCTTTCAGGAAGACCTTTGAGAAAACAGAACGTCTCCGTACATTCATAATCATAGTAGGATAATGTAGGAAAAATATTCTGTGTTAGTGTCCAATCACGCCGGTATTTTTAGCAAATGTCTGATTTTTTGTGGTTTTTCTAGAGTTTTTATGGGACGTAATTTTGGAAGATCTCCTGCTTGGGCTACACATACCTGCTGTCACTCTAGTTTGCGATTTTCTCCCGGTCATCCAAAATGCATGTGGTGGAGTTGCTGCCCTCAATCCATTGAAATTCTTAACCAACCCAGAAAGCTGCATGGAGGCGACAACCACGACGCAACACGGAAGTATATGAAAACGTGTTGTTAGATGTCCCTGTTCTTAATTTTAAATGGGTGGGGTTGACCATATTCCTCTCATGGAAAGAAAATCGCGATCCGATAAGATTAGTGCACATAGTACGATAGTTCTTCTTTTTAACATATTTTGGGTATATTTTTTTATGCTATACCTACTAGTTTATTTCTTTTAGTATCCCATTCTGAGATTTGAAATTAATCCCTGGTGTTTTTAGAGGCACAAACAGAGGTCTAGTGTATATTTAGTTTTTTAACTTTATATATGTTATGTTTTTTTGACTAATAATTTATACTTAGGTGCCATCTTATTGGTTATGAAAGCTAAAATATTACTGATTATATCTGCTGTGAGCCGCATGCTATAGATCTATATCCGGGATGACAACCAACCCTATAAAAGGGGTTTATGATCTTGAGTATTTCTTTTGTAACCTGGTGAAATAAATATGTGCCCTTTAACACATCGAGGTTTTTAGGATGTTTATTAACTAATATTTTTCAAACCTTTTACCATCACAGGTTATTGGTGGCTCTCTGGTGTAAACCTCGTGGTGCCCTCTTTATATCAACACTTTATTTGCCCAGCCCATCTCCAACTGTAGCTGGCGGTCACTAGAGAAGGTCACAACAGAGATCAATTGTTTGATAATATAAGTCTCTTAGCACATTTGACCAACTTCGATTTTTTGAGTTTAAGATTTTTTGTCACTGAGCTTAGTGACCCTAGGGGAGGCGACAATATCACTTTTGTTGTCTGCCATGCCTTTAGGAACAGGATTAATATTGTTTCTATGTAAATGTGTCAGGTAATTGCACGCTGACTATTGTACTATCAGCATTGTATGTGCTCAAATGCTAGGAGAAAAAGATATTTGGACATTTGTTTCTTCATACATTTAATTTAGAAGAAGCTTCGGAACCAAAATCCCCAATTGTAATTCAAATACTTTTCATTATTTATTCGCAATAACGTTCTGTAAAGTTACATTCGCATACGGTAGGCTTATTTTAAAAACCAGTCGCCTTATTTACATTTCTAATTTCATTCTTCGGCTTTACGGTTCTCTACATTTCAGTAGTAATGAAATAGGGATTCTTAAAATTATTATGAACTTTCCAACTTTCATATAAAGTAACGTTTTTATTACTAGTTCTTACTGGAGAGAGAGATTTGAATTCGTGAGTATGACGTAATAAACAGAGCTGTATAATTAACGGCCCATCTTTATAAGTAGTTGTAACATCAAAGGTACTGAAGAGATTGAAAGTCAATTGCGCCAAGACTGTTGATCAACGTAAATTTTGATTAGAGACGGTAATTAATTGGAAAATGAGGATTCCCAATGAATTATTGATTTTCAAGAAAGTGAAATTTATTTTGGGTGTAATGTGATTAATATTTACAACAGGAAATGTAAATATTTTGATAACTTTTTCGTTGTAAATTCAGTGTGTGTATAATACAGGATGTTCCTATAAAAAGAATCATCCGAAATAAAATCCGAAGAAATAATTTTATAAAAAAATGAGATACGTGGGCTCTTAGTTGCAGTGGGTACCTGGGATGGCATTGCTTCCCATTGCCATAAAACGTGATAAATTTATCATAGTTAGAGCTTACTAATTCTAAAGATGCTCTCTTGGAAACCAGCTTCTTGAATTTTAAGGAACTATTAGCTAACAATAATATTAATAATTTTAAGGGTAATATTCTCTAGTCAATCACGTTCACAGATGTTGAAGTAACCAATTTAAAAGTTTTAAACAAATACTCCAAAGGACCAAACGATATTTCCGCTTTCATAGTTGCTCACTGTTTCAGCGGAAGTGTCTGATATAGTAACAGCTTCTGGCCAGCGGGTGAATCTTTCAACCATGGTTAAGATGTGAGGGCATCCACGCGATGGGGGAAAAGGCCCAATTATATCAATGTGCAAATGGTCAAAACGGCACTTCGGTATTGGAAATGTCGCAAGCGGGGTTACCGTATGGCGATGTATTTTCGAAGTTTGACAATTTAAACACGTCTTAGCCCACAAAGCGCAGTCCTTGTTCATACTCGGCCAGAAATAATGTGCCGCAACTAGCTTCTTAGTTGCGCGAATGCCTGCATGTGTCAAGTTGTGAAAAATGTCAAAAATGGATCGGCGGAAACCTTTAGGGACAAAAGGGCGATAGTGTGAAGTAGATACGTCACACCATATGCGATTTTTTGTATTAGGAATAAAAATGTGTTCTAAAACATACCTCGATCGTTTAAATTTATTTTCAGGACTTTTAGAAATTAAAGTTGTAGGTTCTTCATCCTTTTATTGTGAATCACAAAGCAATTGCAAACTAAAATTGTTTGATTGGTCTGGAATAGAGGTAGGTATTGTATTAGATGCAATTATCGTTGAAACGTCATGAATCCGTGACAAGGTGTCAGCTACTACGTTTGATTTACCACTTATATGTAGAATATCGCTGGTAAATTGGGAAATGTATTCAAGGTGACGGATCTGTCGGGGAAATTTGTCAGTTTTTGAAAACAGTGCATTAATCAAAGGTTTGTGATCAGTATAACACGTAAAGACACGGCCTTCTAGTATGTATCTGTAGTGCCTGATGGCTGGATATAAACTTAGCAATTCTCTGTCAAAAACAGAATAATTCTTCTCGGTGGAAGACACTCTTTTTGAGAAAAACGCTAAAGGAGTAGAAATGCCATGTAACGTTTATTCCAAAACGGCTCCCATTGAGGTATTGGAACAGTCGGTCGATAAGGTAAACAACACTTGGTCACCGAAAGCAGGGTGTGACAGAAGGGTAGCATTAGCAATTTTGTCTTTGACTAACGAAAAAATAATGTCACATTCTGATGGCCAATGTGAGATAGTCTTAGCGTGGATTCTTGCTAAAGAAGTGCTGAAGTTATGCAAGGGTTCTAAAGTTTGGGCAAAATGGGGAATAAAACGATGATAGAAAGTAACCATCCATATGAAACGTTGTAGTTGTTCCAGAGTTGAGGGAGTTGGAAAATCTGTAATGACTGCAATACGTTCGGTTGTCGGCGAAATTCCGTCAGATGAGACGCGATGTCCGAGGAAATCGAGAGAATTTGCGCACAGTTGCTAACTCAGCTTACGTTCTTGTGAAACTATATCTCTTATTTATCCTTGAAGGTATATTTTCAAATGTTTGGAAACTTTCTCGAATCTGCTATAAAATAGTGAAAGAAACAATTTTAGCCCTTTGTGCCCTAATGGCTATCCAGTGAAACCACCTCACGTAAGCAAAAATGAACCTTCTAGTGGAGTAAAAAAAGGTCATTGATGTGCATAGTTTTGTAACAGCAATTTTATGATTTCATACCTTCTGGGGTACTACCAGCAGTATATATTTGAGCTTTGAACTTCCAAGGCCCTATTGCGTTTTTTATAAACAATTTTGTTTTTTGAACAGTGTTTTTTTTTTAGGTAAAAAGGTGAATATCTCCGGTTCTAGAGGTTCGATGGGAACAAACAAAAAACCAAAAACCTTCGCAATTAAAACTCCAACAAATCTGCGTTAGTTATGGGTCCTTTGAGTACGTATACAGCGTACAGATTGGAATAAACTGGCAGAAAAGCGTTTTATTTTAATTTTAACGCCCAGGCACGTCAAGAGTTCCAATCGGCTTCAAACTTTCAGAAAATATACCCTGTGTTGAATATAAAACGCTCTGTAATTCTGATGCCAAAATATTGAGCTTATGGGACACAAATGAATTTGTTATGTGAATTTTGAATTGCCAGCCATTTTGTGCCATTATGTCCAAAATGGATAATTTTTATTTCAAAATGTAGGTCTGGACACCAGCTTTCCGATGAGATTTAAAAAAAATTCTTTGAAAGTAATTTTGGGCACTTTTTTGGCATTTATTTATGAACCAAATAGCAACAATTGGATTTTTTCGGCCATTTTGAAAACACTTTTGAAAATAATTTTGAAAAGTTTTTATCAGAAAGAAAACAGGATTGCGAGAACTTAAATTTTAAAAAAAGAAAATTAATTTTCGTCCACCTGAAATGGCGAAAATATCCATTTGTTGTTATTTTGTTTGAAAATAAATTCCAAAAAGGTGGCTAAAATGAATTTTAATTTTTTTTTAATGTCACCGGAAAGCTGGTGTCCAGATCTACATTTTAAAATGAAAATGATCCATTTCGGACTTAATAACACAAAATGGTGTGTAACTCAAATTTCAGATAACAAATTCATTTGTGTCTACGAGGTTCAATACATGGGCACCAAAATTACAGGGTGTATTGTCTATAACAAAAAGTATATTTTCTGAAAGTTTGAAGTCGATTGAAACTCTTGATGTTAAACTGAAAAAAAACCGCTATCTAGCCAGTTTATTCTAATTTGTAACTCATGTACGTACTCAAATGACCCAAAACAAATCAAGTTTTAATTGCTAATGTTTTTGTTTTTTTCTTTGTACCGATCGGACCTCTAGAACCGGAGATATTCACCTTTTGACCTAAAAGGGCACTGTTCAAAAAACAAAATTGTCCATAAATAAAAACGCAGTAGGCGTTGGAAGTTCAAAACTCAGATACATACTCCTGGTGATGCCCCAGAAGTTATAAAATCATAAAATTGCTGTTAAAAAACTATGCATATCTCATAGTCTTGATCTTTTTTTACTGCATTATTCACAGATAATGAATTTGATTAACATATAAATCTCGAAGTATGTCAATTATCTAGAAAAAAAGATCTCATTTTTTCCTTTTTAGTTATCTACAAAAATGTTAAGAGTCATTTGTAACTGTTTTATTTCATGTAGGTATTTGGTAGATCAATGATCTCTCAGTGTTTCACATGTAGGGTGTACGCATCAGTCGACATTCACAAGTAAGCTCACCATTGGAAAAAGATATTAATTATTTGTAAAACTGATGGAATTGGTAGAAGAATCCTTCACCATAAATACTAATTTCAACTAACGATGAATAAGACATCTCGAAATCTCCAAGGATAGATATAGTTACGAGTACTTATAGTTAAACCAGGGTTATAAGGGCTATAATTGTACCCTTTGTCATTTTACATTAGGACACAATGAGTTAAATTGCTTTAAAATTCTTTAGATAGCCTCACATGAACCACGTAACTCTCACAGAACAGCTTATACTGATGAACACGGTTTGTACATGACAGATCAATAGTGACAAACCTCTGCTGTAGGACACAATATACAATCTCTTAATATGTAGATGCTAGCGTTTAAGTTGACGTAATCTATAGCATTTCTCGAAGGCTTTCGACAAATGAGACCTTGGTGTTCCCTTAAATAACTTAGAAATTGTGGTCTTGTCATCCACACTCCTTACATTTTTCTGATCTTATCTTTATATGCGAAGACTGTATGCTTAATAATGTAGTCATAAATTCCTTCAAGACTTTTGATATATCCCAGGGCTTTGTCCTGGGACCATACTATTATTTATCATCTCTATTGACAATGTACTTAACTCAATAGATAAACCATTTTTGCTATATGCTGATGATTTAAAACTCTTCAGTAGCATAAAACTTAATAAGCTTCTGGAGTGGTGTACCAGTAATACGTTGCCACAAAATGTATTTTTGACAAATAGTCCGGACAATTGATTTACAATCCAAAATAAGGAATCACAGGAGCTGGACAGAAATATTTCATTTTAAGTATTCTGCCCTCTAGAAGCATATTTTTAAATAATCATATTCATTGACTAAATACTGGTAACAAGATGAAATTTTTAAATATATTATAATAGCGTCGCCTATTACAGTGATTTAAATTTAATTTTAATATGATTTTGAAAATTTCCTAAAAATGAGTAATTCCTTCTTTGTATACTTTGATAACTGTTATCGCATTAATAAATTATTTGATATGTTTTAATGTTAATTTGAAGGCGACAGAGGTCCAAAATGAAAGGCATACTGACACTGCCATAAAAAATTTTTGAATTGGTTCCTGCCAATATTTTTTGTTACTTATTCCAGTTGCTGAAACATTGTCGCAGGAAATTACAAATTTTGTTAGTTGCAATATTTCAAGTTTATGGTTTTATTGGCTCTATCATTGGACGATAAACAAGGTTTGCCTAAACGAGCACACGGAGACCATTAAAATAAATTTTGTACATGTAAACTTTAGTCGTTTTAATCCTACAACCTACGGAAAGTATTTGTTATTTTAATAAGTTCTACAATGCTGGTTTTAACTTAGTGCTTACTGAAAATGTTATCCACTATCCTATGAGGATCTCAGAATCGTAAGAGACAGATTTATTATGTAAATTAGGAAAAATTACAGAATTTGGTATCGGTACCATCAAAAACAGATTTTCTGTTTTTTATCATATTTGAAATCAATTAAAATTGTAAAGTCCGGTGTCTGTTTATAAAAAAAAATCATGAAAAAGTTTTTCTTTGACTTGGCGCTTTTCACTTGCCATCTTTCCGCAGGTCCTGGACATGTTGATAATTGGCAATATATAATATTGCAGTCAGAGGTTTTGTTAAGTTGACGGGGAAATTTGTATAATATTGACTAAGTGGTACTGGCGAATCCAAACAGCACTTTGCCTTTTAGTGAAATGCGTCAAGTTTTCTTGTGGCAAATCGCATATACAGGGTGTTTCACTTAAAAGTCCCCAGGCCATTATCTCTAAAACTAATAAAGATATTTTATTTTTGTAAATGGCAGATGATTGATACCAAAGAAAGGTTTAAGTAACAGTGATTAGAATTTTTCCTCAACAGCACACAGAGATGGCGCTGCGATGCAAAACTATTTTTTGATGGCTGAAACCTTGAAACATAAGTCATGTGATTAAACAATAATTTGTGAATAATTTTGATGGTATAGAGAATTTACAAAAAACAAGCCGTTTTGGAGTTACATGAGTTTTTTCATTAATGCCAGTACACGTGAATTTTGATAAATCCCTATAATTTATTTATTATTTATTATAGAATATTGGTTACCAAACACTTTTTTTCAAGATAAGGAAAGTGATATAATACACTATCATAAAACTATGTTTACCACTTCCGGCCAAACCGGAACTAACATGATGAAGCAATATCCATATGTTCCTACATTTACATTTTTTTTTCTAATAACGCTTCTAATAAAACGGCTCCCAAAACTTAAAGTAAGTAAGACAACAAAGAAAATACGCACTAATTTAGAATGGGCTAAATTTATATTAACATTTCAGTAAAGAACGTAAACAAAAGTTTTATAAACAAACATTTAAAAACTATCGAAATATTATTAAAAATGAAATTAAACTAATTTCTTTCTTATTAGTAGGTACTTATTATATTAAATGTTCAAAATTTCTCCCTTCTTCATGAATACACATATTGTACCGTTTCAGTAACTCTTCATTGCAAACTTTTTGTAACGTATGTCTATTTATAGCAGCAAGAGTTGCATATATTTTATTATACAAATCGGCCATATCCTCAATGGGTTCAATGTACACTACACTTTTTAAATACCCCCAAAGGTAAAAATCTAATGGAGTCAAGTCAGGTGATCCTGCTGGCCAACTGACTACTCCATTAGTACCAATCCATCTCTGAGGGTACATTTCATTAAGACAATCTTTGACTAGTATTGAGTTATGGGGTGGTGCACCATCTTGGTGAAACCTCCTGGTTATGAGGGATAGTCTCTAATAATCCTCGCAATACATTTCTCAAAAATATCTCATATTTTCTTCCATTTAAAGTCCCATGGAATAGATATGGTCCAATAATATATGAATTTTATATTCCACACCACACGTTAACTCCAAAAGTTACCTGATTTCGGGTCATTCTCATCCATCTAGGATTATTTTGTGACCAGTATCGGCAGTTATGCTTACTCACAACTCCGTTGTTGTGAAAACGGATTTCATCGCTCCAGAGCACATTTTTTAAAAAATTTGGGCATTCTTCAGAAAGAACTGAAAATTCAGCTAGAAAATGTAATCTTCGTTCATAATCACCAGGCCTTAAATGATGGATCAATTTTAATTTGTATGGGTGGTATTTATTTGATTTTAATATTCTATGGCACGCAGATATCGAAAGATTAGTTTCCGATGCCAATTTCCGGAGAGAACATTGAGGATTGTTGACAACATTATTTAACACCAAGGGTGTATTTTCATCGTTTCTAACTGGCCTATTTCTGTTACGAACAGTTTTTTTAAAACTACCCCAGTTTCTTAAATTTTTAAACAGCATGATAAATGTTTTTTTATCGGGTGTAGGTCTATTTGGAAATCGTAAACAAAACAATCGTTTTGCTTGTCGGGAATTTCTTTTGCATTCACCGTATATTAAAATCATATTTAACTTATCTTCATTGGTGTATCTAACCATTTTTTAAATTTATTTTTTTTCACTGCCTTATTTGGATTAATTTGCTTTGAATTGTTTTTAAGTACACTATTTCTGTTTGAAACTATGATTGAAATGCACCAACTACAAACTTTGTTTAATAACTGTCAAACTTAAAATTAAATCAAAGCCTACTAATATCTCTTAAGTAGATTTTTCATTACCATTCTAAATTAGTGTGCATTTTCTTTGTTGTCTTACTTAGTTTAAGTTTTGGGAGCCGTTTTATTAGAAGCGTTATTAGAAAAAAAAATGTAATATGTAGGAACATATGGATATTGGTTCATCATGTTAGTTCCGGTTTGGCCGGAAGTGGTAAACATAATTTTATGATAGTGTATTATATCACTTTCCTTATCTTGAAAAAAAAGTGTTTGGTAACCAATATTCTATAATAAATAATAAATAAATTATAGGGATTTATCAAAATTAACGTGTACTGGCATTAATGAAAGAAACTCATGTAACTCCAAAACGGCCTGTTTTTTGTAAATTCTCTATACCCTCAAAATTATTCACAAATTATTGTTTAATCACATGACTTATGTTTCAAGGTTCCAGCCATCAAAAAATAGTTTTGCATCGCAGCGCCATCTCTGTGTGCTGTTGAGGAAAAATTCTAATCACCGTTATTTAAACCTTCCTTTGGAATCAATCATCTGCCATTTACAAAAATAAAATATCTTTATTAGTTTTAGAGATAATGGCCTGGGGACTTTTAAGTGAAACACCCTGTATATATTAATTGTTAAGAAATAAAATCCTGTGTTTTAGAGTGCAATAGGCTTGGCTACGCGTTGCAATGCCCGAATCTTCGTTAATATGTAATTAATATCATTAATTCTGGTCTAAGTCAATAGAGAAATATCGATTTATAAGGGTAAGTAAGCAACTTCTTAGTTAAATCCGTATATTTATTGAGAAATTTCAATTAAAAAATTAAGTGGTGTTAGGGGTAAATATTATTCCTGTAAAGATACACAGATGCTCGCATAATATTTGTGTCAGCGTTAGAGTGAACTTGACGCGAGACACTACCATATCTCTTTATATTGTTAAGAAACATAAAAATGTTTTCGATGATTTAGACATTTAAAGAAACGAGTGAAACTCTGTTATTTTCCTTCATTATGTCAAGCTGCTTAACACAAACACTGATAAAGTAAGATTACTCTATTGGAACATATTTCTAATATTTATGGTTTTATTAAATTTTTCAAATGGTTCGTGCGATCGACTAACGTTAAGAAATGGACACAAAACTAAGTTTAGACGCCATACGCCTAACAGGTAACCGAGACAGGTGCCGTGATGCTGCCAAACGTACCATACAGCAAAGGGAGGTCAACTGGAATAATGCGTGGATCAGAAAATATCTGCAAAGACGTTGTGAGTAAGCTAATAGTCCGAGAGCTGGCAGTAAAAACAACTTCCTCATAAGTTACCAAAGGTTTGAACTGACACATCGGTTCTACTTTAGATTGTAATTTTAAAACCGCCCGTCTGCCGGGCGTAAGTGGTCGCTTTATTAGATTTAAAATTAAAAAAATATAAGTAAAAGTAGCTCATAACTACATAATTATTACCAACATAAATGTTTTATGAAAATGGCCTAAGATCTTAACTAAATTGAAATCCTAAGCGTCTGCCAATGGGAATGATCGCTACTTCGGAGCAGGCGCTGTCAAATATTAAAAAAAAAAAACGCCATCAACTTCCTCACAGGTTATCACCGTTATTTTTGTGTAAAAATATTACTAAATATGTTACTAACCAAAGTTAAAAAAGAAATTTTTGGCAGACGGTCGCATTCAAACCGCAGACGGGATTTTAAGTTGAAAAGTAAAAATAAATTGTTTTGACTCGAACAGATAATTTTAGCTTATAAAAGATATTTATTTGAATTAAAGAATATTTTTTATTGTGTAAATAATGAAGACGTATAAAGAACACTTCGGCAGACGGTCACATTTAAAGGACAGACAGACGGGACTGAATTGCTATCAGTATATTAAAGTATGCGTAATATAATATTATATAAACGACCTCGGGAGTATAGAGTCCCTTAAGCAAAAATTTTATGTAAAAAAGAAGCTAGTGATACAATACTTATTGAATATTTATTTAATTTTAATCACCCAGTAAAAACAGAAGAAACAGAAACAGGAATAAAAAAATTGAAGCAAGAATAATAAAACACAAACAAAATCTATGTAGCAAGCGATAGAAATAAATAAATAATATTATGAATATGAAAATAAAAACGCAAATTTAATGTAGGTACTATTCATCTTCATCACTACTTGTATTGTAAAATACGTCATCTTCATCAATGTCCCGATCTGGGATATTGCAAATTTCTTCGAGTGTACAAGGGGTTTGTGATCCAATAAACCATACCAGTTGGTATCTTCCATCGACTAAAAGCCAGCCATGTTCTTCAGGATTAAAAAAAATTCGATTGGCCTCTGTTGCATAATTTCTGATGGCGCAAACTTGATTAACGAAAAACAGCCGAAGTGAAAGTCGAAAGAAACCTACTGGGATGACTTTTAGTATTATCGTTGGAACATAAAACTGATTTATTAAATGTGTTTTCGCATTCTTTGACAACCGTTCCCTTGTCACTGAGTCATCTCGACGGAAGTATGAATAAAACAGCTAAATCAAAATTATACAAGTTATTAGAAAATCGTGTATCAACTTCTTCAAGTCAAAGTCAAACAGATTTGTACGATTATTGACGGATTCTTCTTTTTGCATGTCTATGTGATCCTCTTACTTATGGTAGATTGGCTATATACATTATTAAGAAATTATGCAGAACATCAAGCAAATGAATAGACCTAATTTTTGAGTGTGTAGTGCCATCATTAAAAGACATCGAAAGAGACAGAAGAGCAGGGGTATCAGGAAGGGATAATGTGTATAATATTGTTGGAGAAGCGCAGAAGCGGCCTAACGATTTTTTAAAACATTGAGAAGTGACTATTAAAACCGAATTCGTGAAGTTCTTAGTGAAATACTGGAAAACAACTATTTCTCCGGGTATTTTGTGAGTCAAAATTCTTAGAGTAAATTGTGAAGATATTTATTTCATGTTTTATGAGATTGATGGACTTGTGAATTGTGAAATTGATGAGAATTTATATTGTAGTCATGAAGCTGATAATAGAATTTATTTCATACATCTAAACTACCAGTAAGTATAAATGTTGTTATACGTGCCTCCGATACTGATATATTAATAACAGCAGTGGGAAATATGCACAAACTAACAAATAAAGTGCATATTTGGATAGAAACTGGACTTCAGTTACAGAATACTTTGAGATACATTTCTGTTAACGATATATACACAAGTTTAGGAGACATCCTTTCTCAAGCTTTACCTACCTATCACGCTTTAACAGGCAGTGATTATACCGCATCATTTGCTCGAAAATATAAAATAAAGCCTCTTAACATTATTGAGAAAGATTCAAATATTGCCAAAATTTTAGCTTCTTTTGGCCATTCCCAAAATATATCGGACGAGCAAATTGAAGGCATTGAGAAATTCGTATGCCGCATGTATGGTAGGCATAATGATAATAGTGTAAATGAAGCAAGGCTAGACTTGTTTCTTAGAAACCATGGTGGTATTGTGCCCCAAGGAAGAATCCATTAGATAAAATTAAAAATTTTGATGGGAGCTTGTCGAATGGTACTAATAAATGAAATAAAAAGAGGTAATCAAGTTTGCGCCATCAGAAATTATGCAACAGAGGCCAATCCAAATTTTTTTAATCCTGAAGAATATGGCTGGCTTTTAGTCGATGGAAGATAACAACTGGTATGGTTTAATGGACCACAAACCTCTTCTAGACTCGAAGAAATTTGCAAATTCCCAGCTCCGGGCTTGGTGAAGATGACGTATTTTACAATGTAAGTAGTGATGAAGATGAATAGTACCTACATTAAATTTGCATTTTTATTTTCATATTCATAATATTATTTATTTATTTCTATCGCTTGCTACATAGATTTTGTTTGTGTTTTATTTATTTATTTTTTTATTCCTGTTTCTATTTCTTCTGTTTTTATTGGGTGTTTAGAATTAAATAAAAATTCAATAAATATTCAATAAATATTATATCACTAGCTTCTTTTTTACACAAAATTTTTGCTTACGGGACTCATACTCCCGAGGTCGTTTATGTAATATTATATTACGCATACTTTAATATACTGATAGCAAATCAGTCCCGTCTGTCTATCCTTTAAATGCGACCGTGTGCCGAAGTGTTCTTTATACGTCTTCATTACTTACGCAATAAAAAATATCCTTTAATTCAAATAAATATCTTTTATAAGCTAAAATTAGCTGTTCGAGTCGAAACAATTTATTTTTACTTTTCAACTTAAAATCCCGTCTGCGGTTTGAATGCGACCGTCTGCCAAAAATTTCTTTTTTAACTTTGGTTAGTAACATATTTAGTAATATTTTGACACAAAAATAACGGTGATAACCTGTGAGGAAGTTGATGGCGTTTTTTTTTTCAATATTTGACAGCGTCTGCTCCGAAGTAGCGATCATTCCCAATGGCAGACGCTTACGATATCAATTTAGTCAAGATCTTAGGCCTTTTCATAAAACATTTATGTTGTTTATAATTGGGTAGTTATGAGCTACTTTAATTTTTTTTTTTATTTTAAATCTAATAAAGCGACCACTTTCGCCCGGCAGACGGGTGGTTTTAAAATTACAATTTAAAGTAGAACCGACGCGCGACGTGTCAGTTCAAACCTTTGGTAACTTATGAGGAAGTTGTTTTTACTGCCAGCTCTCGGACATGTAATACTGTGAGATGTAACACAAGGAGGCTAAGTATCGTTCGAGGTATCGTTGTACAAAATGGGACGCCCCTTTGTTCTACAATACCGAACTATTGTAAAAAAAGTAAAGTAATAAAATCCATATTTTACACATTTTCTTTTATTTCTGACATACCAACTACCTTAGCCCTTGAATTTTTTTTATGCATTTTTTAACAAACACAACTTCCTTGCTAAAAAGGATTTTAAAAAATTACATTTAAACCGACATGACAATAATATATTATGCACTTGTTAAATTCCAACGGAGAAATGGTATAATCCCCTGGGGAAGTGCATGCAATGTCGACAGAAAGAATTTAGGAATAATATTGTGTAAAAATGTATTACATGCTAGTGATCACGCTATTATTTGGCACAGATTTGCTTATTATACAACGGAATTGCATTGCTTTTATTTTAAAGCAAAAGTCTGTCAAGCAAATAATA
This sequence comes from Stenurella melanura, assembly GCA_963583905.1. NCBI lineage: Eukaryota > Metazoa > Arthropoda > Insecta > Coleoptera > Cerambycidae > Stenurella > Stenurella melanura. The sequence goes on along the minus strand of OY757315.1, from coordinate 40,051,123 downwards.
TTTGGGTATTTTGCACACAACTTTTCAATATCCAATGTTAAATATGAATTGGTATTACTCAATCTTATACAATTAGATATTTATTTATTTATTTGTTTATTTATTTAACAATACACTGCCCAGCAGAGCATTCCAATTACAGGGCAAAAAATATTAAAAGAATGTAAACAGAAATGTCGTAACGCGTTTTAATTTATACAGTTAATCTCTTTATCTCAGCAACATTGCACTGGAATATGTCTAACTGGCCTTGAAGACTATTATAGTTCTCACACATTTTGTACAATGGCGAAAATTTCTGTACGTTATTTCTGGGGGTGGGCAGATGGAATAAAGTATTTTCTCTGGAACCTGGTCTAGATGTTCGAAGATTTAATAAACTTAAGATAGCACTACAATGTGTTATATTATGTATTACTTTAAAAAGAAATATTTGTTGTGAAATACTTTGGCGAGTCTCGAAACTCGAAAGCGAAAATCTGTTTAAAAGTGCAGTCTGGGGAGAACCAATAGCAGGATAGACACCGTCCTCCTTGTAACTTAAAATCTTTAAGAAACGTCTCTGAATTCTCTCTATATTTTGTATATGTATGTTGTAATGAGGAGACCAAATAATTGACGACTATTCTAATTTTGATCGAACAAAAGACTGATAAAGTAGTTTCAGCGTGTTACTGTCGTTAAAATCATGAGAACATCGTGTTATAAATCCCACTGTTCTAAAACTTTCATTGGTTATGGTGTTTATATGACAATTAAAGTTTAGTTTACTATCAAATGTTACACCGAGATCGCGGAAGGTTGATGGACGTATAGGCACTGAATCTTCTAAGCAATTATTAAATTCGACTAGCTGATGTTTATTGGTAAAAGTTAGAACATTGCACTTCCTTGCATTCAACTGTAGTTTGTTCAAATTACACCATTCATTTACTTTATCGAGGGCCGCTTGTAGAGCGACACTATCAGTAATATCATTTACTTTATTGTACAACTTCATATCGTCTGCATATAAGAGACACTTGACACCCAGTTCTACTGTGATGTCATTAATGAAAATATTGAAAAATAAAGAACCTAACAGTGAACCCTGGAGTACACCTGAATTGGATACAAATTCTACAGACCGCTGACCACAGTATTCAATGTGGTGGTGTCTGCTTTCAAGATATGATTTGAAGAATAATAGCAGATATAAACAAGGTTTCTCGTAGTAGCTAAAAACCGCTGCCTAAGGACTTACTACTTCAACATTCATATTTCCCATCGAGAAGATTTTGATACTATACTTGCACTCTAATAAGTGTAAATACATAATTGTTCGTAGAATTTCAACAACACAGAGGCTGATGTGTGAAACTTATATTCTCATACACATACTAAAATAGAATTTTGATTTGATAACTTTTTTAATGGAGAGGTTAAAAAATTATAGGCCTAGGCTTCCAGTATACAGGATGGATCATTAATAATAGGCCATAGTGCAGGGGTAAATTCTTTGGGCCAAAATATGAGGACATAACTAAATATGCCTTAGTAAAATGTTGCTGTGGAAAAAGATACAGAGTGTCAAAATTCAAATTATTTTTCCGTTTGTTGGTAATAAGTAAACAGCCTCTTCACTGATCTTCGCCAAGTTTGCTAGGTTTACTTTTTCTATTCTAAGAAACAATAATTTATGTATTACGTCACGTTAGATCATAGAGTGCGCCGCAGGACCTGTATCTGATAATGATTTTTTTTTAAATATTTTTTTGGTCGAAACGTTGTGGTACTTCTGGCCAGAAAATCTTATGAGGGCGTCATTTCCACTCTCGGTTAAACTTGATAACTCCAACCGTTTTCGAGGAAATTGCCCTTAAATATTTCAATAATTTTTTGAAATACAAATTCAAATTTAATGAAACAAAGTGTATTAATTGAAAAGTGTGCTTTGGTTACGTTTTAGTTCTGTCACGTAAATCATTTAATCATTTTGTTTTGTTCTTGTGTTCCTCAAGCTAATTTCTTTAACTTCTTTATTTAAAATGCCTCGATATAATTTTTCGAATATGGAAATGACGGATATGATATGTACTTACGTACAAAAAAATTTTAGCGGACGTGCTGCAGAGAGAAGATACGCATTTCAATACCCAAATAGAATACAGCCAGTCCATAAGATTTTCACAGAATCCAATGACTAATACGATGATATTGATAATTATTTCTCTACGACCGATATACATACACGATCAAATGTAATTACTCTACATTTTCGTAATTGTAATAGTGCGGGAGGCCGTAACCAAAAAAACCTGTAATTCCCTAATGGATATGACGAGGTTTAATGGGTAGTTTTTTACAAAACAAACAGAAAATCTCTCTTACAAAAAGCCCAAAAATGGGGCGATTAATTGGGAAACAATTTTCCGTCCGTAACAAATCATGCCATTTTTTTTTTCATCGCCTAATGTCCGTTTTCAGTGGAATCTTGTAAAAAATATATAAAATAATAATAATTCACACAGAACGGACATTTTGCATGGGGCGAAATCGGTAAAGCGAGAAATGAGAATGTAAAGAAAATGCGTGTAAAAAGTTACTCTCTAATGGCTAGTTTTAAAGTGAGGTATACACAGAATACACGAGAAAAAAATGCTAAACGGACATTTCTCATGGGGCGTATTCACATGAAATGAAATGTACAGGGATCTGTAATACAGCGCGGCGGCATCTGTATTTAGTGCTCTGCGCGTGCGCACTGGCACATGCCACTCCACCCGGCAGTTGATGCTTGGAAAGACGCTACACAGCCAATATCTTGCATCCCGCGTGTTCGTTGCCAGATTTATCTTGCGCCCTGCGCGTGCGCGCCATTACATGCCACTCCACCTAGACGTTTATACTTAGACCCTACACAGCTTCAACGTTTATTTTTATATAAAAATAAAAAATATTTTGTATTTTTTGTTCATGAAAAAATCCTCCTGTGTACTTCTTTTAAACCTACCCTTCGATTCCTATTTGGGACTGGGTGAAAATTGAGATTTTTTTTTCAAGTCCGACGGAAATCGATTTTTTTTAGCCCAGCCTCGTTGAAAATGTCCGTTGTAAATTGTCTGGCCTTTTTTAAACAAAAAAAAAAAAACCGTTTCCGATAGAGAACGAACATTAGGGGATAACAAAATTACATCGAGAAATTCTTCATATTCAAAATTTAATTACAGACAAACGCCCCACTTCAAACGTCCGTTTGTATTTTGTTTTACTTAAAATATTATCAATTAAATAATAATTTTCTTAACGGACATTAGGCGATTAGACCCTAAAAAAAATTGTTATAAATTTTTTGTTCCGGCCTCCAGTATTGTTCTGCCTCACTACAAATTTCCGTTACCATGTTCTGTGTATATTTTTCATGTAAATAAAGACACACAATACGCAAACGGACATTAGGGAATTACATTTTTGAGCTTGTGTTTTTTACATTTTCAATAAATAATTAAATAGTTTTTGCCCCACTAAAAATTTCCGTCACCGGGGACTTTTTTGTTGGTTATGTCATAATCTATCAATCTATATGGTCGTGATCCATCAGGCGATCAGGCGAAGATCTTGGTTACGGCCTCCCGTACTATAATGAGTACAATATGATATAAACTCGCAATTTTTCTGTATTAGGTACAAACAAGCCGCTGCCTTCCATGCACTTTAAAGGAAACATCTTGACTGTATTTGCACTCTAGTATGTGGAAATTATCGGTCATAGAGTTTTAATAATATTGGGGGCAGACGTCATAGAAAAATTTGTTTCTAGTTTGCTCTACTTATTTTCCCCTATTCACAACCTACCACCTCCCATCTCTTCAACGGAATCATTTCAATCAAATGTCATTACAGTACATACGTGTACTAACTCTCAAGTGAATATCTCAATTTTACATTATCAATGCCATTTATTGAAAAATATTCGAAAGAAATAAGAGGCCTTGGTTTCTAATACATACACCAACTCCCAAGTTTCTGTACTCTGCTAGCTTGCTTTACTTATTTTTCCCTATTTACCTCTACTTACCCCCCCACTCCTTCAACGGAATCATGTCAAAATATAATCTAGTTTCAGATGTCATTATAACACATACGTGTACCAAATTTCAAGTGAAAATCTCAATTTAATTTTATCAATTCTTTTAATAAGGGAGTGGGGGCGGTGGGGGGATGAAAAATATTATAAAAGAACCCGAGGCCTTCGCTTCTAGTATGTATACTAAAAATCCCAAATTTCTGTACTCTTACCAGCTTGCTTAACTTAGCCTTATTTAGCCTCAAACCCTTCAACGGAATCATCTCTAAATATAATCTAGTTCCAGGTGTCATTACAATACATATGTGTACCAATTTTCAAGTGAATATCTCAATTTTACTTTATCAACCCCTTTAATAATGGAGTAGGGGTGGTGGGGGATTGAAAAATACTATGCAAAAATCTGAGGCCTTGGCTTCTAGTACATACACTTATGGAAAATATTATAAAACATTTTGAGGCCTTGGCTTCTAGTACATGCACCGAATTTCAGGTTTCCGTACTCGTACCAGCTTGCTTTACTTATTTTCCCCTATTTCCAAATCTCGTTATAATACATATGTGTACAAAATTTAAAGTCAATATCTTAAACCGTTCCGGAGTAAACGTGCATACAAAAAAATTACAGACAGATAGACCGACTGACAGACCGACAGATACACCGACAGACAGACCGACAAACAGACAGAAAATATTTTTTTGTCAAATTTAAAATGTCAACGTTTCATGACATTCTAAAAGTATTTTAAAAAAAATGTATTTTTTTACTTCCAATCCACCACGTGGATATGGAAGTGATATCGGTGTTCTTTAACGGACATTAATTAAATTCCAAACTTGGGATGTCGTCGTTATTTCTTGTTTCTCTGTTGTACACCGGAAATAATTACCTGACAATCCTGGTAACTTATTGAATGCAGCAATCTTTACAACCTCTCTAAATCATTATTGAGAATAACAAAGGATTGCATACGACGCGGTGAATACTGAGAAGGTGCTGGGGACTGGATTCATTCAATGTGATCGGTTACAATGTCACGATACATCTCCCTTATCACACCGTGAGCCGAGCACAAACTTAGCAGAATTTCGCACGATATTTGGTTGTGTTCTAGATGATAGGCATCCAGAACATTCATCATATTTAACTTTTAACGTTTATTTCCCTGAAGCCGTCGCTTTCCATCAAAAACTCACGATTATGGCATGTGCTTATCTTCGTGAACCCTTTTTAACTTATTATAAATATCTGTGGGTTATTCGTCGAGCTGTATCAAAACTTTGATATTTGTTCCCAAAGTTATCATTCGTTTCCAGTAGACGATTCTTCATCCCAATTACTGTCACTCACGCGATGTTCCTTACTAACTTGTTTGAAATTTGTGAAAGAGATTGGATTATTTATTATGTACAATTATCTTTGTCAACAACATACATGGAGCGAAATTCTTTTGAAAAGTTTTACAAAAGAAGGTCTTGTTGTATTTGCAGTCCAATCATGTACTTCCAAATATTTTGGATGATAATAATTAGTCCAAAAGAAATAATACAGTCTTATAAAATTTTGGTTTCACTTCAACGATTTCTCTTGAATTAAATAATTTCTAAATATATTATATACTCAGAGCATATATAGTATTTCTGTTTTATGTTGAGAAATTGTGTCTAATAGAACGAGCTCCCTTGACAAAAAAGTGCGCATTAAACACCTTAAATTTATAAGGTGAGAATGGTTGCAAAGCATGTAAAAATTATGTTACACCCTCCAGACTTAAAAATATGTTAATTGTTATTTCTATTGAATTTTTGAATTTAGCTAAAAAAATTATTTTACTTTTTAAAACGGCTGTATTCTTGTTTTGGAATGAAGTTTAGGATCTCTCTTTTCTGTTACAACTGGTCCGTCTGACAATTTTTGTTAGTTAATTTATCAGACTTAATTTTGAATACACGTCAATGCATCAGGATCAACCACTGGTATCTCATAGCGCCCCTTTAAAAAGAGAAAAACAACTGAAGTTTAAGACCTCCTCCATGCATACAATTTGTCTGTCATAGAAAAAATGTTTTTCACCATGTCAGACTTAATTTTTATGCGCCACACAGTGGTCCAGAAAAAAATTATTTCGTTCAAAATTGTCTAGAGCTCTTATTTTGCAACCGATTGGGATCTTTTTTTAAATATTAGTATTAAATTTGGAAGAAATCTGTCATGGCCGATTTAAAAAAAAAGAAAGCCATAAAACGGTTAATGTGTCTAAATGGCCATGTTTTATAAAGATCTTGCAGAAATTTATTTTCTCTAACCAATTTACTTAAATTTTGATACTCGGGGGTTTTCGAGGTCGCTGATAACGAATATGATATCCAAATGGTCGTGAACTGACCTGCAAAATGGCGGAATCAATATGGCGGCTATAAAAGTGACAAAAGAAAATTTTTCCGTTAAAGTTAATACTGTCAAGTGTAAAATATTGCTAATTACTATTTTTTAAATTCCAATTATCTCAATTTTAAGTTCCAGTAAGAAATTCAAGATTGAGGATCCTAAATGGCAATCAAAAAGTTATTTAAATTCGTTAAACTAGTAGTTCATAACACCGGCGATGTCATAAGCACTCACCGACGATTTTTAGAATACATTTTTAATTATTGTAAATATTGTTTTACTACTTTACATTAATTGATGGGAATGACATAAATTACTTACTTATAATACATAATGTAATAGAATACTGCTTTATTGGTTCCTTTACATAAAAATCCCTTAAGGGATATAGAACATGTCAACATTTCTTAAAACTAATAATATACATAACACTAACACAAAAAGACACACAATATAGATCTACATTTAAAATATACATAAAAAAAGAAATCAATGATATATAATGGAACTTAAAACTGAGACAATTGGAATATAAAAATAGAATCAGTAATATTTTAAACTTGTCAATATTAACTTTAACGAAAATATTTTTCTTTGTCATTTCTTAGCATTTTATAACCACCATATTGATTCCGACATCCTGCAGGTCGGTTAACGGCAATTTGGATATCAGATTCGTTATCAGCGACCTAGAATACCCCCGGGTATCAAAATTTATGTGAATTGGTTATAAAAAAAATCTGCAAAATTTTTATAAAACATGGCCATTTAGCCACATTTATCGTCTTCAGGTTTTCATATTTCAAAAATCGGGCGCAATAGATTTCTTCAAAATTTAATCACGAATATTTAAAGAAAATATTATCCCAATCGATTGCAAAATAAGAGCTCTAGACAATTTTGAACGAAAAAATTTTTTTCTGGATCACTTTTACAATGGCCGCGTCAAAACACCACCTTAACATTTTCCTGTAATTAATTTTGAGATCTCTTTTATGCATAAACTTTGATTTATGGGCGAAAAATGTTTTTCACTACGACAGACTTCATATTTTTAATTCCCCCACCCCATTTTTTAATGTCTAACATGGCATTAAACTTGCATAGAGGAGATCTTAAACTTCAGTTAATTTTTTTAAGGTGTTAATGAGATGCCAGTGATCGATCCTGATGCATTGATGCTGCGCATTCAAAATTCAAACAAATTGATTAACAAAAATTGTCAGACAGACAAGTTGTAATAGATATATAGGAGAGATCTTAAATCTCATTTTGAAACAAAAATCAAGGAGGTGTTATTACCTTTCCTAAAAAAAAAATAATTTATAAAAGATTAAGTCTGACAAATTAATTAACAAAAATTGTCAGGCAGGCAATTTTTTTCAAAATTGGTTCATTATTTTCCAGAAATTGCGTAAATTTCAAGCAGGTCTATTGAAAAGTAAATTTTTTTTAAGCTTAACTCAAAAATTCATACACAATAACAACTAACAAATTTTTAATAGTCTGGTGGGCGTAGCAGGATTCTTATATGTTTTGCAACCATTTTTACCCTATTTCAGGTGCTCGTAGGGGTACCGATTTTGTGATGGGAGATACCAGGATAAATCGTTACAAAGCCTGCCTGTGACGAAACAATACCGAAGGTGTGCTTGAATATTATAAACTATATCTATATATGAATATAGCGGAAGCCTACCTCAAACGAAAGAAGTCAATTGTTTACTTGACTCGCCATTACAAACCAGCTACCTATTCTCACTTTATCTGTAAATGTACTTGTAACATAGGCGCAGATTATATGATATTTATTTAATTTTATGGAATCATCTGTGGCGTTGTTCATTAAACTAACACTGTTTATTATAAATAAATAATAATAAAGTTGTAAAAAATATTTAATTTATTCCAAAAATCAATGAATTCTTCTAAGAATTGCCAGTCGACTCCCATGACATTGCTGTAATTATGAACAATTCCTTTTTAAGAGTTTCCAGTTGATAATTAGATAAAGCATATTATAGTTAAGGTGCCCGCCGGGAAAATTTTTCCTGATACATACTCTCTCCAAACTTCGTCTATGGCTTCATTGGACCTAGTCTGACAGCATTTTCCTCTATCATTTTTTTTGTTTTTGGGGCGTTTTCCCGCTAGATTTTCCGAAACATGTCATTTTGACGGCATATAAAAAATTTATAGATACTGTTATTTTTCCAAGTAGAATAGCTTAAAAACGTGAATTGAAACGTGAAAAAATAATTGTCTGACAATAAATGTGGGTCATTGGGCGTGTCCGCTATATCGAACATGTCGGAAAAACGACTATAAGAAAATTTATTAATAACCAGCTGATTTTCGCTGTATTAATTTATTAAAACATACAAAAACAAGTTTTCATATTGTCTGACGAAAATAATTTTCCGATTTCCCAGTCTGACACGTTAAAGTTGTCGGTTTCATGACAGCAAAAAATGTATACAATTACAAATTTTTTTGATCTTTAAATAAAATTTATAATACGTTAAAAAAATTGTCTGACGGCGAAATAGAGCCTTTTAGCTGGAAATGTTAAATAAAAGGTTTTTCTAGGTGGTTGTCAAGCTACGCTTGGATGTTACATTCATATGTATATATTGACGCTATATTTATAAATAACAAGCTGATTTTTTCAATATAGCTTAATAAAAATAAATCAAATCCAATTTTTTAACAGTCTGACAAAACGTGTTTTTCAGCCTGACGCCTGGAAAATACAATTTTTTAATATTGCAATTTACTTCAAATTGTCATGATTATCTCATACTAATCATTGAAAAATCATTTTTACAGTGTCAAAAATCATAAATAAATTGCTTGAACTTCGCGCTTGAAAATATATCGTTTTTTTACAAGTTCACCTGTGTACGTACATCTGTTTAGTACGCATTCTCTATAATACAACATAGGAGTGTGGAACGTCTTAGTAGTAGTATAGTACACGTAAAACAATCAGAGATGGTATTCAAACAAAAAATTACAGGTAGGCTTAAATGTTTAAGGTAATTTTTGTTATTTTATAATTTTAATTTCAATTTTTAACAGAATATTATTTTTTTATTTAAAAAATTGAAGGACTTGATGCCGCAAGTATGCCACCCTCAAAAGAAGAACTTTTACAGCAAATTAAAAGAACAATGTACATTTCCAATATATGGTGCAATGCCTATTTAAGATGTCCAACCTCATTTAAACCGGAGGATTGTGGGTGGACATTGATTGATAATCAGTTCCATTATTATTGTTTTGACGGGCCTCAAAGTCCTTCATTTGATGATGTAAGTATAGGTAAGGTGTTAATTATGTTCACTATTTTCAATCGCTACAAGTACAAGCCAGAAATTCTTTTAACAATTTATTTTTCCATCAACCAATTTATGAAAAAAACTAAAATAATTATCTCCCCTTTGAAGGGATCAAAGATTTTATTTTAAAGTTTTTTAAAACTTATTTTTAATTATCAAATTAACAGGTTTAATTCTAAATTATTATATATTAATTGAACTTTTTATACAAAATTTTTCCTAAAAAATTCCGAAAAGTAGCTGTCACACATTTCATAGCTTTTTCAATTGTATACTTCAATAAATTTTAACATTTTTAACAGTCCTTACATTGATTTTAAGTAATTAGTTGTACAATTTATTATCTCAGCATCCCCTTAAGATACAATTCCTTTAAGTAAATATTACTACATTTTCAGATTCGGTTCATCAAAGTGGTATTGAAATTGAGTATGACACTGACAATGATGATTTATCAACTGATGATTCAGTTGATGATGAAGATGATGAGGAAAGCGAAGAAAATAATTTTTTATAATATTAAAGTTTTTTACAGTAAAATAAATCGTATAATTTAATAAAGTGCGGACTGAACAAAATTTTTAGGGCGATGCCAGAAAAATTAGTTTTTCAATTTTGGAAATATGTCGCTTTTCTGCTGCAGAAATTCGTTTTTCATGTAATAGGATAATTTTTAGCATCGCCCTAAAAATTTTTTTGGTGCATAATGTTTATTTTTTTTTATTCCCTGCATACTTCATATATTTTTGATGCAAAATTCCAGACTTTTTAATTCATATATTTACCGAAAATGGATTAATTGTTTTTTCATTTATAAAAGGTACTTTGTTATAACTAATATTGTAAAGTGTTATCTTATAACTTGTTTCAAGACCTTTAATTTGGGCCCTGGATGAAAATTTTCGGACTAGTAGTACCGGAGATATAGCGATTTTAAACGTACTAAAAGACAATTTTTCGCTGCTTTTTTCTACAAAATGTTTTACGTCTTTTTCAATATTATCGAACTTAAAACTTGGGAAAGTCGAATTCAGATAGTCTAAAAGAGTTCAAAAAATTCAAAATAAAGATTATAAAATAAGTAAGTTGAAATACCGTATCTTTTTTAACCGTCTTCTCGACTAAACGAAATTTCATTTTTTTATCGCCCTAACTTCGACGGCCGCTATTGGAAAATTATGTTTTTTCGTCAGACTCTCGTTATGCCCCACTGTATTTGTCAGATACTTATACCACAAATTCAGTACCTATTTTCTGCATATAATTTTCCAATGTCTGAAGGTTATGAATACATTTTTTGCTGTCATGAAACCGACAACTTTGACGCGTCAGACTGGGAAATCGGAAAATAATTTTCGTCAGATAATATGAAAACTTATGAAACATTTTCTTTATAGGATTTTGCAAACAGTGGAAAGAAAAGCTATCTATGAGAACTAAAGGAAAAACTATATATATAAAAATATTAATGAAATCTTGGCATTCTTTCGATAACCTGACTTCTGGTTATGCTAACAAGTAAAATTCTGATTTGCCATTCTCATTTTAACACTAGCATCCAACCTAGTCCCCTACGGCTAAGCAGGCTAAACTAGTATCGACATGATCCCCTACGATATGTAAATTCAGTTAAAAATGAGAACAAAGGCCTGAAAATAATTTATTTACGTACCTTGTCTTTAAAAATGTTTTCATTCTAATGAATTACATTTTCATAAAATCTCATTCAGTTTCTTGGAAATGCTTGGAAATGCTTAGCCTTTGAAACGGTTTTCGTCCTTATTGTGGACTCAAAACAAATAATAAATAATTCACTTTTAAATATGAAAACTTGTTTTTGTATGTTTTAATAAATTAATACAGCGAAAATTAGCTGGTTATTAATAAATTTTCTTATAGTCGTTTTTCCGACATGTTCGATATAGCGGACACGCCCAATGACCCACATTTATTGTCAGACAATTATATTTTCACGTTTCAATTCACGTATTCTACTTGGAAAAATAACAGTATCTGTAAATTTTTTATATGCCGTCAAAACGACATGTTTCGGAAAATCTAGCGGGAAAACGCCCCAAAAACAAAAAAAATAATAGAGGAAAATGCTGCCAGACTAGGTCCAATGAAGCCATACACGAAGTTTGGAGAGAGTATGTATCAGGAAAAATTTTCCCGGCGGGCACCTTAACTATTAGTACTTATGACATCTCTTATTTTATTATGTTTATTATATCTATTAGAAATAAAAATCGTAAATAAATGCCTGGTAAGTGCCACCTGACCTATATGAATATTTCTAACTGCTTTTCCGAAAATTTCCAAAATAACTAATTTGTAATTATGCAAAATTTTTCAAATGGCAACAGGTTTTAGACACCTAGTAGTTAAATATTAATTTTCAGGACAAATCCCTTGATCCCTTCAAATCTAAAATCTGTTTGATGTTAACCCAAATACACAAGTTGATTGGTGGATAATGATTAAAATATCGATAATATACGCTTATCAATTATGCAGTGAAAATTGAATAAAACTATATTCAAAACATTCATTTTGTCAACAAAAAAACGCTGCACATAAAAGAAGTGTGGTCATAATTATACGTGTGTATTGTTAACTTAATAAGTTTAACTCTTTATCTTCAAATTTGTTGTTGTTTGTTAATATTGTTATTGTTTAACGTGCATACAGGGGAGAAAAAGTGGACATGTTACAAAATTTTTGGAGAATTCCATAAAAACTCCAGAGAGGCCGCAGATTTGTATTCCCAAAGGTATCAGAACAGACATCAACCCTGTTTTCAATATTTTCCAATTGTGGAGAAACAAATCAGGAGAGGAACTGATAACAATATTGCAGCTTTTTCCGTTGATGAGGCGCTATAAATTAATGTGTTGGTTTTTGTAGAAGTGAATTCTATTGCTTCTACTAGAAAAATTGGCCACGAGGTGCAAATTAATGATGATTTAGCAAGAAAGATTCTAAAGAAATATAGTACCGCTCGTTTAAATATCAAGTGCACCAAATAAACCAGCGAAATACGAAGATGGCAACCGAAGATTAGGTTATTGTGACTGGCTACTTGAGAACAATACCACTAACTCGAATTTTGTTTCTTTGATATAGTTTTCTGTATTGTTGGTATCGGCGCCTAATACGTTAATATTTCTTATAACGAATTATCATGCCGATTGTTAAAATGCAAATTTCTCGAAAACGGTCAATTTCTAAGAATAATGACAAATATACTTTTTTTCGCCAAAATGAGATAAGTTTAGGATTGTTTAATAAAAGAAGCAATAAAGTTACGGGTAAAAAAGTTAAGAGTACATTTACACCTTAAACACTGCTTATGTGGCACCCTCTAGGATCTACACAAGAAATAGGAGCAGATTTGAATTTCTCGTCTCAAAGAACCCCTATTCATTAATTTCATAACAATATTTGAAAAGCTTTGTTATGTGAGACAATTCAAAATATAATATTGACTTTAACACCCTATATCTCTGTTTATATCAACTTTTGTACTAAGGTAAGCTTAGCTACATCGCAATATTTTAATATTAGAAATTCACTATTACTCTGTGGACCATTACTTACGGACCACCCGGTATATCCTGAGGCTATTTACATGTTATACTTTATAATGAAGAAGAAAAATTAGAAAACTGCTAGATTACTAGATGGCCTCGTCATGTTCATTATAAAAATATTTTTGTTCATCTCTGTGTACAAATAATTCTTTTAATTTAAATTTCAGGCAATCCACGCGAAGCCCAGATCAATTATCCTCTGTCCTATATCAGAATGTATTTGACGTTTATTTCTTTCCATGTGTGACACACGCTTGAATGCAAATTCAATCCCCGAGAACATATTTCAAGACTTCACCCTCTAAACAAACAATATTAACATGGCACAGCTAAGTAGATTTCATCTTTCTTCACTAGAATTCTGTCACCATGGCAACGCCCTGAATAAGAACAAATGGATATAGGATATTTCCGAAAAACCGTTATGTGGCTAGGCTATAACGGAGTGAGATAGGCGGAATATTGATTAATGGACCTTTTATCAGCAAGATTATACGGGAGGATCTATGTGAAAAATGTTGTATTTTCTATCTAGCTATTCTAGTTTTCTTTTTTCTGATAGGGTCTTAGATATTTGAATAAAAATAGGTTATCAATTGAAGTGAATGGTCCGGCCCGGAAAATAGAGAATACGGCCATAAGACGAAATTTTAGGTTATCAAATTATCTGAGTTGTTGTTTGAGGTCTACAAAAGCAAGTCAAACTAATGCGGATATTTGGTAAGCCGTGGCACATACATTTATGTGCATGCAAAAAAGTGCATTTTTCGTGAATTTTGCTCCCTTACTTCCCTCGCATACCGAAGGGAAGTATTGTATTCGAGAAAAAAAACATCCTCCAGATTTTTTCAGATTTTTACGTTTCAGATTATTTGGATTACGAAAGTATAGGTTTTCCAGTTCCGTCAATCTGTCTGTTGGTGCATTAACCACTCGACGGAGAACAGTCAGATTTGGTAGGTAGCTGACGCTACCGATTAATTTTTTTTTTCCGCGAATATCATTCTTGTAACGTCAGATAGTACATTATGATAAAAATATGCGCTTACATACAAGGTGAGCCGCCAATAACACGAAGCGAATTTTTAAATTTGATGTGCTTATGCTGAAACAACAAAATTTTGAGAAAATTATTTTTGAAATGAAATGTACTGTTTTATAATTACTAGTCATAGGATTAGATTGAGCTCATGTTACTTTTAATCAGGAGATCGAGATCTATAACATACTAAAAATTTAGATAATTTAACCGAGAAACATCATTTATAAGAAAAAGTGCGGGGTCCCTTGTTAAGGTATTTAGACAAGCCTTCAATATTGGGCACCTATTATTTAATATTGAATTTTAGCTGTCGGATAACTACTCTGTATATTTTTTTGACCAAAAGTTGTCAGATTTTATGCCGTTTCGTAATTAATAATTTTTTATATTGACCGTTCTGCATACATAAAGGGGGAGGTTCGAAATAGTTATATGAATATGAATGAAAATGTATTGTTTAATTATTATTTAAACTTCTCTTATGATATTATGTCGTTAATAAGCATTTAAGAGACCACTAGGGCCCAACATTGCACGCATAAGTGCATTCCAACAGCGACTATTAGACGTTTCTTGGGATCTGTTCAGTGTAGAATTTGAAAATTGAGCTAAGAGGGTTTTTAAATATGGCGAATCTAACGGAAATATGCGTGTTACTTCCACCTACACCGAATGTAGCAGCTAACTTTGTTATTTTAAATGGAACACCCTATATTTTATTTCATATTTGTATTCCCCATAAAATTTTGGCTTGGATTTATGTACCATAATATACTCTTTAACCTATCAGTTTTCAAGATAATTAATATTTTTGGAGATTTTTCACGGTTCCTGTACATCCGAAAAAAATTGATATCTTCTCTCATGTGGCCGATTAAGAGACCTTTCAAACTCATACAAATGGCCTATGATCTAACTAAAAATTGTCTTATATTCTTACAATATATGAGAAAGGTACGTTATTTTCACAGTCGAACATTGTTTCAGTTCAAACGTCTAAAAGACAATTTTCTCAAATTGGAACCCATGTATATTTTCACAGAATTTAATAGCGTTGAATTCTACATCGATTGATATACCTATCTCTCTCAGTTTTTCTATCATGGACGAAGTTTTGTACAATTTAAATATACAATCAGTACTGTATAATGTACATACAGCTACATACATAGTAGGCAATGAAAAATTTCAGAATGCTTTGCCTTATCAATATCAAAACCGTGTTAGTGTTGCCCAGTGGTAGTTACAGTACAGGAGCGTAGTATTTGTTCACTTAGAATCCTGAGTTTTTTTTAAAGGATTATATGAACTAAATTTTCCAAAGAATGAATTTTTAACGACGAAATGTACGCCACTGGGCACAATAAAATTCTCATGCGAAGGGAGAATCAAATGTTCAGAACTAATTTAGCTTTAACGTTTTCTGCTTATAAGTAGATGACAAGTACAAGTATCATATCTACTAAAAGAATTTAAATAGCAATAAATACGTGGAAATGTTGTGAACTGTAGTTGTTACTTTTATTGATAATAATTTGCCCTTAAATATTTATAATTGCATGTGTTATCAAATGGATAGTTGCGGTCCACATAATACATAAGAAGTGTATGACGAATCGTTAGTAGCATCGTTCGAATTTAGGTGGTTTGGCTACCCAGGGACTTGGAGATAGCCAGCAAGGTCCCTTGATTTGGTCCCCTTCGACTTTCACCTTTGGAGTAATATCAAAAATATTTGCTTGTCAACAGGAACGTGGAGGGCATTTTGAATAGCTGTTGCATTAAATATTTATATTCAATATGTTCATTAATTTTGTAAATTTTGTTCCTGAGCATTTGTTATAAATCTAATATAAAGTGGTCTCTTATTTTTTATGTTATTATGTTGATAATAAACAAATGATTAAAAATCATCTACATGATTGTTCTCGTTTGTGATAAAAAAGAAACAAGTTAAGTGATTTGTATTGGCTACTAACAAACAGTGCCGACTTTGCATGTACATTTTACAAAAATTCGTCCATAATTAAAAAACAAATAGAGTTAGGTATAGGAAATTCCAACATCAATTGGTGCAGAATTTAATACTCTATTAAATCATGTGAAAATACATGGGGATTCTGTTTGAAAAAACAGACTTTTGGACCTTTGAACTAAAACAATGTTCGACTGTGAAAATAAAATGCCTTGTATGATATTGTGAAAATAGACAATTTTCAGTTAGATCACAAAGTACCTGTATGAGTTTGAAAAGAAAGTCTCTAAATTGGCCACATGACAGAAGATATCGATTTTTTGAGAAGGGAACCGTCAAAATCTCCAAAAACATTAATTATCTTCAAAACTGGTAGTTTTAAGAGTATACTGTGGTACATAAACCTAAGCTAAAATTCTATGAGGAATCCAAATATGAAAATAAAACATAGGATGTTTCATTTAAAATAATAAACTTAGGTGCCACATCCGTTATAAGCGGAAGTGACACATGCATGGAAATATTTTCGTTAGATCCACAATGGGCTTGTTCCATGATATTCTTTTTATTTGGTTTTTATACTTTTTCATATAGTACTCGCTATTCTCATTATACACTTAAAATTTCGTATTATTAACTTTTTCCATTCTCGAGATATAAGGAGTTGAAATTGGTAATAGTTGCAAAAACCGAGCACTCATATGTGACGTCACTATACGTAAGTGACGTAAAAAAATGGCTTTCTGGGATCTTTCAAATTTAACCTGAAAAGTCGAAAAACATGGAATTTTTAAACGCTGGTAACTAAATAAATACGTCGAGTGAAAGTTCGTTCTATGTCTCTAAGGAAAGGAGAAGGTCGGCGATCAATTCTAATCGTAAATTGCATTGTCAAAATCGAAAATTCGTCCCGGCAGGAGCGATAGAAAATTATAATTATTTGACATTTCACCAAATTGTACTCCACTACTGTCAAGTTGTAAACAAAACAAACAATACTTTGAAAATACTTATAATTATAACAAGTAAGGAGCATCAAGTCTATTGAGATCGCCGAGTCTATGCGTATAGTGACGTAGCGCCTGGCCACGCCCCATTTTCGCGAGATGGAGATTTGTAATAGTTTCTAAGATACTCAACGTGCGAATAAGATTCAAATTTTTTGCAGATCCATTAATTTATACTTGCACTTTCGATTTATGAAATAAAAAAAAATGCGGAACAAGCCCATTTCCAGAAACCCCCTTAGACCAATTTTCAGAGTTCTAAACTGGACATATCCCAAGAAACGTCTAATGGCCTCTTTGCGTGAATAACCCTGTAGGTGTAGATGCATAATAAATTAACTCTGGAAAGAACGGTTTAATGTTTAAAATTTCTCTGAAAAAAATTATAGTCGGGGGTTTATGGTCATT
This sequence comes from Stenurella melanura, assembly GCA_963583905.1. Classification (NCBI taxonomy): domain Eukaryota; kingdom Metazoa; phylum Arthropoda; class Insecta; order Coleoptera; family Cerambycidae; genus Stenurella; species Stenurella melanura. The sequence goes on along the minus strand of OY757315.1, from coordinate 40,033,302 downwards.
GATTACACATCTGTCGTAGGAATTGGATAATTTGAAATGGCAATAAGCTGATATTTAATATTCCTTAAATTCATAGTAAAGGATTGTAGGTAAAATAATGTGTCGTCAGGTGTTTGGGAGAAACATATAAAAAAAAATTAAAAACGAAACTTATGTACACAAAACACATTTTCTCCTCGAGGTCTCCATGACTTAACAGAACAAAATGGCATATGTTAAAAACTATTACAAACTTTTCTGAAAATCTTAATATGGAAGATTTGTTTTCTGAAATTCAATGTGTATGTTTAATTCACGGTTATAGTAGTCCAAAACTATGCAAACACATGTGAAAAGTTATAATACAATTCAGCACGTCCCCATGCTAATAAACATTAATCAGTATCCATACAAACTACGTGTCGTTAGTTAGACAAAATTAAGTAGTTCCTTGTTTCACCGGCACCTTCGCCAAAAATTTAAATGTAGGAATTGTAGCATTTTTGGGAGTCGCAAGATAAAATATTGGTTATAATTTTATAGTATACACTAGTATACAGTATACGTTTACAATTGCACAGTTCCTGGAAGTCTTGATATCGAAGTTTCGTTTTCTGAAATTCAATGTATTTATATTTAATTCTTGGGTATACAGAGTGACTCGTTTAAGGCGGCCATTAGAGCAATTCCCACTTGCAAATGAGATAGACATTTGAGATTTGGTTCCCTACCATAGTCTACCATTGCGACACCGAAAATGACAGTTACAATTTGGCAACCCATCACCGTTACTTTTGTTACCATGTTTTTTTTCATAAAAAAAATTTCATTCGGTTACCTGATCGGTGAAGGTCGTCCTTAGTACGGATCCTGTACTATGAGTAAGAGTATTCCATTATGTTGCACAAACTGACGTCAAGTTATTTTACTTTCACATCCACATAGTGGGGTGGAAGTGTAGTAATCGTAAAAAAATGTCAATTTTTTTAGTTTAAATAGGTTCAGAATGCCACAAACGTCGAGATTTCAAATTTGAGCAAGAAAATATGTTCAAGGCTATATTCAATTGAAAATTCAATAATTTTTTTTTTCCATACCTTCAGCAAAAAAAAAGGTAACACTAATGGAAATTAAGAAACCTACAGATTATGCAAACATGGGGTTGTTTACGTTTTTCCGTTCAAGGCTATACGGTTGCTAGGTTTAAAGAGGTGAATCGAAAGTAGTATCTTCACTGATCTGGTAATCAAATAAATTATATATCAAAATAAAGATAATTTTATTGCGAAACGGTAAGTATAAGGTTGCTTGTGAAAAATCGTTCAAGAGTCAGAGTTCTAAGGCTTTGAAATTTAAAAATTGAATCGTATGAAAGTGTGCGAGAAAGAGAGTCTGTCCATTATATCCAGTGCGATAGAGGAGGACGCAGCATAGCAACTGGGCCCATATGAAAGAGGGCGCACATGCTCTGTGAGGTTGAAAAGTTAGTTAACGGCAAGTATCGTTTTGGAGCAACTGACAATATACTCCAAAATATGTCTGGGACTTTCCATTTTTTTGGGAGCCAATCATTTTTTTCCATATGTGATCCCTCAAAACGGCGGTTTTTTAGCTTTTCGCAAACGCGTACCTCCCGTTTTTTACGATAACTTACCATTCCCAAAATGACGCTTTTATGTGATTCCCAATCACCAAGTTAACTTTTGCTAATGTGAAAAGAAAAAAATTCGAAAAAATTAAGAAATTTTAATTAAATGAACATCAAAAGCACTTGCAATAGCAGAAAACCCAAGAAATATGAACACGTGTGACTGCCATCGTGAAAGGAAGGGCTAAACTTATAAAACATGTCTATCCTGTAACCTTTTGGTTAATTTTCAATGGCAAGGTCACTGTTAAAATAAGCCCTCCTGCGCCCTCCTCTATCGCACTGGATATAATGGATAGACTCTCTTTCTTGCACAATTTCATACTCTTCAATTTTTAATTTTCAAAGCCTTAGAACTATGAACGGTTTTTCACAAGCAACCTTATACTTATCGTTTCGTAATAAAATTGTCTTTATTTTAATACATAATTTATTTGGTTACTAGATCAGTGATGGTCCCACTTTTGATTCACCTATTTAAACCTAGCAACTGTATACCCTTGAATGGAAAAACGTAAACAACCCTGTCTGCATAATCTATAGGTTTGTTACTTTCGATTAGTGTTCCATTTTTTTTATTAGAAGATCGGTGAGGGTAGGGGAAAAAAGTTAATTATTGAATTTTCAATTGAATATAGCCTTGAACATATTTCGTTAAGCAATCCATAACCGTTACTTTTGTTAGTATATTCTTTTCACAAAATATAGATTTCATTCGGTTACCAGATCGGTGAAGGTCGTCCTTACACGGATCTTAAACTATTAATATTCTCCTATTATCACAAAAATATGACTAATAAAAATATGATTTAATACGTCATTAGTTATATTTGTATATGATACATTCCAACTGGATAAACCTGAGTAAAAGTATATAACATCACATATATCAATGGCATGGGTAGGCCACCCAGTTCTATCCACTTTACCTGTTCTTCGGCTTATATTCTACTATTACATATTCAATTACATTTTATGCATGTAAATTTAAATTTAAGCGTAAAATTTCATAAAACCGTACTAGTGAGACCAGAGAACACGACAATGTATAACTGCATATAAGATGAAAAATAAATTGCTCTAAATAAAGTTTTTACTAACAATAACTGTAATTTCAGCTACCGCTGTGTGAGAAAAGAGTTTACTTTAGTCGAGAACACGTAACTTTCTTTAAGTTTTCTTTAATAGCGTTTAAAACTACACGAGTTAGTTGTTAAGACGAATTTCGTTTTAAAATGTATATATCGTCCATCTTAGTACGTATGGGCATTTCTGAGTTTTGCATGTTTTACAAGAAAAAGCAAAAACTATAATGGTTAATATTTAAATGTCCCCATTATTTTCATTTCGTTATATTGCAAAATCATATCTTAAGCATATAACTCAAAGAATAATTTTCTTATTGTTACTCTATGATATAATTTTGCAATATTACGGAACACTAATAATAAGGCCATTTAAATATCGACCATATTCGTTTATTTAACAGAAGAGAGCAACAACGAACAATTAGTAACAGAAACGTCTAACTGACGTTCACGTTTTTTATAAAGCTTGTGATTTTCCTGTGGGCAACTTTCCCTATGTCTTCAAGGGTTAATTCCACCTTTTCTAGGTTCTAGCCTAGTGCGAATTAACATCTTGTTTTCGCAAAGAATGTGTTCCACAGTTTCTATTGCGGTACTACAGTATCAGCATATTCTGCCTTGCCCATATTCTAAAGATGATGTCTCAAGGGGCAGTAACCTGTCAAGAGGCCTGTTATCAGCCCTAAGTCGGACTTTTCGAGTTCGAGAAGCCTTGTGGCATTCTTTGTCGAATAAATGATGAACTTGTTCGCTTATTTTTGGCCTGATGGATTTCTCCAGTTTCCTGTTTCTTCTCCCATGTTAGGATCTCCTCCCTTATGTGTCCTCCAGATAAGCCTCAAAACGGTTCGCGTCCACAGAATGAAGCTTTAGCTTTTTTTTGCAAGGGTGTCGACTAATTCATTTCCTTCTATTCCCTCATGCTCTGGCACCCACATCAAGGTAACCTTGTTTTTTTCAGTTGCATCAAGGATTGTTTGCATTCACAGACAGTATGAGACTCAAGGGTACAGAACCTCAGACCTTTTAATGCTGCCTGGCTATGACCAACAAGATCACCTGGTTTGAAAGAGAGTACCTGCTGCAGTGTTGAGGCACTGGGTGCTGCCTCCTTCCATACATGCAATTGTAGAGTAAGTAGGTCTAGCATTGTCTCCATAACTGCTTTGAGACAGGGGGCGGTAGCTCAGTGGTTTAGCGCGTCTAGCTTGCATACTGGGCGTACCTAGCGAAGTAGGTTCGATCCCTGCTCACCGCGAAATAATTTTAATTATAAAATTATCCCCAAGATGTGGTTTGGACTCCACTATAAACTGTAGGGCCTCGCTTCTCTTTACCTTACACAAAATCATTCTGGATTTTCAAGGAGTTACCTCGGTGACTTGAGAAACGGTTAAGAAAAACATTTTAAGACAGGAGCCCATTGCCTTGTGTTAGATTTTGGCCACCACGCACATGATGCATAGGTTACCATGGGTCTCATAATCGAAAGAGAACACCAGTAGATTATTTTCGGTTTTAGACCCAAGTCTTATCAAACAGCCTGCGACACGTCCAAATATCTACAGTGGCTTTGGTAAGCATTCTTTCCAAATGCAAGGTCCAGATAAGTTTTTGATCCAGAATTATTCCTAGATATTTAACTTCACTGGAAAAGTTCAGCACTGTTCCATTTAACACAAGAGCTATTAAATTTAATTTTCTCCTTTTGGTAAGCAGAACAATGATTGTTTTGCTCGAATTGACACTGAGGCCCTCTTGCGAGCATCGCCTGGATATTATGTTTAAGGCTATTTTAAATGCCTATAACCAGGCCATGCAGAGCATTTACTGTCGATTTTCCAGATTGCTAGGCAAATTGTTTTGGATGAAGTGGAGCCTGTGTGAGAGTTTCACTTCTGATATGCTCACCCAGGATTTTCTTCATTGTTTTCAAGAGAAAACAGGTTAAACTAATGGAGCTATATGATTTACGTTCCTCCGATGGGCGCCTGCCTATCGTTGGAATAAACGACACCTTAACTTCCCTCCAAGCTTGCGGAATGTACGCAAGTGAATAGCTTGCTTTAAACATGCTTCTCAAGTATGGGATAAGTTCCTCAATGCCATGTTGAAGTCATGCAGGAATAATGCCATCCATGCCTGGTAACTCAAATGGCTTGAACCTGGACACCGCCCAATTTTATTAGAGGTGAAAATGTTGTTTCCTAACCTTCTTTCTTCTTTAGCGGGACGATGTACATCCTCTTCCAGATAGGTTTGTGCTAGTTCACCTTGAATGACGCGGGAGTCAGGGAAATGAGTACCTAAAAGTACTCTTATAATTTCCTGCTGACTCTCTTGCGGATTTTAAGTATGCCTATACTATTTGAGTGGTCTTTTGCAAGGACTTTTTGCAGACAGGCTGCTGGGGCTATTTCATCTATTGCTTCTCAGAACCTGTGACCTCCTTCTAGACCTTGTCAGTTCTTTATTGTATTCCGTAAGGGCTTTACTGTAGCTCTCTCAGTCTCCAGAGCTCTTGGCCATATTGAAGGTATTTCTAATCTCAGGTCTGAGATGACTGAGTTCCCTATTCCACCTAGGCTCTCTTTGGAGTGTCTTTTGCTTTATAGGGCAACTTTTCTCATAACAGGAAATCATGAGATGTTGTAGCTTATAGGAGACTATATCTAATTCCTCTATTGTGACGATAGAACCTCTGATCTTAAGTGCTCTCAATAAGTACTCCAGTCCGTCAGTGTATGATGTAATTTTTGTTTAATTTTTTAGTAATCGGGGTTGACTTAAAAATCATGAATTCTTAAAAATAAAAAATCACGATTAATTTTAGAAAAATTAAAAAAAAATAGTATTTTTATTTATTTATTTTTTTTTACATAAACATCCCAATAATTGATATTAATAATGTATTTAATTCTTATGTTAACAAAGATACTTCTTGTTTAAACTTTCAATTGCTATACATTGTGTACTTTGTACCTATAACTGTAAAGCACACAGCAAATTTCAAACATTTATTTATAAAAACAGTTGAAAATTACTTATCATTTATTTTCTGAAACCTATATCTATTGCATTGAATAGGCTTCAAAGAAACGATGCAATTTTATCAGACGTCGCGTCGTTGAATAATTTAGAATACTTGAGTCGCTTATTGATGAAACTGTATTTACTTTGGCAAATGCAAAAATATAGATACCGGTACGATCAGTGTACCACACCATATCATTTGCTAGCCTTTATTCTAGACCCTGCGGAAACAAAACATACATTAACAGAAAGCGAAAAGAATCGTGCTTTAGAAACCGCTAACGAATTATATCCCGAAAGTGGTTTACTGCCACTTACTATTAAATTTTTAGCAAAGTCTCAGCCTTTTGCCGATATTACGAAGAAATTCTTAATATCACAAAACCCGTGTACTTATGGAAATCCCATAGAAATATTGATACTTTTGACAAATTACTCCTGATTATCAAAAAATTATTTTCTGCTGCAGCTTCTTCAGCCCCGGTTGAGAGAATATTTTCAACATTTGGTTAGATTCATTCTAAGAAAAGGCCGCTAAATTCGTTTTTTTGTACAAGCATTACAATTAACTTAATTTATAAATTTTTGTTTTCGAGTAAATCATGTTTTATTTTCTTTATAAGTTAGTTCTGTTTAATTTCCTTATTTTGTGTTTCTTTCATTTTCCGCTTTTAAGTAGGCACCTAATTTATACCGTAAATTTAAGAAGGTAAATTTTATTATATTTAACCTAACTACTCTTTTTATTTGAAATTTTCTTTTTAGTTTCATTTGTATCTAGCTTTTAAATAAACTGTACTGCTTATTTGAATTTTCTGAAGTTTGATTTACTTACATCGTTGCACTACTTGATTTAAATCATCGTAACCCTGTTTGTAATTGTTTAAATTCATGCCCAAAATTTTACTTTTTTTTTATTTTTAAGAAAAAATTAGAATTACTTTAGTACTTCGCAAATATCTCAAAAACTTCTCAAGTTAGATAAAAAGACAAGAACCAAATTAAAGACAATTAAGTTCTCCATAAATTCTTTTGAGAGGATATGAGAAACTTCCCAAACTTAACAAAGATTTCACTATAATTGTTCTTAAAAACCTGACATTGGGGCGGATGGGCGACAGGCGGACAAATGGGCGCACAGGCGACGCACGAAAGGGCATACAAACAAGCAGACAGATATTTTGAAGAGCATCCAAAATTCGAATATTAAAATTCTTTCCTACCGTTTTGCAAATATGCCGATTAAAGTGCACTATATCCTGAGTTTTCGTATTTGCAAAGAGTATAATAATAATATTCATATAAAGTATAAACTTTATCTACGACTATAACAATAAATATTAACATAATATTTCATTCTCACTAACCGATTTCGTCATTCCTGCTACAATTATTATTTAACTTGATTTGACAACGTTCAAACTATTCAAACATGTCAAATCACCTTCCTCCCCTTAATAATAATGGACCATTCTATTTTCTTTTACACGTTACATCGGTTGGTTAAGTTAGGCATGAAGTTAGAGGTGATTGGCTGTACGCACTGAGTTATTATTAATCACGCTGTTTGTTTAAAAGCAGTTGATTACACTGGTTTACAAAAAACAAAATTTTCTTCTCCACGGACTAAACCTATCACTCCTTAAGTATTTTTGTGTGTTGAATCCGAATATTTAATTTAAAATATGTTCTACCGTGCAGATTTCAGGTAAATCCCAGTTTTATTGTCTAAATACGGTTCTTTGCCAAATTTCGACGGAAAATGTTTTTACATGAGGGATTCTTACCTCAAAACATAATTAAAAGTACAATTTCCTATCCTTACGAATTCGTCCTCAGACAAGGCTGCTCTGCCCTCCAACTGGTAATAAAGGGCAAAAAGGGCAAGAAGTCGATGTTATTGAAAATAGAAGTGCAGGGTGTGTTTTCCTATATATTTATTAATGTTCAACACAACCGCGACGTTAAAAAAGAGCACTCTGCCCTACAATGGGCAATAAAGGGCAAAAATGGACAAACACTCAATTTTATTGAAAAGAGAAGTGCGAGGTGTGTTTTCCTATGTATTTCCTAATGTTGAACATGAATCCGATGTTAAAAGGGCACTCCGCTCTCCAAATAGGTGACAAAGTCTGTGGCTGACCACAGAACGGGTAACAACTTGACAGGATCCTTACGAACGGCTAAAACCCTTCCAAAGTTTGCAGAATGCTTGGGTTTACACTAGCTAGGTCAAGTTAGGCTACTCGTAAAAACCACTACACCTTCAAACAATAAGCGATTAATATTTTTCCCTCTTTAGCCGTTTATTGCCCTTCGGAGAGCGGTGTGCCCTTTTTAACATCGGATTCGTGTTCAAAATTAATAAATGCATAAGGAAACACACCTCGCACTTCTATTTTCAATAGAATTGAGATCATTTCCTTGTTTTACTATGTCGGCATCGTGTGCAACATTAAAGAATTCATAGAAAAACACACCTCGCAGTTCTTCTTTCATTAAAATTGAGTATTTGCCCTTTTTTGCCCTTTATTGCCCGTTCTAAGGCTTTTTTAACATTGTATCCGTGTTCAACGTTAAAAAGTACGTAGGGAAACATACCTCGCATTTATTTAATCCCCCGTTTTGAAAAACCTGTAATTCTTTGTCACTAAATAATTCAAAACATTTCTGACATGGCCTGAATGCAATTTTTAACTTAGAGAAGCTATATTATCGTATAAGTATCACATTAATTAACTGTATGCCCGACAGATCTCACCTTGAGCACCAAAATATTTTTCCACAATACTTGTAGCGCGCCTTGATTTTTTAATTTTAAAGCGTTACTATTCAACCAATACTGAACAAACTATATGTCGTTGCATTCAGCATTAAATTCTACACATGCTTTGTTTAAACTATTTTTCCATATAACTTATCGTTTTTCAAATAGAAAATATTTAGAGAAGTTAGAAAACCAAAATTTTACTTTTTTTGCAACATTTTTAGTTAGATATTAGATATTCTTAGATCTTGTATTTTTTATAGTAAAACATATACTTCTTGAAGTATTCTCTTTTTTAGAAAAAAAGATCGGACAACTACGACGCGCGACGGAAGATACGAATGTTTTTCAAATAACCCTATCCGCCATCTTGATTTGTATATTACTGGAGAAAAATCAATTTTCAAAAATGCCGACATGCCATTCGGTCATCCAATAGACCTAAATAATCAGAAAATAAAGAGTTTTCAAACTTGGCAGGACATCTACGCAAGCGGACCCTATGATACTAGACTAATAGGGAAACATACCTCGCATTTCTTTTTTCAATCAGATTTAGTTTTTGCCCTTTTTTGCCTTTACTACCCTTTAGAGGGCAGAGCAGATGGATTCATAATTATCGCCCAAAAATACATGGGCAATGGTAACTTTTTATTATGTTTTGGGGTAAGGAATAGTAAGGATCCCTCTTGTAAACACATTTTACGTCGAAATTTGGCAAAAAATCGTATTTTGACGATAAGAACCGGGATTTTTTCGAAATCTGCGAGGCAGAATATTTTTTAAATTGATAATTCGGATTCAGTACAATAAAATATATAAGAAATGACTCCTTGAAGCAGAAAACTTTGTATTTTTGTAGACCAGTGTTAATTAATAAATAATGTTATGTATTACACCCCCTTGAAACTAGCGATTGATATGCCTATGCCTAATAGTGAGTGACTGGAAACTTGTAGAAAGTGATAGATTTTTCTAGAGTGTGATGGGAGAAGATTCTTGATTGATCTAGAGGCAATTTCATAGTATATAAGGCGCGATTAACGGCGCAGAGAGGAAGTTTTATTAAAGTGAAATTGATAGCGAAAAAGTGAGGTTAAATATAAAGTAAACAAAGTGTAAAGGTTATTTTGAAGTATTGCATAGTCAGTAAATTATTAAATAAAGTGTTAGTGGTTTACCCCTTGTTAAAATTATTTAGAACTCACAGATTCATACAGGGTGTTTCCTAAAAGAGGTGGAAATACGTAACAATAATAATAAGAGTAGACAAAGCAATTTAATCAATCTTTAAATTAGGTCATTGTTTTTAAATTGAGTTAGAATAAAGGCAAATAAAGACTACCAGGCAACCATTTTGAGCTTAGCAAAACCAAGGTTTTATAATTATTTCATACAATTTCGTATTTGACGGAGAAATATAAGACATTCTTGTGCTTGTCACAACGCTTGTGCAATCGTCGCGTTTACTTGATCATTTCATAAACTACCTAAAAAAGCTTATTTTTCTTCAAGTATTCAAATTACGGCTTGTGGGCATCAATTCCCATTTTACTTTAAATTAAATGTACTTCTTCTCGAGCGCAGTGACAAATTCTTTACAAAAAGCTGGATCAAACCGATTTGTAAATGTAAAGTAGGAATCACACAGCGACAATCCATCTGACACGTCAAGCAATACCTTTTTTGTTGTCGCAAGTAATATCGATACTCACTCGACGGGAACACTACTAGACTTGTGCATTTCGATTCGTTCATGAGCTTCGCGCTTTATACCTATTTGCCTTTATTTCTCAGTTTGCTACCGAACAACTTGTTTCCGATTGATGAACAGATGAATTGATTGACAAAAGGAATGCTGACGTGTTATAAATGTATTCTTTTATTTGCCAGGTTCTCTGACTGGTTTGCCAAGCGTAAACTACATACCTATTGAACAGGCAAAAATTAATTGAAAATTCATGTGAGTGTACTGTTACTGATATGCAATATTAGAGCCGCCATATTTCTTTAAATATTTTTTCGAATTAATTCACGCATGTCTGTGATATTCAGATCTAAAGGTACAAATAATATAAGCTGCTAATACGCCCATTTAACTTTTGATTTACAACATATTCTGAATGAGCTTGACTAGTACAGTAATTATGCCAAAAACTATAATTTTCTGACAGCTCCTTCATGAATAAAATTCACAGATCTTGCATCTTTCGCAAGTATCTTAAGCGTATTGAAAATACCAGATGCAACTGTACTGCTCTTGGAATCCAAGGACGGATGGCTAGGATGATAGGTATTTTCAGCATTTTCATTAGGTACCATCAGCGATTAGTGATGAAATAAAAATAATAAAAACTTTTATCAAATTTAATAATACTACTTGAATTCATTATAATTGGGGCCGAGATTGGGGCCCATGTTCATTGATAAAAAATTTTTAGATTAACCCAGCGATCATCTGTCAAATTTTGTCATAAAGCTTGTAGAACACCCTGTATAGTGCTTTTCTACTGCACTTTTCTATATCTTAGTTAGATGTGTTTGATAATTTCATTTACATAATTTTAAATGTATTTGTCCATACGATCGAATTAAGCTAGTCCCTGTGTTATTGGGTTATTTTGTTTTTTTAATGTTAATTTGAAAGTGACGGTGTTCTGTAAGAAGTAGCGCAAGTTTTGTAAACTGACATACGATATGGCAGTGTCGGAATGTATCACAAGAGACCATTAAGTTTAGGAGTGTTTATGTTTATATTTTAGTTTAGAGATACTGCCTGGATTGTTATTGAAACGTGATATCCCTAATAGCAAGGCGTTGAGTGAACGGCACGGTTACAAGGTCGGCACAGCGCCTAGACAGATCTGTCGCTCTCAATATGTTTTTCGTAAGATGGGTCCTGTATCATGCGCCCAGTGGTATTTTCAATACTAAAAAAGTTATTGAAGTCGGCGCCCTTGAAAACGCTCGGGATATCAGATATACGTTGTGACATCACAAACCGCATCCGCCTTGAGTGCGCGGTTAGTGACAATGTTCGTTTATGCATGAAGCGACTATTTATATAAAGATATAGAGGGAAGGCATGAAGGTCAAATAGATATAAAATCTAAAGTCCGTTCAAAATTCAGTCAATGTAGATGCCGAAAAACACCTAGTGCGAGAAATTAAATACAAAAATAAACAAAATCAATAGCGCACACCTTGCAAATTGCTTAATCTGCCAGTCGTAGAAACAAGCTTTCAAATAAGAAAATCTGATTTGTCTTTTATCTTAATTTCTTCTCAATATCGTCTAGTTATCAATGGCGAAAAATGGCTCAAACCTCGGAAAATAATTAAAACAGCTAGAATTCAGCACACGATTACGTTCAAAGTATGTTACTTAAAAAAAACAAATGATCCCTATAGGAGGTGCTTCAGTGAAAAAAGGAAGTTAAATTTTGAAAATTCCGCTTTTCTTAAATATCTCAAGAAACATTGATATAGCAATAATAGTTAAATTATTATTTAAAAGAAAAATTATTCTATACCTAACAGTTCTTTGTAAGACCAGCAGTTTTCGAGTGAAATGAAATTTAGTGTATCATAAACATAAAATTTGTAAAAATATGTATTTTTTATATTTCCTTGTTTAAATTCAATTGACATATACAGGGTGGCACGTAAGTAATGGTCCATAGAGCAACAGTGAATTTCTAACATTAACATATTGCGATGCAGCTAAACTCACCTTAGTACAAAAGCTGATATTGACAGAGATACAAAGTGTTAAAGTCAATATTATATTTTTAATTATCTCACATAACTTGAACTTGAAGTTTGTCATATATTTTTATGAAAATTGGTAAATAGGAGTTTTTTGAGATGAGAAATTTAAATTTGTTCCCATTTTTGTGTAGATCCTATGGGGCGCCACGTAAGCAATGTTTAAAGTGTAAATATACTCTTAACCTTTTACCCGTAACGTTATTGCTTTTTTACTAAAACATCGTAAACCTATCTCATTTTGGTGAAAGATGGGTATATTTATTATTTGTCTTAGAAATTGACCGTTTTCGTGAAAATCACATTTTAACAATCGCCGTCATAATTCATTAAAAAAAAATATTAGCGTAGCAGGCGCCGATGCCAACAATACCTTTGCTTATAAATTTTATCATATTTTATATAACTATGAGCAAATTTTTGAAAATATTCAAAGAATTTTAAAAAAATCAGAAAATGTATATATTTCCTCCAAAATTTTTCGTTTTTTGGAAAATTTTACGAGTATTCAGATTTTTTTCTGACAGAACGATATCAATATGGATTGTTACGAATTCAAATCAGGAATTAATGAACAAAATCCATAAGTTACAAGTCCTAGAATTATGCCATCGCCGAATGCCTTCTCTTTCATAATGTATAGAATACCGCATTTTGACATGCTTACATAAAAGTGAATTGAACTATTACTGAAATTAAAAACTATCCTATGCACTAAATAATACACAGCTTTTCCTCCCTTTTACATTTTTTTTGCTGGGAAGAATTTTGTGATTTCACAGCTATCTTTAATTAAAATTTTGTGGTTAATTTTGAAACTGTTGAAATTCACATATTTCAAAGTGCTCAAAGTCTCAATTTTAGTTCAAAAATCGCAAATTTGTAAAGTGTTTTGCTACTACAATTTACTATGGAGTTCTTGATAATTCTTTAGATTATCACTATTAACTGCGAATTAGTAAAATATATCGATAAATGTTCATTTGATGCATTATCGATATATTATTACGACATTCTTTTCAATTTTCATTTATTTTTCAACATTTGGAAAATGTCGTCGAAAAATGCTGGACTGAAGAAAACATGCGTTGAACTATTTCTGCAAAGAATTTACTTAGATTTAATTTTATTAATGCCATATATAATGTAAAGTGAAAAGAGAGTGGATCATATACTTCTGAGAATCAAATTCCAATACAATGATTTCCAAGAGCAAAATCAATTGATATTGATGCCTGCCTCTAATGTTAGTTTCTAAGTTTCTCATCGATTTAATAATAATGATAACATTGATAATAAACGACCATATTAAGAGAAAAAAATCAAAATTATTTCTCATGGAAAATTTGTAAATTTGCAGAAAATGGTGAAAATGGAGTGGAATAAGGATCGAACATAAGTCACCTCTTCAGAGTTGTACGGAAAATATGAGTTCATGATTTGTTTTTAAATAAATTCTCCATAAGGCCCTTTAATGGGTTTTCGGGAATGATGGCAAAAATAGAGTATCACATATTTTAGACGTTTATTATTGGTTATTGGCGATTTTCCTTGCATAAGTCATTATTAGTTACACGTGTTGGTTTGAGTTAAATTGTAATGTTCTTCAAATTATTTAAACAGTTATAATTTTCTTAGACAATTATAGTTTGCTATAATGATTTATTTTTCTTTACTCTTTTGTCAGAATAAAGCTAAAGAATTGTAACTTTTCCAAACTTTTAAACTTTTCATCGACTGATCAAATTAAGAAAATATGTAGTACACAAATACTGTTATAGTTATTCGGAGGAAAGATAGTAAGTAATAAACAATAATGAATTATTTGAATAATTTCCAGGTCGCATTAACAAACTCTTAATCAGAAAACTAAATAGGCAATTAACGTCAAATTAAGAAAAGGTGGAGATTTGTAGAATGAAATAAAAATCGGATACAACGTTTTAACGATTCTATCACTTCTATCGATATATTGTAGGAGTTCAAATAAGTTTGGATTTCTAACTTCCGGATTATGATTTTGGGGCCTTAAGCAACTTACAACATAATGGAGAGGTTTAAAGAAATGTACATAGAAAAAATGTACCTTTTGCTATTAATTTTGGCATTAATTTTCTCACTAATTACATATTTGACTTGCCAACTTGGCGCTACAATTAAAAAAATCTTACAGTTAATAGGAAAAAGTCGAGCAATCTTTTTCATAGAACAATAGTCAAGTTTAAAATGTACCTTAGCAAATTTACATCGAATGACTTGTTCCTAACTTATATAAAAAAATAAAACAAATTATTAATTTTCAGCTTAAATGTAATTATTAAATAAACCAAAAGAGTTGAAAAATATAAATCACTACCCATTCTCAATTCCTGGAAGTTTCCAGATTATGAACAAATATTGTCATATTGTTATTTAGAAACCATATTAATAACTCAATTTATAACTAAGTACTTGCTAATTGAGCAGAAATCGCGAAAATGCACTAAACTGTAATTCAAAATTAAACTTTGATGACGAGTAGCATGAAAACTACAAAGGTTATTCCAAAGAGTAGATACAATAACATTTTTACAGAAAATTCAGTGGCCCACGAAATAGTTTATGTATTTTCTCTCCTTATCTTTCATCAATTTTGAGACATTCGACATCAAACTGCAGAAGTACAACTTTTCAGGTCTGACTTCCGTTTGTGTTATTCATTTGACTCCCCCAAGAGATAGGTTTATTTTATTACATTTTTTATTATTAATATGATACAACTTTCCATGATAGTTGAATTTGTTTATAATGGTTTTTGCTTAACCTAAGTTTACCGCCAGAAATGCATGATTAAAGCAATTTGTTGGTTGTGTTTTAAAAATCGTTTATCTTTTACGTAGTTTAGTTCCTTATAAGAATACTATTATTTGCAATATCTAATTTTGAGGACAATAATTATTAGTGAAAGGTAGATTGTTGTACCAAAACAGGCTACTATAGAATTATGCGGTTTAAAAAAAATACGTCTACAAGACACTTAATGTAGATAGAACGGTGATGGACGTTTTCAAATTCATAAATACAGCTTGAAACCATACGCTTTATGTGTAATATTTAGTGAACTTACCAATGACTGTAACTCAACCCACTTCGAGAAATCCGATCCAGAAACAATTATTCACCAAATTGCACACAAAATTGTTAAATATTAAAAAACAATGTCAACAACACACGCACCACGCACCCATAATTATAAGTTATATACACTGACTGATAGTGTTTTGTCACAAACTACCCACACTATAGACGCTAAACGTAAATTACAGCAAGTTGGCCCGGTCACGTGGTACTTGAAAGTTGCGCTTCCAACCGAGAGATGTCGCAAACTCTAGAGAATTGCAAAGTTGGCAGCACTGTGTTATTGGTATGACGTTATTGGCAAATGATGCTGTCATATGGCAAACTCAATTTTTACGAGTGTCTTCATGCACTTCATGGATTTGTGGATTATTTATAGTGGTGTTTCCTTGTGATATTTTTTATAATGTGCCGAAATTAGCACTTTTCAGTTTATTTTTAGGTCAGAAAATCGCATTTCATCAGACCGAGCCAGGAAATGTTTGTGACAGTCCTGTAAATGCTTTCATAGGACTCATTTCTCATTATATGGCTCAGTCTGATAAATGCGATTTTCTGACCTGAAAATAAACTGAAAAGTGCTATTTTCTGGCCGGTTTCTTAAAAAATTAAATAAATAAGAAACGTGTATTCTCATGCTTGTGTAAATTTTTTCGCTAGAAAACTACCACTTGTTAACCAATCTACTATTTGTGGCTTTAGTATATATTGATACTATGATATAAATACAAATGAAATAAAACCCAAACTATATTTGCTTCTACAGGATATCAGCATAATTTCAGTGTCTTCGAAACTGTGCTAGTCATATTTTAATATCAAATGTGGCATAGCCAACGAAGTGGAAGGGAAGACTTCCACTTCGTTGGGCATAGCACTGTTTGAAAGAACATGTGTTTTTAAAATCATGTATATTAATATTAATTTGACAGTCAAAATAATTTAAAGTTCCCTCCAATCATTTATTACCGCTTCCAACCACCAGAGGCGCGTCAATTTTAGTCCCATTCGAATGTACGGTCGTTGAGCGTCTATAGTGTGGGTGGTTTGTGTGTTTTGTGTTTATTTTTATGCGAACATTGCTGATCGGCCTGCCCAGTTTTTCTATCAAACGCTTGGGGCGATCTTAGTTACGTTATCTGAAAACATTGCAGGGACTAGGGAGTGATATTTTTTGTGGGTCTGCGTCATATCAATTTCTCCTCTCTCTTGCTATATAGCTATTTATTGTAATTAAAATTTAGTGAATTTGTTACGATTGCTTCAGTGTTGCCGATTGGCACATAATTATGCGATTTGCGTATAAGACTCTAAAAAACCCATAATAAATAAATTACCGTTATTAGAGGATTTTTATTAAATAGCACAATATTGCACAGAATCGCATAAATATGGACGAGAGCATACATATTTTTGTTCTTAAAAATTGATAATACTGGAATACTTATGAATACTTAAACGGTAGATTCCACAATATGTATACAGGGTGTAAAAAATTTAACTACCAATTCCTTATCGAAAATGAAGGAGGGTTTTTCATATAATTTTTTTCAAAATAGTCTTTGCCTGTCCAACTATACCCCTTAAAGGAGTGTGTGAAAAAACGATTTTTGAATTATAATATATAAGCAACAAATGATCATATCGGTACATAATACTGTCAAATTATGATTTGATACCAGCCTACCTAGTGTTTAGACTAATATAATAGGGTTCGTCGCTTTCGCTGGTCACTTAGGCGGATGTAATTTAGTTTCACTTTAAAATACAGAGTGTAATTAGTTTTATGTCATTTAAGAAAACTGGTGGTAGGAAACGACAAGACAAACAAAAAACCTTATATAACATGTGGTCTAAAGCTCATAGTTTTGGAGAAAAAAATTTAAAAAAATTTCCAAAATACTTAAGAACCTAGTTTATTTCATTGACTTATCGTTCAAGTCATTAGTGCTTGGTTACGTAAGATCCAGATCCAGAGCTCGCGGATATGGACTTGGTACATGGAAAAAGTGGTGGAAATGCAGCTGGTGCGGAATAGCTTTAGAACAATTGCAACGACGTATTTTAGTGTGCATAGAAACCATAAAAAATGAACCTAATTTACCAAATGTGTTGAACGGAGTAAGTATGTTATTAGTTCGACGTACCGAAATGTGTATACGTGGAGATGGAGGTCATTTCGAACAATTTTTGTAAAAAATTCAAAAGAATTGTTCAGTTATTGGGTGTTACCTATTGGGCATTAAAGGTGTGATTAGTATTATTAGTATTCGTTGTCTTATTTTTATCTGTTTATTACTGTTTACATTGGTTTTCATAGAGACCAAAGACTTGATTTTTAGTTTTCGATACCTGATTGGGAAAAATTATGCACTCAATTCGTTAAAAAATCAGATTTTTTCCTAACTTAAAATACACAACTATATTCTGTTATCGTATCTCGGGACCTCTAACTGTTCATTTTCCAATTTCATAAAACAATTACTAATTTCTTAAGCTTTTAACACAATGTTACAAATGTTAAACTTTTAAATTTTATAAATTCTTATAAACGACAATAAAAGTTACAATAGCTTTGTTCCAAATTAAAAAACACATGTAAACAAATCCTATTTAAACCCCTGCGGCCATGCTATGCTTGCGTTGTGCCGAAAGAGAAGGAATTATTTACATTTTCATAATTAGTGGTATAAAAAGTTCAATACAAATAATCCCATCAAAGTGCCGCACTTCTACCGACGGGAACACAAGTCGGATATTATAGTTTTTTATTATTTCTAATATTCGGCACTATAACATCCATTGACCCTGAAAAACAGTGGTCCTCAAATCTTTCCTACCATAACATTAAAGATGTAAACCCAGGTCAGTTTTTTTCAAAGTGCCCCTAGAGAAAAAGGTCATATAGGTTTTCTGTTTGTCTAGTCGGCCCCTATTACCAGTTTTTTTTTAACTACATGAAACTAATTACGCCCTGTATGGAAAGACAGAAAGATATTTACAAAATTATAAGAAGGATGCTAGACGGATGAAATGCCTTTTTAGTTAGTAACCGAGATGTGCCAAATTTGCCTTTTTCTGATTACGTTATTTTCAGATAGAAATGAAAAACCCACCTTCGATATTGATAAGGAATTGGTAGTTAAATTGTTTGCACGTTATTACGTGACACCCTGTAATTATTTTCGAATGACGTATTTCGATTTCATTATTTATTTATTTTAGTATTATTCTAATTTACAATTTTTGTAAAAGAAATATGACTGCCTATCATATCCTATATGTTATACAATTTGACAGCACTGGTGGTAGTCAATTAAGTAAAAATGAGTGTCAGATTATTTGCACACCCTGCAGTTTAAAAAATAATCAAAAACTAACAACGAAGACTTATTATTCTCAATTTACACCCTCCTCCGTTTCTTAAATGAAAAAAATTGTAATCAACATGTATTTTAAAAGGTTATACGCTGTATCTCTATATAATGTTTCCCTAAACTTCCTCGATAGAAGTTGTGGTGAAAAGCCGACTTAATAACCGGGGAAAATTTAAACAAAACACCTTTCAAGAAATTGCCGGAAGCCTCAATACCTCGTGGATTCGAAGCTGCTGTTCTGAGTTTTAAACCCATTAATTTATTGTGGTGAAACAGCCAACTTCAGCTAATTGAATAGTTAGCTTAATGTGTGAGTGTAAGTTGTGTTACCAACAAAGCAACTTATGTAGAAGTTTAGAAGTTGCAGATCCAGAAACATAGCAATTTACAATTTCACCTGATTTATTTACATTTCCGTACCTTGTTTGTGTTTTAATGGAGTACCTACTTAAAAAATGAAATTGTTTATTTTTAGTCCGGAAAACTTTTTTTACGGCACTAGTCTCGAAAATAAAAATATAAATTTTCTGTTTGCGACTTTTAACTACTATTAAACAATTAAGTGCTTTAAAAATATAAAATGTAGAAACAGTAAAAGTAACGTTGAAAACAATTTTGTCCTCAAAATAATATAGTATTCATCGCGATTTTGTATTTTCTATTTTGGTGTATAACCATGGCTCGGAAATTTTATCTCAGCGCCAGAGGATGGTTCAGCTCTCATATAGACAAAGTATTATATTGCAAAACGCTGAAACAATCTGAAAAATGACGAAGTGGTGAAATATTCATTCTTGCCTACTACAATGTATTTTTGGTAAATTTAAAACAAAAACACAATTATCTAAAGACGTAGTTGATTCTTATATTATTTTTTTTTAATACAATTACAGTGTTGAGGGCATCCGACTCTGACCGAGTGTCAATATTAAATTCCAGCGCTCGACGGTACTTTTATATGTTTTTTACCAATGGGGTTCTATTAACTCCTTTGGTTAGACGACGCCGTCGAAATTGCGAAACATTGCTTTGACAAAATCCCTTTTACTTCCCTCGCATACCGAAGGGAAGTATTGTATTCGAGAAAAAATCACCGTCAGAAATTTTTTCGGGTTTTGACGTTTCAGATCACGTAGATTACGAAAATATAGGTTTCTCAATTACGTCAGTCTGTCTGTCTGTCTATCTGTCTGTCTGCCTGTTGGTGCATTAACTAAAAAACTACTCGACGGAGAGCAATCAAATTTGTAGTTGACGCTACTGTCAGCGAAGAAATGGTTAAACTTTCACTGGAAAATATACAGGGTGAACCGTCCAAAGGGAATAAATAATGAAACAAATTTTTTTTTGCTCAAATTTAAAATTTCCACGTTTCATGACACGCTGAACCTACTTCAGAAAAAAATAAATAGAAAATTTTTTTCACCAACATTTTTGAAATTTTTTTTATCCCTAAAATAGATGAAAAAATTTTTTTTTCTTTGCTCAAATTTCAAATTTTCACATTTCATAGCATTCTAAACCAATTTAAAAAAAAAAAAATTTTCACCAACATTTTTGAAAAAATTTTTACCACTAAATTAGATAAAAAGAATGTTTTTCATTGTTCAAATTTAGAATTTCCACATTTCATATCGTTCCAAACCTATTAAAAAAAATGAAATTCTTTTTACCATTTTTTAAAAAATGTTACCACTAAAATAGATGGAAAATTGTTTTCTTTATTCAAATTTAAATTTTCCACGTTTCCATGGCATTCTGAACCTATTGAAACAAATTAAAAGACATTTTTTTTTCATTTTAATCTATTTATCACTACTTACCATAGAATAGATGAAAACATTTTTTTTGCTCAAATTTAAAGTTTCCAAGTTTCATAACATTCCAAACCCACTTCGGAAAAAAAAATTGTAACATTTTTTTACCATTTTGGAAAAAAATTTACCACCACTAGAATAGATGGAATTTTTTTTTATTCAAATTTAAAATTTTCACGTTTCATGCCATTTTAAAACTATTTCAGAAAAAAATTTTTCCTTTGTTCAAATTTAAAATTTCCACGTTTCATGGCATTCTAAATCTATTTAAAAAAAAAATTTTGAATTTTTTTTACCAATATTTTTGAAAAATTTTTTACCACTAAAATAGATGGAACAATTTTTTTTCTTTGTTCAAATTTAATATTTCCTCGTTTCATAGCATTCCAAACCCATTAAAAAAAAAATTTAGAATTTTCTTTAACATTTTTGAAAAAATTTTACCGCTAAAACAGATGAAAATGTTTTTTCTTTGTTCAAATTTAACTTTTCCACGTTTCCTTGGCATTCTACACCTACTGAAACAAATTTAAAATAAAAAAAATAAAAAATTAATCTATTGATCACAACTTACTACAGAATAGATGAAATTTAAAATTTCATTTTCATTTTTTTACCATTTCGGAAAGCAATTTTACCACTAGAACTGACGGAAAAAACGTTTTGCTCAAATTAAAAATTTTCACGTTTCATGACATTCTAAACCTATTTCAGAAAAAAAAAATTGAAAATTTTTTTCAACATTTTTGAAAAAATTTTTACCACTAAAACAGGTGGAGAAAAAAATGTTTTGCACAAATTTAAAATTTTCACGTTTCATGGCATTCTAAACCTATTAAAACAAAATTATAACTACTGTAGAATAGAAGGAAACTTTCCTTTTTGCTCAAATTTAAAATTTCCACGTTACATGGCATTCTGAACCTATTTCAGAAGAAAAAAATTTTGAAAATTTCTTTAGCAACATTTTTGAAAAATTAAAAAAAAATCAATTTTTTAACCACCACTATACTTCCACTTCACTACGTGAATGTGGAACTGAAAATGTAACAGATGGTAATAATATTTGGCATATGCAACTTTTATTGAAAAATGTACAGGGTGGTCATCCCAAGAAATAATTCAGTCATGGTGGACATTTATAAAGTTATTTGCGCAAGCCTTCCATATTTGGCACCTGTTATTTCGTATTGAACTTTTGCTGTTGGATGGGCACTCTGTATATTTTTTTGACCAAAAGTTATCAGGTTTTCTTTGTAATAATAGTGATAACTATATTCCGATTATTCTCAATGTCATTTCGTAATTAATAATTTTTTAGAGTAACCGCCATGCACAAATAACGAGGAAAGTTCTGTGTAAATACCTTTACCAATTTTTTACTTAGGTATACTGTGGCAATTCTTGGCATTTACGTCAACATTTAATAAAGGGAAAGAGTGGACCGAGATCGCAGTTACGCAGTTTCGCAAACCGTAGTGTAAATCCAGCCATATGTATTTATATATGTATGTACAAACTTAATGTGAAATTATTCAGAGTCGGCGGTATACAAAAATGGCTAGTGCTTCTCACCTTGTAGTATACTTTTTCCAGAACTGCAATTTGATGGAACAAATCTTTGTTGTAGTAGTTGCTAGAAAACAAATTCTTGAACATCTAAACAAATTTTAAGAGACACATTTCCTCACAAAAGGATATGAGTGCTAGTAGCTCTACTAATACGTGACAGTTAACGTAATATTAATTTAGATTTAGTGGAAGTGATGGAGGGATGTAACATACCGTAGTCGCAACTATATAATGTTAGTTCAATGTTTCATCCCCCAATACCTTCTCATCGAGTGAGTCTTTATAATAAACGGACCATATTAACTTTGAATATGATGGAATTCCCTAAAAAAGTACAAGGTAAGATATACAGGGTGTAATTAGTTTCATGTCATTAAAAAAAACTGGTAATAGGGACCGACTAGATAAACAAAAAACCTATATGACTTTTTTCTCTAGGGGCACTTCGAAAAAAAACTGACTTGGGTTTACATTTTTAATGCTAAGGTAGGAAACATTTGAAAATCACTGTTTTTCAGGGTCAATGGATGTTATAGTTCTGAATATTAGAAGTTCGGCACTTTGATGGAAATTATTGTACCGAACTTTTTATACCACTAATTATGAAAATGTAAATACTTAATTCCTTCTCTCTCGGCACAACGCAAGCATAGCATGGCTGCAGGGGTTTAAATGGGATTTGTTTACATTTACATGTGTTTTTTAATTTGGAGCAAAGGTATTGTAGCATTTATTGTCGTTTATAAGAATTTGTAAAGTTTAAAGGTGGTTTATTAACATTTGTTACATTGTGTTAAAAGCTTAAAAAATTAGTAATTATTTTATGAAATTGGAAAACGAACATTTAGACGTCCGAGATACGATAACAGAAAATAGTTGTGTATTTTAAGTTAGGAAAACATCTGATTTTTTTAACGAATTGAGCGCATAATTTCTCCCAATCAGGTATCGAAAACTAAAAATCGAGTCTTTGGTCTCTATGAAAATCAATGTAAACAATAATAAACAGATCAAAACAAGGCAGCGAATACTAATAATAATCATACCTTTAATGTCCAATAGGCAACACCCAATAACTGAACAATTCTTTTGAATTATTCACAAAAATTCCGTTCAACACATTTGGTAAATTAGGATCATTTTTTATGCTTTCTATGCACATTAAAATACGTTGTTGAGAATATTACAAGGGAGAGTATACCACGCGTAATAAGATAATTTGGCCGTGAAGAAGCAAAAAACATGGCGGTGTCCTCTGTCGGTCGCTTTTATCTGCTTTGTCGGCATGCTTTTCGATGATCTCTTAGGCGCACCATACTTATTTGCACGAATGTCAGAGTATGCCAGCAGTTCTCAAACTATGTTATTAATTATTTAGGATATTTTTGTTTATTTTTTTTTCCAAAACTATGAGCTTTAGACCCCATGTTATATAAGGTTTTTTTCTTTGTCTTGTAGTTCCCTACCACCAGTTTTTTTTAATGACATGAAATTAATTACACCCTATATTGTATCATACTTGCATAAAAATCTTTCCGCATTGCATAGCCACAACTGATTTTCACGTCATTGAGATAAAATTCCCGAGCTTTGTTTATAATTTTCTTTTTATTTATATAATCGTCTTGTTTATATTAACGTCCTGGTAGAGTTTAGCTAATGCTATTCCACCACTCAACCAACACACATACACATAGACATCAACACAACAACCATTCCCTGCCACCCAGCAGCGGTCTAGCTCACTGCTACCATCTCGGTAACATATTAGGAACGCCACTAAACATCCATACCCTGGCCAGGATTCGAACCCGGGACTCCGTGGTCGCAAACCTGCAGGCATTGCACCACTGAGCCGCCATAGACTCAGCGCTTTCTGCGTTTTGGTGTAGAAAATTTAATCTCACCATGACGTCCTGGCTTTGAGAGCACCACTTCACTAAAACAGGTTCATCAGTATTGTCTCAATATATGACAATAGTGAACAAATTGACGTATGTATATCGACTTTTCACCACATTAACTATGGAATAATTTTAATTGAAATGAATGTGGATATGACGGAACTCTTATGCACTTATTAGGTCCTACTTAACTAGGAGAATTCAGTGTGCATCTTATAACAGGTTTAGTTCTAAACAATTCATTGCTACTTCTGGAGTACTTCAAGGATCAAACCTTGAGCCCCTACTATTTTTGTGTTTCATAAATGATTCGATAGAAATTCGGACTGAAGGAGTGCTACATGCTGGTGATCCCAAAATATACTATGCTGTAGAAAATTCTCATTCCAAAAGATTGTTCATTTATTCCAAATCACTGAAGTTTGGTGTGATGGGAATAATCTCTAATTAAACACTCAAAAATTCAAATTCGTAATTTTTACCTTAAATAAGTAATATAATTGCGCCCCTCATTGCTAATATTTCTAAATTGGTATTAATATTGATATATGAATTACATTGAAGACATTCAGCAATTTTACAAAAAGTTCGGCCATTACGTTGCCTTTACCTACATGTTGTTTATTGTTGGTAATAAAGTCCAGTGTGCAATTTGACTCATTTTTTTAAATCGGCTTGAATGTTATTGGGGAATTTTGTTTTTTCTAGATCATGTAATAACTTGTTACGCAGTATTTCTTTAAATATAATATATGTCTAAACGTACATTATTAATCATTCTGTATAATCAACTTGTTGTTTAAATTAAAAATATTTTTAACTGTTCCTGAAAAATTATAGTTGAGAAGAATTCCGAACAATCAATTGGCATTTTACGAATAAGGCTTTCTTCAGGAATTCTATGGTTTTCATATTTCCTACGGACGCAATATTGCGTGAATCCCCAAAGAACAGGGATTGTTCAGCTTATTCCATGGGATATTACACTTTGCCATCATTTTCACTAAATTGAAGGTAAACGTTTGCTCTAGTTCACTTTAAGTATACAGTTTTTCTTTAATAAAATGAGTTACAAATTGATTTGTGCATGAATCTATATCAATAATTTAAAATATACTGACTTGTCAATATTCTTGCTGTTCCTTGGAATATCCTCAACGTTATAAATGTAGAACCCTTATCCCAGCGAGCATTTTGACAAAATCAGTTCCTTTGTTACATTTTATCGTACGAGTGAAGGCCTTGTTCGCCACTTCTACATAACAACACGGACGATTCCATGTAGGTACTCATGAATTTAGGATAGCGCTTAGTCAGCAGTAGAAATGGAGATAGCGGCTCGATTTAGTTAGCGCTACAATCTCAGCCGTTTTGAAAAAAGTATATGTCATAATAGCGTTAATTTTGACGAGGACACAAGAGACACAAGAGGACTGAAAATGCTGATAAGCTGGCCAGAGAAGGCGCGTTTTAGGCCCCAATAGGCCTCAAATCCTCTAGCGGTGTGGCTAAGCCATGCATGCGAGCAATTAATAAATAAGTGCAAACCAAATCTCTCGAAGTTTTCCACGATAGAGACAGGTGAAAATGTTAATTAAAGGACGATCAGCTACATTTTTTACAGTGAGTGTTGAGCGGACACCTGTGGTAAATATTGACTGTGTTTATGCCTAATTTAATAATAAATTTAACAAGAAAATACATGATAGTGTCAATATTCCCAATTTTCTAAACAAATCCCTGCAGCTATCTCGCTTCCTTGATCCAACAATAAATCTAACTGCTCCTCTTTGAAATTTAAAAATCTTGTTGGTGTTACTTGCAGCTCCTCAGGCAATAATGGCGTAGGAAATTACTGAGTGATATTGAGCATAATAGTACGTGACTAACACTACCTCTACAACTATGTGTCGCATCTGATTAATGAAAACATACTGAAGCAATTTTTTACATGTGCTTTCTATGTGAGAAGACCACGAACAGTTGTCTGAGATAAGTAAACCAAGAAACTTAACTGGTTGTTCTTGTTTAATCCCGCCATTTTTTGTTTTTATTGAAAGGCTTTCCTCATATGTTGTCTTCAACTTACTAAATCTTAAATACAAGGATTCATTATTATTCAAAATAGTAAACTGTAAACCATTGGTGGGCTTGTAAAAGTGTTTCATTAGCATTGATTACAGCATATCTTATTTTCGTCACAGAAAATGCCAATGCTAGAGCCTGATAAGAATCAGGTTTTATTGTTTCATTTTGATTACATATTTTTGAAGAAGTCGTCATAGTTTTGTTCAGTGATTTTTTGTTGAAGTATTAGAGTAAATTACACAACGATTTTGCAACTACAAGTTAAACTCTAAGTTTATACCTAGCATGATGATATATCTTAAGATTTCTTACTGTAAGGCAACGTATGGTACCATTTGATGCTAATTTATCTTCTACCGTGTCACATGTAAAATATTTTTGATAGAACATACTTACTTATTTTAAATTATTCTTTCACATTCTACTGTACGCGGCAAGCATTGCAAAAGTTGGCTCACAGAATCTCGTTTATTACATAATATTTCAGTGATGAGCTATAATTTTAATCCATTGTAAATCTTTAACTCGGTGCTGTAACTCTGAAACTCAGTGTTGGTATCACCTAAGCCGTAGTTGCATTTCTCAAATCACTGAAACAATTTTAAATGGTGTCATGCACATATTTTTAGTTTCTATTACATATAGATTTAAGTCTAAGGAGTAGTAGTGAAATTGCATATTTTTTTTATTCTTATATATCTCACTTGTGTTGTAATAAATGTCTAATGTCTACATGTTCTTGTTGTTTGCACTAGTGCACCTGATATTTGCTTAAATTTTGAGATTTCATAGTAAAGTGTAAATTTTTATATCGACATATCTTGAGAATTCCATCACATGATTGCTAGTAACTTAATTTTGTTCCTGGCTGGCAAACTTATTTAAATCACAGTACGTAGTATACAGCAGGTGGCGCCGTTTAAATGTCCACACACTCCTTATTCACGACTCTATGCCCTCCAACAAAAAATTAGCTGCCGTTCGCACAGGTGAAGCATTTTTTAATATTTAGGTATTAAAATTGTTACAAAATCATCAGCAAATAATATCGCGTCAGCTAGAAAGTTATTTGCGAAAATTATATATAGTAAGGGTCCCAAAACTGATCCCTTGAGATACTCCAATTGAGATCGATAGATTTTCAGATTTAACATTATTAGCTTTTGCGTAATAAGTTCTATTACTTAAGTAACTTTTGGACCAGTTAAGAGGTTGACCTCTTTCACCATATCTCTCCATTTTTTCAGTAAGTGTAGAATGGCAAATCAGATCCAAAGCCTTACTTTGATCCAGAAAGATACCTATGCTTTTTTGTCAGTATCTAAGTTTTCATATAAATTGTTTAAAAATTTTATAACGGCACTTGTGGCAGAAAGATTTTTGCGGAAACCGAACTGATTGCTGTTTAATAATTTGTGCTTATTAAAGAAGTTTTAAATGTTTCAAAGATTTAAGAAAATGGACTTAAGAGAGATATTGGTCTATAATTTTCCACTTTTAAATTACAACCTGATTTATAGAGTGGTACAATTTCTGCAACTTTTAGCTTATCCAGAAAAATTCTTTCACTTCACGATAGCCACATAATGTTCTGGAAAGACGAGCAAGCGCATCCAGTCTTCTGTTGTTCATCGTTTGTTACTAGTAACGACTCAGTAACCAGTTACTTTAGCTCGACGGTGCGTTAGCTAATAATATCTTTATTAAATAACAGTACGGAAATAATGAACCGTCTCAGGTCAGCAGCACGTTGAAAGCGAAGTGATTATTACTAACAATTGTGAAGCTTTGATTATGTTTATCAAAGTGAAAACATTCATACAAATGCGTCTGAGCACGCCCCTCATAAATTCAGAAATGACACTCTGACATATGAACCCTGATAATATCTAATACATAAAGAGTTTGCAAAATGTAATTTTCGGAAATCCTAAATCACCACGATTTCTCAAAATCTATACAATCTTTTTTGTTGATAAGTTAAATGGGAGTTTTCTAATAAATAGTTGTCATCATAATTTATATCAAGCAGAGAAAACAAGTTGTTATTTATAATTTCAGAAACTTGAGAAAAAACTAGTCGCAGACATCTTTATCGATTACTGCCTGGACAGCTAAAAATAAGAAACCTAATATATCAACAAGGTACAGTGACTGAATCCTTATCTCATCTATAGCAGTTTCATCTTCGCGATGACAATAAAATAAAGTAACTTATTGGCTCATTCTGGTGAAGCTGTAAACATGTTTCTTTTTGTAATTTCAGCGATAGCCTGGCTAGAAATTATAATGTGCTGCAGGATTTTAGTATTGTGTGTAAAGTAGTTTTACTTTGGGAAACAGTAAATTTAAAGCATTACATGGAAAGCAAAGTTTTCACTGCAGCTAACAGTTTTATAAAACTTTTCGCCAAATATTAATGTCCTGCTTGCGCTTTTTAGTGCATTAGTTTCCTTGATAAATTAGTGGCTGTGCGCTAGAGAAAAGTTATGCTTAAGTGACAAAGTCGATATAGAACAAGTGAAATGTGCTGTTAGTAGAGAAGCTGGACTGCAAAGGGCGTGCAATTCTAGAACTTGCAATTTATTTTTAGGGATAGCAATTGCAATTCTCTTTGGGGGGGAAATTTTACTGAACCCTTGGCGTCACACCAAAGATTGCAGCTCTGTTAGAAAATGTCCCAAGTTACTGGGCCCTTCTGGCATCGCACACTGGGACAAAACTGTAGTGTAGCACCCAAATCAAATTATTTATCGTGAAATTATAGATTCTAAGGTGCTCTAAGGTGCTAATGTTTTTTATGAAATTCTCTCTCAATCCCTGCAGCCGGATTTTCGATTTTTGTTTCCACCATTTTATAATTTTCATCTGAAAACGTACTTTTACTATAAAATATGGGGTTTTCCAATGGAAATCAGTGTCAAAGTCACAAATTTGTGAATATTTTCAATTTTTTAATTTTCAATTTTCATTTTACAAATAAGTAAATGATCTGTCAAATTATATTTTCGATTTTCTTTTACTTCCCTCGCATGCCGAAGGGAAATAAGTAAATGATCTGTCAAATTATATTTTCGATTTTCTTTTACTTCCCTCGCATGCCGAAGGGAAGTATTGCATTCGAGAAAAAATCGCCCTCCGAAATTTGTTCGGATTTTCACGTTTTAGATCAGATAGATTACGAAAAGATAGATTTTTCAATTCCGTCAGTCTGTCTGGCTGTCTGTCGGTCCGTTGGTGCATTAACTAAGAAACTACTTGCCTGAGAACAGTCAAATTTGGTATGTAGCTGACGCCACTGCCACCGAAAAAATAGTTAGACTTTCAGTGGAAAATATACAGGATAGACCGTCTAAAGGGAGTAGATAATGGAGAAAAAAAAGTTATCGCTGAAATTTAAAATTTCCATTTCGTGACGCTCTGAACCTATTTTTTAAATTTTTTTGAAAATTCAAAATAGAGAAAAAATTTGAATTTTTGGAAATATGGAAAAATTTGTATAAAATGGATAATGGAGAAAATTTTTCTATGCTCAAATTTAAAATTTTCACATTTTATGACATTCTAAACATACTCCAAAAAAACATATTTTTTTAAAATTGAAAATGGAAAAAAAATTGAAATTTTGAAAATTTTGTACAAAATGGATAATGGGAAAAATTTTTTCTACTAAAATTTCAAATTTGTACGTTTCACGACATTCTAAACATGTTACAAAAAAATATTAATTTTTTTGAAAATTAAAAAAAAATATTCATAATTTTTTTTACCACTACCTGTTATAGAATTAACAGATGATGGGAAAAATCTGTTTTTCTTAAATTTAAAATATCCATGCTTTATGACATTCTAAACCTACCTATTTAAAGAAAAAATTGAAAATAACAAAAAATGGATTTTTTTTTTATAAAATGTATGATGCGAAAAAATTTTTTTTGCTCAAATGTAAAATTCCCACTTTTCCTGACATTCTAAGCATACATAAAAAAAAATTTGTTTTGAGAAGTGCAAAGAAAATATACATTTTTTTACCATTACAATTACAATTACAATGATGATAGAAAAAAATGTTTTCTTCAATTTTAAAATTTTCACGCTTCATTACATTCTAAACGTATTTCAACAAAAAAACATTTAGAAAATAAAACACAAATTGAAAATTTTCTTCCCCCACCACTATAGAGTAAATGACGGTATCAGGTTTTCTCTGTAATAATAGGGCTACTATATTGGGATTATAATTCTCATGTCATTTCTTAATTAATAATTTTTTAGAGTGACTGTCCTGTGTGAATAAAGAGGGAAGTTCTCTAAATACATTTACCGATTATTTTTATTGCTAACAGCTGCCAAATTAACTGTCAAATATAATAACTTTAAACTCATAATATTAACTGGCTCTTTCCAGAGCCATCTCATTTTTATGTTGAGAAAGTTATTAATAACCCGGAGCATTAATCGGTAAAGGTATTTATACAGAACTTCCCTCTTTATTTGTGAATGGCGGTCACTCTAAAAATTATTAATTACGAAATGACATTGAAAATAATAATCGCAATATAGTCATCACTATTATTACAACGAAAACCTGATAATTTTTGGTCAAAAAAATATACAGAGTGGTCATCCGACAGCAAAAATTCAATGCTAAATAACAGGTGCTAAATATGGAAGGCTTGCATAAATACCTTTACAAATGCCCACCATTTTTTAATTATTTCTTGGGATGTCCACCCTGTACACTTTTCAATAAAAGTATAATAGGTGCACTCGTAGGTGCATATGCCAAATATTATTGCCATCTATCACATTTTCAGTTCCACATTCACGTAATGGAGTGGAAGTATAGCAGTGGTTAAAATATTTTATTTTTTTTAATAGGTATAGAATGTTATGAAACGTGAAAATTTTAAATTTGAGCAAATAAATTTTTTTTCATGTATTCTAGTTTTTAAAAAAAATTTATGTATTCTATAGTAGTTGTAAAAATATTTTCTAGAAGTAGGAAATTTTAAAGTTGAGCAAAAACAATTAATTTCCATCATCTATTTTGTATTTTGTAGTGTGCAAAAATTTGCATTTTTTTATTATTCTTTATTATATAAGTGTTTGGAATAGGCTTAGAATGTAATGAAACGTGGAAATTTAAAATTTGAGCAAAATCTTTTTTTCCATCTATTTATAGTAGTGGTATGTATTTTCCAAAAATGTTGGTAAAAAAATTTTTTATTTTTTTTTCTGAAATAGGCTTAGAATATCATGAAACGTGGAAATTTGAAATTTAATAAAAAAAATGTTCCTATATATTATATAGCAGTGGTTAAAAACGACAAATTTTTCCAAAAATATTTTCAATTTTTTTTAATAGGTTTAGAATGCCATGAAACGTGGAAATTCTAAATTTCAGTAAAACAAATGTTTCCATGTTTTCACCCTTTAGACGGTCCATCCTGTATATTTTCCAGCGTTAGCTACCTACCAAATTTGACTGTTTTCCACCTAGTAGTTTTTTAGTTAATGCACCAACAGACAGACGGAATTGAAAAACCTATATTTTCGTAATCTACATGGTCTGAAAGGTGAAAAGCCTGAAAAGTCTCGGAGGGTGATTTTTTCTCGAATACAATACTTCCCTTCGGTATGCGAGGGAAGTAACAAAATAATCGAAAATATTTATAAATTTGTGACCTAGTCACTGATTTACATTGAAAAAACTTATATTTTTTGTAAAAATACCTTTTTAGATGAAAATTATAAAACATTGGGAAAGAAAATCGAAAATCCGACTGAGATTTTTTATTTGCGTTTGATTAGATTGGTATTTCGCCAAGTAAAAGGAAAAATGGATAGAACGTGCCTAAAATAAGTTATAAGTTTACATACTTTACGGAGAAAATTTATTGTTATTCTGAAATGGGAGTAATTCTAAGTTATAGATATAATCTTATTATGTTTCACAGGTGATTGAAATCAGACAAATCAGAGGTAATCTAACTTTTTCCATTATTAATACAAATTCCTTTCCTATATGAGAATCAGCTTTTCTATGGTGTAGATAGAGTGAAAGAAAGAGAAAGTGGCCAAGATATAACAAATTAGTAAGATCGCTCATCACGAAGTTGCATATTTTTCTGTTTATATGGATGCAAATAAATTACATGTTACAAAAAAAGCTGCGTTTATCCCGTATGTAATTTGTAGATTTACTACTAAGCCTCCCGTAGTTGGTCGAGCCCAGCTTACCTGAGATTATTCAATGAGTTGCCTTTGATATAGCCAACTACGTAGTACTATTTAGTAGCATGATTTATTGAGAGTGTCTATTTTATGTAAATCTTAATTCTCTGTTGAATTACCTTCTCGAGAGAGGGAATTATTTCTGTTGTATATTTCATATGTGGCATGCATGAAATTTTAACTATTTACTGTGCTAAAACTGGTGATATAAGGGCACAAATTGTTGATACGATATACAGCAGGTATTCGGCTACCGGCCGTAGTAGCTCCTTTCTCCTCTTAATCAATGAAAGAACACCATCCTTCCTCAGTGAATAAACAACTCTGTCTTTGTTACCTACATGACCTTAATGGTGATGGCATTATATATACGGGCAATGTAATTTAACAAACGTTTATATGTTTTACTTCCCTCGCATACCGGAGGAAAGTATTGTATTCTAGAAAAAATCACCCTCCGAGATTATTTCGGATTTTCACGTTTAAGATCTTGCCAGCAGTCAAATTTGGTAGGTAAGTATTTGGTACTTCGGACAAAAAAATTAGGAATTTTTTTTTACCTACGTTTTTGAAAAATTTTTAACCACTAGAATAGATGAAAAAAATTTTTTTGGTCAAATTTAAACTTTTCACGTTTCATGGCATTCTAAACTTATTAAAAAAAAAATCGATAATATTTTTGAAAAAAAATGTAATCTTTTTTACCATTACTATAGAATAGATGGAAACATTTTTCTTTTCTCAAATTTAAAATTTCCACGTTTCATGGTATTCTAAACCTATAAAAAAAATTAAAAATTGTTTGGAAAAAATCTAATTTTATTTTTACCACTACTATAGAATTGATAAAAAAATTTTGTCTCGCTCATATTTAAAATTTCATTCAACGTTTCATTACATTCTAAGCCTATTCCAAAAACTTTTGAAAATAAAAAAAAATAAAATTTGTCAATTTTTGTCCACTACAAAGAACAAAATAGATGACGGTAAAAAATTGCTTTTGTTCAAATTTATAATTTCCACGTTTCATGACATTCTAAACCTATTTCAAGAAAATATTTTTACCACTACTATAGAATAGATGATCAAACATTTTGTACCACTATAAAAATTTGTTTGCTCAAATTTTAAATTTTCACGTTTCATAACACTCTAAACCTAATGAAACATATTCTTTAAAGGATTTTGCAAACAATGAAAAGAAAAGCTGTCTATGAGAACTAAAAAACTATATATAAAAATATTAATGAAATCTTTGCATTCTTTCGATAACCTGACCTGGTTATGCTAACAAGTAAAAATTCTCATTTGCCATTCTCATTTTAACAACCAACCTAGTTCCCTACGGCTAAGCAGGCTAAACTAGTATCTACATGATCCCCTACGATATGTAAATTCAGTTAAAAATGAGAACAAAGGCCTGAAATTAATTTATTTACGTACCTTGTCTTTAAAAATTGTTTCATTCTAATGAATTACATTTTCATAAAATCTCATTCAGTTTCTTGGAAATGCTTAGCCTTTGAAACGTTTTTCGTCCTTATTGTGGACTCAGAAAAGCCTAAAGCCACTCATAACGATGTTCCATACAAAACTAAGACAATATCCATGAACAAGTATAAAATAATTATAATTGACATTGACTGATAAAAAACAACAGATCTTCACCTATCTGTTATCTATCGTTATGAGTGCCTTTAGGCTTTTCTGATGAGTCCACAGTAAGGACGAAAAACGTTTCAAAGGCTAAGCATTTCCAAGAAACTGAATGGGATTTTATGAAAATGTAATTCATTAAAAAATTTTAAAGGCAAGGTACGTAAATAAATTAATTTCAGGCCTTTGTTCTCATTTTTAACTGAATTTACATATCGTAGGGGATCATGTAGATACTAGTTTAGCCTGCTTAGCCGTAGGGGACTAGGTTGGATCCTAGTGTTAAAATGAGAATGGCAAATGAGAGTTTTTACTTGTTAGCATAACCGGAAGTCAGGTTATCGAAAGAATGCAAAGATTTCATTAATATTTTTATATATAGTTTTTCCTTTAGTTCTCATAGATAGCTTTTCTTTTCAC
Organism: Stenurella melanura; assembly: GCA_963583905.1. NCBI lineage: Eukaryota > Metazoa > Arthropoda > Insecta > Coleoptera > Cerambycidae > Stenurella > Stenurella melanura. Next base: position 39,998,831 of record OY757315.1, on the reverse strand, counting down.
TGTTTGCAAAATCCTATAAAGAATATGTTTCATTACTATAAGCAAACAAATAATAAATAATTCATTTTTAAACATTCTAAACCTATTTATAAAAATAAAAATGTAATTTTTTTAACACTCCACGACGTGAATGTGAAACTGAAAATATGATAGATGGCAATAATATTTGACATATGCACCTACGAGTGCACCTATTATAGTTTTAGTGAAAATTGGACAGGGTGGTCATCCCAATAAATAATTCAACCACGGTGGGCATTTGTAAAGGTATTTGCGCAAACCTTCCATATTTGGCACCTGTTATTTAGTATTGAATTTTTGCTGTCGAATGACCACTCTGTATATTCTTCTGACTAAAAATGTTAAGGTTTTCTTTGTAACAATAGTGATAACTATATTTCGATTATTATTCTCAATGTCATTTCGTAATTAATAATTTTTTAGAGTGATCGCCATGCACAAATAAAGAGTTCTGTGTAAATACCTTTACCGATTATTTTCTTTGCGTTCTCCATCTCTGTACAAGGTTATATTTTGACCACCCACTTAACTCTTATTTTTACCATTATATATGAAGTTAAGTACGAAAGTTCTAGGAGTTCATTTATATTACTTCCACGTACACGTAATGGAGTGGAAGTATAGTAATCGTAAACAAATTCTCATCCTTTTTTTAAATAGGTGTAGAATGACATGAAATGTCAAGATTTTAAATTTGAGTTAAAGAAGATATGTCTGTCTTTCTGCCTGAATGTCTGTCTGTCTGCCTGCCTGCCTGCCTGTCTGTCTATCTGTATGTCTGTTCTGCCTGTCTGTACTTGACTTTTTTTTTGTGAGCACGTTCTCTCTGGAACAGTTTAAGATATTGACTTGAAGTGTTGTACATGTATGTATTACAACGAGATTTGGAACTGAATTGCTTTTGAGTTTATCCGGCAAAGGGTTGGGGGAAAATAGGAGCAAATAGGGGAAAAATAAGTAAAGCAAGCAAGATTCTCTAACGTAACACGAATTATCAAGCAATGACACGTTGAGAATGTGTTTAGTGTGATTACACACCATATATTTAAGTTTCACTACTTGTAGTTACTATAATTCGTGTTAGACTCATTCACAACAATAATATATTTACAATATTATCTCCCTCCCAAAATTCTTTCCCCGATACCCAAACAATAGTCCAAACGAGGCGCATCATCACGTTCTTCAAGAGTATGAATTCTTTTTTAAGTTTGTTAGCTAGAAATTTATTTTCTTTTAGAACTCTATGTATTTAAGTTTTGCTTATTTTAATGCGCTTGAATCTTTTTTTCAACATTGTTTTCGGATTTTCTACTACTAAGTCAAATTCTTGCAATATCGTTACTCATTGGGGGTTTTTAGGCGTCCTTAAATTTTTTCATCTTCAGTAAATTTTTTCGTCTTACTTTTGTTAAACTTTGTCGACTAATATTAACAGGAGGACACTTTCTTAAAACAATTCAATCGCATGTTGATGGATAATGTCCCATAAGTACTTTGACTGTAGTATTCCTTATACACGGGTAGATAACGAAACTGAGGCATAGTTTACTTTTAGGTCAAATTCATAATTTTGAAATTTTTGGACACCCTGTGCGAAAAAAATAATTCTTATTTTGCTAGGAAGCAAAATTTTCTATAAAGACTTTTAGTAAAAAATTTTAAATTTAGGTCCATTTGTAGTATAAGTTCCTCCATTCGGGAACGCCCTGCACAGATATTGCAATATTTGTATATTTGTAACAACTATATATGTACGTATGTGCGTGAACAGGTATGTATGTTTGTATATACTTTATCAATAGGTATACATAATATGAGTATATTTTCTGGATATAATATGTCACGTTTCTGTTTGACCATAAATATACCATTTTTCATATAAATGGTTTTAGAACGTATAATTAACTGTATGCTATACTTGTTCTTCAGTTAGTTGTTAATGTCATTCTATAATTCGTCTTGACTGTTGAATAGTTGCAATTAAATACAAAAAGTACAAAAAAATCTTTCTAGTTAACCTTATTTCAAGAGTAACTGTAGATACTCATGTATATATTTTTTAAGAAACAAGGGTAAAGATAATTAAGAACTAAAATAATTACTAAAGAACACAAAATGTTCGTGAATGTGTATTTATTTTGAAATGACAGCAAAATAAATAAGGAACAGACCTTGTATCGAGGCAGTTGTTAAATAGATATTTACGCCGCAATTTCCAAACGTTCAAATTTATCTCAAGAAATCGAAAACAGTTGCGACATTGAGGGAGAAACAGTAAGAAAAAGACAACGGACAATCTTATCCAGAGCGTAACGCAGAGATTAGAGGAAGGACTGACTAAAACATTAAGGTAACTTTCCCAGTAGATTGAGCTATCTGGTCTAACATGCCAAGGATATTCTCACATTTAAAGGTAACGCAAGGGCTGTAATCAAGCGTAATTTAGCAACGACTTCAAGTATTGGGATTGCGTTCATTTAGCTTTTATAAAATGCGTTCGTTTTAATCGAGAGGTCCGCATTGAAAGTAAAATTTTATATGGACTTGATTCTCTATTTTATTGAATAGAATAAGTTTTATTTGCGCTAAACGTTTATAAGACTATACAGGACTAGACAGTTTACTCACAGAAACCTCGAAAAGGTTTGTACGTAATCTCTATGATATCTATTAACTAGAGTAAACATTATCTTCGCATATTTCTTGTACGTCTTATATAACAGGGAACTTTTTTTTATTGCATAAAAATGTTCAAATATGTAAGAAAGTAGGATATGCAAAATATGACGTCTTGAGTCGCCTCGAGTAATTAGTTTGCTTAAAGTTTCACTCGTTAGCGAATCATTTGAAACAGGTCACCTGCGTGTGACATCACACCGCACACCGACGCGACGGTAATAATGGAAGGCCATGCCGCAATGTTGATAACACAAGAGCACGTATTTGTATTTACTATTATATAAATAACATTGGAGAGATACTTTTTAAACTTAATAATAGAAAATATGGAAAATAAATTTAGTATAAATATGTATTGTACCACTGTTTAACTAACTATTAAAACGCCGAATAAAATATTTATACGATTACCAGGCGACAGTAGTCGATCAAAATGGTTAAAAGCATGCAGAAGGAATGGAAAAGATATTATTTCAAAGAAAAGTGCTCCCCATGTGTGTGAAGAACAGTTTAACGTAAGTAGGTATATACCTGCTAGTTATTATATATATGCTTGTCAGAGAAGGGTCACGTGTTGATCTGAAGTTTCATAAGTTTTTGTAAGGCCCATGATAAAAATAACAATAGACATATAAAATGTATCATTTATATGAACGTATATAATACCAAATATGAATAACCAGGGATAATTAGTTGGCCCATCTTAATTATTGGGATACTGTGTATAGCAGGGTTTCTATGTTCCAAATAAACATGTTGCTTTTAAGAATATTTTAATTCCACATTTTTAATAGTGTTTCTTGTCCATATCCATTTAAATTTAAACGTATGATTTTTATAAAATATCTTGACCCTCTTAGTCTTATCAGAAATGCTATGAAAACTGATTCCTAGGCATCACCACATCATTATCGCGTAATGGTGAGAAAGTAATATACATATATAACCTTTTGACTAACTAAAATAATACAATTACTTACGTATTTCCTTTAACGCCGTCAAGGGAAAAATGTTCTGTATTTTCTATAACTGTTGCAGCCATAAACATGTCTACAATAGGTAAATTTTTAGATCGGCAATTTGAGAAACCCTCATCAGTCATCGTGAACTAGTTAATAATTTCGTACACAATTACAAGAATCGGTTATTTAGAAAATCATACCACGGACAGGGCACTAGTGCGATGTGTTATATAGGTGAGAAATCGCGAACGTAGTAGTGCGGTCTGACGTCACGGCCGTAGGTTCTGTTTTCTTAGCGCGATATAAAATTTGTATTTTGCATCAGTTTCAGTTGCTTAGAAGTAACGCGCTGAGTTAGAAAACATGTTTTTTTCTGAAATATACGGTTTATTATACTGTTACCTTGATCCTTTTGGTATTATTTTCCTATTTAAATTTTTATGTAAGGTCCCTATTATTGCACATTATATGCTTAACTACTGTTTCAGGTTTTCTGTAAATATTGTTAGTTTAAAACATTTTTATTTCATTTTAGCATTCCTTTCCCTAGCCCTCAACCAGCCTTCAGACTGTCAAGAAGTCTGACTCAACCAAAGTTACGAGACTGGGCGATAGCAGGATTCCATAATAACTATTGGGTTCAAGCCCATGGAATGAAGCAGTTGATGTTCCTTGTAAGAGGCCTTCGGTTGGCTCAACCGTTGAGTGGTTGCTTAGGATCGATAGAGAAAAATAGTAAGCTTGATAACAAGACACTGTCTTCAGAATAAACATATCCGTACAATGGGGTTAAACAACAATTATATTTGTCGGATGTGTGGAGTGGAGGATGAAACCATTACTCATATTGTATGCAGTTGCACACCATTAGTTGCGTCAAGGCATAGGCAATTTTTACAACTGGAGCAGAGTTCTATCCTTCGTGGAGGGCACTGGTCTTTTCTAGGAGACACGTCACGAATGCGCAATGGGCCGAGAGGCCTGAGTGCTGCCGATCATATGGATCTGCTCACGTTTGAGTTTAAACCATTCGATTCGGCAAGTCTAATCAATATTGAAATTGTATACAGGGTGTCCCGAATTGCATAGGCCAAACTTCACTAAATAATCCAACTTTTCAAAATAAGAAAAAAGTCCCTATAAACATGGGTCGACGAGTAAATCTCCTGAAAATGTTTTTTTATGAATATTTTTGAAACGTCTAAAAAGAAGTAAATGATAATTTACACAGGAATTTAATTTCTTATGCTTTTTAAGAAAACATGACAACTATGTACGAAAATCATTCAGGGGCGGGTGAAAGTGTGCGGCCTAAGTATAATATATACCCAACTTTATTGTGTGACACATTTAAATTAATTTATGAGCGGAACTTAAAAATTTGAAGTTTTCTACACAAAAAAAAGTCTCTTACGTTTTTTCTCTAAAATTCTCAGTTTTTGGGTAAATCTTATCTGAACTTTATTCGGGAATAGTTTTTTATGAATAATTTTAGCAGAACAGAAAAAACAATGACGGTAAAACAAAATTTAATTACATTGTTTTTATTAGACAACAATGAATTAGATTATAGTAAGGTAAATTACAAATTACAAGGGTTGTTCAAAGTGCATTCCGCCAGCTTCAACACATTTCTGACATCTGCGCCGTACAGAGTGTGTAGCTTTACGAATGAAATCAGGATTAGCCCGCAAATTTTCACATTCTTCGAGAATTCTTTCTATTAACTCTTCTCTCGTGTTTACAGAGATTGCGTAGACTTTGTAATTTAAATAGCCCCAGACAAAAAAATCAACTGGAGGTAAATCCGGTGAACGGGGTGGCCAGGCCCTTGCACCTAGTCGACCGATCCACCGTTCAGGATAATTATTATTTACCCACAAACGGTTCTCAACAGCAAAATGTGCAGGAGCTACGCCCATTTGAAACCAGCATTCATTTCTTAAATTAAGAATATCCTCGAAATATCGAAGAAAACGGTTATTTAAAAAATCATTAAATAATTGTCCATTTAAACAGGGTGGAAGGATGTGGGGCTCAGAAAAAGTCCCGTTTATAACATCACACCATACATTATCGCTAAGCTCCTCTTGAAATGCCCTAGGGCGAATTATATGAGGATTCTGATGAGCCCAGATTCTTAAATTATTAAAATTAACCGATCCATTATGATTAAAGGTAGCTTCATCAGTCCAAATAATTTTACTTCCGAAATCGGGATCTTGTTCCACGGCATTTATAAACCAATTACAAAAATTGATACGTCTTTCGGGATCACCTGATTGAAGGCTTTGGACTGGCGGCATTCGAAAAGCTCTTCTGTGGCCTTTTTTCAGAATCCGAAAAACTTTGTTTTTGGAAACATGCACAGCTTGCGTACGCAGCTGTTGGGCCGCTCTTCTGATACTTAATTTATTATTATTGTTAAATTTGGCCAAAATTAGGTTTTTAAATCGCCCATTTCGCTGTTCTTCATTTCTTGGACCATTTTTAAGTCCAACATTTCTAAATTGCAGGTAGGTTCTAATGAAAACATCTTTAGATGGTTTCTTTCGACATTTTCTTACCAAGATGAAAAACATTTTTTTTGCTCAAATTAAACATTTCTACGTTTCATGACACGCTTAACCTATTTCAGGAAAAAAAAAATTAAAAAATTTTTTTCACCAATATTTTTGAAATTTTTTTTACCAAGATGAAAAATTTTTCGTTCTTCAAAATTAAAATTTCCACGATTCATGGCATTCTAAACCTATTTCAAAAAAAAAAAAAAAGAATTTTTTTTACCAACTTTTTGAAAAAAATTTTACCACTAAATATGATGGAAATTTTTTCTTTTTTCAAATTTAAAATTTCCACGTTTCATGACACGCTTAATCTATTTCAGAAAAAAATTTTTGAAAATTTTTTTCACCATTTTTCAAAAAATTTTTACCTACCTAGATGAAAAAAATTTTTTTTTTGCTCAAATTTAAAATTTCTACGTTACATGACACGCTTAACCTATTTCAGGAAAAAAAAATTTTCACCAATATTTTTGAAAAATTTTTCTTTCTTCAAATTAAAAATTTCCACGATTCATGGCATTCTAAACCTATTTAAAAATACTTCCCTTCGGTATGCGAGGGAAGTAAAAAACAATTTTTTAATTTTTTTTACTAACATTTTTGAAAAATTTTTTACCACTAAAATTGATGGAAATTTTTTCTTTTTTCAAATTTAAAATTTTCATGTTTCATAGCGTTCTAAACCTATTTAAGAAAACAAAATTTTAGAAAATTCTTTCTACAATTTTTCAAAAAGTTTTACCACTAAAATAGATGGAAAATTTTTTTTCTTTGTTTAAATTTAAAATTTCCACGTTTCCATGGCATTCCAAACCCATTTGAACAAAAACAAATTAAAATATATTTAAAAAAAATTTTGAATAGTTTTAATCTAAATATTGTCTAAATGTTATTTGTGGTATTACCTTAATTTTTTCCTTCTTCAATTCTTTGGGACTTTCTGCCACATGTATGTTTTCTTTTTAAGCGGTGCTAGGGAGTCTACAAAATATATCACAATTAACCAGTATGTTACTGGGAAAAAACCTCTAAGCCTGTGACGTTTACGTCAAAGGATCAGTTAAAGTTGGTTTTTATAAATAAACAACACAAATAATTATAAAAACTTGAAATTAAATATTTGGCCGACGTTTCGGAAATCTAATCTGTTTTATTATTCCCAATGTCATTTCGTAATTAACAGTTTTTTATAGTGACCGTCTTGCACAAATAACGAGGGAAGTTCTGTTCTTTACCGATTTTTACTTCCCTCGCATACCGAAGGGAAGTATTGTATTCCAGAAAAAATCACCCTCCGAGATTTTTTCGGATTCTGACGTTTCAGAACAGATTCCGAAAATATAGGTTTTTCAATTCCGTCAGTCTGTCTGTCTGTCTGTTGGTGCATTAACTAAAAAACTACTTGACGGAGAGCAGTCAAATTTGGTACGTAGTTAACCCTACTGTCAGCGAAGAACTGGTAGAATTTTCACTGCAAAATATACAGGGTGGACCATCTAAACGGAATAAATAGTGAAAAAAATTTTTTTTTGCTCAAATTTAAAATTTCCACGTTACATGACGCGCTAAACCTATTTCAGAAAAAAAAAAATTCATTTTTGAAAACATTTTTACCACTAAAATATGGGAAGAAAAATTTTTTTTTTCTTCAAATTTAAAATTTTCACGTTTCGTGGCATTCTAAACGTATTTCAAAAAAAAATTTTTTTTGAAAATTCTTTTACCAACATTTTTGAAAAAATTTTGACCACTAAAATAGGTGGAATTTTTTTTTTGAAAATTTAAAATTTCCACGTTTCCATGGCATTCTAAACGTATAAAACAAATTTAGAAACTTTTCTGAAAATTTTTTTAAAAAATGATTGAAAAAAATTTTTTGAAAATTTTTTTCAATCATTTTTGAAAAAAAATTTACCACTAAAATATAGCAAGAAACATTTTTTTTTCTTCAAATTTAAAATTTTCATGTTTCGTGGCATTCTAAACGTATTTAAAAAAAAAATTTTTGAAAGACTGAAAACAGTTTTGAAAAATTTCAAAAAAAAATTGAAATTTTTAACCACCACTATACTTCCACTTCACTGAGTGAAAGTAGAACTGAAAATGTGTCTAATGGCAATAATATTTGGCATATGCTATTATACTTATTGGAAAATATACAGGGTGGTCATCCCAAGAAATTATTCATGGTAGACCTGTTATTTAGTATTGAACTTTTGCTGTTGGATGAGCACTATTTTTTTGACCAAAAGTTATCAGGACTTCTTTGTAATAATTACAATAACTATATTTCCATTATTAATCTTCTTCTTCAATGTCATTTCATATTTAATAATTTTTAGTGACCGCCATGCACAAATAACGAGGGAAGTTCTGTGTAAATACCTTTACCGATTTTTTTACTATTCATTAGAACAATTTTTCCAAAAAGAAATAATAAAATTACAGGGCAATGAACTACAGAAAACCAAAAAACAACAATGTCATTATTGTCATTCTGGCATTGCAGGCTAGATTATTTTTCATTCGTTACAAACATTACAATCACGGCCACTCCTGCATACCAGGAACGCTGATAATAATGGTTACTAATTAATAAAGTTCAGATAAGATTTACTCAAAAACTAATAATTTTAGAGAAAAAACACATGAGACTTTTCTTGTGTAGAAAACTTCAAATTTTTAAGTTCTGCTCATAAATTAATTTAAAAGTGCCACACAATAAAGTTAGGGCTTAATTATACCTAGCCCCCTCAGTTTCACCCGCTCCTGAATGATTTTCGTACATAGTTGTCATTTTTAGGAGAATTACCTGAACACTGACTGAATCACTTCCCGAGCCATGTTTATAGGATTTTTTTTATTTTGGAAAGTTGTATTACTTAGTGAAGTGTGGCCTATGCAATTCGGGACATCCTGTATAGGCAGATACAATTTTATCCCTCGAATTTATTAAATTGCAATTACCGATATATGAACAACTATCATATCTGTTCACATCTGTTAAAAATTTGCATCAATTTCGTACGAACTACGATCTACGCGTGGTCTAAGTAGGACTTTTAAAAACTCAATAAAGGTAAATCCTCTTTCCAATTTTTGAAATGCATTATGTGTTTTATTTCATTATACTCCCAAATTATCTCTAAACTCATCATCCAAGAGAACAGAGTTTATTATAGTAGTGTTAATTTTTAATAAAGAGTTTAAAGTAGACTTTAAAACGCAAGTTTTAATATGTACATATTCTACAGGTTTCCTTAGTTGCTGCGAAACTTTTAACATAAATGTAATATGAATATAACTCCAGAGCTTTAAAAGGATATATGGTTTTAACAGAAAATAGTAACACAACATTTACAGAGGTGTTACCATTAATAAACAATACTAATAATTTGATGTACTTTCAACACAATGTGACTAAATGTATCAATAATAAACATGCACTTCAGCACTTCTAAAAGTTTCATAAGCTATTTGTTAATTTACAATAGACTGCAAATATTATTCAAAGTTATGGTTTATGTAGGATTCCGTTTTAGAACATAAATTAAAACTTTATAGTTCTACATTGAAAAAGTGGTAGAGAATTATCAAACAGCATTTGTAGGGAGTATATGAGGGTAAGTCACTAGTCTCCTCAACCATTTGAAATTGAAAAAGTGCCCGAGATAAAAACTGTGGAAGATCAGCATATTATAAAATTATTATAAATCTACAGGTTGTTTCACATAGCAGTAGTGGTATTATTGAAATTGAGATATCCATTTAAAAAAAATGCCACGGTATCTCAGGGTTGTATCTAGAAATAACAAAAAAAAGTATCCCAGAGCCACAAAAAGAAAAACCTATGAGTATCGTGCAAAATAACTCTAATATATAACAAAGGGGGACACTTATTAAGGCGATTTTGTGATATTCTGCTTGCTAAATTTGTATAGCCTTATTGATGTTGCAAAATAATAAAACAGAAATGATATAATTCAGTACCTTTTTTTTCGAATAGCAACGATATAATTATTTCTACATCCACTGAAATGGGATGGATTGGAAGTATAGTAATCGTAAAAAAAAATTCAAAATGTTTTTGTCTTGAAATATGTTTAGAATGCCATGAAACGTCGAGATTTTAAATTTGAGCGAAAAAGAAATTTCTGTCTGTCTGTCTGTCTGTCTGTAACTTTTTTGTCCGCATGTTTTGTCGCCACGTGTTTCGAGAGGTTATGTAATACTTTCTATATGAGGTGAGCTTTTACTTACTTTGGAGTTTTATTAAGTTCTTATTTATTGTAATTATTACCGAGTGTTTTGGAGAGGCTTATAATCTGGATAAGCACATATGTTTGGGTCAGGTAATTTGGCAGAGTGACTTATGTAAGAGCCCAGCTGTCATGTTGGTTATATAAGGGGGCCCAGTATTTAGAGGAGTAATAGGAGGAAGTCTATTACTCAGATATTTGGTTTCATGTAAGTCTTGCTGACATCTAGAGAAGTGTTGTTGGTTGGTAAGTTGTTCGCAGCAGTCTCCAGAAGATTCATGCAGAAATTTTGGAGCGACACGAAGTTTTAGTCGCAAGCAGCATCGAGAAAGTGTATGAAGTGGTGACAGGTCATGCTGCAGTCGTCACAGAAAATACCAAGGGTCTGGGCAGGTTTCTTGTTCATTTCAGTTATAATTTACCACAATTTTGCAACTATAAATTAAGCACTAAATTTATGTATGGAATGATGAAATATTTAAGATTTTTACTGTAATGCATGGTACCGAGAAATGCTAATTTACCTGCTGTTATGTCACATATGTAAAGTATTTTCAATAGAATAGACTTATTTTAGAACAGTCGTTAACATCTAGGGGTAAGCAGTAAAGATTGCATTTGTCAGCTCATGAAATCTCGTTCATTAAAACTTTGGTAATGAGACATAAGTTTAATTCATAGTAAATCTTTAATTCGCTGTTATAAGTTAGAACTCATAGTTGCATATTAGATAACTCGTCGTTGCAAGAGAATCAGTCAGAGATTAAAGTTTGAATTCCAGTGAAGTTTTTTAGATTAAGGGTATAGAATTTCTTTAATGCTTATGAATCACGATTAGGTAAAATCTGAAGTTTTTAATTTATTCTTCTTGTTGTTGTACATCTCACTTGTGTTGTAATAAATGTCTAATGTCTACATGTTCTTATTATTCGCACTATTGCACCTGATACTTGCTTACATTTTGAGATTTCAGAGTAAAGTGTAAGTTTTGACATTATTGGTTGATTTTAGTGTGTCAATTGCATCATTTCTAGTAACTTAATTTTGTTCCTGGTTGGCAAAATTATTTAAATCATAATACGTAGTATACAAATGGTGGCGCCATTTAAATGTCCACACACTACTTATTCACGACCCTGTGATCTCCAACAAAAAACTAGCTGCCGTTCGCACAGGTAAAACACATTTTAATATTTAGGTATTAAAAGTGTTGCAAGGTGGAGATACATATTAGTGAATTTCGCAGGTCCGACAATTTGCTGAGTAAATAATCGATATTCCCCCATTTTTCAATCAATCGATTTACTTCTTTGTTATTCATTGGAAATAAATCAAATTATTTATTAAAATACATAGGTAGTCGTTATGCTGTTAACATTAACACTATTCTTCTACTGAAACTCCCAGTTATTAAATTAGTTTAGCTAGGCAACCCACAAAATAATAATCCGTAATTTTAGCAATCTTATTATGACCTTATATTTCAACTCTTGCCCTCTAAAAATATATAATTTTGGTTGTTAAAAATATAATAGCGCCATCGCAGAACGATCATTTACATATTTACTCAGGTTACGCTACGCACCACGATTTTATTTGAGTCTGATCAATGCTCTAGGTTGAATAGGAGAGTGGTGTGATGACTCGTACCTGGTACCTACCTAATTATTTTTATCTGCATCATTATCATGTTTCTTTACAATAAAACCGTTTAATTTAAAAAAATGTAAAAGTGTACTGTATTCTACTTGTCAAGCCCTTTCATTTGATACCCATATTGTGGGGATTGAAAAAAAGTGTAATACGCCATTTTGTAGTGGCGGTCATCTTGGATTTTCAATTTTTTCATGGTGCACGATATTCAACTAGTTAAGCCCTTCCATTTGATACCCATATTGAGGGGATTGGAAAAAAATATGTAATCCGCCATTTTATGGCGGCGCCCATCATGGATTTCTAATGATAATGAATATGCTTTATTGTATTGTCATCAGAACTAAAGGTGTATACCAAATTTCAGATCAATCGATCAACAGGAAGGGCGTAAAATTTCAGTTACTTCATTTGACCCCACACAAGACACAATGTAAGCTAAATAAAATCGTTGAAAAAAACAAAATACAATTTCGGGAGTACTAGCGTATGCGCTGAGTGCACCAGTCCATCCGACATCCATGTGTGCATTTTGGGTAGGCAACGATTTTTTTCCCGTCTCTTAGGGAAGTTGGTGGTAAGTCTAAAACTCATTCTCTTTTTTTCTTTTTTTTCGAGGGGAAAAACCTTCAAAAGTTTCCCTACACTAATGGTCCGGTGTGCAGGGATATGTGTGATTTCTACTCACTAAAAAACCCCGCTCTTTCTTCTCCGGAACTGTAACTAAACATTTCTTCGGATGCTAAAGAGTTCTATGGGGTTAATATCCGTGCTTCTTCTTCTTTTGCCTTCATGATGCTCCAGCACATGGTGTTAATTGCCGACCATTTCTCAGCGGTGGCAAGCAAAATTTTGTGGAGTGATTGTCAGGCCAACATTTCTGTTTGCCGTGTTCCTCTCGTCATTCCACCTAGGGCAGTGGAACATTGTGTGTTCCGGGGTATCCGGTGCTGGGCAGTAAATACAGGTGTCTGCTTCCCGCTTGCCGATTCTATGTAAATAGCTGCCGAAGTTGCCGTGGCCCCTTAGCGTTTGAGTTAGGTGGTAATTTAAATCTCCGTGTTTTCGGGTAGTCCAGGCTTTTACGTCTAGGATAAGGCAGTACGTCCATCTGCCGGGTTCAGAGGTATCCCATCGCTCCTGCAAGCGTTCCATCAGATGGTTTCTGTAAACGATCTTCGCATCTTTGTCTGCTCCGTGGCTGTACGCGCGCTCTTTGGCGAGCAAATCGGCGGGTGGGACCGCCGATATAACTTGAAGAGCCGAGGCGGAGGTTGTCCGGTAGGCGCAGCACACCCTTATCAATATAAGACGTTGTGTCTTCAGTATCCGGTTGCGGTTGCGCTCGGTCTTTAAAAACTCAGTCTCTGGGATGGAACTTCTCCCCATTTGGCCGCCAACTTGTCAATGAGTTAATTTTATTATTTGCAGAAAGCACTACTTTTGATGCTGTGCTGTTCATCTTATCTCTATTTACAGCGTTACTTTTTAATAAAATATTAAATAAAACATTGTTTATACCACATCCTTTGGAAACAAGTCAGTGGTTGTATTAGCAAAGGAAATCAAACTTAAACCCATTAGAAATGTCTGATTTTATAGCAATTGTGAGACTATATGTAAATAGAAACCATCATGTTAATCCTATATGTATGTGGGCAATCGATAAAATGATTAGTACGAATATTTGACACGACTTAATTGCATTAGTAAGAAGCTTTACGATTCCTGACATTTGGTTTTCGCTCTCAATTATATTTAGTTTTTAAGCTGACTTTGCAAGAAAAATAATCACTCCTGCGTGGGATTACTGTGAATCCCTTATTGGCCATTAATAATAAATCGGACTCTTCTAGTCTCATTTAGCTAGAGAACTGAAGCACCCAAAGCAATTAACGCATTTTATACATTACTTGGGGCTATAAAAGCCAGTAAGAGGGAAGAACTTAATTTTTATTAATTAACAAAGTAGACATCTACGTAATTATAAGCCCGTCTTTTATTACCACAAGATAATTACAGAGGAAACTTTCGTCATTCTCATTAGATATAAATATTTGTTCTGGTTATATACTTAAAAAATTAATATGACTGATTAAAACATGTACTTTGTTTGGGAAAGACAGAGAGTAATGAGTCACTCAGACGAAGATCCACCACGGGCGTATTATAGTCTAAGTTCAATTTTCTAAAAAGCCTTCGGAAATCACTCAGAAGCAAATCATATTATTCTTTACCAACTTATGTTTTTAGAGTAACTCGACTCCCCTGATTCCAAAAGTTTCAGTTGTCATCTCAATTCGAGGTTGAACCACCACAAAGCCACCCCTAAAGATATTTACATTTATTCAATTTGCCGAGAATATCTTCGTAAGAAGCAAATTGAGAGAAGAATGTCAAGAGAATTGAAATATAGTTTGTGAAATTTTCATTAAAATGATGTATATAAAGTTATAATTTCACTAACTCATTGGCGTGCAATGGGTGTCTATAATGAGACATATTTAAAAAACAAATAAAATTGCAGTTGCTAGAAGAATTTTTCTTCACATTGTGTGTAAAACATATTCAGATTTTCGTCATTTTGTAAAGTTTGACATTCCGTGGTCGTCCAAAAGACGTAAGCAACTATCATGCGTGAGTTTTAATATTTCCTTTTGTTTCAGAATAGACATGAGAATGAATTCACTTGTTAATTTTAGCTCATTGACTTTGGTGCGTGTGTTTTTATATTCGCTGATGATTACCAGTTACAAGAGAGATCGACCGATAGATCACAATAGCAGAGACAAAGACGGATTAAACCAAGGCAGATAGAAATGTCACAGTACAGATATTTCGAACAAACTTGAAAGTATAGCCTTTACTACTCCCAAATGGACTTTACATGCGTATTATTTAAATAATACGCAAACACAAATTGAAAAGGAAAACATCTTAACTGTATTTTCATTCTAGTATGTGGTAATTATTGGTCATAGAATTTTAATAATATTTGAGGCAGATGTCATAAAAAAAATTGAGTTGGTTTTTTCTAGCATATACGCCAAAAATGAATTTTTCTCACTCTACCTACCTTTCCTAATTTACAACCCCCTCCTTTTAACGGAATCATCTCAATAAGATGTCATTACAATATATATGTGCACCAAATTGCAAGTGAATATTTCAGTTATGTTTTATCAACCCCCATAATAATGGAGTGGAGTTGGTGCGGGAGTTATTATAAAACCATGTGAGGCCTTGGCTTCTACTATACGCCAAATTTTAACTTTCAGCTTGCTTTAGTCATTTTATTTTATTTACCTCTACTTACCCCCACCCCCCACCCCTTCAACGTAATCGTCTCAAAATATAATCTAGTTCCAGTTGTTGTTATAATACATACGTGTACCAAATTTCAAGCGAATATCTCAAATATATTTTATTAACACTTTAATAATGGAGTGGGGGTAGGAGGATTGAAATATGTTATTAAAAATCAGAGGCTTTGGCTTCTAGTATACTTCAAATCCCAAGTTTCTGTACTCCTACCAGCTTGCTTTACTTATTTTCCCACATTTGCTACTATTTAACCCCAACCCCTCAACGGAATCATCTCAAAATTTAATCTGAATACAGATGTCGTTATAATACATACTATGTATCAAATTTCAAGTGAAAATCTCAATTTTATTTTATCATCTCTTTTAATAATGCAATGTGGGTGGTGGAAGGAATTAAAAAATATTATTAAAAAATCTGAGGACTTGACTTCCAGTATTTACAGCAAGTGCCAAGTTTTTGTACTGTTACCAGCTTGAATTATTTATTTTCCTATATTCACCCCCATTAAACCTACAACGCTACAACGGAATCATCTCTAAATATAATCTAATTCCAGGTGTCGTTATAATATATACGTGTACCAAATTTCAAGTGAATATCTCAATTTTATTTTATCAACCCCTTTGAAATGGAGTGGGTGTGGTAGGGTAGTTGAAAATGTTATACAAAAATCGGAGGCCTTGGCTTCTAGTATACACACCAAATTCCAAGTTTCTGTACTCTTACCAGCTTGCTTTATTTATTTTCCAATATTTACCCCTATTTAACCCCCAACTCTTTAACGGAATCATTTCAGATTATAACCAGTTCCGGTTGTCATTACAATATATACATGTACCAAATTTAAAGTGAATATCTCAATTTTATTTTATCAACCCCTTTAATAATGAAGTGGTGGTGGTACGGGTGGGACAGAAATATTATAAAAAACCTAATGCCTCTGGTACATACACCAAATCGCATTTTTTTTTACTTTTACCAGCTTGCTTTACTTACTTGTTCCTATTTATCCATATTTACCGCCCAACCCTTTAAAAAAGCAAGTTCCAGATGTAATAGTACATATGGGTATAAAATTTCAAGTCAATATCCTAAACCGTTCCACAGATATCGTGCGAACAAATGAAGTTACAGGCCGAGAGACCGAGAGACAGAATTTTTTTCGCACTTATTTAAAATCTCGATGTTTAGAGACATTCTAAACCTATTTCAAAAAAAAATGTTTGATTTTTTTTACGATTACTATACTTCCACCCCACTATGTGGATGTGGAAGTAAAAATTTAAAAAAATAACAATATAACAATAATTTCTAAAATTTGGAAAAATTAAGGGCTATATCTGAGCCTTGATAATCAAAGAATATGAAACAAGAAGATAATGTTTTATATTTTTATGATGAGATTTTCTGATGAAAAGTGCCACAACTTTTCGTAAAAAAATATCCATCATCCGGTATAGCTCATGAGACGCCCTCCACAAGCTAACATGATGTGATATATAAATTATTGTTTCTTAGCTTAAAAAATGTTTCCTTTCCAAATTTGGAGAAGATCCGTCAAGGAGTAGCTGTGATATTGCAAGAAAAGAAATAAAGTACAACTTTGACAATGTATTTTTTTCCAAAAGCATCAATTTATTAAAGTATGTTTGGTTATGTTCTCATATTTTGATGAAAAGAATTTACACTTAAATTAAATTTACACACTAATTTTTGTCTTAGCAATCGATTATTCACATTGTACTGAAGCCGAATAATCTATGTAATTTCTCTAAATAAATTATTCTTGTATATTCTAGTTATTATGAGATGATTCCGAGTATCTCACAACCTTGTAATTTGTTCTATCTATCTATCGGTTATACCTTTCCCACACATCCCGACTCAATGTTTCTCATCTTGAACACGTAAGTTGCAGAACGATTTTTTTATTCGAATGTGTTCAATATGAATATGAATATGATTGATGAAAAACTTTCTCATAAAAAAAACTTTTTCACGAATTCTTAAGTGGATTGTGGAGGATATGAGAAAAAATATATAATTTATCGTTTTGTAACATTGCTTATGCAAATTTTGTTTTTAAAAGATTTTTCGATAATGCATATTTTAGTATGACAAAAATGACATAAATCAGATTTATTTATTATCTATATTTTACGATAAATTTATCTCCGCACTACAGAGAGCTTATGAACACCTATTCAACATATCTAAAATACTTTCTCCTTCAATAAAATAAACCTATCTCAGCGTTATTATAACTCCGGAATTCAAATGGCTGGTGGCATAAATTTTTAAATCAACTGCTCAAGAGGCAGGTATTATTAATTATGATGATCTAACCATAAAGAACAATATTAAGATAACCTTTGCCATAATGAAAGCAAAAATTGATCACTATATTGGGTACGCTCAATGGTTCAGTTACCTAGAAAAATCAAGATGATAGTTAATGCAGCACAAATTTCTTAGAACCAGATCGTTTAGAATATTTTTATGAATATAACTTATAATAATTTATAATTGCATTTATAAACACAAATTTTTTATTTCATTTTAATGTTTATTAATATAATTAAAAATGCCAAACGTAAATCTGTGATTTACTGTACACATTATAATTCAAGTGTAATTATTATATAAGAATAGCTGCATCCTTTAAACATTAGCTACTTGAGCTAACGTTTAAGAGGGTTCATTTGTTTCCCCGGCGACTTCGCCATAATTGGAAAAATAGCTTTGTTGCAGAACATTTTCCATTTTCGCGTACTTAAATATTAATTTCAGCTCTTTATGTACTGCTCCAATACTACTTGGTTAACTTTTTTATACATGATTAATCAATAGTTATCAATACATAAAGTGATAAATCCACTTCTGGCAACTTTCTGTAAAAAGCATGATTTGTTGTTAATTTTGGTGCATTCTATTGATTTGTGAAGTCAGAATCGTTCAAAAACAGATAAAAGAATATATGAAATTATCACAGACGATTATACAGGGTTATTCACGGAAAGCGGATATTAGACGCTAAGTTTGTTATTTTAAATGGAACACGCTATATTTTATCAATACTTGGATTCCTCATACAATTTTAGTTTGGGTGTATGTACCATACCATAATATACTCTCAAACCTACCAGCTTTCAAGATTATTAATATTTTTGGAGATTTTTTACGGTTCCAATCCTTCAGAAAAAAAATGGATCTCTTCTATCATGTAGTTGATTTAGAGACTTTCTTCTCAAATTCATACAAGTACCTTATCAGCTAACTAAAAATAGTTTCACAATATAACATAGGGTATTTAATTTTCACAGTCTAACATTGTCTTAGTTCAAACGTCCAAAAGTCATATTTTTCAAATAGAACACCCTACATATTTTCACGAAATTTAATACAGTATTAAATTCTGCATCAATTGTTATTAACAGTCCCTAAACACATCTATCTTTGTTTTTTTTTTATTGTGGACGAATTTTTGTAAAATGTACAAAATGTACATTCAAAGTCCGTACTGTTAGTAGCCAATACAAATCATATCTGACTTGTTTCCTTCTTATCATAAACAAGAACAATCATGTAGATAATTGATCGCTATTTGTTTTTTATCAAGATAGTGTCATCAATAACAAGAGACAAGTTTATATTAGATTTATAATAAATAGTTTGGAACAAAATTTACTAAATGAATGAATACATTGAATATAAATATTTAATACAAGAACTGTTCAAAATGCCCTCCACTTTGCTGCAGACAAGCCAATATCCTATGATTTACGACACTTACAGTGACTCGGCGAGTTTATTTGCTAAAATGAAGGCTGCACTCCGTTCTTCAGAAATTATTTGGTAGTAGCCGGGGTGGAATATACAATACTTTTGATATTACCACAAAGGTAAAAGTCTAAGGGGTTCAAATCTGGGGACCCTGCTGGCCATCTCCAAGATCATCGGTAGCCAAACCACCTATCTACGAACGATGCTACTAATTCGTCATACACTTGTATCTTATATATTATGTAGACAGCAACCATTCACTTGATAATACGGAGAATTATAAATATTTAGGGGCAAAGTATCAATAGAAGTAACAACTACTGTTCGCAAAATTTCCACGTATTTATTGCTATTTAAATTCTCCTCGTAGATATGATACTTATACGTGTTATTTACCAATAAGGAGAAAACGTTAAAACTAAAGCCCTGGAAATTTGGTTCTCGTACCGTATGAGAATTTTGTTGTGCTCAGTGATGTATATTTAGTCTACTAAGAATTCCTTATTTGGAAAATTTTTCTTCACAGTTCAAATAATCCTTTAAAAAAATCATGATTCTCTTGAAGACGTACGATCACATGCCTACAGAACTCTGTTCTAAGTGAACAAATACTACGTTCCTGCACTATCGCTACGATTCCACAACACTAACACGGTGTTTATGTTGACAAAACATTCTGAAATTTTTCATTGCCTACTATGTATGTAGCTGTATGTACATTATACAGTGCAGATTGTATATCTAAATTTTACAAAATTTCGTCCATAATGAAAAAACCAATATAGACAGGTATAGGAAATACTAATATCAATTTATGAATAATTAAATGCTCTATTAAATGCTGTGAAAATATATAGGGGTTCCGTTTGAAAAAAATAACTTTTGAACGTTTCAACTAAAACAATGTTCGACTGTGAAAATAGAATGCCGTGTATGATATTGTGAAAATGTAAGAGAATTTTTAGTTAGATTGTGGGGTACTTGTATCATTGAAAAAGAAAATCTCTAAATTCAAACACAAAGTAGAAGCCCAATTTAATTTACTCCATCTTCTGGCCCTAAATAGAAAATATATAATCGATTGCATAGTTTCATTCATAAATAAGACAAAGATAAATATTTAGAGTAGGTTTAGCTTTGTCACCCATATATTTAGTAACTCACGTTACCCGTGGTCAATACTTGTGTGTGTAATTAAAAAATACCCTGATCGACCCCTGGGCGAGAAGCGTGTGTCCTTGTGATTATCCTATTGTGTAAAGAAAAAATTTATATTTTAACGAATAGGTTAGAATTAGGTAAAATTAATAACATAACATAAATTGTGTCTGGTTGTGGATCAATCGCCCTAATGCCATTAATTTAAAAAAAAGTCTCTAAATCGGCCACATGATAGAAGATATCGATTTTTTTTCGGAAGGGTGGAAATCGTCAAAAATCTTCAAACGTATTAATTATATCGAAAACTGGTAGGTTTAAGAGTCTACTATGGTATGGTTTATAAACCCAAGCTAAAATTTTATGAGAAATCCAAATACGAAATATAGGGTGTTCCATTTAAAATAACAAAGTTAAGTGCTACATTCTGCGTAAGCGGAAGTAACACATGCAAGAAAATATTTTCGTTTGATCCGCAATATCCAAAAACCCCTTAGGCTAATTTTCAAATTTCTAAACTGAAAAGATCCCCAGAAACGTCTAATGCTCGCTTTCCGAGAATAATCCTGTATACTCCTATTTAAGTTTTATTTTGTTTTTTGTATGTAATTAATTGCTCTGAAGATTTTTTATTTTTAAGTCCTCAAAACCCTGTCAAACGAAGGTATGTGGTTTATTACGTACATTATTATTCAAGTGTAATTATTATATAAATATCTATTATCTATCTATTGAACTATTAAACATTATTATTATCTAACTATTATCTATCTATTAAACTATTAAACATTAGCTACTTGAGCTAATGTATAAAAAGGATAAACTTGTTTCCCCGGCGACTTCGCCATAATTGACTAAATAATTTCGTTGTACAATTTGATTTATTTTCACATATTCACAGCCACACAAAAAACTTCTTTCTGGCCTGGAGATCTGACCATGCTCACTATATGTTTTTGGAGTCGCTGAATCCAAGTACGAGGTCTGTTTAACTCCATCACATCAGAATTTTTCCATAACCTCAAAAAAAAACATAATTTAAGCGATTTCGACTTCTCTTCACATGAATCGCTGTAGCTTCTTCTAGACAACAATAATCCTCTCTGATGATGTAGGGCACGATATTCTTCCGGTGCTTTGTAAGTGAGATATCGGTCGCCAAAGTGAGAGGTCCGAAGATTTCGCTTATCGAGCGATACGGCCCAGATTCGAGGGCGATTTCTGCGAAACGAAAGTTAAAAAAATCTGAAAAAATTCAGGGGTACAAAGAAAGATGTATGAAATAGATTCTATTCGAGTTCTCGCACCTTCCGACATACCTCTGAATTTTCTAGATGCTTTACTTTAGAAATTTTGAAAAAAAAATTAAAGTGCCAGCAATAATCTGAAAAAATTCAGAGGTATGTTGGAAGGCGAGAGATATCGAATTGCGTAAACAGCAGCTCTGTATTTCGTTTTGTTTTCGAGATGTAGCCTCGAGAATCGGTAAAAAAATTCAATTTTCACCTTCCGGTTAGTTCGAGCGGCCATATCTCGAAAACCAAGGCGCGCACCAACCTCCAATTTGCGGCAAATTAATTCTCATATCTTTCTGCGTACCCCAGAATTTACAGATTTTTGCTAGCTTTTGTTTGAGGGAAATGGCTCTCGAAGCTGGGCCGTGACGCTCGAGAAGCGAAATCCTTGGACCTTGGCGGCCGATATGTTACTTAAAAAACCTTTTTTTTTTATTTTCAATCGACATAGTACAAAGAAGAGTGGGGGTCATTTTTGTCTAGAAAGAGTTATAGCGATTTATGTGAAAACATGTGGAAATCGCTTAAATTATGGGTTTTCTTGGGGTTATGACAGAATCCTGATGTAATGGACTTAAATAGAGCTTGGATTCGGATTCAGCGACCCCAAACCGATATAGTAAACATGCTCCGATCCCCAGGCCAGGAAGAATTTTTTTTTGTGTGTGGCTGTCTTATTAATTTCAGCTCTGTATGTACTACGTTAACATTGTTGTTTAACATTTTCATAAATAATTATATTTGAAACAATCTGATAATTGTGTCGTCTAGTAAAGGTGTACTTATGGTACACCATTACATTCTAGTAAATGGTGTATTTATGGTACACCATTTATCAGAATGTTGAATAACTTTAGGATTTCTGGAATAAGTATCATTGATGTCTTCATTGTTTTCAATGAGAATTCATTCTGAAGCATGTATTAACATTAGATGACTTATATGTATTTTATTAAATTACATTATTTTTTAATTTTAGTGTTCTATTACTTACTGAACATGTATTAATAAAGTTTTTTATTTTAGGACATACTGAAGATAATGTTGCATTATAACTAGAGCTGCCCCATATTTTAGCGCTATCATAATCAGTAACAAGTTTATTAAAAATACAATGTATGACCAACACCTGATCCGAAGTCGACCGGACATTCTTTAAAATGTATCAAATAGAAAGATAAAACAGAAATGCTAATAAATGAATTGTCGTAAAAACTCAAATCCAAAATATAAGGAGCATTTGCGGCTTCCTTTATTCTTTTTTTACTATTGCCTGGAGGTGTGACAAAAAATGACCACAAATTAAATTAAGTAGTTTTTTTTATAAACTACCGCCGAGTTAAGTAAATAAGTTACGCCCACTAAATCTGATTGATGGCAAATTCTGCTACAGATCTACTGATTGGTCGAATTTTATTATGCGTATTAGTCTAGTATGTAGAGTCCACGTTGACTTGCAGAGCCGGAGTTAGAATTTCAGAGTTTGGCAAGTAATGAAACAATGAAAGTAAAATATTCCCTGCTTTCATAAATGTTGGATTTCACAGTTCTACCTATTATTAAATAAAAATACAACAATCCTACATTCGTTTTATTTAGGATTTAATTCTAGCATTATATTGAACCTACCTAACAATGGTTGTATAGTTCTAATATATACATGTGTATTGCCAAAGCACGTGTAGCTAAAATACATTGTTGTTTCTTTTTTCGGTATAGGTATGTGACAAAAAAATCTTTCTTTTTGTATATTGTATGAGACAACATTATTATTGGTATCTATATTAAACCTACTTACTGCAATGCATGCGCCAATAATTAAATTATTCTTCATCCCCGAAGATGATGACGATGAGGAATCATTGGGATTTATTATAATCGGTTGTTGTTGGGGAACTGTGGCAAAATATTGATTTTCAATTTTGTTTAATATGGTTCACGCATCCCGTCCAATGCTTTTCTATGGGCTTCCCACTGTCTTATAAGTTGTATCAGATTATGACTAAGTCGGGGACTTGTGTTTCTAACGTAATTTTTTAATGCACTCCAAATTTTTTCAATAGGATTTAACTCACAGTCTTAAAACTGTATGACCATGTTGTTCTGCAAGTTCGTCTATTACAAATGTTTTTTTAATGTTTGCATTTTTCACTTTTTTTTAAATTCAATTAATTCAAACTTTCGCATCGAAGTAGTTGGTATTTTCTCAGCTTGTCGCGAATGGTAAGAGGCATTAACTAACACTATGACCGAATTTGGCTTTATGTTACGCAATAGTTTTTCTGCAAACCATTTTTCAAAGTGGCATTCATATCTTGGTGGTAATCGGTGGTTTTTTGCGGAAAGCATTAAACACCCTTTTACAAATCCATCTTCATTACCCGCGTGTACTATTATTATACGTTTACCTCTCGAGGAAGGTACATTTGGAGAATATTTTAAAGTGTCATCCGACCAAAACAGTTTTGAATTTTTTTTTCTGAAATAGGTTTAGAATGCCATGAAACGTGGAAATTTTAAATTTGAGTAAACAAAATTTTCTCATTATTTATTCCATTTAGACGGTCCACCCTATATATTTTCCAGTGAAAGTTTAACCATTTCATCGCTGACAGCAGCGTCAGCTACCTACCAAATTTGACTGCTCTACGTCAAGTAGTTTTTTAGATAATACACCAACAGACAGACAGACAGACTGACGGAATTGAAAAACCTATATTTTCGTAATCTACGTGATCTGAAACGTGAAAATCCGAAAAAATGTCGGAGGGTGATTTTTTATCGAATACAATACTTCCCTTTGGTATGCGAGGGAAGCAAAACATTTAAAAACAAACATATTTGACAGTAATAAAAGAAATGCTAAAAAACTGAGTTCATATTTATAAAGCACATACGATGACTCCTTTGACGGCAATTTTTTATTCGCTGAATAAATATGAACCTAATGTTTTGTTATTTTTGTAGTGCGTGCCCTTTCTGTTGAAACTGCGGATACGAAGAAAAAAAACTGTAGTGTAGTACTAGTATTTTAATGAGATTAAATTGGAAAATTTGCCAGTAGTGTTTTTTGTGGTAATAAATATTTAAATGGAGAGTTGTCATACGACAAGTAAAATACGAATGTAGTCATACAAATCTTGAATCCGATTCTGAACGCATTAAGCAGGTGTTCGTTTGCAAGCGTGCGGCTCTCTGCGATGTAATTCTTAAGGGATGCCACTTTGAATGTTATATTTTGGACACAACTTTACCAACAAATTTTGGTTGCTGAGATAGAAAAAGCCTGCAGCAATTAAAGAACAGCCATGATGACAGTCCGCTTAAACGATAGAAGAATAATGGTGTATACTTATTAAATACAGTATATTAATTTTGTAATAATTAGTGTTGCTAAGAAATTGGAAAACGAAGAATAGCAAAAGTAAATAAAGAAAAAAAGGCGAAAGAGAATTTATCACATCCGAAAGAATACGGTTCAGAGAATGATGACTTAAGACGGTTGCCGGAAATTGACAACGCTTAGTATGGTAGGGTGGATTTATTTTGAAGTGGATTATACTCTCTTATTTGCGTTATATTGTTTGTTAGTAGGCGTCGCCTAGTTGGAGCCTATACAATTTCTGGGTTTGTTGAACATAGTCCGCTAGTGGTGTTATGACGTGAAATCATGCATATAAATTTTGTAAGGAAGAGTATTTTGAAGAATTTATGGGGCGTATGCAGTTTTATTCTAAAACTCATAGTTTATTTAGGGCCGTCGCCGAAGTGCTGCACCGCACCAGTACCGCGTACGTGATGCTCGGCCTTATGACAACGGTAATTATTAGTTTTTTATTTTGTTAATTTAGCCTGCTATTTTTTTAAAGGAATGCGTACAGACTCCTGGATATAGATTGGACGGTCCATACACTTTCGATAATGTGAGTGTTTAAATTCACTTTCCTGTCCAATCTAACCCCTAGATATTTCACGCACCGCTACATAGAAATTTGGCTCTCCCTGATCAAAATTTGCATTAACACTGTACTGTTAGTGTTGCGGCGCGCAAATACTATCGGCTCTGACTTTTCGGCATTGACGCGAATTTTCTGTCGGCCGTAACACTACGTCGCATGGGCCATATTGGCATAACACTGCAAAGTATGCGCACTCGCGTAACGCACACACCGCAAACATGTTGTTAAAAACTCACATAGCTCGATGGCGTAATTGCACATATTATTGTACAGAACGTAATCATTCTGTATAGCGGTATGCTTGGTAAACGTGAAATGCTGCGATTTCTACTTCAAAGCATACTGCGATACAGAGCGATCTGTAAGGTGCACCTCATTTATCAGTTAGGTGAGTTTCTTTTAATAAAACCCTAAACAAAAGTTGAACTAACAATAAAGGATGAATGTTAGTGACAACATTGATGGCTTGTTTTTTGAGGACATGATAAATACTTGCAACATAAAAGTTATTCCATGTGGGGGCAATGAAAATACCATACTCCATCGTGAGGTGACCGATGATGTACATAATAATTATTTAAATAAGCATCTTCCTCAACATCATCAGGAAACTTTGGTATGAAACAAGAAGCCGCTGTAAAATGTCTGGTCGAAATAGTGAAAAAGGATACTATGCCAGAGTCAATAAATAAGATAATACGATTGAATAGAAAAACACTGAAAAAAACTTCAGAACTCATGAATTTTTTCGCAAACATGAAAAACATTCGTCGTGGTAGCAGTAAACGCGCAACATTAGTCGGCGCATGGAAAGAGAAAATAATTCGAAAACGCAAATCTCCAAGGTTATTTAAAGATGCTATTTTCTTTAATCGAAATAATGCAAACTCGCACTGAAGATTTAAAATCAAGGTTCCCTTTTTTTAGTTCATTTTTATTTGTTTACAAAATACTCATAGTAGAATAGCAAATAATGTAGACTTATTGTGTTTTATAGAATTTTGCAAACAGCGAAAAAAAAAGTATCCATGAGAACTAAAGGAAAAACTATATGGAAAAAATATTAATTAAATCTTTGCATTCTATCGATAACCTGACTTCTGGTTATGCTAGCAAATCAAAATCCTAAAACCAATTTGTCCAATTACTTATTTCACATTCTCATTATAACAGTAGCATCCAACATAGTCCCCTATGGCTAAGCTTAATTAAACTAGTATCTACATGACACCCTATGGTATGAAGATTCATTTAGAAATGAGAACAATGGTCTTAAAATAATTTATTTACCTACCTACAAAGCCACTCATAGCGATGTTTCATGCAAAACCAAGGCAATATCCATGAATAAGTATGAAATACTTATATTTGACATTGACTGATAAAAAATAACAGATCTTCATCTATCTATTAGCTAACTAGTATTGGAACCTTTATACTCTATGCATGTTTGAAAGTGAATTATTTATTATTTATTTGCTTATAGTAATGAAACATATTCTTTATAGGATTTTGCAAACAGCGGAAAAAAACTATCTATGAGAACTAAAATAAAAACTATATGTAAAAAATATTAATGAAATCTTTGCATTCTTTCGATAACCTGACTTCTGGTTATGCTAGCAAATCAAAATCCTAAAATCAATTTGTCAAATTTCTTATTTGACAGGAGTGTACAAACAGACGTTATATATACTGATTTTTCCAAAGCTTCAACAGACTGAATCACGGTATCCTCTTACAAAAATTTGAATGTTATGGCTTCTCGGACAACCATTTTGAGCTTTTTAAGTCCTATCTAACTGATAGAAAGCAATATGTTGTATACCATGGTGTTAGATCTATTGAGGTTTTAGCCACGTCAGGAGTTCCCCAAGGTTCAAACTTAGGTCCACTCTTCTTTAACTTGTTTGTAAATGATATTGAAGATAATCTAACTGTTAACTGACTTCTCTATGCGGATGATTTAAAACTGATTTGTAATATTATAAGTGAAAAATATTGCTATGAACTTCAAAATAATATTGATCGTATTAATACATGGCGTGTGATAAATAAATTACCCCCGAATGAAACAAAATGTAACGTTATGACATTTGCAACAAAATGAAATATTATCCTGTACGATTACAAATTAGACAATCATATACTTTTCCGGCCAGACACTTTTCGGGACTTGGGTGTGACATTTGATAAAAAACTAACGTTTGTAAACCACATCGAACTTGCTCTCACTAAAAGTAATAGAATGCTGGATTTTGTTACTAGAAACTCCGCAAATTTTGAAAATGTACGCACATTAAAGCAACTCTACACTACTTTTGTTAGACCTCATCTTGAATATGCTTCAATAATATGGTGTCCAACCTATAATGTACACATACTAAATTTGGAAAGAATTCAACGCCGTTTCCTAAAACATGCGACTTTCAAGGCTGACGGGACTTATCCAGCTATTGATTATCCACATGAAGAATTGCTCTCTAGGTTTTGCCTAGATACTCTAGAGATCCGTAGACACCGATCGCAACTAACTTTTTTATATAATGTTTTACACAATAACATTGACTGTGGAGATATTTTAAGTACGCTTAATTTTCAAATTCCTAGACTGGCATATAGACACAACAATTTATTTTACTTGCCTTTATTAAGGACAAACGTAAAACAATGTTCTTTTATCCAGCAGATATGCAGTATGTACAATAATTTGAATAATCTAAGATATATTCACTAGTCTTACAGACATAAAGAATCTGTCTCTAACTTAACTTTGTATTTTGTTCCTTTTTGTTGACAGAGGTAGCCTCACCGTATACTATACTTCTTGCATAAGCTGTATATTTTTTATGTATGTATATTTTATATGTATATTTATACTAAAATGTGTTATATAAGTTTAGTTTAGTTAATTGTCTTCACATGTATTCATGTATATGTGTGTGCATATGTATATCTTTTTTTATTTTTCACAAGTTTCACTATTTTTAATTTTAGTTTTTATCTCCTATTCTGTAATTGGGTTTTTTAATCTGTTGAATAGTGCATCTAATAAATAAATTATAACACTAATATCCAACATAGTCCCCTACGGCTAAGTAGATTAAACTAGTATTTACAAGACTCCTACGGTATGATGATTCAGTTAAAAATGAGCACAATGGTCTTAAATAAATTTATTTATATACACTGTCTTAAACATTTCTTCAGTCTAATGGATTACATTTTCATTAAATCTCTCATTCAGTTTCTTGGAAATGCTTACCGTTTGAAACGTTTTTCGCCCTTATTCTTAGCTCATCAGAAAGTCACAAAGTCACTCATAACGATGTTTCATGCAAAACCAAGGCAATATCCATGAATGAGTTTGAAGTATTTACATTTGACATTGACTGATAAAAAAACAACAGATCTTCACCTATCTATTAGCTAACTAGTATTGGATACTATGCATGTTTAAAACTGAATTATTTATTATTTGGTTGCTTGCAATAATGAAACATATTCTTTATAGGATTTTGCAAACAGCGGAGAAAAACTATCTATGAGAACTAAAAGAAAAACTATATGTTGGATGCTAGTATTATACTGAAAATATCAAGTAAGAAATTGGACAAATTTATTTTAGGATTTTGATTTTCTAGCATAACCAAAAGTCAGGTTATCGAAAGAATGCAAAGATTTCATTAATATTTTTTACATATAGTTTTTCTTTTATTTCTCATAGATTGTTTTTTTACGCTGTTTGCAAAATGCTATAAAGAATACGTTTCATTACTACAACAAACAAATAATAAATAATTCACTTTTAGACTTATTGGTTTAGTTCCAATGCGACAGCTTCTTTTATTTATTCGTTTTTTATGTATTTATATATGGTTCATAATAAAATAGAAAATAATACTGATTGTTGTTTTAGTGCTAATGCGGCATTTATACATATATTTTGCCGTGGTAAAATTTGGAGCAAAAATAGTGGTATTTGACATTTACCAATCATACCGCTATAGAGAATGGTTAGGTTCTGTGTAACAGTGTATTATGTAATTACGAGACGTGGTGCTCATACAAGTGCTCGAAACATGTGAGTGCTTAGGAACACTGCGCTTACAAGCATTTTTAAATTCGGTACTTCATAAAAAGAGTAAATGCTTAGTAATCTCAAATAGTACTCACAAAGCTATTAAGTTTTAGCAAAAACTTTAAGTATTCGTGAGTATTCGAAGTACTTATAAACGATGTATATACGGTAATACTATCTTTGCCTAAAAAGCAAAAGATTGTTATGGCACAGAACATGTTTGCACTTGCTGCTATCTTCAGATCATCGGCGTCCTAAATTGACTTGTTCGATATTTCACTGATTAGTAGGCAGAGAAAAGTTGTCAATAAAGATACTTAGGTAAGCGTAACAAATTAAGATACAGAATGTATATTCATTCAAGCAAGCAGACCATTAGTATTATTCCAAACGTTATTGCTAATTTTGGCTTACAATATGTCATTTCTCAGTGACACTAATTTTGACAATTTTGTTGTTAAAAGCCAGTGGAAGTATTTGAAGATAATATTTATCATCTTGAACTCTTTATCTATTTAGAATATCATATTTATTTTCTGAACGTTTTCAGTTTTGGGTTATGATTAGAATTTACATTTTATGTTGCATGTCCTATTTAATAGAAGCGTGTCTTGTACATTAGAATTTCTTACTGGCTTTTGCCTCATATTTTCCTTGTTTTGCTGAACCGTTCTTTTGCCGAAATGCTTTATTTATGTCATTTTACCTCATTGCAAATATAAACAAATAATAATCTACTTCAGAGCCGTCTACTTCTGATTTACTTTATGTCCTATAGTTGGATATTCCAAGACATAAGTAAAAATGAAATAACTGCATTTTATAGGTCGGAAATTGTAAGCTTCAAATGTGAAAAATTAAAAGTGTCAGAAATTGTTTTGACTTTAAATTGAAAATTCCGAGTTACAAACAATAAAGTACAGTACAATACCTTAAGAATTTCAAACTACAAGTCAAGATGCATTTGCTAACTGCTATTTCAGACAAAAGTTTGCCTATTAATATATCGATAAAATTGTGTAGTTTCCATCAGTGGAGTGTGTATTGTGTAAGTCATTCGATATGTGTTCTGTTTTTACGTTATAGGAATTTAAAATTTTGATTCCTGACTGAGGTCAAAAGCATTGCAATTTAAGTGACACTTTTTGTCAGAACCATAGTGATTTGTGTTTAGAGCTTGTGATTTTAAATTACTATATTAAAGTACTTGGTAATCGGAACTTCATTATTTAAAGTACTTAGTGTCCGGTAATTACAATCATTTTTTTCATTAATTAGTGCTCAACGCTCCAAGCACTTCTTAATAGTGCTGTGTACAGTAGGGTGGAACGAAATATTCTTTCCTTTTAAATTGTTTTTCCATAGGCGTCAAAATGTGCCTCTGGATAAATGAAAATCATTTTCAAAGGCTGATCGACCTATCTTAACATTTTCAGGTCCCCCACGGGACCGAAAGTTTAGACATTTTGGTGAGGTTTTTATTACCATCATTGGTTTATTTCAAAATATGTATTTTATAATAGACATAGTACCTGAAATAATTATTAAAGTATGATACAAAACCCCTCTATATCAATTTGTTTTATTCTAATATCTTCCGATTCCTCATTGGTTTTGAAAATCGCGCCGATTATGAGAATTACGCGACAAAAAATAACGCGTTTGAATACATAGTCCAAGCGACAGGCGTCTATGACTGAGATGGGGAGGTAACAAGTTCAAGCCTACTTTCGTTTGTCTGAGTACTCCTACTAAATACTGTTTTTAGTTCAGTGTTTTTTGTGAGTTTTTACGTGTTTTGTGATTGTATGTCGATTGTTCGTTAAATATTACAATATTTAAGTTATTATAACAACTATAAGTCAACTTCGTTGCAAGATATTTGGTCAATCTAAAATATTAAGTGACCATATGTTACTTACTTTTATGGACTTTACTTTTCGTTATTTATTTGTTTAGAATGGTCTAAAATATAAATGTACTGGGAGAGATCGAGACTTTTCTGAAATACTCAAAAACGTTGTACCGAAAATTGAAGAGATTTGGCAAAGCACATCAATTCCTTTTTTGAAATCGCATCTTGGATAAACTAAAAAAAATTTCGCGGATATAATAAGCAAATTCAGAAGAACTTGAAATATAGAAAAAATGCTGCGACCATGTAAACAGAGAAAATGAAGACGACGGAAGAAAGGAATGCAATGCCAGCATCCAGGGCATTGAAAAACATGCCATATGTAGTTCCACCGTTATAAGAAAAGTACACCTGTCACCTGTCAATCAGCTTTAGTAGCTGATTGACAGGTGAAGATGGTATCAAATGAAGACAAGGAAGATCGTGTCCAACGTGTCCTTACGGCACGAATCGTTATAAAGACAGCAATATGAGAATAGTATTGCTAGAATAAATTTTGAGGCCAAAAATTACTCGGGATTAATCTCTTGGAATGGTGTAAATGTTACTAAGATGTCAGTGACTGCTAATATGGAAATATGTATTACCAAAGCGTTAGACGTAAATTTTCCTGATTTACACTCCTTGCAATACCGAAGCTGTTGAAGGATTTGTGCGTCGTGCAACTAAGGCATCACTAGCTGTCTGTGGCCAAGAAAACCGAGGTGGATTCATTCTACCTCGTATAAAATCAAGAAAAATATTGCCATCATTTGAAACGAAATCAAATTACTTTAAAAGTGGATAATAACTGAAATATATGACACCTGTTTCTGTTTGTTTTTCCATGTCAATTTGTGCGTTTTTTTAATCAAGCGTCTGATTTTATTTGTTGTTCATTCTTCTATAGTTGTTGAATGTAGCGAAAAAAATAATAAATACGTCACGATCAAATAAGTTATAATTTTGGAAAAAATAGCTTTGAAGTACATATTTTCACTTCCTTGATGAATCTGAAGTGCGAATAATCATTTAAAAATGTTGCATAATGATTTATGGTACATTAAGATACTTCTGGCAACTAAGATATTAGCAATATCGAAATGATAGAAAGATAACTAAGATAAAATTAATGGTATAAAGAAAGTTTTTTCTAAAGTTTTCAATCCATTGAGAAACCTGAAAATAACAAAGTACGGTTTCCAATTTTTGCAGAGTGATTAATAACAACCAAGTGCACCCTTTGATAACCATGTGGTAATAATTGTCGGAAAAAATTAAAAAGCTAATTTTTAGTTCTACCCTACTGTACAGCCCTGATATTAAATTCAAAAATTTTCATGACTTCCTTTGAAGATATTTTATTATTTAAATTTTTAAAACGCTATTGGTCAAGCGTAAATACTTGGTTTATTCTGTATATTTATCGTATAAAAACCTGTCTGTATTGTTTTAACATTAGCTACTTCTGCTATTGTTCAAGAACCTTGGTGTGCTTATTTTGACCGGCGGCTCCACCATAAATTAAAACAATTTCGTTTCCAAATTATATTTTATTTTCAAGTAATTTTTATAAATTCATCGTTTTAAATGATGCTTTATACATTGCTGTTTCCCTTTTTTAAAACTGCATCTATGCTGTGTTCTCCTCTGACCATTTGTTTGTCTAGCAATGGTGTACTAATAATACATCATTTACTAGAACGCTGAATAGTTTTAGGATCTGTAGGATACGTATATATGATGTTTTCAACCATTGGTATCATTATAATTATCTTTGCTAGTAAATGGGTACGAATTTACATTAAATTAGCATAAACATTGCCTCGAAACATTAACAGTATCCAAAGGATAGAAAACTAAGTAAGAAAAAATAAATAGTATAAAGAAAGTTTTTTCTAAAATTTTGAACCCATTGAGGAACCTGAAAATAACAAAGTACCGTTTTCAATTTTTGCACAGTTATTAATAACAACCACATGCACCCTTTGATAACTATTGTGGTAATAATTCTCGGAAAAAAATTAAAATCTAATTTTTCGTTCCACCCTACTGTACAGCCCTGATATTAAATTCAAAAAATTATTATGATTTCTTTTGAAGATATTTTATTATTTAAATGTTTAATACGCTGTTGGTCAAATGTAAATACTTGGTTTATTCTGTGTATGTACCGTATAAAAAATACCTGTTTTCTTTTAACATTAGCTACTTCTGCTAATGTTCAAAAACTTTAGTGGGCTTATTTTTACCGGCGAATCCACCATAAATTAAAAAATATGCTCGTTCCCAAATTATTTTTTATTTTCAAGTAATTTTTAATTTCATCGTCTTAAATGACGCTTTATACATTGTTGTTTAGCTTTTTTAAAACTGAATCCATGCTGTGTTTTCCTATGACCATTTTTTCGTCTAGCAATTGTGGACTAATAATACATTATTACTAGAACGCTAAATAGTTTTAGGATCTGTAGGATAAGTATATCTGATGTTTTCAATAACAGTTTCAATTATAATTACACAGGCCTGCGAAGTTTTGGAGGTTTATATGAGAATTTGTTATTTTTGTCACATTAGATGCGCTAAAGTCGAAAATGACCCAGTTTTTACATATCACGTACAGATTTTCCATAAATCCATTTTAGTGTCGCATTGTGTAAGGGTGAAAAATAATTAATCTTTACAACATTCTCAATCTGAATGGTTATTTGTGCAAGAAAACGTATATGCCTGCCTAAATTCTCGGTCACGGACTCAGCCGTCGAAATGTATAAACAATTAACAGTCATAAATTAGAGTAATATCAGTATTATACTAGGAATAACGCCGACCGGAGTCTCTTATACATTGGGCTTATAATTGTCAAATGTAGGTATATCATTTCATATTGTTTTTATCTGAAAAGTTTTTGTTTTATTGCCACCCTAACCAACAGCAGGTATAAACACTTGGACGAGTCAGGCAATTTTAAACTTAACTGATTAAGTTTGATAGTGGACAGTATTGTGAAAGTTCAAAGTGTGTAAACCATTAAATCTGTGTTGGTTTATTTACTTATTTTAAAAATGGCAAATAAACCAGGATCATCTAGAAGAACTTGTATAAATAGTCCTGATTCCTTTTGTTACATCTGTGGCAATTACACGATAAAAAACCAGAGACGCAGTATTACTTCGTTTGTGAAAAATGTTTACTACTCATATTTTAAAGTAAAATTAGGTGATCAGGACTGCTCATGGGCTCCACATATTGTATGCAAGACGTGTGTGGAGGAATTACGATACTGGCAACAAGGTAAATGCTCAGCTATGCCAATTGGCATCCCGATAGTTTGGCGTGAGCCAAAAAATCACTACGATGATTGTTATTTCTGTTTATGCATTGTAGTGGGTTACAACAGAAAGAATAAGACAGGTATAAATTACCCAAATTTACCATCAGCTATAGGCCGGTGGTGTTGGAGAATGTTGAATCTTCAGTCAGTAGTACGTCATCAGATGCAGCTGTAAATGAAGATGTGGATTTTTTATCAGACGATAAAGACACTGTCCCTCAACTTTTTCATCAAACTGAATTAAATAATTTAATACGTGACTTAGGTCTAAGTAAAGAGAATTGTGAGATTTTGGGGTCGAGGTTAAAAGAAAAAATTTTGTTAGCACCTGGTACTACATTTTATTGGTACAGAAATCGTGAGAGAGAATTTCAGCCCTTCTTTACAAAGGAAGATCAGCTTGCATATTGTGTGAGCATCACTGATGTTATTAGGCAGTTAGGAGAGGAGGTTTATAGCCCTAGTGACTGGCGTTTATTTATCGATTCCTCGAAAAGAAGCTTGAAAAGTGTGTTACTGCATAATGGAAATAAATATGCTTCAATTCTTATTGCACATTCAGTATATTAAAATAAAGTTACGAAAATTTAACAGTCTTGGAAGAATTTAAATGTAATGAGCATAAGTGGGTTATATGTGGAGATTTGAAAGTATCTGGGATGTTATTGGGCCAACAAGGAGGTTTTACAAAAGGGGCTCGTGATAAACATTGGATAATAAAAGAGTGGCTTTCGAGAAAAGACTTGACACCAGTAGCCAAAAATATAGTATATATTAGCGTAGTTGACTCTCAGAAAATTTTACTTCCACCTTTACATATAAAACTTGAAATTATGAAGCAATTTGTAAAAGCTCTTTCTAAGAGTGGTGGTCCTTGTTTTTAATACCTCTTCAGTAAATTTCCAGCTTTATCTACAGCAAAAATAAAAGAAGGCATATTTGATGGGCCACAAATACGGAAACTAACGAAGGATACAGAATTCACTGATACCATGAATGTTGCGGAGTTGCAGGCAAGGAATTCATTTAAAGAAGTTGCAACAAAGTTCCTTGGAAATTTTAGAGATCCTACATATAAGACAATTGTAGAAAATATGTTGGAAAGCTGTGGATACTTGGATGCAACATGAGCATAAAATTACATTTTCTATTCTCTCATCTGGACTATTTTCCAGAGAACTTAGGTGACTACAGTGAAGAACAGGGTGAAAGGTTTCACCAAGATATAAAACAAATGGAGAGACGTTATCAAGGACGATGGGATGTAAACATGTTGGCCGATTACTGTTGGTCTCTAAAAAGAGAAACTCTTCAAGATCAACATAAACGTAAATCAACTACACGACCATTTAAAATAAAGAGGAAACGTGTTAATCCTCAACCTGATCCCGCTGTATAATGTTTGTATATTCTTTGGTTTTCTATTTATCATTTTGAATTAGAAATTTCATTAGAGTTATGGCATACTTTTTATATTTTAATTCCCATTAATTTATTCATGTAGCTTTTGTAGCAATAAGTACATATATTTCAAATTTGACTTGTATCCTCATTGGTTCGAGATTCTTACGTGATACCGGGAATTCCATAGAAAATTTAGATTTAGCATTTGAAGGTTAGTAAAAATTACCTTACACAGTTAAAACCGCAGAACAAAAAAAATTTTTCGCAGGCCTGTGTTATCTTTGAGCTAATAAATGGGTACGAATTTACATTAAATTAGCATAAACACTGCCTCAAATCACACTACTTCCAAGTTTATCTGTTTTATTATTTACTGAATATGGTATCTATAAGCAATATTTTTTATTTTGGGACACACTCAAGACAATGTAATTCGTTAAGACATTATTTTCAAAAAATATTGGTTGCCTTGATGTTACTTCTCCCTCACTTCTTATGCCGTAAAGAATGGACGTTTATCCGTAAGTATAGTGTTGTTATTATGATTTAAATCTTTGATATTTTGTAAGTCTAATAACGTGTACCAGTTTTATTGTGTTTCTAGTACATAAATACAAGAATATAATAATTGATTTAACAAACAGGTGCTCAGCCTAACACGCAAATTCACTAGATGTATCACTGGTGTTTCATATTTTCATCACCAACTTCCAGAATAAATGAATTTGACAACTTTTATAAACAAAATTACCTTTATATTTAGCACCGTATCCAAAAACACACCACTATGTATATTAAAATTTAAATTTACAGTCGCAAATCTTCATTAACTTTCACAATTAGTACCTAGCTTTAATACAAACCAATAAAATTTTTGTTATTTAAATTCACAATAATTACTTTAAATTTAAAACACTAACCACAATTTAGTTGTTTAAAAAAATTATCTAGATACTCTTTTTAATATTTCTAGTCACAATTAATTCTGTGATTTAAATGTACTTTGCACAATACTGACATAAATATCCAGTGGAAAGTTACACCTTAAAAAATGTGTTAATCCGGGCCGCAAAAATAATTTTATCGCGTATTGGCTGGGGTCGAGTAAATTACCGGCTGACGAGCACGTGACGTGTACGGTTCAAAGTCCGAAACCCAACTCGGGCGTGAGCGAATATGAAACTAAGAAAAGTAGTGGGGATGACGGTGGTGGGGCGCGGATAACTGGTGGGGTTAGATCGATTTTGTACGGAGAGGCCTTCCTTATAGGGTTGAAGTTTGCGTTCTGATGTTTTCCTAGGCTTCTTCGAATGTTCTTACCCTAGGCGCTGGGTTGAATGCATATCTCTTGCTTTTTATTCTGGATAAATATTTGATATAAATTTCGCTTTTCTATGGGTCGTAACTGGATTTGACAGATGATGCGTTTTGTGAGTGTACATATCCGGTATTTAAAGGTGGATCAAATATTCAGATTGAGAAATGTAAAGTATTCTGATTGAAATTTCTGTTCCATGAATATGTGTTATTGCAAGGTACCTGTGTAAGACAATTGTTGTTGGGTCTTGCTAACTAGAATGAACAGAAAATATGAAGTATAGAGTAACTTAAATCTATAACAGTGATGAAAGGGGATCGATTTTCTTTTATCTCACCTAGTTCGCGAAAATTATAATTTAAGGAAGAGAAAACTTGGAAGTCAAAGAAAATATGTGTCTCTATTTCTTAAAATATTTCGGAAAATACAAATGGTGAGTCAGTGAAAATTTGAGGGTTTCTAGTTTCTATCCTTAGTATTAATAAAAATATGGATCACTAGTTCGAAGGAAGGCCCCTTCCTGAAAATAATTTTTTTGTTTATCTCTGCAAACTACACTACACAGAGGTCAACGGATGGTGCTTTGAGTGCCATGTGTATGTACATGTGGGCGTGCGTGATTGCGTGTGTGTGCGTATGTGTTTTGTTACATATTAATAATGTGTGGTATATTAGTAATACACATATTTGTATAGAACAAACTTTATCATAATTAATATAAATACATTCATTTACTTATAGCCCAAGAGCTCACGACACCGGGGGTGAAAGATCATTGTAAGATGTAATATTTATTTATTAGCCTATTCAAAAATATTGGTCAGCCATATTCATAGAACCGACCTAGCCAGCAGCATCTAGAAGTCGAGATAACAGGAGCGCTCGGCTTGTGGTGCTATAGGTGTGTTCCAGTATAAATTGGTTACATACTTAATAACAATAATAACAGTAGGTAACAGTTAGAGCAGCAGTAATAGTAATTATAATTATACCAGTAATAATAATAATAATAGTAAAACTACAATAATAATACATATAAGAATTAAAGTGAAAATTAATTTTTGTTGTAATGTGATTCATCCATTTTACAATATTAGAGCTCCGACGAAAATTAACGGGCATTCAATGAAACTAATATAGAAATACTACAAAACATACATTTTTTTATGTATGCAGTTGTGTAGTCGAATAGAATATAAGAGCGTGGTGTCGTATGGTACACAATGATTAGTTTATGTAATGAAGCATTATAAGACGACTTTTTTTTGTAAGTTTTTCGTGTAAGGACGATATTATCTCCCCCCCCCCCCCCACCCGCCGTTTTCGATGGTGCTGAATACGATGCAAGTAGTGGGAGACCTCTTTGATCGCCGCAACCTCCTGAGACGACTAAAAACCACCCCTATTATGGATCTCTTTGTTTTAATATATAATAACGGGCCTGGGGAATCATTTACAGACGGGTTATACTTGAAGGGGGATTATAAAATAAGTGAAATTCCGATAGCAGGCCTAGTGGGTTGATTAAAACCTCCCGAGGGGTTAAAAATCATATTGTTTCAAATGATTCGGTTGAAACGTATATCCCCCGTTGTCGGTGTTGCTGATCAGGAGAAAAATATTCATTTTTAGCTCCAACCCCTCTCATCCCACAAACGGGTAGAAACCACCCCTCACTTACCAGAAAGTATGCTATCCAGGATTTACAGGTTTTTCGGCACATGATCTTTATACCTGTGCATGTCCCGTCAGTTTTCACAAAAGAAAAAGTGGTCAGTCGGGGATTGCTTCGACCCTTCCAAGGCTTGTAAAATTCATTAATTACACTTTGAATCGTCAATACGCCCTCCCCAGTTTTTGCAGGCGCTGATCACGATAAAAATATTCTCCTTTAACTCCAAGTCTCCTTAACCCCTATAATGGACTTAAACTTATCCTCATCCACCAGTTATTGCTGTGGCGACGTATTTACAGAAGGAAGAGTAGATGACGATGACGATGATCAGCCATATAGTAACAGACACTCATGCATCATCAGTGTAAAACCTGTTGTGGTTTTATTTCATAATTTATTTTAAATTTGTGAATTTTGCTTTTGTTTTCAAACATCCTGTTTGAAAGTGTGTATGTTATAGCAGTAATAGTTATTTATTGTATAAGTGTTTTCGATAGCGTTTTATCCACGCAAGAAAATTTAATCTCGAGAACGAAGTTCGGAAGTTTAATTTACTTGAGTGGAAAAAACGCGACTAAAACACGAATGCTATACAACGTTTTATCTACAACCACGGTCATTTAGAATCAGATTCCACCAAAAAATTATTTGTCATTTCGCTCCGTCAGCGGCTGTAATGTCAAAAATTCTTGAAATTAATTTAAGAAAACTTGGAAGATGTTGAATGGTTGCTATTTAGCTTTGATTATTTATCGATTCCATTTGTAAAAATTTGTGAAGTTGGCGAAAAATGCAAGAGAGCGATTTTGTTTCTGAGAGAATCCTTCGGGAAGCTGAAGAAACGACTCTCCAGTTATTGCCTGCGAAGTCCAGGGAACGTTATGAAAAATCATTTTCCGAATTTAATGTATGGAAAGAAAAGCGGGGAGTTATGACAATAAATGAAGAAGTTCTGCTATTGTATTACTTAAATTTGAAGAAATATGCGATTTCATCCATGTGGTCAAAGTATTCGATGCTGAAGGTCGCTATAAAGGTCCATAAAACATAGTCATTGGAAACTATTGTAAGCTCACTGCCTATCTGAAGAGTGAGTCGAGAGGATACAAAGCGAAGAAAGCTGCGGTATTGGAAATAGCACACGTGGAAGAATTTTTGACAAGTGCTAGCGACAAAGAATATTTGATGATTAAGGTAATATCTCTTAACCTCTTAGATAATGTAGATAATAAACTTTGAAATATTTTAGCTTGCAGTAATTATGGTGGTGTCTGGTGTCACAATTATGGAAGAAGGATTCTCTATCAATATCTATCAATACTGTGGAGATGTGTAGAAAACACATGTCCTTACGTCCGAAGAAGCTATCCAACAGCAGACTTTTTTTACGATACACTGGTCAAAAATGTACTTCACAACCTGTTGGAATCAACACTTTGTCGAAAGTTCCTTCGCTTCATTTTTGGATCTGGCAAACGCAGAAGCTTGCAGCGACCATTGCATGAGGCGCACTTCAACAACTGTACTAATAAAGGTGCTGAAGTATTATAGCTAGGCCTCTTTGTTAATGCTGTTTTATAATAATTATTTGAAAATAAAACATTTGCCTTAGGTCAAAAACTTTAGCTTCTATATATAATGGATCACTTGGATACCCACAATTTTTTGGCATTTTTAGAAATCCTTTCTGTAAGACTTCGAGTGTAGTAAGATGAGTTTTTGCTACTCCACCCCATCCAATATCCACTATCAATCAGCCCATGGTATATGTTTTTCATTTGTGTAATGTTTCGTACTTTTTGTAGATGTTTGAAGTTGTAAAATAGGAACTGTAATTTTTTTCTATGTATGTGATATGAGAGGACCATTTTAGATGATCAATGATGATGCCTAAGTATTTTATTTCTGCTTTTGGTAATACGATGTATTTGTTTTTTGTGGTGTGTTGATATTTATTTAATCAAAAGGCGTCAGTTTTTTTGTTTCAACTAAATGGTAGATATAATGTTTTATCAAAGTTTAGTGTTAGTAGTTTGTTTTCAAACCAATTTTTTTATTTTACATAAGTCAGATTCCGCTGTTTTTTTACCTCTTCCCATGTATAACCTTTGTAGAGTCTCGGAGTATCATCTGCAAATGAGATAATATCTCCTCTACTCTCAATTGAGAATGAGCTGTTTACGTATATTGAAAATAATACCGGACCTAGCACTGTACCTTGAGGTACTCCATGTTCTATAACTAGTGGTTCGTTCAGTACAACATTTACTCTCACACACGGGATTCTATTGGATATGTAGCTTTTGAATAAGGCTAAGCAGGTATCTCGTATTCCTATATCCTCCAGTGACTGCAGGAGCAAGTCATGACTGACCGTATCGAGAGTTTTAGATAAGTCAATAAAAGTACAAATGCACGGTTTGCTTTCATCCAATGCTGAGTAAGGATTGGATGTCAATTACAGTATTGCATCTTTTGTTGATACACCTTCCCTAAAACCAAATTGTTTATTGGAAAGTATATTAAATTTCTTATATATGAATTTAGTCTCTGTATTATTACATTTTCAAAAACTGTTGTTAGATTTGTGATCAATGAAATGGATCTATAGTTGTGCATTTGAAATGTGTCGCCATTTTTATATACTGGGATTATTAATGATTCTTTGAAAGCAGAAGGCCGTAAACCAACCTGCATACAGTGGTTTAGTATAAAAACGAGAGGTTCAAATATATATTCGGAATTGATTTGTAGTGTTTCTGATTTTAAGTTATCTACTCCTGTAGATTTCTTATTTTTTGGCTCAAATTATTTTTGTTATTTCCTCAATGTTTGTAGCGGTTAGGAATTGGGATGAATAAATCTTTTTACAGAATATTTAGGGTCTTTTTCTATTTTACTTCCTAAAGTCTTTGATTTGAATAATGTTTAAATAATATATAATCCATACGGGCCCGTTTCACAGGGGATAGGAAAATAACGAGTGGAAAATTCTAACAATTAGTTATCGGGTTAAGTTTAATGGTATTGATATTTTTTACCAATATTGTCCCTCAAAACTAAAACGACATTTTATAAACAAAAAATAAAAATTTGTGTATATTTCAGAATATAACAAGTTTTTAAATTGTATTGTTAGTTGATTCTATTTACTTTATTATACATTCAGATTATCTAATATACGTTTCAAATATATTGACCTCTCATTTTAACCGCGAATATCTCAGAAACGGAGGAGTAGACAAAATTGAAAAAAATATGTGTTTATTATGAGTCTATTCTACATCAATCACTGAAATTTGTATAATATACATTGGACACTTTCGAAGTTCTGCTAAGTTATATTGAAAAATGTCCCTTTTAAGTAAATTTTGACCATACCAGTTTTAACTCCATTATATCTTGGAGAATATACCTACTATATAAATGGTATTTTAGACACCGATAGAGCACGGCATTTTTTGTACGAGGAAATTTTTTCATAATTTTCTATTTAAAGATATCGCAGTTATTCTCAAAAACGTGACGGTATGTTTATTCGGTTATTTATCAAATGTAATTAAAACAATTTTGATGAAGTTGTTAATTATATAAAATTTTCAGAAAATATGTATATATCAAATATTAATATAGTTATCAAGCATATTGCAAGTTTGCAATAATATTATCTATTACGCTTAATAACTAAATTAATATTTGAAATATACCAATTCTGTCTTCTGAAAATGCTTACATTTTATATAATTAACTATTTCGTCTAAAAATTTTTAATACATTGATAAATAACCGAATAAACATGACGTCACGGTTTTGAGAATAACTGCAAAATTTAAAAATAAAAAATGATGAAAAAATTTCTTGGTACAAAAAATGTCGTGGTTTATCGGTGTATAAAATATTATTTACATAGGATGCACATTCTCCAAGATATAATGGATCTAAAACTGGTACGGTCAAAATATCCTTAAAAAGTACGACATTTCTCAATATAACTTAACAGAACTTCAAAAGTGTTCAATGTTTATTATTCTTTCAATGATTGATTGAGAATGAACACATAATGTTTTCTATTTTGTCTGCTACTCATAGTCGTAAGGGGCTATGAGAATACTAGTGTTCACAAATGAGAATAAATAGAGAATAAATTAGAATACATTTAAATCGTATATTAATAAAAAGTAGAATGTATGCAATACTCTATACATGTTATAATTTTATCATTCACTTTCAACACAAAAGTTTATAACCAACTTATATCCCAGACACTAATTTATCCAGTAATTTTGCTGGCATAAAAATGACGTAAACAATTTTCTACTCTCAAACTGTTACGCGACCTTAATCTAAAGGTACGTGCCCGGAAAATACTTGAAATACATTTTAATCGTTTTGATATAAATAACAGCGCAGGTTCAACATGAAAGTGGAAGCTTTGAGAGAGTTTTATGACACTGCACCCATAAACTAAATACCAAAGTGATTTTTTTCAAAACAAAACTTTTATGAAAAACTGGCATATCAACCGTAAATAATATTACGGCCAGCTACCCTTCATTTACGTGACGTTTTTACAGTGAACTTATTTATTGCGGAAAAGCATGTTTCTCGCGTGAAATATTTATTTTAGTTTGGTGTCCATATTAAGCGAGTTAGCAACCGTCGGCAGCTAAATTAGTAATAAATATTTTTTCATAGGACTGCTAGCAATTGTCACTATAAACGACCTATACAAAGCTATTATTGAACCAGCTTATGTTAAGTCCACCATCTTCAAAAAAGGTCTAATCTTGGATAACTTCTTACGATTTATTTCCAGTAGTCTTGGAACTAAATCGATGGTGAAACTAAAAGTGCACACTCTGCAAGTTGTTTTATCCAATAATTGTAGATGGTTGGTCAATTCTACAGTTTTTACTTCCCTCGCATATCGAAGGGAAGTATTGTATTCGAGAAAATTTTTTTTCGGATTTTCACGTTTCAGATCATGTAGATTACGAAAATACAGTTTTTGAATTCCGTCAGTCAATCTGTCTGTCTGTCTGTCTGTGTCTGCCTGTGTCTGTCTATCTGTTGGTGCATTAACTAAAAAACTACTTGACAGAGAACAGCCAAATTTGGTAGGTAGCTGACGCTGCTGTCAGCGAAGAAATGGTTAAACTTTCGCTAGAAAATATACAGAGTGGAACTTATGAAGGTAATAAATAATGAGCAAATTTTTTTTTTGCTCAAATTTAAAATATCCACATTTCATGACAATGACTAGGTACAGAGGGAGATATAACATTGTGCTAAAATATACTTTCTCTAGGAATGAGCCGAGCCGTTCTAGTTTGTTTTGTACCACCAACTTCTGCCCCCAGCAGGTTAGGAAGTTTAGGTTGCCCGGTTCTCGTTTAGATAGTGGAGAGTGGGTCGTGGTTCGGAAATTATTCAAGAAAAACTTTTATTTTTTTTGTTA
The DNA here is from genome assembly GCA_963583905.1 of Stenurella melanura. Taxonomy (NCBI): domain Eukaryota; kingdom Metazoa; phylum Arthropoda; class Insecta; order Coleoptera; family Cerambycidae; genus Stenurella; species Stenurella melanura. Next base: position 39,954,001 of record OY757315.1, on the reverse strand, counting down.
GGCGCCAGTAGTCATATTAAAAAAAGCATCTATAACGTACTTGTCTAATTGTATGACTGTGACTACTCAGAGTTAATTAATGTTATAGATACTCATGAAATTATCAACACTAAGTTAAAAATATCTGGTTTATTGACTCTATTATAAAACTTGAAATGGTTTAATTTTGATTAATTGAAATGTTACACCTTATGGTTGGATGTAGCTACTTCCTTACAGAAAGTTATATATTTAATTAATAAGTTTGACTAGGTTGAAGACCAAAAAAATTTACAAAATATGACAAATTATTGCTAAGCGGTGATTAAGTAATTAAATGGAAGAAAATTAATAATTAGCTGAAGGCAATATATAACATAAAACAATTTAGAAATGTATAAAAGTTTGTCGAAGGTTGAATAATGTCGTTGAAAGTCGAACGTTGAAAAGAAATGTTGAAAAGCAAATTCAGTTGATACAATTACCACCGGCTGGGTTCTGCAGTAACCAACCCTGGTCCTCGTCTTACTGAATCCTCTTGTGTTGCCACCACTCGATCATTGACTCCGTAGAGATCCCAAGAATTTAGACGTCGGAACTGTTACCAAACCAAACAACTTGGTGCTCTCATCCAGCGAGGACTATTCCATACCAAGCCACTCCAACCTTGGATTACAAAACTCCTTGGCAAATAGTCTGGTTCTCCTGGATTATAGCAGCCACCCAATTTTTCCTGGCACACAGTTAAGCCAAATGTATGGTAAGATTCCCAATTTAAGGATTAACTTAACTTCAAATCTGAAGGGTCAACTTAACACCTCATTCCTACAAGAGTTATCATCTGTTACTACACTTGAAATTACTTGTTTATTAGTGGGCACTCTTAGTGCGTTTGATAAAATCCCCACGTTAATGCATTACTGGTATCTCTCTAAATAAATTACATTAACATGCCCTTCTCGCCCCTACTAATATCGAGTTAAATTCTTTTGAATTTTAATTATTCGACAAGGTTACGAAAACGTAATTTAATAAATTCGAACTGTCTTTAAACCCTTATTAAACCTCAATTACTCATTAATAAAATTTACTTCTAAGTATATCTTAATACTGAGTTAAACACATGTCTCGAAGTACCCCGTTCATACATTAACATGACCGCGTCTCTTTCAAGCCACGCGCCGCGAATGAAGGTAATTTGTGATCAACAAACATCGCGTTTAATTATGATAAATTCAACAATTAAATTGCAAATACATGTACAACAAATGCTACAGAAGGTAATTATATTTATATTATCAACTATCTATTAACATACCACACTAGATGAGGTGTTAATCGGACAGCACGTCTGTATTGCTCGAAGTCAAAAGGAAAATGGCTATCATGAACTGTTCGGATACCGTGTTTGATCTCTAAAAAACTAGTTACACTTCTATACGCGAGATGTCGCTGGTAGTGGGAACATAAATCATTCTTTAAATATAATACAAATCTACACAATTACTGTACTGTATCATTCTTATGCATTCATGAGTTCCAATTTAATCAGAATTATTGATTTATAATTTTGTTTATTGATTTTTGGGATTTATTCACTTATACAGATTTCTTCTTTTAAATATTTGTTGTACCAGATGACTTGTAGGTGTTTATCAAGAGAAGTAACAGATGGCGCTTGTATGCTAATTTATAATTTAAAGTTGGATTGACGAACACAATTTCTTCCAGATTCAGTAAGACTAGGGCTTTGGGATTGGACTGAAAAATTAAATAATAAGTTTTTTTTTCATTGCAATTAGAATAAAAATTAACAAGTGGCATTCAGGTAATTTTGAATGTCACAGTTTCCGAGGTCAGATCCTTGACTAGACTATAATGCGGTCCTTAGCATATTCCATTCCACATTTGATTCAGTAATTTACCATGAATTTTAATGTATCATATATTATAAAATAAATTACTGCGAAAAAACATGACTGACTGATCCACTGATACATTAATTCATTGAACAATTACAGTGCTACCTATATAACGCCATCAACGTCGCATCAAAGAGAATACAAGTTTTTGTTCAATATCTACTAACGTTACATTCATTTTTCGTTTTTATTTCTACTCATCGTCCTTGCCATCTATTTCACAATATCTCGCTTGCTATTCGTACCTCTGCTAATTTTCAAATCTTATTGACACAGGAAAAATCATATTTTCCACACTTATTAAAATGTTACCCACATATTAACACAATTCTCTAATAAATTTATAGTGATAACCTAATAAAAACAAACTGACCATTATACTCTTCGTAAATTTATTGCACTTTTTCTATAATTGTTGCACATTCCATGGGATATTCTTCGCAGCTTCTTTTGCAACTAATATTACTTTTAGACATGTTTTGTCAAATTACAAAACATAAGAAATTTGATTCTTTTTAAACTTAAATAATTAACAACTCTTATATTTATTGATCTATTTTATTAAAAGACAATAGGGTTCTTCCTTTAGCTAACGCGAACGTATTGTCAAAATTTCTATACAATCGGATTTTTCGTTCTTAAGTTATCGTGCTTCCAAAAAGGAGACGGACGGACAGACGGGCGGGCAGACAGATAGACAGACAAACGGACATACAGACAGACGGACGTTTTGAAAGTTGTTCAGAATTGGATCAACAACATAGTGATATGAAAATATTTTCGGTCATAGGTTTTAGAAACGTGACGATCAAATGCAATATATTATACTATTCGATTTGTATTTGCGAAAAGTATAATAAGAGCCTATAGTGTTGATTCTATTATTATTACAATATTGTCTCCAGATTTTTAACTTTTTATTAAATTCTTGTGGACATACATCTATTTCAACTACTTCATTTATCAAATATGTCAGGGAAACTTCTATTTCTACCTGGATTCGTATTAATGTTTCAGCTGTGATCGTGCCTATTATAATCCAGTCGGTAAAGTAAAAAATACGCCAGAAGCTCGCAATAAATGTTATCTGGGATTTTCCTTCAGTAACTGTTAGTGGTAGGATTAAACATCACAAAACCACAAAAATCATTTCTGGGGGTGCCGCGCAACCCCCCAAGAAACCACCCTTTCGATGATCACTGAAAACTCGTTAACCGCTGCCTGAAAGAAGCTCTCTTGGAATTTTCTTGTATATGCCATGGTTTTTGAGATAATCAATATTGACAAATATTGCAAAATTTTTATTTTTAATGCCCGCGAATTTTCGTTAATTTAAAATTTTCTGGGAGCGGCCTATTGAAAAAATTGAATTGCACAAAAACCAAACAAGCTACGAACAAAAATTAAAATGAATTTTAAAGGGGATATAAAATATTCTATTGTGTTGCCATTTTTGGTGGCTATTGATATTTATTAGTATATAAAAATAACAATATAATATAGTTATCTCTTGATTTTTTATGCATTTAACTATTCTCAGGTCCATAAAAAATAACTGACTTCCATATAAGTTATAAATGCATTATCTTTTAGTTCAAGGTAGTACTCAATGCAGAAGAATTTAGGAATAAAAATATTCATATTTATAAATTCACCAGCATGTTGAAATTAGCCAAAAAAAATTAAAGAAATATTCAATTTTTTGATGATATTTTTATGCAATTTTTAACTATTAAATGACTGGAAACAATACGTATATGATACATAAACTCAAAGAGAAAAAAATTTTGAGCTGAATTTTCAAGATGTTTGAGTCTTATTTTTATTTTCAGGAAACAATAAAAAATTGGCCAAAATTTGGCTAACTTCAACATGCTGGTAAATTTGTAAATGTGAATATTATTCCTAACTTTTTCTGCATCGAAGTACTACCTTAAACTAAAAGATAATGCATTTATAACTTATATTAAAGTCAGTTATTTTTTATTGGCCTGTGAAGTTAAAATCGCAAAAAATTAAGAGGTATTTATATTATACTGTTATTTTTATATACTGATAGATATCAATAGCCATCAAAAATGGAAACACAAGACAGTGTTTTATATCTCCTTTAAAACCCATTTTGATTTTTCTTCCTAGCTTGTTTGGTTTTCGAGCAATTCAACTATATCTATAGGCCGCGCGCAAGAAATTTCAAATAGACGAAAATTCGTATGCATTAAAAATACAAATTTTGCAATTCTCTTCAATATCGATTTTCTCCAAAATTATGACATATGCAAGAAAATTACAAGAAGACTTTTTTTAGGAAATTAGTCCAGCTTTCTTTTTTATAATAAGCAATTTTTTTATATCTTCAACAGTTAACGAGTTATCAGTAAAATAAGGCTTCCTTCACCGAAGGGGTTGTGCGGTACTCCCAGAACTGATTTTTATGGTTTTGTGATATGTAAGCCTTCCACTAACAGTTACCGAAGGAAAATCTCAGATACAATATTTTGTTATGGAAATCTTTATAATTATTGAACTATTAATGTGGTTTCATTATGTTTTAACGATTTTATAGTAAGTATTAATAAATTATAATTTATTTGTATGTTGGTATAATAGCGGACATAGAACTCAACATTTAAAAGAAACAAAGCTGACAGTTTAGTTGTACTCTAGGCCATATTTTTTCCCACATTAATATACAAATTATACACATTATTGGCTACGGAAATATCCGTATTTTTCAATTTTTTGTTAATATTTCTTTAATACTTTCTTTAATCTTAATATCACGTCTAATGCTTATGAATATATTATATTAATGTATTAATTATTAAGAAAAATCACAATAATTAATTATATTAAGCAATATATTTATAGACCAACAAATCTATAAAACAATCTAAACTTAGAATAGCATTCAGTGCATTAAGGTAACATTATACCACGTCACGTATATATGTCCTGATACATTTTGTGTGCTATTTTTCCGTAACGACCCGGTAAACGATTCGATGTAGAGGATTTTACTGCCACGCTGGTTTAAGCTTCGCCTTCTGGGAATACCTCTGATCGAGCCCTTTGTACCCTTTATTTTCACCATAACCCGACCATATAACGGATATTCGCTCGGCAATCTTACGTTGGGATATAATTTGGTTTCTAAATATAATTCATTAGCTTCCTGGATATAAATTTGGTATTAGTAATTAGAAATGTCTGACATTAACGGTAACTCACTGTAATCGCCTATTTATCTCGTATGTATAAAATTTCGTAGCATGGCTATAACAATTCAAAGACTTTAGAAACAATTACTTTTCTTATTTACGTCTCCTCATTGCTAAATAACACGTCTAACAGCATCACACGTTGACCCAACGCTTTAGAGAACGAGCTCTTCTCTTGCCATTTGATTTTTTCTTTATTAACCTCTCCTCAATTGATCAGTTTAAAAGATCTATTATCTACATTACAAAAAATCTGGGATTGTTTTGTAAAACAGTTCCGACTTTTTGTTGAACTGTTCCAGAAATTTTACCCGAAATTTGGAAAATGTATTGAAGATCGAACACAATGTTTATTGTTTCAACTGTAGTAAATTCTCGCGTTGTTGATACTTTAAAATCTGTCTAGACATAATTTTTAGCATTAGAATAATTCAAAATACAACAGATTCAGCTTGCGAAAGAATCTCTTCGAATGATGCACAATCTTCTTGAGATCCTGCTTCTAATTCAAAAAATTTTCACAAAAAAGCATTTGTCTAAACACATCATATTACTTTCTTCATTTTGATGCAAATGAGTAAATCAAAATAACAGAATATGTCCAGTATTTAAATAGAGTTACTAGTATTATATTGATAACCATAGGACCATTGCAATTTTATGCAACGGGGGATAACGGGAAGGAAAAAGAAAAAGTTAATACATAATAATATTCACCAATGAATTATCAGTTTTTCAGTAATTTTATGTTTCTATATCTCATGGTAATAACAATATGTTACATCTAGTTATATATTACTATTATTATCTATATAGATTTTTTCTTCAACATAGAAAAACTACCAAAAAACCAAAACTATATTTTACAATTTCTGTAGAAGAAGCAATAATTTTGAATTCAAATAAAATACCTACTAGGGTCATCTATTGGTGACAAGATCAACTAGTGCATTAGGAATTATTGTAAATATTAAAATAAAATTGAACTAAAGTCATATTCGCCCTTAAAGTATTAGGTAATATATTTACAAGTTATGAGCTATATTAATTACTACTGCTACTAAACTAAAAGTAAGGTATCTAAATATGTTATCGTTGAGTAATTACTGGGTAGGCAATGGACACAATTTAACTACAGGGCGCTTAAAAATTCCATTTTTGTTTTGACGGAGACGACTCTAACCATGCCATACCCTCCAGGAAAAAATTCTACGATACGACCCAAAGGCCACTGTAATGTTGAAGTATTAGGCTGGTGCATCAAAACAATACTAGCAATTTTAATTTGATTGGAAGAAATATTCCAGCGTTCGCGTACCTGTAGTAGTGTATGCAAATATTCTAAATACCATCCTGAACCATACGATATATCATTTGATATCGATCTAAATAATTTCATTTTTCGTTGGTCAAATCAGAGGCTGGCAGTCTACGAAGTGGGGTAAGCGTTAAAAAATGCGCAGGGGTTAGCGCTAATGGCTCAGCGGGGTCAGAGCTTAAGACATACAATAGACGTGGATTAAGCAACTTTTCTATTTGTATTAACAATCTGTTTATTTCTTCATATAACAACCTAGTACTACTACCTACAATTTTGTATAAATTGTTTTAACCGACTTTGCATTACTTTCCCATAAAGATCCATGTGGTGGGACCACTGCGCGATAAAATACGCTTGAACGCTTGTAAAAAATTAGCAATTGACGGATCGGAAACTAGTTCTAAATGTATTGCCTTAGTGGAAAGACAGACAAACGGACAAATATAGGCCATTGGGGATCGTTCGCCCCTTGTACAGTTAAGTACAATATAAACTGGAACGGCGAAATCTCCTCCGGTATGCAAAAAAACTTTAGCTTATTGAACACGAGAAGGTGGAAGATTCCCCATCAATGGAAATGGGCTTGTTCCGCTTTTTTTTTTATTTCATAAATCGAAATTGCAAGTATAAATTAATGGATCTGCAAAAAATCAGAATTTTATTCGCACGTTTAGTATCTTAAAAAGTATTACAAATTTCCATCTCACGAAAATGGGGCGTGGCCAGGCGCTACGTCACTATACGCATAGACTCGGCGATCTCAATAGACTTGATGCTCCTTATTGGTTATAATTATAAGTGTTTTCGAAGTATTGTTTGTTTTGCTTACTACTTGACAGTAGGGGAGTACAATTTGGTGAAATGTCAAAAAATTACAATTTTCTCTCGCTCCTGCCAGAACGAGTTTTCGACTTCGACCCTGCAATTTACGATTATAATTCATCGCCAACCTTCTTCTTTCCGTAGACACATAGAACGAACTTCCACTCGACGTATTTATTTAGTTACCAGCGTTTAAAAATTCCATGTTTTTCGATTTTTCAGGTTAAATTTGAAAGGTCCCAGAAAGCCATTTTTCTTACGTCACTTGCGTATAGTGACGTCACAAATGAGCGCTCGGTTTTTGCAACTATTACTAATTTCAACTCCTTATATCTTGAGAACGGAAAAGTTAATAATACGAAATTTTAAGTGTATAATGAGAATCTCGAGTACTATATAAAAAAGTATAAAAACCATATAAAAAGAATATCATGGAACAAGCCCATTGTGATTGAGGTCGAGCAAAATATTACATTTATCTTAGTCATTGGCACATATATTTTTTTGTCTTAAGTATTTAAAATATCTAAAATGTTTACCTAGTTTTTGTAATTTGGATAAAATCATCGAAGCAAATACCATTACAGCAGATAGTGCTCAATATGGCATTGTAAGTTGGAACTTATGATACCCTTATGAGTATTAATGCTATAGATACACAAAACCAGGAAGAATTAGCAAGCAATGTGGATACTATATCTCTATCGTTAAATACTGAGGAACCGAGCAAATCTAATACTGCCAGTAATATCGATCTTAGAGGGAGAAAATTGAACGTGAAAATCAAAGAATAAGCTTCTTACTTTCCTCGTCTGGTTAGAAAAAACATTTTGAAGAAAATGAACGAGAAAAGCTTGCAAAAGGGAGGATACAAATTGAAAATAAAGCTAAAAGACTCTTAAAACTCTTATACACAAACCATGAGAGGAAAACAGCTAAAACTGCGAAGACCACTGTCCATTCAATCTACAACCCTACTTAATTAAATTAAAAGCAGATCTAATATCGGAAATGTTAGGCCTGAATAGGTACAAGAAAATCTAGAGCGCTTAATAAACAATCAAAAAGTAATGAACAAAATGACACGTAAAGTAGAGAAGGAAAATCTTAAACGTAATAATTTGCAAAGATTTCTAAATAATAACAGAAAAAATATGTAATGTGGAGAATAATGGTATCAATAGTCCTAAAGTCTTTGTGGAAGCATATACTACGAAACTACTAAGAGAAGGAACGCACATTAGAAAATTTATGGGTACTAAAAAGGTGTTATATGTTAAGTCGTCTTTTAAATCGCCATCAAAAAATTACTATGTATATTATTAATAAAGGTTTATGCTTCAAATGCACAGGTCTGTCGTTAATAAACTTTGGTATTAAATGCCAAAAATGCTCAACAATTTACCATACAAGATGCCTACAAAAATTTGATTCATGTAAATAATTTTTGATTCACAATACATATTAGGCAATAAAATAAATTAGTTCTATTTATTGGTTACTTCTCAAGTATGTAATAAAAACCTAACAAAAACATCTCCCTATGTAAGTATATGTATATTAATTTTTTTCAACGTTGTTGCTTACCTAGTACAGATAAACAATATTTCGTGCATGCCAATCAATAATAATAATAACTTTATTGCCGTATCATCTTACAAAGATATTGACAACGTCATTAATTAGGAATAAAAGATAGATAGCAATAGTTAATAGATAAACCGATCGATAATAAACACTAGATGTAAAATCTTATGAATTAAACGATTAAGATAAATAAATATATCAGAGAGGTAAGAAATTCACAGTACGTATCGAAAAGTGTAAAAACATAATGCAATAATACAGTTTAAATTACTTATTGTAGTATTCTTGAATAGAGTAAAAACAGTTGTCGAGAAGGTAGCCCCTTACATATTTTTTATATTTGCTTACCGAATCAATGTGTTTAAAAGAGTTAGGTAGGTGATTGTATATATCACTACAAAAGTAATAGGGACTTTTTTATACATAGACAAATTAATGTTTGAAACATAAATGTTAGTGTTTGACCTAGTGTCATGATGATGTACCGAGTTATTTTGTGGAAACTTTCCTTCGTTCATTTTTACAAAAATTAGCGCTTGGTAAATGACTATGCAAGGGAGTGGCAAAATATGGTGCATTTTGAAAATGGGCTTACAGGATTCAAGTGGGCCAACAGAGAAAATCTTGCGTATTTTTCTTTTTTGTATCACAAAAATGCGATTAAGTTCAGTTGTCTGGCCCCAGTAAAGTACCATATAGTTTAGGTGTGAATAAGCCAAGGCATAATAGACATTCATTAGGTTTTTAATATCTAAGATGTTTTTAAGATTAACAATAGCAAAGTAGGCACTATTTAATTTACTGACCACAAAGCCGACATGTTCCTCCCAAGCTAATTGAGAGCCGATGTAGAGACCCAAGAATTTGCAATTGCCTACTCTGTTTAGCAAAGTGTTATTGAGTTTTAATGTAAGTTCTGGAATTTTACGTCTTTTACAGAAAATCATATAATGCGTTTTTGATGGATTAAAAATAAGCTTGTTTTTGTTTCACCAGGTTGCAAATTCAGAAAGCAATATCTGTGCGTAGATAGAATAGATGAGAACTATTAGACGTATTGTTTCTGGATTTCACCAATTACCAAAAAGTGCCAATAACTGGAACAACTGTCTTTTTTGACAAAAAATATTTTTTGTTTGCAAAGGGTGAATCTAATGACTTCTCTGCAAAATATTTAGAAAAGTTTAATTATTAGGAAATACAACTACTTCAAAATTAAAGATTTTATTATATTAATGAATGCTGGAACCTCAAATTCAAAGTTGGAATTTCCTTATCGTTATTTAAACATGGTCTTAGGAAATGTTAACAGTACTTATTTGATGTATAATTATTTTATATTCTAAAAGGTATCGAATGTTTTAAGAATGTTGTTGTATACTTAACAATTCAGAAAAATTATACTGTAAATATTGAGATCTGTACAATGTACCGTATACTTTCTTTTATGTAAATATGTATTAACAATGCATTACACTCTTTCTCTATATTTCCTTTAAATTTATGATATTCCAAAATCTTGATAAATGTAAATTATGATCAGTGATATTTTGCATTAAATTAGGGCCAGCAGCTATATACGTACTTTTCGGCGATTAAAAAACCATACAGAGGGACGAATATCAAATAAAAAGTGTAGCAATTATGTTTTACTCCGTTTCTTTATCCAGTAAAAGTGACAAATACCCTACAAAACATTATTTCCAGTTCCGACCCAAATTAATCCCCGTATAAACCCTTTTATCTGGTCTTTACTAAAACATAATTCTTTAGTCATATATCCAAATTAATCGCTTTATTTATTTTATCAAACATACCGACCGCGGAACGAGAAAAATAATATGTAAATACCTACAAAAGACAGTAATTATGAAGGTTTAACTACAGATTTATAGGCGCTGAAAACGACAATTTATTTAAAAACCAAAAAACGTTTATATCGTTTCTATTACATATTAATTGATCAGCTTACGAAATTGTGACCGATTGATTTGATTCCTTATTTTAATAAGTTTTATTGTATTCACGAAAATCTACATAACAGCAAAAAATGCATTGGCCTAAGCTTAGCAAAGCATTTGATGTAATAAATTACAACTTCCTTCTGGATAAGCTATCTATATATGGACGAAGACGAAAAATTCATAATTGGCTCAAATGCTATCTGTCAGATCGAAACCAAGTTGTTGTAGTGAATGGAGTTAAATCCAGTATGCAATATATCCTACGGTGTTCCTCAGGGATCAGTTCTGGGACCACTCCTTTTTTACTTAATGTAGACGACTTGCCCAATGATGTGTTAGATAAAAACAACTTGACAATTCTTATTTATGCTGTTCGTCTTTCTTAACGAATGCTATTAATTAATAACACTAAAACTGAGATTTTCAACTTTACTGCCTGGTGTTATTAAATATTTCAAAAACAGTATTCATAAATTTTACACCAAGGATATCAAGAATTTTAGAATGCAATTTATTAAGAATTGAGAGTAAATCTATCCAACAAGTTGATTCGACTAAATTTCTTGGTGTAACAATAGATAATGCGCTTAACTGGAAACATCATGCCAATAACTTCAAAACAATTAACGCAATTTGTAGATTACATAAGATTACCAGTATGGAAACTATATTATCAAGCTACTATGCACATTTTTTTCCAGAATTTCCTATGCACAAAGGGTTTTTATAATCCAAAAAAAGGTAGTAAAAAAGATGATAGGTGCATCAAAATACATTTCTTGTAGATACATATTTAGACAATTAAAAACATTACCTCTGATTTGCATTTACACTCTACACATATTACTCTATATAAGAAACAATTTAAATACATTTTTATCAAATAATTTTAATCATAATTACAATAGCCGATCAGGTGACGACTTGTTAATTCCTATTCATAATTTATCTAAATATGAAGAGAGTCCGCAATACATGGGTATTACACTGTTTCAAAGTTAAAGGTACATACGTTACTTGTGGATAGAGGGCTCTTTGGCGGTTCTATTCGATTATATAGTTCCAAATATTTGCAAATATGGCATGTTTTACTTTATAATTGAATTTGATTTATGTATCTAAGTGAGTTTTTTTCTGAGTTCCGACAACATGTATATATATATATTTGTTCGACCAATTCTGAAATGACGAAATTGTAATACTTTCAGAAGTACTGTTTATTTTAATTACATTAACTAGAGCAAATGTAAGTTAGTGAAAATTAAACTGACAACATTTCTGAAAAGTTTCCCGAAGGCCAAAAAAACTCGGATTATCATACAATATACAAAGATGAGGTCATTTTCGAAATATATTGTATATTATATATTGATGATTTGCTTCTATACAGTGTCTCCGGCTTGTCATAAATCCACCCTAATATCTCAGTTATTAATAATGCAATTTTCTTCAAATTCGGGTGGTAATTATATGTTGGAAATGAATTATTTGGCTAGTAAACATTTTTATTTTTCATTGGCGTGCGGTTTTAGGGGGTAAAGATAAGTCGATTTTTCGGCAAAAGGATATTAGTACTTATTTTAGACAAATTTTTCTATCATATTTGGATTCAGCATGTCCAAAAACCCTTTAATCTATATTTTCCATGATCTTAAAAACGGATTATGGCAGAAATGAAATATTAATTAATTTCTTAAAAAAAAAATAAAAAATTGCTAGAACTAACTTAAAAACATTTGTTTTTTATAAATTCTGGTCTTCTGAACATAACCACCTTCCAATGATACCACACTGTTTGCCGTAAATGTTACCTCGTCACTAAACATTATGTTCTTTAAAAAAATCTGTCGTTAAGATAGTTAACCATAGGCATTAATCAAAAGCTTTGAACAACAAATTTTTATTTGATATTTGGCGATTCATAACAATTGTCAAAAGTTAAATCGTGTTATTTAATTTATCAATCTTATTGGTAATGGCAGAAAATCGGAGAGTAGTTCTTACAATTCAAGAAAAAGTTGAAATTTTCCGCTCAATTGGTGATAATGAAAGATCTACGCATCAAGTTGTTCAAATATTGTCTAAATGTTATTTGTGGCATTATCTTAATTTCTTTCCTTCTTCAATTCTTTGGGAATTTCACTGCCACATGTATGTTTTCTTTCTAAGCGGTGCTAGGGGAATCTACAAAATATATCACAATTAACCAGTATGTTACTGGTAAAAAACCTCTACGCCCGTGACGTTTACGTCAAAGGATCAGTTAAAGGTTGGTTTTGATAAATAAACAACACAAATAAGTATAAAAACTTGAAATTAAATATTTCGCCGACGTTTCGGAAATCTAATCTGTTTCCTTTCTCAAGGCTTTTTTTTGAAAAATCTTTTTTGCTGTGTATGACAAATACACAGCTCTAAGAATGTTTGTTATATTCAATATCCATAGATACTTACTATTTACATAGAACTGTTGATATAGTTAACAGTTTTTTAGTTTCTATACAATGTTAAGTTAATATTTAATTTCAAGTTTTTATACTTATTTGTGTTGTTTATTTATCAAAACCAACCTTTAACTGATCCTTTGACGTAAACGTCACGGGCGTAGAGGTTTTTTACCAGTAACATACTGGTTAATTGTGATATATTTTGTAGATTCCCCTAGCACCGCTTAGAAAGAAAACATACATGTGGCAGTGAAATTCCCAAAGAATTGAAGAAGGAAAGAAAGTTGTTCAAATATTCAATCAACGTCATTGTGGTCTAGCACCAATTTGGCACAAAACCGTTGGTGACATAAGCAAACTGCTTGCAAGAACCGGAGCCATTTCCAAGAAAACGCAAAGAAGGTACAATTTAAATTTACTACAATATCCAGACGACGAACGCATTTTAACAGAATTTCGGAAAAATACAAATGGTAGTATAAGGGCAGTTGCGAGAACACTAAATGTAATCAAAAATAAAATATGGAGGTGCTTGAAATGCAATAGGATTAGGGCATTTAAACCAACATTTTTGCATACTCTCACTTAGAAGGTGATTTTTAACAGCTGTTTGAATTTTGCCTGTGGTTGCAAGGTAACTATCTTAACGACAGGTTTTTTTATAGAATATGCTGTTTGGTAACGAGGCAACATTTACGACAAACGGTGTGGTATTTAGTCAAAATTGTAGATATTGGGCAGCCGAAAATTCCAACTTTGTTATTAACTGTAAAAACCAATACAGTGAAAAAGTTAATGTGTGCTGTGACATATTAAAGGAACAAATTGTTGGCTCCTTTTTCCTGGATAACCTCAACGCGGACAATTTTCTAAATATTTTACAAAATGATTTAGATGATTTTTTTATGGAAATGCCTTTAGCACAGTTGGAAAATGTATACTTTCAGTTAGATGGTGCCCCGGCGCACAATTGTCTGATAGTTAGAAATTCTTAAAATGCAAATTTCCCTATGCAGTGAATAGGTAGGAATAGCCCTTTAGAACCGTGGCCCCATATATCGCCTGATATTACCCCTTGTGACTTCTTTCTATGGGGTACTTGAAAAATAAAGTGTTTGCTACTCGGTCGCGTCACAGCCAACAGATTTGCCGTAGGTATATGCAAGCGTGTCAAGAAATTAATTCTCAAACTTTAAGAAAAGTGATTGAACGGGTTCTTATTGGAAGGTGGTTATGTTGAAGAGACTAGAATTTAAGAAAAATTTGTTTTTAGGTTTGTTATAACAATTAAATAAAGTTATAAAAAAGTATTTTTTTTTAAGAAATTAATTAAATTTTCGTTTCTGCCATAATTTGTTTTTGAGATCATGAATAATAATAATAATGATAATAATGATAATAATAATAATACATTTATTAACCCAAGAGATAGTACACGATATAGGGTAAGTGTAATGAACACTTGTTCAGATGACTTCAAATTAAAAGGAAAAAGATTACAGTAAAATAATTAGTTAAAAAACATGAAAAGGAAATTCGTTGACAGAGTAAAAAGCATTGGGTAATAGTAGTTTTCTGACATAAGAAGTAGATTTGTTTAAACTAACATTATTAACACTCATTGGTAGTTTGTTATACAATTTGGCACCAATATAGTATGGACTTGACTTATACAGTAGTAATCTGTGCATATCATATTGCAAATTTTCACCATGTCTGGTATTATAATTGTGATAGTTATTTTGTAAGTTAAAACTGGATTTATTCTGTTTCACAAATTTTAGAATTTCAAATATATATATATATAATAATAATAATAATACTTATTTATTTCAGAGAAGATAATACACTTTCCAATCAAAGGTACATATCAAAAATGAAATATCGTCAAAACAAAAGTTCGCTAACCATAACTTAGCTTTCAAAATAATCTTCCAAATTATAGGGCTCTAAATTTATCAACATATTTTTAATTTCTTTTTTAAATTTATTTATTCTTTCAATATTTTTCCATTTCTCTGGTAGTTTGTTAAATAGCCTTATACACATATACTGTGGATTCTTTTCCGTTATTGTTAGCCGATGTACTGGGTAGTTTATATCAGTACACCGTGTTTCATAGGCATGAGAAATATTATAAGTTGTGAACTTATCTTTATTTTTAAAAACAAACATTAAACATTCATACACATATACTCCAATAATAGTTAAAATTCTGTTTTTTTTAAAAACCCCCCTACAGGTCTCATTAAAAGCCAAGTTGTGCATTATTCTTACAAGTCTCTTTTGTATTAGGAATATTTCTTGGATATTATTACTTCCCCAGAAGATGATTCCAAATCTCGCACTAGATTCAAAATTCGCAAAGTATATAATTCGTATTGATTTCTGGTTTAAATATTTACGGATAATCCGAATGCTGTAACAAATAGCATTCAGTTTTTTGCCTAAATATTTTATATGCGTTGACCAGTGTAAATGCTCATTAATATACAGTCCTAAAAATTTTGCGTTTTCTTGAATATTTAATTTGTCATTTAAAATATTTACAGTTTTAGGTGTTTCTATTTTTGTTTGTAGTGTTCTGAATAGGATAATGTTCGTTTTTTCAAAATTTAATAAAAATCCATTTTTTGTGAACCATTCTTTTGCTTTCAGCATTAAGGTATTACTTAAGTTTATTATCTCAGGATAATTTTCTCCTGTAACTAATAAATTTGTATCATCCGCATAATTTGTAATCGAACTATTTTTTTCATTAAATATGATATTACCTAGATCGTTCATGTAAATGATAAACAGAATCGGTCCTGTGATACTGCCCTGTGGAATGCCTATATTTTTTTCTTTAATGTCAGATTTTATTTCTTTTCCATTGTTAATAATGACTGTCTTTTGTGTCCGATTAGATAAGTAAGATTTGAACCATTTTATTGCTGTTCCCCGTATTCCATATTTTTCTAATTTTTCAAGAAGGTATGTATGATTTAAGCAATCATATGCTTTTGATAAGTCAAGAAATATTCCTAATGACAGATGACTTGCTTCAAACGCTTTTAAAATATTTTCAGTAAACTGAAAAATTGCTGTTTCTATAGACCGTCCTTTAATGTACCCATGTTGATTGTTACTTAATAATCCACATGATATCATGAAATTCATAAGACGATCGCACATTGCCATCTCAAAGAGTTTACAGAAAGATGGCAATACACTGATCGGCCTATGATTTTCAAACATTTCTGGGTCGCCCTTTTTATAGAGGGGTTTAATTAATGCGACTTTTAGCTGATCGGGAAAGATACCATATTTAAATGAATTATTCATTATATAACATATTGGTTGGATTATAAGCTGTATACAATATTTAATAATACTTGTGGGAATATTATCATCTCCACTTGTATGTTTATTTTTTAATCTATTAGTTAAAATAATTATTTCGTTCTCTGATACGGGTTTGACAAACATTGATTGATTATTTAATTGGATGTTACAATTAAATGGTACATTATCAACGCCTTTCAATAACTCAGGTATTACGTTTATGAGAAAACTATTGTAATCATTCGCTACGTTTGTTGGGTTCCCCTTTAATTAATATATATATATATATATATATACAATAGAAAGTGAGTATTTGTTCTCTGATAAAAATTTGTTTACATAACTCTCGATATTTCAACCCAAACATACAGCGAGTCGCTCTTTTTTGCATTAGGAAAACTCTATTTGCTGCTGATCAGCATCCATATGCGATAATTTCATCTCATAACAGATTCGAAATTAGAGTAATAAAAGGTCTTTGTGATATTTTTATTTGTAATGGTGGAAAGCCTTTTTAATGCAAAACAAGTACCTGCACATTTTTTGCATGCATAATTTACATGATCTCGCCATGTTAGTGAGTCCAAGTAGTTTAAAACTTGTTTTTTGTTCAATAAATTTACCATTCAACTTAATTAGGGGGCTGCTCGTAAAATTTGCAGTAAATGGGTGAAACTGTAGGATATGTGTTTTTTCGTGGTTTATATTTAAATGAATACTACTCTGATAGTTAAATAAAGCTAATAAGTTGCTTTCTAGCTAGTTAACATCATCCTGTTCTTTACTGTATGCAATCAACGTCATATCGTCCGCCAACTCGCAATAAGATATAGACAGATATTCATCTATATCGTTGCAATATAATAAAAATAACAATGGACCCAGAACACTTCCCTGAGGAACCCCAACGTCTACTGCAAGCTCATCCGAATTTTGACCAAGATAGTTAACAAACTGCTTTCGATTAGTTAGATATGATCTTAGTAAATCATTGCATTTACCACGCGGGCCATAGAGTTCCATTTTTTTCAACAGAACTTCATGGTCTACGCAATCAAAGGCTTTTGATAAATCTACAAAAAGAGCCACCACCTAGTTATTTTTGTCCAGTTGTCTATAAATATTATCCAAGATATTCAATAAGGCTGACATTGTCGATTTTTTATGCCTAAATCCATGTTGAGTGTTTGCTAAGAGATTATTGGTTTCTAAAAATTTTGTAATTCTTTTAGCTAGAATTTTTTCAATCACCTTAGAAAACACTGACAAGGGTGAAATTGGACGACAGTTGGCGAGTAATTTTTGATCTCCCTTTTTATATAGTGTAATAACTTTAGAGACTTTTAACATGATTGGAGAGCAACCCTCAGAGATACAAATATTGGCTATATGACATAACGGCTTAGCTAGCTGGATTGCACATTTTTTCATAATTGAGGTAGAGAATTGATCTGGACCAGTAGAGTTTGTGTTTTTAACTCATTTAATATGCTAATAACCTCAGATTCAGTGACTGCCTCTAGAAAAATTGTTTTCTCTGTGAAATTGGATCCATATGTATAGTTTTCAATATTGGTGTCATTCTGTTTAATATTTTTTATATTTTTTGGCAAATTTACAAAGAAATTGTTATATGCGTTGACTATTTCTTTCTTATCTACAATTCCAACTTCATTTACAACTCTATTTTCATTTATTTGCGATTTAAAATTTTTTAGTGACGAACTAATAATATTCCATACGATTTTTGATCTGTTGTCAGAGTGCAGTATTTTATTGTTGCAATACATTTGCTTAGCCTGTCTGATAGTACATCGATAGATTTTTTTGTATGTATTATAATAGTTTAGCGTAATTAACCCCTGATTTTTCTTAATAAATAAATCTTAAGATTTGATGCCGATACTTTTAAACCTGGTGTTATCCAATTTTTTGTTTTGCAAAAATTATGTTTTGTTTTTGCTATAAATTTAAAACTGAAATCATAGTAGAGTATGTTGTTAAATATGCTATACTTTGTATCAACGTCTCTAATAGAGTTTGTAATATCATGCCAGTTTTCTGTTTCAAGACAATTCTTAAACAATATAATGTTTTTGTTTGGAAATTATCGAGTTTTATACCATGTGTACTTGTTTTCGTCTGTTATGGGAAATGAAATTACCTGTGCAGAGTGGTGAGAGAGGCCATTGTGAATAATATGTTTATTTGTTATGATGTTATTAAAATTTGAAAAATGTAATCGATAGCACTTTCGGAAGGTGCAGTTATTCTAGTTGCTTCATTAAAAACTGAGCTTAAATACAGATAGTTTACCAGGTCAATGAGTTTAACTTTGTCTTGCGAATCAGATTAATAATCAATGTTAAGATCTCCACACACAATTATTTTACCAAAATGATTTTTATGACATACTTTATTTAAATATTTCTCAAATTTGTCCAAAAATAAATCGGAGTCACTATTTGGTACCCTATAAACACATAATATACAAATTGACTCATTGTTGTTCGTGATACTTACACCGGCACATTCAAATGTCTTGTCTATATTTAAATTAGCACATTAAGGAATTTCAACAAATTTTAGACAATTTTTGATAAGCACTATTACTCCACCATGCAGAAAGCTTTGTCTATTAGTCCTATAGTGTAGTCTAGTAATCTAATATAGTTAATGTCATGATCTCGATGATATGGATTAAGGGGTTCTTGCACATGCTGAATCCAAATATAATAGAAACCTTTGTGTAAAATAAGCCCTAATATCCTTTTTCCAAAAAACCTATACCTTATTTTACCCCCTAAAACCGCACGACAAAGAAAAATGAAAATGTTTACTATGCCAAATAATTCATTTTTCCAACATATAATTACCTACCACCTAAATTTGACATGTTAGTCCATTTTGCTGGATAACAATTGATTTTATGAAAAATTCATACAGAATCATTTCAAACCAACTCGTCGAGACCTATAAAATTGGTAAATAACATTTTCTGAATAGTCGAAGTTCAGTTTTCGTCTTATTACGGGCTGACATGAAAATTCACTATTCACCCATTTTATTCGGTAACGGTTGATTTTGCGCCAATATCTTGTAGAACCATTACTAACCGCCTCATCACGGCGGATAATTTTTCTATTTAACTTTTTCCGATCAGACGAAGTTTAGGTTTTGATTCACTACGACCTCTCCTATGAAAATTTACATGTTAGTCCATTTTGCTGGATAACAATTGATTTTATGAAAAATTCATACAGAGTCATTTCAAACCAACTCGTCGAGACCTATAATTAGGGTGGATTTATGAAAAGCAGGACACACTGTATATTAGCCTTATATTAACGTAAAACACACGGGCAACCTTGCACCGCGCTTTATCTTCATTTCACGAATTTTTTATGGAAAATCCGTGGCATTAGACGACATTTTTGTAGATACATTTTTTGTTTCAAAATACATGCTACTTCTGAAAATATTTTTTATTTTCCCGTACGGCGACTCATGATAAAAATTTTGAAAAAATACCGATTAAAGAAAAATTTTTGATTTTTTTTAATGTTGGCGGTCTGGAAATCATGTAAACTTTACGGGATATTATTTCTTACCATCCAAGAACTCACGAAAAAAAAATCGTCCGCCTCCAATTTGTTTAGAGGTAAATACGAATGACGTTTTTTGGATAATGAAAAATAGAAAAGTGTTTCCTTTCAGCGAACCTGGAGAAAACAATGTATATTCGCTTAAAATCTCTACATTAAAATTTCTTTATTAATTAGTTAGCGTCTTTGTAATAAGTTTCAAGGAGCTATAAAATGATATACTTTTCAACCCATTCCTTTACTTAGAAATTGTTCAACGGGAATTTATGGAAAATCCTGAAAGCTTCAAACCTAAAAAAACATTTAACTTAATCAAGTTGAAGAGAATTCAGGAAAAACAAAAATCAGGAATTCATTATTCTCAGCATTGTATCAAATATTGAACATTTGTGGACCTTTGTGAAAGCTTTCAGCTATTAAATCAGCCTCTGCAACTAAAGAGCACTTACTTATCGTTAGGAAAATGCATTGTCTTGCAAAAGCAAACATTTAAATCGCTCTCTTCTCATTTATTTACTCTTTAGTTGATGACTGCTAATAGATTTTTTGAGCTATGTTTGGAACAAGGTGGAAATGTAAATGTTAACAGCAGAGAATGACACACTGAGTTGTTGATTGGCAATTTACGCATTCTGTAAAGGTTTAAAAACCATTTATAATTAAAAACTAAAAGGGTAGAATCGAACGAGTCGGCGAATTTTCAATTATTTGTTAAACTTTTTGACATTTTCAATCATATTTTAATATCAGAATTCAGCTAGTAATAAAAATTTATAGCTACAAGAAAAATACGTTTAATTCCCGAATATTTCTCATAAAAATAAATCTGCTGTATATTTTGGTAAAAGAAAAGTTGATATCAACAATAATATAAGGATAAGGTAGCAACAACCTGAGATTTTTTATCTCTGCCTCTACAATATTTTAATATCAGAATTCAGCTAGTAATAAAAATTTATAGCTACAAGAAAAATACGTTTAATTCCCGAATATTTCTCATAAAAATAAATCTGCTGTATATTTTGGTAAAAGAAAAGTTGATATCAACAATAATATAAGGATAAGGTAGCAACAACCTGAGATTTTTTATCTCTGCCTCTACAACACTCAATGCAATCTATTATATACACCCAATATAATCCAACTTCTGCAGATTTTAAAAAGGAAATTATCCACTACCTCAAAGGTAAACATATCGGAGTGACGAAAAGATCTCCTGTTAATATGAAGGTGCAAATAATCCCCAATTGAGTGGGAGGTATTGCAGCTTTTCAGCTCGTAGATTGTTGAGATTGTAGATTGTTTAAGGAATCGCTCGGCTCTAAACAGCAGGGTCTTCAGCGCCGCATTTTGCAAGGGCGTCAGCTAATTCATTTCCTTCTATTCCCTCGTGCTCTGGCGCCCATATCAAGGTAGCCTTGTAATTTTTGGAAGTTGCTTCAGGAATTGTCTGCATTCTCAGGCAATATTAGACTCAAAGGTGTAAGACCTGAGAGCTTTTAACGCTGTCTGGCTATCTGAGAGCACACAGATTTTTGCTCTTCGAATGCCTTTGTTTATGTTTTCCTGAGCACATAAATCCGTAGCTTAAATTTCTTCATGAAATATGGTTAGGACCTGAATAGCCTGCAATTAGGCCCCGCTATACCCACACCAACCCGTTCAGCTATCTTATGTACATCAGATAAGTGACTCCTACTATACGGAATCGGCGCTGCTCGTCTGTTGTCTCTCAATCAGCACATCAAGCGGACAGTCAGAGTCCCGCTTGATTGACATTGAATCAGTGGATTTAGTCTTGGATTCCAATAGAATCAACTCCAGGACCTTTAAGTGAGCAACCAGATCGCGTGGTTTGAGAGAGAGTACCTGCTGCGGCCTTAGACCTTAGGGTACTAAGTGCTGTCTCCTTTCTTAGGCAAAAATATAGAAGAAGTAAGTGTAACATTGCTTCCACAGCTGCTGTGGGACAGGAACATATTGCCCCTACAATCCCTAAGCAGGCAAGCCGTTGTAATTGCTGCAAATATCATATCTTTATGTTTATGTGTGTGCTGAAAACTAATATGATCTTAGTTTTCAAAAGTTAGCTCTTTTTCACCTTTTATTCACTAAAACAACTATTCTTCAAGACAGGTATTACAACTTCGACGAATTCTTCTCAAATTGATCTCTTTCTTTTTAAGTATTTATTTTGTTAGATATGTCATTATGTTTGTTTGTTTTTTTTTTTCTCTTCTATAATTATTTTATGTAAGTTTGTGTATATCATTTTTTGACTTGTTTTACACCATTGCGGTGTCTTTGAATCAATAAAATTTATTTTTATTATCATTATTATTATTATTATTTTATAACATTTAAAGTTTTTCCAAGAATTCCATTAAATCATAATTACTTCCACATCCACGTAGTGGATTGGAAGTATAGTAATCGCAAAAAAATTTTCAAAAATTTTTATTCGTTAAATAGGTTTAGAATGTCATGGAACGTCGAGATTTTAAATTTGAGAGAAAAAGATTTTTTTGCCTGTCTGTCTGTCTGTCGGTCTGTCTGTCTGTCTCTCTGTAACTTTTTTTTGTCCGCACGTTTTCTCCGGAACGGTTTAAGATATTGACTTGAAATTTTGTACACGTATATATTAAAACGAGATCTGGAACTGGATTGTTTTTTGAGGATATCCGGTGAAAGGTTGGGGTTTAAATAGGGGTAAATATGGAAAAATATGTAAAGCAAGCTTGTAAGAGTACAGAAACTTGAAATTCGGTACCTATATGTACTACAAGTTAAGGCATCAGATTTTTTTATAATATTTTTCAACCCCCCACCACCCCTACCCCATTAACGGGGTTGATAAAATAAAGTTGAGATATTTATTTGAAATTTCATACACGTATGTATTATAACGACGTCTGGAATTAGATTATATTTTGAGATGATTCCGTTGAAGGGTACTAGAAGCCAAAGCGTCAGATTTTTTTATAATATTCTTCAAACCCCACCACCCCTACTCCAATATTAAAAGGGCTGATAAAATAAAATTGAGATATTCATTTGAAATTTGGTACACGTATGAATTATAACGACATCTGGAACTAGATTATATTTTGAGATGATTCCGTTGAAGGGTTGGGGGTTAAATATGGGTATATTGGGGAAAATAAGTAAAGCAAGCTGGTAAAAGTACAGAAATTTGGGATTTGGTGTATATACTAGAAGCGAAGGTTTCAGGTTTTTTTATTATTATTTTCCATCTCCCCACCACCCCCACTTCTTTATTAAAAGAGTTGATAAAATTAAATTTAAATTTTCACTTGAAATTTGGCACATTTAAGTATTACAACTATATCTGAAACTAAATTATATTTTGACATGATTGAGTTAAAGGAGCGGGGGTAAGTAGAGGTAAATAATGAAAAGTAAGTAAAGCAAGCTGGTAAGAGTACTGCAACTTGAAATTAGGTATATGTCCTAGAAGCCAAGGCCTCAGATTTTTTGATAATATTTTTTAACCCTTCCACTACCCTTACTACATTATTAAAGGGGTTGATAAAATAAAATTGAGATATTCACTTGTAATTTGGTAGACGTATGTATTATAACGACATCTGGAACTAGATTATATTTTGGGATGATTCCGTAGAAGGGTTGGGGTTAATAGGAATAACTAGGGGGAAATAAGTAAATCAAGCTGGTAAGAGTACAGAAATTTGGGATTCGGTGTATATACTAGAAACCAAGGCCTCAGATTTCTTTCTAATATTTTTCAAACTCCACCACCTCCCCTTCATTATTAATGGGATTGATAACATCCAATTGAGATATTCACTTGAAAGTTAGTACACGTATGTATTGTAGTGACATCCGATTGAGATGACTCTATTGAACGGGTGGGAGGTGGTAGATTGTGAATAGTGGAAAATAAGTAGGGTAAACTAGAAACTTAATTTTTACGTATATGGTAGAAACCAACTCCTCAAACTTTTCTATGACATCTGCCCCAAATATTATTAAAATTCTATGACCAATAATTTCCACATACTAAAGTGCAAATATAGTCAAGATGTTTCCTTTAAAGTGACTTGGATGAAGAATCTGGATGTGGAAGTAGTGATTCCTTAGGCAGCGGTTTTTTTTAAAGGAAACTGATTCACACTTCTTTAAAAGACATTATAAATGGAATAAAATTGAATTCTTTATACTTTGAGCAGCAAATTTGACGAATTTTGAATAAACGTTAGTAAAAAAAATCGGTAAAGGTATTTACACAGAACTTCCCTCGTTATTTGTGCATGGCAGTCACTCTAAAAAAATAATTATTACGAAATGACATTGAGAATAATAATCGGAATAGAGTTATTGCTATTATTACAAAGAAAACTTGATAAGTTTTGGTCAAAAAAATATACAGATTGCTCATCCAACAGCAAAAGTTCAATACTAAATAGCAGGTGCCACATATGGCAGGCTTGCGCAAATACCTTTACAAATGTCCACCATGACTGAATTATTTCTTGGGATGACCACCCTGTACATTTTTCAATAAAAGTATAATAGGTGCATATGCCAGATATTATTGCCATCTGTCACATTTTCAATCCAACATTCACGTAATGCAGTGGAAGTATAGTGGTGGTTAAAAAATTTCATTTTTTTTTTTTAATTTTCATAAGACGTTGGTAAAATAATTTTCAAAATTTTTTCTTCTGAAATAGGTTTAAAATGTCAAACGTAGAAATTTCAAATTTGAGCAAAAGGGAAAGTTTCCTTCTATTCTATAGTAGTGCTAAAAAAAGTTTAAAAATTAAAAATTATGTATTTTTTAAAATAGGTTTAGAATGCTAGAAACGTGAAAATTTTAAATTTGAGCAAATAAAAAAAATTCGATCTATTTTAGTGGTAAAAACTTTTTGAAAAATGTTGGTGAAAAAAATTTTCCAATTTTTTTTTTTAAATACCTAGGTTTAGAATGTCATTTAAATTGAGCATTCTTGTGTTAAATTTTTTTCCAAACTGGTAACAAAATGTTGCAATTTCTTTTTTCCGAAATTGGTTTGGAATATCATGAAACGTGGAAATTTTAAATTTGAGCAAAAACATTTTTTCGTCTGTTATATAGTAGTGATACATAAATGGATTAAAAATGTTTTCAAATTTTTTAAAAAATTCTTCAAAAACATTTTTATATTTGAATAGTTTTAGAATGTCATGGAAACGTGGATAGTTAAAATTTGAAGAAAGAAAAAAAAATTCTATCTTAGTGGTAAATTTTTTTAAAAATAGTAAGAAAAATCGGTAAAGTTATTTACACAGAACTTCCCTCGTTATTGGGAATAATAATCGGAATATAATTATTGGTATTATTACAAAGAAAACCTGATAACTTTTGGTCAAAAAAATATACAGAGTGTTCATCCAACAGCAAAAGTTCAATATAACAGGTGCTAAATATGGAAGGCTTGCGCAAATACCTTTATAAATGTCCACCATGACTCAATTATTTCTTAGGATGCCATTATTCAATAAAAGTATATAATAGGATATGCCAAATATTATTGCCATCTCTCACATTCTCAATCCCACATTCACGTAATGGAGTGGAAGCATAGTGGTGATTAGAATATAAAACAAATTTTCAAAAATGTTTTCTGTCTATTCTAGTGTTAAATTTTTTTCCAAATTGGTGAAAATATGTTGCAAATTTTTTTTTCCGAAATAGGTTTAGAATGTTATGAAACGTGGAAATTTTAAATTTGAGCAAAAAAATGTTTCGTCTATTCTATAATGGTGATAAATAGATTACATAAACATGTTTTCATTTATTTTAAATTTTTCTAAAACATTTTTAAATTGGTTTTAATAAATTTGGAATGCCATGGAAACGTGGAAATTTTAAATCTGAAAAAAAAATCCATCTATTTGTGGTAAAATTTTTTCAAAAATTAAAAAATTTTTTTTTATTTTTCTTTAAATAGATTTAGAACGCTATGTAACGTGGACATTTTAAATTTTGAGAAAAAAAAAATCATCTATTTTGGTGGTAAAAATTTTTTCAAAAATTTGGTAAAAAATTTTCACATTTTTTTTTTCTTTTAAATAGGTTTAGAATGCCATGAAATGTGGAAATTTTAAATTTGAACAAAGAAAAACATTTTTTTTAGTGGTAAAAATTTTTTCAAAAATGATTCAAAAAAAATATTCAAAAAAATTTTCAAAAAAATTCTTTTTTCTGAAATAGGTTTAGCGCGTCATGAAACGTGGAAATTTTAAATTTGAGCAAAAAAAAATTTTTTTCACTATTTATTCCGTTTAGACGGTCCACCCTGTATATTTTTCAGTGAAAATTCTACCAGTTCTTCGCTGACAGTAGGGTTAACTACCTGTCAAATTTGACTGCTCTCCGTCAAGTAGTTTTTTAGTTAATGCACCAACAGACAGACAGACAGACAGACAGACAGACAGACAGACAGACAGACCGACAGACAGACAGACAGACAGACTGACGGAATTGAAAAACCTATATTTCCGGAATCTACGTGTTCTGAAACGTCAGAATCCGAAAAAATCTCGGAGGGTGATTTTTTCTCGAATACAATACTTCCCTTCGGTATGCGAGGGAAGTAAAATTTTCTAATTTTTCTTTTAAATAGATTTAGAACACTATGAAACGTGGAAATTTGAAATTCGAAGAAATAAAAAAAATTCCATCTATTTTGGTGGTAAACAAATTTTCAAAAATGGTAAAAAAAAATTTCAAAAATTTTTTTTGTGAATCAGGCTTAGAATGCCATGAAACGTGGAAATTTTAAATTTGAAGAAAGAAAAAAAAAATATTTCATTTTAGTAGTAAAAAATTTTTCAAAAATATTGGTGAAAAAAATTTTCAATTTTTTTTTTTCTGAAATAGGTTAAGCGTGTCATGAAACGTAGAAATTTTAAATTTGAGCAAAAAAAAATTGTTTTCATCTTGGTAAAAATTTTTTCAAAAATGTTTGAAAAAAATTTAAAAAAATTTTTTTTTCTGAAATAGGTTTAGCGCGTCATGAAGCGTGGAAATTTTAAATTTGAGCAAAAAAAAATTGTTTTCTCTATTTATTTCGTTTAGACGGTCCACCCTGTATATTTTCCAGTGAAATTTCTACCACTTCTTCGCTGACAGTAGCGTCAACTACCTACCAAATTTGACTGCTCTCCGTCAAGTACTTTTTTAGTAAATGCACCAACAGACAGACAGACAGACAGACTGACGGAATTGAAAAACCTATATTTTCGTAATCTACGTGTTCTGAAACGTCAGAATCCGAAAAAATTTCGGAGGGTGATTTTTTCTCGAATATAATACTTCCCTTCGGTATGCGAGGGAAGTAAAAGGATTAACTGGATACATTTAGATGACAAATAAACAATGTTAAAATAGTTCTTTATCGCATTTTAAAACATTTAAGATTTCTTACAAAGTTCGTTTTATTCTATAATTCATGTTTCTTATAGTTCTCGCATCCTTACAGACTTTTCTCTCTATATGCAGTTTATTGTTTGAATAAAGTTAATTTTATATTAAAGATATACCTCCCGTCAATTTAGATTAAAGTCTGATGAAGACGAAATTCTATTTATTTCTTGAGTAATAAACTCTCTTGTTTTCGAAGGATCTATGTCAAGGTTTCCTTTTTCTTTACTATTTTAAGCATCCAAAAGAAAATCAATACCCTGGCGCACTCAATTTTTCTTTTTGTGTGCAGATGTTATTATTATTTCTTAAAGTGGTCACATTTTTTGTAACACCCCGTATATTTAATGTTAATAAACATCAAGTACTACCAAAGACAACACTAAGTATAATGCCGATATTTTCATAAACAAAACCTATTGAATTAATTTTATAACATTTGCATATTTAACCGCCACGTATTTCTCCACTTAAGAGGAGAAAACTGAACCCACAAGAACGAGTTCCTGTATTTCCTTGGGTTACAAGATCGCCTTAAATATTAACAGACCATAATGTGGCTTTTATTCCGCTAAAGCTACTTAAAATTAACGCCAAAGTTGGCCGGAACTTCGAAAGGTTCCTAAATAGTAAACACTTAGATAAACTCCACTAACGTTTAATCCTGTTAGAAATAGAAAATTGCATGGCATTGACTAAGAGCCTGAAAGTAAAAATTAAAGTCGGCTGTGAATTTCTTCCGATGATGAAGTCTGGATAACTTAATCCTGGGCTTTTCGTCATCCAAGCCAGCTGAAAGCTTCCACGTACGTGCTACGCCACACAGGGCATATATTGTGATGTCCTCTAACCTTTGATATGGTCACATATATCAACTCTAAGCTATAGTCCGGTCTGTGCAACAGTACCTTCTACTATGCGTTTCAAAATTTGTATTTATTTAGAATGTCGTATTGATTAAAAAGTGAAATTTTATTCTAAATTTAACCATTCTCTTGCAAATCTAAAGATGTTCTACTTAAAAAACATTTTCATCTATCGGATAAATGGAACAATTCAATGAAAATTATTCTAAATTAGGATGTTCTTGGACTACTGATCAAATATATTTTATGTCATGCTGTCCGGTAAATGACTATCTAATGCTGTAATGTATTACCTAGTAATGCTATCATATAATTGTTATTAGTAAGCAATTATGTTTTAATTTACTTTTGACTACATACTTTTCTACCTACTTTAGTAAATGAAGAATGTTAGATAACTATAAATTAGACTTCTACTTACAGTAATTTTAATACTTTGCTTAACTAAAATTAGTAATTTTTATTTAAGTTGCCGCTATATTAATAATATTAAGCATTTATAGTTACGTCTACTTATAAAACAAAGTTTTCTACCGATTTTAGTAAATGAATGGTAAACAATAAACAATAAGAAATCGGGCTTTTCTTTACTAGATTAAATTTTGATTAAATAGTTAGTATTCTCTATTTTTATTGAAGCCAATATACACATTATTTATTTTACACTTTTATTTACTTTCATTTTACAGTGACAAGTTGAAAACAATCATAATTAGACATGAAAAACAATAGCCATAACATCGTTAAGATGATGCGCTTGTCATATCACGGACTTTTTTAAATTCGAATAATTATAACTTTTTATTAATTTTAAGGATTATTGTTACGGGTTAAATTGAAATTAAGAAATACAAAGTGAAACTTGACTCTAAATTACAATTAGTTCTTAAATCTTAAGGTCGGCTAGCTCTATCACGAGAATCTCAGAGGTAAAGATCGTTTATTTTTAACGATTTCAATTTTGCCATAAGTTGAAATGAGCGCCAGGTAATTTCCCCTAAAGTCCAGCCCCCTTAGATTGAGTATGGCGCACTGATTATCAAAAAACTACCAAAAACCGTGTTAAATTTAATCTAAGTCGAAACACAATAGAAATTTATTTAAAAGAAATATTTAATTTACATACAAAAATACAATTAATAATGTACAGATCGGCTTAGTCTTATGAATATTATTAACAGGAAATTTTAAAAAAGAATTTTATTCGCTAGATCGATAATCAGTAATAATACTAAACCAATAACTTGCAAATAAAAATATTCTACTTTTTTTACAAAAACTACTATTGGTTGATCAATGATATTCAGCGAATGAATCGTTAAAAATATACTGACGATTTACTGAAGATGTTAACTGCGCAGTTACTCACATGTCTTGTTTTCACATATGCTTAATTGACTAACTAATGAAAATATTTAACCATAAATATCATATATATAGAGAAATAAGTAAATATTAAAATATAACGGCAGAGTATTAATACACATATAACTTTTAGTTATCCTGGTAACATTAGAAAAAAAGGTACTCATCCGGTATCCAGCGTTGAGCAAAAATCTGTTAGTAGAGGTTACTATGCTGTTGTCATTGCAAAAACCTCATGTACCCCTCAGCTTCAGTATCTCATCAACATTTAAATTCATGTGACCTCATAACCAGAAACCATGTGTATCAACTGTGACTTGTGACCATACCAAAACAACGACTTCAGAAAATGGCTTCGCGGAACCTCCCAACAATCGATTCACCAATTTCCAAGCCGATAAAAACTACATGGACATCCACAGCTTTTCAGCTTCACAATTTTATGTAACTTAGCACCAACCACTTGAGTACAATGTCTAATTTTCCAGATTTTCCAAATTATTTCAAATTACCCGAATTACCCAAATTATGCAAATTATCCAAATTGCCTACATAAAAGAATGACAAAAATTAGGAGTCAGTATTTCCAGAAAATTCAAGATAGTGCTTACTCGCAAAATCGTCAGGGCACAAACAGGTATTCAACAATGTCGTATTTATTGCCTATTTAGAAGTCCTCTATAACAATATTTGGCTTCAAACAGCTACACACAATTAGGGCTTCCAAATGTTAGAATTTTATAGTATAATCCCCCGTAATTAAGTTGGGGTTGCTTTGACAAGCAATTATAAAAATCTTGACTAATCGGCTTGACGACTCAATAAAGAAAAAAAGAGCACGCCGGTTTTCGAAACTAACCGTTTTTTCCTAAACACCTGTTTTTTTCTGTTTTAATGACCAATCACAATTCAACATCTCATAGGAAAATACCCTAGGAATTGATAAGTAACAGAAAATTAGTTCCAGCCATAGAATGATTAAAACTCTCCTTAGAATAGAAACTATGATACACAAAACCCATTATTGGACCATATAAACAATAAAATAAATAAAACCACGATTTAATGACTTTAGTAAATGTTCCATTTATAACCAAATGTTGGTAACACGTTATTCCCTAACTCTTAAATATGACAGTTGACCAAGGAGAAGTAAATTCGAATGTTTACAACCTTATTTGTTTAACTAAATGAGAAATTCTGTGAAAGCACATAGCATTGGCTTAAACAATTACAATAAGTCATAAAATATATGCCCGCTTGTAGCGATTATTAAATTTTTAGGTGTGTTTATTATTTTTAGGTTAACCAACGAAATTTCCTTCTAACAATAACACGGAAAATTACCTTAAATGAAGTTATAATAGCACCCCAGGCATAACAAAACAATGAACCTAAGTTATAATGACTATAAAAATCACATAGTAAACATTAAGGTTCCTGGAGTATTCTTACTTAGCCATCGATAAATATGAATACACATTATTTTATCTGGTCTCCTTGCTATCAACAAAAGTAAAGAAGAAAATTCATATCCTTTCTCTCCTCAGGTACCAACGGCAACATTAAAAAAACAATCGTAGCCTCACTCATTTTTAATTTTACATTTCCACATACAAATATATGGGCGGAATCTAATTTAACGTCACATTATAAAGACAGAATGAAATAAAATATTATACTATACACTTCCGGTAGATATAATTACCTACAGGACTAACGAAAATTACTACTTTTAAACTGCAATGATATTCGATTTTCTTTGCCCGGTACACTATAGATTACATCTGTACTATTCTGTACATTATAAGAATTACAGCAAATTGAATGCAGTCGATTTTCAACGACTACCAACTTTAACACTGAAAATTTCTCAGTGGGGTCAACTTTGTATTCTTACGGACTGGATTACACTCACATTTCTTAACATTTTCGGCACATAGATCGCAAAGCATCACGGTTCTGGAAGTTTTTAATACTTTATCGCCATGATTGATTGGTTTTTATGGGATAATAAAAGAGTGCGATGAGACGATTCGGTGGGGTGAAAGCCTTCTCGAGTAAACAACGCGAGGTAATAAAGAAAGCTGAGATAAAGAATTTCCCGGAACTTCTAGCCTACAAGTTCTGCTTTATAATAGATTGTCATGGATTGCAAAAGTTTGTCGTATGCCATAGTGATGAGCTTTACCACGGTTATTATTGTTGGTAAAAAGGTATATGAGTGAAACATTTTCTTTATAGGATTTTGCAAAGAGTGGAAAGAAAAGCTATCTATGAGAACTAAAGGAAAAACTATATATATAAAAATATTAGTGAAATCTTTGCATTCTTTCGATAACCTGACTTCTGGTTATGCTAGCAAGTAAAATTCTGATTTGCCATTCTCATTTTAACACTAGCATCCAACCTAGTCCCCTGCGGCTAAGCAGGCTAAACTAGTATCTACATGATCCCCTACGATATGTAAATTCAGTTAAAAATGAGAACAAAGGCCTGAAATTAATTTATTTACGTACCTTGTCTTTAAAAATTTTTTCATTCAAATGAATTACATTTTCATAAAATCTCATTCAGTTTCTTGGAAATGCTTAGCCTTTGAAACGTTTTTCGTCCTTATTGGGTACTCTTCAGAAAAGCCTAAAGCCACTCATAACGATGTTCCATATATGCAAAACTAAGACATTTTCCATGAATGGTATAAAATAATTATAATTGACATTGACTGATAAAAAACAACAGATCTTCACCTATCTATTAGCTAACTAGTATTGGAGCCTATATACTCTATGCATGTTTAAAAGTGAATTATTTATTATTTGTTTGCTTATAGTAATGAAACATTTTCTTTATAGGATTTTGCAAACAGTGGAGAGAAAAGCTATCTATGAGAACTAAAGGAAAAACTATATATATAAAAATATTAATGAAATCTTTGCATTCTTTCGATAACCTGACTTCTGGTTATGCTAGCAAGTAAAATTCTGATTTGCCATTCTCATTTTAATACTAGCATCCAACCTAGTCCCCTACGGCTAAGCAGGCTAAATTAGTATCTACATGATCCCCTACGATATGTAAATTCAGTTAAAAATGAGAACAAAGGCCTGAAATTAATTTATTTACGTACCTTGTCTTTAAAAATTTTTTCATTCAAATGAATTACATTTTCATAAAATCTCATTCAGTTTCTAGTGGAAACCTTTGAAACGTTTTTCGTCCTTATTGGGTACTCTTCAGAAAAGCCTAAAGCCACTCATAGCGATGTTCCATATATGCAAAACTAAGACATTTTCCATGAATGGTATAAAATAATTATAATTGACATTGACTGATAAAAAACAACAGATCTTCACCTATCTATTAGCTAACTAGTATTGGAGCCTATATACTCTATGCATGTTTAAAAGTGAATTATTTATTATTTGTGTACTATAAGCAAACAAATAATAAATAATTCACTTTTAAAAGGTATATGAGTATTTAAGAATTATATTTTTTTTATTTCTACTTTCTTAATTATTGAGAAATATTATTTTAGAGCTGGTAGCTTTTAAGTGTATCATGTTAGTTAATACGATAAAATAAGATATAACCTATTCTTTATGTTTACTGTTGATATGAGCTCATTGTCATGTTTGTAAAATAATAAGGCTTATCAATGACATCGCTCCAAAAATACCGGGTGACACAGGAGACATGTAACACCCCGTAGCATGTTTATTTAAAAAGATATTATTTTGAAATTTGGTACACTCATATAATGCATGATTGTCCTTTTTTAAGTACCTACTTTTATTTTGTTTCCACACCGCCTGCTTAGTAAACATTTTTGTTGCAGTACAATATTCATTACTATGCAATAACATTCGATACTAATTTTAATGAAGAAAGCAAAATATGATAGGCACAGCAATTGTCTTACTTTTTGTTGGGTATTTTGCCACTGAAAAATATTAAAAAATTTTAATGAAAAAACCTCTGCGCCGCACGGATCAGACAGAGGTTGGTTCTTGAGTACTTGACTGTTTCAAAAAGTCAAGTACTCAAGAACCAACCTCTGTCTGATCCGTTTGGCGCAGAGGTTTTTTCATTAAAATTTTTAAATATTTTTCAGTGGCAAAATACCCAACAAAAAGTAAGAAAATCTGAATATGCACAGCAATTGTATTGGACAAAAATAAAAGACAAATAAGTATTTTTTAACTAGGCGAAGTAAAAAAATGGGGTTGGTTTTTAAGATATCGTGGGTTGTTTAAAGACATTTTTTTTAAAAGTTAGATCTTATTAGTCTGTTCAGCTACTGGTTATTCCCAAAAAAATATGAGGCACAAAGTTGTATGCCGGAGGTCTTTTGATATCACGGCACACTACGCATCAATATCTGCCAAGGTTCATATCACAAATGCTATGTTCCGATACACGGTTGAAAAGAGAATCTAGGGACGAATCAGATAGGTAAAAAAAAATATACAGGGTGCTATTTACAATAACAGAGTAGATGTCAATTCCGGTGAAACCGGAAGTGGTGGACATACATTTTTTGTACTTAAAAAAGGACAATCACGCATTATATAAGTTTACCAAATTTCAAAATAATGTCTTTTTAAATAAACATGCTACGGGGTGTTACATGTCTCCTGTGTCACCCGGTATATTAATACGTGATTGTATGGAAAAGATTAGTAGGAATCCTTCCTTACGAATACGTTTTATTTACTATGTATTTTGTTCCACTGCAAAGTAGTATCCGTTAGGTAGGAATAGTGGTATTGTTTTGATTAATAATGATTTTTCCTTAAGTGAAAATTTCTCTTATTGAAATTTCACAAGCAATGTTATATTATTAAATTTTAAGATTGAAGTCATTGATTAACATTAATGTTAATGGCATGATCAGAATTGCAACTGCAAATTTGGAGACTTTTAGATAATAAACGGTTTTTTTAATCATTTGATTTACAGTTTATAAATGTTCCTGTTATTCAGGCTATTTTTTCAAATAGGCCCAAGAAATTGATAACCCGCTAGTTTTCGCATTTTTTTTCAAAACTATGCTCGTAGATAATAAGCTGATTCCAAACTTTAATCTTTATAATATAGAAGACAACTTGCAATTACCTGACACATTTCTATAATAGCCAGAGACATGATTAATCCTTTGCCTTATAGTGCAGTAAAGAAACGATAGATATACATACTTTTGTAACAGCAAAATTATGATTTCATAGCTTCCGAGGTATCACCAGGACTATATATCTGAGTTTTGGATTTCCAAACCCCATTGCGTTTTTCTTTTATAAACAATTTAATTTTTTGAACAGCGCTTCTACTTGGTAAAATAGTGAATATCTCCGGTTCTACAGGTCCAATCTGGACAAAAAAATACCAAATTGGTGGTAATTAAAATTACACGAGTTACTTGCGTACGTACATAATATGCAAAATTGAGTAAACTGACTAAAACGCGGTTTTCTTTTCATTTTAACGCCCAGGGATGTTAAGATTGGCTTCAAACTTTCAGAAAATATAACTTTTTTTGAAGACAAAGCACCCTAAAATTTTGGTGTCCAAGTATTGGACACTGTGGACACAAATTAATTTGTTTTCTAAAATTTGAATGCCCAGCATTTTATGCCATTAAGTCCAAATTGGATCATTCTTTTCCAAATGTAGATCTCGATGCAAGCTTTTCGTTGACATTAAGAAATAAAAAAAATATATGTATCAGAAAAAAGGGAATTGCGAGAACTTTAATTAAAGAAACATTAATTCTCATCTATTGTAGTATTTAAAATTGCTACATTAACAATAATTCACAATCTTTATTTACCTACATTATTTTAGTTCGAATTAACATCCCTTCTTGATGTAGAGCGGTATGCGACCACTCGTACTTTGATATGTGTAGCGTGTTACCTATCTGCAAATATGTCAACATTTAGAAATCAAATATGTTTTCTTTAATATAATTTGAATTAGTGGCGTTGGTCGTATATTCTTAGGGTTTAAGTGCTAGATATCTTGAAATTCAGTATTTTGATTGTTAAGTCCTTTGGTAGTGCATTATCATTGGCTAGAGAAAATTTTCTAAGAGTGCTCAAGTTAGAAACACTGAGAACTGTGAGAGATTTCCGGTCTGGTTCTCTCGTTTCTCGACAGCCACGAGGTAGCGAACAGCAGCGGTTCTGCTATTGTGTGGAAGAATTTGGGTTTTACATCGCTAACACGCTTGTGGATTTGATTTGATGTACCCAGTGTTTCTTCACCGCCGTGCCAAAAGCATTTTCTAAATTGCGGTAGGAATTGTTTTGGTTGCCGTGATTTTGATGTCACGTCTTTTAGGAGGTTATGTAATACTGTCTATATGGGGTAAGCCTTTTCATTTCAAGTTTTTTCTTGCAAGGGTTCTTATTCATTGTAATTATTACAGAGTGTATTGGTCAGACATATGTTTGGGTCAGGCTATTATTTGAGTGATTTATGTATGAGCCCAGCTGTTTGATGCTGAAAATTTGGTTATGGGGGCCTGGTATTTGGGGGAGTAATAGGAAGAAATTTATTGCTCAGAAGTTTAGTTACGTATGGGTCTGTACATTTAGGGAATTCTTGGTTTGAGGAGTTGTTCGTAGCAGCTTTCAGGAGACCTAGTGCAGGAATTTTGGTGCAGCAGGGAGTCGTAGTCGTAGCCAACGTGGAGAACGTCTAGGAAGCGGTAATATGTCACGCTGCAGTACGAAGAATGCCAAGGCTATAAGCAGGTGCTTCAGTTTGCTATTGTTATCTACTTACTAAAGACATTATTTTGTATAATTTTATTCAGTGATTTTCTATTTCGATATTATATCGCATCCTCCAAGTACCGCCATCATTCAGTGGTCCAAGTACTCGCCTCAAAATATTTAGTTCAAGTGCCTTATTGCGTCAGCCGATTTTTGAGTGAGGGCCCATGTTTCACACCCATAGCATAAGGTTGGTCAGATGATGGTCTTGTAAATTCGTAGTTTTGTTTTTCGGTGGATGTCCTGTGATCAAAATGCTGATGAAAGTGAGTAGTATACTCTGTTGACCTGGGTGATTCTTATGCGAATTTCTGTCTTCATTTCTATTCTTTGCGATATAGGTGACCTTATAGTCCATGAAAAACATAAAAAATGCTGTGACAATATCGAGGCCTGGGTACCCCCATTTTCGAAGGTGGTGAATACGATGGTGATATTTTTTGGCCTCCCATCCCTTGTTAACTAACTTTATACGCGAAACATCACCCCCGTTTCGCTTTTTTTTTTCTTGTAGGCATGCAAGGGGTTTGTCGAATCGGGTTTCTCTGGTAGGCCGTATGAACTTTGACCATCCAACATATTATTTGATAATGTGTTGGATGGTCAAACTCTATACGGCCTACCTGAAAAACCCGATCCGACAAGCCCTCACATGCCTAGAATGGAAGAAACATGAAAAGGGGTTTCGCGTTTATGGGTAGTTCATAATGAGTGAGAGGCCTAAAAATATCACCATTGTATTCAGTAACCTCGCCTCGCCTCGCCAGGTCTTGTCCTTGTCACAGCACTTTCCATGATTACCCCTATTTTTTCAACTTTTTCACTTTCTTTATTTTTAGTCCGACCTCTTTGGCCTTTGTTTCCAAATCTGTATCTAAAATAATGTCTATAGCTGATTCAAATGTGTCAGTTAATTGCTTGCTGGCTCCTGTTAATACTGATTGAGAAAATATATACCTACCTATGTCGCTAAAGAAATATCATATTAGCTTTTATAATGTCAACTTAACAGCTTTTGATTAATTGTAAATATAGATTGGTATATTCATTTTGCATTTTTTGGTATTATTTATCCTCCTGCAGAGAGTAAAGTAAAATATGACAGAAGACTAATTAATGCTGTCAAAATATGCTATATTCACACTTCTTTAGTTTTACAATGTAATCAAAGTCATAAACCTGATTCGTGCCCTTTTTAGGGGATAAAAAGGTGTGTAGAAGCAAACTGAAATAAAAAAAAAAAAGGAATTGGTTTCAACGCATCAAAATTCTTTCGAAGAGTTCGATTAGTGTCATAAACCTTTTGTAGATCTGCGTAATTTGTCTAAAGGGAATTAATAAATATTAATAAACGTCAAACAGGCGTGATATTCTATATTTTCCGCAAAGGAGTAATTTTGGGAACCACATAAAAGTCTTATAAGGGTCTAATTTAAAACGGCATCTAGTTCATATTCTCTGACCGATTCAGAAACAGCGACTAGAGTGTGATTTTTATTTCACTATAATATTACGATTCTGTTGCTTTCCGAGGAAATGCATTATACCAATAAGAATTACATGGGAAATTTCAGGTCTCCGAGGCATCAATTTTACTCCTTAGAGGAGGAAGTTTCCTTTGGAATACATCTGGAGTTCCCCAGGGATCTATTCTGGGGCCCTTGTTTGATAACTTATTTATTAACGACATAGTGGACGAAACTGATTTGCCTCGCCTTTTATATGCCGACGACCTAAAAATTTCACAGTAATTGATGACACCTATGACTGTTTTAACTTCAAACTTGTCTTGACAAAATAAACACCTGATGCACAATAAATAAATATTTCCTAGTAAATGTAACGCAATATCTTTTTCTTTAAAAGCATCACCTATTATTTTTGATTACAGGTTAGATAATGTAATACTTCAAGACCTTTAACATTTCGCGACCACTTTTGATAGTAAATTATCCTTTACTAATCATATCGAAACCGTTGTCTTTGAAGCTTTCAAAGCCCTTGGATTCATCGTTTGTACTAGTCGCTAGTTCACTAATTCTGATACCTTGAAAATTCTTTATCAATCCTTCGTCATATCGAAACTTGAGTACGCATCGCCAATTTAGTGGTCCACAAGAATAACTTGGAGACAGTTCAACGTAGATTTCTTAAATTAATATGGTTCAAATCCGACGATACCTATCCTGTGATTGGTTTTATGCAAAGTAACTTGCTTGAAAGGTACTCTATGACCAATCTTGAGGACTGGCATACGTACTTGTCTCAAATATTTTTGTTTAAATTGTTACACAATGATTTTGACGCACCTGAAGTAATTAGCAAACTCAGTGTTCACGTTCCCAGACTAATCTCTCGTAATCCCGAAATCTTTTTATTTACTTACTCCGCGTACCAACGTACTATATAATTCACCTTTATTTATCATCTGCGGTACCTCTAACAAATTATATAGCGACCTTGATATTTTAATTACAGCCTTAATAACTTACACCAAAATGTTCTAAATTAAATACCTAGTGGGTGCTTTTCTTTTTCTTAATTTACTTATAATCTATAGTTCTCATGATGTTTATAAACATGTTAATTTCTTTGTTTTATTTCACTTTCCTTCTATTTTGTGATATATCTTGTATTTTGCTTAAATAATGTTTTGAATGCCTATAATTCCTTGTGTATCCTTGAGCATTTTACCTGTTGAACAGTGTATGCAATAAATAAATTACACCACAAAACCAAGTTGTAAAAATAAAAAAAACTGTGTCTCTAAGTCAAATCTCCAGCTGTACTGATATTACAATCGATACATTTTTTTAATTTATGAGCAACAATCCAGTAAAGTATTTTTTCTCAATTCTTGTGCAGCAGATTTGATTTATTATGGCCACTTCCTTGCTGCGATTAATTGGAACACCAATCACCTAAATTTGTTTGGCACAATTGGACTGTATATCAAATTATTGAGGGTGAAAATAGCAAATTAAAATGACAAACGTGATAGCACACCTGAATATACCTGCCCCTCAATAACATATAAGAATTTACTTTTTCTGTTATCATGAATTTTGCATACATAATTTTCTCTAGAGAGTCACGTGCTAAATTTAGTGGGTTATAAAGATGGGACCATCTTATTTAAGATATTTGTCGAGGGATGTTAGAAACACTTTATATTTTACATTTCCATTTTCATCATTAATATTTGACTATAAAAAAGACACGAGGTTTAGGGATGAATTTGTCAAAGAACTAAGGATAGTGTAGAATGCTGCGACCCTGAAAACGTTGATTTTATTTACAAAATATACGGCGCAACGTCGGCCGTCGTCCCGCGTCGATCCGAACCGGGCCTGTGCCGTGAAAAGGCCCGCCTGAAAAGCGTTTATCTAGTTCAGATCGCGAAGAGGAAGGGGCTCGCACCGATTGGATTTTATTATATACGGATTATCCACTTTTATAAAATGTGAATAACCAATTAAACGACAAACCTTCCTTATGGCGCAGGCTTTGCTTTGGTTGCGCAATATTAATCGCAGTACCTGCATGGTTGTATCAACATTTCTTATAAAGCGCCGAGACACAGTTTTTCGTTCTTTAATTTTTGTTTCATGCTTCTTAAGTCGGTCAAATCCGATACTTAGAATTACTACATTCATTTTTCATTTTTGAACATTATCAAATTATTGTCTACTATATGTATTGTGTTTATTTCAATTACCCTCTCGTCGTGAATTTAAAGAGTGAAATCGTTTAATTACCTTAGTTAAGCAGAAATTACTTTTTGAAATGTTGAGTATGTGCTACAAATTATAATATACAGTGCATAGTCTTGATTTTACGAATTACAAACGTGTTGTTACTTTCTTGTGGATTTAAGATAGTACATTTTTTGTTTATTTTCCATAGAGGGTATTTAACTTGTCTGTATTGTAGCTTTATGTCATCTGTGCATATACAGGTATAATTGGTTTAGTTACCTGCATATTGATAATTATTTTGTACCAGCATTTTTACTACAATGAAGGCTGGGTTTAACTTGTTTCTGTATGCGCTGTGTTACAAAGTTTACATGTCATTTTGCTCTGAAGAACTTTTCGCCCGATAAAATTATAAGAACTTAGATAAAAATTTACGAATACAATTTAAAATACAGAAGTAGGGAAATAGAAATAGTAATTGTGTAGTATTTGAAAAGGCTACATGATTAATTTCAATAGGTAAGTTGACTCTAACTAGTTCGTTTTCGGAGCAGAGAGGTAGGCAACCACTCGTACTTTAAGGGGCATAGCAGGTCGCATATCTGCAAGTCTTAACATTCAGAAAGTAAGCATATTTAACAATAACCTGAGTTAGTGGTGTTAAATGTATATTCTTGTAGTTGAGATATTAGACAACTGTAAAATTCAGTCCTTTGATGATTGAGTCCTTTGTTGGCTCATTTCTATTGGCTAGAGAAAGTTTTCTTTAGGTGCTCAAGTTGGCAACACTGAGGGCTGAAGAGATTTCCGGTGTGGTTAGCTCGCTTCTTCGACAGACGAGATAGCTGAACGGCGGCGGTCCCGATTTGTGTTGAAGAATTAGGGTTTTACATCGTTTACACTGAAAAGGATATCATTGATTTACCCAATAACCTTCACCGCCTTGCTGTGAGCGTTTTGTCAATTTCCAGGAAGGAATTCTGTTGGTTTTCCGTAATTTTGTCGCCACGTGTTTCGTGAGGTTATGTAATACTCCCTATAGGAGGTGAGCTTTTATTTTACTTAGTTTGGAGTTTTATTTAGTTCTTATTTATTTTAATTATTATAGAGTTTTCTGGAGGGATACATATTTTTGGAGAGGCTTGTTTTTGGGAGAAGCCATATAGTTGGATAAGTCTATATTTTGGTCAGGCAATTTGGTAGAGTGATTTAAGTAAGAGCCCAGTTGTTTGGTGCTGTCATTTTGGTTATGTGAGGGGGCCCAGTATTTAGTAGGAGGAAGTCTATTACTCAGATATTTGGTCATATGTGGGTCTGGCTGAGATTCAGAGGTGTTTTGCCTTGGAGAGTTGTTCGCAGCAGTTTCAAAGAGATTTAATGGTTGTAGTCGTAGCCAACGTCGAGAACGTACAGGAAGTGGTAATAGGTCACGCTGCAGCAGTCACAGAAAATGCCAGAGCTCTAAGAATCAGGTTTTATTGTTTCATTTTGGTTACATATTTTTAAAGAAATTATCATAGTTTTGTTCAATGATTTTTTGTTCAAATATTAGAGTAAATTACACTACGATTTTGCAACTACAAGTTAAGCTGTATGTTTATACCTAGTATGATAAAAACCTTCAAATATTTTACTGTAAGCCAACCATATGTTGGCTTACAGTAAAAAATTTGAAGGTTTTTATCATACTAGGTATAAACTTACAGCTTAACTTGTAGTTGCAAAATCGTAGTGTAATTTACTCTAATATTTGAACAAAAAATCATGTAATGCTAATTTACCTTTTACTATGTCACATGTGAAATATTTTTGATAGAACGTACTTATTTTAGATCATTCTTTAACACTCTAGAATACGCAGAAAGCATTGCGAAAGTTGGCTCACAGAATCTTGTTTATTACATAATATTTTAGTGATGAGCTGTAATTTTAATCCATTGTAAATTTTTAACTCGCTGTTGTAAATCTAAAACTCATTGTTGGTATCACGTAAGTCGTTGTTGCATTTCTATGACAAACTCAAATCGCTGAAACAATTTTAAATGGAGTCATGCACACATTTTGAATTTCTATTCCGTATAGATTATGTTTAAGGAGTAATAATGAAATCATTTATTTGTTATTGTTGTACATCTCACTTGCGTTGTAATAAATGTCTCATGTTCTTATTATTCACACTAATGCACCTGATATTTGCTCATATTTTGAGATTTCAGAGTAAAGTGTAAATTTTGACGTTATTGGTTGATTTTAGTGTTTCCATCGCATCATTGCTAGTAACTTAATTTTGTTCCTGGCTGGCAAAATTATTCAAATCATAGTACGTAGTATACAGCACGTGGCACCTTTTGAGTGTCCACACACTCCTTACCTACGGCTCTATGTTCTCCAACAAAAAAATTAGCTACCGTTCGCACAGGTAAAACACATTTTAATATTTAGGTATTAAAAATGTTGCAATTGATAGGCAAGAGTTAATTTATGTATAATTTACACGAGATATATTATCCTTATGTAACAAGTTCGTCAAAGAATTCATGGATAACGTTTAAAAGCACAAGTTCTATTTGCCGAAAATATTCCACGAGTTAAAACATGGTATATTTCAACGGTTTCAATGAGTTTTGCTGTATTAAAACTGTCTACTAATGGTAAATTGAGCTAGCTTTATTACTAACAATGACACTTAGTAGGTGCAAAAATCTCAAAAACTACATTTCGTTGGCTACCATGTTATAGAATGAAATAATTATAAGAAAATCATCTCTTATTTCTGGCCTATAAGATTTCTGTTTAACCTAAGTGATATATTAATTTAGGGTGAAGATACACCTTGAACGTTTTTGAGGTACTTATGAATAATTGATATGCACTGTAAACTCAAATTTACCTTTAGCCTGTTACTATTTTGAGAAATTAAAATACATTAATAATCCGTAAATACTAACATCTAGATTGTGCGTCATCTGGGTCAGGTGAACCTTCCAATCCTCCCTTTGACTTCTTCCTTCTTATTCCAATGTGTCTCAGGAAAGTTGGCCCCGTGTATTCCCGGACCAATTTCATTTTGCCAACATTGTCACTTCTTGTTTTCGGACCACAACAATGTTGCCGTGCAGCTGCTTTATGCTCTGTCTTTGATTCAACTTTTTAAAGTTTTATTTTACCCACGTGGATCACGCCAGGGACTCTATTATATCCTGATATACGCTGGGATTTGTAAATATCATGAGAACACATCGAAACAGCAGTATATCGATACATTTTTAAAAAACATATTTCTTTTACGTGGGTTTCGCGCAATTGATATGGATTTTGCGGTGAAATATTCATGATTTTTTTTTTGTAAACTTTCTCTTTATTAGTGTACTATTACATGGAAGGTAAGTTTGAAAATCAGTTTATTTATAAAAGTAATTTTAAACCGTGGATGAAAAAGTTAATGGGAATAAAATACATATTTCATTAATATTTTATTTATCATTTCAGTGATTTTAGAGATCAAGTATAGAGTGTTAATTAAAAAATGAACAACACACGCAAGAGATTGTTATAAGTGTAACTTCATTACGTAGATATAGCATTACGTTATGAGGTGAAAGTTTCGTTTTCCCCCTTCAAAGCGCAAACGAAAAATAGCGCATTCTCTGAGCAAACTGCATATGCAACATAATGCCTGTTTGTTGGCAATTTAAATTCAACAGTGTATTCGCTTCTCGCACACAAGCCGCGGTACACAAA
Organism: Stenurella melanura; assembly: GCA_963583905.1. Lineage (NCBI taxonomy): Eukaryota > Metazoa > Arthropoda > Insecta > Coleoptera > Cerambycidae > Stenurella > Stenurella melanura. The sequence goes on along the minus strand of OY757315.1, from coordinate 39,909,904 downwards.
ATATCATTTTCCACCCCCCTTAGAGGGTAAAGCTCATGACATCTCTCTCGAAAATCCCGTCCAAACGCCTATACCCTAAAAACCCACAAAAAGTGATATTTCTTGACTATAGGGGGTGAGCGCCGAGGGTTGAAGAATTTTTATTGTCACCATCGTAACCAGCAGCCTCGATAACAGTGGGGTAACATGTTTCGGCCCATTCTCGATACTTTGATCAAAAAATCATTTTACTCCATTATTATTATACTCTTCGCAAATACAGAACGAAGAGTATATTCCATTCAATCGGCACATTTCTATAACCTGTAATATTGCACGTAGAGAAAAAATTTTCATAGCACTGTGTTTTTTTTTTTTTTTTCGAGGGGAAAAACCTTCAAAAGGTTCCCTACACTGATGGTCCGGTGTGCAGGGATATGTGAGATTTCTACTCACTAAAAAACCCCCCTCTTCCTTCTCCGGAACTGTAACTAAACATTTCTTTAGCCTCCGGCTAACGAGTTCTATGGGATTAATATCCGTGCTTCTTCCTCTTTTGCCTTCATGATGCTGCAGCACATGGTGTTAATTGCCGACCATTTCTCAGCGGTGGCAAGCATGTTTGTCATGAAATTTTGTGGCGTGATTGCCAGGCCAACATTTCTGTTTGCCGTGTTCCTCTCGTCATTCCACCTAGGGCAGTAGAACATTGTGTGTTCCGGGGTATCCGGTGCTGGGCAGTAAATACACGTGTCTGCTTCCCGCTTGCCGATTCTATGTAAATAGCTGCCGAAATTTCCGTGGCCACTTAGCGTTTGGGTTAGGTGGTAATTTAAATCTCCGTGTTTTCGGGCAGTCCAGGCTCTTACGTCTGGGATAAGGCGGTACGTCCATCTGCCGTGTTCAGAGGTGTCCCATCGCTCCTGCCAGCGTTCCAACAGATGGTTTCTGTAAACGATCTTCGCATCTTTGTCTGCTCCGTGGCTGTACGCGCGCTCTTTGATGAGCAAATCGGCGGGTGGGACCGCCGATATAACTTGAAGAGCCGAGGCGGAGGTTGTCCGGTAGGCGCAGCATACCCTTATCAACATAACGCGTTGTGTCTTCAGTATCCGGTTGCGGTTGCGCGCGGTCTTTAATGCGTCGACCCACGCCGGGGAGGCATACAGTAGGATGGAATTTGCCACGGAGCTCAAAAGTTTCCGGGCGTAGGTCTTGGGCCCTCCAATGCGTCGCATGATCTTGCGGAGGGCCATGGCCGCTTTCTCTGCTCTGTCGGTGGCGTATTCGACATGCCGGTTCCATGACAGCTTTTGATCGATGAAAACCCCTAAGTATTTTATAGGTGGTTTAGCGGCCACCACCGCGTCAGAGACGTTGACGCTCATGTTGTTAACATGTTTGTGCCCGGTCAGCGCGACTGCTTCCGATTTCTCATGGGCAATTTCTAGGTTGTGGTTGCTCATCCACCGGTTTATTGCACGTATGGCGGCTTCGGCCTTGGTCGTAGCACGCTCCTCCGTTTTGTCTATGACGATAACGATAAGGTCGTCAGCGAACGCAACGAGTCGACAGTCGTCGGGGATGTCGGGGCTTTTTAGCTCGAGGATGCCATCGTACAAAGCATTCCACAGGAGTGGTCCCAGGACCGACCCCTGCAGAACGCCGCACGTGACATCACGGACGTGGTCGTCGATGATTAAAGATCTTTCGGTGAAGTAGCTCTTCACAAGTTGTGAAGCACTGTGATAGCACTGTGTTAGTAATCGAATTCTGAACAACTTTCAAAATGTCCGTCCGTTTGTCCATCTGTCTGTCCGTTTGTCTATCCGTTCGTCACGTTTCTTATAAGTAATTTAGACAGTAAGTTACTGTTAGCTAGAGGAAGAACCCTGTTTAAACAAAATCTATTAGTAAATAAAGAAGTGTAATTTTTTTATTTATTTTTTTTTTGTAATATTTCGAAATTAAATTAAAAATATCTGAAACTAATGTCATTTACAAAAAAAAAACTGCGAAGATTATCCTATAGAATGTGCAACAATTATATAAAAAGTGCAGTAAATCGGCGAAGAGTATAATGGTTATCTTGTTTATATTTACATCCTAGTGGAGTTTAGCTATAGCTAAAAAATAAAAAAAAAAATTAAAAAAAGTAAATAAATTTCCATCCGACGCTGTGCACAGTGGAACAAATAGCTCATCTTTTGATCAAACGACAATTCCCAGGCCTAGAATTAATGACACTTATTTTTTTTTAACTATTCGCCATAAAATTGCCTTTAATTCTATCGAGCCGAATTTCGAAATTTCAAAATATAATATGGCGATTAAAATTGTATCAAGCGATTGTTAAAAATTATAAAAAATTCTTAGTTTAGGGGTTTTCTGGTTTCTGATCTCATTTCTGATCCCCGAAGTTTGCGATTCCAAAAACCAAAATGGCGGATCCAATATGGCGGCTATAATATTTTTTAAATGAGAGTACATTCGCAAATTGTTAAAAATTGTTACTTAGAAGTTTTAGGGGTTGCTGATTATGAATCTGAAGTCTAAATTACGTAATATCGAAATCCGAGATGGCGGATTCAATATGGTGTCCCTGAGTTAAAAAAGAATGACAAGTCAAGAAGGAAATTGTTAAGATTTGTTACTTAGGGGTTTACTAGTCCGCTAATTTTGTTTCGGATATTTAAATTTCGTCATTTTAAAAAACAAAATGTCGGATCCAATATAAGTGTAATACATTTTTTCCAAAATAACATGTAGATGCAAAAATTATTAAAAATTAGTGTTTAGAGCTTTTGATTTTCGTTTTCGGTAATAAGATATTAATATCTAGTGGTAAAAAAAATAATAATTTAATTTAATTTTTTATAATCTAGTAGTTTCACGAATATCCAGAAAAATTTACTAAAAGCGAGCGTGGCAACTTTGTATGGAAACGGCTAATCATGACGCTAGTTACTTTTTAGTTACTAGTTACTTTACCCGCACGAAGTCACTGCATTACTCAATGCAGTACTGACTGAGGACTGCATGCAGAAAAGTAAATTTGATGCATAATAATAGTAGAATACTATACTTTGTTCACGACTATTAAATATTTAATATTTATTTCATTCATATTCATTTGATTTCTCCTATTTAGGAAAGATTCATATGTCATAATATATAATTTTCTTGATATTTCGGGCAACAAGTTTAAAGAGGCGATTTCTGCAGCTTCCTTTATCTCTGGCGGTGTCAAAGAAATCTCGTTTTCACTGTTAGTATCCATTTATTTAATTATAATACTCCTTTTGAGTACATAATATGCAAAATTATTGTGAGTAACGTTGGCGTTGAAATGTCATAAATTTTGACGTTTCAAATCAATTACAGAATTACGCTTTGACACATTGTCATGGCTTACTAATAAAATAACACAGTTTGTAGGCACGTAGCTAAATGGTTTCAAAAACAATGTTGGGGATTGCCGCGTGTTGCTAATAGATAATGCTTTGAAAAAAAAAATACTAATGTAGTTTTGGAGTGTTCATTAAAGTACCTCTTCGGCATGTACCATTTGAGTGCTTCCCAGAAACCTTAGAGAGACAACACTTGTATTTTGCTTGCTGCAATTTTGGCATTTTAAATTTTTAGTAAAAAGTCACTAATGTCACTTCTTATAAACAACTGACTGTCTTCATTATTCACTGCAATCAGTGAATAATGAAATCATTATTCACTGTAGGGATTAATGAATAGCATTATCATTGAGGAAACACGTACATAATGAGTATATTATTTAATAGTCGTGGACAAACTTATTTATTAACAAATTAATATAGGTTATGTTTAATAATGGGGTCTAAAGAATGCGCAATTGTTCTCGATAGATCCAAACTATGCTCAATAGGTATCAGTGAGTCTAACTTATGCGCAGTAGAATGATATAGACAGGCTAGGCTAAGGGCATGTGCACTATGTACTTCCAAACCATGCGCACCAGGTACAATCAGATTGAAATTATTCGCAAGTAACAATTCTGAACAAATATCGCATGTACATGTTAAATTCTTTAAAAAATTATGGCAGCCATAATGGACTTACCTTTTTGGTTTGCGAAATATCGAAATTTTAAAATCCGATACGAGATTGGCAAACTGCGAAACCTCCGAATTAGTTATTTTTATACCAAGGTCGCGAAATTATTTTTCGCGAACACTATTTTTTGGGCAACCGTAAATTATAGTTAGAATAGATGGTGAAAATGACACTACCGTTTATGCCATATTTAGCGGTGGCCTTAATGTCACAGCGTTTCTATGGAAATGATATATTTTGAATGTACCTAATGTACCTATACAAAACATTTTGACAATTCTCGAAAAATCGTAAAAGTGTCTGACAGCGATATTGAGATTTCAATTTCTTGCACTCCTCCAGAGTTAAAAAGTGTTATAAATTCGGCGCTTTCTGATTTAATACCTGAAAAATCTAAACAGCATGGCAATACGAAAACTGTTACAGCGACTTACTAATTACTAATACTGTTTAATAAAGAAAAACAATTTTTGGTTGTCATATTTTATAGAAATATCAATTTTGAAATTGACTCAGTTTTACGGCCGTTACTTGAATTGAATTTCACGGACTAATTTGAGGACGTGAAATACTCACTTCACGCACGAATGCGAAAACAGCAAATTTTAACAGTTTCCTTCGTATTTTGTCATTCTTTTTTAACTTACGGACACCATATTGAATCCGTCATCTTGGATTTCAATATAACGTAATTTAGACTTCAGATTCGCGATCAGCAACCCCTAAAACACGTAAAACTTTTAAACAATTTGCGGATACACAACGTATTTAAGAAAATATTATGGCCGCCATAATGGATCTGCCATCTTGGATTTTGATATTACCTAATTTAGACTTCAGATTCACGATCAGCAACCTCTCAAACGCCTAAGTAACAATTTTTAATAATTTGCGCATGTAAATCTTATATAAACAAACATTATGGCCCCCATTTTGGATCCGTCATCTTATTTTTTGAAATCGCAAAATTTGAGGATCAGAAATGAGATTAGATACCAGAAAAACTCCCCAAGTAACAATTTTTCATAATTTTTAACAATCCTTTGATAATATTTTAATCACCATATTGGATTAGCCATCTTGAATTTTGAAATTTCGAAACTCGACTCGACAGAATTAAATGCAATTTTATAACGAACAGTTAAAAAAAATTAAATATCATTAATTCCAGGCCTGGGAATTGTCGTTTGGTCAAAAAATGAGCCACTTGCCCCACTGTGCCGCGCACCTTAGACTTAAATTCAGAAGGGAAAACAGCGACTAGACACTAACTACTCACCAGCCGTCTAGCCCACTGCTACCGTCTCGGCAACACATTAGTCCAATAAATCTGTCGAAAATATCGCGTTTTTTGCAAAAATTATTAACAGCAAACCAAGGTATGTAAAATATCGGAAGTTTTCCGTAGAATTCAATGAACTATTTTTAAAACAAATGACGAACTTGCGTCCTCTTCAAAATGGCGGCCAAAGTTTGCGAAAAACAGTTTTTTTGCGTTAAAAAAAAAGTTGGCTCTGCACAAAAAAAAGTTTAATAGCAGAGTTGTGTAACTTTTTAATGCGGATCGAGCCGGCTCAGTCCGATCTTAGAAAATTGCAAAATTTTTTAGTTATTGCAAAAAAGACGTTAAAAATTGCATTTTTTTGAAATACCTGTATCTCCGTGAAGAAAAGATATTCTTTAACGAAACTCAGTGAAAGCGTAGTCCAAGATATATCGAATACAAACATTTTTACAGATTTGCAAAATATTCCAAATTTCTTGCAGAAATCGATTTTTTCGAAAAAAACACGTTTTTTCAATGTCCAATAGCTCATACAGGTCTTCATATTTTTATATCGGACTAGTCCGGAAAGTTTCTTCAATAGTTGCGCTAACCTGTGTAGTTATTGCGCATATCACGAAGCGATCCCTAATATGCGAAAAATCGGTCAAAAATCGATAATTTTTCTTACCCCAAAAAACTTTGAATATTTTTGACATTTTAAATTATATTGGAACACCATTATTGCCAATAGATAGCTGACATTTTTCTACAAATTTATAAAAAAAAAAAAATTGCCCTCGGACTCTGGAGCCGAGATATTTTTTTTTTAAGAAATTCTTGTGGCGCCATTTTTTAAGGTAAAGGGCTGAAATTTGCAGTGGTTATTGTACAATACTTATATTTTCAATAAAAAATCTTCGCAACTTGATCGGCCGTTGCTGAGCATTGCAAATTCAATGAAACTCGGAGCTCGATGCTGTGGCGTACGCCTGCAGCTGCCGAAAACACGGCATAAAATGTTCAAATGTGTGTTCAACGTGTGACGATGAAATTTGCCCAAATATTGAGGAGAACAGAGTCGTCGCTGATGATATCGACGAAGAAATAGACGAGCCAAATATCACAGAGACTGAGCTAGAAAGAGATGAATTTTCAAATGATGATAACGATAATGATGATTGTGATAACGATAATGCGGAAATAATATTACATAACGTTTACCGTGACAGTAGTAGTGGTAATGAAGACGAGTCTCCTATTAAAAAGCAAAAGAAAAAAAATATTAATGCAACGTATTCTACAAAAACAATTCGAATACATAAATGAGACATAATAAAATTTTGATGTTTCTTTGGTAATGTAACAAATGTAATAAAGCGTAAAGGAATTAAAATTACTTGCCATACAATGGCACGATTTCGTAGATAGTTTGGGACGATATTTGACAAACCCCAAAATGTTATCGAGGCGGGCGATGTACTATTAGATTTTTTCAGCCATAGCTATGAAGTAATATGTGGTAAATTTGCTAAATCGGAAATATTTTATTACCAGTAAAATACCCCTCATAAACTGATAAAAATCCGTTACAATCGATGTCATCGTCAAATTGCTTTTTATTAGAAATGTAACAAACGCGCGGGTAATTAAATGAGGTGAATGTGTAAAATAATCAAATCATAAAAGGGGTAATTGATTACAAGAATTCCCCAAACTGCACATTAGGTAGGAACTAGTTGCTTTTTCCTTTTTTAAGTCCACTCGTAAAACAAATAGGTTTTTTAATAATAGGTATAATTAGCTAGCTTAGATGTAGAATATTTTAAGTTGTTTAAATGGACGTGTTATACTGAAGGGAAGCCAATTTGGCCACAGTTACTGAAGAGAACGCCACTTGCCAGGCGAGTACTATGTCGGTACATAATTTCTACTATAGAGGACGCAACCTTCCGGATAACTTGATGCCTCTAAAAAGAGGCGGACTTTCATTCATTGATCTAGATTGCTTTGGGGTGGATAAGGACCACTAACTAAAAATTGACAAGGATAATCCCGTCCGGAGAGAAAGACACTTTCCGATCAGCTACTGGTTGTGTGACATCGGCCTACTTTTATCGTGATAATTTTAGTATTCCCGGGTATAGGTATTTGCATTTTTGAGCTTCTGTTATAAAATTTAATTTCATGTCATCAGATTTCTCAAATTAAACGTTACCTCGTTCATATTGTCACTGGCAACTGGCGTTTCTGCACTAGTTTATAAAGAAATAATTAACTTCATGCTAGTTAAGGCTATTGTATTTTTTGGCCCTTCTGGCAATCAGTTTGAATTTGAGTGTAAATGATTTTTTCCTTTAACAAAGTAATTTTTCTTGCTTAATTTCGAGACTACGGTCCAATTTCCTTATTTGTTTATCTTTTAATTTGCATTTTCTTTTGTTTTAATTTAAGTATTAATTATTGTTGTTCTATTTTCCAAACTGATTGTTCTTTTGTAACGTATTCTTTTATCCGTTTTCAGCCCTTTACTTAAAAAAATGGCTCCACTAGAATTTCTTAAAAAAAATTATCTCGGCTTCAGAAGGTCGGAGAGCAGTTATTTTTTTTAGAAATTTGTAAAAAAATGCCAGCTATCTATTGGCAATAACGACATTGAAATATAATTTAAAATCTCAAAACTATTCAAGGTTTTTTGGGGTAAAAAAAATTATCGATTTTTGACCGATTTTTCGCATATTAGGGATCGTTTCGTGATATGCGCAATAATTGCACAGGTTAGCGCAACTGTTAGAGAAACTTTTCGGACTGGTGTGGTATAGAAATATGATGGCCTGTATGAGCTATTGGACATTGAAAAAATCGCGTTTTTTTCGAAAAAATCGATTTTTGCAAGAAATTTGCAATATTTTGCAAATCTGTAAAAATGTTCTTATTCGACATATCTTGAACTAGGCTTTCACCAAGTTTCGTTAAAGAATATTTTCTCTTCGCGGAGATACAGTACAAATGCGATTTTTAACGTCTTTTTTGCAATAACTAATTAATTTTGCAATTTTCGGAGATCGGACTGGGCGGGCTAGATCTGTATTAAAAAGTTACACAATTGTGCTGTTAAACTTTTTTTTGTGCGACGCCAACTTTTCTTTTTCAACGCAAAAAACTGTTTTTCGCAAACTTTGGCCGCCATTTTGAAGAGGACGCAAGTTCGTCATTTGTTTTAAAAATAGTTCATTGAATTCTACGGAAAATTTCCGATTTTTTGCATACCTCGGTTTGTTAATAATTTTTGTAGATAAAATCCCTCACTTACTAGACTACATAGGCACAGTGCAGTCAACAGGGGGCTTCATCTCTAATTTGCCTGCCAGTGAATGGATTTTGATGAAACCTTGTGCAATGTGTTTGTGATGACATTAATAAGAAAAACTGAAAAAATATTATAGTAGGAAATGATCGGAAGGGTAAAAAACACCCTTTCTGACACGGGTTCCGTAAGTTGTAGAATTAGGTCAAGAATGAAAAGAAATCAATATATTTACCTCTTTTGGCACAAAATAAGATGTTTTTACTCTTGTAAATTTTTTCAAGATACGGTCACGCGAAAGTTCCTAAAAGTGGGGGAGGAGAAATGTAAAAGTTGAAAAAGAAATCTGAAAAAATTCGGGTGAATGTATCATCATGTATTTGCAACTTTTCTGTAAAGTGCGTTTTCGCCAAGTTTTTTCGGATAAACCTGAAAACTTCCCCTGTCTTTGAAATTGTAGCTCTTTAAAAATATGCAATTTAAAAGGTTTAAGACATTCAGTGGCCTTCTAAACATTTTTTGCCTCTTGAAATAATGTAGTATATTTTTTACACATTTTCAATTTAAAAATTATAGTGAATCTATAAAAATGTTATAATTATATAAGTTTCATATTTTTCTATAATAATATATATAAATCACGCTTCTTTTTCAAATTTTTATGTATTTTACTTCCACATCCACGTAGTGGATTGAAAGTATATTAATCCTAAAAAAAATTCAAAATTTATTTTCCTTGAAATAGATTTATAATGTCATGAAAGCTCGAGATTTTAAATTTGAGCGAAAAAAAAAATCTGTCTGTCGGTCTGTCTGTCCGCACGTTTCCTCTGGAGTGATTTAAGATATTGAGTTGAAATTTTGTACATGTATATATTATAACGAGATCTGGAACTATATTGTTTGTCGAAGATATCCGGTGGTGGGGGGTAAATAGGGATAAATAGGGGGCAATAAGAAAGGCAAGTTGGTAAGAGTACAGAAACTTGAAGTTTAGTGTATGTACTAGAAGCCAGGGTCTTAAATTTTATTATAATATTTTCCATTCCCCCACCACCCTCCACTACATTATTAAAGGGGTTGATAAAATAAAATTGAGATATTTACTTGACACATCAGGAACTAGATTATATTTTGGGATTATTCCGTTGAATGGTTAGGGGTTAAATAGGAGTAAATAGGGAAAATAAGTAAACCAAGCTGGTAAGAGTACAGAAACTTGAAATTCGGTGCATGTAAGAGAAGTTAAGGCCTCAGATTATTTTATAATATTTTTCGACCCCCCCACCACCCCCCCACTCTATTATTAAAGGAGTTGATAAAATAAAATTGAGTTATTCACTTGAAATTGAGATGATTCCGTAGAAGGGTTGGTGGTTAAATAGGGGTAAATAGGGTAAAATAAGTAAAGCAAGCTGATAAGAGTACAGAAACTTGAAATTCGTTATTTGCATATTATAACGACATCGGATACTAGATTCTATTTTGACATGATTCCGTTGAAGGAGTGGGGTAAGTACAGGTACATAGTGAAAAATAAGTTAAGCAAGCTGTAAGAGTACAGAAACTTGGGATTTAGTGCATATACTAGAAACCAAGGCCTCGATTTCTTTCTAATATTTTTCAACCATTATTAATGGGATTGGTAACATAAAATTGAGATATTCACTTGAAAGTTAGTACAAGTATGTATAGTAATGGCATCTGATTTAGATAATTCCGTGGTATAAGGTGGCAGATTGTGAATAAGGGAAAATAAGTATAGTAAGGTGGAAACTTCATTTTCAACGTATCTGGTAGAAACCAACGCCTCAAACTTTTTTATGACATCTGCCCCAATTATTATTAAAATTCCATGACCAATAATTTCCACATGCTATAGTGCAAATATAGTCAAGATGTTTCCTTTAATGTGACTTGGACGAAAAATCTGGATGTGGAAGTAGTGATTCCTTAGGCAGCGGTTTTTAATTAAGAATGTGCAAATAATATAGTAGGTACATGATTTATCGTGAAAAACTGCCTATAACTCGGAAAATTAAAAGAGACACAACATGTTTAGAAGGCCACAGTGCATGCGTCTGAATTTTTAAAATTAATTACATGTTTTTAAAGTGCTACAACTTCAAAGAAAGAGGTAATATTTCATGATTTTCCAGAAAAACTCGGTGAAAACACACTTTATAGAAAAGTTGCAATCAAAAAAAGTCTTGTATTTCGATGATACATTCAGCCATTTTTTTTTAATTTTCTTTTCAACATTGAAGTTTCCCATCCCCCACTTTTAGGAATATTCGAGTGGCCATATCTCGAAAAATACGCATTTCTCTAAAAATTGAAGAATGTAAAATCATCTTATTTTGGGCCAGAAGAAGTAAATATATTGTTTCTTTTATTCTCTACAAGTTACAGAACCTGTGACAAAAGAGGTGTTTTGTACCCCTTCCGATCACTTCCTACTGTAATCTTTTTTTCACCTTTTTTTATTAGCTTAATTACAAACACATTCCACAAGGTTTCATCAAAATCCATTCACTTAGACTCAAGTTAGAGATTTTAGTCATTCTAGCGTTCCACTGACTGGACTAATTAAACAAGCCACTAAACATTTGCATCCTGGCCAGGATTTGAACCCAGGATTCCGTGCACATACGCACTGCGCCACTGACCAGATATTTAAAAATGTGGAACGGAATAAACTATGAACTGTGCTCTGCACAGCTCTGAATAAGACAGAAACAAGAAATTAAATTTTACCACCAATTTTCTATGATCGAGCGCAATAGATTCACGCGGATGTTTAGAATGTTTTAAATTTTCAAAACTTCATCAGTTGTTTCTGAAAAACGCCAAAATTTGTTCCTATTTGACTGGAGTATTCGGATAGAACTCAGTTTCAAATTACTTTATGTTACACACTACACAGTATGTTCAATATATGATGAAAGATTTAAATGTTAAAGATATAAACATTTAATGATTTCGAATTGAAAAATGTTATTCGATTTATCCAGCCTGACTTGGGGAATTTAAACGTACATGTTGTCGCCATGTAGCGTGCCACATAATTTGCTGCTGCCAATTAAACATTAAAATGTCGATGGGGTCCAAAAACAATGAATAATAAATTGGTAAACAGCGCCAACAGTCGGGAGCATTCTTCGTAGAGCGAATATTTAAAGTTCAGCATATAAATGTTAATTGCATAGACAATTGCTCTGCTGACTTAATAATTGTGACATTCATTTTCACTTTGCCCACTTTGGCATTTAAATGGAATTAATTAGCTTTGGAGAATAGCGACGCTCCACCCTCGGCCTAGGGCCATTGGGACGCAAATGGTGAAATTTGATACTAGATTACTGAATATGTAGCTGGATATCAGGTTAACGATTAGCGTAATTATAAACAAGGATGTGGTATTTTATCCGTCATGAGATTTGCGAAATCTGTTCAAAATAATCCAGGTGTATTATGATACTCCTCGGTAACACAAAATAAAGAGTGTATTGCATTTGATCGGCACATTTGTAAAATATTTAATATCGCTCGTAGAGAAAAAAAAAATCATATCACTGCGTTGGCGGTAGAATTCTAAATAACTTTCAAAATGTCCCCCCGTCTGTCTGTCTGCCAGCTACGGTTTTTTTTGTAGGCACGATAATCTTAAATAGAAGTCCGACTATCTTTAAATTTGGACGGTAAATTAGTATTGTAAAAATTCTCTTTTTAAAAATTTTTTACAAGGTGAAAAAAATTTTTTTTTGCTCAAATTTAAAATTCCTACGTTTCATGACACGCTTAACCTACTTCAGGAAAAAAAAATTTGAAAATTTTTTTTACCAATATTTTTGAAAAATTTTTTACTACTAAAATGAAATATTTTTTTTCTTTCTTCAAATTTAAAATTTCCACGTTTCGTGGCATTCTAAGCCTGATTAAAAAAAAAAAATTTTGAAATTTTACTTTACCATTCTTGAAAATTTGTTTACCACTAAAATAGATTGATTTTTTTTTATTTCTTCAAATTTCTAATTTCCACGTTTCATAGCGTTTTAAATCTATTTAAAAGAAAAATTAGAAATTTTTTTTACTATTTTTAAAAAAATTTACCACTAAGATAGAATTTTTTTCTTTGTTCAGATTTTAACTATCCACGTTTCCATGGCATTCTAAAACAATTCAAACAAATTTAAAAACGTTTTTGAAACATTTTTTTAAAAATTTGAAAACATTTTTAATCCATTTATGTATCACTACTACAGAACAGACGAAAACATTTTTTTTGCTCAAATTTAAAATTTCCACGTTTCATGATATTCCAAACCAATTTCGGAAAAAAAATTTTGCAACATTTTGTTACCAGTTTTGAAAAAAATTTAACACTAGAATGGTCAAATTTAAAAGTTTCACGTTTCATGGCATTCTAAACCTAGGTATTTCAGAAAAAAAAATTTTGAAATTTTTTTCACCAACATTTTACAAAGTTTTTACCACTAAAATAGATCGAATTTTTTTTTATTTGCTCAAATTTAAAATTTTCACGTTTCATAGCATTCTAAACCTATTTTAAAAAATACATAATTTTTAATTTTTAAACTTTTTTTAGCACTACTATAGAATAGAAGGAAACTTTCCTTTTTGCTCAAATTTAAAATTTCTACGTTTGACATTTTAAACCTATTTCAGAAGAAAAAATTTTGAAAATTATTTTACCAACATCTTTAGAAAAATTTGAAAAAAAAATGGAATTTTTTAACAACCACTATACTTCCACTCCATTACGTGAATGTTGGATTGAAAATGTGGCAGATGGCAATAATATCTGGCATATGCACCTATTATACTTTTATTGAAAAATGTACAGGTGGTCATCCCAAGAAATAAGTCATGGTGGACATTTGTAAAGGTATTTGCGCAAGCCTGCCATATGTGGCACCTGCTATTTAGTATTGAACTTTTGCTGTTGGATGAGCAATCTGTGTATTTTTTTGACCAAAACTTATCAAGTTTTCTTTGTAATAATAGCAATAACTATATTCCCATTATTATTCTCAATGTCATTTCGTAATTATTAATTTTTTAGAGTGACTGCCATTCACAAATAACGAGGGAAGTTCTGTGTAAATACCTTTACCGATTTTTTGTCTGTGCAAATTTAAAATATCCACGTTTCATGGCATTCGAAACCTATTTCAAAAAAAAAAAATAATGTTGAAATTTTTTTTTACCAACATTTTTGAAACATTTTTTACCACTAAAACAGATGGACATTTTTTTTCTTTGTTCAAATTTAAAATTTCCACGTTTCATACGCTCTAAACCTATTTAAAAAAAAAATTGGAAAATTTTTTGACCATTTTTGAAAAATTTTTACCACTATACACTGATTTTTTTTTCTTTGTTCAAATTTAAAATTTTCACATTTTCATGGCATTCTAAACCTATTCAAACAAATTTAAAAATTATTTTGATTAAAAATAAAAAAAAAAAAATTTGAAAAAACAATTTTAATCTATCTATCACTGGGTATAGAATAGATGAAAACTATTTTTTTTTGCTCAAATTTAAAATTTCCACGTTTCGTGACATTCCAAACCTATTTCGGAAAAGAAAATTTGCAACATTTTTTTACCATTTTAGAAAAAAATTTACCACTAGAATAGATGGAAATTCTTTTTTTCCTCAAATTTAAAATTTTCAGGTTTGACATGACTGACATTCTAAACCTATTTGAGAAAAAAATGTAGAAAATTTTTTTCACCATTTTTGAAAAAATTTTTACCATTAAAATAGATGGATTTTTTTTTCTTTGCTCAAATTTAAAATGTTCACGTTTCATGGCATTCTAAACCAATTTCAAAAAAAAAAAAATACCACTGTAGAATAGAAGGAAACTTTCCTTTTTGCTCAAATTTAAAATTTCCACGTGTCATGGCATTCTAAACCTATTTCAGAAGAAAAAAAATTTGAAAATTTAAAAAAAAACATTTTTGAAAAATTGAAAAAAAATTACATTTTTAAACCACCACTATACTTCCACTCCACTACGTGTATGTGGAATTGAAAATATTAGGCCTATGTACCTATTATACTATTATTGAAAAATGTACAGGGTGGTCATCCCAAGAAATAATTCAGTCATGGTGGAAATTTATAAAACCTGTTATTTAGTATTGAACTTTTGCTGTTGAATGAGCACTTATCGGGAGTTCTTTGTAATAATAGTGATAACTATATTCCGATTATTATTCTCAATGTCACTTCGTAATTATTAATTTTTTAGAGTGACCGCCATGCACAAATAAAGAGGGAAGTTCTGTGTACATACCTTTACCGATTTTTTAGTTTTAAGTTTAGTTATTGAATAGACATTTTCTGAAATATTATTTATATACTGTCATTATCTATTCATTTATTTTACTAATTTAATAGATTTCGTGATACAATATTCGCGGAAGTATAATTACTTCCACATAAACGTAGTGGATTGGAGGTATAGTAATCATAAAAAAAAAATCAATTTTTTATTCTTGAAATAGGTTTAGATTGTCATGAAACGTCGAGATTTTAAATTTGAGCGAAAACAAAATTTTCAGTCTGTCTGCCTGTCTGTCGGTCTGTCTGTCGGTTTGTCTGTAACGGTTTAAGACATTCATTTGAAATTTTGTACACGTATATATTATAACGAGATCTGGAACTGGATTGTTTCTTGAGCATATCTGGTGAAAGGTTGGGGGGGGGGGTAAATAGTGGGAAAAAGGGGGGTATACGTAAAGCAAGCTGGTAAAAGTACAGAAACTTGAAATTTGGTGTATGTACTAGAAGCCAAAGCCTCACATTTTTTTATAATACTTTCCATCCTCCCCCCATCCTCCCACCACCCTCCACTCCTACCAATCTTGGTACACGTATCATCGTTGGGCGTAAATAGAGGGATTTAAGTAAAGCAAGTTGGTAAGAGTACAGAAACTTGAAATTGGGTATATGCACTAGAAGCCAAAGCCTCAAATTTTTTTATAATACTTTCCGCCCACCCACCACCCCTACTCCATTATTAAAGGGGTTGATAGAATAAAATTGAGATACTCACTTGAAAGTTGGTACACGTATGTATTATTTGAGATGATTCCGTTGAAGGGTTGGGGGTTAAATGGAGGGAAATAGTGTGATATAAGTAAAGCAAACTGGTAAGAGTACAGAAACTTGAAATTTGGTGTATGTACTAGAAGTCAAAGCCTGCAAATTTTGTATAATACTTTCCATCCCCCCGCCACCCCCCCACTCCATTATTAAAAGAATTGATAGAATAACATTGAGATATTCACTTGAATCTTTGTACACATATGTATTATTTGATATGATTCCATTGAAGGGTTGGGGGTTAAATGGGGGGAAATAGGGTGATATAAGTAAAGCAAGCTGGTAAGAGCACAGAAACTTGAAAGTTGGTGTCTGTACTAGAAGCCAAGGCCTCAATTTTTTTTATAATATTTTCCATCCTCCCACCACCTCCCAGATATTCACTTGAAACTTGGTACGGGTATTATTTGAGATGATTCCTTTGAAGGGTTGGGGTGTAAATAGAGGGAAATAGGGGAATATAAGTAAAGCAAGCTGGTAAAAGTACAGAAATTTGGTGTATGTATTAGAAGCCAATTCCTCAGATTTTTTATAATGTTTTTCAACCCCCCACCACCCCTACTCCATTATTAAAGGGGTTGATAAAATAAAATTGAGACACTCACTTGAAACTTGGTACACGTGTGTATTATTTGAGATGATTCTATTGAAGGGTTGGATGTTAAATAGGGGTAAATAACTGGAAAATAAGTAAAGCAAACCGGAAGATTTCATTTTGAGATTATCCCATTGAAAGGTTAAGGGTCAAATAAGAGTAAATAGGGGAAAATAAGTAAAGCAAGCTAGTAAGAGTAAAGAAACTTGAAATGATTTGAAATAATTCCGTTGAAGGGTTAGGGGTTAAATAGGGGTAAATACTGGAAAATAAGTAAAGCAAACTGGTAAGAGTACGAAAATTTGGGGTTTAGTGCATATGATAGAAGCGAAGACATCAGGTTTTTTTAATAATATTTTCCATCCCAACATATCCCCACTCCCTTATTAAAAGAGTTGATAAAATTATATTGAGATTTGCACTAGATTATATTTGACATGATTCCGTTGAAGGAGTGTGGTGTATGTAGAGGTAAATAGGGAGAAATAAGTAAAGCAAGCTGTGAGAGTACAGAAACTTGGGATTTGGTATATGTACTAGAAACCAATGCCTCAGATTTCTTTCTAATATTTTTCCATTATTAATGGGACTGATAACATAAAATTGAGATATTCAGTTGAAAGTTAGTACATGTATGTATTGTGATGACATCTGAATGAGATGATTCCATTGAAGGGGTGGGAGGTGGTAGGTTGTGAATAGGAGAAAATAAGTAGAGTAAGCCACAAGATTCATTTTCAATGCATATTATATGGTACAAGCCAACGCCTCAACCTTTTCTATAACATCTGTCCCAAATATTTTTAAAATTCTATGACCAATAATTTCCACATACTAGAGTATAAATCTAATCAAGATGTTTCCTTTAAAGTGACTTGGATGAAAAATCTGGATGTGGAAGTAGTGATTTCTTAGTCATCGGTTTTTCACTCCACGCCCAAGTAGTGGATTGGAAGTATACTAATTTTCAATTTTTTTTTGTTGCAATAGGTTTACAATGTCATGAAACGTCGAGGTTTTAAATTAACTGTAACTTTTTTGTCCGCATGTTTTCTCGAGAAAGGTTTACGATATTGACTTGAAATTTTATACACGTATGTATTACAACGAGATCTGGAACTATATTGTTTTTAACATATCCAGTGCAGTATTGGGGGATAAATAGGGGTAAATAAAAGAAAATGAGTAAAGCACGCTGGTAAGAGTACAGAAATTTGAGATTTGGTGTATATACTAGAAATTAAGGCTCCGTATTTTTTTATAATATTTTTCAATTTCCCTCACCACCCCACTCCATTATTAAAGGGGTTGACAAAATAAAATTGAGGTATTCACTTGAAATTTGGTACATGTATGTATTATAACCACATCTGTAATTAGATTATATTTTGTGATAATTCCAGTGAACAGTTCGGGGGTAAGTAGGAGCAAATAGTGGAAAATAAGTAAAGCAAGCTGGTAAGAGCACAGAAACTTGAGTTTGGTGTAAATACTAGAAGCCAAAGCCTAATACTTTTTTATAACATTTCAACCCGTCCGCCACATCCACTCCATTATTACAGGTAATGTGTAAATTGAGGTAAAGAGGAGAGCAAGATAATAAGATTCCAGAAACCTCGCTTTTGACGTATATGCTAAGAAAGAACCAATACCTCAATTTTTTTTATGACATTTCCCTCAAGTATTATTAAAATTCTATTATCAATTATTTCCGCATACTAGAGTGCAATTATAAACAAGATGCTTTCCTTCAAAGAGACTTTTATGGAAAATCTGAATGTGGAAGTATGATTCCTTAGGCAATGATTTTTTATAGCTGATCTCACTTTAAAATATAGTGCTTGTAAAGATAGGGAACATGTGTCCTTGTCTTTGATTGGTAAATTTGTAAGTCAAGTTTATACATGGTCTAGATTTCTTGCCAGGTCCAGGACATACGTTGTTATTTAAGTAATAGAAAAGTGATACTTTCTTAGAATATTTTTTTATTTATTATATAAAATTAAGCTAAGCTTTAGTACAAAAATTGGGCGAAATGCGTGGAACAAGTAATAAAGAAAGAAGAAGATATGTTACGAGTTATATAATAATATCCCCATTTTATGTAAAACTCATGTTAAGTTAATAATTTATGTTGCATTTTTAATTTCAGTACACAATTTTATATTGAGAACTTTTTATATAAGTATAAGAAATCTGTAGCATCATAAAAACAGTCCTTCAATCAGAAATGATATAATTACTTTGTACAATTCTTAAACAATTCTTAACAATGAGCAACATGCATGAATTTTAGAAATGCAATAATTTATTATTTTTTCGTTATATATGTTATATAAGTTGAGAAAGTAATGAAGAAAAGGTTTAAAAAAAATGTGTAGCCTAAATAAACGACTTTGAAATTCAAAATTTTATGGGAACATATCCACGTGACTGAAAACACCACGCAATTGGTCTGACGTCATTCGGTATAATGTCTAATGGTCGTCTATCTGCCAAGGGGTTAAATCGTAAATTGTTTTGTGTTTTGTAAATGTGTATTGATATTTTCATAAAAGAAATCATTCATTTATTTATTTATTTTAATTATTAAGTGGTAAAAATGACGGACAGTGGGTTTTTACGCGGCCGGAGTGACAATTTGCCTGTTGTTGATGTGTTTATGATGACAAACTTTTTTGTTACTAATACTGATTTTATTAGTGCAGAAATTGGAGGTACTAAAGCAACAAGGTATGTGTCATTCATTATCCTAAACATTAATTCAATTGTGCCCATTTTTATCCTTTTGCTGTAGTTAAATATAACAAATTATTTATGTACCTAACCTCAAAATAGGTAAACAAGGCAATGTTTTAATGTTATATTAATTAATATTTTTCATCTTAGAATGCTTTACTTTTTTATATAATAAATACCTCCCGTAGGTATATATAAACCGCCTGTTTTTGTATTCTTTGATGAGTCCTGCGTTTTAATCGAAAATTCATTCTATCTTTGTCTATCCTTAAGAATAAAAAAAGGCACAATGAATTTTCGATGAAAGCGCACGACTCATCGATGAATAAAAGAACACGGGGAAATATATAACTGGATAATATGTAGAATGTCGAGAAGTTACATTATTCCCACCGTTCTTATACCTACATTTATACATTTTAATTCAAGGTTCCTATTAACAGAAGTTAGTAAACTTTCGTATTCCTATAATTAGGAAAGTGACCAAATTCACCATGATATGTAAACAAATTATCACAATAATATTAGGGCTAGGTACATATTTTCATAATATTATTATAAAATAATTAGTTTTAATGGGTAAATTTACATCAAAACGATCCTGGCTGCAATAAAATCTTGAGGATGACGATAATTCTGCATTTCGGTCGTCTCGTCTCATAGCTCTCCACCATTTTTTCCTAACTTTATCGCGTCTAGGCACATTAAAAAATAACTTTTTTGAGTTTTTATTGTAGTATTTGTACATTTGGGCACAATACAATATTTACAGCTACTTTTCTTTGTATTTTCCATAACACAACATAAATAATGTGTACACATTCGCAATCACAATACGTTTTCCGTCGGTGCGATGTGCCCTATGACGTCACACACAAGTAGCGCGGTAACTTCTCCATTTAAACGCAGTTAAATTGACAGCTGCAGTAAATAATTTTTTTAACCTTTAATTAGAACATAAAACAAAAATTAAATACTGGAAAAATAATGTTCTTTAATGATCTATTCATCTGTGATGTTTAAAAAAATTATGCATTTTGCTCATAATTATTATCGAATTATGTTAAATGACTAGATCTAAGGACTAAGTATATTTACGCTGTAATTTAAATTGATTAATTTGTATGTAATTATAAGATAGCCAAATGCCAAATGAAACTCAATTTGGACTGTTAATTTTTATTTGTTGTACCAATGGGCTTTCATAATCTACATGATCTTCAGTAAACAAGGAAAATAAAAGACTCATATTCGAATACTCCATATTAAAATTGCGCCTTATCTATCCATCATACAAGATAATCGCCATAGACATTTAAACTGTCATATTTCATATGAACTAGGTGTTATCATAATTTTAGAGCAAATGGTTAACATGATTTTTGTAAGGTTGTCTGTAAGTTAAAATGGGAACATATAAAAATATCCAGACTGTATGTATATACAGTGCTTTTCTCGGATAAGAAGGAATTTTGAGCAGTTTTCTTTTGCATTGCGAGTTACATCGGTACAGCTATATACGAAGTAAATATGTACTCATTAATTCACTACTTATACCCTAAGTCTAGCCAAATCTATACCACCGGATATGAATGTACTCTGGAATAAAAAAAGGACACTCTTTTCTCGCCCAGGAGTCTCTCAGGGCATCTTGTAATTACGTCATAGATATGTTTTTTATTTAGCGCTAATAGATGGCATATATTACAAGGATGTAAATTAGTGCAATGCAGGTTTTCACGGCCATTGTCCAATGAAGTAGTTTCTTCCGGGTTTTGCCGCGGTCGTCGAACTTGACTTGACGTTTCGCTGATCATGCTGTCAGCTTCTTCAGAAGGGTTCCAAAGACTGTCTGAAACTGGACTGTCTTTGGAACCCTTCTGAAGAAGCTGACAGCATGATCAGCGAAACGTCAAGTCAAGTTCGACGACCGCGGCAAAACCCGGAAGAAACTACTTCAAAGGATGTAAATTATTTGATAATTTATTTTCTTGCAAAAAAGAACGCTCTCTGCTTTGTACTTTATGCATACGAAAAATATATGATCTAAATCTGTAGTGACATTATACGTATCGCAAAAGTTCGAATCTAGTACTGCTATATTATTGAGATGCGTCGAGTAACATCCGTGGCCAAAATTAATTTGCTGTATTACTGTCTTCCTTAGAATATCTAGAATCTTTATAACTAGTAGGGATATCTGGTTGAATTAATGTATGGTGAGTAGGATTTGTTACAATCTGTCCATAAGGCTCGCCAAGTTTTTTTGTCTTCAATTTAGAAAATGCTTATACAATCCTAAGTAGGTTAGGGGACTTTAAAATGTGACTGAATATTTAAATATATTTTTGAGAAGTGGGTCCCATTTTTAATGTACATTTTCACAACTCAGTAGAGAGAATAGTTCTATTTAATAATTTAATATCTTCTGAATTATCCATTGTATTGAATATGTCACCTTCGCATAATTCCCGTTATTTAGGTAATATATTTCTAATTCCTGTTACTTTTGAAGAATTTATGTTATATTAGACCTAGATGATGTGATAGTCATTTGGGTATAAATTGAAATCACAAGTCACTGACAAGGGTTTATTTTAATTAAACAACTGTTTAAAAAATACCCACTAGAGCTTTGTAATCAATGTATCTACCACAGCTGGTCGTAAATTCCAATTTAATAAAAATGTCATGTTACTTTCGCAATGGAATCATCTTTTGCAAACAAATTTAAAGAAATGACATACGCAAAAGAGCCAAAATTAATTGATTCACTGATGATTTAAGATAAATAATAGATGCTTTAAATTAATTGATAGGCATTTATAAAATAAATACTGCTCCTGACAGTCAGTAACAACTGCAAGAAAAATCAATGAAGAATTCAGAAAAAGTGCATGCACATTGCAAATATATTTCTCAAGCTAAAAATCCTAATAATGCAAAGTGGAACATCGTTAATAGCGAAGAGCAACAGCTTCGTAATCCCAGTGTATATTCACACATTACATATATAGATCTCAATAAATACCTCGGAATTGTTGTTGAATCCCCTCTCCTGGAAGGGGCGGATAATAAAGACACGCTCGGTATATTTTTTACATATGATCTCTGATAAGAAGCCGAAGTTAGTTCCATTTATATATTTTGCAGAGCGATAAATTAAGAGAAACATTATTATGACAAGAACTTATGTCGTATAAGCAAAAACTTTCACCGTCAAAGCACATTGCTCTGCTCACAGGCACATTGCTCTTGCATTAGCGCCATTGTTGGAAGTGCCTCTCGAAATCCTTTGGTAAAACTATGAAAGTTACCTTCGCGTTTGCATTGACCTCTTCCACAGACGCTAAGCTTTTAGCTCTCTGAAATTGAACTTTCACGATAACAAAAAAATTTCAATTTTGCTATCTTAGGTATTACACTTTGTAACTAACTCTAGTTGTGTGTTAAAATTTAGGAAAATAAATTTTATTTTAAAAATATGCGTCCCTTCAACTGTAAAAACCGTGTTTACTAAGGTATGTAACTTAAAAGGGAATACCAAATTTAGGTAAGAGGAATTATTTTGTCAAAGTAATTGTAAAAAGATAGATATATAAATGTACATGTTTTTATCATTACTTCGCTTTTTAGCAAAAATAGAAATTCAAAATAGTTGTTCATTAGTAAACCCTGTTAGGGAAATGGTTGTTGCAGCTTGCTTTAAACATCTACCATGCGAGTAAGAAGATGAGACGAGAAATACAATTATTAAAGTATTGTAAGCGATATTACCGGTTTTAGAAATGTGCCGATCGAATGTAATATATTCTTTATTTTTTGTTTACAAAGAGTTATAATTAACTAATACTAACTTAAGTAAAGTTCTACTGTAATTGTATAAATCATCTCGTCGGAGTAGATCCCATCCTCTCAGATTCCCTTTTGCCATATGTTCTATAACTGTCCCTTCTTTAATCCCAATAATAGCTTCGCTTAAAGTGAATGACAATAATTGACGCTGACAGTTCTGGAAGTGCAGAAGAGCCCAAAGCTTGGTTTAAGCGTGTGATGACGGTAACGAAGAAAGGCATCACACTTGCAATGAAATGATTACAATCGAAGCAGGTGGTCGTTTACTCCGGTTCTTCTCCCTAATGCGCTCCTGCCTCAATAACGTAACTACCTGCCTTCTTTATTGCAGTTTTTGCTCTGTACCCGTCAAGACGCTCTCTGTTCTTCTCGTACTCATTGGTCTTTGCCGATTCTTTAAATTCCCCAATTAATTCCCTCAACTCGCCCAGCAGCCGCTAGAGACGCCGGCTAATATTTACAGATTGTCTGTTGAATAAGTTTATTACTACACCATAAAGCGAATAGTTCCCATTTACTTTATTTATTACGCAAATGTTTATAATAATAATAATAATAATAATAATACGTTTATTGCTTACCCAAAAACAAATTTTACAAGTGTTTTTAACCATAATAAAGGGCAAACAAAAGGCCAAATGTTAGGTATAATACCAATTCTGCCACATAGGCCTGAGAAAAAACATCTACATAAATAAAAACACCAAAACTTAAATATACATTAATCTTACGTGTAGATATGATACAAATATACAAATATAATACATTGTTAACAAATCACTAATACTGTTTAATTTTATAATATATCGGATAGACTCCGAGCAACAAACGACACAACACATATTTAATACCATAACACATACAGAAAGTCAAGTAGGTAACTTACTTTGCACATTGTTTTTTACTTCTTTGAGAGATGATTCGGTAAAACTGACAATATTAATTATAGCTGTTGTTCCATCAGATATTATTTATATCTACTTTTAAACGTAACAAATTATTTCGATAAACTAAGAGCATCAATGACATCACTGCAAATCGCAATATTATAAGAAAAGGACCTCTTGAAAATTCCTTTTTTGTGATGCGATATGGTAAGTGCATTTGGATGACGCAAGTTCAAGTTGTGTACATCTGTTCTATATGACACTCTTCTGTGAAGATAAGCAGGTGTTTTGTATTTTAAAATTTAAAAAAAGAAACATGTCATATGCAGTTTCCTCTGATTGTGCATGTTGAGCCAGTGGGCGTCTTTTAATTTATGAGATATGCGTTCTGTGCATCTGATACTGTAGATAAGTCTTAAGCAGCTATTCTGAACCTTTTGTATCCTACGTATATCTACGTAATCAAGGCAAGGGCCGGATACACTGTCACAATGATTAAAATGTGAGAGAATCAATGAATCACACAATAACTTTTTGGTATCTCTATTTAAATAGTGTCTTTGATTATATATAAGTTTTAATGAGGTATAGGCTTTTCTTAACATGTGAGTCACGTGTTCTTTAAAGCGGAGTTTAAAGTCAATGATTAGCCCTAAACTTTTACAGGATTCACTAAAAGGTATTACGTCCGTTCCCAATTGAAGCTTCAAATTATTTAGAGCATTCCTTCTTAAAATGTCACTGCCAAATAAAACAGCACAGGATTTCTTAGCAGGTGATTGGTAGAGACATTTAAAATTGTATTCAGAGCACGATTGATTTTTGCATTAGCCTCTGCAACATCCGAGGTTTTAAATGAGTAATACAACTGAGTGTCGTCCGCATAAAGATGGTAGCTACAGTATTCTAAAAAGCTGTGAAAGTTGCATGTATAAATTGTGTACATCAGAGGCCCCAAAATACTCCCCTGGGGAACACCTTGGTTAACCATCTCTATATTGGATAAATGATTATTCAATGAAACTTGTTGGTATCTTTCTGAAAGATAGGAAGCCATTAAAGAACAGGCTTTGTCGTCGAACCCTATAAAGTGCAGAATTGCCAGAAGTATTTCATGATTCAATAAATCAAACGCTTTAGAATAGTCTAAAAGGATAAGTGCGCATAAACCATGGTTTTCAATAGAACGAATAATAGCATCTGTTATAGAGGCTAGAGCTGTAGTACAAAAATAACCTGAACTAAACCCTGACTGATTACTAGGTAATATTTTGAACTTGTTTGTATGAGATCTTATTTGTGTTTCTAAATTTTTTTCTATGATTTTTGACAATATTGGAAGAATGCTTACAGACCTAAAGTGTTCTAATTCGGTACGTTGGCTTATTTTTGGAATAGGAATTACGTAAGCATGCTTCCAAACCTTCGGAAAGTAAGAACTGGTTATGCATTCATTAATGATATGTGTAATATGCTTCCCAATGAATGGACAGCATAATAATATCAGTGTTATATTTAATTTATCGCACCCAAATGCTCTGGTCTTTATGCCCTGTATCACTTTCAGAATCTCATCCTCGGTTGTGGTCTCGAAAGAGAAAGCCTCGTTTACACCATTTCTAGTATTACCTAGATAAAAAATTTTTACTTCATCTGAAGGTTTAACCTTTTAAGGACGGTTCCTTATTTTACCAACCTACTTACCAGACGGCTCCATTTTGAGTGCCATAGGGACGGCTGCCGTATATATACGGCATGTTTTTTGTGAGTGTAAATGCATTTAGTGCCATGCTTAAACGGCTTTTTTAAAGTTTCGTTTATTATATTACTTTTATTAATTGTCAAAAACAAATACAAAGTAAACAAAGTTTTATTCAACATTCTGAAAATATTAACTGATTACACATTTGGCAAATAAATAGTAATAAAAATAAATGATTATATTCATTTATAAATTTACAAAAATAAATAATTCTAAAATTTACATATGAATTAGTAATTTACTTTGGTGTGATAAATTTTAGTCAATTTTAGGGGTTTTATTTGTATCAGTTGCTGGTACCAAGGAAACAAAATGTTTTTCAACCACTCTGTGAACATCAGGAGCGCGACGAACCTGTGCCATAGTAAGGTATAGTCAATAGGATATCTAAAAATAAATAGGATTTTTAACGATGTGGCATAAAAACACTAAAAATACTTACTTTTCAAAAATCTGCCGAACAACATTGAGTAAATGGTATTTTTTGAGTGTCTTTCATTGAAAACATCGCATGTGCATTCAATAAAAGTAGGTCCATTGTGTGGAAACAAGTTTCTTATACCATTTGGTACTTTTACGCATGCATCTCAAAATCAGTACACAACACACTAAAACCATATGTGCATTGCACGGGCATAATTCCTTATCATTTCGGCTGTAGTTGACGCATGTGCCGTTTATGTACGGCATCTAGTCGCGCAGAAGTGCCGTTTTTATAAGGCATTCGTCTGGTGAAGAAGTTTGAATGAGCCGTATAAATACGGCAACCGTTCCTCGAGGTTGCAATTTTTAAAGTTGGGTGTATTTAAACGGCGGCCGTCCTGAGAGCAAAAATGACCTTTAAACGTATATATACGGCAGTCGGCGGTGGGACAAAGTCAGAAAAACCGTTAATATACGGCAACCGTCCTTAAAAGGTTAAGATCGAACTTACAAGAATTAATAAAAAAATTATTCAGCTTATTAACATCATTTAAGTGATCTGGAATATCTCTGCTTTTAGATGTAATAATATTTAATTTTCTAAATTCTTTCCATTTGTCTTTTATAGTGCAGTTTCTAAGTTTCTGTGACAAATATGCAGTTTTTTCTCTACCGATGGTTGCAGAGGTAATATTACGTAATTGCTTGTAGTATTCCCAATGTCCAGGCAATTTAGTTCTTTTATATCGCCATAATGCTTTGTCCCGTAATTTCTTCATGAATTTTATATTGTCAGTTATCCATGGGCAATATTTTTTATTAGATATGCACAACTTTTTAATAGGAGCATGTACGTTAAAAATGCCTAGTATGTTACTGTTAAAGAAAGATATTTTGTCGTCTATGTCATTGATGGTATAAAGAATGTTCCAAGGTAAATTATCTAAATCTCTTTCAAAATTGTTTAAGTTAATATTTTTTAAATCTCTATACTTATAGTAAATTTTTTAAAGGGCTTTTTTTGTTACTTAGTGTAAGCTTACAAAAAACTAAAAAATGATCGGCGATGTCAACATTTAATGATCCAGAGTCATACGCTTCAAGATTTGTTAAAATTAAATCGAGTAGAGTCATACTATGATCCGTTATACGAGTTGGCTCTTTAATTTGTTGCTCAAGATTAAAAGTATTCAAAATTGACAGAAAATCATTAGCATTGGAGCAATCATTATTGAGAAGATTTATGTTCATGTCGCCAACGCATAATATATTATCAAATTCGGAATATACACCTATTAAAGTATCCTCAAATTTGTTTAAAAAGTCAGTACAGTCATTATTAGGAGACCGATATACGCTACCAAAAATATATGTTTTATTTGATAGATTAAATTTTATCCAGATGTGTTCTAAAAAATCAAACTGTTCCGAAACTAGGGTGGTGAATTTTAAATTATTTTTAATGTAAATTCCAACTCCTCCTCCTCTCCTTCCAATTCTATCATTTCGAATCAATGTATAACCCTCGATTGTGATCGCGTCTACGGCAATGCCAGGATGCAACCAAGTTTCTGAAATGCCAATAATGTCATATTGTTTATTTAAAATGTGTTTTTTTGTCTGATCAAAGTTAGCAATAAGTGACCGAACATTTACATGTGCTACAGTGAATGACATTATACAAAAATATACAAAAATATTTTAATTATAACAAAGTTAACAAACAGAAATTAAAAACGAATGGGAATGGGAAAAAAGCAAGGAAATTTAGATTATAGCGAATAAACTAGAACATTTTGGAAAGTTTTATAATGTCTTTGATTTAATTTATTATCTACTTTTGTTGTGTGGAAATATTATAACATATATTTTTTTTTTATTTCTTATATTAGAATTAGGTACTTAGGTTCAAAAATTCCCTACATTTTACCATGGTTTGAATACCATTGACGATATAAATATAAACCAACCCTGCTTAATGATACTTACAAATTTCTTTCAACAAGAACATGTGATGTCTTCCAAAAAAACATTACAAATGTGAATATTTGGTGGTCTTGGACCTAAGTTAAGCCATGAATATGAACATAATATAGCGAGTTCTTTATTTGGTAAAAAATGAAGAAACTGTAAAATGTTGGGACCGCCTTTTTTTGTTATCTTACTTTAAACTGTGCTTAACGCACTTCGCATTGAATTAACAAATGTTTTGCTAAGTAAGCAAAACATAATAATTCAACTGTTTTACATTTTTTATTCAGTGTTTTTTGTTATTATTGCTACGATTTGAAGGAAAAGGACTGCTAAATGTTTACATTTGTAATGACTATTCGGGGGATAGAACTTTATTTAAGGCATATGTGATCTCAATTGGGGCAGCATAAAAAAGAAAACTCGGAAGGAAGTCGGCATCTCCTTTATGGGATATAGGCGGCGGCGGTAGAAATGTAAAAATGCTTTAAATACTAAATAGTTATTTTTAATTGTTATAGAAACGGATTTCTAGAATACCTTTATTCAATAGAAGTGGTTTATGAAAAAATATGTTTATCACATTTGATAAGTCACATAAATAATATATTGAGGCTACGTCTATTGTCTAGTGACCTACCTCTCGTTCCATCTTCTGGCGGCAAAGTTGTGTAATCTTAGGCGGGAGTTACATAGATGGTATATAATCCTTCCAAAGGGCTGTAAAGCAGCGGCTTGTTTATTAAATGTTAGGCTATGAATGATTCTATGAATTTTGCAGTATCATGATGTTAGGCAGGTAGAAAATTTGTACTATTCTATAAAGGAAAGACTAGGCAAAATTTTAGATGGGGAACTCGTTTCCTGGCGTGGTAATTAGTCTCAGTAACGGAAATAGGTCGACGTTAAATAAATAAATTTCAAAGAATCTTTGTCTATGAACTTTAAATAATCAATATTTCATTCGTCACTATCCGAGTTTTCAGAATTTGAATCGGTATTTACATTAATAATAAATGAATTGATGGGTGGTAATATAGAATTTTCATTTTCTTTTTTTATCACATGAAAAACACACTTCCTTCATATATTGCTTTGCTTATTTCATCTATTATTATCTTTATATTCTTTAAGACAGACTCACTTAATTGTGGGGATTGATTATATTGACATAGTCTTGGTTTTACATCAGCCCACGCCATTTCAATGGGCTTGAAAACGCTATAATATGGAGGCAGACGTAAAATAGTATGATCGTCTGTTTCAAAAATTTTTTCGACGGCATGTTACTTTTTAAAATGTTGTCTTCGAATCAGTTCTAATAAATATTTTTTGCGCTTTCTTCTGGTATTTCCAAGCCTTTACCTTTCATAAATTCAATGATATCGCCTTTTCTTGTGTTGGTGTTCGGAATTTTTGTGTATTGCCGTGAATAGTATGACTCATTGTCCATAATAATTACAGAATTTTGTGGGATATTTGGTAACAGCTGCTCCTTTGCCCCCTTCTCAAATAATTCTGCTGTTATATACTCGTGGTAGTCGCTAGAGGATTGCTTGATATTTATAGCAGACAACAACAACGCATTTGGAATAAAACCGTGTTTACTTCCAGAGAGTAGAATTATAATTCTTTTTTCCCTAGAACGTGGAGTACTTAAACTACACTTTTTGGTGTTATCTACCCAACCGTATTGAACTACATCATGGGTGTCAAACCATGTTTCGGCAAGATAAATTATGTCTCTATTTGCATCTCGGTATTCCTTTATTTTACTCAGGTGTTCGTGTCCATGATCAAGGATGCGTGCTGATTCCATAACTACTATTTGTTTGTCGAATTCTTTGTACCTCAACCCGCAATCGAGCAAAACGTTTCGCAAAGTGTCTAATGATTTATAGTTGTAATCTGGATAGTCGCGTAACTTATCCCTAAGCACTTCTAATGTGGGCACCTTCTGTGTATTGTAAAAGCCATACACAAATCGACGAATAACATCTTTGGACGCGCAATCAAGATTTTAAGTTTTTGTCAAACTCTTTTCCGGTTAATAAAATGATCAACTACATCCCCAGGTCTAATAACTCTATAAATTGTAGTACAGCTAAATTTGGTTAATTCACAAATTCTCTTCACAATTTGATCATAGGAAAAATCAATATTTTCTCCTTTTAAACACGAGTAAATATTTAAAATAACGCTTTGAGTTTGAACGTGTAGGTCTTTATTTTCAAATTCCGCTTGTATCAAAATCGTACCTTTCGTTGTCACTACTATCGAAAGGCCTTCAAAATGCCATTATAGACAATTAATTGCAAAAAATCACTCAAGCAGAGAAATAAAACTAACAAATTGTTCAAATATTCACTAGAATTAAGTAAGTTATCACGCTGCCAGGCTGTACTGCACTGCCTCGTACAGATCATACCAATAGTTCATCGTATTTTTTGTTTTATATATTATGGCATTCAAAAACTCTGAACAAGGAGTGGTAAATATAAATCTGTAAAATTCTTGCTCTATCATTCAATATAAAGCGATATATTGACAATACCACGCAAGATCCTCTAGTTCCTAGCTGTTCCAATTGAGTTCAAAAATACTATAACCTCGTTTGATTTCACTACTCTGTTTGCCTCCTGGTAGACGAAACGCTTTCTAATGTACCAATCAAGGCTAGTATTGAGTGTTTTGTTATTCATGGAGAGCATCTGTATCAGTTTAACACCATAGAACCGATCATTCTCTTCCGTTCAAAATTATGTTTATTATTAATTCTTTTTACTAAACAACCTGGTATTAATCTCCGTATATTTAAGAAACCAAATTCAAGACCCTCTGTATTCGTATAATATACACTAGCTATGTCTTTATAGCCCTATAATAAAATGTACCCCTGAAGGCCGTGTGAAAATTGATGTTTAGAAGGTTGCGTCTGCATACATTCAACACCGTACTAATGTAATCCTCATGAATCCGGTTTAACGTTAACCTTAACAGGAACTCATAAGTTAATCTTGAGGTTTAAAGCCAAGTTTGCCCAGACACACACGCCTTGCGGGTATAGCATGTTGTTTTACATCTTATGGTGGGAATGTAAATTTAAGTTAAGACATAATTAAATTGGGAGAAGTCATAGAAATGCCTGCATCACTAATAAACAGGGACTCGATTAAGATAGATTAAAGTTTTCTTCAAAGGAACCGCGGTAAATGGAAGGAGGAACATGAAATTCAGTTTGATGAGTTATTAACCCATTAGTGCGTGAAGCTAAGTTGTGATAAAATTCTCAGAGTAGGAGTGAGAATGGTAATAACTTGTGCAATTAACATTCAAGGAAATAAATCAGCTAAAATTGTTTTAAACGTAATTTTCAAGTGGTTTCATTTTACGGAGTATCTGCTATAGATCCTCATTAAGCATTAAAGCCTATTGAAGAGAGATGTTAAACTTCTGTGGATATTGTATAAATCGGCTGCTCTCGAATAGGGAGGCACAGAGTTTCTAAGGCGATGGCGCTTGATGTTTGACGACATTTTTAGACCACTCTTTTACAAATAGCAGGAAAAATCTGGACGATTCTTATTTTTAGTACATAACTAGAGTAGTTTAAGATATTGAATTTCTAAAGACAATTCGGTGTGAGTATCGCAAACCGTGATAAGAAAATAATGGCCTAAATGAGTTTCTTCCAAATATCTCACGAATGGTAGCAAAAAAGTATAAAAAAAGATCTCAAGGCAACTTCAACATAAAACGCTCCTAAAAATTGATTTTAGTAGCTTATAAAACACTGGAATATCAACACTCAACGTGCGTTTCACTTAAGACGTTAGTATCATCGGGAGATGATTATAATAAAAGAAAATATTTATTTTACGAAAGACATTCGAGGACATTTTTATATACAGGGTGCGCCAAAGTTCTGATTTTGGTCGATTACGGCTGTATTTGAAATGGTGGAAATATATTGTCTATAGATTATTTTCTTGATTTTCAATTCTGAATAACCAGAAAATATGTACAATTATACAGGGTACTCCGTTTTCGTTGTCCGAGCAACAACTTCGTTATTTTAAATGGAACACCCTATATTTTTTTCCTTTATCGAGTTACCCATCTAATTATATTCATAATTCTATTAAGGTGGTAGGTACTTAAAATGAACCGTTTACGATATAAAAAAGATTTTTTGACAAAAAGTGAGGTTTGCGGATAAGTTTTTGAGTACCTCTGATTTCATAGACAAGAGAGTTTTCAAAATTCTGCTTATACTGTTATGTTGAGCATATTAAGGGCTAGTAGGGCAGAAACATTATTAATATT
Source organism: Stenurella melanura (assembly GCA_963583905.1). Lineage (NCBI taxonomy): Eukaryota > Metazoa > Arthropoda > Insecta > Coleoptera > Cerambycidae > Stenurella > Stenurella melanura. The sequence goes on along the minus strand of OY757315.1, from coordinate 39,877,564 downwards.
AATCTTATACAGAGTGCTGAAAAAATTGAGTTTAATGTTTCGCTAATAAAAAAGGCCGTAATTCAATTTTTTCAAATGGGACGTACTATTTTCAGTTCTGTCATCTAATGAAGTGTTAAATTATCTTTCCATTGATATATCATAGTAGGTATTTATCTTTAGGAGTTGCATAGATATTAAGGTTAATTGTCTGGATCAGTCATTTTTCTTGCTGGAACTTCATGAGGTTTGTACTGCACTTCACCAGTTTCGATAAATCTGTCTCTAAGATTACTAAATGCAGGTTCTAAAGGGTGTCTCCTTTCAGGATATCTGGTTTTATAGACTCGGGATGCTAAGAGGCTGTTCCTTGAGCACTCCCCCAGAATAAAAATCATGTCAACCATTTCTTCCCGCGAATAATTCATATTTAATATAATTATATGCAAATGCAACTTCCTGGAACTGTAAAAGCTACTAGTATTTTATTAAAGACAATCAAAACAAAAGCACTTACCGATATAGCAGTAACACAAAACTTTAGAACATCCACAGACACGTGTTTTGACATCTATGTCTCTTCGGTGCGGCTTTTTCTAAAGTTCACAATCAACTGAAATATGTAAGCAAATACTCGTGTTATAACTATCAAAGGATTACCAGAACAGGATATTAAAAATTAAAATTAGATTATAGGAAATTCCCCGTAAAGGGATAATTATCAATATAATTATATGCAAATGCAACTTCCTGGAACTGTAAAAGCTACTAGTATTTTATTAGCTAATAAAATACTAGTAGCTTTTACAGTTCCAGGAAGTTGCATTTGCATATAATTATATTGATAATAAAATATAAAAATAATTAATAAAATACTAGTAGCTTTTACAGTTCCAGGAAGTTGCATTTGCATATAATTATATTGATAATTATCCCTTTACGGGGAATTTCCTATAATCTAATTTTAATTTTTAATATCCTGTTCTGGTAATCCTTTGATAGTTATAACACGAGTATTTGCTTACATATTTCAGTTGATTGTGAACTTTAGAAAAAGCCGCACCGAAGAGACATAGATGTCAAAACACGTGTCTGTGGATGTTCTAAAGTTTTGTGTTACTGCTATATCGGTAAGTGCTTTTGTTTTGATTGTCTTTAATAAAATACTAGTAGCTTTTACAGTTCCAGGAAGTTGCATTTGCATATAATTATATTAAATATGAATTATTCGCGGGAAGAAATGGTTGACATGATTTTTATTCTGGGGGAGTGCTCAAGGAACAGCCTCTTAGCATCCCGAGTCTATAAAACCAGATATCCTGAAAGGAGACACCCTTTAGAACCTGCATTTAGTAATCTTAGAGACAGATTTATCGAAACTGGTGAAGTGCAGTACAAACCTCATGAAGTTCCAGCAAGAAAAATGACTGATCCAGACAATTAACCTTAATATCTATGCAACTCCTAAAGATAAATACCTACTATGATATATCAATGGAAAGATAATTTAACACTTCATTAGATGACAGAACTGAAAATAGTACGTCCCATTTGAAAAAATTGAATTACGGCCTTTTTTATTAGCGAAACATTAAACTCAATTTTTTCAGCACTCTGTATAAGATTAATATTAATAATGTTTCTGCCCTACTAGCCCTTAATATGCTCAACATAACAGTATAAGCAGAATTTTGAAAACTCTCTTGTCTATGAAATCAGAGGTACTCAAAAACTTATCCGCAAACCTCACTTTTTGTCAAAAAATCTTTTTTATATCGTAAACGGTTCATTTTAAGTACCTACCACCTTAATAGAATTATGAATATAATTAGATGGGTAACTCGATAAAGGAAAAAAATATAGGGTGTTCCATTTAAAATAACGAAGTTGTTGCTCGGACAACGAAAACGGAGTACCCTGTATAATTGTACATATTTTCTGGTTATTCAGAATTGAAAATCAAGAAAATAATCTATAGACAATATATTTCCACCATTTCAAATACAGCCGTAATCGACCAAAATCAGAACTTTGGCGCACCCTGTATAGGTTGTCCTTTTTCTCAAGACCCTCGAGGATATCTCACTTAATATCAGTTGTGCCCAAAAATATTCTACCGGGTGTAACATGATCGTGGTATGTTCCCCTTTTCGCCTTTAGTTTTAAAGATAATTGATTGAAATTTGGGATATACTACATATATAATAAGCGGCACTTTTTGACATACAATTGATTATTTTTAACTTCCGGTTTCGGTGGAAGTGACACTAACTTTCGATTTTTAAATGGAAGACCCTATATATTATTGCATTTTTGAATCCAACGATGCCAAATAAGTGACATTTAAACATCTTTTTTTTTTATAATACAATTTTAAGTTTTCCATTTAAGTGTGCCATGATGATTCCGATTGATTCTAAATAACGCGTGTAACGCTGCAAAAATCGAAATCCTGTTAGAAACACTAATTTACGTGATGCATGAGCAAATAAAATTTACCAAAATTGTTTTTGGGGCAAAACCCAATTTTTTCAAATGGAACCATATCGGTACCGGGGTACCATTCATTAGTACTATTAATAAGGAATTTATTCATACGCCGTATTAATAATTGGATAACTCCAGGTATTAAAGTATCATCAGTACACCTAAAAGAATTATTTATATTACAAAAAAATGGTATCATTCATGCGCAACATTATAAAAACTATAAAAGGATTTACAATCAAGTTATAAGGCACGCAAAAAAGATGTATTTTGACAACATAATAAAAAACTCCGCCAATAGATCTAAAACAGTATGGAAAATAATTAACAACTCTGTAAAAAACAACTTCAATAAAAACACCAGCAAAACCGCCGAAATTGAAATCAACAACGAATTAAGTACAGATAAACCGAAAATCTCGAACGAATTTAATTCTTATTTAATAAATTTACCAAAGTCCTTTTACACCTTGCAAAGTAACACAACTGGAAGTCCAACACTAATTAACAATGAAAATTCAATTTACCTAGAACCAGTCTCAATTTCGGAAATGGTTGAAACAATTAATAATTAAAAAAATTCAAATTCAGTAGGCCCTGATGACATTTCTACTAAAATAATAAAGCTCTGTGCCCACCAGTTAGCCGAACCATTAACACATATCATCAGTCAATGTTTCAAGGAGGGTACTTACCCAAGTTTATTAAAATTATCCAAAGTTATTCCCTTTTACAAAAAAGGTGACAGCAGAAAAATTTGTAATTACCGACCCATTGCAATATTATCAGTATTTTCCAAAATATTCGAAAAGGTATTGTCCAAACGCATAAAAATATTTTTAGAATCTGGCAACATTTTATCTCCAAATCAACATGGGTTTAGAGAACATCGGTCAACAATAACATCGTTATTAAGTATTTTGGATTTTATATATAAAAATTTAGATCAGGGACAAAAAGTCATCGCGTTATTCATAGATCTTTCTAAAGCGTTTGACCTCGTGAATCACGACATTCTTTTGAAAAATATTGAATGTTATGGTATACGAGACTTGTGTAATAAACTCCTAAAATCTTACCTAAACAACAGAAAACAGTTTGTAGATTTTCTCGGTGATAAATCTGAGGAACTGCCTGTCGATATTGGCGTACCACAAGGTAGTGTTTTGGGTCCGCTGCTATTTATTCTTTATACAAATGATTTAGATAACTATTTATCCACATTTTATGGTACTTTTGCTGACGACATTACTATTATTGCAAGTGATAAGGAAACACATAATGCTACTAGCAAACTTAATTCAAATCTACTCACGTTATCTCATTATTTCAGCAATAAAAAACTAGTAATAAACCAGGATAAAACTTTTATTATGCAATTTCATCCTACTGGAGAAAAATATACATCGAGTGTATTAATTAAACACAACACTAAATCAATTCAGCAAGTAACATCACACAAAGTTTTAGTAATTCATATAGATCTATCCCTAGATTGGAAGACACATATTGCCTATATATGCAATAATTGCGCAAGTAATTGTTTTGCATTAAAACGATTGCGCCATATCACCAGTTTAGACACTCTTAAGACGTACTATTTTTGTAATTTCGAATTTCGAATTCGATACGGAGTTGTTTTCTGGGGATATTCAGCATCTGCGAGCAGAGTATTTGTATTGCAAAAAAGAGCCATACGTTCCATGTTTGGAATGAATATAGGGAATCTTTTAAAACGTCATTTGTCCAAAATAAAATTTTAACCCTGCCTAGTTTGTACATTTTTGAAATATTAAAATTTGTAAAGAAAAATATAGATAAATTTAATCAACAAAATATATTTCACAACTATTCGACACGTCATGGCTCAGATTTGCAATACGATATGCATAGATTAGAATTATACAAATCTAACCCTTACTATATGGGATCAGTAGTATATAATAAATTAAATGTAAATATAAAAAATATTGTAAATGTAAAAAAATTTTTGTCAACTTTAAAAACATTTCTTGTGGCTAATGCATTTTATTCGGTGGACGATTTTCTAAATCACGTCAATTAATGTATGGTTTGTGTGACATTTGTTAATGATAATTGTAATAATAACGAAATTATTGCTAATAAGTATTTTTTTTTTCGAGTGAATGTCAGATTATAATATATACTGTTCTTTAATGATTATTTACTAATATATTTATTGACTTGTCCTATGTCATTTTATGATCACTTGGATTAATAAATGTATTCTATTCTATTCTATTCTATTCTATTCTATTCTATTCTATTCTATTCTATTCTATTCTATTCTATTCTATTCTATTCTATTCTATTCCATTCTATTCTGTTCTAAAATGTACGATAAATACAAACAAAATTACAGCTAAAAGAAAATAAAAATATACAAGTTTGTTCTAATTAAATGTTAAGAAGTAACTAAGGTGGCTTTGAAAACAATGAAATATTTAGCTTGTCAAACATTTGTTGGTTTAACGGTGTTTTTATTGTGAATTTAAAAACTGTTTAAAATTCTTGTTAATTGTGTTCAAAATGCCGCAAATTTATACAAGAGATGAAAAAGTGGACGTGTTAATTATTTATGGGGAAAGTGAAAAAAATGCAATTGATGCTATGGATCTTTATGGCCGACGGTATCCTGATAGACAATATCCAGCGAAAAATTATTTTAAACGTGTTGAAAACCAATTCCGTAGAGAGCCCAACTATGATCATGAAGAAAACTTCATTATTGACGAAGGAACGGAAAATAATGTTTTGACTCGAATAGAAGTTGATAAGACTGTTTCTTTAGGGCAAGTTGGGTTTGAATTAAACATCAGTCACCAAACAGTAGGTAAGCCGAATTTTCCACAAATACCACTATAAATCTTTTAAATACCAATTACACCAGCATTTGTACGAAAATGATTACAAACGTAGGATGGAATGTTGCAATAGGATTTTGTATAATAACGTGCAGCCAAACAATGCTTTTTTGGGACTGATTTTATTTTCGGACGAGTCAAGGTTTACAAATTTGGGATAATTTAACCGACAAAATACAAAATATTGGTCCCAAGAAAATCAAAATTTATTACGGTAGGGTAACTTTCAAGTGCGGTTCGGTTTCAACGTTTGACTTGGAATAATCGGTAGTAGAATCATTGGTCCAATAATATTTGAAGGACCTCTGACTGGTGCCAGATACTCGAGATTCCAGGAAAATGAGACTGAGGACATTTTAGATGAGTTAGATTTAGGACAGGGAATGTATTTCCAACAAGATGGCGCTCCTCCCCATAATTAAAGGATAGTAATTGATTACCTTCAACGAAGATTCGGAGAAAACGTAATTTCGAGGAATGGTCCTGTAAGGTGGCCCCCAAGGTCATCTGACTTAACACCCCTTGATTTCTTTGTTTGGGGTCATTTAAAAAAATATTGTCTATGCAACCTCCGTTACAACCCCTGAAGACCTGGAGCTACGAGTAAGACGAGCAATTAATAGCATAACGGCCCAGCAATTGGTTCTTCGCGAAACAGCTATGCGAGTTCAGAAGTGCATTGACGTTAATGGACAGCATATTGAACAACTGGTGTAATGTTTTGTGTTAATGTTTTGTATTCCAAAACCACCTTATGTGTAATAAGGTAATTAGAATAAAATTGTATTTTCTTATTTTCTTTTAGCTGTAATTTTGTTTGTATTTATCACACATTTTAATACGACATATGAATAAATTCCTTATTAAAAGTACTAATAAATGGTACTATGATACCTACCGATATGGTACCATTTGAAAAATTGAGTTTTGCCCCAAAACGATTTTAGTGAATTTTATTTGCTCATAGATCACATAATTTAGTGTTTTTAACGGGATTTGGATTTTTGTAGCATTACACGAGTCATTTAGAATAAATCGGAACTATCATGGCACACTTAAATGGAAACTTCCGGCGAAACCGGAAGTGAAAAAAATCAATTGTATGTCAAAAATTGCCGCTTATCATGTATGTAGTATATTTGAATCAATTATCTTCAAAACTAAAGGAGAAAAGGGAGTGTACCATGAATCTGTTACACCCGGTATATATAAAAACTGTGTCGATTTTAATGAGCTACAGACTGATTTAAAGATAATTGACATCCATGGCCTACTACTAATAATAGCAATAACAATATTAAGTGTAAATATCAGATACTGTTAATGAACCCTGTAAAACGCTCCAATCCAAAAAACATAAAACTTTAAGAAAAATTAAATTTCGCCAAAATTTATATAGAAAATTGCCTTAGAGAATTCTCACTTGGCGAAACACCGAAAAACGCTCTGGTCGAAAGTATGATAAAAATAATTTCACTGGAAATGCACTTGAAAATATTTTTTAGACAGCGAGCGACGGAAAACCGCCTTTGGGCACCGTCGTTCGAATACATTTTTCGAAAGTATCCTAAAATTAACTTTTAGGGTACTTTCAAATCGCGAACCACGGAAAACCGCTCCGTCGTTTGAACACTTTTCAAAAGTACCCCGAAATAGTTTCGAAAGTATTCTAAAGTATAGTAACGAAGGATGGAAATTCCAGTTAGGATGTAGCGACCAGCTCTATAAAAAAATGTTGCAAAAAGTTCGTGGGGCGGTGTTTATCATAACAACCCTTACCAGATTTTTTAGTTCTGAAAATGGAGGAGAATGCTCAAAGACCGAACCACTATAACATCCAGTAAAAATATTGTCCTAATTAAAAGTAGAGGAACCGATTGCTCGGAACCCAGAATACCTCATAAAATACCTATGGCGGGTATCGTCATAGGGGTCACTCGAATACGACTCGACGCAAAAAAGGTATCTTTGAGTTCAGTGAAGTTAGTACGTTTTCACGAGCTGGAGAACCATTGTACTAATATATATTAGCTTCTCGAAGGAAATTTATCCTGACGAATGATACAATCGCCTGTCGACGAAATCGTTGAAAATTCAAGGCATAGATTCATTATTAAATTCTCAATGAAAACTGTTATGGACAAAGTTTGAAAATGTCTTTATTTTAAAAATACAGCAGGTCGAAGGTCCAAAATTCAAAATTTTTAAGAACGCGATTTTACGTATTTTCTATCAAAATGATAAATACTTCTAATATATAATTTGCGTTAAGAATATATTACTGATGTACAGTGTAACATAAGAAAATACATTATTCCAATAATCATGTTAAATATGATTTCGGCATTTTAAAGTAAAATTGTCATTCTTATTGCATAATATTTAGAAAACATAGGACACATTCACATCACGTTTCTATAGTAATATAAATAAAGCATAATAATATTATTTGATTCATATGACTTCTTAGTAAAAATGAGTTATTAAAACGTAAAACAAAAATCTGAGTTATATTATGTATATCTTTCAATTATTCAGGATGGCTTATCGAAATAGATTATCATGCTTTATTTGTAATCAACAGTTTAATAAAAAATCGGTAAAGGTATTTACACAGAATTTCCCTCTTTATTGGTACAGGGAGGCCACTCTAAAAAATTATTAATTAAGAATTGACATACAGGAATTATAATCGCAATGTAGTTAGCTCTATTATTACAGAGAAAACATGATAACTTTTTTCCACCATCTACTCTATAGTGGTGTGGGAAAAAATTTTCAATTTCTGTTTAATTTTCAAAATATTTGTTTGTTGAAACAGGTTTAGAATGTAATGAAATGTTTAAATTTTAAAATTGAAAAAAAATGGTTTTTCTATGTAGCGAAGAAATTTTTTTTTCCATGTAGAGGGAAAAAAGTTAACAAAAATATGTTTTTTTAATTTTCAAAACAATGTTTTTTAATGTGTTTAGAATGTCATGAAAGATGGGAAATTTGAAATTTGAGCAAAACGATCTTTTTTTCCATCCATTCTATAAAAAAATTTGAATTTTTTTTTCTATTTAATTTTTAAAAAATAGGTATTTTCTTGAAATATGTTTAGAATATCATGAACCGTGGTTATTTTAAATTTGAGCAAAAGAATATTACCATCATCCATTTTATGCAAAATTTTCAAAATTCAAAGGTTTAGAATATAATGAAATGTTTAAATTTTAAAATTGAAAAAAAAATGTTTTTTCTATATAGCGAAGAAAATGTTGTATGTACTGGGAAAATAGTTAACAAAAATATATTTCTTTAATTTTCAAAACAAAATTTGAGCAAAAAGAAATGTTTTCCATTGTCTATTGCCTTTAGACGGTCCACCCTATATATTTTCCAGTGATAATCCAACCATTTCTTCGGTGGCAGTAGCGTCAGCTACCTACCAGACCGACAGATAGACAGACAGAGAGACCGTCCGACAGACAGACAGACTGACTGAATTGAAAAATCTATATTTTTGTAATCTACATGTTCTGAAACGTGAAAATCCGAAAAAATCTCGGATGGTGATTTCTTCTCGAATACAATACTTCCCTTCGGTATGCGAGGGAAGTAATAAATGAAAAAAAAATACGTACAAGCGCGTTTTTAAAATTTTTAATTTTGGAGCTTCGACCTGCTGTATTTTTTAAGACATTTTGGAACTTTATCCATAAGAGTTTTTATTGAGAATGACCTAAGGATTCTATGTCTTGAATTTGCAACGATTCTGTCGACAAGAAAATTACCCATGCATTGTCCGTTCCAGTGCATAATTTTCAAAAAGCCAACATCATTGTATTAACATGTCTGACTAGGACTCTGAATCGTTTTGTGCAGTGGATTGTTACAATACGCTTCTTCGGAATGTAACATCTTGCCACGAGTGGTGCTGTCTGGACCAGTTGTTTTGAATGGAATTAGCTTAGATATGAATATTTCTATTTTTTGCATTTAAAGCAGTTTACCCTCAATAAATGGAAATATGTTTTGAATTCTACTCTTTTTTGAACCACTAGATCTGACTTGACTCCGATCCCGTCAAGTTGTACATTATTCCGATTACTCACAGAGTTTATTCATAGTTATTATAGTCTAAGAAGTATCTATCAAGTGCTAATTCATAAGATCTGATGAAAAGTGTGCCGCTAGACAACAAAATACGACGGAAGGCAGATTGTAGCAATCGCAGTAAGTATATTCTTCTTCATTTTCACCTTGTGGAGTCATGTTGTAGTTTCGTTAGGTACTTCTTATTCTTTGTGCTTCATCAATAATTTCGTTACTGGTTTTCTCTAGAGAGTATGATGAAACTTTACGTATGTTGCAAATTTGAAACTAAAACTTTAATTTGCAGCCGGTGGCGCCCTACCACCACATTTGTTGATTTAGTAAGGGTCTTATTGAAAATACCTTAACTCCTTATTTTATTACATTACGTAAAGTACCCATAATTCATTACAACTAGACAGACACACTGTATAACGCAGTTTCGATATCTTGTGCATTTGCCTATTTTTGCGTGCTTAATCAAGAATCATGTTAACCTCTTGCTCCAAAATTGTGGTAACACACGGTTCATATGAAATATAATGGCTTACACGCCTCTAGCGTTGACTTTTTCCATGGATATGGACCAATTTCAATAGGGACTATTTTACTATTCCAATTTTCAATTTGATATGAATACTTTAAAATAAATAGAAGTAGATGTTTTTAAAAAATGTGTACTTGCAATATAGTTATTAAAGTAATGGAGAATATCAAGCCAAAACTGTCAATTTGTTATATAATACGAATCATGGCAGATGAGTATCCCAACTAACAATTTGGTATTTTATAATAATGTAGAAATGTTTCTGACACAAATTTTGTAAAACAACATTACTCTTAGAGACACTTTCATAACGTTTCACAGCAGCTATAAATGCAAAATTGGCACATTTTATAACATATTCGCTGTTGATATTTTGTAATGCCTATTGGAACCATTACAAAATAATTATATAAACATTTCCGCAGGTCTTATGAAAATTTAGTACCATCACTACATAAGAGTTTTATTAAAGATATTGTCTATCATTGTTTATTTGTGGCATACTCAGATTTTCTTACTTTTTATTGGATATTTTGCCACTGAAAAATATTTAAAAATTTTAATGAAAAAACCTCTGCGCCAAACGGATCAGACAGAGGTTGGTTCTTAAAAACTTGATTATCACAACATACCTCACGCCTAAAAATATATAAACCAGAACAATGTTATAAACTAAGAAATGGAAATGGAAGCTAAATTCGTTTCGGAAGACTATCTACTACTACTACTACTATCTACTTCCGTTCTAAAAACTTTTTGACCGTCAACCATCACAGTTCGTTTTTTATGTATTTCCATAGTCACGTGAGATATTAAATTATATTTATCATATTTTTACTTACTTCGTCTCTAATTCTTAAATATTTTTCAGTGACAGAATACCCAATAAAAAGTAAGAAAAGTTTTATTAAAGCTTCATTTAATTGCACTGTAATACACACTTCACTGTTTGTCAAATTACTGATATAAGATAACTAAACAACTGTTTTATAAGAGCTTTTAAATAGTCATTATTTAACAAAATGCTACTTTATACACACTAATAAAATAAAATAATCTCTTAAATGTATCCCAAAAGCTACCAAAAGTATTTTTTACACTAAAAGCATATGGCATTGTGATTTAATATTAGGTACCTAGTAACCTATAATAATTATTTAAGAGACTTGCTTTAGCCTACAACGACTGCAATTTTTGGTGCAGAGGAAATTTTACTGTGAACTATGGCCGTGTTGTTAATACATTTTTAACGCGCCCCACATTTATTGATGATTTACAATAATTTTTGAAATTTGATAATTATGGATTTTAATTCTAAGAAACATTTGATATTTTAAATTTTCATATCTTGTCATATTTACCATTACAAACTCTGGCCTTCTAAGATGGCTTCCCTCTATAAAATACTTTTGTTTAATAGCAATCATCTCAGGATATTTAAGCTATTATATGATTTCTATAAAACATCGCCTTATTGTAACTTTTGCATGAATTTTATAAAATGTGTCACTCACTTTCGCAATACTTTTGCGGTTCTTATGATAAATCTGTAATGGCTGAGTTGTAAATGTAATCAAGGAAACAAAATTGGTTCATTTTGCATAAAAATAATTTAGAAATTAGTGGCAGTAAATGACCTTATCTATAGAGCTGTTTATTCATTACCTGAAACATGTAGTTACTTTTACTAGTGAAAGCATCACTACTTTGGCATATGCGTCATATGCATCATGTTTCATTATACAGCAGTATAGACTGTGTCTTATTGCCAAAACGCTGTTCATACATGTACCTAATATTTTTATAACTATTTTTTAAGTTTCTGCATTGTCCTGTATCTGATGCTTTTAGTTTCGTCTTTAAATGATTAATAGAATAAATTGTTTATAAACTTGTATAACTACTATAATTGTAACAGATTTTCATTAAAAGACAGACTTTAAATAAAGTCATAAATATGACTAAATATGAATACACAGCTAACGCAGGAAATCGATTTTCACAAATATGTCTTATTGTATTGTTAGCCACCACATTTTTATGCTCAAGTAAAAAAAATTGTTCTGTAATGACTTTAAATATGACAGCAAATACAATGCTATGTAATAATTATGTAACATACTCTGGAACAACAATTTATTCTTAAAAGCAAACTTGTCATAAATAGACCTTTAATATAACTAAGACGACAGGTAATAACTATAAAATAATTCCAATGTATATTTATAACAGTGCTAAAAATGCAGCTCAACGTTACTAAACAATCTTTATAAAATAAGATAGTTTTATAAACTTAAATATTTTAAGATATTTTACAATTTTGCTGTGGAAACGTTTTAACGATAAATTTATAAAATAGTTTAGTTGCAGATAATAAAATAGTATTTTTTTAAGTTCTAACATAATCAATTAGCAGTTAGAAGCATTAATAAAACAACAATAAAACAAGTAATCGTAGAACATTTAAATTAAATTAAAAACTAATTTGTTGGTGGGGATGTCACCCTCACCTCATTTTACATTAATATTGAATTATTCCTTATAATGTATCACGACTCTGTTCGAACAAATATTTTTTCTTATGTGCTTTTATCCAATAATTTTAATATTTTCACTTGAGATTAATTAATTTATTAACCAGCGTCAACTCCGAGAGGAGAAATTGTAATGTTAGGTCATACCTAGTTAGATTTTGCCAATTATCCATGTAGACTTAAAACTGATTACAAAAATTCTGTTTGCTTTTTATTTGGGAACTTTTCTGTGCGCCCCGCGGCTTAGTTAAACAAATCAGTTCATTTGGAACGCCTCAAGGTTATCTTTAATTGTATGCCAGTCTGGATCTTTCTCCTTCATCTACCAATTTAAAAGTGTAATTTTGCTTACGTATCTCTAAAGCCAGTTAAAATTTTCTGTTTTCTTCTTGTTGGAAACTATTTAGCAGTAATAGTTTCAGGAACATTAAATTCTGTATCTAAACATTGGCGTACTAGAAGACAAATTAGAACCGAAGACGGTTGTATTTTTGATATACCATTGACAGTGATTTTTTACAAACATAATAGTGAAAATTTCACACATCACTTTCTTAGCCAATCAGAAGTTTGTTCTTGATTCCATTACCATGGCAACCCAAAAAATTTTAGGGAATTTTTATCCTCCCTGAGTGAAATTAATAAGTAGATATTTTCTGTCAAATTTGACATTTGCTTTGACATAAAAATACATATTTATGTGTGAAATATTCTTACCGAATATCCCACGAGCTTAAACTAATATCAGCAAATTGTCCCTCGTTCATGAATATTTTAAGAAAATTTTCAAAATATTCATCACCTCGAAAAATTTTCCGGAAATAATTTAAGCACTAGGGATATTATAAATGACAATTTTGAATTTTCCCATTTATATAGAAATACTACTTGCAACAAAATGTCACAACGACTATTTCTTCATTGCCTTGCTAGTCATTTCTTGAGATCATTATAAATGTAATTTTCAGTTGTAAAATAGCCAGATAGGCAGACATTGGCGCAATATGTCATGTTTTATGTCTTGAAATGTTTTACATAAATACCCCTTGTGGTCTTAAACTCTATCTATAGTTTTATCTCGAACTTGATCAAAGTTGTATAACTCATGTACTTTATAATATTAAAAAGTTTATAAAATAACATATAAGCTCTTAGCCTATTTCAATTTTCCTAGTTATATATTTTAATTTATGAAGTATTACTATAGCTACACTATTATAACTTAACTAAGTCGAAGACACTTAAGGTTAAAATAACACGTAAAAGTAGTATAGCCCATACAGGAACACGTTATACACGAATTTTAACGGCTTAAAGTCGTAGTTATAAAACAATTACCGCTGAGGAACATATTAAATTATTATAAGTTTAGGCACAACTCGCGTAAAGCTATATATAAATGGAAGGCAAACATACTCTCCCTGGGAAGATGTACGTACGATAATAATCCATCAAAAAGTATCAATACGTTAATAGTAGTATAAACCATGCATTATCGTTTATAGTACTTATTCACCTTTCGGAGAGTGCTTAACTTACTTTTAAACCTCTTAAATTAAAGATAAGGATAAAAATTTAGGAAAAATTGTTACAGGGCACCCAGATAAAATGGCAATATGTAAAAAAAATAACTTTAGAGGCTGATGTATCAGCAGTACAGCAGGGTAGGGTGGTCACCCTGTGCTCTGAACAAAATTTTTATGTTTTACGTGCAGTCTTCTCCCTGCATTTAATTAGTGGCGAAAGAGGCTCACACAGCCGACTAGACAAGTCCCTGGGGAGTGGATTCGACAAATTGGAGTTTGGATGTATGCTGGTGAAAACAAATACGCGTCTTAATATAACAGATTTGATGATTATATATTAGGCATTATTAGGTACGCTTACAGCCAAATCCCACAGAAATACCATTACACACAATCGGTATACTTATCTAAGTATACCGATTGTGTGTAATGGTGTGTGGCCCACACTTAACCTAACACAAAATATACGACAACTTAAAACTAATAAATTCTTAACTAATAATAGGCAAAATATGACCCTCAAAATACACTGGCTTAGATAATTACATTAAAATACTGCATAATAACGTAAAATGAACAAAATAATGTGAACTAGATACGTGACGATAGATTAAATTGACTAACGTTAAAAAGTTGCAAGCGTGCTGTTCAAAACTACTAAACTACTAAACTAAAATTTAATTGGTCATGTGCAAAATATGTATTGATAATTTAAATTTAACGTGTAAAATATTAGGTGCAATATGTGGAAAAACCTGTAGCTAGGTGGGTCGAATGACAGCAATTTATTACCGAAAGAAAACTGACGGGCTCTCTATGCCTCACGTAGAAGGTGCGATGTGATATCAGGTCCCTCGTTAGGCTATTTAAAGACGCTTACCTCTAGCAGGTTTCACAATGTAACCACTAGGCCTACCAGGGGAGCGTAGCTTCCAATGGAACCAGACAGGAGAGTCTCACCGGTACCACACAGGATTCCAAATTCAACGAACAGCTTGCCAACCAAGTTTCAGCAAACCCAAAGTTCACATGCAGATGTACAAATATGCAACAGGTAAGATGTGGGGTCAAACATACATGATGCGATACCAGTAAAAGTCCAAGATAAAATTAAGGTAAAGGTAGAAGTGAAAATGAAACTAAAACGAACAAAAGAACAAAAAGAACAAAAAGCCCTGCAATAAAGAAATAACGAGTATTACAAATCTATTTTCTAAAGAGATTTCAGAGGCATACCTTAGATGTTGAGCGGGCTGACAGAATTCCTTTGCCATGTGCTTCCAGGAAGTTGATTTATCCGGAAAATTCCGTAGCAGTACTTCCCAACAGAAAATAATAAAATTATCAAAATAAAATACTGCTAAATTTGTCACTACAGCACCATATCGCATTAAAGGAGCAAATTCACAAAATGCTATCCACGTGCTCAGTGACACAACTTATCTTCGGCGGGCAAACGGAAAAGATCCCCAAAAATGTCCAAGACGGAAACCTTTGTCAAAATCCGATAATGATTAAAACTCTGTCCATGGGTACGTTCCGAATGAACACTATACAACATAACCCACAAATCTGATAAATCTCCCTTAATGACATCTATATTCCACACATAATACAGTATTTCGTAATTCCATTAACAAAACAATAAGTTTAATTGACAATAACGGTCTTGAAAAGGTTATAATCGAGACGTTCGAAACTCGCTACCTGGGAAATTAGGTACAGTTACTGTGCGTTGCTAGCAACGCGTTGCCAGGACCAGCAACACTATGCGTGGCTCACATGGAGCACGAACGGTAGGCAACTAGTTATACGATATATAGACTCGACTAAACCGATAACATATTACGATATTCAAATTTAATTGTATAGATACGAAAATAGACTGTAACAAAATATATATCAATAAACACATTAATCGTAATAATAATTCTTGCTTCATTCACTGGTGAATACAGTGTACTAAATATAATAATACTAATAATTTATTTTTCTTAAATGACAATAACAATTGTATTTGCCTAGTCAATAAATTAATAGACAACACAAGTAAAAAATACATAACTAAATTAAAGACTAGACTTTACATAGTCGAGTATATTATTAAAAATTTGGGTACCATTAATTAATGGAGCCGGCTGTATAGATTTCCTATGAATAAGATACATGAAAATCTTTATGTGAGTGAGTAAGTACTACCACGGACATACAGGGAGCCACTTTTCATTTTTGCAAATTTTGCCCGCGTCATGGAATTCTGACGTCACTTCCGGTCACGATTTTTTGTGTCATCGAATACATGAATAATACTTACGTCAAAATGTAGGTTTTGAGGTATACAATGAGACTGTAGTGGGCTGCCAGGCTTAATTTACCCGCAACCCTGAGACATCCTCGATTAAAGTATTCTTTTTCTGTTTTCTTAAATCATCGAATACATGAATTATTATTTTTTTAAGTTAAAGTGTAAGCCTTCTAGTTATTAAAAAAAATAGGCTGCCTCTTCTTATTTGCCCGCATCCTCCCATTTTGACGTCACTTCCGGTAAAATTCCATGACGTGGGGAAAATTTGCAAAAATGAAAAGTGGCTCCCTGTATATCTATGGTAGTACTTACTCACTCATACAAAATCGTTCATGTATCTTATTCATAGGAAATCTATACAGCGGGCTCTCTACCTATTATAGTGCAGTAGAAAAAGGACATTGATGTGCATAGTTTTGTAACAGCAATTTTATGATTTCATACCTTTTGGGATATCACCAGGAGTATATATATCTGAGTTTTAAACTTTCAGGACCTACTGCGTTTTTTTATAAACAATTTTTTTGTTTGAACAGTGTTTTCTTAGGTAAAAAGGTGAATATCTCCGGTTTTAGAGGTTCGATCCGAACAAGCAAAAATCAGAAACCTTCGCAATTAAAATTCCAACAAATCTGCGTTGGTTTTGGGTCATTTGAGTACGTACATAACGTACAAATTAGAATAAACTGGCTGAAATGTGTTTTTTTTTTCATTGTAACGCCCAGGGACGTCAAGAGTTCCGATTGGTTACACACTTGCAGAAAATATACCTTGCGTTGAATACAAAACACGCTGTAATTTTGGTGCCAAAATATTGAATTTGGTGGACATAAATGAACTTGTTATGTGAAATTTGAATTGCCCGCCATTTTGTGCCATTAAGTCCAAAATGAATCGTTTTTATTTCAAAAGATTAAAAAAAAACAGTAATATTGGCCACTTTTTTTGGCATTTATTTAAGAACCAAATGACAACAAATGTATTTTTTCGGAAATTTTGAAAACATTTTTATCAGAAAAGAAAGAGAGCGAGAACTTTAATTTAAGAAAAAAGAAGTTAATCTTCGTCTACCTGAAATGGCCAAAAATATCAATTTTTTGTTATTTGGCTTATAAATAAATGCCAAGAAGGTAGCCGAAATAAATTTAAAAAAATATATTTAATGCCACCGGAAAGCTGGCGTCCAGATCGACATTTTTAAAATGATCCATTTTGGACTTAATGGCACAAAATGGCGAGCAATTCAAATTTCAGATAACAGATTCATGTGCGTCCACGCGGTTCAATATTTGAGCACCAAAATTTCAGGGTGTTTTTTTTTAACAAATGGTATGTTTTTACAGAGTTTGAAGCCGATCGGAACTCTTGACGTCCCTGGGCGTTAAACTGAAAAAAAAACGCTTTTTACCCGGTTTATTCTAATTTGTACGTTATGTACGTACTCAAACTACCCAAAACCAACGCATATTTGTTGGAATTTTAATTGCAGAGGTCTTAGGTTTTTTGTTTGTCCCGATCGGACCTCTAGAACTGGAGATATTCACCTCTTTACCCAAAAGAACACTGTTCAAAAAACAAAATTGTTTATAAAACAAAACGCAATAGGCTTTGGAAGTTCAAAACTCAGATATATACCTACTCCTGGTGATACCCCAGAAGGTATAAAATCATAAAATTTCTGTTACAAAACTATGCATTTCTTATAATAGTTTGGGTCTGCACTATTAGGAGAAGGTGAGTTTCCGGTGATTTTATATTTTGTAAAAGGCACGTGTAGGTTCTAAATCATTCGGCTGGGTGTCAACAACATAAATGTCTTTATTAAGCTTAAGTTATTTTGATAGAAAATACAACAGATGCTTCTGAATTATATTAACGTAAGAGTCTATATCATAATTTCCTTATAATTCATAATATATATTTTACATGTGTGGGTATTACGAATATTTCCAATACAATGGAAAATACATTCTTGTGTCGTAAAGACGTCCTTGACTATGGTGGAGCTGTCCCACAAGCACACACTCATTACCTGAATTCGTCCTAGGAGTAATATAAAATTAATAATCGATCTTTATGCAAAACTAATCGTATATTTATAAACGTATACGTAATAGAATTTAGTACGGAAATCAGATGTGTGTACATTGCTATATCCATCTTAAGCATTCATTCATATACACACCAAAGAAAGATCAGTAGACACCGAAAAATACCAGGAAACTATCTTGAGGCAACTAACAAACCTTTAATTACAATTACACTATATGTATTTAAATAAATCAACCAATAGGGAATGTAGACCATATTTGAGAGCCGAAGGCGAAGTTAAGAAGATCGCCTTAAGAAAGTGGAAAATATCAACGTAAAACGAAACAAATTTGCTATAGTAGATTAAGTTCACGCAGACTGTAGTACCAGTGGCAATAATGTCACTGGATAATAGGAACGAAAAATGAGATTTTAAATTTTTTTTCGAGAATTATTACCACATAGTTATTAAAAGGTGCATTTGTTTGTTACTAATAACTGTGCAAAAGTTGAAAACTGTACTTTGTTATTTTCATCTTCCTCAATGAGTTCAAAATTTTACAAAAAACTTTTTTTTACCATTTATTTTTTCTTACTTATTTTTCTATCCTTTGGATATTGGTTGTCATAGTCGCCAAGAAGTGCATTAATGTACCACAAATCACTGTGCCACATTTTTAAGTGATATTATCCACACTTCAGGTTCCTCAATGAAGTCAAAATATGCACTTCTAAGCAATTTTTTCTAAAGGTATTACTAATTTATGTGCATGACAATTTCTTTCGAAAGTACCACTAATGGTCTGCCAGCATGACAATTTTTTTCAAAAGTACAACGAAGATCTACATTGTGTCGAAATTGTTTCGAAAGTACCATGAAATTATTTTCGAAAGTACCACGAATATTTTGCATGACAATTTTTCTCGAAAGTACAACGAAAATCTACATTATGACCGAAATGGTTTCGAAAGTGCCACGAAATTATTTTCGAAAGTACCACGAATAACTTGTGTGCATGAAAAATCTTCTTTTTCGAAAGTGCAACGAAAATCTACACCGAAATTATTTTCGAAAGTACCACGAATGGTTTGTCGGCATGACAAATTTTTTTCGAACGTAACACGAAATTATTTTCGAAAGTACGCCGAATGTTTTGTCAGCATGACAATTTTTTTTCGAATGTACAACGAAAATCTACATGAAATAATTTTCGTAAATACCAAGAATATTATGTGCATAACAATTTCTTTCAAAAGTACAACGAAAATCTACACCGAAATAATTTTCGAAAGTACCACGAATGGTTTGTCAGCATGACAATTTTTTTCGAAAGTACAACTACATTATGCCGAAATTGTTTCGAAAGTACCACGAAATTATGTTCGACGTATCACGAATATTTTGCATGACAAGTTTTTTCGAAAGTACAACGAAAATCTACATTATTCCGAAATGGTTTCGAAAATCCCATGAAATTATTTTCGAAAGTACCACGAATATTGAGTGTGTGCATGACATTTTTTTTTTCGAAAGTACAACGAAAATTGACCGAAATTATTTTCGAAAGTACCACGAATGTTTTGTCAGATTGACAATTTTTTTTCGAAAGTACAACGAGAATCTACACGAAATAATTTTCGAAAGTACCACGAAAATTTTGTGAGCACGAATATTTTTTTCGAAAGTACAACGAAAATCTACATTGTACTGAAACTGTTTCGAAAGTATCACGAAATTATTTTCGAAAGTACCCCGAAATTATCTTAGAACGTACCACGAATATTTTGTATGTATAACAATTTTCTTTTCGAAAGTATAACGAAAATCTAGATTATCCCGAAATGGTTTCGAAAGTACCACGAAATTATTTTCGAAAGTACAGCGAAAATCTACATTATGCCGAAATTGTTTCGAAAGTACCACGAATATTGTGTGTGCATGACAATTTTTTTTTTATCGAAAATACAACGAAAATCTACATTGTCGAAATTGTTTCGAAAGTACCACGAATATTTTGCATTACAATTTTTTTCGAAAGTACAACCAAAATCAACAAATGCCGAAATTGTTGTACCACGAAATTATTCTCGAAAGTACCACAAATATTTTCCTTTCGAAAGTACAACAAAAATCTACATCGAAATTATTTTCGGAAATACCACGAATGTTTTGTCAGCTTGACAATTTTTTTTCGACAGTACAACGAGAATCTACACGAAATATGTTTCGAAATTGCCACGAATGTTTTGTGTGCGTGACAATTTTTTCCGAAAGTAGAACGAAAATCTACATTGTGCCGAAATTGTTTCGAAAGTACCACGAAATTATCTTCAAAAGTACCACGAATATTTCGTGTGCATAACAATTTTCTTTTCGAAAGTACAACGAAAATCTACATCGAAATTATTTTCGAAAGTACCACGAATGGTTTGTCGGCATGACAATTTTTTTTCGAAGGTACCGCGAAATCATTTTCGAAAGTACCCCGAATGTTTTGTCAGCATGACAATTTTTTTTTCGAAAGGACAACGAAAATCTACATTATGGCCGAAATGGTTTCGAAAGTACCACGAAATTATTTTCGAAAGTACCCTGAATGTTTTGTCAGCATGACAATTTTTTTTCAAAAGTACAACGAAAATCTACACGAAATAATTTTCGTAAGTACCACGAATATTATGTGCATGACCATTTCTTTCGAAAGTACAACGAAAATCTACACCGAAATTATTTTCGAAAGTACCACGAATGGTTTGTCAGCATGACAATTTTTTTAGAAAGTACAACGAAGATCTACATTGTGTCGAAATTGTTTCGAAAGTACCACGAAATTATTTTCGAAAGTACCACGAATATTTTGCATGACAATTTTTTTCGAAAGTACAACGAAAATCTACATTATGGCCGAAATGGTTTCGAAAGTACCACGAAATTATTTTCGAAAGTTCCACGAATAATTTGTGTGTGTCAATTTTTTTTTTGAAAGTACAATGAAAATCGACCGAAACTATTTTCCAAAGTACCACGAATATTTTGCATGACAATATTTTTTCGATAGTACAACGAGAATCGACACGAAATAATCTTCGAAAGTACCACGAATATTTTGTGTGCGTGACAATTTTTTTCGAAAGTAGAACGAAAATCTATATTTTGCCGAAATTGTTTCGAAAGTACCACGAAATTATATTAAAAAGTACCACGAAATGATCTTCTAAAGTACCACGAATATTTCGCGTGCATAACAATTTTCTTTTCGATAGTACAACGAAAATCTACACGAAATAATTTTTGTAAGTACCACGAATATTATGTGTGCATGACAATTTTTTTCGAAAGTACAACGAAAATCTACATTGTACCGAAATTGTTTAGAAAGTACCAGGAAATTATTTTCGAAAGTACCACGAAATTATCTTCGAAAGTACCACGAATATTTTGTGTCCATAACAATTTTCTTTTCGAAAGTGCAAAGAAAATCTTCGAAATTATTTTCGAAAGTACCACGAATATTTTGTCAGCATGACATTTTTTTCGAAAGTACAACGAAAATCTGCACGAAATAATTTTCGAAAGTACCACGAATATTATGTGTGCATGACAATTTTTTTCGAAAGTACAACGAAACTTTACATCGAAATTATTTTCGGAAGTACCGCGAGAGGTTTGTCAGCATGACAATTTTTTTCAAAAGTACAACAAAAATCTACATCAAAATTATTTTCGAAAGTACCACGAATGGTTTGTCAGCATGACAATTTTTTTTCGAAAGTACAACGAAACTCTACATCGAAATTATTTTCGAAAGTACCACAAGAGGTTTGTCAACATAACAATTTTTTTCAAAAGTACAACAAAAATCTACATCGAAATTATTTTCGAAGGTAGCACGAACGTTTTGTCAGCATGACAACTTATTTTCGAAAGTACAAAGAAAATCTACATTGTGAGGAAATTGTTTCACTACGTGAATGTGGAAGAAAAATGAAGTTTCTAGCTTGCTCTACTTATTTTCCCTAGTCACAACCTACCACCTCCCACCACATCTCAATCAGATGTCATTGCAATACATAGGTGTTACGTGTACTAACTTTCAAGTGAGTATCTCAATTTTATGTAATCAATCCCTTTAATAATGGAGTGGAGGTGGTGGGTTTGAACAATATTAGAAAGAAATCTGATAGTATATACACCAAATCATAAGTTTCTGTACTCTTACCGACTTGCTTTGTTTATTTTTCCCTGTTTACTTCTACTTACAACTACTCCTTCAACGAAATCATGTCAAAACATAATCTAGTGCCAGATATCGTTATAATACATACGTGTACAGAATTTCAAGTGAAAATTTCAATTTAATTTTATCAACTCTATTAATAAGGGAGTGGGGGTGGTGGGAGGATGAAAAATATTATTTAAAAAATCTGAGGTCTTCGCTTCTAGTATATACACCAAATCCCATATTTCTGTACCCTTACCAGCTTGCTTTAGTTATTCTTCCCCTATTTATCCCTATTTAATCCCCAACACTTCAACGGAATCATCTCAAGATATAATTTAGTGCCAGATGTCGTTATAATATATACGTGTATCAAAGTGAATATTTCAATTTTATTTTATCAACCCCTTTAATAATGAAGTAGGGGTCGTGGGGGTTGAAAAATATTATAAAAAAATCTGATACCTTGGCTTCTAGTACATACACCGAATTTCAAGTTTTTGTACTTTTACCAGCTTGCTTCATTTATTTTCCCGCATTTACCGCTATCTTACCCCCAACCCTTCAACGGAATAATCCCAAAATATAATCTATTTCCTGATGTCAGTATAATATATACGTATACCGAATTTCAAGTGAATATCTCAATTTTATTTTATCAACCCCTTTAATAATGGAGTGGTGGGGGGATGGAAAATATTTTAAAAAATTTTGAGGCCTTGACTTCTAGTACATATACTAAATTTCAAGTGTCTGTGCTCTTACCAACTTGCTTTGCTTATTTTCCCCTATTTCCACCTATTTACCCCTATTTACCCCCAATCCTTTACCGGATATGTTCAAAAAACAATCCTGTTCCAGATCTCGTTATATTATATACGTGTACCAAATTTCAAGTAAATGTCTTAAACCATTCCGAACAAAACGTGCGGTCAAAAAAAAGTTACAGACACACCTACAGACAGACAGAAATTTTTCTTTCCCTCAAATTTAAAATCTCGACGTTCCATGACATTTTAAACCTATTTCAAGAAAAAAAATGTTTGAAAGTTTTTTTACGATAATTATACTCCCAATCCATTACGTGGATGTGGAAGTAAAACCTGAGGCCATCACTTCTAGTATATACACCAAATCCCAAATTTCTATACTCTTACCAGCTTGCTTTACTTATTTTCCCCTATCTACCACTATTTAACCCCCAACCCTTCAACGGAATCGTCTCAAAATATAATCTAGTTCCAGATGTCATAAGTGTACCAAATTTCAAGTGAATATTTCCATTTTATTTCATCAACCCCTTTAATAATGGAGTAGGGGTGATGGGGGGTTGAAAAATATTATAAAAAAATCTGAGACCTTGGTTTCTAGTACATACACCGAATTTCAAGTTTCTGTACTCTTACTAGCTTGCTTTACCTTTTTACCCTATTTATCCCTATTCAACCCCAACCCTTCAACGAAATCATTTTAAAATATAATCTAGTTCCAGATGTCGTTATAGTACATACGTGTACCAAATTTCAAATGAATATCCCGATTTTATTTTATCAACCCCTTTAATAATGGAGTAGGGGTGGTGGGGGCGTTGAAAAATATTGTAAAAAAAATTGAGGCTTTGGCTTCTAGTACATACACCGAATTTGAAGTTTCTGTATTCGTACCAGCTTGCTTTACTTATTTTCCCCTATTAACCCCTATTTAACCCCCAACCCTTCAACGGAATCATCTCAAAATATAATCCAGTTAGAGATGCCGTTATTATACATACGTGTACCAAATTTCAAATGAGTATGCCAATTTTAACCCCTTTAATAATGGACTAGGGGTAGTGGGGGGTTGAAAAATATTATAAAAATATCTGAGGCCTTGGCTTGTAGTACATACATCAAATTTAAAGTTTCTGTACTCTTACCAGCTTGCTTTACATATTTCCCCATATTTACCGCTATTTACTCCCCAACCCTTCACCGGATATCTTCAAAAAACAATCCAGTTCCAGATCTCGTTATAATATATACGTGTACAAAATTTCAAGTCAATGTCTTAAACCGTTCCGGAGAAAGTTTGCGGACAAAAAAAGTTACAGACAGACAGACCGACAGACAGAAATTTTTTTTCCCTCAAATTTAAAATCTCGACGTTTCATGACATTTTAAACCTATTTCAAGAAAAAAAAAATTTTTTTACGATTACTATACTTCCAATCCACTACGTGGATGTGGAAGTAAAATAAATGCATATAAATCTTTTCTATATGCACTATGGGCCGCTAGAGTTATATATAAGTTAAAACATTGACAATTGGAGATTACTAATAGTTCAGAAAAACAGTTAAAGACAAACTACTTGTAATACGTTGATGGAACTACTTATAGTGCACTAAAATTTTTATCGAGGCTAAGTTTACTGTAAAACATGTGTTGGATAGTTCTTAAAAATTCATGCGTTCCGTAGAAACACAATTTTTAAAAACAATTCCTAAAAATCTCGACGTTTCATGACATTCTAAACCCATTTCAAGAAAAAAAATTTGAATTTTTTTTTACGATTACTATACTTCCAATCCACTACGTGGATGTGGAAGTATAATATTTTTTTTGTGACTTAAGAAGTAAAGAGAGCTTTAGCATCTGCCCATAATATGGTTTAGTATATGTAAATTGTTTTTATAAAACATTTCTATTAGATACAAATTAATTTTTTTTTGTTCAATTTGGGATATTCCCAATATGGCTGACCGTTATATTCCTCGACGACTGGAAATAAGATGACATAGTGAATACAGTATTCACTATGTAGTACTCTTGATAAAGGCCTTATAAGCCGAAACATATGTAGAGTATTTATAATATATTGATTGATTCATCTAAAAGCAGTGTTTAATTTATTAACAAATCTTTTCATGTTTAAGACTGATTTATCGCAGATGTTTGTTTGCCTCATTTAAACTCTAGCAGGCAGTTGGTTTTATGAAGGTTCGACTTAAAACTTAGTGATTTCAAAGCATATTAGATTTGTAGCCCAGCATTAAAAACCATCTCAAATTAGTTTTATAAAGGAATGATAAAACCACAACATTTGCTTAATCTCTATAAAACTTGATCCTCCAAACTTGAACATAACAGCTATAAAGTTTTATTGAAAACTTGACAAATACCTCGATATGTCAATCATAAGCCTATACATACTAAAAGATAATTTAGTTTTAATGTAAGTTCTTGAAGGCCTTTTAAAACTTTCTTTAAGGCAAAACTATCTTTAAGTGCATTTGCAATTTAATAAATCTGGCACAAATCAGTGGTTTATGAGGTGGCAATTATAAAACACTGATAAAACCTAAATAAATTTAAATAGCATTGAAATTGTTTTTTTCCTTCTTCAATTCTTTGGGAATTTCACTGCCACATGTATGTTTTCTTTCTAAGCGGTGCTAGCGGAATCTACAAAATATATCACAATTAACCAGTATGTTACTGGTAAAAAAACCTCTACGCCCGTGACGTTTACGTCAAAGGATCAGTTAGGTTGGTTTTGATAAATAAACAACACAAATAAGTATAAAAACTTGAAATTAAATATTTCGCCGACGTTTCGGAAATCTAATCTGTTTCCTTTCTCAAGGCTTTTTTAAAAAAATCTTTTTTTAAAAATCTTTTTTGCTGTGTATGACAAATACACAGCTCTAAGAATGTTTGTTATATTCAATATCCATAGATACTTACTATTTACATAGAACTGTTGATATAGTTAACAGTTTTTTAGTTTCTATACAATGTTAAGTTTGTAAAGTTCTTCTTTTAACATTGGCAGCCAAGTTGTACAGACATCTACGGAACAATTCGACACGCAATTATCCTCATTCAATAATATTATCGCGGATTCTTTTATTTTTCTTTTTTTGCTATCTGCCTCTTTTGTTAAAATTTTTGCCGAGTCCCAGTTTATTCTATGTCCGTTCTCCCACGCGTGTTCGCAGATCTTGGACCTCTGAATGAGGATAATTGCGTATCGAATTGTTCCGTAGATGTCTGTACAACTTGGCTGCCAATGTTAAAAGAAGAACTTCACAAACTTAACATTGTATAGAAACTAAAAAACTAACTATATCAACAGTTCTATGTAAATAGTAAGTATCTATGGATATTGAATATAACAAACATTCTTAGAGCTGTGTATTTGTCATACACAGCAAAAAAGATTTTAAAAAAAAGATTTTTTAAAAAAAGCCTTGAGAAAGGAAACAGATTAGATTTCCGAAACGTCGGCGAAATATTTAATTTCAAGTTTTTATACTTATTTGTGTTGTTTATTTATCAAAACCAACCTTTAACTGATCCTTTGACGTAAACGTCACGGGCGTAGAGGTTTTTTTACCAGTAACATACTGGTTAATTGTGATATATTTTGTAGATTCCGCTAGCACCGCTTAGAAAGAAAACATACATGTGGCAGTGAAATTCCCAAAGAATTGAAGAAGGAAAAAAATTAAGATAATGCCACAAATAACATTTAGACAATATTGAAATTGTTATTTGGGCGTGTATGATATTCATAACATTGTTTGATCATTTGTTTGATCAAAAAACAGTAGCAAGATAAAGAGGAATCATCAATATTTTAATAACAAATAATACATGTTTTCTCTTGGTTTGTTAATTTATGTTAGTAAAGGATAATGAGAATAAAACTACTTTTTTTAAACATCTTTAGATTATGTCAAATCTATTGATGATATTCGTCGACTGTAGCGTTCAGTATTTTATTGTTTGTGATAACAGTTTATTGTCAATATCACATTGAAGCCTTGCAATTAGGAAACACCAAACACCAACAGAACTAGCTAGTTTTTAGTTCTCTGTTCCAAAACTGACAAAACGGAATACCTACGGAATCACCTGGGTATTTGTACATCCGACCTCTTGACACAGGCATTTTTCTTAGCGACTGCGACTGCTCGACGTATAAAGTTGATATTTGGCACAGTTGTAGGAAAAATACTTAAAAATCGCTTTCTCCCTGCCTTATTTTCAAAATTATGGTTCCCTATATTAGCAATATACACACCGGTAGTTCAAAAATATGTAACTTTTATATAAATCGTTCGAATGAACATGATACATAGCCGAAACTGCCAGTACAAACACAAAAAGCTTGTTGCTTAATGCACCTGTGTTGTTATCCTAGTTTTATTAATTTTGAATTCAGCACGCTTCCCCGAGCAAAATATCTAATCTGATTTAGTGCAAATGCAAAACTCCCTACAATGTAAGAGTAATCTAAAATAGAAATGAGGAAATTAATATAATACTAGCAAAAAATACTCGTAATTATTTCAAACTCTTACTAAAAACTTATCGTACAGAAACATGCATCTTTCTAAACAAAATACTTTGCTGTCTTTAGTAAGAGTTTGAAATAATTACGAGTATTTTTCGCTCGTAATATATTCATTTCCTCAATTCTAATCTGATTTGATGAAGTATCTAGTGTTCCGCCGCTGTCTGATAGTGCAAAGAGAGGCGGACTGTATCGATTTAAATATCAGGTTCAAGAAGGCTTATATAGTCTAAACTTAATTATCCAATTAAGTATTATAAGGCGACTGAAATACAATTTGGCTTTGTGTCTTATGTTGAAGATATTCAATTGTTGGGAATTTAAGGCAATCATCTTAATACTTAGCGCGCTCGCAATTTATTACATTATAAATTATAGCTTCTAATATATTACGTCATATAGACACAAATTCGGAGAAATCGTTTCTTCCCTCATCTTCCAAATTATTTAATTGAATTTATTTCATAAATATAAAAGATCGATATCATTATTATTATAGTCTGCAAATACGAAAACAAACAGTATATTCCATTTGATCAACATAAATATCATTAGTAGAGAATAAATTTTCATATCAGTGATCGAATTCTGAACAACCTGTTTTAAAATAAATCATTTTTTGTTGGTTTATAGTTCTTGCATGAAACGTCTTGAATGTGGCTTTATGTCTTTCTGAGGAGCTCTAAACGTTCTAGAGGCTAACCATTGCTAATGACAGAATGAGATAATTAATATTTCAAAGTGTGACTTTTTAGTATAGTATACAAGAATAATAATTTATTTTTCAATCAAATTAAAAATAACTAAATACAAATTTCTCTATAACGAACATGAAGAAGTAACAACTACACTATACATACAAATCTATATAAAATAAGTGGAAATAAACGAAAATGTCTAGGACCATGACCACCGAAGTCAAAGCCTAGTACGAGGCTGCAGTGTAGATTGTATTTGTTTTGCAAACTCGTTTAAATCAATAAGATTACGAATGATATCTTTCAGTAGTTTTACCTACTTTCCTGCATGTTTTTAAATTTTGGTTTAAAATATTTCGGATTTCTTGTGGCAGATTTGAATAAATACGTGAGGCAGTGAAATAGTGTGCTCTTTAGTCGATTATTTTATCTGATTTACATATCTATGTTTGCCTATCTTTTTTAGAATCATGATGGTGCACAATGAATTTGAGTTGTTGCTTATTTTCATGCTGATAACATAGCGTTCTAAAAGCATACAGTTGTCTAATATCTAAGATATCACTTTCTTTACATAGTAAATTACTTGGACTAACCTATTGTTTCTGTCGTTCATAATTTTGAGAAATAGTTTTTGCATTATTTCCACATTTTTCAGAGTAGACCGCCCCAAGTATACTAGTTGCAAGCATGTTTCTACTAGAGAATAACTAATCATTTAATGTGAAGCTTTCCCAAAATTTGCTTCAGTTTTTTCAATTTAAACAGAATAATCTTAGATTTTTAATAAGGCACTTTATGTGAATGTTCCATTTTAAGTGTCTATCAATATCTATGTCAAAATATTTTATATGCTCTACGCCGCATAGCGGAAAAAAAGCCTTTTTTTGGACAAAAATCTGCCTACAAGTCAAATCTTAGTCAATTTTGATCTACTTTGGCTTAAAATGTAGGTTATTGGCTACACTTTCAGAGTATACTGCCTAAATTGCAAACCCCGATTTTCTAACCTCAAAAAATGTATCAAATATGAGAGTAATCATTTTTTCTATTTCTACAAGTCAAATCTTAATCGATTTTGATCTACCTTGGCTTAAAATGTAAGTTATTGGCTACACTATCAGAGCATATTGCCTAAATTGCAAACCCCGATTTCATAAAATCAAAATCAAAAATTCAACAAAACATAATTACCCTACTCAAAATTTTATTAATGTGTTTTATAAATTACTTTCAGTTATTACCATATTTTATTATAATTTTTTTTTTTCGAGCCAATGAATTAAAATTTTACCCACAAATAAAAGAGGTTCGTAAATTATTAAAATAAAAAAATGTGTAGTATAAATAACAAAACTTAAATCTTTTATTGACAATAATTATCGTGAAGATATATCAAAGACACTAATAGTATATCTATCTAATAACTAATATCTATTTAAAAGATCCAATCGAATATTTTTTTGTTATTAATTATCTTGCAGGTATATTGGAGAGGTTAACTAGATATTGATAATACCATCAGTCTACCAAATGTATTATTATAGATTAAAGTCCAAGCTTTATCACACTGAATAATTGTATTTTATAAGTGAATATGTTCTAATTTTGTGCAAATATCAAAAATTATGGATGCGATATTATTCTCGCTTTTGTAACTATTAACTATATCTATAAAATTATTAATATTGCCATTGTATTGAATTATATAAACAGATTTGAAGAAAAGAATCTTTAAATTTCAATTTTAAACTGTTTCATATAAATTAAACATTGTTACAAAAATGAAATAATATTATCAAGAAATAAAATAAGAAAAAAAGTTGTGATAAATTATTTGGAATAGTGATAAACAGAAATATACAAAAAAGATTTGATATTAAATAACATTAGGGATACATCTAAATTTGATGAAAGTCAATTAAAGATGATACAGAAAAAAATGATCAATTCTTTTATATCTGACTATGACCGAAAATGGAATAATATAAAAAGAACAAAATCAGCTTTTCTTACAAAATACCAACAATTTTTAAAAACTGATTTTATTATTGATTTCGATATTGAAAACAGAGAAACATTTGAGACTTAATCTTGCTCTAGTCCATCTCCACCTAAAGTAGGTCGACCACTCATAACATACGAAGAAAGGGCTCCAAAAACTAAAAAGAGAAAAATCAAAGATCTTTCTTCATCGTTCTCAAAAGATTAGGAAATCGGGGTTCACAATTCAGGCAGTATACGCTGAAAGGGTAGCCAATAACCTACATTTTAAGCCAAGGTAGATCAAAATTGGTTAAAATTTGACTTGTTTGCAGACGTTTGTCCAAGAAAGGCTTTTATTTTCCACTGTGCGCCGTAAATTATTATTGGCTCTTCTTGTGCAGTCTGAATTTTTAATAAATTACAGGAGAACGGTAAATATTTGGTTTTAGAAAAAATATTGATAACATAATTTCTTCAAACCATGCTTTTATTTTTTTTCAGGTCTTGCTCTGCAATTGTTTTAACACCATCCCAGCTTCTGTCTTTATCAATTAAAACTGTATCGTCTGCAAACGAAGATACATCTGATTGTATGTTGAGAAGAAGACGATCGCTAATACATACTGAAAAGAGAATCGATCCGAGAACTGTGCCTTGACTAATACCAAATTCTACTACTCGTTGCTCACCTTGATCATTTTTGGACTTTAAGAAAGAAAATATGCACATTAAGTACAGCGTATCTGTAACAATAATGTTGTTTTTAATTTTAAATTATCCTGCTCAACAAAACCAAGAAACAACTAAAGACAAAACACTTGCACGTGTTTAAAATAAACTAAATGTCATTTCTCAGGCAAATACCTCTGCAATAATTATTTATGGTTCTAACGAACAGGATAATCCAAAATAGATTTCGGAAAATTTTATTGTGCTTGACTCAGTATCTTTGTGAAATCTTGGATGGAAGTGGCCAAGTCGACATCATTTACACAGATGTCTTCAAAGCATTTGACAGGCTTAACCATAGTACCTTATTAAATAAATTAACAAATTTTGGATGATCATATGAATTTGTTTCATTCTTTCCTTCATATTTAAGCAATAGTTTACAATATGTTTATTACCATGGACAAAAGTCTGTCGAATTTAATGCCGAATCAGGAGTCCCTCAAGGGTCAGCCCTTGGTCCACTTTTTTTCAATGCCTTTATCAATAACATAGTTACAAACTTACAACGCCCACATCTACTCGATGCCGATGACCTAAAAATTTACTACAGCGTAAGCTGCAATGATGATATAGAATTGCTCAAGTCAGGTTTGGAAAATATTGATAACTGGTGCAATAAAAATAAACTATTTCTAAATGTTGAAAAATGTAATGTTGTCACCTACTCACGTGGGCATAATATTTTTATTAATGGGTATAAAATAAATGATAGTGTCATACAAAGAGTTGATAACTTCTATTTATCACATAAATAACATCGCATCATCAGCTTTTAGATCATTGGGATTCATAATAAGAATCTCTAAAGATTTCAAGAATGTTGAAACTATAAAGCTTCTATTTAACTCGTTTGTCAGAGGTAAATTGGAGTATGCTGACGTAATCTGGAGTCCCTACTACATCGTTAATATTAATAAACTGAAGAATATTCAAAGAAAATTTTTAAAATACTTAAGCTACACCGAGGACCAGACTTATCCACTTTTTGAAATTAGTAATGATATTTTGGTAAACAGATTCTACTTAACTCACTTCAATTAAACAATAAACTCGACTGCTCATTGACCTACAAGTTCCTTCTAAATGAAGTCGACTCCACCAAACATTTCATATCAAAGCTTCACGCAGCAATCTATTAATGTATTCACCTATTAATGTGATATGCAAGAATTATAATCATATACAGAATTTTTCATTGTAGAATTAAGGATCTAAAGCGTATATATGAACATAATTTTTAATACTTCTGTTATTTTAGAATTAAGGATTGAAAGTGTATATATGGACATAATTTGTAAAACCTACTTCTGTTATAGCACAATATTTATTGTTAGTATTCCGACTCTGTAATTGGGACATTCGTCCTGCTGAGTCATGTAAATAAATAAATAAGTAAATAAATTTAGTTTAGAGCACTTTGTTCCCAATCACAATCAGATGTAGGTAGTCAGTGACATTTAATATTGATATTGATATTTTAATTAGATTTTCAATTTTATTATAAATATTTTGTAGATAAATACATTTTATAATTGTTTAATTTCTAGCATAACCAGAATGTAAGTAATCAAAAGAATGCAAATATTGGAAACTAATATTTTGGTAGATAAATTTATTTTTATTCTTCATTGATCAGTTTTTCTACTGTTGGCCAAATCCGATAAAGTGTATGTTTTATTATATAGGAAGATAATATCTAATAGTTGCCTTATGAAAAATAAATAATGTTTGTTATATTTAGTTATTAATATGTCTATTCTGAAAGTTATCAAGATAAGGGTTATTACTTTCCTCTGCGTAATATATAAAATTTCAATATAGCATTAAGTCAATTGACAAGTATGTTACAAAACAAACAACAGATTTGCTAACAGTCTCCATATGCACGATGAATTTATGTACATTGGAAGCAAAGTTCAAGTGAATGCAGAAACTAGAAAACTGAATAATATAGCATGAACTTTCTTATTGCATGGCAGAAACAGCCATCACAAACAATGCATATTGTTTTAAATTACTGAATTGTTATAGTTCCGTATTATTCCGTATTATTTATTTGCCTTACCTGGAAACAATGGCTACATCAGGAGTAACTGGCATATGCCAGGAGAATTAAATACATTTAGACCGTGAAACGGTTATCCCACGGTAAGTATAATTTAATTATATACCTACATGAAAACTTTATTTACTTTATTGTTAATGTGACATATAGGCGACGAATATTATTGATTACTAGCTAAGTGAGAGTGAATAGTGTCAAGTCAGCATATTACATAATTATCTGATAATGAACAAATAAGAGAATATATAGAAACCAACAACTTATTATCGAAATGTCAACCTTTATTTCGAAGAGCCAATTCATGTGACACTGCCTTAAAAACAACATTATCAAGTTGGATATAAAACTAATAATAATAATCGCTATTTTCTAATGACAGATACCATTAAAGTGAAAAATAATGATATTTATACAGTAGTTAAGGGGTGTGTCAAAATCACTAAAGTTAATAAAGGCATAATAATGTAAAATATAAAATAAAATATACATATAAAATTGTATAAGACAGCACATACATAACGACAGACTACAAAATGTATAGAACGCGCAAAAAATAAATAAACAATTAAATAAATAGATAGTCAGACTAAATAAAGTTCGTTGACCTCATAGAAACATTTTTCAACTTACAAACTCTTTTCAAAAATAAATAAATTGTTGGAATTTTTTACGTCGGTAGGTAAATGATTATAAATCTTACAACCATTATAACACATCTTTCTTATATAATATCGTGGAGTGCTGGTGTGGGAATTAACTGATCTTTAAATCTCGTTAGATAATTATGGTTTGTCTTATTTACAGGGAAAGTAGATTTGTTTTTAGAAATCTAACAACAAATTTAGATTTATATATATATATATATATATATATATATATATATATATATATATATATATATATATATATATATATATATTGTTCTATTATCTGATATCTATTTTATTTTTTATACGTTCGAAATTACTTTTTGAAAGTAAATTGAAATGATTTTATTGAGCGCCAAACAGTTTCTTAAAAGCTGTTAATATTATAGACTATAGAACACCATTAGCATGACCATCTACAATCTATAGAATGACTCTTACTCAGGGTCCAACGAAGTCGGTTCAATAAATGCTCATTGATCAAGATAACAATCTAAATAAATCAAACTCAGTATTGAACGAACAAAGTATTAATTTATTAACAAATTTGAACTTGGAATGTAATTAACAAATTTAAATAACAAAATCTAACTTAACTAAAATGATAAATATGGCCTTTATTTAAAATAAATATGTACCATGGATTTCTGATATAGTAAAGCTTTACCTTGTCTTTCTTTCGACTCGAGTAATGTTATATTATAACCTCTAACTGGTTATTATGATCCTTGAAATATTATGTCACTTGACTGACTTTTTAACCTCTCAAGGCTTCTTCTTCTTCTTCTTTACTGGATTGACGTTTGTTTCTAACCTCCAATTTATTTTCAAGATTTCCTTGAAGTATTTCTATCACTTGCCTGACGTTTGAAATTTCTTCACCATATAAATTTGCTAACTGGATTAACAAATACTTCCCTCTTCTAAATCTGCTTTCCGGATAATCTACTTCGTAATACTTTCAAAGTATACTCACTTCTTATATTTAATCAACTTTTACAATTTATTCTTGATATCAATATATCTGGATTGTAATTTTCTAACCTTCAAATTATTCACCACTTTTCTTCTCTTTTCAATTTATTAATTATTCGAGGATGAATATTTTTCGCAGCTCGCTGTTCAGCGATGTCTGATCAACTGATTTGTTATTTTTAGTCGTTTCAATGGGTTAATTTCCAATATTTCAATTGTTTTTTTCTATTTTGATCTAATATTTTAAAATTTAATTTTAATTTAAAATTTTAACTATTCAGTTTTGTTTGTTCTTTACCTTAATTGAATACTGTTTTTAATTCTTTGATTTTCCTGATAAGCTTCTTATTCTACTTTTCAGGATTAAGTGAATAATTGTAATTACTCGAAATATATTGACATATTACATATACTTTCTTAAAATCTACTTATAACTACAATTAACAATTCCAATCTCAAATAAATACTAATTCATACATCTAGATGAATAGCAATGATAAACACAAAATGCTAGTAGTTAAAAAACGTACTGCAGTTTTTCACACTGACATAATACTGATAGTATAAACTAAAACAAGAAATTGATACGCCAACAAACATTTAACATCATACTATTAGTCCTTTCTTTCTGCATGATGTGAAATATCATTTACAAAACACCTTTCTGCAATGATATTTAAAAATATCTGAAAACTTAAAATGTCATTCAGTGTTTTGTAATCTATATGGACTTACTATTTCTGAATTTATCACGCTGCAACGCAACTACTGTTGATAGTCTTTCATTCAATATTCATTTTGTGTAGATTTACAGTGTTTCTACACAAAATATGATTTTCAGCCCTAAGTTTTGACATGCATGTCAGATTTTATAAAATTTACTTTTTTGTTTTCCAATTTCATTCTAAATCATTTTAAATGAGATTGTGATTCTCTATAAGTTCATGTTTTATTATATATTATTTAGAATAACCTTGTTAAACTAAAATAACTTCATTTTATGTTTATTTAAATATTTTGTTCGTATTCAATATCAAGTTTCATTCTCTGCATCCTACTCGATGAGAATAAGTGAACTTGAATCAATTAAATAAACCATAGATATTCCTGCTTCTGTATGATTCGTTAAAGTAAAACTGTTATGATTATTTTCTAAAATACATACAAATTTGTGAATTTTATTTATGATTTCAAACACCATACTTGGGTAGTGTTCCACAGTGTGGATATACAGCAATATATATATATGTATATCGGTCAAAGTTAATAGTTTTCAGGTTTTGAAAGATTCCCTGCACGATTATCGGGGATGTCCTAATAACACACGTCTTTGCAAATAACACAGTAGCTGTTTTTCCTTTATTGAGTGTAAGTCTATTTCTCTCTGAACAAATTATAACATCTCTGTACAGATGTATCGATATGTTTTCTACTGTGTCAGGACTTTTCTGAATAACTAAAAAGTTTGTGTCATTGGCGTAGAATGTAATATCAACATTATATATGCTTTGGATATATAAAGCCAGATTTTTGGCGAAGATAAGACAAATAAATGGTCCCAAATATGGATCCCTGTGGTACACCTGAATTTATAGAATATATTACCCTCTATTCCATTTTCGCAGACTATTTGCGAACGATTTTTTGATTAACATGGCAAAAAATTTAAGCCCTAAAAAGCTTCGCAGTAGGTATATCATAGTCTACGCAGTCGAAGATACTTGAATAATCTATAAAAAGTTCAAAAGCAAATAAGCCTTTATCTAAGGCGTGCGCTACTCAGCCGTGATAATCAACCAAGGCAATGCAATATTCTTATTTTTTTAAAGACCATGACCAAAAACCAACTGAAGACAAAAGGATATTTTTTAGAAAAAATCCACTCAATTTTTCGAAAAATGTAAAAATGTAAAAATTATGTAAGTTAAAACGGTAAGAGGAAATTATTTTTGAATTTCTTTAATAAATTGGTAGAAATATTATCCAGACTACTGGAGTGAGAGGACTTTAACCTACCAATAAATGATAGTGTATCTATTTCAGTGACGGGCTAAAGGAAACATTATCGAGAGAAAAGTGATATATGTGCACTTAATAAATTTAAATCGATGGGTTCAGCTTGCACATCTAGATCACTTGTAGTAAAATGAACATTGAAATTATCTGGTAAGTAGAACCATTCTCACGAATAATTATTTTTATCTCTGAAGCAGGAGGTTTTCCTTCGACCACATTTATGATATTTCCCATTGTTTTAACATTGTTAATAAGACTAACATTTCAATCTCAGATATTAAAGCTTGAATAATGTGTGAGAGGTTCTTCTTTCATAAAAATACCTATTTACTGATTGTTTTCATAAATTCAGGAACAAAGTCCAGGATCGAAAATTGTTTGCAATTTCTTAAGAGGCAGATATTGTCCGAAATTATATTCTCGACGCTAAGTATGCCAGAACGTTTCTCTCATTATTTAAGTTACAATGATGTTAATATTTTATGTGAACAAGTCTACTCACTAACTAATTTGTGAATCGGTAAATTGCCTAATGGTATTGAAAGAACTAATCATTGACCTCATTAACTCCAAAATAAAATATTTCTATGGATTTTTTTATAATTCTTGCTTGATTTTTAAATTTAGTTAAGACATTCTCAAACTGCCATTATGAAATACTAGTGTATAATGTGACCAATCGTGACCAACCTGCGACGTCAAAAACAACAGTTTCAATTTTTTTTGTAATATATGACTTGAATGAGCTTGTTCCATGATATTCTTTTTATATGATTTTTATACTTTTTCATATAGTACTCGATATTCTCATTATGCACTAAAAATGTCGTATTATTAACTTTTTCCGTTCTCGAGATATAAGGAGTTGAAATTAGTAATAGTTGCAAAAACCGAGCGCTCATTTGTGACGTCACTATACGCAAGTGACGTCAAAGAAAAGTGGCTTTCTGGGATCTTTCAAATTTAACCTGATAAATCGAAAAACATGGAATTTTCAAACGCTGGCGCTGGTAAGTAAATAAATACGTCGAGTGGAAGTTCGTTCTATGTCTCTACGGAAAGGAGAAGGTCGGCGATGAATCCTAATCGTAAATTGCAGGGTCAAAATCAGTAATTCGTCCCGACAGGACTGAGAGAAAATTGTAATTTTTTGACATTTCACCAAATTGTATTCCCCCACTGTCAAGAAGTAAACAAAACAAACAATACTTCAAAAACACCTATAATTATAACAACTAAGGAGCACCAAGTCTATTGGAATCACCGAGTCTATGCGTATAGTGACGTAGCGCCTGGCCACGCCCAATTTTCGCAAGGTGGAAATTTGTAATAGTTCTTACTTCCCTCGCATACCGAAGGGAAGTACTGTATTCGAGAAAAAATCACCGTCCGAGATTTCTTCGGATTCTGACGTTTCAGATCACGTAGATTACGAAAACATAGGTTTTTCAATTCCGTCTGTCTGTCTGTCGGTCTGTCTGTCTGTCTGTTGGTGCATTAACCAAAAAAACTACTCGACGGAGAGCAGTCAAATTTGGTAGGTAGTTGACCCTACTTACAGCGAAGAAATAGTAAAATTTTCACTGGAAAATATACAGGGTGGACCGTCTAAACGGAATAAATAATGAAAAAAATTTTTTTTCGCTCAAATGTAAAATTTCCACGTTCATGACACGCTAATCCTATTTCAGAAAAAAAAAATTGAAAATTTTTTTTCACCATTTTTGAAAAAATTTTTACTACTGAAATAGGTGAAAAAATTTTTTTCTTTCTTCAAATTTAAAATTTCCACGTTTCATGGCATTCTAAGCCTAATTAAAAAAAAAAATTTGAAATTTTTGTTACCAACATTTTTGAAAAAAGTATCTATACTTACTACTAAAATAGATGAAAAAATTTTTTTGTTTCTTCAAATTTAAAATTTTCACGTTTCATGGCATTCTAAGCCTGATTCAAAAAAAAATTTTTTTGAAAATTTTTTTACCAACATTTTTGAAATTTTTTTTACCACTAAAATGCATGGAAATTATTATTTTTTATTTCTTCAAATTTAAAATTTCCACGTTTCATAGCGTTCTAAATCTATTTAAAAGAAAAATTAGAATTTTTTTTTACTATTTTAAAAAAATTTTACCACTAAGACAGAATTTTTTTTTTGTTCAGATTTAAACTATCCACGTTTCCATGGCATTCTAAAACTATTCAAACAAATTTAAAAATGTTTTTGAAAAATAAAAAAAAAAATTGAAAACATTTTTAATCTATTTATCACTACTATAGAAGAGACGAAAAATTTTTTTTTGTTCAAATTTAAAATTTCCACGTTTCATGACATTCCAAACCAATTTCGGAAAAATAATTTTTGCAACATTTTGTTACCAGTTTGGAAAAAAATTTAACACTAGAATAGATGGAAATTTTTTTTTGCTCAAATTTAAAAGTTTCACGTTTCATGAGATTCTAAAGCTAGGTATTTCACAAAAAAAACGTTTGAAAATTTTTTTCAGACTTTTTCAAAAAGTTTTTACCACTAAAATAGATCGAATTTTTTTTTATTTGCTCAAATTTAAAATTTTCACGTTTCATAGCATTCTAAACCTATTTAAAAAAATACATAATTTTTAAATTTTAAACTTTTTTACCACTACTATAGAATAGAAGGAAACTTTCCTTTTTGCTAAAATGTAAAATTTCTACGTTTGACATTTTAAACCTACTTCAGAAGAAAAAAATTTGAAATTTTTTTTAACGTTTTCGAAAAATTTCAGAAAAAATGAAATTTTTTAACCACCACTATACTTCCACTCCATTACGTGAATGTTGGATTGAAAATGTGACAGATGGCAATAATATCTGGCATATGCACCTATTATACTTTTATTGAAAAATGTACAGGGTGGTCATCCCAAGAAATAATTCAGTCATGGTGGACATTTGTAAAGGTATTTGCGCAAGCCTGCCGTATGTGGCACCTGCTATTTAGTATTGAACTTTTGCTGTTGGATGAGCAATCTCTTTTTTTGACCCAAACTTATCAAGTTTTCTTTGTAATAATAGCAATAACTATATTTCGATTATTATTCTCAATATCATTTCGTAATTATTAATTTTTTAGAGTGACCGCCATGCACAAATAACGAGGGAAGTTCTGTGTAAATACCTTTACCGATTTTTAAGATAGTAAACGTGCCAATAAGATTCTGATTTTTTGCAGATCCATTATTTTATGCTTGCACTTTCGATTTATGAAATAAAAAAAAATACCGAACAAGCCCATTGTTGTCCTTGTCATAGTTTCAAATTTCTTCTTAAACTAATATTTTTTTTTCAAAAACTTTAATTTACATACTTCTTTATGGGCCATCATTTAAATGTTTAGAGTACATTTCAAAACGTGCTCAAAGTACCTCCTTAATAACGCATTTTTTTTTCATTTAAATGCACTGGACTATTTATAACACAAGATAAAAGATTTCTATTACGCCGTCCTGTACCCTTTTCCTTGGAATTTTGGCCTGAATCACTGTATCGCATTGTGTTGCATAATAGAAACGGAGTTTGCAGCTTTTATTAGAAAGATTTCACGAAGTTTAAGATTTATGTCAGTTCTCTAGTAGCGCATATAACAACTTTAAAAAATATGGTTATATGCGAGTCCGCTTTTCCTTACTTCCTAGTTAATAATTCATTATATTGTATGCAATGTATGCTATAGACTCATATTTTCAGGGTAGATCCTGGACATAAAATTATCAAAATTTAACCCAATAGTCTGGAAAATTTGAAACGCAAGTTCTCGCAGGAAAAAATAGCCAATCAGTATTCATTTCTTACTAGATCGGCAAATACAAATAAGAAAAATACAGTTATTAAGAATATTGTTCTGTTTCTCTTATTCAAGCCAACAAGCCTGACATAGTCCTCCTCGATGATGTTTGTTGCCGAATTTTCAGCCCCTGCTAAGATAAATATTGTTTTAAAGAAAGAAGAAAGATAAATCAAGCGCAGGAATTCTCGGTACTAACTCCAAGTACTCCACTCAGGCTACTCAGTTAAGATCGGCGTTCTAATAATAATAATCTGTATACCCGGCGGTATGAAGTTTATGTTTCTCTCAGAACTAAAGATCATGCAGGCCTTTTAGAAATCTGCCGGAATATTAGCAGGCTAGGTGCAAAAGTTGTATCTTTTAACCCCTTCGTCAAGTTAGGATATACGATTCGGGAATTTACAATCAATATCCTCACAGGTTGACCGTGGGTGTCGGAGACCATGGGAGGACTCCCATGGTCTCCGACTCCCATGGTCTCCGGCAGCGAACAATTGAAAATAATAATAAGAGTGATATCTACTCCTCCAAATATAAGTTAGCAAGAGGCACAGTCATGGCAGTGATCGAAGGAGTACTCAGAGCTATTAAGAAGGGCCATAGATGAAGTTTCAAATTACAGCCTGACCAAGTGAATACTCAAAAAGCGCAAACTATTGCACTATTAGGAACGGCCTATATCTTGAGGAAAATCTTGGAGGAGGAGTCTCTGTTAAACTTTTATTGAAATCTGAACTCAGTTGTTGGGGGTTCCAAAGGCTTAAGAACTTGGAACCGGCTCCGACAAAACTTCATTTCTTGACGTAGTTACGGTAGGGGATTAGTAAAAATTCCCTTTAAAGAAGGAGTATGTTAAACTCATGTAGACTTCATAATAAAAATAATATAATAATGTAGATATACACTTTGTAAACCTCATAAAGTGGGCGAAGCTTAGTCACTCAGCTATTCTATCTTTTTACTTCCACATCCACATAGTGGAGTGGAAGTATAGTAATCGTAAAAAAATGTTATTTTTTTGTAGAAGTAGGTTTAAAATATCATGAAACGTCGAGATTTTAAATTTGAGCGAAAAAAAAAAATCTGTCTGTCGGTCTGTAACTTTCTTTTTGTGCGCACGATATCTCTGGAAGGGTTTAAGCTTTTGACTTGGAATTTTATACACGTATCTACTATAATGAGATTTGGAGCTGGATTGTTTTTGAACTTATCCGGTGAAGGGTTGGGGGTAAATAGGGGTAAATAGGAGAAAATAAGTGAAGCAAGATGGCAAGAGTACCAGAATGTGGGATTTGATGTATATACTAGAAGCAAGGCCTCAGATTTTTTAATAATATTTCCATCCCCTCGCACCACCACCACCCTGGTTATATTATAAAAGGGGTTGATAAAATAAAATTGAGATATTCACTTGAAATTTGGTACACGTATATATTATAACGATACCTACAACTAGATTATATTTTCAGATGCTTCCTTTCAAGAGTTTGAGGTTAAATAAGGGTTAATAGCGAAAAATAAATAAAGCAGGCTAGTACGAGTACAAAAACTTGGAATTTGGTGTGTATACTAGAAGCCAAGGCCTCTGATTTTTCTAAATTATTTTCAATTCATCCCACTACCCCCACTCCATTATTAAAAGGGTTGATAAAATAATATTAAGACTTTCACTTAAAATTTGGTACATGTATGTATTATTACCACATCCATAATTAGATTATATTATGAGATGATTCCGTTGAAAGATTGGGAGTTAAATAGGTGAAAATAAGTAAAGCAAACTGGTAAGAGTGCATAAAACTTGGAATTTGGTGTAT
Organism: Stenurella melanura; assembly: GCA_963583905.1. NCBI lineage: Eukaryota > Metazoa > Arthropoda > Insecta > Coleoptera > Cerambycidae > Stenurella > Stenurella melanura. Next base: position 39,834,868 of record OY757315.1, on the reverse strand, counting down.
ATATTAGAAGTCAAGGCCTGTAATTTTTGTGTAATATTTTTCAACTCTCCCACGACCACCACTCCATGATTAAAGGAGTGGATAAGATAAAATTGAGATATTCACATGAAATTTGGTACACATATATATTATAACAATTCCTGAAACTTGATTATATTTTGTGATCATTCCGTTGAAGGATTGGAGGTTAAATAAGGGTGAACATGAGGAAATAAGTAAAACAAGCTGGTGAGAGCACAGTAACTTGGAATTTGATGTATATACTAGACGCTAAGGCCTCAGATTTTTTATAACATTTGTCAACCCCTCTACTACCCCCTCATCATTATTAAAGGGGTTGATAAATTTTAATTGACATATTTACTTGAAATTTGGTACGCGTATGTATTATAACTACATCTGGTACTAGATTATATATTGGGAAGGAAGTTAATAAGAGTCCAGAAATTTCGTTTTTGGCGTATATGTTAGAAACCAACATTTCAAATTTGTTTACGACATCTGCCTCAAATATTATTCAAATTTTATGAAGAATTATTCCCACATACTAGAGTGCAAATATAGTCAAACTATTTTCCTCTAAAGAGACTTGGATGGAAAATCTGGATGTGGAAGTAGTGATTCCTTAGGCAGCAGTTTTTCTACACCTATTTAATTACATGGCAATTATTAGCATTTTTTTCTACACCTATTTCATTAGAAAATTAGTAATTTTGCGATTTTCTTACGTGAGAAGGAAGCACTTTAAAGAAAAGGTAAGAGGAAAAAGTAGTTTATTTTTGTCTAAAGAATATGCCTGGGTTTTAAAGGGGATATAAAATACTCTCTTGTGTTTCGATTTTTGATGACTGTTGATGTCTATTAGTGTATAAAAGTAACAATATAATATCTCACCTCTTGATTTTTTGCGCATTTAACTATTCACAGGCTCATAAAAAATAACTGACTCTAATTTATTATTTGTTAATTTATTATTAATTAATTTAAGTTATAAATGCATTATTTTTTAGTTGAAAGTAGTACTTCAATGCAGAAGAAGTTGGGAATAAAAATATTCAAATTTACAAATTTACCAGCATATTAAAGTTGGCCAAATTTTGGCCAATTTTTTATTCTTTTCTAAAAATTAAAAAAAAAAGTAACTCAAAAATTTTTTTTTTGAGTTTATATATCATATAATTGTTGCTTATAATCATTTAATAGTTAAAAATTTGCATAACAAAATATCGTCAAAAAATTGAATATGCAGCCTTTTTTGGATTTTTTCTTGGCTAATTTCAATATGCATGGTAAATTTGTAAATGTGAATATTTTTATTCCGAACTTTTTCTGCATTGAAGTACTACCTTGAACTAAAAGACAATGCATTTATAACTTATATTAAAGTCAGTTATTTTTTATGGGCCTGTGAATAGTTAGACGTACAAAAAATCAAGAGATAACTATATTATATTGTCATTTTTATATACTAATAAATATCAATAGCCATCAAAAATGGTAACAAAAGAGATTATTTTATATCCACTCTTGATTTTTCTTCGTAGCTTATTTGGTTTTCGAGCAATTCAATTTTTTCTATAGGCCGTGTGCAAAAAATTCAAATAACCAAAAATTAGCGCGCATAAAAAATACAAATTTTGCAATTTATCAATACTCATTTTCTTGAAAACCATGGCATATACAAGAAAATTACAAGAGGACTTTCTTTTAAGCAATTAGTGAAGCTTTCTTTTTTATAATGAACATTTTTTTATATCTTCAACGGTTAACGAGTTATCAGTAAAATAATGCTTCTTTCACTGAAGGAGTAGATTCTTGAGGGGTTTCGCGACACCCCCAGAACTGATTTTTGTGGTTTTGTGATGTATAATTCTTCCACTAACAGTTATTGAAGGAAATTCTCAGATAACATTTCTTGCGAGCTTCTGGTGTATTTATTACTTTATCGACTGTACTATTACGTGTTCAAAAAACTTAATATTTATACCGCCTCTGACTGGGTCCAGTCACGTCTTTGTGTATTCTCTTTAATTTCTTGAACAGTGCCACCAATTTATTTAAATAAATTTTTAAATGAATATCTGCAAATATAATACACATCATTATTTATGCTATTTCGGTATCTGGTGGACAAAGGACATGACTGAGTGTCATTAAATGATTGCAAATGGGAAAGATTAATTTTTTTTAAAATGTATGCCTTAAAAATTACGCACAACAGTGGTCCGAGAATAAATCCTTGAGGAACATCTGATAATGTAGGTTAAACAAGGGATATAGAATTATTGACTGAGAGCGGTTGTATAAATAAGATTTAAGAAACTCTACAAAATATGCATCAAAGCCGAAAGATACTAATTTTAGATGTAATAAGGCATGATCAACAGTGTCAAATGCCTCAGAACAATCAAGTGATAGCGAGATAAATGCCATCAGCTTACGTAGGTCCCGTACAATATTATCAGGAAGATTATTAGCTAGCAGTTGTGGTACTGTGACATTTACAAAAGTCAGATTGATGTAAGAGAAAAGCATTATGAGAATTTAAATTATTAACAACTTGATCACCTACAATGTTCTCTAATATTCTCAACAAAACTGATAATATAATAATAATTTCAGTTTAACTGTAACGAGGGGTTGACAAGAGGAATACGGTTTCAAGTTTTTATCATTTATTTATTTATTTATTTATAGAACAAACATGTTGTAAATCTGCACTAATCGATTTCTGTAACAGAAGTAAATTAATTTCTGTTATTTTTATTCCTCTGGCGTGTTAAGTGTATTCTGTAAAAAACGTTGTTACTATCATTACAGTCTCGGAGAGAGTGGAATCTCGCCTATTTTTGGAGCAAATGTTTACACAATCATGTTGATATTATCTGGAAATAACTATAACAGTTTTAATTTTCTTCAGAGGCAACTATTATTACAAGTTTGTACTGTGCAACAAATAGATCTAATAAATTACAATAATTAAATGGTTGGCTCAAATTAGCCTAGAATGTGCCTTCCCCATTATGCTATTTGTTATCCACAAAAGTAATTGCTGTATATTTTGTGCAAGCATTAGACCTCTGATATCATAATGTCATCAAATTACAATACTAAACAGTTCCGCATTGCCAAACGAAACCTCGACTTATTATCAATAAAGATAACAAGTTCCTATTTGCTCTTCCGCTTACGTCACTGATGACAGCAATTAACCCAGTTGTTAACAATGTTAAACTGTTGCAGACAATCCTCAACTGAATGATTATATTAGAGATGCAGGTCCGCCAGGCTCTTCGGAAGTTATATTTATCACGTGTCCATCCGTTTGATACTATTAGCACTCCCAGTGGGCTTTTGCATGTTCAAATTTAAATTCAAAATGGATTGTTGTGTGAAGTGATTACACAAAGGATATAATATGACAAATGTATTTCTATATACGCCTTGCACACAATGGAAGATGGTAAATAAAATAGATGCATCATAGAAAATAATACATAGTGCTTTCCAACAGCAGCAAACAATATTCTCGACGAGCGTTTCGTCAGCCATGTATTGGTATCATCGGGATATGATGAGTGTTAAAGAGTCTTAAAAGGTGGAATATTTCAGCGCATTTCTAAACCTGCAGTAGGTACTAAAGTCAAGTAGCCATCCAAAACCTGGAAGCAATAAATCAGACGACAACTTACTAGTAAAACTATTCAAAGAAACTGAGAATAAGTACATACATAAACTAGCTTTAAAAATCCGGATGCAAAAAAATCTCCCATATCTTAATGAGTAAAATGTTGACACAACAGACCCACTACATAAAAACCGCTGCCTAAGGAATCACTACTTCCACATCCAGATTTCCCATCCAAGTCATTTAAAAGGAAACATCTTGACTATATTCGCACTTTAGAATGTGGAAATTATTGATCACAGAATTGTAATAACATTTGGTGCAGATGTCACAGAAAAATTTTAGGCGCTGCTTTCTAGCATATACGTCAAAAATGAAAATTTCTGGACTCTTATTATATTATTATATAATCTGCTGATTTTTCCCTATTCATAACCTCCCACTCCCCACCCCTTGGACGGAATCATCTCAGCCAGATGTCATTACAATACTTTTGTGTACTAACTTTCAAGTGAATATCTCAATTTTATATGATCAACCAATTTAATAATGAAGAGGAGATGGTATGTCGGGGCTGAAAAATATTGGAAAGAAATCTGAGGCCTTGCCTTCTAGTATATGCACCAAACCCCAAGTTTCTATACTTTTACCAGCTTGCCTTACTTGTTTTATCTTATTTACACCTACTTACCCCCATCGCTTCAACAGAATCATCTTTAAATACAAACTAGTTCCAGATGTCATTATAATATATACGTGTGCCAAATGTCAAGTGAATATCTCAATATTATTTGGTGGTGGAGGGGTTGTAAATGTTATAAAAAATTCTGAGGCATGGCTTTAATAATGGTGTGGGGATGGTGGGCGGATTGAAAAATATTATAAAAAAATATGAGACCTTGGTTTCTAGTAAGTATATACACCCAATTTTAAGTTTCTGTAATTTTACCAGCTCACTTTATTTATTTTTCCCTATTTAACCCCCAACTCTTCGCCGGCATTAATATAATAATATAATCTAGTTCCAGATGTCGTCATGATACATATGTGTATCAAGTCAATATCTTAAACCGTGTGCACAAGAAACGTTACAAATAGATCGACAGATCGACAATTCTATTTTTTGTTCAAATTTAAAATGTCGACATTTTATTCTAAACTTATTTCTACAAAAGGCATTTTTTATTTTTTACGATTACTATGCTTCCACTCCACTACGTGGATGTGGAAGTAATAACTATCAATTGCCTTGAGGCCAGGAGGACTTTTGATCGGTGAGTCGTAAACTTTAACATACTATATTTCTGGCCAATTTAACAGAGTAAGGCTCACTTTCCATAAGGAACGCGCAATGTTCATTGGAAAAAACAGAAATGAAGCTTTGATTATTAATATTATTATCATACAATTGTCTAAGCTGTCAAAATTCTGTCGGTACATTTCTCACCATCAATGTCTCTAAGTAGGCCTGTCGTCGTAAAGTCAAAATCATCGATTTTGGTAAGATATTTAAAACAGCAATTTCATTGACTATTCTTATAGGAAGAATTGCGCTGGACACGATGGTGACATTAAAAAAATTATAAAACACAGGCTTCATTGTTAAAAACAATGGTTCTTAGCGAAAATTGTCATTTTTTGATGTTTTTTTCACGAAAACGGCATGTCGAACAAAAAAAGCAGACAAGTTATAAAAAATGAAGATTTTATCCATATGCGTCGTTTCAAACTTGTGGCGAGCTTTTATCTGTGACCGTTCAATTGTTATGAACAAATTATGGTTCTAAATTAACAATTTTTTTCTTGTTCAACAAAATATCATACGGATATTTTATTATGGTCGAAATATTGCATTTTCTTCATAGAATTTTTTTGTGTCGATATCTTACGTATTTTGTAATTGCGTAAACAAATAAACTAATTTGTTTATTAAGGATTTACGACTTTCCATGTCATTTTTTGCACACAAATCCATTGGTTATTTCTAATTTTTTTTGCTTTTATAATAATTAATTTATTAACACCGTACAACGTTTTTTAGTACTTACGCTCCTTGTGTGCCTGTGTAGTTAGTTTCAATTTGAATTTAATTGTTTCAATCTGGTACTGTGCGTCTGACGAGAAAAATGCAAGAGGCCGTTTTCATGTAGTATTGATCAGGGTAATGAAGAAGAATATCCACATGCAAAAATTTTTGTGGCGTACTACTTTTTTGGTAAAAAATATTAGGGGACGTGTTCGCAAGGACTCTACTGGGAGAGCGATAAAATAATTTTTCTAAATAAAATGTCTGGTTTTATATCCTATTAATGTTCTTAATTGGAAAATTATAAAATAATCTCAGAAAAGCAGTATGGTTTCCGAGAGGCTAGATCGACACAGGATGCAATAGCAAATTTAACCTATAAAATGTACAAAGCCTTAAATGATGGCGACCCGTCGTTATGCATCTTTGTCGATCTAGCGAAGGCATTTGATACCGTGAGTCATCCAGATTTACTAGAGACGTTGGAAAATATTGGTTTCCGAGGTAAAACTCGAAGTTTAATGGAAAGTTATTTGACAGACAGGAAACAATGTGTACAAATTGAAGATATTAAAAGTAGCTTCCAAACTGTGTCTTATGGAGTACCGCAAGGTACGGTACTTGGCCCTATTTTGTTTACAATATATGTTAACGATTGTTCACAATTCCTTCACAAGGTGATATAATTAGCTTTGCTGATGATACAGCGATTTTTTATAGAGACGTATCATGGGCTAATTTGAAAACCAAAGCTGAAAGTGACTTCAAAATAATTATCGACTTTTGCAATAGCAAACTATTAACGATTAATTTTAATAAGACACACTTCCTGCCATTTACGTCACTCGCTCGAAACCTCCCCGATTTTAATGCTTTAGACATACATTTTAATAACGTTATAATTGAAGTTACATCTTGTAAATCAATAAAATATTTAGGAATTGAAATAGACAATCGCTTAAGATGGGATACTCAATTAAATAACTTATTTGTGAAGTTAAGAAGTCTACTTGGCAAATTCAAATATTTTAAACGTTTCTTTGACGTGTTCCATTTAAAAACAATGTACTACTGCTTGGTACAACCACACTTAACCTATGGAATAATAGGATGGGGAGGAGTCACAAAAAATTATTTAAAAAATTTGGAAGTGATCCAAAAATGGATTATAAAGATAATATATGCAAGATGCTATACTTACCCATCAGATCGGCTGTACCAAGAAAGTAACATTCTAGATCCAAGGCAATCGTTCTGTCAAATTATGTGGTTGTATCATTATAAAAATAAATCCACTTTTCAAAATATTGACCATGCTCATAGTACCAGATACAAGGAAAATTCAGTCGAGGTACCAAAAATGGCGAGGACTATAGGACAGAGAAGTTTCCTTTACATATTACCAAAAATATATAATATCTTGCCGAAGGAAATTAAAGAATTAAACTCGTTTAATCAATATAAAGTCAAAATCCGCAAATGGATCACTAATTAACCCAGATTTCAGATTCATCAACTCATTGATATGAAAAATACTTACCCTATATGCTTATAATATTTATGATGAATATAATAAAATAAATTAAAATATTTTCTGATTATTTCTAATTATTTATAATCTCGAGCACTTGCAGTACATTGTACATTTTAATAAAACGTGTTTTCTTAAACTTTGTAAGCCCACGCGCAAATTTTATTTTTTGTGGGTTACTTTAGTTTATTTGTGGAATTGTTGTATTATCTATCTATATATATTTTATTATTGTATTGTACTTCTTGCTGTGTTGTATTGTATTGTATTTCTCATTCTTATTATACTAGAACTTTATTGTTATATTCTTATTCTACTGTCATTCTATTGTAAATTTTATATATTATTTTGTACAAATTCTATACAAATAAACTATTATTATTATTATTATTATTATCATATATTCCAAAATTGAAAGTAATATTTAAAGTAGATTGTGAGATAAGAAAAAATAACGATTAAAAGAAAAATTTTCAACACACTCTAGCAAAAACTTTAATCCGTTGCGGACATATGTTCATATGAACTTTTCTTCATAAAATGACCTAAGGGATCACACTCTGAAATATTGACATGTCATTAAGGAACACCCTGTATAAAAAATAATTAAACTTAGAAAACAAACAAAAAATAAAATGAAAAACCTTTAAATGTCTCTTTAAACCAGTTTAAAACACTTTCAGCACATTTAAAACAAGTGCGTTTTGAAATTTATATATACAAAGTTACTACGCAAGTCGCTCTGAACGTAAACCTTAAAAAACGTTGAACGGCGTTCATAAATTAATTGTTATAAAAGCAAAAAATATTTGAAGAAACCAATGGATTTGTGTGACAATTGAAAACTAGTTAGTTTACTATATTAATTTCATGTTGTCACAAGATTAAAAAAAAACTAATTAATAGAGAGTTATTGCAAAACGAAAAGGAGCTGACTTTATTAAAAGAAACTTTAAATAAAGTATCCTGTATTCCAATTTATCATTCATTTTTAAAGTGAGTTATTGCAACGGTGTACTCCTCATACCTTATGTTGATACTTTATTTTGACAATTTTCCCTAACCTAAAAAATCCAAATTGGGCATTGCCGGTATTATTATCATTTCTTCGAGTTAAAAATGAATATGGAAGGACGATTAGAAGTAGCTATCCTAGCTGGTGTTAATGATGAAAAAATTGAAATATTTTACTTCTACATAATATACCTAATTGATATTTATATCGGTAATGAACAAATTAACGCTGTAGACCCCGTGAATTTCGATTTAAATAATATGACTGACGATGAAATATAAGTTAATTTTCGTTTTCAAAGATGGGATATAATACGTTTGCGAAAACGTCTTCCTTATATTTGAATCTCACACGTTTTTTATTTTTTATTATCGCCAACGAGGCCAACCTGGCCAACAAAAGTAACAATTTCCTTAGGGAATTTTCGTCTGATCCAAGTTTCGACAAAAAGTTCCTAAATGTGTCAAAATTAAGGTGCTTTTAATAAGGGAAAGCCTTGTCCGTATTTAAGTTAAATACGGGATGCCTGTATTTTATTAAAAGAAAATAGTTAACGATATGTTCAATGCGCATGCGTACATGTCAAATTAAAGGAAACTTTTATTAAAGGATCAGTAAACCGAAGTTGCAATATCTCTCTAATAAAAGATTGATAGTAGTAAACGTAAAATGATCTATATTTCCCGTTCTAGTTAACGGATCGAGGTCTATCTAGACTCAAAATTTTTTAATTTTTATTATCTTTCATTTGCATTTCGATACGACGTTCCTGAGCCGAGATATTTCATTTGTTTACTAAGCAATTTTTTAAATAACATTGGCGGGGGGTAAAGAAAAATAAAAAAGCGCCAAGACTGCATAGAAATAATAGTTTCTATTAGTATTTATCGATTGCCGGGGGGTGGGAAGTGCAGAGAATGCCATGGAAAGTCGCAAATCCATAATGAACAAATTAGTTTATTTGTTAAACAACTGCAAAATGCGTGAGATATCGACACACAAAAAAAAACCCTAAATTTTATGAAGAAAATGCAGTATTTTGACCATAATAAAATATCGGTATAATCTTTTGTTGAATAAGAAAAAAATGGTAATTTAATTTGATTATATCAATTGAACAGTAAAAGATAAAAGGTCGCTACAAGTCTGATAATATCTTCATTTTCTATATCTTGCCTTTTTTTGTCCGACGCACCGTTTTCGTTAAAAAGTCAAAAAACATCAAAAAATGAGAATTTTCGTTAAAAACCACTCTTTTTAACAATGAAGCCTGTATCCCAACTAGCACCAAAGTGACAGTAACTGAGATAGGAACTTCGTATGAGTAACCATTATGTAATTGCGACTAAATTTACGACTTTGGTGTAAAAATAACTTCATTTGACAAGTCTATAGTCCCTGCCTCGTAGTTTGTACCACTAATGATTACTTTATAGTTATGCAACTTCTACGTAGCTTTCGTGGTGCATGGGAACGTGGTAGTTACCAGTGGGATGACTTTCGGGTTTTCAGAACTTGAAGGTGGTAAACTATAGTAGCAGCGACTAACTCGCATCACTGAAATGTGACTTCAAAGTTGCAATCACCTTCAAGTCGCTTTAATAGTTGCCGCGACGTTCTCGGAACCTTCACTATTTCTTTAAAGTAGTAGAACTTGTAAGTTATATCCATAGGTGTTAATGACGTTACTGCTACCTACAGAACTGTGTACGGCTACTACAAAGTACACATCACCTCTGAAATTTACCATGAAGTAAATTTCACCATCTAGTTCCCAATGTTGACCATAGACAAAGTTAATGCAACAAACCTAACCTATATAATATGTTTGCCTAACCTAGACTAGAATTATATGCTGCTATATTATGCTATGCAACATTTTATGTTCAAAATAAGGCAACAAAATTTAATTTTTCAACACAGTTTTATTACACCTACCTTTTCTTCTATGTTATCTATCATCTAATAGTATATTATACCAACAAGGTTTATGTTTATTAAGTCGTTGATATATGGCTGCATACAAGTAAATTGCGACAGCTGATAGGTTTTTCAATATGAAGTTAGGTAAATGATAAACAGCAAAAGCTAGAAACGCGTTCAGTCTAGACCTCAACGTACGGCTAACACGTACGTTCCGAATCAATATCGGGAAAAATGTAACCATGAAGTAGCAGCGGCAACTTTGAAGAGGTAATATGTGGAAGTCACAACTTTGCTACGACTTTGAAGTGATGCTACAGTTCCATTCGCAGATTTGTGGTAAATATAACTTTAAAGTTACGTATTCGCAGTTTTCGTCACTATCGCCAAGTAGCAATTACTTTCAAGTAGTATTTCTTGGTGAAAACGACCCTAAAGTCATATTTTCTAAAATACGCCATGTTGATGGCCAAAATTATCGACGCCATTGTTATAATACATGAACCATAATTTCACAATTGACTAATACATTTAATTTATCACCATTTCTTCACCAAATACAACAAATGAATACATAAATAGTAGTGTTAAGTTCCGAAGAGCAACAAAAAATAGGTTTCGGCATCTAGTGTGTCACATTCTCGCATGACACTACATATTTTAAAAATAATATTTTCATTAAAAAATGCAAATTTTAAAGGCGCGTGGTTAGATTCGGACGTTTTACCATTATGTTTGTCAGTAAAATTGCATTCGTTTTAATTGTGACACTTAGACCATTGGAAAATAGCACAAGTTTTGCTGTCTAATATTACCTTCTGATATTTTATTAAATTTTTGACAAAGAACATCGATTTGAAAGAGTAGGGAGTGGTAAAGTTTTCTGAAAGTTGCGGCGTCTACACCGCCACGTCGCCGCTCCGGAGCAACAACGTCATTGGAACGCAGCCAGACAAGTTCCAGGAACATGGCTGGAACGTTATCGTCACCAAAAAGTATTCCCCATTTTGGTCATAAACACGTATTTGGAACGTTCCTATTACGTGCCTGTGACTAGTACCAAAACACTTTACAGTGCCTACAATAGTCATTGCTACGTTCCCACGACTAATTGTGCTAGTTGGGATTTTATACATTTTTTTAGTGTCACCATTGTGTTCAGCGCATTTCTTCCTATAAGAGTAGTCAATAAAATAGCTGTTTTAAATTTCTGATAAAGAAAAGTTACAACGACCGGACTATAAGGAAATCATCTACTAAATATGTTAATATGCATTGATTTTTCCCAAGTTCCAATTATACAGGGTGTCCCGTAATAATGTGCAAAAAATTTAACTACCAATTCCTTATCGAAAATGAAGGTGGGTTCTTCATACAAAATTTTTCAAAATAAGCCTTACTTGTACAGCTACACCCCCTTAAGGGGGTGTGCAAAGAAACCGTTTTTAATTTCTGAAAATAACGTAATTGCAAAAAGACGAAATTTGACACATCTCAGTTACTAATGAAAAGGCATCTAACGAAATTATTTAGCCCACCAAGCGTGTATACAAAGGGGTGATATTAACTACACTAATTTCGTAAATATCTTCTTCTACCTTCTTTACCTCTTGAAAACATTTCGAAAAATCTACCGTTTTTGAGAAAAAACTAAATTGCATCTGCCTAAGTGATCAATCAAAAGCGACGAGCACTATTATATTATTCAAAACACTAAGTAGGCTGGTGTCAAATCATAATTTGACACTATTTTAAGAGTGTGCAGCTGGACAGGAAAGGCTTGAAAAATTCAATATGAAGAACCCACCTGCATTTTCGGCAAGGAAATGGGTAGTTAAATTTTTTGCACGTTATCACGGGACGCCCTGTATATTTAAAATTAATTTATTATTATTTAAGAACTCACACATTTGGAAGTGAATATATTGCCCATTACTTTAAATAAAACAATATGTTTAATGAATATATCGTAGAAATTTTAGCAGTATAGTCAATGGAAAATATTTCTATGAATTTGGTACAGTTGTGAGTTAACTAGAAGCGCACATTTTATTGAAATTTATCTACTTTTTTAAAACATCGCGAGACTCAATTGCAAAATGATTTAATTAACTTCAAGCCAGAAGTAAAACAAATCTCGAGTGTTTTCCAGTACGTAAAATGTCTAAAACAAAATTTATTTTTTAGTACTTCTCGTACTAATTAAAATTTAATAAATTTGTCAAAGTGAACACTAACGGCAAATGCTCTGTTGGGATACAATATATTCTGTTAAAAATAATTAATTCATAAACTTTGAGATAGCACAGAAGTTATGGCTCTGTAATTAGTTACGGTCTGCTTTGAACCGTTTTTGATTACTAACCTAAGAGTTTATTTCATAAAACACAACAAGAGTATTAATTATCGCTACGCAAAATTAAGGTAATAATTTATTACGGCAAAAAATTCCGTTATAATTGAGTGACTATGTTATCCAATAAAATAGCGACTCAGTGATATTAAAGGCAGTTTAAATTTTGTACTAAACATTGATTACATAGGCACACACAAAAGAAAGTTGAGTGCCAGAGGGCAGACCTATGTCAAAGATTAAAGAATTAGCAAGATAGGACAGCCGGCGGAAAACTTTATATCTTTTAGCAATGGCGCTATTAACCTTGACATTTAAATTGGAGTTCTCGCGCAGTTGCCACAATGTGACAATCAGACGGAAAAGGTGACATTAGAACGAGAGACCAATAGTGAAACTTGGACAACACTGTCCTGATAGAACGACCGAACTCAGCTCTAGTCGAAACAGTACAGTATAACTGGTTGCCTACCATTGCGGTTCCTAACGTCTCGATTATAACATTTTCAAGACCGTTGTTGTGAATTAAAGTTATTGTTTTGTTAATGAAATTAAGGCATTCAATATTATGTGTGGAAAATAAACGTCGTTAGGGAGATTTATCAGATTTGTGGCTTACGATGTATAGTGGTCATTTGGAACATATCCATGAAGAGGTTTGGTCATCCTCGGATTTTTGACAGGGATTTCCGTCTTGGCCATTTTTGATGATTGTTTCTGCCGAAGATAAGTTGTGTCGCTGAGCATGTGTATAACAATTTTGTGAGTTTGCTCCTTTAAAGGGATATGGCGCTGTAGTGACAAATTTACCAGTATTTTATTGTGATATTTGTGTATTATTTTCGGTTGGGAAGTACTGCTACGGAATTTTCCGGATAAATCAACTTGCTGGAAGCATATGGCAAAGGAATTCTTTAAGCCCACTCAACATCTAAGGGCTTTTAGTTTCATTTTCACTTCTACCTTTACGTTACTTTTATTTTGGACTTTTACCGGTATCGTTTCCTGTATGTTTGACCCTACGTCTTACCCTTTCGGTTATTTGTACATTTGAGTCTGGATTGTATGTGAACTTTGGTTTTCCTGGAACTCGGTTGTCAAGCTGTTGGTTGGATTTGGAATCCTGAGTTGTACCGGTGAGACTCTCCTGCCTGGTTAAATTGGAAGCTACGCTTCCCTGGTAGGCCTACTTGCTGGAGGTAAGCGTCATTAAATAGCATAACGAGGGACATGATATAACATCCCATGTTCTACGTGAGGCATGGAGAGTCCGTTAGATTTTTTGCGGTACTAAATTGCTGTCATTCGACCCACGTAACTACAGTTTTTCCAGATATTCCACTTAATATTTTACACAGTAAATGTTTTGCACATAACCAATTAAATTTTTAGTTCACATTATTTTGTTCATTCTACGTTATTATTCAGTACTTTAATGTAATTGTCTAATTCAGTATATTTTGGGGGTCATATATTGCATACTATTAGATAAGATTTTGATAGTTTTAAGTTGTCGTACATTTTGTGTTAGGTTAAGTGTGGGCCACACATCTATATATATTGATTGTGTGTAATATTATTTCTGTGGGATATGATTGTAAGCGTACCTAAATATAATCATTAAATCTGTTATACTAAGACGCTTATTTGTTCACCAGCATACATGCAACACTCCAATTTTTCGAATTCATCCCCAAGGAATTGACTAGTCGGCCGTGTAAGCTTCTTTCGCCACCTATTGAATGTAGAGAGGGGACTGCACGTAAAACATAAAAATTCTGTTCAGGGCACAGGGTGACCACCCTACCCTGCTGTATAGCTGATACATTAGTCGCTAAAGTTAAATTCTTTATACCTACTATTCCCCTTTTATCTGGGAGCCCTGCAACATGTAAGTACCCAAGGTCACCAAAAAGACAGGTTGCTTTGTTTTATATGTCACATGAAGTATTTCTATGTTTATATGTAAGGTATCTATTTGGTTAGGATAGAATTGTACATTGAAAGAATAATTTTGAAACTTCTTTCTATAAAATGAGGAAAAAACAACCACACGCAGCTATCATCGAGGTCTAGACGTCACGTATCACTTGTCGATTCTAATGAGCCAACCTATCTTTTAGTAAGCTTGGTCAAACTCATTTAATGCGTACCCTTCAAATTCCGAAACCGTTTCCGCTGGATGTCGTGTCCCTTTAAATTGGAGTTCACAACTGTCTTCGTCTATTTCGTCTTCTTTGTCTGACTGTCCTATCTTGTTAGTTCTCTAATCTTTGCCTATTTATTCCTGTGCATTTTAACCTGCTGAACACGAATACGATATCCGTTTTTTTGCCCGATTGGGTCTTGCGTTTCTCCTATCCTCAAAATCACCGTCAGAATGCCCGAAAAATATCAAATAAGTTAATAAAAGGCTTAAATGAGCAACTGCATCCGAACGAGGGACCACAAAATGATGAAAAAATTCAGAGATACGCAAAATTAAAATTTCTCTCCGATAGTGGACAATCTATCTACAAGTCTAATTTACTGTGAAAAATGTTCAAAAGTACTGAGCGTCAGAATGTATTTTAAAACATTATTATTTTTGTATAAGTACCTCAATTTGCAAATAGTCCATTTATATTTAAAACTAATGTCATTTATATCTGATGAATGAAAATGGCTGAAATTTCAAGTGTATATGTCTTTCCCATGTTTATTATTTCCATTTACTAAAGCTCTTTTTCTAAGAAACATATTGTTATACATGTATGTTTAGAAGTGCTAGAAAATTTTGCAAGTGGATAGAAAACAACCTCAAACATTCAAGAAAATTACTTGTATTGTAAATTTCAGCGATCATATTTTTAGCAATATTTTCTAATGAAAATATGTCGTTATTTCTAGATCATGTACGACGAAAAATACTTTGCGTCATGTTAAGAAACCATTTGAACATTGACGCGTAAATGGTGCCGAAAATGGAATAACCGGGAAAAGTTTACATGTAACGATACACTATAGTTTAAGTTAACTAAAGACACAACCGACACGACGTGTCTACTGAAGAATTTAATTTAATGATAAAGAAAATGCTTAAAGTTATTTTATAACATTGTGTATACACTTTAAACACGTAATAAAGGACGAAATATAGCACTGCGAAGTAGGTGTTGGGAATTTAAAGTATACACGACCGTTACAGAAAATTTATTTACACCTAACTGTCTGTTGTATTATAGAAACATAGCAGTGACTTTAGAGAAACAGTTCGTTATTAAAATTGCGAAGGTAAGCTTACATTAATCTGCGTTATCGTTCTAATGCAGTCATTGGCTAGGAGTACGCTCTCGATGTGAATGTTGTTGGTGTACCTGCACTAGGTGATTGTATTTCAGATATATGGCGCCTAAACCACGCATTATGGTTCTAAAAAAGAAACGATAGGTAGAATGGCAGATTGGTATAGTATCAATATATGATGACTACACATAATAATTATATGAGAACTAACCAAGTAAGTACTGTACTTTATTCAGTAGCTATGTCCATTCAAAGAAGCGTCATTGTAAGAAATAAAGAATAAGTAGAATATTTGAAAATGATATAGTACTAAAGTACTAAGTCATGCTAACTAAACTGGGAAAATATTTTGTTACGTCTTATAGTTATTACCGGCCAGAGTTTCATCACAGTTTGCAAGTGGGCTTATAAGAAATAAATCGCTTTATTTTCTTTTATTTTTTTTTCAATTATAAATTCCTATTAAAATTAACAAACAAATAAATTAGCGTACTAAGGCAAAATACCTATCGCCTTGAAAATTATATATATAAATAGATTCCATTTTAATCAAACTTCAAAGTCTCGATTTAGTACTGTTTTTTAGTTTTGATGTAGACAAGCTCTCAAAGTAAGACCTCATGTTCTGTTTTAAACATTTCCTATAATAAATCTCATAAATAATCACGTTTATTGATTCTCTTTAATAAAACACACCATTTTAAATAATGTACGGCCACGAGATGAAGTTTACCACTACTAGGACTACTGTCAGTCACTTGCTATAGATTAGGTTTTTCGACAAGGGAAATTAAACACTATGGTTTAAGTAAGTGTCTAATAAAAAATCACTAGAAGTGGGAAAAATTTTCGTTTGGAAGGTACCTACAAACAAAGGGAGTGAAAATTAACATACCAACTTAAGTCAAGAAAAAAGTGAGTTAAACAATTTACCACTGAATATTTCTTGTTTTCGCATCTATGATATCTGTCGCCTTGCTCATCGCTCTAGAGGTACGCATGGTCCATGAAATAGGAAAACATGTTAAATGGATGAAATTTTTATAACATAACATGACATTTTATACCTCTATCATCACATATTTGTTTGTTTAAAAATTCTGCAAACATTCGCTAAGGCATCTTTAGTCAACTATTTCCACTATATACTGCATATAAATGCAGTTGGTATCTACTGATTGATTATATTGTTATCGATACAAATACAAAAGTAAAAACAAACGCGTTTTTTTTCTAGCTCTTTGGCTTTTGAAACTTGTCCTTTAGCCACCTATGTTAAATCTTTCGATTTTGCTCATTATTGCGATTTTTTTAGCTACGTCTAATCATATCTATACCAGAACCTAAGGTTCCTGCTGATTCATCTCGTGAACCAGAAGGATCTACAACAAGGGTGACATACTTCTTGCCCAGTGGTTGCTCAGGATATTTGGAGACATACACAGGTACACGTCGGATAAATTGGTTATTATTCCAGAAAGATTAGACAGTAGGAACGACGAAGCTAAGCTATAAATTCCACTAACTGTGCCAAGCATACTACTTATATTTTAACATTAATTTTATCCAAAAACTTTACGATCAATTTAATTATATAAAAATCGTTTGTAATCGATATAGAGGTTAGCCACATCGGGTCTATTATTCTTTTTTTATTAGTTCATTGGAAATAAACTCAGTATGTATTTGGTTAATTCAACAGTTGGGAAATATATGATTAAGATCAGCCAAATTCACCATATATGCAATTACGGCATTGCAGAACACCTATTTCATATAAGTGAGCAGGAAACCTTCCATGATTTGGTTTAAGTCTTGCGATTGTAGCTATAAACTTCATGTTTGCTTGGGTATTTTCATACCATACATTCTTTTGAATGCTTTTGTGTATTACGAAGTACCCTGTCCTACTTCGTGATGCATATACTTTCCAGTCCTCATTCAATTTTACTGTTAATAACTGTTAATAATAGAATACATCTGTAGGATTACATAATCTCTTCTCTCATTTCCAGTAATATCACTATGCCCCATCACCCATAAAAACTTGCCAATTTTCTGCTATATCTGTAAAAACAGAAACATAGTTTCTAAAATTGAAGCATTTACCTTATTCGCGTTATTCACATTTTTTAAAACTTGAATTACTGACAGTGTGACGTGCTTTCTTCCAGTTGCCTAGCGCATAGGCAAGTGGAAGCGTCACTTTGGCGCTGAGCTATATTTCGGTTAAATTCGGTAATCTCGAGCGCCACCTTTGCAATTTTTACGTGGGGCAAAGGTCCCACATTAGCCTCCTAAACGCAGCCTGTTGCAGTAGGGCTGGGATAGCTACAGTGGAGACACGGTATGTCCAGGGGTCTGGACGGCAGATTAGACTTTCACTCACATTCAACAGTAAAAGGCGGATGTCGGTAAATAACAAAGTTTATTAACATACAATGAAATTTTTACAAAACAATAAAAAAACGGTTAGGTACCAAAATACGGAGTTTCTGATAAATACAATAACAAAAACTTAAGATATGTCATTTTAATTTAATTTAAATTAGGTAGGGCGCCATTTTGTGACGTACGGGTAACCAGGCGGTGAGAAGCTAGTTAGCTACTCATTAATGCGGAATCAAGCGGTGGTAAGCAAGCAAACGGTGAAAGCGGTGAAAAAAAAAACAGTAGTAAAGCGGTATAAAAAAAACAGCAAACGGAAAAAACTACACAAGTAAGTAATTTAAAAAAACGGACAGCGTGCAAATACCAGGCAAAAGCAAGCGGTTATCTACAGCAATATCACGCCTACATGTTGCATTAGAGTGTGGGTGTGAAGAACTTGGCAAAACTAAATAAGACTGATACCAAATAAATAAAACGGTTGTCGGATTCGGTGCGGTGTGTAACCTAAGTCACACTCGGATCGGAAAATAAAACGGTTATCGGATTCGGGGCGGTGTGTAGCCTTGGTTACACTCGGTTCGGAAAATAAAACGGTTATCGGATTTGGTATCAGCTTACGGCGGAGATTATTCTGCCTAGACGGACAGACAGTAATAATCAGAAAGGTGGTATTTCGGTTCGGTTCGGATATGTTGAAATTACATCAACACTTGATGCGGTGTTTGCCAAGCGCCTCAAACCCCACAGCTGGGTGCCTGCATTAAATGCATTTCGGTTCGGCCACGTGGTATCTTGTCGGATTGTATGCGGAAAATGTCTATGTATCAGAATATAATGTTAGTTAATTTATTTACGGTAGCCTAGATTTTACTTTCAATTCCCGGACTATAATAAATTTCTATAAATTATTTCAAAGTAAGGAATTTTGTTCCATTTCGTATCAATACGAAATAATGAGAACAAAATGAACGGTAAATTAACAATAACACTACAATAAATTTCACAAAAATAATTTTTGCAAATACAGATTTTATTTTGCTACGCACTAGCTAAAATAAAATATACGGTACATATAACTTCTACACATTTGGTAGAACAACATATTATTCTATCGCAGTACCATCACAAATGGTCTGGATTAAAATAATATAAACGGTAAACGGTACACATTTTCTCTCGAAATATCATCTATGTTCTTTTTCCCATTTGGAAATTCTTGCGAACATAGCTATTTGGATAAAATCGGAGAAGTTGACATGTCCTAACTAGGACTCTCTTACTATATTGTAATAATTTAATAAATTTATTTAATTTCGGCTAAGTCGGGAAATAATAATTATATTCTGATACATTTAAACGGAATCGGTTTCAAATTATTGCTTTAAAACACACAGTTTAGTGAATTATTCTTATCGGTGTTAATATAAAAAGGTCGACAAGAAACCAGCGGCGATGATAAAACGGTGTACTTACATGTTGTGAATATACGGAATAGTACCCGACTGGGCTGTTTGACGGACCGGACAGAAGTGATATTCAAATGTGGTCTAATGAAACTGATTTACGCAGCTGACTTATCAACGCCCTCAGTATCAAATCTTGTAATTAATATTAATATTATAGGCAGCCCTCTCACCGCCAGGTTTATCAAATTACCTATTTAAAGTAGAAATCTGTTTCGCGGTTTCAGCTAGCTAAATTAGGAGAAATCTATAATAATAATTTACAATACCTATGATTCGAATGTAAGCGGAGCAAATAACGAAGTATATTGTTAATTTAAACTGCATTTTTGGCAACGGAAAATTTACCTCGTTACAACAGAAAATCCGTACATATGAGAGCATTTTGAATGTTCCGTTCAATAATATTCTTAAGAGCCTGTAACACTCCAACTGCTTCAGCGCTAAAAATTGTACTTCATAATTTTTTATACCGTTTCTCGAAGGTCTTCAATTTCTTATATATATTTTTTTATAAACAGAGAAAGGGTTTTGAATATTTCCAATATTGCTTTGTCTTTCCCAAATATTTGAAACTATTCGGAAACGGATATTTGGCATATAATTCAATAAATGTAATACAATACGCATAAGATATGTTAACCGAATGCCATATTAATGGCTTGCTAATGGAATGAAATTCCTTTAGTATTAAATAACATAATTTAAATTATTAACACCTAAATATAAACATGTAAAACTGAAAATGCATACATATATGCATCATGCAAATAAAAGAGTACAATATTTGTATAAAATGTATAAAAACATTCATGACAAAATTCACATAGAAGTTACGAATAATTAATATAGCAAACCTTTTTAAAATGCAATACTAGCTATTGTGAATTGCGTCTAGTTTCTAGAAACAAAATGAATTCATTAATTGAATAAAATATGAGTTACTTGATAAACATTTTCTGGACCTATTTTTACACTTTTTTAAATTCACATTCCCTTCCGCTAAAAAATAGCTACCACTATATGGATATATTGACGACTAGTTATTTATTGTATAAGTGTTTTAAATGGCGTTTTATCCACCCAAGAAAGTTTAAGCTCGAGAACGAAGTTAGAGAATTTAATTTTCTTGAGTGGATAAATCGCGACTAAAACACGAATGCTATACAACGATTTATCCACAATCACGGCCATTTTGAATCAGATTTCATCAAAAAATTATTTGACATTTCGCTCTGTCAGCGTCTGTAACTTCAACAATTATTGAAATTAATTAAAAAAAAACTTACAAGGTGTTGAATGGTTGCTATTTAGTTTTGATTGTTTATCTATTCCATTTGTAAAAATTTGTGCAGTTGGTGAGAAACGCAAGAAAGCGATTTTGTTCCTGAGAGATTCCTTCGGGAAGCTGAAGAAGCAACTCTCCAATAATTGCCTACGATGTCCAGAAGAAGCATTTTCCGAATTTAATGAATGGAAAGAAACATGGGGGTAATAACAATAAATGAGGAAGTTCTGCTATCATATTTCTTAAATTTGAAGAAGTATGCAATTTCATCCATGTGGTCGAAGTATTCGAAGCTGAAGGTCGCTATAAAGACCCATAAAAACACAAACATTGGAAAATATAGTAAGCTCACTGCCTATCTGAACAGTGAGTCGAGAGGGTACAAAGCGAAGAAAGCTGCGATATTGGAAAGAGCACACCTTGAAGAATTTTTGACAAGGGCTTGTGATAAAGAATATTTTATGATTAAGGTAATGTCTCTTAACCTTTTAGACATTGTAGATAATAAACTTTGAAATATTTTAGGTTGCACTAATAATGGGGGTGTCTGGTCTTTGTCATTTCTGTGAATTGACGAATTTGAAAATCAGTGATGTAGAAGATAGGGGCGCATATTTGCTTGTTTCTATACCAGATACCCAGACCGGCGTCTCACGAAAATTCGCAGTTATGGAAGAAGGATTCTCTATCAATACTGCGGAGATGTGTAGAAAATACATGTCCTTACGACCGAAGAAGTTATCCAACGACAGATTCTTTTTACGATACACTAATCAAAAATGTATTTCACAACCTGTTGGAATCAACACTTTGTCGAAAGTTCCTTCAAGAGTTGGTTCGTTTTTGAATATGGCAAACGCAGTAACCTATAGCGGCCATTGCATGAGGCGCACATCAATAACTTTACTGGCTAATAAAGGCGCTGACCTTACAACAATTAAACGACATGGTGGGTGGAGAAGTTCCGCTATAGCAGAAAGTTATGTAGAGGATTCTATATCCAATAAGATTGATATTGCAAAGAGAATCCAAGGTACTCCTGATACTAGTCGTTCCTTACAAGAGGAGACATCCACTGTTTCTACAGATTTATCAAAAACTTCGACAAGCACGATGCGTTCTCAAACCGATGAGAACTACAGGTCTATTATTAATGGAAACGAAGTAAAATATGATAAAACAAATAAGGAAATGTCTATTAATATAATTGTTAATATTAATATTAATGAAAATTAAATAAAACGCAATTGATTTAAGATTGTATTTTTCATTATTCCACTAGCGGAATAAAGTAATTTCATTATTTCACTAGTGGATAAAGTGGCACTTTATATGCTTCATAAGTGTGGATAAAACTTTAATTATAATGTGATTGTGGATACAATTTATTATTGCATTTATTTAATGAAATTTAATATATCTTTTCTCTATCTATCCAACTATGAAAGTCTCAGTATTGACTGAATTTGCTTTTATTAACATCGATTTCTGTCAAGAGTTCTCACGCATATAGTATGCATATCACTCTCAATATGTTTTATTTTATGGATACATTACGTGATTGATTTTAGCGCAGATTAGCGATAAGTGTGATAAAAAGTGTGTACTGGGTGCCAAAGTTCAAGTTCGAAACATTATTTTTTCATTTTGAAAGGTTGAATTAAGTAATAGTTCTTGATGCGTTTACATCAGTAGTACAGTTCTCATTATATAGTTATAAAGATATAACTACTAAAACAATAAAAAATAAAAGTTGTTGTGTTTAAAATTAGAACTTGGTAAATACATGTACATAAACATGAAAAATTGAAAATGCATACATATATGTATTGCCTTGGCAAAAGGAAGTTTTAGAAAAAAAACTTGCAGCTACTGGAAGCAGCTGGAGCCTCCCCACCCGGTGGATCTTTGAAAATAGCACTAAATTATGTTCCATAACAGCACTAAACGTAATCCCATCCCAACCATAAACTATTCAAATCTTCTGGAGTACTAAAGAAACCCTCATGAAAACTTCTGCATTGTTTTCTCACTTCTACCACATAATATCAACATATTGAAATTTAATAAATGCAATTCTTCTCTTATCTTTCGGGGCATAGGGCTGCACTGTAGGTATATTTACTTTGTCCACGACTATTAAATATTTAATATTTATTTATTTCATTCTTATTTGATTTCTCCAATTTAAGAAAGTTTCATACCCCATCATATATAATTTTCTCGTTTTTTCTGACAACAATTTTAATTAGGCGATTTTTGCAGTTTCCTTTACCTCTGGCGGTGTCAAAGAAATCTCCTTCCACTGTCAGTATCCATTTGTTTAATTATGTTGCTCTTTTTCAGTAGTATGTAAAATTATCGTAAATAATGGTAATTTTGACTTTTCAAATCACTAACAAAATTGCGCTTTCACTAATAAAATAATACAGTTTGTAAGTTCAAAAAAAATGTTGAAGGTTGTACACAAAATGTAGCTCATAATTTTATCTGGCCTAACAGCCATTTTACTAATATGCTTATTCAATATTGGAAAAAACGACGATTATCCATTCGATAACCGTGTGTTTTGTAAACAGGGCGCGAGCATTGTATGATTAACATAACCTCAAATACTACAGTTCTGTAAGTTTATACTCATTTATAATGTTCTTATTCTCATTTCTAGATTGGTACCTGTGTAACATTAATAAACTATCTCGGATAAGATGCATATAATTTTTTTAGATAATTATTTTTTTAAATATACTGATATCTGCAGCTTGGAAATTAAATCTATAATTAGCAGTCTATTTTTAATATACCAGCGCCACGGTGATAAATCCTGAACTTGATAGGAATGCACCTGACTTGACGAAGAGCGATCTTATGCTTAGTGTTGTCGTTTTGCCAGTAATTGAATCACCCCCCCGCTCTTCAAAAATTGCAATCATTGAGATAAATATTGTACTGTGGGGAATTTCACTCTCCGCTCTGCAGAATTATACTGGAGAGTGTGGGTCTGGATGTGTTACTATCCCTGGTCCCCGATTTTTTGTCGATGGCCCTGGGAATACAATATTGCGAAATTTTGCCAAGAAATGCCAGGAATGCAATCATGTTTCGATGTTTCGCCAGTAATTTCATTTTGTCCTTGTGGCAACACTGCTTATGCTTTGCATATGCCTTGCTTTTTAATTTTTTCACGGAAACCCAATAGAAAGGGTGCAAGTGTGATATATCGTTGAAATCGGAATTTTAACTGCATTTTAATGATTCGATTGCAAATTGTAAGTAATTATAAAATAAACAACTTGCTATGCCAAAACGGCACTACGAGTAGTTCGATCTCAACCAAAACCCTTTCAAATCTTTTGGACCACTAAAGAAACCCTAATGCAAAGTTTTCTGGGTTCCTGGGACCTCAAAACGTAAAGATTTCAATTTTCAATTTTGGACCAAATCTAATTTTTTCTATTTCTTTGGGACTTCCTGCCACATGTATTTTTAACAGGTGCTCGGGGAATTTATAATATCACAATTAACCAGTATGTTACTGGGAAGTAACGTCTACGCCTTTGACTGTTACGTCAAAGGATCAGTTAGAAGTTGCTTAAAAAAAAAAAAGTATAAAAACTTTTCGGAAATCTAATCTGTTTCCTTTTTCAAGTCTTTTTTTGAAAAATTTTGTTTGCTGTGTATGGTAAATACTCAGCTCTAAGAATGTTTGTTATATTCAATATTCATAGATACTTACTATTTACATAGAACTGGTGATATAGTTAATAGTTTTTTAAATTTGTAGGCAACGTTAAGTTTGTGAAGTTCTTCTTTTAGCATTGGCAACCAGATTGTACAGATGTCTACACGCATCTATCCTCATTCAATAATATTATCGCTGATTCTTTATTTTCCTTTTTTTGCTATTCGCCTCTTTTGTTAAAATTTTGTCCCAGTTTATTCTATGTCCGTTCTCCCAAGCGTGTTTGCAGATCTTGGACCTCTGAATTTAATTTTTTTTAATATAATTTTTGTATTCATCCAATCTTACACTAATCGGTCTGGATGACTCACCCACGTAATGTTTGTTTCACCACACGGAATACTATAAATGCAGTTTTTTTAATATTGCTCGTGGTTCTTCGGTTTTGTCTTTGTCAGAATAAATATCAAAGTGCTGTTTGTTTGAAATACCGTCCTAATATCAAATCTGTCATCGATACGGCGCAACTTTTCGGATAATCCGAATATATAAGGAATTAACGTTGTGTAACGTTTTTCAGGTTCTTGTCGTATCTGATTGTTAATTTCAATATTTATGAAGGTTTTATCGACAAAACCATCAGGGAATTGGTTATTTATAAGAAATTTTTTATAAACCGCTTCTCATTGTTTAGTATTTCATCATTTTATAGCACCCCTCTCAATGTGCATCGACTGATTTGAGTTGAAATTTAAATATCTGTTGGTATGTGTTGGTTTTCTATAAATACTTGTTCCAATTGTACCGTTTACTCTTTTAATTAAAATATCTAAAAATTATGATTCATTTCCAGTTTCCTTTTCTAAAGTAAATTTAATGAAAGTTTCTTTAGTATTTAAATGTTCTAAAAATCTATCTAATAACTCAAGACCGTGAGGGCAGATTACAAACATATCGTCTCAGAAATCGATTAAGAGGGGTGTTATAAAATGTTTGTATGATAAGGCCAAAACTATTTCTTCTAATAATGAAATACTAAACAATGAGAAGCGGTTTATAAAAGAAGTTCTTACCTAAATAACCAATATCCTGAGGGTTTTGTCGATAAAACCTTCAAAAGTATTGAAAGTAACAGTCAGGTACGACAAAAACCTGAAAAACATTACACAGCGTTGTCCTTACGTATGCGGATTTTCCGAAAAGTTGCGCCGCATCGGTGACAGATTTAATATTAGGACAGTATTTCAATCAAACAGCATTTTAAGATCTATTCTGACAAAGACGAAACCGAAGAACCAGGAGGAAAATTCAAAAAACTGCATTTATTGTATTCCGTGTGAGTGCAACAAACATTACGTGGGTGAGTCATTCAGACCGTTTAGTTGAGATTGGGCGAACACAAAAATTATGTCAGAAAAAATGAAAAAAGAATCAGCGATAACATTATTGAATGAGGTGTGTCGGATAGTTCTGTAGATGTCTGTACAACCTGGTTGCCAATGTTAAACATTGTATAAAAATTAAAAAAAACTATTAACTATATCAACAGTTCTATGTTAATAGTAAGTATCTATGGATATTGAATATAATAAACATTCTTAGAGCTGTGTATTTATCATACACAGCAAAAAGTATTTTTCAAAAAAAGCCTTGAGAAAGGAAACAGATTAGATTTCCAAAACGTCGGTGAAATATTTTATTTCAAGTTTTTATACTTATTTGTGCCATTTGTTAAAAAAAGCAACATCTAACTGATCCTTTGACGTGAAAGTCACAGGCGTAGAGGTTATTTCCCAGTAACACAATCGTTAATTGTGATATTTTGTAGATTCCCCGAGCACCGGTAGAAAAAAATACACATGGCAGGAAGTACCAAAGAATAAAAAAAAATTAAGATAATGCCACAAATAACACTTAGACAATATTTGGACCAATTTTAATAACCTCCACAAATTTTTCTTTTGGGGGAGGTTTAAATGCCAACCGGGGTTTTTCAGCGGAAATATGGACCAGTCAGTATGTGTCACTATTGTACCGAAAATCCAACAGCTGAAAATTAGTGCGTCTATGTTTATTTAACAAGTGAAATTACGGCTTGTATAAATTTATCTTCAGGTTTTACGAAAATACGTCCGTGGTAGAAGTTAAAAATATAATCGTTAATAAATTAAACACTGCTTTTAGATGAATCAATCAATATATTATAAATACTCTACATATGTTTCGGCTTACTAGGCCTTTATCAAGAGTATTACATAGTGAATACTAAAGTTTCCGATGTGCATATTCAATTTATACCTAAAAGTATTTATGTCTTAATCTATTTATGACTTAAGCTATTTAAGATTTAATTTAACATCTTTAATTATTTGAATATTTGAAGTGGACCTAAGCTGATTATATAAATCAAAGGATATTTCTTAACAATTGGTTTATTATAGGGGTGTTTAGGAAATTCTGCTGGTCATTTGTGGTACAAGGGTTGTACTTGAAAGATTTTTTGATTTCTAGTTGTTCTAGCAGATCTAAACGTTTACCTTTTCTTTCTGAATGAAGTAAATTTATGTTATCAGTATCTATGAAGTGGTTGTTTTCAATACAGTGTGTTGACATTTCTGTATTTTTATTGTTATTTAAGTTTGATTTTTTGTGTTCTTTTACCCGGTTGACAACGCTTCTACCACTCTGACCGATATAGACAGCATCGCAATCCTTACAATTAATTTTATATACACCTGATTTATCAATTTTATTTAGTTTTTCTTTGTTATTAACCAAAATGTTTCCTATATTTGTTTTGTTCACACTTATTGTAGAGATACCCAAATTATTCAATTTTTTAGAAATTTTGTTACTATATTTCGGAACATAATTAATAAAACTATATTTTGTAGGTTTGTTAGGCACAGTGAAAAATTCTTTTTGAAGCATTTTGCGTTGTTTGTTTTTGACCATGTTATCTATTAGTGACTCGTTGTATCCGTTATTTCTTGCAATTTGTTTAATTATATTTAATTCTCTATCAAAATCACTTTGATCTAAAGGAAAATTCGTCAGTCTATGTATTAGACTATGAAAGGGTGAAATCTTAATTTGCCATGATTGCTGCGAATTATAATGTATTACTGTATCTGTGGTAGTAGGTTTGCGGTAGATGCTAAATTTCAACTGATTGTTATGTTTTTTGATATTCATATCTAGGAAGTTTAATTGACTATTTTGCTCCGATTCCATTGTAAACTGAATTTTACTATTAAAAGAATTTAAGAAATTAAGGTAATTACTTAGGTTTCTTTCTGTACCGGTCCATATACAAAAAATATCGTCTACATATCGAGTCCAATAAAACACATGTGTATTTAAACTGTTATTGCTATTATTGCTGTATTGAAAACAACCATTTCATAGATACTGATAACATAAATTTACTTCATTCAGAAAGAAAAGGTAAACGTTTAGATCTGCTAGAACAACTAGAAATCAAAAAATCTTTCAAGTACAACCCTTGTACCACAAATGACCAGCAGAATTTCCTAAACACCCCTATAATAAACCAATTGTTAAGAAATATCCTTTGATTTATATAATCAGCTTAGGTCCACTTCAAACATTCAAATAATTAAAGATGTTAAATTAAATCTTAAATAGCTTAAGTCATAAATAGATTAAGACATAAATACTTTTAGGTATAAATTGAATATGCACATCGGAAACTTTAGTATTCACTATGTAATACTCTTGATAAAGGCCTAGTAAGCCGAAACATATGTAGAGTATTTATAATATATTGATTGATTCATCTAAAAGCAGTGTTTAATTTATTAACGATTATTTTCAAGATGTTTCACAAGGAACCTACCACAAGTTCAGTTCAGTGTAGTTAAAAATATCTCTATAATGAGCCTAATCGCATTAAAATCGGTTAATTAGATTTTTAACAAAATGTAAAATACCGGTACAAACATGGTGACCTTTAAAAATAATGAGTGAAGACATAATAAACTTTGGTAGATTATAGATTTTGCTGTGCACGTCCGAACTAGGATCACTTATTGGGCTACGGTCCTGTCCCAACCAATTCTCGTTACATTTATTTTCTTCATTTTAATATATTTTAATAAGGAAAAGTATTTTTTACGCACACCATTTTTTTTTTATTCACGGTCTACCATTGACCGTTTAGAAGTTGCATAGTGTGCTGACTATCCTGGCTGTAGCCGGCCATAGTTATCAGATAATTGTATTTCCATCAGTACTACATATACATGACACATATCAAGTCAATAGAGCGATTAGAAGTGTCAAAACTTGACCTAAACTGGCCGACCAACATGTGAAATTGAACAAAAGCCTAAAAAAACAATACAAACTTTATGAAATAGAATTCAACCAATAATTACCATTATTCTAGTCCACTAGTGTAGTTACTTTAATGCCCTATTTAAGGCTATGCATGTGCTAGATATATTTGATATTAAGTTTATTAGTGTCAGATCATCCTCTCTTTTTATCTTCCCAACAAAACATTTACAGCCATTGTTGCAATTTTATAGCCATTACAATCTTGTAAACATCTTAATCTCAGTAAAGGGTCATAAAAAAGGTTGAAAACTGTAACAATGTTTTGTTTTTATCGCATCCGATTCTAAGCAAACGCTGAATCGAAAAATAAGAATACGTGGTAAAAAATGTAACCACTAGAGCGCAAATTTATTTTAACGACGGAGGAAACGTAAAGTCCTCTCTTTACGGCCACGGCTCGTGTTTTATAGTTTATTGGGTGTATATTAGATCGAAATGCTTGAATTGAAAATAAACGAGTTATAGTGTATGAGGATCATTTATTATTAACTCTCTATGTAAAGGAAAATTCAAATAGGGTTGACCGGAAGAGTTGCGAAAGTTGGAATAGTATATTCAACAACAAATTATGAAATATGCCATTTCAAACGTGTTGTAGGTTATACTGTCTAACAATATATTAGAAGTTATACAAAGAAATGTTTTAATATTAAATAATTTTCATTATCTTTGCACTCATTCATAACTTTTATTCTTGTTGTCATGGTAGAGCGCTGGCGATTATGTTGCTCAAGCATGGTAGAAATATATACAAGTTATGCTCGTCCGAGCTACCAGAATTTGACTTTTCTGCGCATGGAACCGACGGGAACCATATTGGAATGATATATCACAGTATATTGACAGAGAATCCTAATATTCTGTGATATTACACATATTTCAAGTTTTTACAATATTATCCCTCAATATTGTACCCCTGCAACCAGGTGTAAAGTAGCCGTGTTGGGGTACGTAACTGCGTAATATCATTTTTGTGTTTGGTTTCTCTATGTTGTGATGCTTGTGAGGTTAAAAAAGAAACGATTATTTATAATAAACTTAAGACATGGTTGGGTGCAGTATAAACAGTTTCAAAAATAGAAGTGGAACTTCAACTGAAAGAAATGTAACATTCTTTCGGTTCCCAAAAAATGAAGATTATCGAGAAAATGGTTAGAAATTTGTCCAGTAAAACCTGATCATTTCAAAAACGGTAGTTATAATAACAATAATTATTTAATACCTTGGCTTATTTACAATTACAAAATATGTATTAGTAAAAGATGTACCTATTTAAGATATGAAAGTTTGCATTTGTTATTTAACACAAATGTGGTCAGAAATAAAAATTGTTTTTTTTACAGCTCGCATTTGTTCAGTGCATTTTAAAAGGGCAGATTTTAAAGCGACTCCAAAGTAAGCATATCTCAAAAATGTTGAAAATATTCTCCAACGAGTATCCGTGTCCTTTTGCCTCATGCAGTACCTATATAGAACATTTGGCAAGAATCATTCTTCAAGACATAACGTACAAAGCAAAAAGTAAGAATAAGTAAACATATTCCTGCATATCGTTTAAATTCTAAGAAAAGTTCGTATGCAGTATGATACATAAATCTAGGATATCTAAAACTAGGAGTATTTATATTTTATTCTGTACAATTTGATTAATGACGCTTACGTCTCTTGTCAAGATGCTCTATAATATACTCTATATGTTGTAAAAAGTCTCAGTATAATACTTATTTTATTTATTAAGTATAGTACGTTTATTTTGTTATAGAATAAAAGTATAAAATAAAACGAGTGTATGATTTCTGACTGTCCGGTATACCCTCACAAGGTATCAATACAATTAGAAGTTATATTACCTTTGGTGTATGTATTTTTCGTAAATATTGGTTAAAATTTACTATGACGATAGCATTTGTAACTAAAAAGATTAATATTGTACAAATAACTTGTATGAAAATAATATATTCTTTATATTAAAAAATTGACTTTTATCATAAAATCATACTAAAAACTCATATAGTATTCATGAACCCTTTGATAAATATTGATTATATAGAACTATTTATATACGTTAATTTTTTTAGTATTGATAACTTAACCTATAAAGTTTAAATCGCCGAACTAGATCATATAAAATATATACCTATATACTGCATCAAAGAAGTACCTTTTTACCACATTTTTTACAAAGAATATTAACATATCCATAACTACACGGTAAAAAAAAACGCTAAACTTACAATGAAAATTTGCTACATCAATGTTGTATGTGCAATCTTACATTATTATTCAAAACCATTCTAAAATTTTTCCAAATAAGTAATATTTCGTCAAATTTTAACCTTATTTCCAAAATGAAGCATCTCTTTTTAAATGGTATGTGGAATAATCTCCTTTTGTACAGAAGAATACACAATATTATTTGAAATATGCGCACGAATCGCTATTGGTCAGATTATCAATATGGTTCCCATTGATTCCAAAGCAAAAGCTGCGCAACCGCATACCTGTATATATTTCTACCATGTTGCTAAAGGCACACGTGCCGCACATGACAAATCTACGTCAATCCAGTCGTGTTATTGCACAACTCTTGGGAATTGATAAAAAAAACAGTATGCACTATTTTTAATCTATAAGAACATGGGTACCGTTCTTATAGAATTATTAGCCGGTGGTCAAATTCGAGGGATGAGGTGCTGCGAAACCATAATGGAAAAGACAAATGCCAATGAAAATATCATGAAAAACGCCCTTTTTATAGATGAGTCGACTATTTATTACACGGCCGCCAAAATCCATCTGTTTCTAAAATCTGGTATTGGCAAAATCCTGAAGAATTTTACACTGCTCGGACACATTATTCGTAAAAACTTGGGCCGGTACATCGGGCAATAACATTATTGGCCCATTTATTATTATCATTGGAAACTTAAATGGACAGGAATAGCTGAACCTCATACAAAACCATATTAAAAGTGAATTATTATTTGTTTGCTTATAACTGTATTGAGACAGATTCTTTATAGGCTTTTGCAAACAGCAGAAAAAATAACTAGCTATAAGAAATAAAAGATAAACTGTGTAGCAGTATTAATGAAATCTTGCATTCTTTCGACAACCTGAATTCTGGTTATGCTAGCGAATTGAAATCCTAAAATGAATTTGTATTTCTTATTTGAAAATTCTCATTCACCAACTGGCATCCTAACAGTCCCCTACAGCCATGCAGAGAAAACTACTATCTACATAACCCCCTACGGTCATGAGGATTCAGTTAAAAATGAGATCAAAGGCCTAAAGTGAATATATTTACCTACCTTGCCTTAAACATTTTTCATTCTAATGGATTACATTTTCATGAAATCTATCATTCTATTTTTGGAAATGCTTAGACTCTGAAACGTTTTCGCCGTTTTTCTGGAGCAGGATTCGCTCCAGGTCTTTTCCCGCCACCGGCACAGTTTCATTTTGCCGCCTCTCTCTTATATAAATAAAATTATCCTTTCAGTTCGTTATTTTTTGATAAACATTTTAAGAGCCACCTACTGAATATCCTTGATAATTTGTTTTTTTAGTTATAAGGTTTACAGCAATTTTTGGACTTTCATTAATATGATTACGGTATTTAAAAGGGTAAAATAAAATAATGAAAGAAATTAACCGTATTGAAACTTAAAAAAAATATCACGTCACAGAAATTAGACCAGAAATAATATCACATATAAGAAACAGAATGTATGTAGGTATTTTACCTATTTTATATATAAAAAAACTAGCAATACCAAATTATTTATATAAAGATAACATTACTGTTACTATATTAGTGAAACAATTTTTTATTTTTTCAAAATCTCTTATTAAATTGTCCATATTCCACTTTGCACCGATTTCATGCTCAATGGCAATCATCTCTAACCGACTTCATCTTTCCTGAGCCATAGATGAGCGCAAGTACATTTTAATTAGCATTTTAATTAGCTCTTTAATTAGTTTCGAGAACTCCGTTCACCAGTTGCAACTGTGAAACAGAATGTATGTAGGTATATTACCTATTTTATATACAAAAAAACTAGCAATAACAAATTATTTATATAAAGATAACGTTACTGTTACTATATTAGTGAAACAATTTTTTATTTTTTCAAAATCTCTTATTAAATCGTCCATATTCAACTTTGCACCGATTTCATGCTCAATGGCAATCATCTCTAACCGACTTCATCTTTCCTGAGCCATAGATGAGCGCAAGTACATTTTAATTAGCATCTTAATTAGCTCTTTAATTAGTTTCGAGAACTCCGTTCACCACTTGCAACTGTGATTGGCAATGTTAATAATATACTAAGTGCCTCAACAACATTTTGTGCAATGTCCATTTCGATAGCTAATTTTAGCACATCACTAGGAGAATGGTTGGGTTCCACTAACGTTCATAATACAGAGAGTTCATCTGCTAGCTCCGCAGCATTAATATCAAATGAATCATGGGCTAGAACACATTCTAAAGTTTTGCAGTATTCCAATAATTGAAGCTGATTGTGTTCGAGAATGATCTTAGAAGATAGTAGAAACCTCGAGATCTGAATAATGCAAATCAAGGGGTACATACGAGCAGAGCTGTGGCAGCAGGAGTAGTACAGTCTTGAAATAGTAAAGTGAAAGTAACGAAAAGGAATAAAGTGGTGAAAAGTGGCTAAGCAGTGAATTATAAAATAATAGTAATAATAATATTGAGATTATAAGTATTAATTCTCGTAAATAATTAGTGCTGATTAATAAATCAGTGGTTTAGTGCTACGCTGCTGTTGCAATTATCTAACTCACGCTCGGGAGTGTTTACTAGGGATGTAACACGCGACAGCTGGTGTCAGAGGTGGAATTATTTCTGGTAGGTTTACTAGGAGTTGTAAAAAGGTGACTGTTGTTATCAAGACGAGGGGGCGTCGGGAGTGTTTGGTACGGTTGAAAACAGGTGATTTATACATAATAGTTATATTCTGTGTTGGCTATTTTCTGAAAATGTTTTTTATATTTTTTAGTAACTGTGGATTTGAAGAATTTGCCGCCCCTAGAATTTTGCCACCCCTGGCAGCAGCCAGCTTCGCCCCCCATAGAGCCAGCCCTGTTCTGGAGCTCATCAGAAAGGCACAGTCACTCATAAAGATGTTTCATGCAGAACCAAGACAATTTCTATGAATAAGTATGAAATAATTGTATTTGACATTGACTAATAAAAACAACAGATCTTCACCTATCTATTAGCTGGATTACATGAAAATGTACAAAGGCCTAAAATGAATTTATTTACCTATCTCGCCTCAAAAAATGTTCATTCTAATGGATTCTAATCCATTAGAATGGACATTTTTTAAGACAAGTTAGGTAAATAAATTCATTTTATACCTTTGTTCTCATTTTTAACTGAATCTTCATGACCGTAGGGGGTTATGTAGATTCTAGTTTAATCTGCATGGCCGTAGGGGACTGTGTGGATGCTAGTTGTTGAATCAGGATGTTCAAACAAGCAATTATAGGATTTCAATTTGCTAGCATAACCAGAATACAGGTTATCGAAAGAATGCAAAGATTTTATTAATATTTTTACACATAGTTTTTCTTGTAGTTCTCATAGATAGTAATTTTTTCCGCTGTTTGCAAAATCCTCTAAAGAATATGTTTCAATAAAACTATATTATTCCAAGGTTAAAATTTGAGGACCTTTGGTTTCAACAAGATGGACGCGCCCCGGTCACAATAATTCAGCAGTAGCTCGGCAATACCTCAACACCACATTATCGAATCATTTACTGAGTGACTGGTGCACCATCCGTTATTCCACTAGATTCCTAAACTTTGCACACAATGATTATTTTTGGGGGGTTATATAAAATCTGAAATTCATGGGTTTCTACAAGATAGAATAGAAATTACGACTAAAAGTTATAAATTCGGCTGCATATAGTAGCCCACACATGCTATCCAATATAAGAGGCATTTTTTACAATAGGCTCGAGTACATGTTATAGATATTTTCTTATTTCTTTGAACAATTATTAAGTTCTTGTGTTTAATTGGCATTTCAATTTATTTTATCAGTTTTTATTGTATTGAGAGAAATACTTTTATTTATTTTGGTTAAACGTGCACTACTACAGGTTGCACCTATAGTAAAGGTGGGAAAACAAGAAAAATAATCACCAGTTCTCCGTCTACTTTTTTAAAATCACCTTCAAATTTTGCCCAACCTTACTAGTGCCGAGGAATATATTTTATTTCCATATAATATAATAAAATACTGAATATAATATGGATCTATGTTTGTACATGCCTACTATTTACACATTCACTTAAGTAGATAAATAGATATACGAAATCAATAACTCTTGAAAAGGCTTTATAAAAAGGTCAGGGCTCAGAAAGCACGTCAATATTTGTTAGAATTTAGGGTAAAATATAAAAACGATTACTCGTGAAAGTATAAAAATTCTGTCTAAGTATCTATAAAAGGACGGATATGGCTTATTTCTTTAAGAACTCTGTGTGTATATAAAGTTTTGAAGTTGTTGAAAGCATTTCGGCATTAATGAATAAGTTTTCTGGGGTTTCGCGCTTATTAATAGCAAATTTCTGTTTTCCACGAAGTTTATCTAAACTAAGATTGTGTCGTATTTACGTTATGAAAAAATAAAGAGATCATATAGACCGACCGAAACTTTCACGAACTGTGTTCATTGGTTCTAATTAATTTTAGGGAAGTATAGAACTGACCAGGATTTATTTGCTTTCATCAAATATTTACTTTTCTCCTTTTTCAACTTAAATCCCATCAACAAACTAATTGAAATGTATTTTAGTTTAGACAACACAAACTATGGTACCTATGTTCCAGTAGCATTTTAATATATTCCATTTACTTTTATTACAATTATGTAATATAACTGGAGAAAACGAAATCAAAATCGCATCTAAACCTTCTTCGCACTTCAAACGAACAGCTTTGCTGTTGGAGAAAAGATCACTTATCTGATATGGAGATGTAACTCAGAAATTTGTAATATAAATATATGTGCTTAAGACTACATATCAAGAATTAATTTTAAAAACACACTTTCAAAAACTAACGGAATTTGTTAAGAAAATGCGCTAAAAAGAAGAAACTATTGTTTGAGCACCTACCTATCTATTTTTCAACGATTTTGAGATAAAAAGAGATCATATTTATGTTTTAACTATATGAATATTATTAGGTGGAGTTCGATTTTGGATGGCGTCGAAGGCCGGCGCGTTTTTGCAGCTCCTACGAAATTTCGAATAAACTCGATTATTACTGTGAGAAGTCATACAAAATTATGTTGAATTATAGCTTGGACCAATATACATTAATTGATATATATATAGCGTGTGTCTGGCTATTTCATGTAGTTGATATTTTATTAAGATATATAAATATTACACAGTTACACAAAAGAAAAGTCGAGTGCGACAAGACAGGCCTATGTGTACCCATGCGTTTTGACTTGCTGAATACGAATCCGATGTCCGTTTTACCCAACTGGTTCTTGCATTTTTCCTAACCTCAAAAATCACCGTAAGAATGCCCGAAAAAATGAAAGTGTAGATAAAAATCTAAAAGAATCCTGTGGTACGTAGGTGAGAGAAATCGAATAGCACAAGCCAGACATCCCTATGATACTTCGTTTCCGAGATGGGGCCGCTCAATGTCACCGAAAGGAAAAAATCTCTTTTTCCCCACTCTCAAGGCTCTGTCTTGGAAACCAAAAAATCTATAGACTTCTAGTTATTCGATTTCTCTCACCATTCTCTCTCACCCCGAATTTTTTCAGATTTTTACCTACACTTTCGTTTTTTCGGGCATTTTTATATTACGGTGTTTTTTGAGGTTAGAAAAAATACAAGAGCCAATCGGGAAAAACGGATATCGGATTCGTAATATTGCCTAAATGTTATTTGTGGCATTATCCTATTTTTTCCTTCTTCAATTCTTTGGGACTTCCTGCCACATGTATGTTTTCTTTTTAAGCGGTGCTCGGGGAATATACAAAATATCACAATTAACCAGTATGTTAATGACAAATAACCTCTACGCCTGTGACTTTTACGTCAAAGCGTCAGTTAAAGGTTGCTATTTTAATTAAACAACACAAATAAGTATAAAACCTTGAAATTAAATATTTCGCCGACGTTTCGGAAATCTATTCTGTTTCCTTTTTCAAAGCCTTTTTTGAAAAATATTTTTTACTGTGTATGATAAATACACAGCTCTAAGAATGTTTGTTATATTCAATATCCATAGATACTTACTATTTACATAGGACTGTTGCTATAGTTAACAGTTTTTTTAGTTTTTATACAATGTTAAGTTTGTGAAGTTCTTCTTTTAACATTGGCAACCGTTGTACAGACATCTACCTACGGAACAATTCGACACGCATCTTTCAAAAAGTTATTCATTATTTAAATTCTTTAAATTTAGATATTCATATTATACAATATTGCAAAACCGGCAATAATCAATTATAGGCACATCTGACTTATCTCCAACATCGCAAAAATGTTCGAAAAAATCTTAAAATATAGAATAATGTCATATTAAAAAAAAATTAAAATAATATCTCGCCGACAATTCGGTTTAATGCAAGGTAAATCCACTGAAGATGATATTTCATATCTAACGTATTTTATTTACGAAGCTATAGACGGAACTCAACCATGTTTAGGTATATCAATCGATTTAGTAAAAGCCTTCGATAACGTCTGCCATGAAAAGTTATTAAGTAAATTTAAAAAATGTGGTAATCGAGGGAATGTCCTGAATTTATTCAAAAGTTATCTAACTGATAGGGTCCAATATGTAAACATAGACAATTCCATTAATTCACCTAACTATCAAATACGGTGTTCTGCAAGGAACAGTTCTTGGACCTATCTTGTTCACATTTATGTATAAACAGTTTACTGTCACTAAAAGTTGAAGGTACGATAATAAGTTTCGCAGATGATACTGTAATATAAATTATAAATCGGACACATAAAGCATAAAAATATTTAAAAAATGGTTTGACTAAAATTTACTAACGATGAATAATAATAAAACAAATTATTTACCAGTCACAAGCTACTCAAATCATTTACCAAATCTAGGCTCCCTTAAAGTTGAAGACAATGCAGAAATAACAGACGCTACCTCAGTTAAATACTTCACATCTAAAACGACATCTAAAATTTGCATGTGAATAACTTGATTAGAAAATTAAGAGGTTTAATATTATCAACATTAAAATATTTAAGAACTTAACCTAGACGCTGCCGATATGAACATCGTTTATTATCCATTGGTTCAATCTCTATTTTCTTATGGTACTATTGGTTATGGTGGGGTAAGGGAATCTCGCTTAAAAAAATTTAATAATATCCAGAAATGGATAATAAGGATTATATTTGGAAAAAGTATCACTTACCCCAGCGATATACTATATGAAAAATGCGAGTTATTCAATACAAAACAATTATTTTATTTGAAAATTAGTCTAAAAACATTTAAAAATAAAATTAACATCAAGAAAATTCAACGTAGAGAGAACAGCTTTCTAAAACCAAAATGTATAACAACTGCTAGCCAAAAATCATATGTTTATTTGGAGTCCCGAATATGGAATCGCTTGCCACTCAACATTAGAGATATAGATAAATACACTATTTGAAAAATACGTTAAAAAAGTGGATATTAAATACCCGCAGGTTTACCTCAAGTAACATGATTTACGTTATAGTGATTATTCAAATATGATGTTCGACTGTTTTGTTGATTATGGATACTACTTCAAAATCAATCTAAAAGTATATTAAACAGTTTTAACCAAAATAACTATTTTAAAGTTATATGTAAATTTTACCATACATGTTCATGACTGTTAAAATTAACGAATTCTGCACATAAATGAAAATGAGGCGACCATAATCTCGATTCATTTACTTACCGAACACGGCGCGGAACTGCTCTAATGGTCATGAATAAATATAAAAATTTAAAAGGAAATACACTTCAAAATTGAAAAGATGTACCTAATTACAGTTTTCCTCTGCTGTTCCATATTCATAAAAATAAAAATTCAAGTACATCGTTACTTCGAATTAAAAGAATTATAAATGCTAATACTTCCTAAGTTCTACTTTGTCGGTGATTTGCATTAAAATGTAATAAGGCTAAAACAGGTGTTAAAAAATTTAAATGGAGTTTGTTTTTTCTTTACTTTTTGTTTAATTTCTTTTTTAAGTCGGGAGAATATCAGCATTATGATGGTAATAAGAATAACACTGAAGTTTAAAGTTCAAGTTGAGAAAGTGGGTAATGTATTGCTTATGGAAATTCAATTTTGTGTGTATTTTGTTTCTATATGCTTTCGTTTAACTCAGTTTCTTTATTTGGTTGTTTGTTGGTTTGGATTAAATTTTGTAATCGATTTTCACTCAATTTTAGTGTATAGAGCTTTAAAATTTTGTATAATGATGTATTTCCGACGACAATACAATAACCTGGCAGTGCCTTCACTAATTAATTAATTAATATATTAGTCCGGCCCAACCAATAAGAAAGACGGTTGTAAGGCGAAATTTTAGCACCATAAAATTTTCTTTTTTTACTTCCCTCGCATACCGAAGGGAAGTATTGTATTCGAGAAAAAATCACCCTCCGAGATTTACACGTTTCAGATCATGTAGATTACGAGAATATAGGTTTTTCAATTGTGTCAGTCTGTCTGTCTGTCTGTCTGTCTGTTGATGTATTATCTAAAAAACTACATGAAGGATAATAGTCAAATTTGGTAAGTAGCTGACACTACTACCAGCGAAGAAATGGTTGAACTTTCACTGGAAAATATACAGTGTGGACCGTCTAAATAATAATAATAATAATAATAATAATAATAATAATAATAATTTATTAATCCTGTCGATCACAAATACATGATATAGGATAAGTCAATAGTACATAATAGAATATAAAATAAGTATAAAATATAATATAAATAGAATATAAAAAATGTATACACTAATAAAGTATGTCATTAAATAAAACGGTATGTAAAGCTATACATAAACACTTAAAAAATATCTACAAATAAGGGTACAATTACGAACACGCACAGAGTATAAAAACAATGGAAGAAAAAACTGTTAACAAATACACGTTGATTGCGGCAATAATAATATTAAAAAAAGATCAAGAGAGAATGTACAATCACAAACTTCTATCATCATAATATTCATTTAAAGAATAATAGCTCTTATCTATTAATAATTTTTGAGTTCTGATCTAAAATATTTAACTTGCATGTTCTTGTATTTACTTGGTAAATGATTGTAAGCTTTTATAGCCAGATATTTGGGACTTTGTTCATATTTTGTCAGTCTATGTATTGGTATTTCTAGTGTTGTGCTACTTCTTGTATTATGGGAATGATAATTATTAAGAGTGTTCATATTTAGTTTCGTTTTAGCATACATTAATAAATTTAATAACAAAGTGCAGGGTAATGTTAATATTCCCAATTGTTTAAACAACGTTTTACAGCTAGCACGCTTGTTTGATCCGGTAATAAATCGTACGGCTCTTTTTTGCAATTTAAATACTCTAATACTGTCACTTGCTGCTCCCCAGGCAATTATTGCATAAGAGATTAAAGAGTGAAAATGTGCGTGGTAGTACATAATTAAAACAGACCTGTCAACAACATCACGTAACTGATTAATGCAATAGCAAACTGGAGCAATACGTTTACAAATACTGTCAATATGTGTGTACCAGTACTTGTTTTTATTAAAAGACTCTCCTCATATTTTTTCTTTAGGGAGCTAAATCTTAGAAATATAGATTTTTTATTATTTAGAACAAGCTTATTTTCGTAAACCATTCGTTAGCTTGTGAGAGCTTTATGTTAGCTTTGTTTACGGTATGTCGTATATTGGAATCCGATATTAGGAGAGATGAGTCATCAGCAAATAGAATAGAGTCATCCACAGTAAAATCATTTACATAAATAATATATAATAAGGGACCTAAAACTGACCCTTGTGGTACTCCTATTGAGGTTTCAAGGATATCAGACTTGAAGCCATTAATTTCGACAAAGTGTGTTCTACCGCGTAGATAACTCTTAAACCAATTTAGTGGTTCACCTCTTATACCATAGCTCTCCAGTTTTCTTATAAGGCTAGTATGACATACAAGATCGAAAGCTTTACTCAGGTCAAGAAAAATACCTACACTTTTTTTATCTTTATCTAAGTTATCGTACAAATGGTTTAAGAAGTGTACAATAGCAGTTGTCGTAGAGAGACCAGCACGAAAGCCGAACTGATTACTATTTAGTAGCTTATGTTTATCAAAGAATTTCGAAATTTTCTGTGCCACATATTTTTCAAATATTTTAAAGAAAGAACTTAATATAGATATTGGTCGATAATTCTCCACTTTTGAGTTACACCCTGACTTAAATAATGGTACTAGTTTAGCAACTTTCAATTTCTCTGGGAAGATTCCTTCATTTAAAGAACAATTTAATAGTTCAGTTAAAGGTTTCAATATTGGCATTATACATTTCTTTAATAAATTCGTGCTAATATTGTCTATACCTGATGAATTTGAATTCTTCAGATTTTGCACATTACTTAAAATTTCATGTTCGGTTGCGGGTTCAAAGAAAAATGAGAAGGGATTTTGCTTTATGTGAATTTCATGAGAATTGTGTTGAGATCGATCAGGTAGCAATAAATTAGGTACGTTGTTAAAATATTTATTTAGATGATTACCTACTACATAACTATCATTTGTTAGAACATCATTTATGCCTAAAGTGATTTCATTCTTATGTTTATTGTTATTCGGTCTGATTATGTTCCATGCCATTTTTGATTTATTTTTAGTATTAGCAATTAAATTATTATTATACATTTTCTTAGCTTTTTTTAAAAGTTGTCTATAAATTGATTTGTATTTTTTATAATAAAGTTTTATATTTTCATCTCCTTCTAAAGTCAGAAAGTATAAATCTTTTAACTTTTTTGATGATATTTTTAAACCATTTGTTATCCACTGTTTAGAAGAAGTTTTATTGCTATCTATAATTTTAGTTTTGACTGGGAATGCAATTTCAAAGTAGTACACAAAAATATCACAGAACATTGTGAATTTGGTATTTGCATTACATGTTCTTGAATTTAAAATATCACTCCAGCTCTCGTTCTTAAGTAATTCACAAAAGTGGCGAACATTATGAGGATTATTTAATTCTCTGTACGTAATACGTTTTTTATTAATCTGCTCATTTTTCATTGAAACCGATATTCTTTGAGCATTGTGATCACTAATACCATTATTTATAACTGAACTTTTATATGATTTTTCTTTTAAATTTACACAAATATTATCAATGCACGAATTGACTCTAGTACATTCCATTATGGTAGGTTTAACACAATACGAATGAAGAATATCCAAAAGGTCCGTGCGATTTTTAGAAGGTAAAATAAAATTTATGTTAAAATCGCCGCATATTATTATATCGTGTTGTTTATGATTTTTCAGTAATAAATAATAGTACTATATTTAACTTGTCTAAAAAAATGGGAACATTTCCATCCGGGCTTCTATATAATGTCAAAATTAGGATGAACTCATTTTCTTTTACCGTGCACTTTATTGCTGAACATTCAAAATCTTTTTCGATAGAGAGATTACTTACATATTCTAAATTTACATATTTCATCTCATTTTTTACATATATGCCTACACCACCATTTTTAAAATTTTCCCTACAAAAATAGCTGCCTAAACAATACCCATCAATATTTATGGATTGAATTTGATCTTTTTTTGCCCAACACTCAGATACACAAAAAATATCGCAATTTATATTTTTTAAAAATAATTCCTACTTTAAAAGTTTGTTACATTGGACATTTTGATGTACTATATTAACACTATTTTCTCTAATTGTACCTCTAAAAAATTGCCATCGGAAGCTGTATCAGCACAATTTGCTCTCATCGATTCTTTACTATTTTTTCCTGTAGCTACGGATGTATCCATTATGCCTTTTCGAATTTCGGAAGCCATGGAAGATTTAGATGTTCCGTACTCTTGACTATTCCAATGTAAAACAGCATCATCACTAATTTTAATAAACGTTATATTTTTTTTCATGTACGGTGCAGAATACATAGTTTTTAACATAAGAGAGGC
The DNA here is from genome assembly GCA_963583905.1 of Stenurella melanura. Classification (NCBI taxonomy): domain Eukaryota; kingdom Metazoa; phylum Arthropoda; class Insecta; order Coleoptera; family Cerambycidae; genus Stenurella; species Stenurella melanura. Next base: position 39,791,661 of record OY757315.1, on the reverse strand, counting down.
AACCATTCATCCATTGAATTTATTAGAATTTCTAATATTGATTTCTATGTAGCTAACTAGTCCCTCTGAATAATTATTATATTTCGTTAAGGACTCATTTAGTTTTGTATTAAATTTCATAATGTGGTTATTTATAATTGTTCTTGTGTAGTGAACATAAGGTACGGATGCAAATAATATGTTAGTATGAGAGCAGGCCTTAAGCTTATTACATATTAAACGAAAAGAAGGTGTAGTGTTATTTTCTATATCGTTTAGTCCACCTATTATAATTACAAAGTCCTCTAAACTAAAATTACTTACTAACGATACCATATCTTCCATTATCTGACACAACAATGCTCCAGGTTTTGTTATTGACTGTATGTCATAACACCTTTGGTCAACTAATTTTCTAATTTGCCAGTTAATATTTCTGTCATCAGTAAGTAACAGGATTTTTCTCTTCCTAATATCTTTACTTGCAGTTAAGTTTACTTTATTTTCACCCCTTTCGTAGTTTGAGTTTGGTAGATTTGAATTTTCTTTCATGGTGCTTTGTGCCTCGTCATTCTTACAAGTATTTGAGGTGTCCTTATTTTTATTCGACCATATTATTTCATTATTTTCTGTTAAATCAATGAACTTTGAACAGTGTTGTTTATTATCAGATTTTTTGGGGTTTGTTTGTGCACTAGTTGTAGTTGTTATCATTTTTTTTGTTTTATTTTCATTACTTTTATGTTTTGGTTTTGATACGCCACTGTCTATCGTTATTTTTAAGTCAGTTGATGTAGATACCGATTTATAGCTTTTACCTTTATATTTTGTTTGTGTACTGTTAGTTTTTGTAACTTTTTTGCTAGCTTCTTGTTTTTCACGGTAGTCTCTTATCTGATCTCTTAATTCCTTAATGATGTTTTCTTGAGCGGTAATTAATTTATTCATATCTTCCTCACATTTTGTGGCTTCTTGAACAATTAAATCTCTTTCTGTTTTCAGTCTTTGTATATATTTTGTTTTCATTTCACCATCACTGGCTAACTCGTTAATAGTTTTTTCCAGAATACTTTTTTCCTCACAATCAGAGAAAGAAAAACTTGTATTACCACTGTCACAACAAACTATTTTATTGTCTTTCACAAAACGAATCTGGTTTTTAAAATGATGTAAACAACTTTTATGAAAGATGCTTGAACATTTAGTACACACATAATGGATAAATTGTTTTGTTTTACAACACTTATAATTAATTAGACTCGCACGACGTAAACTTGCGACCTCATTGCTCGCCATTTTTACTACTGGAAATAAATAAATAAAAACATTTTTTGCTCTAATTTAAAATTTCCACGTTTCATGACATTCTAAATCTATTTCAGAAAAAAATAAATTTCAAAACTTTTTGAAAATGTTTTTGCCAGTAGAAAAACGAAATTTCTTTTGCTCAAATTTAATATTTCTACGTTTCTAGACATATCAAATTTATTTCTTTATAAAAAATTTTTTCAAAAAGAAAAATTTGAAAATTTTGTCAGAGAATTTTTTTAAATATTTTAAAATATATTTTTACTACCTACAGAATATATGATGGAAAAAAAAAATCTTGAATTTCAAATTTCCACGTTTCATGACATTCAAAATATATTTCATAAAAAAAAATTTTCAAAAATAAAAATTTGAAAATTTTGTCAAGGAAAAAATTACAAAATATTTTAAAATATGTTTTTACTAATAAAATATATGATGGAAACATTTTTGCCCAAATTTAAAATTTCCACATTTCATGACATTCCAACCTATTTCAGAAAAAAATAAATAAATTCGAAACATTTTCAAAAATTTTTTACCAGTAGAAAGATGGGAATTTTTTTGGCTTAAATTTAAATTTCCCACGTTTCGTGACATTCTAAACCTATTTCATAATAAAAATTGTTTTTTAGTGAAAATCCCATGACGATTGTATCCTGTGGGTAGGACCAATGAATTTTTTCGTTTTCTGATGTTGGTATTTTAATTATTATAAGGTGTTGCAGGCTTGTAGGACAATTTCCTAAATTCTTCCAAATTCGCTACAGAATAATACAGGGTGTAATCGGTTTCATGTCATTAAAAAAAACTGATAATGGGGACCGACAAACAAAAAACATTTATGACTTTTCCCTCTGGGGGCACTTTGAAAAACTGACCTAGGTCAAGCTTTTTAATATTTCTTCGATATTAATGTAGAAAATAATTGAGAACCATTGCTTTTCTTGGTGGATGAACTTGTAGTTCCCAATTATACAACTTTTAAATTGTCATAAAAAAGTGCAAAGGCCTTGGATCATCGAGCGCCTTTGATGGACCACCTCAACCGAACTGAGGCAATTATAAAGAGGTAAATAATTCGTTGTCTTTTCCTGCACAAATGCAAGCAAATAATGGCCGTAGAAGTTTAAACAGAGCATTTCCTTACATGTGTGTCTTTTAATTTGGAACAAAATATTGGATTAATGTTTATAATTTAGAATATTTAAATGTGATTTATTAACGTTTGTAACATAAATGAGTGTCCTGGGTTAAAAGCTTACCTAAGTAAATTATTCGAAATCTGCATCTGCATCAATACACAGTTCGGTAGGTCGAATTAAGGACATACGTACTCCGTTCAACACTAAACAATAAACTATCACTAACGTTGTCAATAAAGAAAAATAAAAGAAAAGCTTAGTCCAAAATCCAAAACGGAATACAAAAAGAACGAACAAGTAAGTTGTGTCTGTACGTAATCAAGAAATTAACGACTTCAACGGTAAAGTCAATAAAATAAATCTTCACTATAAATACACAGCGACCCGAAATTCAAAAATAACAAAAACAACGAACGGCGGGTTGGACGTGTGTACATAATGAAACACCCACAGAAACTAAAATATTGCACAAGGGATAGTCAGAGTATAGTTTTCTTCAGATCAGATCTACTAAACGCTCAGAAAACGTCGACGTCTTTCATCTTATTTACCGCACCGCTAAAGACCGCCGATATTTTATAGCTATCTACACAAATATTGAGTATCATAGGTACAGACACGCGCGACGATCTAAACCTACCTCAATATTCCAGCAGTTCTCAAAAGATTTTATTGAAAATTTGCGAAATTTTTGTTTATTTTTTTTTTTTCTCCAAAACTATGAGCTTTAGGTCCCATGTTATATAAGGTTTTTCTGTTTGTCTTGTCGTTCCCTACCACCAGTTTTTTTAATGGCATGAAACTAATTACACCCTGTATATTATCCGTAAAAAATTGATACAATATAAAATCTTAGTAATAACAGAGTTGTTTTATCTTTAAAAAGTTCTCAAAGTTTAATTTGAGCCCTATATGATTTATTTTGCTCTTTCCCTTGGCCCGCTATCCACTACGCAAAATCAGGTGAATTTTAGGCCATTTTTGCGGTCATTCTTTTCAAATGTATTTACGCAAACCTACCATATTTGGCACCTTTTATTTAATATTAAGTTTTTGCTATCGGATGACCACTCTGTATATTTTTTTGACCAGAAGTTATAAGGCTTTCTTTGTAATAATAATACCTTCCGATTACAATTCTCATGTGTGGTTTCGTAATTAATATTTTTTTAGAGTGACCACCCTGTATAAATAAAGAGGGAAGTTATGTGTAAATACCTTTACCGATTTTTTTAAATTGTTGCCTGGGGTCTACAGAAGCAAGTCCAACTAACGCGAATATTTCGTAGGTCTTGGAACATATAATTATATGCACTTCGCAACTAGCAATTTAATATTTTATAAAAGTTGCAACAATGTTTCTAACACAAATTTTATAAAAAAATGTTACTCTCAGAAACACTTTCATAACGTTTCCACAGCAGCTATAAATGCAAAATTGGCACCATTTTATAAAATATTTCAATCGCTGTTGATATTTTGAATTGCCTATTGCAAATATTACAAAATAATTGTATAAACATTTCCAGAAGCCTTATGAAAATTAGTGCCATCACTATATAGCAGTTTTATTAAAGCTTCATTTAATTGTACTATAAAACACACTTCACTGTTTGTTAAATTACTGTTATAAAACAACTAAACAACTGTTTTACAAGAGCTTTTCATATTTAAAAAAAATGCTGCTTTATACACACTAATAAAATAAAATGATTTCTAAAATGTATCCTAAAATCTTAAGAAGTATTTTTGACATTAAAAACATATGGCATTGTGATTTAATAATAGGTACCTAATAACCTATAATAATTATTCAAGAAACTTGTTCTGGCTTACAACGACTGCAATTTTTGATGCGAAGAAAATTTTACTGTGAACTATGGCCATATTTTTAATATAGTTTTAACGGGCCTCACATTTATTGATTTTTAATAATTTTTGAAATTTTATAAATACCGATTTTATGAATTTGAGTTTTTTTACCATGTAACTTACACTAATTTATTTTGGTAGTCATAACTGTGTAGTTTGCACATAAATTCTAATTAACATTTAATATTTTAAATTTTCATGTCTTGTCATATTTACCATCACGAATACTGGCCTTTCAAGATGGCCTCTCTCCACAAAATGCTTTTGTGGTAGCAGTAACCATTTCACGATATTTAAATTATTAAACCATTCCTATAAAACATCTATAAAATAATACGCCTTAATGTAACTGTTCGTGAATCTTATAAAATAGATCACACACTTTCGCGATACTTCTATAGCTCTTATGATAAATCTGTTAGGACTGAGTTGTAAATGCAACCATGGTTCAATTTGCATAAACATAACTTAGAAATTAGTAGCAGTAAATCATCTTATTTACAGAGCTGTTTATTCATGGTTTATTTATTGCCAAAAATACGTAGTTACTTTTACTAGTGGAGCCAACAATACTTTGGCATATGACTTGATACGTTAACAGTGCAGTGTAAACTGTGTCTTAATGCCAAAACCACTACGCTATTAATACATGCACCTAATATTTTTACAACCATTTGGCCGTCCTCTAACAACTTTCTTTATTAAAAAACCCATATTGAACCTATCCTCTCCCGATTTAAAAGACTATCACAAAAATTTGCCAATAATTCACTTAACATCGAAATTATAAATCCTTTAATACATCAAACCAATCCCAACATCCCACCTAAAAGAATGTTCCCTACACAATCAATTTACGAATCCCTTATATTGCTACGTAGTGACTAATATCATTAATTTAATTTTTTAATACACATAAGCATCTACTTATATACATGTTTTTTTTTTGTAAGACTATAGTTGTATAAAAATCAATATGACTGTAAAATAATGTATTTTACATAGGCTGGAAGACCTCGGTCGTTAGCCAATTGGAATTTCCAATAAAGCTATATACTACTACTACTAGATTGGCCGTTATATGACCTGTTAAGATCTGCATTCCTCTTGTCAATGTTGGTAACCAATATTTTGGCAGAACAATTTTTGTATAAACTTTTGTACTATAATTATGAAAAATTTTCATTAGACAGACTTTAATTATGGCTAAATATAAATACACAGCTAACGCAGAAAATCAATTTTCTCGAATATGTTCTATTGTATTGTTAGCCACCACATTTTTGTGCTTAAGTAATTAATTTTATTTTTTAATGACTGCTGCTGTTTCTATATTACAACAAATACAATGCTATATAATAATTATATAACATGCTCTGGAACAACATTTATTCTTAAAAGCAAAATTGTCACAAATAGATCTTTAATATAACTCTTTTGTAACTGTAAAATAATTCGAATGTATATTTATAACGGTGCTAAAAATGCTGCTGAACGATACTAAAAAATCGTTATAAAACGATTTAGTTTTATAAGCTGAAATATTTTATAACTTAGTCACGAAAAATAATTTCTTAACTCCATTATAAGATATTTTGCTGTAGAAACGTTTTAATGATAAATATATAAAATAGTTCAGTTGCAGACAAGAAAATTGTATTTTCTGGAACTCTAATATTATAATAAATCGGCATTTAGAAGCATTAATAAAATAACAATAACATTCAAATTATAAAACAAATTTGCTGATTGGGTTCTATGCCAAAATCTGCATTCTTCGTGATTTTTGCTGTTTTTCGTTATGTATTTAATCATTAACTAAATACGCATCAATTAGAAGTACTAGTTAGGAATGTGCACAAAACGGTTCATAGCTAAAAATAGGTTACATACTTAATAAAATAACTTACTGGTTTAAATACAGTGACTCAAAATACCTAGAGATCATTAAGATAAGTATTATCTGAAGCTGATGCCCAAAAACTATTCGTTTTCTGTTCTTTTCTTGCGTAAAAATAGTTGCAAATGAAAAATGTTATAAAAGAATCAGGGGCCTTGGTTTCAAGTATATACACCAAATCCTAATTATGTACTCTTATCAGCTTGCTTTGCTTATTTTCCCCTATTTACTACTATTTAACCCCCAACCCTTCAACGGCATCATCTCAAAATATAACCTAATTGCAGATGTCGTTATAATATATACATGCACCAAATTTCAAATACAAATTTCAATTTTATTTCATCAACCCTTTTAATAATTGAAAGGAAGTGATGGGGGGAGTTGAAAAATATTATTAAAAAATCTGAGGCTTTGGCTTCTAGCACCTACACCAAATGCCAAGTTTCTGTACTCTTACCAGCTTGCTTTACTTATTTTCCCTTATTTACCCCTATTTGCCATCCAACCCTTTACTGAATCTGTTCAAAAAGCAATTCAGTTCCAGATCTCGTTATTATACATATGTGTACAAAATTTCAACTCAATAACTTAAACCATTCCAAAGAAAACGTGCGCACAAAAAAGTTACAAACCGACAGACAGACACAAACTTTTTTCGCTCAAATTTAAAATCTCCATGTTTTATGACATTCTAAACCTATTTGAAAAAGAAAAATTTTTGAATTTTTTTTTACGATATACTTACTTTATGTGGATGTGGAAGTAATAGTAATATAAGAGAATTAAGAGAAATAAGAGCTCGTTTTGAGAAAATTTTGTTTATGCGTTTTAACCATAAGATATGCTCTTGTATGTAGAGATTGTATTAGTATACACTGTAAATCCTGGAGAGGGCTGAAACCTTTGGTGTGATGCTCCCTATGGATACGTAATTTCCCCAAACACCGAAATTCTTGAACACAACACTAGAATAAGAACATTCGATGCGCATTTCGCTAATCACGTTAGAATAATCTGGAGATGATTAATACGAATTATTTTAATTATCTCTTGATGGTGCTAGGTTAGCGTAGCACACGTCGAATGTTGGTATTCGAATGTTGTGTTTATTTATGGAAAGTACGTCTCGAGAGACTGTAACAGTCATTAATGTGTAATACATTTCACTACTTAAGAAAGAAATACACTTAAATATGACTGAGCGTTTTATTACCATATCAGCTTACATTCCGCTAGATATTTCCTCAAATCTCGAAGCCTTTTATTTATAATTCTAGCATGACAATGTTAACGTATAGTTCGTTTTAGACAATTTAACAACTAAGCGAAATTGGCTCGGCTAAACTCCTGCGGGAACGCTGTTGCAGGAATAACGAAGCGATTTATCAGGAACCAGAGAAATCCCGCTCTGGCCTTAACTATTCTGCAGCTGCTCGACCAAAAAAACTTATTTTCAATTGCTGGTTTCGCCACATTCTTCTGTAGTGAACGGCGGGATCGCTCAATAATCGGGGAAAATATGATTTTGTCACAATAGAGCAAATAATCCTCTTTGTGCCCAACGCAGGCGTCCCTTTGCAGTTGGTTTTGTCGAACAGATTTTACACTTTTTATGCACCTAATATACCGATTGAACAGATTAGAACTTCCAAATAATAACTCTTAGTTATTCTACATCTAATTTATAATTTATATATTCTAGTTATAGTCTAGGCATATTAGCATTTCTGACTAAAAAGTTTACCGAATGAACTGATTTTCTCGAAATTTTGTGGATCTCTTCGTCTTGTTGTCTGGATCAAACTCCACAAAAAAAATTGCGGATAATGATTTTGTTGCTAAGTTAGCTAACAAAATTGAGGCAAAAAACAAAAAAAAATTTCTGTATAATTTGACGAAAAATAACAACTTTTTACTCTTGTAAAATTTTCGAGAAAATGCGTATTTTCCGAGATATAGCGGTTCGAATTTTTCCCAAATTGGAGAAAAGGAAATAAAGAGTAAGGACAAAAATCCAGAAAAATTGTGGTGAGTGTATTAATAATACTAATAATAATGATAATAATAATAGAGAGTGATCTCTGGTACTACCATCGTACCCTCTCTGGTATCGGAGACAAAGAGAAGGCGCCAATATTCTTGACCTTGATGACGGTCTCGGATGATTAGGGGTCGAGCTTTGGGCTCTTTGCCCCAATCATCGCTGTAGACCTGGACCGACCTCGTAAGGGGTGGGCCTGCTTTTTACGACTATCCCACCTGCAAATGCAGATGGTGTGGGCGAAGTTAACAGACCTTCCCTGGTCCTTGCTGTTGGACCCTGCCAGCTGGGTCGTTTCTTCTGGTGCTCTTCTGTCTTGTGTTTCTTTCTTCGCTGACATGTCGGCTCCCGGGAGCGTCTTTCGTCTGTCGTGAGAGGGAACGGCTGTTGCCGCACCTTCTCGGAGTTTGGAAGGGTTTGGGGGTGTGTGACTAGTCGAAGCTCAGGGTGCCAATTGGCATCATCTGCTCCGATTTCGTCGGAAGGAAGATTTGGGCAGTGTAGCTCAACGATTGTGTTCGGGCGCTTGTTTTAGCGTCGGAGGCCAGCACGGGCTAGGGTAAGAGTACCTAGCTGGTTGTTTGCTGGATACCCCCGGGATCGGGTGATTTGAGTGTTTTGGTCATTGTCTCCTTGCTGCGTGGCTTGAAGATCGGGCTGAAAGGGAGGTTAATTAGTTAGGAGCGTCGTTGGGGTCGTAGTCGGTCGCCTGTCTGACCAGCACGCAGCGGATTCACATGCTCTGCTACACGGGCGTATAGTTTCTTCGCTCTGTCCTGGTTGACTTTAGTTACCGGGGTGTAGTCTCTGAAGATGCCAGCGTTTCTGACAAACCATGGTGCATCCACGGAGCACCTAAGTGCGACGTTTTTCACGGCATGTATCCTCTTCAAGTAGGTGGCTGCTTGGTATCCCCAGGCAACGTTGGCGTAGGTCAGAATGGGTGCAATGAGGGTCCTGATGAGCGTGAGCTTGTTTCTCAGGTTAAGTTGGCTTTGTCTGCCTATCATTGGATAGAGCAGAGTCCTTCTCGTCCTCGCCTTCTGTATAATCGCTTCTGTGTTTTGTTTCCACGTCAAGCTTCTATCTACGGTATCGTGCCATTAGATGTTGTCGTCGTTCATGGAAACGTGCCCTGTGCGAGTTTGCTTTCTGACTCTCTTGAAGAGTATGGCGTTGCTCTTCTCCGCATTGACTTTCACTTTCCACTTGTTGCACCACTCTTCCGGAAGGGATGCTGCTTCCTGGAGGTCGCGGGTGGCAAATTTTGCGCTCCATGATCTTGCGATGATGGCCGTGTCATCTGCGTAGAGCGCCGAAGAGGTCCTTGCGGTTCTTGGCATGTCGGAGGTGTGGAGAGTACCGAACCCTGTGGTACGCCTGCTTCCATTGGCCTGTAGTTGGACAGCCTGTCGGCAATATTCACACCGGCTTGCCTCCGGAGAAGGGAAGATCTCACTAGCTTGACGATACCGACGGGATAACCCATCGACAGCATCTTCGCCAGAAGACAATCGTGCCAAACCCTGTCGAAGGCCTTGGCTACGTCGAGGAAGATCGCTCCTGTGACTTGTCGATGGTTGAAACCCTCTGTGATGTGTTCCGTTAGACGAAGCACGTGGAGCTCGGTGGAGTGCTTGGTTCTGTAGGCGAACTGCTCATCTGGGATGATCTGAAGCTCATCGGTCAGGCAAAGAGAAGGGCGACTGGCTTTTGTCAAAAAACAATAATAATAATAATAATAAATTGACTTTATTTTGTAACATAATTACATAAAATTTACAATTTACTTGGAAGTGCGAAGTTCAGGATATAATTCGGTTCTACCATTTAACCCTATAAAAGAGTTCAAATTAACCTAATCCTCGTTTTGATTAAGAATTAAAATGACAAAATTTCATAACGAAACAGAAAACAAAAATGCCTACTTTCAAAATTAGAAATTTAACATAGTACCTACACCGCATCATAAAATAATTTTTAATTTTCCTTTACTTATTGCACAATATGGTTTTTCGCATTTCATACTTAAAGTTCTCAATTATTACATTATAATATTATCTTTGATTTACTAGGGTTTATACACAAACTATGATCAGCAGAAGCCGTTATTAATTAAGCAATATCCTTATTGATTGTATTGTTAGCGTCGTCATTACATTCTGGACTAGAGGAATAACACAACATTGTGTATCGTCAGCGTAATAGTGTAGCTTGCAAAATTTAAGTCCTCTGTGGAGTTGGTTTGTATAAACAGAAAATAGCAAAGGCCCCAATATTGACCCCTGTGATAACTCTCAAGAGATAAATTGTCATTCAGTTTTACAATTTGTCTCCTATGTTGTAAGTAGTTCCGAATAAACTGCACTGTCTTATTTTCAAAACCCACAAAATGCAACATACTTAATAAAAGTTTCGTGATTTATATAGTCAAAGGTTTTGCAATAGTCTAATATTAGCAAGGCCGTTAATTTATTGTCATCTCAAGTAACTTGGATAAAGGAGACAAAGTACCAATTGGTCTTAAATCCTTATATTCTCTAGGTACGTCAACATTGGGTAGGGGAGTTACTAAAGCAATTTTCCATATATCTGGATATATATTGGTTAACAAACAGCAGTTTATTAAATGTGTAATAAAAAAAAACCATAAGAGAGCAGCAGCTATTATTATACAAGACTTTTTTCTTTTATGACTTTCTCCTAAAGTGCTCTCTGTCTAAGTTTCTCCGGAAAGACAGAAAAAGAAGATCCCTATCGAAAAGTGGAAAATTTTGTAAACCATGGAATTTAAAAATCTGGAAAAATTAAGAGGTCTAAGTTAATATATTCTTTAAAATGTTGGTCTCCTGTAATTTTTTTGTAACGTGGACATTTTCCGAGTTTTTAACAGTTTTTCACGATCAAATGTGTACCTTTGGAAAATAGAAAATCTCGTAGAATATAAAATTTAAATAATTTTTATATAACGTTTTTTCGTTTTCAACAGTTTGTCACGATCAAAAATGTACCTTTTGATCATGGAATATAAAAAAATTACTTGAAATTAAAATTTTAAAGAATATACGTCTCACTTTTTTACAGTTTTTAATGTACCCCGCACCAAATGAATGGGTAATTTTGTTGTCGACGGAATCATTGCAAATTCAAGGCATAGAATCCTAATTCCATTATCAAGGAAAACAGTTATGGATAAAAGTTCCAAAATGTCTTTATTTTATCAATACAGCAGGTCGAAATTCCAAAATTCAAAAATTTTTAACAACGCGATTATACGTATTTTCTATCGAAATGGTAAATACTGTTAATATTTAATTTTCGTTAAGAATATAATACTGATGTATAGTGTAACATAGGAAAATACTTTATTCCATTATTCAAATTAAATGTGACATCGGCATTTTAAAGTAAAATTGACGTTTTTATTGCATAATATTTGAAAAACATAGGATAAATTCGCATCACGTTGCTATAGTAATATAAATAAAGTATTGAACAAATTGGGCCGTTACTTGATGAAAATCCATGATAATTATTGGGAAGAAAATTGTATTAGTTTTTGATTTTCACTCTATTTCTTGTCAACATGACAATTGTTTCGCCACACAGTGGCTTATTCGGATGTTGAGTACTGCCATACTAATTTTAAAATGCACAAGCTATATGGTTTTATATAATTTCGATCTTGCTAAGCAGAGGTATATTATAATCATTTTAGTAATTAGTTAATTGTCTTTTTACAGAAAATAAATTAAATCCCAAAGATACGCAACCTTCAGCGACTTCGATGACACAAACACCACAGGAAAGCACCTCCGAAACCACAACTTCTGATGACAACATCATTATACAATTTTTTGAACTCGTACATATCACTCCCAAGCATATAAAAATATGTTTCTCATAAATACTTAAGGCCAAGTTTGAAGAAAATCGTCGAATATTTATATTTTCAACCCCTTTATCTCACTCCCAGAGGGTTTCAATTTTCTTTACTCTTTTTCCCTTAAAGACCTATGCTCAATAAGTACATTTGCAGAGTTTTAGAATTCTTGGATTCTGGCCCACTGTGGATTACAGACAAAGCTGCAAAATGACATTTATAAACAAACAAATCCTGACAATGCCATATTTATATTTATAAATGTTTAATTAACGCTAAAAATAATAGAGACGCTTTTGTGGGTCTGTCGGAGCATCATTTATATAATACACGAAACAAAAATATTTTACCAGTTCCCTCACATAGGACATCGACTTTCAAAGAATCACCTCAGTATAACTCTATTGTATTATATAACAGATTGCCAAGTAATATCTAAAATATGAGCATAGGTAAATTCAAAATTATCATAAAAATTTCTGTTGTTTATTTTTAACCAACGTTATTACTGAAACTCCTATATAATCGTATTTATTTATTTGTTAGGCATTTTACACAATTTATGTTTTTACTATTTCTCTATTGATTCATTGTTTGTTATAACTTTTCTATTGACAGTTGATTATCTCATTTGTGCATATATTTGTGTTATGTATATATGTGTTAATACTGGTGTATATAAAATTATTGTGTAATGTGTTCTCTGGCTTGCATGTTGGCTTTATTCCACTGTTATTTAATTATTATTTTTTTTTTTTTTTCGCGTTAGCGATGCTGGACAGTTCTCCCGTGTCTCCGATATTCTCACGGGGGAAGCGCCAGCGAATTCTCTATAACCACTCCCCACATCCCGCAGGGTTAGTGGTTGTAGATTCCAGAGTCGTGTGCTCTAAGTAGACTCAGGGACCCCAAGACGACTGCCTTCTGCATTTGGCCTGCCAACCATTCGGCTGATTTATTATTATTATTATTATTTTCATTTTTATTTCACAGTCTTGCTGGTTGGTATTCTACATCAGTAGGGAAGAAATTCATCTTATCCTACTGTGTTTAAAAATTTTCTTGTTATGTGGCATGTTTGGAGAATCACACTTTTCTGAATTATGTGGCTTAGGTTAATTGATAAGCCCAGTCGTTTGATGTTAGTGACGAGTTGTTTGGTCATTACTCCTTCGACAGAGATGATTAGTGGGATAGTTTCCACAGTGCCGAGGTTCCATATATGCTTAATTTCAATGGCTAGGTCTTCATACTTCCTAATTTTCTCATTCTCCGTCTTCGACAAATTGTGTGTCAGTGGACATCCTATATCGATTATAACAGCTTTTTTGTTTCGTTTTTCAATTAGTACTATATCTGGCCTGTTGTAAGCCACAGTTCTGTCAGTTATAATCGGTCTATCCCAATACAGCAGGTACTCTGCGGACTCCAGTACTGGCTCAGGTGAATATCGATAGTACGGTGGAAAGTCATTCAGTAAGTTGTACTTTCGGGCCAACTCTATATGAACAACTTTCGCAGCTTGGTTATGTCTACCCAGATAGGCAGTGTCGGCTAAAGCCGTGCACCCTGCGGTGACGTGTTCTATTGTTTCTCCGGGCAATCTGCATTTTCGGCACACGTCCACGATATTCTTTTTCAGAATGACCTTCTCATAATTTCTTGTTCGTACTACACGGTCTTGGATGGAAATTACAAATCCCTCTGTTTCCGGGTGAAGTTGACCCTTCCTCAGCCAGGCAAGTGATTCGTCTTTATCTACTGCTTATTATTATTATTATTATTTTTTTTTTTTCCAAAGCCAGTCGCCCTTCTCTCTGTCTCCGATGCAACCAGAGAGGGTACGCTGGTAGTACCAGTAACCACTCTCTACGCCGTAGAGTCAGTGATTACTGGGTCCGCGAATCGTGTGCTCTGAGTAGGCGCAACGAGCCAAGAATGACGGCCTTCTGCATTTTTCCGGCTAAGATTTCTGCCGAATTTCGGCATGCCGGTATTTTTCTCAATTCAGAGAGCAGTGTGTGCCTCACTCCACCGAGGGATCCTATTATCAATACGACAAGCTTAACAGAGTGGTCTGGATAGAGCCTGCGGAGCTCGTAGAGAAGATCTCGATATTTAGTCCGTTTTTCCCGTTATTATTATTATTATTATTATTATTTTTTTTTTTTTTTTGTTCCTCCAAATGGGTTATCACTTAGTGGGGTCAGTTGACCAATCACTAAGATGAGGTATTTGATTCGACAGTCAACAGTATCGGATTCCGCTTCAAGGTGATGTATTATGCTGCCATGTATTCAGGTAAGTTTAACGTCTTCCTCACTATCCGACAAGTTTCTAGTATTACTGACTTTTGCATAGTTGTAAGTATGCCTCTTTCTGTAAGATTGATCTGTTGTAGGTTCGTCTTCAAGTTGTTGGTCGCTAGCCCAGTTGCTGAGATCACTAGTGGAATGGTAAGTACTGTTTTTAATTTATACAGCTTTCGGAATTCTTCGGAAAGTTCATAATATTTGTTGATCTTATCTCTTTCTGTTTTTTCCAGGTTGTGATCACTCGGATGCGCAATGTCGATAAAATATCCCACTTCTTCTTTCTTATTTACCACTGTTATATCCGGCCTGTTGTTCGCTATCGGCTTATCAGTGAAGATTGTGGTGTCCCAGTATAAGCGGTGAGTATCATTTTCTAAAACAGGGAATGGCACATATTTGAAATATTGCTCACGATCTTTTTTGAACTTATATAAAATTGCCAGCTCTTGATGGACAATGTTCGCTGTTAAGTTGTGTCGTTTGAGGTACTCAGTCGGCGCTAGAGGTGTACAGCCAGATATAATGTGCTCAATAGTTTCTGAGTGTTTGTGACACATTCGGCATAGATCGCTCTTAATGGAAACCTTATGGATATACTTAATGTGATTCCTTGTAGCAATAACGTTGTCTTGAATTGCCACAATGAATCCTTCAGTTTCACCGTACAGGTAACCTTTTCGAAGCCATTCGGTGGATGTTTCCTGGCATGTCTTGTGGAGTTGGTTAGGATATCTTCCATGCAGTGGTTTGGCCAACCACTTGTCTCTTAAATAGGTGACGTCTTGCAAATCTCTCCGCTCTTCCTCGTTGAGGCGGACCGCTGAGTATTTATCTATTTCTATGATGACTTCATGCAATGGAGACGAAGCAGCTTTCTCGCGGAAGTACTTCTTCATATTTTCAACTTGTTTATAG
This sequence comes from Stenurella melanura, assembly GCA_963583905.1. Taxonomy (NCBI): domain Eukaryota; kingdom Metazoa; phylum Arthropoda; class Insecta; order Coleoptera; family Cerambycidae; genus Stenurella; species Stenurella melanura. The sequence goes on along the minus strand of OY757315.1, from coordinate 39,776,300 downwards.
TAGAGTCTTTTGATATCTACAAGTCCTCTACCTCCCATATGTCTTGGCATATAAAGCCTTTCATTACAAGCTTCAGGATGATGCATCCGGTGTTCAGTTAACTTCACTCTAACTATGCGGTTAAGTTCTTCCAAGTCAGTGTTAGACCATCCTATGATTCCAAACGAGTATCCAATAGTCGGTATCACCCAGGTGTTTATTGCTTTGATCTTGTTTTTTCCTGTAAGCTCAGTTCGTAGTATTTTTCTTAACCTGGTTTCTAACACTTTCTTCTGTTTCTGCTTTGTCTCCCTTTGATTGATAACTAGTTGTTGGTCGTACCCCAGATATTTGTATAAGTCATTGTTAAGATATCTAATGCCAGTATTTTCCAAGTTGTCATATTCTTTAGATCTTCCTCGATGTGCTATTAGCTTGGCACATTTGTCTAACCCGAATTTCATTTTGATGTCATCACTGAAAGTCTGGGTTAGTTCGATCAAACGATTCAAGTTACTTTCTGAATTTGCGTATAATTTTAAGTCATCTACGTAGAATAAATGACTTATTGAGTAGCAAATGTCCTCAGCTCTTAGCGCATACCCTAAATTAGATCTTTGTAAGGCTTTAGACAGGGGATTAAGGCTTAGAATAAACCAAAGCGGACTTAGTGAGTCACCCTGAAAGATTCCACTTTTTATGGGTATTTCCTCTGTGATCATTGACCTATGACTCATGTTTATTTGTAATTTGGTTCTCCAAGTGCTCATACACAGTTTTAGAAACTCTACAATCTTTTTATCGACTTTATATAACTCAAGACTCTCTATCAGCCAGCTGTGTGGCACAGAGTCAAATGCTTTTTGGTAGTCGATCCATGCAACAGAAATATTACGCATTCGGTGTCTTGCGTCCTGCGTCACGGTACTGTCTATAATCAATTGCTCCTTACAGCCTTGTGTCCTCTGTCTACATCCTTTTTGTTCCTCGGTGATCACTTGTTGTTCTACAAGGTGTTTGTTAAGTTTCTCAGCTATAATCGATGTTATGATTTTATAGAGAGTTGGCAAGCAAGTGATTGGTCGGTAGTTTTTGGGTTCGGCGGTATTCTCAGATTTCGGTATCATAAATGTAATACCTTTTGTTAAGAAATGAGGTAAGGCCTCTTGATTATTAATGACCCTATTAAGCTGTGCTGCTAGTGGTTTCCAAACTTGCACGTTCTTCCACCAATAGTTATGGACGTAGTCCACTCCTGCAGCTTTCCAATTTTTTGTTTTCATAACTGCACTTCTAACATCCTTTTCCGTTACTACCGTCGGTTCCATGCTGCATATTCTTTTGCATTTTTCCCTCTCAATTTTAAGCCACACTGCTTCTTCGTTATGTTCTCCTTTTGATTCCCATATATGTTTCCAATATCCTACTAGCTTTTCTTCCTCAGGTGGTTCTTTGTGTTGCGTGTTATCTTCCTGCAGCTTTTTATAAAATTCCTTTTCATTTTTATAGAATGTATTGTTGTGTTCTTTTCTTTTGTGACTTTTATTGTATCTTCTTAACCGTTTCCCCAAAACTGCGATCCTTTGCTTTATGTTATCTTTTAGTATGGCCAGCTTTTCTTGATATCTTGGGTTTTCTCGAATTATTTTATTACTTTTCAGATACTTTTTCATCTCCTTCTGTAACTTCTTACTGCTGTTTCCTCTCTCCCATGTGCATAGTTTCGTGATTTTACTTCTTAGGTTCCGAATGTTCCCTTCTATTCTCTTTTTCCACCTTGGCTCCTCTTTTCCTTTGCCTATTCTCTGGTCCACTTTAATTCCCATATGCTCTATTGTTAGAAGAGCTGCACAGTATACCATCGCCTGTGTTTTCTCTATGGCATCACTTTCACTCAAGGTTTTCACAATCTCAGTATTTAATATTTTTAAACATTCCTTTGTTTTCCTATTGGGTCTTATCTTTGGCAACTTGGGTCTTTTTTCTGGGTCAATATCACCATACATTGTGAAAAGCGCTCTGAAGTTATTTCTTATATTATTATCTAACCCTTTCTCCTCTGTTTCAGGTTCATTGTCAGGGCCGGCTGGCTGCTGTTCTGCCTCTTCAACGTTCTGTTCAGGTATACGTTCGATTGGCGCATTTATGTTTCTCCCGCATAAGAAAGTATGAATTTCGTTTTTAACTTCTTCCATTTCCTGGTCAGTAAGTAGACTGTGAGTTTTAATACCATATAATTGGTTTGCTAACTGATGTTCGGTTAGCTCAAAGTCGGGACGAATTCTTCTCCATTCAGTCAGCATTTTCTTTCGGAATCCGCGTCTGTTCCTATCGCAATCAGTTCCGAGAAAGTATGCACGCATTACGTCTTGATTATCCCTTTTGGGCCATGTTCTACGTGCTGGTTTATTGTGAGTCTCTGGAGGGACTACAACATCTTGTTGCGTCATTCTCGAGTCTCGAGACTCATTTCTTTCTCTGGCCGTTGTCGTTTGCCTTCTTGTGGTACCGTTATCCAGAGGGGTGCCACTTGATCCACTTGCCTCTGGTTCAGAATGAACCTCCTGACGGTTCCGAATAGAGCCAGTCTGCTGCTCTATCCCGCCCTGTTGTGCTTGTCTTCTAGTTTTCACAGCACGGTTACACTCTGCCCGGGCAGCTACCCCAAGACAGAGGAAGGTGTTCCATTTAGTCGCCTCTTACGACAGGCAGGAACTTACCCTGGGTCTATTCTTTTTATAATCCGGAACCCAGACGGATTTTATTATTTTTTTTTTTTTTTTTTACAAAAGCCAGTCGCCCTTCTCTCTGTCTCCGATGCCAGAGAGGGTGCGCTGGTAGTACCAGAGACCACTCTCTACGCCGTAGAGTCAGTGATCACTGGGTCCGCAAGTCGTGTGCTCTGAGCAGACGTAACGATCCAAGAATAACGGCCTTCTGCATGCTTCCGGCCAAGATTTCTGCCGAGTTTCGACACGCCGGTATCTTCTTCAGTTCTGAAAGCAGTGTTTGTCTCACTCCACCGAGGGATCCTATAATAAGTACCACCAACTTAACAGTGTGGTCTGGGTAGAGTCTGCGGAGCTCGAAGAGAAGGTCTCGATATTTAGTCCGTTTTTCCTCCTCTTTCAAAACAATGTTTGTCTCCGCTGGAGCAGAGAATTCAATAACAAACATTGTCTTGAGTTGGTGGTCGAGGAGGACTACGTCAGGCTTATTTGCCTGTATTTGTCTGACGGTAGGGAACGAGTAGTTCCAATAAATTAGGCACTGCTCATTCCCTTATTATTATTATTATTATTATTATTATTATTATTATTATTATTATTATTATTATTCCTACAAAATAACAATACTGTGTATGTTCTTCTGGGGTAATGTGGATTCGAATAAATCTACTGTCATTAGGCAAAAAATATTAGTGGTACTGTGACTATACACATTCGAAATATTAAAATTTTCAAAATTCATATTATCAATCACTATCCAACTCATCATGATCAACTCATATAATTTACGGCATGATATCCATACGCTCTCATTATATGAATCAAGTCCATATAACGTAATAACCTTCCGTTGGAAACTCGTAATGGCATAAGAAATACAGTCCACTGAAGGAATTTTTTTCGACCATAAAATGCAATTACAGGTACAGTTTACTGGTCCCATATCATGTATTTGATACATGGGAACAAACAATTTTTACTAAAAATAATTTAACATACCCTAATAAAAACTATTTATTTACCCCTTCACCCATTAGTACTCTTAATAGACTAAAACAAATTGCCGAAAGATAATACAACATCGAAATCATCAAAATCTGTACCCCTCATTTAAACATATTTTATACCACTGATATTAATACCGCAGGATTTGATACTTTCGACTAAAAAACGGAACGGCATTATTTGTGGAGAATGTATGGAATAACAGCAATTAAATATAACGAGGTCTCTTTGTTGTGAGCCAGAGCAACACGAAGTTTTGATATATATTTCAATTCGTTGATTCAACAAGGTATTTTAATGATACATCCGCAGCTATGTATTAAGGGAGATGAAATAGTTATGGGAGTATTGGAGAGGGCTATCAATATTTCCTGTATCGACTAACTGACAACGTCGGTAGTTACACGGTAGGCTAGAAATAAGTCTATTTGTTTTCTATTTGATTGCATTTAAACTGACTTTAACTAAACATTAATAGGGTAACTGCCCCAGTAATGAACACACAAGAGAACAATATCTCGTCTTTGAACACTTCTAGAAAAAGTTTACCGATGTAAACATGGTACGTATCAGATATGTGCCAATTTTATACAAATTACGATTATGTTTGAAGTTAACTTTTAGTAATGAGGATTTTTATAATGACTTTTGGACAAGTGTAATAGTAATGGACATAATTGTATAGGACATATTGCGTTGGTTTCAGTCATAGACACCACATCAAAACATTCTATTTGGCAATGAAACGAACCAAAAGTTATTCATATTTTGTCCTTAATAATTCTGTACTATTTTCTAATTGAGGTTTATAAATTATTTCTATGTCTTAATTATAATATAAAATGGCGTAAGAGAACACTAATTTCACATCCAGATTTCCCATCCAATTGTCTTTAAATTGAAACATTCTGATACTACGTTTGTAGTCCAGTATTTGGAAATAATTGCTCATAAAATTGTACCAATATAATATATGAAATTGCAATAACTGAGGTTATATTCCCTTAATTACATGATAAATTAGACATTACCATTGGTATAGTACGGAGTGTCTCGATTACATTGCAGGCTCTGTTGATATTATAGTACACTACCAAGATCGAGATTGTTCTTACCCTTCTCCTTTCTAGGTGTTTGTACCCTTTCCCTGTACATCACAAACAAGATATTTCACAATAGAACCTTTCTGAATTTTAGACTGGACTTCTCTACGTATCGAGTAATAAAACACATTGTTTCCCGAAACACATAAATACTACATATACAGAAATACTTAATTAAAACAAATGAAACAAGAAACACAAACATCTAATGATGAAATACATTAACAAACAATAATTGCACAATACAAGAAAATGAAGTTGTGTGCAGCAATTTCAAATCTTGAAGCTAATTGCGGGCCGAATACTCTTAGTTTAGTTACATTACATGAATTTACGTTCTAAACGATAAAATACCGAACAAATTTAAATTCACTCTAAAACTGAAAAGGGTTTGCGACCCAAGTATTTATTACCCCTCTGTAGATGTTGGCCGATGAGACGCTAAACCAGAAGTGTCAATTTTACCTCCTCGAAATAAGACCTCTTAAAGGTGGGTGGTATACCCTGAAAGCTATACCAATTAAAACGTTCCCTACGCCAAACTCTACCTTTAATTTGAAAGTTGCCTAACGTACCACGGGATTCGGGATTTACGAAAAATTACTTTATGTGCATCACATGATGCCACCAATAGTCCCTTCTTTTATTAATTCCTAAATTGCCTTATCTAACATTTATACCAGTAAGGTAGGTGAACAACCCCTTTGTCAATTACTTCTATACGAGAAGAACCTACCTTAGTGCCCTATCTAGTTTTACTACTAAAATTATTACATGTTATTACTGAAATGCTCTGTAAAACCAATTAACTTAGTCCTGAAAATCTACCTTAGCCCTACGACATGTCGCATTTTAAGATATTTTAAGATATCAACCGGGCTGTGAAAACATTTGCCAGAATATTCTCGGTTCCTAGAAGCACTTGTAGCGAAACAAATTGTTCAGACATGAGTTGTTTATTCCTTCAATGAGCCTTCTTGAAGTGTAGACCTTCGATAAACTACTCAAGTAATAGGGACGTATTTCTGAAGATCTAACAAAGCTGAACGAAATTAGGCAACATAATTTAGATGTTTATTTACGACTAGTGTTTTACTTTAATGGACTATATTATCGACCCTTGAAAGACTACCGATAAAATAGCGGTTATTTTATACACGATAGAGCCGTACTTGACTACCCCTAATTCTGCTTTTGTTACAAATGCGTTTGCCCGAAGGTAATAATGGAAGTGGCTGATGCCAAAAAACTTTCGGTGGACTTATGTTCTTGTGCACAAACTAAATCGAAATATTATTTTGTTAACCTCTTTAATAATAGAGGCTGGGGTTGGTGTGGCAGATATTGTAAGAAATTGTGACCTTATCCTCTAGTATATACTCAAAATCCTAAGTTCCTGAACTATTACTAGCTTGCATTACTAACTTACCTCTATTTATCTAATTCTCCAATGGAATAAGCTAAAAATATAATCTAATTCCAGATCTCGTTATAATACATAATATGTGCACCAAGTTTCAAGTCAATATCTTTATTTTATTTTGTTAATCCCTTTAATAATGGAGCAAGGGTGGTGGAGTTTAGTGACAGATGCCATCCAAAAGTTCTTGACTTCTGGTACATATGCTAAGTCCTAAGTTTCTGGACTCTAACTAGCTTGCTTTATTTATTTATCCTCAAGAACTTCCCCGGAATAAGCTTAAAATATAATCTAGTTCCAGATCTCGTTATATTACATTCGTCTATTAAGTGTCAAGTCATAACTTAAACTATTCCAGAGTAATCGTGTGCACAAAAAAGTTACAGATAAGCCAACAGCCAGACCGAGAGACAGAGTTATTTTGGTCGCACAAATTTTAAATTTCCTCATGACATTCTAAGCCTATTTCAATAAAATTGAAATAATTTCTCTACTTTCATTCCACAACGTGGATGAGGAAGTAAAAGAATCCGCCTAGGCTCCAAGTAGATAGGTACTAAGTCTATTATTTTTAGACATCCTTTTATAAGGAAGAATTAGCGTTGAAGTCATAGTTTGTTCACAGTCTGAAAAGGTTGTCATAACAATAATTTGACCTTTCTCAGAACTGGCCCTTTCAAAAATATCTTCTGCGATTTTGGCAGGGCACAAAACTTCACCACTAATAACATAATTGAAAGGCCCCTTCATCATTTCATCTTCTCCTCTATTGAATATTCGACCGTGTTGTTGAAGAATGTTGTTCAACGTATCTTCATCTAAATAATTTAGTATCCCATCAAACCAGTCGCCTATGAGTTAACGCAGCACGAGTTGCACTCACTGATTTTGCTTGTTTTTGTTTTATACGAGTCGCTTCTAAGAAAACACTCTAGCTAGGTACGTCCATTTAGTCTATCTGCGGTAAAAAATATCGTGTTACTCCTCCAGTATCTTTAACAGCTTTTGAACAGTTACCAGAATGTTACTCTTACTTATCAGAAGAACTTTACCAGCTGTTGCAAAGATTCACTTTACTAACATTTCTTCTTTTTGAGATAACTTCATCTGGGCTCCTATTTTGCTTTCAAGGAACACTTTACCAGTCATTACTCTCATTAGTGTGGAAAAGGAATACCAAACTGCTGTGCCTTCATTTTACTCGGCCCATTTTGTTGCACAACTTTAACATGGTGGACATTTGCAAGTCTTTGAGAATTCTTGGAATTTTTTGGAGGATTCTTGGAAAGCTTTGGGGGATCTTTGGGAACAATCGGGGTAGCACATCTAGCGCAAACATTTTATCAGTTTTTATCATATGTTGTTGAAATGAATTATTTATAGAACAGTCATCAATCTTTGATACCTTGGTCTTGCAGGTGCTACTCAAATAAACCACCACTCTACATCTTTCACCACAATCGGTTATTAACAATATTGAATGGTCAGAGTATTGAACTAAAAAGTAAACTTAGTACTAAGATTTAATCAGGTTAGTTTACTAGCCCATGAACCACTGTAAGATAAAATTAGTGCTAGTTTTTAACCAACGGAGGTTCTCAATTGGGTGTATGTATGTTTTTTTCATTTGTGCATTGACATCCCTGATATGGCTTAAGCGATTTCTATGGAAATTATTTGTAAGCTGTAGGGTATAGATCCGAGTCGGTTCCACATAAGTTACATCAAGATATGTCTGGTGTAATGTGATCAAATAGCGGAAAACACATGTTGCCCTTCGAATATATTCGACACTCTTGCGAATTCGCAAGGGAGCAAATATCTAATCGTTATAAATCAGATATCATCACTGAAGCTGATACACAATCTGATATCAATAGTTAAAATTTCAAAGTGGTGAATCCAATAGGGCCGCCATTATTTCAAATTTACACAAAATTGGGCATCTGAAAAGAATGAATTTTTCTTTTTAATATAAAAGCTCTAAAACGAATCGAATGAATTATTATATTAGGTATGAACTTTTTGTAACCGTTTTTACTTCCCTTGCAACCACAACTTCTCAGCTGGCTGCTGAGGAAGCTATGAAAGCGTAGCAACCAGTTAGCTCAGGGCTGGTCGAGGGTCACTAGGTGGCGAGAAGAGTTATATATTTTTGTTTCTTAACAATTATTTGCTTGTCAAATTTACCAAACAAAACTTTAATAAACTACAAAAATTTGGACGCCAGCGTACTCAGTAAATAACACTCTTGCAAACTTTATCAGGGGGAGAAAACAATCAAAATCAAATATAAAACAAATAATATATTAACAGTATAAAAGATTGAAAATTTTACAACACTTTACAAATGACTACAAATATGGTGAAATTTGAATTAATTAACAGACAAAAAATTTAGTTATAAAAAAATTAAATTTGAAGATTAACAAAAAAATTACAAAAAGAAACGATCAACTGGTTTACAAGTTATCTTCTGACCAAAAGTTGAATTTTGCACGTAAATTTGGCTACTTTGCTTAGCGGAGACGTGGAATCCCGACGAGGTCTGTTCCTGAAAATGGCCGCGGGTACCCGGGAAGGAGGACGTAATATTCAGATCCTGACAACGCTGATTTCCAGGAGACGTTGCGTCGGAATGAAATCCAATACTTTTAGGATAACTTCAAACATTCAAGTTATGCCTTGTGCCTTGCTTCAATGGTGGTTTGGTCCAGGATTTTACATGAAAAAGGGGAATGTAAAGAACCAGTTGATAATATAAAAAATTTAAAATGGTGGGAAAAAAGAGATACAAGAAAACTACAAAAAACTATGGTGACGAAGGTCACTGCAAAATCAAACTGTTAGCAATTTAATAAAAAACCTGAGTATTGATAAAATTTTACTTTACTCTACTACTGAAAATATATGAATAAACTACTGATAAATTAATAAATAAGACAACTCTACTCTCATGAAATTTTAGCCACTTACAAAATGGCTGACTGGTTATGACCAAAAATTTGAATGAAGGTAACAAAATTTAGTTACAATTAGAGAGAAAATATCTGAATTACTATCTGAAAAAACTAATACTGTAACAAATATAGCAAACAAAATTATGGGTTTAATCTCCCAAAAAAATAAACTAATAAAACATAACCTCTTGTATTAATACGAGGTGAACTAAATGCGACTTTAGATTTCGACTTTTAATGAGATAAGATGTCTACACACGATTAAGAAACAAAGATTCTAATTTATCCTTTGATTAATCTCCGAGTTTAATTCTCGTACACAATAATCTAAATATTGGCAAAACACCACGGGATTGTGTCTCAAGCGACCACAAAATACAAAATTGCCACAATAATTAATGAGTTAACATGTGTCCAATGGACGCCGACATCACACAAACAGGTATGTTAATAAAAATTAATTATTACACGGAATATCCTTTAATTCCCAAAATTAAACAATGCAGCAACGTTAACTCAATAATATGACATCATTTAATAATCAAATATATTTAAAATATTAAAAGATTAAAGAAATAAACGTGAAAATTCGTTAAAGAACAAGTAACAGTCTTCACTCACCTAGGTCGAAATCAAAGTGAACAAGTAGCATGGATATTTCAAATGATGCTTCTATCACGTTTGCGCACTTGTTGACTTCCGGTCGTTATTTCCGCGGGTAATTCAAATTTATTTAGCACGGGTGCTTAAACGAAAAATATTTTTTCGTTACACCCTCGCATACCGAAGGGAAGTATTGTATTCGAAAAAATATCACCCCCCGAGATTTTTTCGGATTTGCACGTTTCAGATCATGTTGATTACGAAAATATGGTTTTTTCAATTCCGTCAATCTATCCGTCTGTCTGTCTGTTTGTCTGTCTGTCTGTTGGTTCATTAACTAAAAAACTACTTGATGGAGAACAGCCCGATTTGGTAGGTAGCTGACGCTGCTGTCAGTGAAGAAATGGTTAAACTTTCATTGGAAAATGGATGGTCTAAACGGAATAAATAATGAAATTTTTTTTTTGCCCAAATGTCTACGTTTTACGACATTCTACAACTATTTCAGACAAAAAATTTTTTAAATTTTTTTTTTACTAACATTTTTGAAAAATTTTAATCACTAAAATAGATGGAAAAAAAAATGTTTTGCTCAAATTTAAAATTTTAGGTTTTAAAAAATTATCAACGTTTTTGAAAAATTTTTTACCACTAGAATAGATGGAAATCCATTTTCTTTCGCTCAAATTTAAAGTTTTAACGTTTTATGACATTCTACACCTATTTCAGTAATAAAAATTTGAAATTTCTTTTACCAACATTTTTGAAACATTTTTCACCACTAGAATAGATGGAAAAAAATTGTTTTGCTCATACTTAAAAGTTTCACGTTTCATGACTACATTTGACATTTCTAAACCTATTTAAAAAAAATGAACATTTTTTTACCAATATTTTTGAAAAAATTATTACAACTAGAATAGATGGAAATAAACATTTTTTTGCTTAAATTTAAAATTTCAACGTTTCATGGTATTTTAAACCTAATTAAAGAAAAAATTGAATTTTTTTTGACAAAATGCTTTTTTACCACTACTATAGAACAGAAAGATGAAAACATTTTTTTTGCTCAAATTTAAAATTTCCACGTTTCACGACATTCTAAATCTATCTAAAAAAAATGTAAATTTTTTTAAAAAGTTTTAATTTTTTTTTTTAATTTTAATTTTTTTTGCCACTACTATAGAATAGAAGGAAAACATATTTTAGCTCAAATTTAAAATTTCCACGTTTCAGAAGAATAAAAATTTGAAATTTTTTTTAACATTTTTGAAAAATTTCAAAAAAAGACATTTTTTTAAAAACTACTATACTTTCACTCCACTACGTAAATATGGAACTGAAAATGTGACAGATGGCAATAATATTTGGCATATACACCTATTATAGTTTTATTGAAAAATCTAGAGGATGGTCATCCCAAGAAATAATTTAACCATGGTGGGCATTTGTAAAAGTATTTGCGTAAGCCTTCCATATTTGGCGCCTGTTATTTAGTAATGAATTGTTGCTGTCGGATGACTACTCTGTATATTTCTTTGACCAAAAGTTATCAGGTTTTCTTTGTAATAATAGTGATAACTATATTCCGATTATTATTCTCAATGACATTTCGCAATTATTAATTTTTTAGCGTGACCGCCATGCACAAATAAAGAGGGAAGTTCTGTGTAAATGCCTTTACCGATTTTTTAAAGGTGGTAGTGTTTTCAAAAATAATAATAATTAAGTTAAATATTGTAGATATGATCTTATTGAACTATTTTTAAATTCTCTGTAAAGCTCTGTACAATTGTACATATAGAACAGAAAAGATTTAACTGCTGTAAAAGTTACTTATAATATATACGGATGTTGAATTGTTCCATTTATACCAATTTTGTTTATTCATAAAAATAACGCGGTCATGTTATATTAAAATTTTAAACGAAATAAGAAAATTACTTTTAATTAAATACATCTGCTTCCGGAATTCATTACCCCTGACGTGATGAATATTCCTAAACACAGTTTAGTTGCAAAAAGCAAACTTCACAATAACTTATACAGGAAAATCGCTTAATCCGGCTGGTCGTAGCCGTAAACACTACTTTACATATTCATATATTCGCTGGCAGTGGTATATGAAATGGGTGCCACAAGCCTGAGGATTGCTAGACACGGGAATTAATTTTTTTACAGGATGGCTAAAGGAAATTACAGGAAATTATTTATGACATTAGAGTGAAAATGGCATGTAATAGCGTGGACAGTTTTATAATTTCTCTCTCTCTCTCTCTCTCTGGTGAAGTTCTTTATTAATAAAATCAGAGCGCTAACCAGTCTTGTAGCATATAGTATTAGTTTAAATTCCACATATGATAGCCAACATTGGAAAATTGTCAAAAATAACAATATACTTTCAAATATAATATCTAATAATTTTAGTGATGCAAGTAAAGTTAATAATTATTTTGTTAATGCGAAGCCTACAACCACCGTTTTCGCGACAATATTGAATAACTACAAAAATAATAACCTTTTCGATTGTACTTACATTTAAATTTCAACATGTTGACAAACTAACTGTTTCAAAAATTATAAATTACATTAAAACCAACGTTACAGGAAATGATGAGATCAACATTAAAATGATAAAACTTTGCTGTCCTCATATTTTTCCATATCTACTACATTTTACTAATTTTTGTTTAACGAAAAATGTGTTTCCAAATGTATGAAAAAGTGCAATGACAATAGAAAAAAAGTCCTGTGGAATTTCGTGATCTACGGGCTATTAGTATTTTACCAGCTGTCTCTAAAATAATTGAAATAATAATGAAAACGCAATTAAGATTATACCTATTTGAAAAAAACATATTGCCTTTTATACAGTCTGGGTTTCAAAATGTATCAAACACAAGTTTCACAAAAACGACGCTAGGCGTCGAGACGTAAAAATGCAAGAACATGAATTTAAATATCAAAATTAATCAAACACAAGTTTTATAGAAATGATGCTAGGCGTCGGTCGACGTCGAGACGTGAAGATACAAGAATATGAATCTAGGTGTAAAAAATTTAGCAAATTCAGAAGTTTTATAAAAACGACGGTCGGCCTCGGAACGAAAAAAAATTAAGAATATGAATCTAGGAATCAAAATTTATCAAATACTCCAGTTTTACAAAAGCAACGCTAGGCGTCGGCCGGCGTCGAGATGTAGAAATGCAAGAATATAGATTTGGATATCAAAATTCATCTAATATACAAATTTTACAAAAACAACCCTAGGCATCGGTCAGCATCGAAACGTAAAATTGCACGAGTAAGAATCTAGGTATCAAAATTTATCAAATACACTAGTTTTACAACAACGACTCTAGGCGTCGGTCGGCATCGAGACGTAAAAATGTATGAACGTAAATTTAGATATCAAAGTTTACCAAATACATAAGTTATACAAAAGCGACGCTGGGCGTTGGTCGGCGTCGAGACGTAAAAATGCAAGAACACAGATTTAGATATAAAAATTTATCAAATACACAAGTTTTGCAAAAGCGATGCTGGGCGTCGGTCAGCGTCGAGGCGTAAAAATGCAAGAATATGATTCTAGGTATCAGAATTTAACAAATTTAAAATCAAATTTGGATCTTTCAAAAAGTAGGCGATGTAACAGCACCGAACGCTTTCGTGTCCAAAAAGACCACCGAATTTCCAAGTGTTACACAAATCGCTACTGAGCTTCCGTATTACCGTTACATCTTCGATTAATGCATTTGTTTCTAAGACATACGCCAAAAATGAATTTCTGGACTATTACTAGCTTGTTCTACTGATTTCTCCCAGTTACACACCCCGTCCACCCCTTCAACAAGAAATACATACGTGCACCAAATTTCGAGTCAATATCTCAAGTCTATTTCATCAACCCCTTTATTAATGGAGTGGTGGTGGTGGGGGGGGGGGTCGAAGAATATTATAAAGAAATCTGAGGGCTTGGCTTCTACTATAGGCATACACCAAAGCTCAAGTATTTGTACTCTACACAGCTTTCTTTATTCATTTCCCCCTATTTACCTATAATGACACCCCCAACCCTTCATCGGAATGATCTCAAAATATAATATAGTTCCAGATGTCACTATAATACATATGTGTACCAAATTTAAAGTGAATATCTCAATTTTATTTTATCAACTCCTTTAATAATGGAGTGGGGTGGTGGTGGGGAGACGGAAAATATTATGAAAAATTTTGAGACCTCTACTATTAGTACATATACACCAAATTTTAAGTTTCTCTACTCTCACCAGCTTTCTTTACTTATTTTCCCCTATTTACCCCTACTTAACCCCCAACCCTTCAACGAAATTATCTCAAAATATAATCTAGTTCCAGATGTCGTTATAATACATACGTGTACCAGATTTCAAGTGAATATATCAATTTTGTTTTATCAACCGCTTTAATAATAGAGTAGGGGTGGTGGGCGGGTTGAGAAATATTATAAAAGAATCTGACGCATCGGCTTCTAGTACATACACCGAATTTCAAGTGTCTGTACTCTTACCAGCTTGTTTTACTTATTTTCCCCTATTTACCCCTATTTAGATATGATCTAGTTCCTGATGTCATTATAATATATACGTATACCAAATTTCAAGTGAATATCTCAATTTCACTTTATCAACCCCTTTAAAAATGAAGTGGGGAGGGGGTCGGTGGTGGGATGGAAAATATTATAAAAAATTTTGAGGCCTTGGTTTCTAGTACATACACGAAATTTCAAATTTTTGTGCTCTTACCAGCTTGCTTTACTTATATTTCCCCATATTTACCCCTATTTACCCCCCAACCCTTCACCGGATATGTTAAAAAACAATCCAGTTCCAGATCTCGTTATAATATATACGTGCACAAAATTTCAGGTCAATATCTAACCGTTCCGGAGAAAACGTGCGGACAAAGGAAGTTACAGACAGACGGACAGACCGACGGACAGAATTTCTTTTTAATTCAAATTTAAAACCTCGACGTTTCATGACATTCTAAACCTGTTTTAGAAAAAAAAATTGAATTTTTTTTCACGATTACTATACTTCCAATCCACTACGTGGATTAGCACCTTGAGAAACCTATTTATATGATATTGCGTAGTAGAGTAAATACAAATGCAGCGCAGTATTTTCAGTAGCCTAAACCTCCTGAAATAGTTCAGATTATTCAAAATGGTAACATTTTTCACATATTTTTCGAAGGAATTCAGAATGTATTAGCGTCATTGAAGATATCATTATCGGAGTCGAAATTCATCTCGCGATTTGTAAATTTGTATTAATTATAAACATCATAAAAATAAATATCCCTTTCTGACAGTGTCAAAATGTTGAAAATATACTAAAAACTGAGGTTATGATGATTATTTTTAAGCGTACTTTAAGCAAAAAACTTTGATGGTTTAAATTAAGTACATGGCCACGCAGGTGCACCGCACAGAGAACATCGCACTGCACTTCGTACATCACACAGTAAAATTAAATGGAACCTTGATTTTAAATGAGAGTGACCAAATCAACAACCTGAGCCTCGCACATCGCACATCACATAGCCTTCAGCACGGACGATACTATGTTTATTAATCTCTATTTACAACAAAAGGGATAAAAATAACCACAGCAGTTTGATATTATTAAAATTTGCAGACCAGGCTAGTCGCTGTGCGATGTCGATTGACGATGTGCGATGTGCGCTGTGCGGTGCGCCGACCTGGCCATGCACTAAGGCTGCATGTTTTAATTCCATGACCATCTATAACCATGGTAATATTTAATATCATAGTATTTAGAAAATTACCATATTCAATTTTATTTCGCCACTGTGTATAATCGAAGCAATTACGTTTTTTCTAAAATAAAACATTACATTCTTTCAAAAATGTAATCAGAAAAATGTACAGTTGACATTGTCAGACCTTAATCCCTGTCTCCCTGTGCACATCGGTAAAGCTGTACGGTAAAGCTGTAGGCGTATGTGTCTGTTTTCTCAATACAAATACTAAATCCTTTAAATATCGACAGCTTCAGAACAAACAATTCGGATCGTTTTCTCTGTCTTGTAACTTTAATGGTTAAATACTGCTCTTGATTCTTTTTTTCGTTTTAGATTGAATAATAATAATCTGTTCGGTCGATTCAGTATTTACTCTTTCTTTGGTTTGGGCTTTCTATGATTCTTAATAACCTTCTATATTTTTTTACTTTTTTTATACTTATAAGTTCCACAATAATTAATTCGAGTTTTGCTTGAATCGAATCGTTATTTTTGTGTAGCTGCTACATCAGGTACTAGGAAACCTTGAACTTTTCTAGAGCGAGGATAAAAGTTGAATGTTTTCAATACAGTTGCGAGATACAAATTATTTTTTGCAAAAACACTTGAATATGTATAGCGATATAGAATCTAATCCATTCTTCAGTACAACACACAAATATTCCTTTCTATACTCTCATATAAGCTACTGCAGAGCATATTTAAATAATGATACATTTTTGCAATGTATATTGAATAATGCACGGTATTTTAAATACGCAAAACACAATAAATTAATTGCAATAAGTCTCAGCAGATAAAATTATCCTGTGTGGCGTATATCATACCATCCGTATACTGCAATTTCCTGATTTATGACCCTCGTCAGTACGGACTAGATACTAAATACGAAAATATATACATATATATTTTTCTCTCTCGTGCAAGTTGAGTAAGAGTGTACACGCAACTTGCAAGTAGAGACATATACCAACCATTTATTGCAATCAATCGATTACATCTATCAATTGCTTTCATACTTATTCGGCCAATTGGTCGTCGCACAGTGGACCCAAATCGAGTTTTTTTTTTTTAAATCAAGACTTACCGGAATTTTAACAAATCCTCGGAGCCCGAATTTTGGAAAAAATATCCTTTTTTATTAATAATAGAAACAAATGAATAAATATATTACCAGAAAACATTAGTAATTATTCAAACTTTTACAAAATACTTATCACAGATAAGTTTAAAACATGTACCCTTCTTACACAATTATAAGACTGAAAACATGCCCATTATGAACAGTACAACTGTTATCATAATAGCAATAAAATTAATATGTCCAAGCGATATTCCGATGAAAATGTATCTGCACTTTTCTGCCGTTCCAAATATATTACATTACATAGTATAAACTAGTAACAGCGCTATCTCCCTCGTATATGTTTTCTACATGTCCGAAGAAAATCTGTTGGAACCAAATATTCAAATGTAGTTTGAATTACCAGCTTACTACAACCACTCTTTCGTCCATTGTTCACCGGTTCTCTTTGCACCCCTGATGTGCCAACACTGGCTTTGTTGGATAATTACAGCACCTTAATCAAAAGGGTCATGACAGTGGAGGCGAGTTCTTGTTATTTACTTTTGTCCTTTTGTCTGGCTTTTTAAGCATTTTTCCTGCTTCACACTTTGTTTCCAGCTTTTTCGATGTTGATGACCTTCTTTTAAGCTGATTTTTGAAGGGATATACTTCAGTAAGACGAGCCAAACACAAAGAAAACCGTATTGTTTTTATACCATATCTCAGGATTTTCTACTGTGATTCCCTTCTGAAAACCAAACATTTTGTATATGTTTCTTACCATGTATGTTATAATATAGCAGAGATAAGTCACTTACCAATTTGTACTGATTGTCTAGTGTAGTCTTTCAACTAATTCTGTTTTATTTTGAAGTATACACAGTGCTGTGTTTACATGGAATTGTATTCGCGTATCAACTAGGCTACCAGAAGCGAGTTTTCTTTTCCTTCTATGAGAGGTTTAGTTGCAATTTTCAAGTTATGTATTTAATAATGATGTATGAAAAAAGTACTGGTAAGTAAAGTTCGCAGCTTTAAAGAGATATAATATAATCTATTTTTTTTTTCGAGAACTTATTATTTTGTGTTTAAATTTAAATATTTTTTTCGCTTAACAAATATGGATTTTAGGAAACTTTAGAAAGCTCTTAATATACTATTCGCAAATACAAGACGATGAATATATTGCATTTGATAGGCAGATTTCTAAGACCGGTAACAACACTGAAAATGTACGTCCGTCCGTCCGTCTTGTAAGCACGATATTTTAAGAATGAAAATCCCAAAATGTGTAACAATTACATAAAAAGTGTAGTAAATAGATGAAGAGTATAATGTTAGTTAGTAGTAGTAATGTAGTAGTAATGTTGATCAAGACATAACATAGTTTCATGTTGACGCACATTGAAAATATTAGAATAAATAAGGAATTGATTCTTATTTCCTTCGTTTAATACTCTCTTGACGGATTGATAGTTCTGGATTCATAGACTGACAAGAGAAAAATTGAGTTTTCCTAAGAGAAGCAAGTGTTTTCAACTTGTTAAGCACCTTATAATACAAATTTTATGGTTTGTATATTATTTACACAATATAGTCTCCTTTAAAAATGAATTATTATTTGTTTGCTTATAATTGTATTGAAACATTCTTTATAGGATTTTGCAAACAGCAGAAAAGATAACTATCTTAAAAGAAAAACTTTTTGTAGAAATGTTAATGAAATCTTTGCATTCTTTCGATAACCTGAATTCTGGTTATGCTAGCAAATTAAAATCCTAAAATGAATTTGTCTAATTTCTTATTTGACAATTCTCATTCTAACACTAGCATCCACACAGTCCCCTACGGCCATGCAGATTAAACTAGTATCCAAATAACCCCCTACGATTATGAAGATTCAGTTAAAAATGAGAACAAAGACCTAAAATGAATTTATTTATCTACTTTGTCTTAAAAAATTTTTCATTCCAATGGATTGCATTTTCATGAAATCTATCATTCTGTTTCCTGGAAATGCTTAGCCTTTGAAACGTTTTTCGCCCTTATTCTGGAGCTCATCAGAAAGACATAAAGCCATTCATAACGATGTTTCATGCAAAACCAAGACAATTTCTATGAATAAGTGTGAAATGATTATATTTGACATTGACTGATAAAAACAACCTCACCTATCTATTAGCTAACTAGTATTGGAGCCTATATACTCTATGCATGTTAGAATGAGAATTGTCAAATAAGAAATTAGACAAATTCATTTTAGGATTTTAATTTGCTAGCATAACCAGAATTCAGGTTATCGAAAGAATGCAAAGATTTCATTAATATTTCTACAAAAAGTTTTTCTTTTAAGATAGTTATCTTTTCTGCTGTTTGCAAAATCCTATAAAGAATGTTTCAATACAATTATAAGCAAACAAATAATAATTCATTTTTAAACATGCATAGAGTACATAGGCTCTAATACTAGTTAGCTAATAGATAGGTGAGGTTGTTTTTATCAGTCAATGTCAAATATAATCATTTCACACTTATTCATAGAAATTGTCTTGGTTTTGCATGAAACATCGTTATGAATGGCTTTATGTCTTTCTGATGAGCTCCAGAATAAGGGCGAAAAACGTTTCAAAGGCTAAGCATTTCCAGGAAACAGAATGATAGATTTCATGAAAATGTAATCCATTGGAATGAAAAATGTTTTAAGACAAAGTAGATAAATAAATTCATTTTAGGTCTTTGTTCTCATTTTTAACTGAATCTTCATAATCGTAGGGGGTTATTTGGATACTAGTTTAATCTGCATGGCCGTAGGGGACTGTGTGGATGCTAGTGTTAGAATGAGAATTGTCAAATAAGAAATTAGACAAATTCATTTTAGGATTTTAATTTGCTAGCATAACCAGAATTCAGGTTATCGAAAGAATGCAAAGATTTCATTAATATTTCTACAAAAAGTTTTTCTTTTAAGATAGTTATCTTTTCTGCTGTTTGCAAAATCCTATAAAGAATGCTTCAATATAATATCGTCTCCTGCTGCAGTAAAGGGCTTAAAGTCATACGTGGTAATAATCTATTCATGTGGCTTGCCCTTTTATGACTTCAAAATATAAATAATTTTCACGTGGAACCTGCACAGTTAATCTTGACCCAATATCATACCAGCAGTAAACATATAGAATTTGCAAGAGAATTACAAGTGCCGTATCTCTAGTGGGTACCAGGTAATAAGATAAGATAATTTATTGGTGTTGAATATACATATTTACACAAATCACAAAAAATTTGAATACGACAATACACATAATTACAAATATTAACAGCTCAAAGGACTCTAAAATTGTTAAGAGCTAAGTATGTATATATTGGGTAAAATTGTAGGTAAAAATTATAAAAGTAAAAAAAAAAAAACATTAAACATTTTCAACTTCAATAATTTAGTAATATTATACAGTGGTTAAGTTACTATTTAAAAATTCCTCTATGGAATAGAAAGCATTATGTATAAGTGTAACAAATGTCAGTTAGGGTTAAAGGAATTAAAATTACTTGCCATAAAATAGCGCGAAGTTTCTAGAAATTTGAAACGGTATTTCATAGACTATATGTAAAAAAAAATTACAATTTTTAACAACCGTTTCATGCCAGATACAAAAGATCTTTTCGTCCATACTATAAAGTATATTGTAGTACATTTCCTAAATTTGAAATATTTTATTACCGTTGTAAAGGCCTTCCATATACTCATAAACTCCACAACGCGATAAAATCCGTAACAATCGACGTCATCGGAAAATTGCGCTTTATTGGAAATGTAACAAACGCGCGGGAAATTAAACGAGGAGAATATTTAAATTAATCAAGGCATCAACCAAACCATAAATGGGATAAATGTTTCCAAAAAATTCCCCAAACTGTACACTAGATAGGAACAACGAGATTTTTTCCTTTATCAATATGATGAGAAGGAATCTAAGCGCAAAAAGGGTTTTTTCGTCTCGTTGGAATAATTAGCTAGCTTAGATATAGAATAGTTTAAGTTATTAAAAAATGTTTATATCTAGGGTAAAATCATTTTGGCCATATTTACTATAGAGGACGCCACCTGCCAGGCGGGTACTATTTCGGTACTTCATTTTTGTCGACAGAGGACGCCAACTTCCAGAAGGCGACTAAATACTGGATTGGGCCGGGCCACATTCAATTAATTAGAATAACTCCAAAGTTCTCAACCCTATTTCACCCAAAAGAACTGACGAGGATGATCCGTCAATTTAAGAAGACACTCTTGGTTCGGCTCTAGAGTGTGTTAAACTTGCCATACTTTTACTTCCACATCCACGTAGTGGATTGGAAGTATAGTAATCGCAAAAAAATTTTCAAAAATTTTTATTCGTGAAATAGGTTTAGAATGTCATGAAACGTCGAGATTTTAAATTTGAGCGAAAAAAAATTTTCTGTCTGTCTGTCGGTCTGTCTGTCGGTCTGTCTGTCTGTAACTTTTTTTGTCCGCACGCTTTGTCCGGAACGGTTCAAGATATTGACCTGAAATTTTGTACACGTATATATTATAACGAGATCTGGAACTGGATTGTATTTTGAGGAAATCCGGTGAAGGGTTGGGGGTTAAATAGGGGTAAATAGGGGGAAATAAGTAAAGCAAGCTTGTAAGAGTACAGAAACTTGAAATTCGTTGTATGTAGTAGAAGTTAAGGCCTCAGATTTTTTTATAATATATTTCAATCCCCCACCACCCTTCCCCATTAAAGGGGTTGATAATATAAAATTGAGATATTCATTTGAAATTTCATACACGTATGTATTATAACGATGTCTAGAATTAGATTCTATTTTGGGATGATTCCGTTGAAGGGTTGGGGGTTGATTTGGGGTAAATAGAGGAATATAAGTAAAACAAGTTGGTAAGAGTACAGAAACTTGAAATTCGGTGTATGTACTAGAAGCCAAAGCGTCAGATTTTTTAATAATATTTTTCAACCCCCACCACCCCTACTCCAATTTGAAAAGGGCTGATAAAATAAAATTGGGATATTCATTTGAAATTTTCTACACGTATGTATTATAACGACATCTGGAACTAGATTATATTTTGAGATAATTCCGTTGAAGGGTTGGGGGTTAAATAGGGGTAAATAGGGGAAAATAAATAAAGCAAGCTGGTAAGACTACAGAAACTTGAAATTCGGTGCATGTACTAGAATCCAAGGTCTCAGATTATTTATAATATTTTTCAACCCCCACCACCCCTACTTCATTATTAAAAGGTTTGATAAAATAAAATCGAGATATTCATTTGAAATTTGGTACACATATGAATTATAACGACATCTGGAACTAGATTATACTTTGAGATGATTCCGTTGAAGGGTTGGGGGTTATTTAGGGGTCAATATGGGGAAATAAGTAAAGCAAGCTGGTATGAGTACAGAAACTTGAAATTCGGTGTATGTACAAGAAGTTAAGGCCTCAGATTTTTTTATAATATTTTTCAACCCCCCCACCGCCCCTACCCCATTAATGGGGTTGACAAAATAAAGTTGAGATATTCATTTGAAATTTCGTACACGTATGTATTATAACGACGTCTGGAATTAGTTTATATTTGGAGATGATTCCGTTGAAGGATTGGGGGTTAATTTGGGGTAAATAGAGGAATATAAGTAAAACGTTGGTAAGACTACAGAAACTTGAAATTCGGTGTATGTACTAGAAGCCACAGCGTCAGATTTTCTTATAATATTTTTCAACCCCTACTCCAAGATGAAAAGGGTTGATAAAATAAAATTGAGATATTCATTTGAAATTTGGTACACGTATGTATTATAACGACGTCTGAAACTAGATCATAATTAGAGATGATGCCGTTGAAGGGTTGGGGGTTAAATAGGGGCAAATATTGGAAAATAAGTAAAGCAAGCTGGTAAGACTACAGAAATTTGGGATTCGGTGTATATACTAGAAACCAAGGCCTCAGATTTCTTTCTAATATTTTTCAAACTCTACCACCTCCGCTTCATTATTAATGGGATTGATAACATCAAATTGAGATATTCACTTGAAAGTTAGTACACGTATGTATTGTAGTGACATCTGATTGAGATGACTCCATTGAGGTGGTAGGTTGTAAACAGTGGAAAATAAGTACGGTAAACTAGAAACTTCATTTTTAACGTATATGGTAGAAACCAACTCCTCAAACTTTTCTATGACATCTACCCCAAATATTATTAAAATTCTATGACCAATAATTTCCACATACTAGAGTGCAAACATAGTCAAGATGTTTCCTTTAAAGTGACTTGGACGAATAATCTGGATGTGGAAGTAATGATTCCTTAGGCAGCGGTTTTAAGTAGTGGTAATCTTTTGGGTCACCGGGTTTATTTATGTATTTTGTGATTTTGTACCAAAAATTAACTTATTGTCATTAGAGTTCAAATTAAACCTCGCCTCCTTCGAATTACCGTTAGCAACTGGTGTTTTCTGCACGAGTTTATAAAGTATAGTCTTCAGAAATAATTAACTTCATGCTCGTTAATGGTACTGTATTTTTGGCCCTTCTGGCAATCATTAAAGAAGTCACTTTTCACTTAAGAACGGGACTACGGTCCAATTGGCATATTTTCTTATTTGTTTAACTTGTTTAATTTGTTTAACTGTAAGTTGCATTTTCTCTTGTTTTAATTTAAGTGTTAATTATTGTTATATTTTTCAAACCTATTATTTTCGTGTTCCTTTTATGTACAAATAGATTGAGTGTGGTTAGAATTTCGTATTTTATGTAATTACTAAAATAGTGGAAACTAGAGTCATCAAAGTTAGATCACCGCGGTGAACCAGCAGGCGTGACAAAGAAAATTGGGGTAAGTTTGAACTGTATCCTTTTAAGTGTACACACATATTTCTGTGAAAGGACCACGTATAGAGATGCATTGAGATATCTACGTGGCCCCATGTGCAGGGAGGCTGAGTATAACCTTAGAGAAAGACCCGCAGGTGGATTGATGAGTATTCCTGGGTAATCGCATATATAGTGTAAAATTGATCTCATTTGACAGGGGTACATTAATTTTCACGGATATAATCAATAAACATAATAACCCCCAAAGTAGTGTAAACAGAGTAACTGGGGCTATTAGATAAGAAATTGCTCAATCAATTATTTAAAGGGATTTTTCCGTCAGGAGTATAGTTTCTGGAGATAATGCATTATAGAATTTCAGGCCCCAGTATGCCGTGCCATCTCTGGTTTCTGTTAATCTTGAGTAGTTAGCAGCCAAGTTTTTTCTGTGTCGCGTTTGGTATGAGTGATTTCGCCACGGGATATGTTTGTGGTTAAGTTGTCTTTTATATGTATTAAACATTGCAGAATATACTTACATGGGACAGTTAAAATTTTCAATTCTCAATCTCAATCAGTTTGGATTTACAGTTGTCTCTAAATTTGAGTCCTGCAATTACTCTTATTGCGCGTCATTGCATAGAAAACATGCATGCATACCCCCACAAGGATGCCATAAGATAGTATAGTGAACGAGGCCGTGTTAGGCTGTGACAAGCATTTCGGTTGATACCCGATGAGCCAAATTGGGAAGTAGATGTATTTTTTTTGAAAGTTTCTTGCAAATATAGTTTGTGTGATTTTCCAATTACAGCTTGTTGTCTATGTACTTTACTGGATCTGGATTTTCTATTTGGTTCATATCTCTAAGATCAAAAACCATTACCTCCGTCTTTACGGTATTAAAACTTAGTTGATCTGGAAAGAACCAATTTTGTAACTTAGATTCGGTTTCCAACATTCCTTCAAATAAAACGTCTAAGTTGGTATTTTGTTCAGTAAGGCTTGCATCGTCATCAAATACCTCCAATTCTACTAACTTAACGAAGAATTGCAGTGCCGTTATCACTATCTGAATAATTAGGTATTAGTTTAATGATCATAAACTTTTGATTTTGTACACTTGTCTACGTATAAAAGTTTAATTTGATCCCGGTAAACACATTTTGTCGTTTTTAAAACAGAGACTGAAATGAACTTTAATCAAAATATAATGATTATTATCAATAAGACCGTTTGATAGGCAGTGCTCATCAAATATACTGTATGTCGGAGACAATACTCTTTTACGCTTCTCTGAGCACATAATTCATTGAAGTCAAGAGAGCGTTGTTAGCAAGTACGGATTGCGTTGAGGAATGTGAAAAGTAAACATCTCCATATATGGTCATGTGAAACAAAGTACCCTGGGAGAAACCCTCTCCCCGATGAGCAGAACAAAACCCCTTGAGAGTCCCGTGGATGATTATTCTAAGTATAACTTTGTAGATAGAGTGCGAGATCGCGGGATTAGTGGTAGTGCTACCAGCTCCTCAAGAAAGCATTATGTGGTATTGTTTGAATTTTCAACAATAAGATTTATTATTTGACATTTACCTGTTTAGATAAGTCATAACTCATGTTACTTTATTATTTATGTGACTGTTATTTAAAGTGATTGTATTTTATTTACCAACATGTGGCCTAAATCTAGTAGATCTGTCCTAAAATTCCCCTCGCCCCTATCATCTTCGGCATGTATATGTAGATATACTATATCATACTGTGGTGCAAAATTTATTCTATTTAATATAGATATATTGAATAGTGTCAATTTTGCACCATTTATTGTATATGAGACTTTTATACATAGCATATCTTCAAGGCATACTTAGCGTAAATATCTGTTGAAAAATATGTGCGACCTATTTTCATTGCAAACATGAATTCTCTCATCAAATCATCCTTTCCAACGCTATTTCTGTAAACTTTTCATAGTGAATTCTTTGTAACACTTTTCTTGTAACATTTAATTTTATCTTGTCATAGCCAAATACATAATATGAAATCAGCAGCGTTAAGAGCCATTCAGTTAAATTACAGAATATTTAAATGCAGCAGTTATTTTATGTAGACATTCTTTTGAATAACTTAGAATTACATTCACATATTGCACAGAGGAAAGCAAAACTAGTGTAAGCAATTAAGCATGAATAATTAAACATGACGATTGTTCAAATACGGACAGTTTCTGTAGATAGGAGGTATAAACAATTCATTTCCACCTTTTGGTTTACTTACTCCCACGTATGTATCTATTATGTGCTAACCTAGTTTTATCTAGTCGAACAAATTATACAGTGTTTCTTTACATACAATTAACTCCCACAAGATTTAGGGAAAATGATTAAATCCGAAAATGTAGCGCAAATAATACGGTTTTATGTAAGTATCTGTATTTTGTTTACTACTTGTTACATGTGCTCCTTGATTTTACAGTTGCGTTGAATTTGATGGAAAGGTAACTATTTGTAACATATAGATAGTTAACAAAATTTTTAATTTTTAGTCATCTCCAGATGATGTCAACATAATTGGCGAAACTGGCATCAACTAGTAAGAATTATTTGAGTGTGAAAATTAGTTAATCTGCAAACACAGATTTCTTATTCTTGCTGAATTGAAGTACAATGTGTATCCTCAACCAGAAAATGAGCAAACTGAATCAACCACTAATATGTACTGGATGATTCAATACTCCAAAAAAAATAAATGTGAAAATATGCGGAACAATAGATAGTACAAGCAGTTAGAAGGATGAGTCATGCGTCTTCGCTTGATGATCTATTTATTATATTATGTTTTATCATTTTATGAATCATAACGAGTCACAAAATATATTTTTGGCGAGGCATCCCTTGTCAGGTAGATCAGGAGTAATCCAAGTTGTCAATAACAAATCAAGTTATAGCACGTCATCATCACAAAATTCTTTTAGATTCAGAATATTTATTTTTGAACACAGAGAAATATTCGTAAAAAGAAAGTCTCGTCAGTTAACTAGTAAGAAAATACATGTTTCCAAATTCAGATTTTTATTTTATATTTTATCTCATAAATCTAACCTCCGTCATTACAAGCTCTTCCTATTTTTTAAACCGTAAATGTATGCTGCCTTAACAACAGAATAACCAACAATAAAACTAAAATTTCTTTGGAACTGTTTTAGTATAGCAATTTTTTTTTTACTTAAACTGGTCCCCAACTAGCAATTTGATGTTTTGTAGAAGCCGAAAGAATGTTTACAGAACATTTTTTGTAAAACAAGATTGTTGATACAAATATTTTCAAAACGTTTATACAATGCTTATAGATGCAAAATGTGCACAGGTTATAAAACAAAGTAGTTCTTTCATTTATTTTATAATGGCTCACGGGTGTTATAAAATAATTGTATAAACGTTTACATAGGAATAAAAAAATTAGTAGACGATAATTATAAAATTATTCGAGATGCGACAAAACATGTTTAGAAGCATTGTGTTATTATTTCCATTGATACTTTTTGTTATGTACAGCAACAACAATATGACTCATATCTTCTTTAAATGTTTTTTCAGACTAATAATTCTCAAAATAGTTTTAAAATATAACAAAGGTGTATAGATTCTATGGGACATGGCGGCGTAACTAACAACATGTTTGGTGTAATATGAGATAAGTGTTAACCGATTAGGACTTCGTAGTAAAGCGATTTTGGGGTGCGAACGAAATTTTTCTGTAAAATATGTGGTACATATACAATGAGATTTTTGGGCGCTCTAAAAATAATGAATATTTATCAAAATTAAAAATATAAAGTGAAAATAAAATATTTGCATTTGATCTTTTTGAGGTATAGCAACCATTGTGTTTCGCAGATAACATATTTCACAATAACAGATTATTGCTAAAATGGTTATACCACAATAATCCTTATTTTTCAACTATATTTATTTTAAAGTTCAAAATGGCCGCTATACGAATAGTTCAAACATAAATAACATTATGGCGTCCATCTTATAAATCATATTTATAACTATGAAAGCACTTATAGAACAAATATATTTTCAGAAGAATTGTTGTATATCAGTTTTAATGTAATTAGACAGGGGCGTATTGCAAAAAATAAAGGTAATTTCCATTACTTTTATATACGATCTATACATGCAACTTCCCCTCTGTTCTTAATACCTGTAATTATCATATGTATGCAGACGATACGCAACTATATCACTTTTTTGATCGTAATAGTATTGCAGCTGAATGTCAAAGTATTAATAACGATATAAAAGCTTTAGTAAATCTTTCCAAACAACACAATCTTAAAATAAATTCCACAAAATCTTCGATTGTATTATTTGGTAACCTCTCGGAAAAAGACATGGTGATTGAACTGGGAGAGGATAAGATAGAGGTGGCATCTAAAGCAAAAAATCTAGGTATGGTTATAGATAATCAACTCAGATTTACGGATCATGTTTCTTACTTACTAAAAAAGTCTTATGGCAAACTAAGAATGATGTATCCTAACAGACACACTTTAAACAGAAAATCAAAAATAATTTTATGCGATCCTCTTGTCCCTTCTCAGTGCAATTACTGTGACTTTGTTTATGGGCCATGCCTTACATCAAGAGATTCTAAAAGAATACAAATCTTACAAAACTCATGCTTAAGGTTTATATATGGTATACGTAAATACGATAGAATATCACATACTCTAACTAAAGCCCATTGGCTGGACATGGCTAGTCGTAGAAAACTGCACGCTTATATACTATATCATAAAATTTTAACTAATCATACTCCGGCATATCTTCATAATAAATAAGATACAGAACAGATATTCATAATATAAATATAAGACGTAAGGATGCATTAACTATTCCTCAGCATAAATCCTCGCTGTTCCGAAGATCCTTTGTATATAATATAGCCGCACAGTTAAACGAGTTACCAAAAGAGTGTAAGTCTCTGTCAGTAAAACGGTTTCGTACCTTTGTTCTCAATCTGTTACATAAAAAACTAGAGCCGCACTAATAGTGTTTGTGTGTTCATATCTGTTCATTTTTGTTGTAGTAACATATAGTGTTAAGTATCCCCAATTATGTCATAGCCCAAATTCTGTTAGAAGCATATATCGTTTAGTTATACACTACTTTTTCTCTCTACTTAAAATTTATTTTCGTAGTGTAAGTACCTGAGGCCAAAGTGGAAGAGCAGTTAATTTCAACTGAACTTGCGCCTTTTAAACTTATATATTGCATAAAATAAATATACACATATATGTACATTACCTGGGAAAACATTGTACTATGCATTTATATTTTGTTTAATAAAATTGTTTATTATTATTATTATTATTAATATCTTGTTCCGAATAATTTTGCCTGATGTTACCTTTTAATCGACTACGAGGAGTTCCCGTCAAAAAACGACGGTCAGTATGAAATGAATAAAATGCAAGTAGTAATTGAAAAATGTATTCCTCTATACTTTCATATGTGTTGCTATTTCAAAAGCTTATATTTAGCTTCACTTGTAACAATATAAAGAAATCGTGCAATCAAAATTTCGACTTTCGTTCTAATTGAGCTAGAGCTTTGATATATTGCACACATGTAGAATACGATATGTGACGTCATTCTAAATACCATACATCCGGAAACTCAAACTTTGGGGGCGGTCCTGTAAAAGACTACTGTAAATGAGAAAACAATATCGCGCATAAATACCCTTATAAAAATTTTACAGAACATATGGTCTTTAAAGACAATTTTTAGCTTCTTAATTATTTCATAAATGTTTTATGAGAACAATGTGCTTCATTTATATAACAATTGTTTAGCAGCTACCGAAAAATTTAATATGCTCCCAGCAATAATATTGTGTTAATAAAATTGTTTTATTAATTCTTAGCTAAACTTTTAAAGAATAGATTTATAGATGTTTGCAAATTGACCAAAAAGTGCCGGAGGTCATTACTATAAATCTGTTATAAATCAATTTTGCTTCGTAAGCTAAAACATCCTATAATAATAATTTTATAAACGTTTACAAAACAGCGAGAGCAAATTCTACAAAATGTTATATAATCGAGCTGTAAGAACATTCTTAGCATTTATTTATATGACGATTTAGTTATGAAGACTAAGTAATCACTTTGGCAGATTTAATAAAACAAAATGATTTTTGTAGAGCAGCAATGCCACAGTAATAAAATAAAATTGTACTATCATCCTAAATTTATAGAGCAACTTTGTTAGTTGGGTAAACATTACAAGAGATGTAAAAAGTTTAAATTCATGTGGCGAAAATCAATATTGTGTTTTTTCGCAGTTTCTATTAATTACACAGGTCCACAAAATGAAATCGATGAAAGGTTCCTTTGACCAGACCAGGTGCGTCACATGTTTTTGGGGTCGCTGAAACTGAATTCGAGACCCGTATTGCCCCATCACGTCAGGTTTTTCTCCCAACCTCAAAAAATAGCTAAAAATGGTAAAACTCAACGACATCAACCTCGCAACCCAATCAAACTTCATAACTCCATATCCTCATGATCCAAAAATCCAAATACACAATAACCTATAACTTCAGAAGCTATAACCTCAAAACCCGTAACCCCAAAACCCCATAATTGCAATATCCATAAACGGAGAGACTTCACTGGAGACTTAATCCCCGATGTTTAGAGAGTTGAACCAGATATTTGTTCCATCCCTATAACTCATAAATTTTGTATCCATAAAACTCTATAATTTCAATACCCAGTAAGGTTGAGATGTTCTTTATTGCAATTACCTACATTCAGGCATACTCAAGAACAACGAGGTGGACGTAGCAGTTTTTTGTTCCCTTTGGGGTGCTTCATTTGAGTCCCCTTGCCTCTCACTGTTCGGAGTGGTTGATTTACGTGAGTCCCCTCACCTCTCTCCATTCTTAAATGAATTTAAAATGTTTGGAAATAGACATTTTATTGGTCTTCGCTCTTAGAGTGATAACGGGTTCGTTTGTTTGTGAATGAGTCTTTCTCTTATATTGGTTTGACGTGTCTCTCTTCAAAGACTAGCTGTAATAACTGGGGTTTTACTCCCCTAATTACATGATTTAATTAGACATTACCATTGGCAGAGTACGGAGTGTCCCAATTACTTTTATAGACTCCGTCGATATTATAGTATATCCATCGAAAACAAAACTGTGCTTACCCTTTTCCTTCTAGGGGTTTATATCCTTTATGGTGCCTCTCAACCGGGTTTCTCACAAACAAACTTTACTGAATATAAAATGAACTTAATTTCTTGACCAGCAAATAAAACACGTGATTTCTCAAAACACTTAAACCACTATATTTACATAAGAAAATGAAAGCAAATGAAATTGACAATCACAAACACTTCGAGACGATTAAATAAATTAACAAACGATAATTATCAAGAAATAAAATGGTCCGCGGCAATTTCAAATCAAATGTACTTAAACTTGACAATTGAAAAAGCTTCGCAAAACGAGAATTTACTATAAATACCCTGTAGGTAGATGACGACCGAACCGAAGTTAAACCAAGAGTGAAGATAATCTCTACATCGAAATAATACGTTTCCAAAGTGGGCAGTAAACTTTAAACCCTCGCATTTGAAATTACCTAACGGACCATGGTATTTATCATATGGTCTATCTTTAACATTTTAATACCAGTCCAGCAGATGGAAAAAAACCCCTTTTGTTCCTTTCTTTGCCTTTGTATAGGGGAAAAAATCTGCCTTCTTTGGTCTATCTATTAGTCTATTACATATGTTCCTGGAATCCCATTTCAACTGCCTTAGTCTAGAAAATTTTAACTATACCCCCTGGGTATTTCAACAAGTGCCCTTAACTTCAAGTGGGCAAAGCAAATTGGACATAAAATAATTTGGATGCTTATTTATTGTTTACAAGTGGCTAAACGTCGACTACCTAATAAAGAGTAAAGTTAACAAAGCACGTTTCCTGGACTCTAAAATAACATAAAACAGATGTATCTATGACCGGTATTTTACGATAGTTTACTAAAGTCCCGACCCTTAAAATGTTACCAAGATCTGAATACGGTTATTATGTTTCGACAGGGCCGGACTTGGCTCCCTTAATTTGACTTTTGTTACATAGCAGTAGTCTGCCAACATGTGGCCATCCCAAACACCCTGATATCTCTTTTCAATGTCTTGTAAATCGTGATGGAACCTTTGCCCTGCTCTTCACTAAACTTAACTAAATTTTCAGGAAAGTATTCAATATGCGAATGAAGAAAGTGCAGCTTCAGATTCATTAGGCATCCCACATTTTTGGCAGACTACTGCTGGTCTGTGACGAGAGATACATCAAACCAACATAAGAGAAAGGCACTACGGAAATCATTCACAAACAAACGAACCCGTTATCACTCTAAGAGTGAAGATCAATAAAATGTCTGTTTACAAAAATTTTAAATTCATTTAAGAATTGTGAGAGGTGAGGGGACTCACGTAAATCAACCACCCCGAACAGTGAGAGGCAAGGGGACTGACGTTAATAAAGCACCCCAAAGGCACCTCGTTGTTCTTTGAGTATGCCTGAATGTAGGCAATTGCAATAAAGAACATCTCGACCTCACTGGGTATTGAAATTATAGAGTTTTATGGTTACAAAATTCATGAGTTATAGGGATGGAACAAATATCTGGTTCAACTCTCTAAACATCGGGGATTAAGTCTCAGGTGAAGTCTCTCCGTTTTTGGATATTGCAATTATGGGGTATTGGGGTTACGGGTTTTGAGGTTATAGGTTCTGAGGTTATAGATTATTGTGTATTTGGATCTTTGGAACATGAGGATATGGAGTTATGAAGTTTGATTATGTTGCGAGGTTTATGTTGTTGAGTTTTACCATTTTTAGATATTTTTTTGATGTTGGGAGAAAAATCTGACGTGATGGGGCAAAACGGGTCTCGGATTCAGTTTCAGCGACCCCAAAAACATATGACGCACCTGGTCTGGTCAAATGAATCTTTCATCGATTTTATTTTGTGGACCTGTGTTATCTCTGGTGGTATTACTGGTATAGTAATAAAGAAATTGAAACAAATTGTTCACAACGATATCGCAAAGTAAATTAGATTTGTTTGAACATTCTTGATTAACTCGTCAGGTTGCAAATCATAAAAACATTTGAGAGACGTTATTTTTAAACATCTGATAATAACACGTACCATAATGCACTATACCTAACGATGATTTACTATTCCAGTTTTAATAAGATCCGTCTATTGCTTTTAAGTCACTGTGCTTAAAAACCATGGCGGATGGAGACATGGACGGACAAACGGACAAACCTACAGGAGAACGTACAGATAATGAACCCTTCGAAAATTATTCAAAATTATATGACTAATGCAATTATATGAAATTTTTTTCTCAATGACCGATATTTGCGATTTTAGAAACGTGTCGATCATGTTTTTTTTTAATATTTTCGAAGAGTATAACAATAGACACGGAAAATATCTTTCATTTGATATATGAAATATAATTTTGATATTCATAATAGTTAGTGAGATCTAAGTAAAAAGCTGAATTTGAGCTCCATTTTTTCAGATGGCGTATCGAGCGCGCCAGATAGATATGGAGACTTTCAGTAGTACAACTTAATGAAAATCTTTTGCCAACTTTCTAAACTTCAAATTTTTTCCTCTAATTTTCCCTATTTGAGTGGAGTAATATCAATTGTTCCGCATACGGCCTACTTCGACTAAGGGATAATATATAATACTAGAAAGTTAATAAATTTACAGCAAGCATAGGAAAATTATTTTTAAAAGCACATTTACAAATTGGATATTTTGAACAGCCTCCCGGCTACCACTGCCTACAATAAGCAGATACGGGCAGACTATTTTGGAAGTATTAGCTCATAGCAAGTTATTAACACATCCAGATGAATCTAATTATGCAAACAAAGCCAAAGATTTGTCATTTCTTAATCTACATATGGAACATGAATTCTCGTCGAAATGGGCCGAAGAAGGAAAATTCGGAAAAATACTTACAGTATTGTTTGAGTCAGTAGTCACTATCATTAGGTACCTAACTAAATAAAGTGTAAAATAATGTACACATGATTCTTGTCGGATTAATAAATATTTTTAATTTTACGGTTTCTTACACTGTGATCTTAGTACGGACCTGGAGTGATGCCCATATTTGCAATCCCAGCTAATAACAGATATTTTAGAACCTAAACAGACAATCTATGAATTGAAAGGCATCGAATTCAATAAAGTGTTTCCAGTTGTTTACATAATTACTAAACTAGTAGCGAATAATAAATAAATCGTGACATTCAGGCAAATAAAGAATAATACTAATAATAATGAAGGAAAGAAGCTATTCTTTCATTTTATTTACTAATGACAATTTATCATTTTATAAATCATAAAACATGATATATCTGGAGAACTTAATACATTTTATTTTCGGAAGGCCTATACCTTTTAAAAGCTGTCAAAGGTAAAAATAAGAAGGTGATAAGTTGATCCGCCAGGAATAGTAGGTCCATAAAAAGGAGAAGTCACGTAACCATACAAAAACCAGATTTAGGTGAGAACAGTTTACTTTTTCTGATGTATGGGAAGCATAAAGTGTGGATGAGCGGGTATGAAGTGCTCCAGGACCACGTATCCAATATGCTTTGTTCTCTTTTTTAACCTTCCCTGAACTTTGGCAGCGAAATTAAAAGTTCGTTCATAAAAAAATGTGTTTGGTATAATAAAATTTCTAACGCTCTCAGGCTCAGGGTTATCTTCTGGAATTGTTTACAATTAGCACTAAATTGTAGAGGATATTTATTTATTTTTGTAAACGATACACTGAATTTAATTCATTCATATATTTTATTATGTGGATTCTTCCGTAATGAGAATACCAATACCGCTTTTCAAATTAGAAAATTAATTTAAAAAATAGACTCGCCTTTTAGCCGAGTCAATGAAGGTTTTTACTTCTTAGTCCCCAGGGACAGGTCCGATTTAGATGATTTTTTTTTAAATGTGTGTTTGTTAACATTATTCAAAATCAGAAACATCCCAAGTGGCGCAAATAATTATTTATATTGTTTCGGGGCGGATGTCACTCCTTCTTGGGGTGGAAATTAGTAAAGTCTAAATAACCGAAGAAATCGATAGGTGAACGAATTCTAAGCAAAAAATGTTCTACGAAGTTTTTTCTATAAATCAATATTTTTCTATTCGCGATTGAAAATATTGATTTTTCGTCCAAAAAATGCATGTTTTAGAGCGATTTTTCACGAGTAACTCGAGAACCTACGTTTTATCAAAAAGAAAAAACATCACGAGCCAAAATGAAGCTAATAAAATAACAAATCGATTCGTTTTTTCTTATTTCTGTAGATGCAATAAGAACCGACTTATGGCTCGTTGAAGGTGACTGTTTGTTTGCCGAGAACTGAATATGAACCTTTCAATTTTAAATAACGAAGAACGACGAATTTTTGGAGGAAAACTTGTTACATCTTTTTTAAAGTACTTAAAAAAACCTTTAAAACAAGCTTTAGTAAAGTAGTTAGCATAAAAACTTACGGAGTTATGATGAAAATAAATCGGTTCTCTTGTGTTTTTGGAGAAAAAAATCAGCATTAAAATAAATAGCTTAACCGCAAGAATTGAAGGTAAACGTATTTCATTCCCAATTTACTTTATTTCGGTACAAACAATATGTTTTAGGAGTTTGAATGGTTTACAATGCGTAGATTTGGAAAAAGTTTGATTCAATTTTGATACGATTTTTTAAATTTTTGAAAAAATTTCTTCTTTTCACAATAACTCAAAAACTAAAGAAGATACGTAAAGAATGCAACAGTACAAAAGTTTGCAAAATATAGGATGAAAATTAATTGAGACATTACCGTTCTAAGTTCGCAGTGCAAGGACCACCTTAGCCGAGCCCTTTAAATTTCCTGCAAATTGGTTTTTGTAGTGATTAGATGTCTTAAGAATTAAGTTGACGATCTTTAGGCTTCATTGACCCGACTATTTGTCCCTTTCGATGCCCACAAGGTAAGTTACTCACTTTTATTACGGTGTTGCCAAGTCTATACAAAATGATGAAAATCATATAGTAAATACACAGAGTTAATATTTTATTCAACTGAAGTAAGTGATCGTTATTACTAACACATTCTTACGCTCTTTATAGCATTAAATCACGTACTTTTGAAGACACATTAAACACGTCTTAGATCTGATGTATCGATAGTTCAACGCACTGGCTTAATTGTTCTTGGGTCTATATCGCTTAGTTGCACATAATCAGTTTCACGTAGCTCCATGAGAAGTATTTGCAGAGAAAGAGATCTGGAGATTTAGCTGGCCAGTAATAATATGGACCTATTTAAATACAGTGCACGTAACTCGAGGCAACTCGACACAACTCGAAACAACTCGAGGCAACTCGAAACAACTCGACACAATTCGAGACAACATGTGACGTTCGTCAACATAATGCGATCGGCAGCTTGTAAGTCGGGAGCTTAGGTCGTGGATTTTATAAAGATTTTATTAATTGGTTGTTTAGTTATGTAAGCTAAGGCGCCAGTCAATATCAAATTGACAAGGGATGAGGGAGGTACAAAACAACACAGATAAATAACTGACACAATGTTAAAATCACTTATAATCTATAATTTAAATAAATATAATTAATACGGGTTATACTAATTGAATAAGCAATAAAAATCTTGCTTCATTTACAAGGAAATTAACCCTTATACTACTTGATGCTACCCTACTAAGAATAAATAAGAAGTAAGTAACGTAATATGTACTAAGAATAAATAGGAAGTATGTAACGTAATATGCTTACTATTAGAGGTTGAATATATGTAAAAAAAAATACTAGTTTAAAAGGAAAATGCTTAATTCTAATCTAGTATTAAATAGTTAAATACTTTATACCTTAATTAGGCTTTATAACGTAAATGATTACTCGACCAAACAGCTGTTTCTCAAGTTTACATGAGAAAATATGATAAAGATTACAGTATGTAATATGCGTCAGATATCAAATAATAATATAAATAAGTCTGCTTCTTTATCTTAGAAGTCTGCAGAACGTACGTAAAAACAAATAAGATGGTAGGTACTCACAAGATCAGTTCAGCATCTAAAGTTGTTCATATATTTTATTTATTTCTACCTCACCAAATTCGTATCCTCTTAAACAATAGTATGCCATATTGCCATAATACTCCGGTGTACAGTTTCTTGGTACTTCTCTGATAGCTCGTGTAATTTTACTTGTTTCACAGGCGGTCTAACAGAAATGCGGTGCTTTCATAATACTCACTGATTCAGCCAATTGTTCTTGTAAATATTCTATATGCAATTTTACGTGCACTGATGTAAAATAATGCCATGTGGAGAGCAAACGAGGAAACCAGAGATCAAAAAAGGAAAAGGCCTGAAATAGTTACATTTTTAAATGACATGATAAACTTTAGAGTGCTAATTTGATGTAATCAAAAATTATAAAAGTTATATTTACCTATAGCTCTTCATCGGCCTTTTTTATTAAATTACAATTGTAGGTCTCTTATATATCTGTCAACTTTACGCTGGACCTAACATTTCCTTTCTGCGCTCCTAGCCGTCTGATTAAAGAAAAAAACCTCTTTTTATATCTGATATCTTTTTATACAATTTACTTATACCCAATCTATATTTTCTATCATTACTTAATTTGGATAAATTTACCATGTCATTATGATGTACCATTTCATAATTAATTGTTATAATTTCTCCTAGGTATGGATTAGATTTGCGCTAAAGTGAAAGATTATATATATACCTCGGCAAAGCCAATATACAGGGTCACCCAAAATAATTCAATAAATACAAACACCACTGTTTATATTCGACTAGAACTATTACATATACCTGGCATATAGTGTTCATTGTTAGATAAATTGATATTTAATAACGTAACTTTCTACAAGTGGACTTCTAAGGAAAGTGAACCGTTACACACCCCTTCTTCCCAGTAAAAAAATATTCGATATTTGATATGTATATAAATATATGAATATTTTTTAAAAATATACGTAGCCTAGGCTAACCCCTAAAATTACTAACCTACAATATAACTTATACTACTGACTTAGAATATATTAGAACAAAAGTCACATGCCGACTAGATGTGGTGATCTTGATCGGTTGGACTTTTTCCTTACTAACCTAAAATTACTCACTACTGATCATCTCTTTGATCGACCTAGGTCATAACGGGTATTTGTCAAAATCGGTTTAATAAATTATTACCTATGCGGTAATTGAGACATTTACCTCTTTTACCGTTCAAGGTTATAAGTATTTAATAGTCTAATAAAGACAAGTCAAGCCAGGAATTCGAAAGTTGAAAAGTAAATCTTCAAGCAATCTTCACTAAAAAGGTTTTGGGATTAAAGAAAATGTTTTGGTTTCAAAGGTTTTAAAGGTTTTTAAGGTTTTGAAGGTTTTTTAAAGGTTTTTAAGAATTTGAAGGATTTTAAAGGTTTTTAAAGTTTTGAAGGACGTCCTTATCAAGTTTTTTTTTCTACCATAATAATCATTCAGTCTCCTTTCGCTGCCACATTCATACTGCAAACACACTGTCAAATCCAATTTTTCTAATCCAACTGATTTGGTCCCGTATAAGGTTTCAAGTCTTTAACGTGGTATTTACCTACGTTTTTACCATCTGAATCGACTAGTTCGAACTCTAGTTTGGAAATTACCCTTTTTACGGTACATAAAGTAAATTTTGGGGCAAGTTTGGATGCAAAATATTGCTCCTTATTGGATAAAACATAATTACGTTTCCACACTTTATCTCCTTGTTTATAAACATCAGCCGGGCGTTTTCTCAAGTTGTAAGTTCTAGTATTCTTAGCGTAAGCGTCGGCCAAATGGCGTCTTGCATCCAAATATATTTGAGAGAGTTGATCAAGTTCCTCTCCATACTTTTGTCTATCTACATCATTAATGTCCACCTCAGGAATTGCCTGTAATTTACCATAATAGTTGCCACTAGCTGGTACATACCTCCCGAAATTGAGGAATGTTGGGGTATGTCCGGTTGCTTCGTGTACTGCAGTACGCAAGGCAAATCCAATTTTGTGGATATTCTCATCCCATGTACGGTGATCATTATCTTTGATATACGACCTAATCGCTGCTCCCAATACGCGGTTTACCCTTTCCACGGCATTTACCTGCGGATGGTACAGAGCATTAAAAAATATATTAACACCATACTTAGCGCATAAAGTTTTCAAAGCGTTACTAGCAAATTGAAGACCATTGTCACATGCTAAGGTCTGTGGAGCACCGTAAACTAGAAATGCCTGGTTTTCAACAAACCTTACAATTTGAGCTGCAGTTGCATTTCGCAAGGGATGTAAAAGACAGAATTTCGTAAAATAGTCTGAAATAAGAAGTAAATACTTGTTACCTGTTTTCGACCGAGGTAACGGACCAAGTATGTCGACGGACACATATTGCCACGGAAACAGTACTTTCTTTGGTTTTCCCATGAGACCAGGACGCGCTAATGTACTGATTTTCTGGGCATTACAAACATTGCAATTCTTGACGTATTTGCGAACATCCTGTAGCAATCGCGGCCAGTAATATAACTCCTTTATTCGACGAAGAGTCTTATAGATACCCAAATGGGCTGCTAGTGGATCATCATGACATGACTGAAAAACAGATAACCTCTTGCCTTTTGGAATAACTATTTTCCATTCTGGAAAATTGGTATGAAGTCCCAGCTCCGACGGTACGTGCTTATACAATACATTTTCTCTTACATCCCATTCTGAGTATTTCTCCGGTTCTTTCAGAACTTGGCGTATCATTTTCCCATACCACAAATCAAAGTCTACATCCTCTTGCTTGACGTCGATTACACAGGCTTCTAAAGGAGCTCTAGATAGTGCATCCGGAATGATATTGAGACAGCCTTTCCTATGAATTATTTCCATGTCATATTGACTTAAACGCATCGCCCAGCGAGCGAGTCTGCCAGTAGGGTTTTTAAGGTTACTTAACCATATCAGGGAATGATGATCTGTGATTACTACAAAATGAACCCCGCCTACATAACCTAAAAATTTCTCTACACCAAACAGAACGGCCAAACACTCTTTCTCTGTTGTTGTGAATTTACGTTCTGATTCACTCAGAGATCGTGAGGCATATGCCACTACAACCTCAGCATCGTTATCCGCCCTCTGTGTAAGGGTTGCTCCTACACCTACATCCGAAGCATCACACTGTATAAAGAATTTTTTAGAAAAGTCTGGTGCTGCTAAAATGGGTGCCGAAATTAAGGCTTGCTTAACCTGCCGGAATGCCTCATTGGCATTATCATCCCATATTACCTTTTGTGATTTCCGGCGGCCCTTTAATAACCTATTTATTGGTGCCGTCACAGTGGAGTAATTCTTTACGAATCGTCTATACCAGCTGCACATACCGATGAATCTTTTAATCTCAGTAGCTGTTTTTGGTACAGGGTATTCAAGCATTGCCTTAACCTTATCGGGGTCAGTACGGAGTCCGTCTCGGTCAACCACAAATCCCAGATATTTTAGACTAGGTCGGCAAAAAACACATTTTTCAATGTTAATTGTTAAATTAGCAGAGCGCAGACGTTGAGACACAATATCTAATATCTCTATATGTTTATCGAAAGATGGTGTAGCTACGATAACATCGTCGAGATAAACAAACACATATGGGTCAAGCTCTGGTCCTAAGACTGAATCCATTAATCTTTGTTGTGTCTGCGCTGCGTTGCATAGACCAAAAGGCATGACAGTGAATTCAAACAGGCCTCGACCAGGCACCGCAAATGCTGTCTTTTCACATGAATCATCCGACAAAGGTATCTGCCAAAATGCAGATTTCAAGTCTATACTACTCAAGTAGCGTGCTCCAGACAATTTACTCAAGATATGGTCAACCATCGGTAACGGATACGCACATTTCTTCGTTACCGAATTAAGTTTGCGACCATCAAAGCAAAACCGGGGTGTACCATCAGCCTTTTCTACTAAGAGAACTGGACTAGACCAGGGGCTGGAAGACGGACGAACTACACCTAGCGCTAACATTTTGTCCAATTCTTGGTTTAAAATTTCTAACCTATAGGGGGACATTACATGTTGTCGCTGCTTTATAGGTTCAACCCCACCAGTGTCGATGTGGTGCACAATTCGATTGGTCCTTCCTAATTTAGAATTAGTCAAAGGTCGAAATTTTTCGACCACCTGTTCAAGTAGTGCCGATTGGTTTTCTTCCAATTCTGCTCTCGAACAAATCCTATTGACTGCACTTATTGTCCCTTCATGAACAGGTTCCTTATCAATAGTTTTTATATGATTCCTGCCCACAAAATAAGAGTTTGTTTCAAAATCTATAGTAATGCCAAAACTCTTGCAAAAATCCGAGCCTAGAATAAGTCCATAAGCCAACGATGGGACAACTAGAGCCTTAATCAAACGCACCGTTCCTTCCAGTTCAATTGGTAATTCAACAAAACCGGTGACATTCTGCGTCACACCATCTGCAGTCTTTACAACCAACTTGGTACAATTATTAACAATATCTAGATTAAACATTTTTATTAAGTCCGCGCCGGGACCACCAACTATCGAAAAGTTAGCTCCACTATCTAAAAGTGCTACGACAGACCTGCCAAAAATCTGAACAGACGCATACGGTCTATTGTCGTTTTCCTTTTCGACCCACAAAACATTTGCCTCAGTATTTACCAAAGTAGATCTATAAAAATTTCCAACAATTCCTAACCAGTTTTTCCAGTCCAAATAGGATGTTCTCTTGTAGGCCTTGGGTAAGGATAGGAAACCTCGACCTACTGAAAGTTCCTTCCTCTTCCATTTTTTGTGCAGTTTGGGCAGTTGGGGCGAATTGTATTCGATTTACCACAGCCGTGACATGAAGGTATACTCCTCTTACAATCACGCTGAGAGTGACCAGCTTCATTGCCTTTCCGACATTGTATAGCGGATACTTGTTTTACTTGTTGATGTCCATGACCTGAACGCCAATAACCATTGCTTCTTTGAAAATTATCCTGCGTCCTGGGTATGCGCTGCTGAAGACTAGTGCAAGTTTGACTGCTAAAAGAGTGCTCACCACTGACTGATGAACCACTATACGCTAAACCGGGCTCTAAAACTGAAACATT
Organism: Stenurella melanura; assembly: GCA_963583905.1. NCBI lineage: Eukaryota > Metazoa > Arthropoda > Insecta > Coleoptera > Cerambycidae > Stenurella > Stenurella melanura. The sequence continues at coordinate 39,734,459 of OY757315.1, read as the reverse complement.
TCTAGGAGGTGGCAGAAATTTATTTTTTAACATTTCAGCATCTTCCAAGGATCTGCAGATATTGGTTAACGTGTTTATATCAGGGATTGACTGTAATGCAAGATGGGGTTGGAAAAAAGGTAATAAATTCCTTCTTATAATTCTTAACTTTTCCTGTGGTGAGGGAGGTTCACCCAAACAACCAAACAGGTTTTCCATAATGGATATGTAGATTACCACTCGCTCGTCTTGACCCTGAGTACGTTGTTGAATCTCCTTCCATAGCTGGTCATCATAGTCTGATGGTAAGAAATCTTTGCGAAGCGCTGCAACCAAGGTGCTCCAAGAATCAAATCTACGTTGCCTAGATTGAGACCGAAACCATTCCCTTGCAACACCTTCAAATAAATCAGACGCTGACTGAAAAAGTTCGTCCACACCGCAATTCCTGGCGAGCTTCAATTCCTCGATCCGTTGCAAAAAGGAACTAAGTGACAACTTAGATGTATTGCCATCAAAAACAACGCCCCATTTACACACTGGAATAGACTTGGACACCACTGGACTTCCGGCTACAACACCCTGTGCTGAAATCAATGCACGACCTGTTAATTCACCTTGACGATGCTTATTCACTATCTCCTCTACGTCCTCTTGAAGTGCTGTGATACGAATAATATTGTCACCCCTGTAATGTGAACATTCTTCGCTGACATTATCCGGAAATCGAGTTAGCCTACCTAAAATATGACAAATTCGACTACAAACACGTCGGTATACCTCGTCATTCATTCCATCAAAATCATCCACTACCTCCGAAACAGACTTAATACTTTCATCTAATTCACCTTTTTCAAGTTTAAAATCAAAATTTGGAGTAGTATATTTTATGTCCGGTCTAGCCAAATCCTTTTTTAATTCTTTACGCAGGTATTTTCGCTTGAGTGCATTATCCACGCGATCTGCTTCTACATCGCGTATCCGGAGTTCATAGTTTAATTCGTGTACCCTAAGGTGATAAGGATCAAAATCATAGCTAACAGTCATATTTAACTCGAACTATAACTAACAACCAAAGTAAGGAACCAACACAACTTGCTTTAATTACACCTATTGAAATGGATATGCTAATGTTGCTAGATTCCGCGCAATTTATGTTGAACGCAAGATACTATTTACTATAAAATTAATTAAAGTCGAAGACTGTTCACTTTTGTTTTCCACCCTGTGTGTTATTACCAGTTTAAAATAATACAGATTAATATATTAGGGTCACTCCCGTATCAGGCAAAATTTTATTTTGATATTTTGAGTCACTCTGTATATACCGCTTTAATGGCTCACCCTGTATATAGAATATTTATAACAAATATTTTAAGCACACCATACTATCTCAAACTTACGCCTCTCTCATATTTGTAATTATTATATTCTATACCCATTAAAAATTATTTTGCTCTCCCTGTATATAAAATATCTACTAACTCTATTCTGTCCACACTATATAGTGATATTTATACAGTATTATTACTACTTTCCCAGTTTAGGAATAAACCAATTTAAATACACAAACAGAACTCTTTAAAATAATGTTATCAGTGAACAAAAAAACATGACAAAAAACCTTCCGCAGTAAGTGCAGAATATATCTGGTACAATTGCAATTGGTCGAATCAAGTATAAGCACAGGCAAATCTATTACGCTAAGATTGTAAAACAATTCATACCTCCAAGTTATTCTTATCGGTTGTTTTGTACAAGGATGGGGAAAGGTAAAGGGAAAAGTGCTTACATGTACCCGGTAAATTATCGCTCAACTATATACAAAGCTACCATAAAAACTCTATTTTCATTACAACAAACAATTGCTTCATATGATTTTGATATAACTTTTACCAATTCAGGCCCCTTGCACGTTGGGCTCCATTTTTATTATGTGACGTTCGTCAACATAATGCGATCGGCAGCTTGTAAGTCGGGAGCTTAGGTCGTGGATTTTATAAAGATTTTATTAATTGGTTGTTTAGTTATGTAAGCTAAGGCGCCAGTCAATATCAAATTGACAAGGGATGAGGGAGGTACAAAACAACACAGATAAATAACTGACACAATGTTAAAATCACTTATAATCTATAATTTAAATAAATATAATTAATACGGGTTATACTAATTGAATAAGCAATAAAAATCTTGCTTCATTTACAAGGAAATTAACCCTTATACTACTTGATGCTACCCTACTAAGAATAAATAAGAAGTAAGTAACGTAATATGTACTAAGAATAAATAGGAAGTATGTAACGTAATATGCTTACTATTAGAGGTTGAATATATGTAAAAAAAAATACTAGTTTAAAAGGAAAATGCTTAATTCTAATCTAGTATTAAATAGTTAAATACTTTATACCTTAATTAGGCTTTATAACGTAAATGATTACTCGACCAAACAGCTGTTTCTCAAGTTTACATGAGAAAATATGATAAAGATTACAGTATGTAATATGCGTCAGATATCAAATAATAATATAAATAAGTCTGCTTCTTTATCTTAGAAGTCTGCAGAACGTACGTAAAAACAAATAAGATGGTAGGTACTCACAAGATCAGTTCAGCATCTAAAGTTGTTCATATATTTTATTTATTTCTACCTCACCAAATTCGTATCCTCTTAAACAATAGTATGCCATATTGCCATAATACTCCGGTGTACAGTTTCTTGGTACTTCTCTGATAGCTCGTGTAATTTTACTTGTTTCACAGGCGGTCTAACAGAAATGCGGTGCTTTCATAATACTCACTGATTCAGCCAATTGTTCTTGTAAATATTCTATATGCAATTTTACGTGCACTGATGTAAAATAATGCCATGTGGAGAGCAAACGAGGAAACCAGAGATCAAAAAAGGAAAAGGCCTGAAATAGTTACATTTTTAAATGACATGATAAACTTTAGAGTGCTAATTTGATGTAATCAAAAATTATAAAAGTTATATTTACCTATAGCTCTTCATCGGCCTTTTTTATTAAATTACAATTGTAGGTCTCTTATATATCTGTCAACTTTACGCTGGACCTAACATTTCCTTTCTGCGCTCCTAGCCGTCTGATTAAAGAAAAAAACCTCTTTTTATATCTGATATCTTTTTATACAATTTACTTATACCCAATCTATATTTTCTATCATTACTTAATTTGGATAAATTTACCATGTCATTATGATGTACCATTTCATAATTAATTGTTATAATTTCTCCTAGGTATGGATTAGATTTGCGCTAAAGTGAAAGATTATATATATACCTCGGCAAAGCCAATATACAGGGTCACCCAAAATAATTCAATAAATACAAACACCACTGTTTATATTCGACTAGAACTATTACATATACCTGGCATATAGTGTTCATTGTTAGATAAATTGATATTTAATAACGTAACTTTCTACAAGTGGACTTCTAAGGAAAGTGAACCGTTACAAACATGACCCATATTAATGCTTAAAGTTTCATCATTATATTACCCCACTTACCAAGGTTCAATCCAGAGCATGAGACTACTATTTCGTGGGCGCAGATACGTGCTTGACCAACTGGCAGACCTGTTACATTCTCTCACCTTGACTTATCTACTTTAAACTCATTAAGTTGACTCAAGAAGATATTTTTATTAAAACCAGATTATACACCATATTTAATAAACAACATATGTACCAAAAACATTCATGCATACTACCCTGCACATTTGTTTAGAATAAACGTTTACAATTCTGATGCTTGTGAATATTGTAACATTGTATGTATGTTTTTTGAATGCAAAAAGCACACAGAAGCAGAAGCTATATAATAACATAATAAAAAATGGTAAAATCTCGACACCCTTTAATATGCTTCATCTGTTATCCTTAAATAAGAAAAACATTTTTGATTGTCTAATTGATTTTTTGGAAGAGACGAAAATTAAGTTATAGAACAGTAGGTTAGCTTTGTTCCTTATGTTCTACATCCTCGTATTATATATTTCTTCCTAACCGTGGTCTTGTGTTGTGCGTCAGAAAAATGTCCTGATAGACCCCTGGATGAGAAGTTTGTGACCCATGTTCATCCTTTGTTTTGTGACTGTGTGGCAGACACGCATGTCGTGCTTGTTATTGGTTAGGTTAGTATTTGAGTTATTAATTTTTATTTATTAAATTGTAGCTGGCTGTATGGCTATAAGCCTTTATGCCAAGGAAAAAAAAAACAAACGAAAACAAAAACATGGTATATTAACAATTAACTGTTTACAAAGCATCCAAAGGTAAACAAAATTATTTACTAAGTCTGGTTAATTTGGAAGATAACTTACATCAAGCTTGATTTCTACGTAGTGGTTAAATTTACAACATGAAAGAACTAAACACATACCTCTTTATTAACATTGACATACCATTCAAAACTAAATTCATATAAGTTTACCAAGACAAGAAAGAAAATAGGGCTTATATTTGAAAGCCTCCAGGAATAAAAAATACAAAGATACCTAGATAAAAAATCAGACCATCGGCTTATTTAACTAAGCAACTACACATATAAGTTAGGTAAGTAACAGATAACCACTCATTAACAAACTATTATTTAAACACCTTCCGCGGTACAGTTTACAGCTAGGTGACAAGAAAACCGGAATGTTACACCTTATTTCTCTGGTAAATGCCATAAATTAACAACAACAAAGTCGCAAACATGAAATCAGGAGTCCGAACTATTTAGTAAATGTCTAACCGAAGTATTCAACAAAACGTGACATACGCGAGTTTCCTGGTAATAACTAGTCTGATTGAAAAGTTAAAAACTTACATTTATGGTTGCTGTACCACCCTAATTTCACCAACATAGCTTTCTGAGAACTATATGTCTCAACAAGTAGGAATCTCAAAGGCACTACCAGTATTACGTCAAGATACTGTCCAAGAGTACACAACTTAATCCATTTAACAAACCATTAATTTAAACAGTTTTGCTTTTACATAATATTTGGTTTAATCTGCCGGCTTGTCCTCTCAATGCGGCAAAATTTCTACAATTTCCTCACGTGAATTACAGGTAACTCGGTACAGAATTGTCACTTCTACTTCCTAGCTTTCTATATAGCAATACACCGAAATTTTATACTCTTAGATAACTTCGCCGCATTTTTTAAATAAGATACTCATTTCATTACAGTACTCACTTTCGTGCAACAAGTACTTTGTCGCACAAATAACAGATCAACTTAAATCATTCTTACTTATTACACGTAGGTGATTTCCTACAAACTGCTGAACATAATTTCTCAAATAGTATATCACTATTTGCTTAGCTATCGGAATTAATAAAAAACTTCAATTCGCAACCACCTAATAGTGTCCGTTCTCGGCGACAGCTCATAACTCAATTCCTTCCTCGTTTCGGGCCTAGGAAAAGTCTTCTTTTGTGCCAGGCATCGCTTGGTACAAACAAACATCTGCACGCACAAAAAAAAAGGTTCGCCGGCGACCGTTCTTATACTTGAATACAATTTACGTTTTACGATCGTACAAAACAATTTCACCAATACATAGATTTTAAACATATTTTTATTTAATTTAATGTACTGAGTGCTCTTTTAAGACGTCACCATTACACCGTCTCGAGACAACTTAACACTACTCGAGACAACTCGACACAACTCCACACAACTCGACTCAACTCGACATTTATATGTACTTTCTCGAATAACGTGCTGGAGACCTATTAAGAGATACTTATTTGATGCAAAGTTTATAGTGAGACATAGTCTAACAATTTAGTTAAAATGTTACTACTGAGGAACTTGTAGGGTGGAATAGTTATAAAAGGAACTAAAGTACCAGATTCTGAAGATATTACCCATCTAGTGATCTTCACGATATTCAATATTTTTGCATCATATAAATCTATTATTTTAGAGAATAAACAAATAGGTCCCACAACTTTTAATAACGGTATCTATAAATTGTATGTCTAATTTGCATGTTAATCTATAAATAGTGTTTTCTTTTCTAAAGCTTCATATCATTCCTAGTTACCGCACTTGCTAAGTTATGACTATTAGCATCTTGTAGCTTTGGTAGTTTCTATGGATACTAGTCACAATGTTGTATATTCTGCTTACATGTTCTCTCAACAATGTCTCTAGTTCGTTAAGAAGCTCGATCGGAAAAGATGTTTATTTCCTTGAATTTTATTTTTCGAAGAGGATTGAAGAGGATATATTGTGTACTATTATTATTTAGTAAATATAATGTAATAATATATGTAGGTATAACTTTTCAACGGAGGTATTTACCTTACATAAATTGTAGTTTATCCATGGTCCTAGTAGAAATATTAAGAAGTGGAACTGTTTACATGAAAATAATATTTTACGAAGAGTAAACCATAACATTTCAGCTCTCACAATATACATAATAGAATCCAAACGACGAAATTAGATTATACAGTGCGTTCCTTAATGACATGTTAGTATTTCAGGGTGTGATTCCTTCTTGACACAGGGCGTTGAATTTTCTTTAATCGTTATTTTTTAATATCTTAGAAAATATTTTAGATATAATTTTCAATTTTGGTTTGTGCTAATGGGATATAAAACCACATATTTTAGTTAGAAAATCTATTTTATAGCTTCACCAGTTGCGTCCCTGGTATTTTTTACCAAAAAAGTGATACGCCACTGATATCTTTAGATGCGGATATTTTTTCTGATTAGCCTGGTCATTTTTACATAAAAATGGCCTCTTGCGTTTTTCTCGTCAGACATACAGTTCTTGGTTAAAACAATTAAATTCAAATTATTCAAATTCAATTAGTTTCAATTTGAATTTATTTGTTTTAATCAAGATTGTGCGTCTTAGAGAAAAACTCTTGCGTCTCTTAACCATTCTCATGTAGAATTGACCATGCTAATCAGAAAAAACATTCACATGAAAAATTGTTAATAGCGTACCACTTTTTTGGTAAAAAATATCAGAGGACACATTTGCAGAGACGCCACTGGTGGAGTTAATTTATATAACTTTTCTAACTAAAATATGTGGTTTTATGCCCTATTAGCACAAACCAAGATTGAAAATAATATCTAAAGTACTTTCAAGATATTAAAAAATAACAGTAAAAAAATTCGACAACTTGTATTATTAAGAAACACCTGTATGTAAGGAACATACAACTTATAATATACTCGGATAGGAGTAGTGTCACAAATTGTGTACATGAGAACTACCATGGAGCTACGAGGCGTAAAATGCAAGTGGATTTTAATACAACTGTGAAATTATTGTAGTACTTATTTGCATATAGATTAACATTGGATATCGGAATATTGTAGAAACTAAATGCAAAGCACTGGTTTATTTTATAAGAGAATAATGAGTCCAGAATGAAAGTCTTTAATAATCCTTATTACACCGAATTTACCACATTTTCTGGGGTGAGGTTTTATAATTTTTTACGAATATTTACAGATACTGGTGAGCCAAAAGGCTTGAGCTCCCGAGAATACTTAATAATTTTGTATTTTACAGGCTTCTGTCTAACATCATTTGTTAGTTGGAATTGCATGTTCAGGTATAATTATGACTCCCCTCCATAAATTCTATTGATTGCATTTAGATACCGACTTTCAATCGAATACTATAATAGATGATAAAACTAGTGCGCCATGTTGACGCCGCCATTTTGAATCTTTGGGTGTCGTTCTCACGTTTGTAATCTGCGATCGTGCTGACCTTCAGATACTAATTTTCAGTCGAATCGGATCATAAATAATAAAATTTGTCCGCCATGTTGAAACCCATTTTGAATACTTCAATTTAGTCAGCAAATTTGTATTAGGCGACTTTGATTACATTCAGATACCGATTTTCAGTCGAATCAGTTGACACATGATAAAGCTGATCCGCCATGTTGACGTCGCCATTTAGAATTTTTCCCTCAATCATATATTTTTAATCTACTTTGATTACCTTCACATACCGATTTTTAGTAGTGTCAGTTAATAAATGATAAGACTTGCCCGCCATGTTGACGACGCCATTTTCAATTTCTGAGTTTAGTTCTCAGATTAGTAATCGATTACCTTAATTACCCTCAAATACCTATTTTTAGTCGAATCAGTTGACCAATGATAAAACTTCGCCATGTTGAAGCGACCATTTTGAATTCTTGAGCTTTGATATCATATTTGTAATCTGACAGCTTAATTACCTTTGTCCACGATTATTAAATAATGTACTCATTATGTATGTGTTTCCCCAAGGACAATGCTATCCTTTATTCCCTGCAGTGAATAATGATTTCATTATTCACTGATAGCAGTGAATAATCAGGACAGTCAGTTGTTTATAAGAAATGGCATTAGTGACTTTTTACTAAAAATTTAAAATGTCAAAATTGCAGCAACCAACAGACAAGTGTTGTGTTTTTAAGTTATCTAGGTAGCACTCAAATGGTACGTTCAGAAGAGATACTTTTATAAACAGTTAAAAGCTACATTAGTAATTTTTTTTCAAAGCATCATCTATTAGCAACACGCGGCAACCCCTATTGTTTTATTAGTAAGCCATGCCAATGTGTCAAAGCGTATTCTGTAATTAATTTGAAACGTCAAAAATTGTGCGATTTCAACGCCAGCATTATTTACAATAATTTTACATATTAGGGACTCGAGAAGAGTAATACAATTAAATAAATTGGTACTGACTGTGAAAACGAGATTTGCAGTGAATAATGAAGACAGTCAGTTGTTTATAAGAAATGACATTAGTGACTTTTTACTAAAAATTTAAAATGTCAAAATTGCAGCAACCAGAAGACAAGTGTTGTCTCTCTAAGTTTTCTAGGAAGCACACAAGCGGTACATGCTGATGAGGTACCTACCAACACGCGACAATCCCCAACATTGTTTTTGAAACCATTTATCTACGTGCCTACAAACTATATTATTTTATTAGTAAGCCATGACAATCTGTCAAAGCGTAATTCTGTAATTGATTTGAAATGTCAAAATTTGTGCGATTTCAACGCCAACGTTATTTACAATAATTTTACATATTAGGTATTCAAAAAGAGTAATGTAATTAGATAAATGGATACTGACAGTGAAAACGAGATTTCTTTGGCACCGCCAGAGATAAAGAAAGCTGCAGAAATCGCCCATTAAAGTTCTTGCCCGAAAAATATTAATCATTCTTAAATAAGAGATATGAAATGAAGATGAATTAAGTAAATGTTAAATATTTAATAGTCGTGGACAAAGTATAGTATTCTACTCGCATATAATGGCTATTATTCACTCTGGTGACTTACGACACTCACCTGGGGCTCGTGTCTTAAACTTCACCCTCGTGAATAATAGCCATCATTGTATGCTCGTTGAATAATATAGTATTATATGCCGATTTTCAATCGCATAAGACAGTAGATGTTAAAACTGGTAAGCCATATAGTCGCCGCCATTTTGAATTTTTCACTGTCAATCATATATTTTCAATTTGCGACCTTCATTACCTTCAAATACTGACTTTCAGTCAAATCAGTTGATAAATGACGAAACTTGTCCACCATGTTGACGCCACCGCTTTGAATTATTGGATTTCGATCTCATGTTTATACGCTGCTACCGCGATGACCATCAGATACCAATTTTCATTAATGATAATACACAAAGGAATTAAAAATAATAAACTAATTAAAAATTTTATCATAATGAAGAAAATGTTAAAATATAATCATTTCCATGTGTTCGAATTATTAAAACTATTATTTTGACATCTATGTTCAAGCTGCCATTTTGGATTCTTAATTTAGATCTCAAATTGCACACATATGTAAGTCTTGTAGCATTTGAAAAAGCTATATGAATAACTTCATAATTATTTGCTGTAAATCGACTCTAATTAATTCACGTAATAGTAGATAGGTATACAACCACTCGTATTCTAAAGGGCGTAGCGTGTCGTATGTCTGCAAAAGTCTCCACATTCCGAAAGTAAACTTGTTTTCTTTAAGAATAATTTGAGTTAGTGGTGTTAATAGTATATTCTTGTAGTTGAGGTATTATATAATTGTGAAATTCAGTCTTTTGATTATTGAGTCCTTTGGTGGTATATTATCATTGGCTGGAGAAAATGTTCTAAGAGTGCGCAAGTTGGAAACACTGAGGAAATTTTGGCAGATTTTCGGTCTAGTGCTCTCCTTTTGACAGAGTAAGCGAAGGGCGGTCCTGATTTTGTGCTGAAGAATTTGAGTTTTACATCGCTAACACTATTTGGAATTTGAGTTGATGTACCCAACGATCTTCACCGCTTTGCTGGGAGCGTTTTGTCAATTCCAGGAATCAATTCGTTTGGTTTTTTTTAATTTCTGAGGCCACGTGTTTTGTGAGGTTATGTAATACTCTCTATATGAGGTAAGCCTTTTAATTTGAGTTTTGCATTGTGAAAGTTCTTATTTGTTGTAATTATTACAGAACGTTTGGATAGGCCTATGTTTGGGACAGGCTTATGTTTGGAACGGCTTATGTTTGGATAGGCATATATTTGGGACAGGCAATTTAGTAGTTTATGTAAGAGCCCAGCTGTTTGGTGCTGTAATTTTGGTTATACGGGGCATAGTATTTAGAGGAGTAGTAATAGGAGGAAGTATATTACTCAGAAGTTTAGTTATGTATGTATCTTGCTGACGTTTAGAGAAGTTTTGGTCTGGAGAGTTGTTCGCAGCAGTCTCCAAGAGATTTAATGCAGGAATTTTGGTGCAGCACAGAGTTGTAGTCGTAGCCAACATCGAGTACGTCAAGGAAGCTGTGACAGGTCACGCTGCAGAAGTCATAGAAATGCCCAAGGCTCTAATGAGCTTTTACTGTTTCATTTTGGTTACATATTTTTAAAGAAATGATCAGTTTTGTTCAGTGATTTCTCTTATTCAAATATTAGAGTATATTACACTACCATTTGTAACTACAAGTTAAACTCTAAGTTTATACCTAGCATGATGAAATATCATAAGATTTTTTTACTGTGACGCAACGCATGGTACCGTGAGATGCTAATCTACCTTCTGCCATGTTATACATGAAGTATTTTAATAGAACATATTTATTTTAGATCATTCTTTAACATTCTAGTCTACACAGCGAGCATTGCAAAATTTGGCTCAGAGAATCTCGTTTACTCTATAATATTTTAGTGACGAGCTGTAATGTTAATCCATAGTAAATCTTTCACTCTCTGTTGTAAATTTAAAACCCATTGTTGATATCGCATAGTTGCATTCCTAATGCTAAGACTTAAATCACTGAAACAATTTTAAATGGGGTCATACACATATATTGAATTTCTATTGCCTATAGATAGTATTTAGGGAGGAATTGTGAAATTACTTATTTATCGTTGTTGTACAACTCACTTGTGTCGTGATAAACATTTATTGTTTACATGTTCCTGTTATTTGCACTAGTGCACCTGATATTTGCCTAGATTTTGAGATTTTATAGTAAAGTGTAAATTTTGACATTATTAGTTAATTTTAATATTTCCGTCGCTCGGCAGCTAGAAATTTAATCTTGTTCCTTGGCTGGCAAGATTATATAATCACATTTCATTAACAGCCCAGTGGCGCCCTTTGAGCGTCCACACTCCTTAATCACGACCCTATACCCTCCTCCAAAAAAACTAGGTACCGTTCGCACAGGGAAAACACTTTTTAATATTTAGGTATTAAAAATATTACACCAAAAGTAGCGTTGGTCAACGGGGGGGCTCGAGTGTTACATCTAAAGTAACAAAGTTTCATATTTTAATAAGTGCCGAGAGTGGACACAATAAACTTTAGTTTTTATTTGAGTAATTTAGTAGTAATTTAATTAAATTTGATAAAGTATCGGGAATATCCGTGTAGACGTTATCACTTCTATTTTAATTTTATGCAGGAATACAGTTCGTATTGATAAAGTTTTTGTGAGATGTATAATAAAATATTGGCATTTCTTTAGACTCCAGCGATTGATTTGCGACGTTTCCACTTTATAAAAATAAACTACTTTTTCCGGAAAAGTACTGGTTGCGAAATTGAGACTGCAAATAGTTAGAAAATATTTCAGATTGGGTGAATTATTAAATCAATGTACAGGGTGGAAAAGTATTTTTCCAAAATTTGGGATAAATTTTATTTATGGTAATTATTTTTGCTGCAATTTTAAGTTTTGTGTTTGTTGTATTTAATAGGCATTAGGTATTTTACTATACACTGTGTAGTAAGAAAGTATAAGGACATTTTGCTATTTTAAGCAGCGGACTTTTATGTTTGTTTATTGCCTGTATTTGTGATTGTTATTGCTCTCTATATTTGAAACTTAATTTAGTTTGTTTTTTAAACTTTCATTTGATCATGGAAGATACTTTTAAATCTAATCATTTATTGCTTGAGGAGTTGGAATATGAGTTTAAATGTTTATTCCAATACAAATCAACAAGATTTGGAAGGAAAATTTTGAATAGATTATTGGAAAATGAGCATAATAGGCCGGGCTGGCTGTCTTATCAATTTAGACACTAATGAACTTAATTTTAATGCTGAGCAGCAAGCTGTAACTGCCACTTTAGATTCAACTGAAAGTTTAATTGCTGATTTCGAGAGTACTTCCTCTGATCCATTGTTTAAACGAATAAAGTCTCGTATTGTTCATATTACCGGTCGTATTCAACGCATTATTGTAGAAGGTGATGGAGAGGAAGATGCATACTTTTAGGAATGAATCTTATGCCATGTGTCTAGAATTAGAGGCCGATTTACATGAAAGAGTAAAAGCTACTGTCTCGAATGATGACTTGAATCAAACTATACATAATCCGGTTGTTCACGTGTTCCGATTTCGCAATGGGGAGTAACGTTTAGTGGGGATCCCAAAAGTGTCTATTCTTTTATTGAGCCTGAGCGTGAGGTTAATGAACAAGAACTATTCAATGCAGCGGGAGAACTTATTGTGGGAGATGCTTTTGTTTGGTACCGCAGCATTAAGACTATTATTGATAGCTGCGCCTCTTTAGTTTCTTTAATAAAGAAAGACTTTTTACCACCTAATGCGAAAGATGGAATTAGGGAACAAATTACGAATCGTAAACAAAAGAGACATGAAAAGGTAACCATATTTCTTGCAAAAGTGGAAAATTTGTATTAATGATTTTGTGTTAGGTAATGTGAAAGTTTGTCTCATTTTGTAATGTTTAATACCTACAACTTCTTCCACTCATGTATTTTCGTAAAACCGAAGGACAAATTTATACAAACCAAAAACTCGTTTTCCTTAACTTTACATGTTAATTAAACATAGACGCAATAATTTTCAGCTGACAAACAACGGTTAGGATTTTTTTTTTTGAAACAGAACATTTCTGGCTTTTTTTGCCTAGGCTAGTCACTTAGTAATGGCAAGTTGAGGTACAGACCACTTTTTATATTTTATTCATCTCCTTTTTCTTTTCCAAGCTAATCCCTACTTTCTCATTAAAACTAATGTTCCGGAATATTTAAAAATTTAAACACTCGTTATTTTTATATAATCCTGTACATTTTTTTCTCCGAGGCGAGAACAAACAAGAATTTACTTATACAAACTTTACTGCCAGCACCCTGACAACATAAAACGTTAGGTAGGGATTTGTATTTCATATAAAACAGATATTAAATTAAAGTAGCATTAAGAGAAAATTCAGTCAAATAATGACATCAAAACTTTTCGAAACTTTTAAATAACTTCAGATGTAAAATACCCGCGGAAAGGACGAAAGTATGAAATTGTGGAAAATGTTCATTTAATTTAAATTAAAATTAAGCCAGTTTATTTAGTTAGGTGAGGCATTTAGATGTGTTTTCCTGGAAAATATATTCCGTAAAATGAAGGACACGATTATTTATTTGCAGAAATGTAATACTGGAAAACATTTTATAAATATCGTTATTAATCCCAATCATATTTGTTCAGTTCAGTGCAATCTTGGTTATTGAACATTGTCGGCAACCTGTATTCGTCAGTCTTTCTTATGCTATAGACTCAGACTCCACTCTTTATTCAATTTGGCCACCGATTGATGTATAGCACGTCTAATAGCATCATGGCATTTGTCGCGGTTGATGCAATTCCGATGTATACTTCTAAACGAAGTTATTCATTTATGCGAACCCATACTCCTCATATTCGTAGCGGGGCGTTAAGATACTAGTATTCAAATACAAATTATTCAGATTAAAGCTTAGATAAGTAATGGAAGAGTTTTAAGGTTTGTATATTGAGCATACCTTAGTAATTTATTTTATTTTCAATGGTTCTGCTTTTTTATGAAACATCCTTGAAGTTTTTATATATTAATATAGCTTATAAAATACTCAGTCAAGTTTTAAAAATCCGTGTTCCTCCATTAGCTTTTCATTTGCGAGACATAAAAATAAACAAACTTTTCCTCGAACTACTCTCTTAATACAAAACCACTGTAGACGAGCTGTAAACCCCGAAATACTCCTTAGAATCCACCCCATTCCGGACTGACTACACTCTAATTTAAATCAGAATCATGGTACGCGATAATTTAATTCCAATTTTAATATCTGCTCAGTCCATTTCCTTTCTATAATGGAAGTTGAATGGGTCCCCGCTGTGTCGGGGCCAAATTTATTCATTTGACATTAAAAAGAATTTCTTTTCTCATTTCTCCAATTTAGAAACCGGAAAAAAGCCAGAATAACTCGATATTTGCGATTTTATCGAATAACGAATTGTTTATTTGTACAGTCTGCTGAATAAATAACGACCGACTTACTTACCTCTCACACAGTTTCTTTATATATGGCACTTTTTACTCCAATATATCACACAACTCGAAATGTTACCAATAGTCCAGGAATATTAGTCCGTACGGTTAAGTCTTAAATGTTGGATTTTGTGAATGCAGCACGAAATTTGACACAGCTGTTCTTTAGAGAATTCGTAACGATTTGACCAGCAGCACACTCATGGCCATCGGACGTACCAATATTTTTGAAATGGCGGACATAGAATTTATACACTATGTACCGATTTTGAAGACTGATATGTCTATTTCGACTAACATAGCGATGCAGAATAGCAAATAAATTTGAATACCACAATAGATTGTAGGTTTGTGCCAAAACGGCGTATATTTAAAAAAATAAGGATATAGAAATTAAAATTAGTAATTTATTTATTGAATTTACCTGCAACATATCATTCTTGACTAACTTGGAGATATGCAGTCAAATGAAGACATATTTGGAACGCAAGGTTGTTTTGAGCCATCACCAAGAAATATTTTTTTTTACCTATACTAATGTTGCTTCGCCCGACTGAAAATAACCATGTTGACATTCATCATGGTGTAGTTGTTGAACAAATACAGACAAGTTGTTTGTGTACCTCTCAGTATTGACAGTGAAATTTAACAAAACAGGAAAAATTGTTCATTTGCGAAAAGCTGCCATCCAAGCACCAAATTTTAACTATGTAGTATAGATTCAACATAAGTTTCTATATCATCAGTGCTCCACATCCGCATATTTCGAGAATTAGCGAACACAACCCGAATGATGAAACTTTGTTTCAGAGGAAATAAATCATATTATTTATCAGGTCGTCCTTCATTAAATTATTGACAAACCGCTGGCAGTACGCAAGACGTCTGGGATGGTCTGTCATTAAAAGAGATTGATAAAGCAGATTACATAAATCCATGCTCAAGTTCTTCTTTACAATCGTTCGATATGTTTCATAATTTTCTAAAGAGAGAGAGAGGTTTTACAAACTCTTGTTCGTACGTTGACGAAAGTGTTTAAGAATTTCTGTACGAACTGTTGACCTAACGGTACCTTTTTCATGAGTCACGCAGCCAGTTTCGAGAAACAGATCAACATAATTAGCCACACATGCAATAAAATTCCTTGGTATTACTGCTAAGACTGAGAAGTACTTCTGAAAATCGGGCAAACAAAACGTTGACTGTATTCCAAAATCCCTTTAACAAGTGCACACTAATTTCAATATTGGATACAATTATTTGAGTTTTGCACTCCATGGTGAAAACCACCAGAAACTGATTTTCAGATTAGAAAAGAAAAAAAATTTACCAGAAACACCTATCATACCCATTTTGACAATTAGAAAATGACGGACATTATTTTTATTTCGTTTTTTGGCCTTACGAGATTTGCATTTTGTCCACATAATCATTACAAAAAGATATCCTTTTGTAGCTAAGGTAGCAGTTTTCAATTCCATGATCGCGACCAAGATAATTTTGATATCATTTTATTTCTGTCTCCTAGAGGTAGAAAATAACCGATATTGCCCTAGAAGCCAAATTCATTCCTGTCCATCAACCTTTAATCAACCGGATAGCTGAATACATTTTAAATCTTTGACTCATATAATAAATGCATCTCCAAGGATTATTTCCTTCTAGATTAAAAACTTCCCTGGTTTTTCCAATTTTCAAAAAAGGCAACGATAAAGATATTAACAACTATTGTCCCATTTCTGTCCCACCTATAATATCCAAGATATATGAATATGCAATTTCGTTACAGCTACTTCAATTTTTCCACAAAAATAATATCTTAAATATCAACCAACATGTCTTTCGTTCTGGGTATTCAACAATCACAGCGGTTCACTCATTTTATAAGAAAATATTGGAGGCCCTTGAGAAGGGTGAGAGTCCGACTGGGGTCTTCTGTAATCTGAGTCGGGCGTCTTCAACATGACTTATTATTAAACAAACTAGACAGGTATGGGGTAAGAGGCAAACCATATGATTGGTTTGTCCTATCTTAGTGAAAGGCAC
Organism: Stenurella melanura; assembly: GCA_963583905.1. NCBI lineage: Eukaryota > Metazoa > Arthropoda > Insecta > Coleoptera > Cerambycidae > Stenurella > Stenurella melanura. The sequence goes on along the minus strand of OY757315.1, from coordinate 39,717,599 downwards.
CAAATGGTAAACATTAATAATTTTGATCAAAGTAGGAAAACCTCCTACACATCAACAAAATTAGATAGTAAAATGGGTGTCCCTCAAGGCTCAGTATTGGGACCCATTACGTTTATTATTTACATTAAGGAGCTACCCGGTATACTGACTGAGGCTTTCACTTCATTAAACGCTGACGATGCCAACCTCCACTTTTCTGATATGTCTCATAATTTGCTCCAACGTAAAATTGATACTACTGCTGATCGTTTATGTAGCTGGTTTAGTAACAATTTGTTGTTCTTTAACGCTTCAAAACAAGTTATATTACATTTCTTACTCACCAGAATACTACCATCTCTGACCTTAATATAAGTATAAATAACTACAACGTTGAAAAGGGCTGTACGAAATTTCTTGGCATATATTTCGATAATACACTGACATTCAGTAATCACTGCAGCAGACTCACCAGTACGTTACTCTCTAAATGTTGTCAGACTAGAGCATCGAAAACAGTCTTGGGTGTACCTGGTATATTGCTGCTTTATTTTAGGAGAAATTCATTCCAGATTATCTTCTAGTATCATTCTTTGGGGAAGTTCCTCTTATGCACAATGTAAAGTTCTTGTTGCATAAAAGCGCATTATAAGGTGTATGGTTTAAGTACTTCAAATTCGGTCGCATCGTAACTTTTTCCGACAGTATAAACTTTTCCCTTTACCAAGTATACATATTTTAGAATTGCTACTCTATGTTTTAAAACTCAACATAAATTTGATAAAAATGAATTCTTATATTCTCATAATACGCGCGATAAATGTAATTTTCACGTTCCATTCAAACATTTAAATATCTCCTCACGAGCCCACAAGATCTTAGGCCTGAAATAGTATAACCACTTACCTTCAATACAAAAAAAATTAGTTTTTTGAACATATCCGGTGGAGGGTTGGGGGGTAAATAGGGATAAATAGGGGGAAATAAGTAAAGCAAGCTGGTAAGAGTACAGAAACTTGAAATTTGGTGTATGTACTAGAAGCCAAGGCCTCAAAATTAAAAAAAATATTTTCAACCCCCCATCACCCCACACTCTATTATTAAAAGGGTCGATAAAAAAAATGAGATGTTCACTTGAAATTTGGTATATAGACGAGTAAAATTGGGAAGCAAAGTCGCTTAGTTTCCGAGAAAAAAAAAACTGGCGTAGAACCAAACCAGACTTGGTGCGATTCTTTAATTAGGTGATCGTGTACATGAAACCACTTTTCACGACATTTTCTGGTGGTCAGGAACTTTTTTATTTTGAAAAAACTGTAAAAAAATGATTTTTCCATGAAACATGTTTTTTAACGTCCCCACCGTTATATCTTTAAAAATAATTATGCTATGGAACTGATTTTTGTTTTTAAATTGAAGTGGACACAATAACGCTTCTAACTGTGTACAATGTGTTTATAAAATATATTTTTTTTAATTGTTAAAATAATAGCAAACTTAAAGTTCTTATTTTCGTGAATGTATTTTTCAGTAATCGAGAAAAATTTTTATTTATGAAAATGTGTATATACATGCTGTGAACAAATTAAAGCCAATATATGAAAAAAGTTTTTAGAATCATAATTTTGTATGTGCAGGTTATAGTATGTAGTAAGCGATTTTTTTAAAACGGCCTAAAACATATTCTTGCGCGCCCGCATCTCAATATACTGCTTACCGCCTGCGGACTACGGGTGTTGTGTACTAATCGGGCTTTTATTAACAGCTCCAAAATAGGTACGAACCTAAGGTATAAACCTACCTTTTGTTGTTTTAAGGTAAAAAATATTTAAAAGCGGGTAAATATAAATCATTGTTATAAAGAAAGTACCTACCTAATAAGTAGATTATTACACACTTTTTATTGAATTAAACCAAGACGCAGGAATAAAACAAATTTATTTTTTTGCAACGATTTTTCTATTGACAAATGAGTATTTAGTTACGTAGGCCCTGCGTTAAAAGCATTCTAGTTCGTCTGTACATTCATCGAAACCTTTAAATAACAGTATTTCAAGTACGACATTTACACTCATTACAACATTTTAGGCCTTCTTTAATACAATCACATTTTCGATTTTCACAATTTTTATCAGAACAATAAATACTTAATGAAAATATTGTCCAAACATCGTCACTTAAATTCCGTCCTGAACCATGTGCATTTATAAGTGTAGTTGGCATATTGCTTCTGTACGATATTCTAAGTTGATACATAAACCTGCAATAGATAACTAAATGTATTAGACAGGAAATCTATTATTTAAATATATATGTTTAACTTAAGAAGGGGTGGTAAAAGGTGCCTTCAGTTGAAGGAAGCTCGGTTTGTTGTTGTTACTAATTTGATCCTTAGGTCGTTTAATATCTGAATTAGTTAATTTTTGTTTTTGTACAGTACTACAATCAATTTTGTAAAGATTTTTAAAGCTTCGTCTTTAGACAGCAACGGCAGTTCCGATAATTTTTGAAAAACAACAGTATTCTTTAAGAACATCAAACGGAGATTTTTTAATAGAGTTTCGTACATCTTCCTGTTTGCTAAATAGATTTTTGGTCATTTCTGAATGACGTTTATGTAGGGAAACTACTTTTTCTGTTAATTTAAATCCTCCATCTATTATTAATATTTCGTATTCGATTAAGTACGGTGCAGCATCTGTTGCAAATCAGCGCGGCGCGGCGGCACTGTATGATTGCAAAAAACGTTCATGTTTTCAAAACTTGTCTACCTATACGACAGTCTATATGACATTTTAATTAAATTTCGTCATTTAAAATATTATCTTTTCTGAAACAATATTTCCGCGATGCCGTCTTTTTTCAGCACTAGATATTAGTGACAACAAACCTTGTATCCTAGGTCTTGGTACCACAGATTTGTCATCATCCCGAGCAATTTTCTTACAAATAATGCACTCCATTATTTTAGAAAACTAAATTGCGAATATTCTACAGCATCGCATTTATTTAAAAGTATTTATACGTATACTCTAAATCCCGCAAAGTACTAATATATGGTTCAAATGTATTGACCCCTCATTTTAACCGCGAATATCTCAAAAATGGCGGACCAGAGAAAATTTGAAAAAATATGTGTTCATTATGTGTCTATTGTAAATTATTTACTGAAGTTTGAATAATGTACATTGGACAGTTTTGAGGTTCTGCTAAGTTATATTGAAAAATGTCCTACTTTTTAAGGAAATTTTGACCATACCAGTTTTAAATTCATTATATCTTGAAAAATATGCCTACTATATGAATAATATTTTAGATACCGATAAAGTACGGCATTTTTTGTACGAAGAAATTCTTTCATAATTTTTTATTACAAAATTTGGCAATTATTGTCAAAAACGTGACCTCATCTTTATTCGGCTATTAATCAAGGTATTTAAAAGATTTTTAATAAAATAGTTAATTATATAAAATGTAAGCATTTTCAGAAAAAAGAATTGGTATATATCAAATATTAATTTAGTTAACAAGTGCAATAGATAATATTGCAGAACGCGGGCAATAATATTATCTTGATAACTAAATTACTATTTGATATATACCAATTCTTTTTTCTGAAAATTGTTACATTTTATACATTTTATATAATTAACTATTTTATCAAAGTTCTTGTAAATACCTTGATAAATAACCGAATAAACATGATGTCACGTTTTTTAGAATAACTGCAAAATTTTAGAATAAAAAATTATGAAAAAATTTCCTCGTACAAAAAATATCATGCTTTATCGGCATCTAAAGTATTATTTATATAGTAGACATATTTTCAAATATATAATGGATTTAAAACTGGTATTGTCAAAATTTCCTTAAAAAGTAGGACATTTTTCAATATAACTTAGCAGCACTTCAAAACTGCCCAATGTACATTATTCAAATTTCAGTGAATGATTTACAATATTCATCATTTTTTCAATTTTTTCCGTTCCTCCGTTTTTGAGATATTCGCGGTTAAGATGAGGGGTCAATACATGTTAATAGTATATTAGTTAGATGCATCTTATCCTACCTTCCATACGCGGTGTACGTACCTAGATTGTGAGCCGCAATAATACATATGACTAATTTAGCGCGCTTTAAAAAAAATCGCTGTTGCCAAACGATACACATTGGGAAAAAAATAATTATATCAAAAACTTTTCTAATGTTTGGGCTACATTTGCTTCACTGCATGTGTATAAAAATTTTCAAAAATAAAAAAGTTTATCGATTGGTGAAAATTGTAATACGTAAAGTTCAAATATCTAGTTTTCCCAATTTTTAAGGAAATGTAAATGCGAACTATGTAAAAACCATTAGTACAGTTAAAAGCACTATTGTGTGTACTTTAATTGAAAAAAAAAAACAACGTCGATAGCAACATTAGCTTTGAAGATATGACGGTGGAAACAAAAAAAAAACACATTTTATTTAAAATACAATATTTTCCCTTTTTTTTAATTTAAAAAGGTCCAGACCACGAAAAAATGTCGTGAAATACGATTTCATATGCCCAGTGACATGCTTAACAAAACCTACCATATTTGACCTGGTTCTACGCGAGAAAAAAAAAACGACACGATAGAGTCTCGAATTCGCTCCTCTAATAGATATATATTATATTGTCATCAGGAACTAGAGTATATTTTGGGATTATTCTGTTGAAGCATTGGGGGTAAATTAGGAGTAAATAGGGGAAAATAAATAAAGCAAGCTGGCAAGAGTACAGAAATTTGAAATACATATAATTTTTTTCAATTATAATTATTAAAAGAGTTGATAAAATTAAATTGAGATTTTCACTTGAAATTTACTGCACATATGTATTATAACGACATCTGAAACTAGATTATATTTTGGCATGATTCCATTAAAGGAGTGGGGAGAAAGTAGAGGTAAATAGGGAATAATAAGTAAAGAGTACAGAAACTTGGGATTTGGTGTATATACTAGAAACCAAGGCCTTAGATTTATTTATAATATTTTTCAACTCCCTCACCCCCACCACCTCTACTCCCTTATTAAAGGGATTGATAACATAAAATTGAGGTATTCACTTGAAAATTAGTACACGTATGTATAGTAATGACATCTGAGTGAGATGATTCCGTTGAAGGGGTGGAAGGTGATAGGTTTGTAGTATGTAAACAGCCACAGTTATGGGTTTACACAACTCCTTAAGCATTTAACTTTAATATATGGAATATTATCCCATTTACAGTAATATTCTAAGATTATCTCCCTTTAAGGTATGCAGCCGAAAATACATAGAACCATATTAAGAGTGCTTACTGCACATATTCGTTAAATAGAGAAATTAGATGGAAGGGGATAGTCGCGTGAAAACAGTCTTGTTTTAACTTTCGTCCGAAAAGGAGAGCCTTTCATTGTTAGCCGTATAAAGTTAAACATAGTAAAATACATTAAATATTGTGGTAGTTTTGTGGTAGACCAAATGTCTTTCCTGTTGTTTTGTTTTGCTACACACGAGGTATCCTGTATCCTGGAGCCTAGATTGCATACCAGAAGCACACTTCCGGTGCTAATGCTAAGGTTAATGTTAATGCTAGTGCTAATGCTAATGTTAGTCATCTAGTTTATAGAAGCTTCATTTAGATGTTAAGAAAAATTTTGTGTCAATTATGGATTTAAGTCTCAACTTGGGTATTTAAAGGGGACTCTTCTACAAAATTTCTTTCAATTTTAATTCATTTCAAATTTAATTGTAAGAAGATATTCCGTGTACAATGAAAGATGAGAGAAGATAATTTCTAATGGGCGCAAGGAACTCCTTGGTTTGCGATTGGAACTTCAAAGACTGGAGGACAGTAACTTCGCTTTCCTAGATAGATAGATGGTCTAGAATCCATCGTCTAAGATTGTTGTCAGATAACTTTAATTATGAGAAATCACATCAATTGATTTTTAGTTTGATTCTAAATTGTCTTAACTTTGAAACTACTATTTGTCACAATTTATTACTACATATCTTTGCTTTAACTTGATGATGCTTGTGTAATTTAAATTTGTATTGTTGATTTGAAGCAAAAGGTATATAATGGTAAGTCGTAACAATTTTAGGGAATGTTATTTAAAATAAATACATATATGAATCGTTTGTAAAGACTATGTGGCCACAAACTCTAAATGGGTATTAATCAACTATATGTATATAGGGACTTCACTACTAAAGTTCATATTAAGTAAATTTCATTTAAACAATATTTGTTCACAAACCGTACACATAACACCATTTTCTTCCTTTGTTGTTGCTTTGTTTGTACAAGTGTACATAAATAACATAGGTATAGTTCTTTTTTTACATAGTTTGATTGGTGTCTATTCCTAAGAAAAACTGATTTTAAAATCTTACTATTCACTCACAGTTTGATTGATTTATAATAAAATCAGTTTTAAATTTTATAAAATTAATTTGTTTTATTTGTATATGTGATATGTATATAAAAACTGCCATCTTAAATTATTTATAGCGTTACTTGTTAACAAAAAAAAATATTGTCTTGTCTAACATAAACATCTAATAAATATTTTAAAGGATAAGATTTGAATACCAAATATTAAAATATATTTAAACTAAAGAAATAACAATAATAACTTAAAAAATATTTAGAGTTGATTATCATATCCATCAACACCCCTTAGTGTAAAGTAATAGTAAAGCTATAGAATGGATTGGTGCCCATAATTATTTTTCTCTCTCTTGAATGATTATTTAAATTAAAAATAAGTATATCATTAATTTCCATTAAGAAATTTAAAACCAGTTGCTTATGTAGTTTGCTTACCACACGACCCATCTGCCGAGTTGCTGAGCTAGGGGTAGTGTTACTTGTGCCTTCCAGGAACTAAAAGGTATATTCGAACAATACCAATTTAGATAAATAAAAATTATAATAATTGTCATTTTTTTACAAATTTATTATAAACAATTTATCTAAATATTTAATCTTTATAAAGATCGAAGGTAGCATGTTTCAGGTTGTGAATGGCGCAAAATAAGTAGACCAAGCTAGAAACTTCATTTTTAACGTATATGGTAGAAAACAACGCTTCAAAGTTTTCTATGATATCTACTCAAAATACTATTAAAATTCTGTGACCAATAATTTCCTCATACTAGAGTGCAAATATAGTCAAGATGTTTCCTTTAAAGTGACTTGAACGAGAAATCTAGATGTGGAAGTAGTAACTCCTTATGCAGCGGTTTTCTCTTCTGTGGTACCGCACTCTTTTATCTTCAAATGATCTGCGTAATGCTTTTCTTTTTCATTTTACTCCCTTCGTTTCCACATCCCTTTTCAATGCCCAACGGTAGTCTGGGATCATATTAAAATTCCATCAACCTTTATATCTACGCTCCATTACCTATATTTCTTGGTGAGAGCGTTCACCATGTTCTTCACTATAATCACCTAAATTTTCTGGAAATTCGTCTATATGAGAATGCAAAATTCAAATTCATTAGACAAAGTAATTATCCAAATCCCCCTACGATGTTAGATACAATTTCTTTGTAGTCTTCGCTCCAATTTTTTCTTAAAATTTATCAACAACTTCTTTAAAGAAAGAGAAAATCATTACATAGGTCATTTGAAGATAAGAAAGTACGGTGCCACAGAAAAGAATACATCAGGATAAATAAGAAGTTATTACCTTTTTTTTATTTATTTAAAATAACTTTATTTTCATCAAAATAAAATATAAATAAAAAGTCTTATAAAATATCACATAGTTTAATTACATAAACAGCTATGTAAAATTCTTAATTACATAACAGAAAATTGTGCATTAATAATACTTCACTAATCTCTAACTTATACGACTGTACGAATACATTCTAATATTTTTATGCATTACTAGACTAATTGTTTTAAATTTTCGGGATGTATATAGTATTATGTATTCTACGTAGTCCTTAAATTTCACTGGGTATTTTGATGTGATTATAAAATAAATTGAATAAACCACTATAAAAATTACAACCGAGTTTACTAGAGAATTAATGTAATAAAAGTTAAAATTTATTAATTCTGTTATGCTACGTTCCTGTTTAGTGAAATTGCGTGTACATTTTACCAAAAAAAATGGCTATATATTTAACTTCGTTATAACAGAGAAACATGTGTTTCCCTTCTGCAGTTTCTGCTCTACCGATCTTTCTTAAGTTTCTTTGGAATAAGTAGGCATGATGCACAATTATATAAACAAAACTTTTCTGGTCATGGCTTAATATACTATTACTGATATTTCTGGAGACAAGCTCCCAATTGAGCTGATCTCCAATCCTTTTGATCATAATACGAGGGGTAACTTTATTGTTCATTAGTAGCCACTTATACAATGACTTCGCAGTTGTGTTGTCTGCTAATAATATATTTTTTGGAATATATGAACTTTCTATAAGAAACCTTTTTATATGAGGAGCATAAGGAGGAACGAGAGTCGGGTATGGGGGGTTGGTGATATCTTCGATTTTAAAGTATTTGTTATTTCTTAAGCTTTTAAGTGTGATTTTCATAAATAAAGCATTTGATTTCATTGTTGGGTCAAAGATATTTAAACCCCCCCATATTCTTGGGAAGAATTACTGTGGACCTCGCCACCCTCAGTGGCGCTTTAAACCACAAGAACCATCCACCTAGGGATGCCAGTCTCTTTGCTAGTAGACCCGGGATAGGCAAAATATGGGCTAGGTACCATACCTTGGATAAACCATATATATTTATAAAGGAGGCTCGTTGATAAAGGGTTAGGTCTCTCGTTTTATTTGACATTAGAAATATTTACACATTATTTCTAACCATTTTTTTCTTATCATTTCATGAACGTTACATAGGAAAAAATATCTATGATTTTTATTTCGGTTTTTATTGCAAACCAATTAAAAGAGACATTTTTGAATTTGTGTGTACCAGTTGGTCCTAACTCAATGGCTTCGCATTTGTTGTCATTCAGTTTTGCCCCTGATACTCTAACATATATGTCAATATTGAAACATTCTTTATAGGATTTTGCAAACAGCAGAAAAGATAACTATCTATAAAAGAAAAACTTTGTGTAGAAATATTAATGAAATCTTTGCATTCTTTCGATAACCTGAATTCTGGTTATGCTAGCAAATTAAAATCCTAAAATGAATTTGTCTAATTTCTTATTTGACAATTCTCATTCTAACACTAGCATCCACACAGTCCCCTACGGCCATGCAGATTAAACTAGTATCCACATAACCCCCTACGATTATGAAGATTCAGTTAAAAATGAGAACAAAGACCTAAAATGAATTTATTTATCTACTTTGTCTTAAAAAATTTTTCATTCCAATGGATTACATTTTCATGAAATCTATCATTCTGTTTCCTGGAAATGCTTAGCCTTTGAAACGTTTTTCGCCCTTATTCTGGAGCTCATCAGAAAGACATAAAGCCATTCATAACGATGTTTCATGCAAAACCAAGACAATTTCTTTGAATAAGTGTGAAATGATTATATTTGACATTGACTGATAAAAAATTACCTCACCTATCTATTAGCTAACTAGTATTGGAAACAGAATGATAGATTTCATGAAAATGTAATCCATTGGAATGAAAAATTTTTTAAGACAAAGTAGATAAATAAATTCATTTTAGGTCTTTGTTCTCATTTTTAACTGAATCTTCATAATCGTAGGGGGTTATGTGGATACTAGTTTAATCTGCATGGCCGTAGGGGACTGTGTGGATGCTAGTGTTAGAATGAGAATTGTCAAATAAGAAATTAGACAAATTCATTTTAGGATTTTAATTTGCTAGCATAACCAGAATTCAGGTTATCGAAAGAATGCAAAGATTTCATTAATATTTCTACACAAAGTTTTTCTTTTATAGATAGTTATCTTTTCTGCTGTTTGCAAAATCCTATAAAGAATGTTTCAATACAATTATAAGCAAACAAATAATAATTCATTTTTAAACATGCATAGAGTATATAGGCTCCAATACTAGTTAGCTAATAGATAGGTGAGGTAATTTTTTATCAGTCAATGTCAAATATAATCATTTCACACTTATTCAAAGAAATTGTCTTGGTTTTGCATGAAACATCGTTATGAATGGCTTTATGTCTTTCTGATGAGCTCCAGAATAAGGGCGAAAAACGTTTCAAAGGCTAAGCATTTCCAGGAAACAGAATGATAGATTTCATGAAAATGTAATCCATTGGAATGAAAAATTTTTTAAGACAAAGTAGATAAATAAATTCATTTTAGGTCTTTGTTCTCATTTTTAACTGAATCTTCATAATCGTAGGGGGGTATGTGGATACTAGTTTAATCTGCATGGCCGTAGGGGACTGTGTGGATGCTAGTGTTAGAATGAGAATTGTCAAATAAGAAATTAGACAAATTCATTTTAGGATTTTAATTTGCTAGCATAACCAGAATTCAGGTTATCGAAAGAATGCAAAGATTTCATTAATATTTCTACACAAAGTTTTTCTTTTATAGATAGTTATCTTTTCTGCTGTTTGCAAAATCCTATAAAGAATGTTTCAATACAATTATAAGCAAACAAATAATAATTCATTTTTAAATATATGTCAATATTCTTTTTGCATACATTTATTTTTGACGGTGAGGAAACTGTTAGATTTAAGTCATCTGCGACTCCATTTACAGTAATATCGTTAGTTTTTAACAGTCTAATTAAGGGTTCAATTGAGATTACAAACATTATCATAGACAGGGAACACCTTTGACGGACACAGCTCTTAATATTTATCTCGTTGTTGATCTGTCCGTAAATTTGGAGGATTGACCTGGCTCCGCTATATAAATTTTGTAATAATAAATGTGTTACTGAAATTTAAATTTCTAAGTACTGTCCAGAGATATTTATGGTGCATCCTGTCAAACGCATGATCAAAATCAACAATAATTAATAACTTATTTTGTTTCTCATAATTAGCTGAGACTACTGACTCGTGTAATGCCGTCAAAGTTGTAAAGATGTTATTGTTTTAAGAGAGGCAAGTCTGTTCTGGTGATACAATCTCGTTTAAAATATTGCTCACGCTTTCTTTAAGGCATTTTGTGGAAAGTTTGTAATCAGCGTTTAAGAGTGATATCGGCCGAAAGTTATTAGTAGTTACCGGTTTTGCTATTTTCGGAGCGAGTACTATTAAACCTTTTTTAAAAATGTTTGGGATGTTGGCCCCACTATTAATTTCATTTATTATTAAAATTATTTCATTTTTTATTAATTCCCAGAAAACTTGATAAAATTCCGGAGTTAATCCGTCAGGACCCGGAGATTTGTTTTTAGCCATATTTTTTATGACGATTGCTATTTCTTCTTCTGTATATTGTGCGGTCAGACCAACTTTTGTTTCGTTGGATATTTTTTTATCAAAAATATTAGGGATATTATTCATGTCCTGTAAGTTTTGTTAAGAATACATTTCAGTAAAAAATTCTATAAAAACCGGCGTTATTTCTTCATCCTCCTCATGTATGTGATCGTTGTGTTGAATTTTTTTTATCGTTTTAAACCTGCCAGATTTTCTTTCCTTCATTACATGAAATATCGAAATATTTTCGTTTTCAATCTGTCCATAATTTTTTATTCGTATTTTCAAACTCCTGATTGGTTGAAACTGACATAGTCTACCTATTTAAAATCTTGAATTCTAATTTTTAATCCTATTCTGGAATGTTTTAACCTGTTTTTCGTCATTGATAAACAATCGTGACCTAATGGAGCAAACCTGACATCGGGATCATGTTCATCAGTCAAAAATACATCGAATGTTTTTCTTACTTTTTATTGGGTATTTTGCCACTGAAAAATATTTAAAAATTTTAATGGAAAAACCTCTGCGCCAAACGGATCAGACAGAGGTTGGTTCTTGAGTACTTGACTGTTTCAAAAAGTCTCACACCTAAAAATATATAAACTAGAACAATGTTATAAACTAAAAACTGAAAATCAAAGCTATAGGTAGTTAACGTTTCGGAAGAAAATCTACTTCCGTTCTCAAAACTTTTTTGGCCGTCAACCATGACAGTTCTTTGTTTATGTAGTTCCATAGTCACGTGAGACATTAAATTATATTTATCTTATTTTTACTTACTTCGTCTCTAAGGATGGGCAACCAACTAGTACAAAAATCTATTGAATAATTAGAAACGCATCTATCCTCGTTTAATAAAATAATCGCGGATTCTTTAAGTTTTCTTTTAGTTCCGTTGCTCTCTTTTTCCAAAATCTTCGCCGAGTACCATTTAATTCTATGATTATTATCCCACGCGTGTTCACATATTTAGAATTTTTCAAATTCTCCCCTTCTAGCGTAATTTCTATGTTCACCAAGCCTTACGTTGAAAGGTCTAGATGATTCACCTACGTAATGTTTTCCGCACTCACACGGAACACTATAAATACGATTTTTTGAATTTTGAACAATATTTGGAGGTTTGGTTCTTGATAAAACCGATCTTAGCGTGGAGCCCGTTTGAAAAACCGTTCGTACGGAAAACCTATTCCCAATTTTTCGTGTATATGCCACAAATAAACAATTACAGACAATATCTACATCGAATGGTTCCATATTTAAAATTTTTAGTTCTTATTTTAAACCCTACTCAGGCCTGTTTTAACCTGTGTTTTGTGATTAACAAAAAATTCTGAGCTAATATTGTAAAACTGACATAGAGATCGTGTTCAGTGGTCAAAAATACATGGGAGTATGTATGGAAAATTTACCTCTTTTGTGTGCCCGTGTATTTAGTCTTAATCCTATTCATGTTGCTAAAATTGATAAAATCGATCATCACACCAACAAAAGAAATAAATCCATTCAAACCTATTTGCCGCACAAGGGCACAAGCAACCCAACCACTTCATCCGTTACTCTTTAATTCAGAAACAAGACCTACATTTACTTAAACATTAAGTTTCAAGTTTTCTGAACTTCAATTAATTCGTAAACGAAAACCATCTGAAGTTGTCACAGACAACTGTTCTAAACAAGAGACCGATGTTGATTTTTTCTTACGCTTGTCGACTCCAAATATATTAGTCACCAGGGAGAGACAAAACACAGGCCCTAATTACGGAAGAGAGTGGACTAGTCGTGCTCGTCCACAAGCCGGATTTATCAATTTGTCTGGTTCTCGGAGGTGACCCGTTTTCATGTCAGTTTGTTAGACGATCGATTAATAGTATAACTTATAACAACCTGTCCTTCTGGTAGCTAGACTGAAATAGTTTTGGTACGGGCGATTCACCGACGTCTGGTGCATAATTTTCGTAGTTTCAGAGCTTAAACTATCCTGCAAAATGTAATCTGCGTCAGAGTATATTTAACGTATATGTAAAATGTGATAAATTTTGACTTCAATGTTGAAAATATTTTTTTTCATTCTTTCGTGTTTAATTTGAATTGAAGTTATACAGTAGGTTCACGATGAAAGTAATAAATTCTAGAAAACATTATCTATTTAACATACTTCTATTACTACACAAAAATAAGGAGTCAGCTTCGGAATCCTTTATAACAGGGCGGCCTTCTTTGCAATCTCTTCCAAATTATGTCAATAATATATGATAAAAAGTCCGCCGCCTAAAATGTGCCGCTGTAATAGTTGTTAAACAAAATAGGTGTAGAATTACGGTTTTTCACGAATAACTTTTAAAATTTAATTATACGAGTGATGGGAAATTGTTAATTAAGGTATAATATACCCTGCATAGTACTTACGTATGAGCCGAAAATGAGAAAAAAATGTATTTCTTGAAATAGTTTTAGAATACCATGGAACGTGGAGATTTTAAATTGTCTATCTGTCGGTACGTCTGTAACTTTTATTGTCCGCACGTTTTCTTCCGGAACGGTTTAAGATATTGACATGAAATTTTGTAGGTACATGTATATACTATAACGAGATCTGGAATGGCATTGTTTTTTTAACATATCCGGCGAAGGGTTGGGGGGTAAATAGGGCCAAATAGGGGGAAATAAGTAAAGCAAGCTGGTAAGGGTACTGAAACTTGACATTTGGTGTATGTACTAGAAGCCAAGGCCTCAAAATTTTGTATAATATTTTTAAATCCTCCCACCACCACTCCACTCTATTATAAAAGAGATTGATAAAAAAACTGAGATATTCACTTGAAATTTGGTATACGTATATATTATATTGACATCAGGAACTAGGCTATATTTTCCGGGTTCAATTAGAGGTAAATAGGGTAAAATAAATAAAGCAAGCTGATAAAAGTACAGAAACTTGAAATTCGATGTATGCACTAGAAGCCCAGGCATCAAATTTTTTAAAAATATTTTCCATCCCCCCACCACCTCCCACTCCATTATTGAAGGGGTTGATAAAATAAAATTGAGACATTCACTTGATATATTAGAATAACACCTGGAACCAGATTGAATTTTGGGATTATTCCGTTGAAGAGTTGGGGGTTAAATAGGGGTAAATAAGGAAAAATAAGTTAAGCAAGTTGGTAAGAGTACAGAAACTTGAAATTCTGTGTATGTACTAGAAGCCGAGGTCTCAATTTTTTTTATAATATTTTCCATCCCCCACCACCCCCACTCCATTATTAAAGGGGTTGATGAAACTGAGATACAGACTTGAACTTTGGTACACATATATATTATAACGATATCTGGAACTAGATTATATTTTGAAATTGTTCCGTTGAAGGGTTGGGGTTAAATAGGGGTAAATACGGGAAAATAAGTAAAGCAAGCTGGTAAGAGTACCGAAATTTGGGTGTATATACTAAAAGCGAGGGCCTCAGGTTTTTTTATTATATTTTCCGTCTCCCCACCACCCTCCCTTAGTAAAAGAGTTGATAAAATTAAATTGAGATTTTCACTTGAAATTTGTTAAACGACATCTGAAATTAGATTATATTTTGACATGGTTCCGTTGAAGCAGTGGGGGGATAGTACAAGTAAATAGGGAAAAATAAGTAAAGCAAGATGGCAAGTGTCCAGAAACTTGGGATTTGGTATATAAACTTGAAACCAAGGCCTCATATTTCTTTCTAATAATTTTTTGTTTATAATTGTTACAATAAGAAAGCAGCGGCATTTTTTAAAGGGTGTACTTTTATATGTAGAGCATTTATAGGAATTTAAAAAAAATAGAGAAATAGAAAAATCCAAGATGGCTTTTCCAAGATGTAGGGCAGTTTATTGTTATTTAATATCCAATGTGACTCAAAATTGGTCTGCGGATTTTTGAAATTAAAAATAGCTGCTTCAATATGGCTTATAAACTTTATCATTTGTCGTCTAATTCGACCGACGATGGGTATCTGAGGGTTATCGAAGTTCCACATTATAAATACCTGGTCCAAATATAAGGATTCAAAACAACAGCGTCAATATGGCAAATATGTTTTGTAATTTATCGTCTGATTCTTCTGGAAATCAGTATCTGTTGTGTTAGTGACAGTACCCATAAAATGGGGCATTACAAGTGCTCAATATTATTTGCTCTACTGAAATATACACCAGAGTTTAAATAATAAGTGCACAAGAGGAAATCCAAGAGAATTAAATCAGGTGACCTTGGTGGTCACTCAAAAGCTCCCCTCATTCCGATCCACCTGTTGAGAAATGTTGTATCTAAAAACTGTGCATCGAAGTTTACATTATGCAGGGGAACGCCACCTTGTTGAAACCAAAGATCATTCAGTGTATCGTCATCATGTAGAGCAGCTAAATCAGGAATGAGTTGTGATTGACGAAAGCATGATTGTGCACAACCTGCATGCTATGTAAGTTTTCTATTATCCACTATTTACCATATTGCCTATTCATGCTGCCATTTAAGTATACTGTATCTCAGATTCAAAGAACCTTTACGTAGATTAGGTTAAATATCAATTTTAGAATATTAGGCGAGTATGTCTGGGATTTTTCCCAAAAATTGTCTATACCATTTGAGATAGCGACGGATTCTTATAGGAAAAATTCCGCTAAACAAAATTTTCTTATGAGAAATTTTCCTAAACCGCGAGCTTCATGGTCAAATAATTGTTTAAATAAAATTTGGTTCGTTCTTATTTAATAAAATGAAAACGGTTGGATTTATCCGAAAAGATCTTGATTCAATCGAAAGATATTTTCAATACGCGTCGTTTGGCGCCACGCACAACTTATTTTGTCAACCCTTTCATTTGTTATAGCCAAAATAAATGTCTCAATTAACAAATTGATTGTTTCGAAACTAACGAGGTCAGGATACTTTTTGATTGTTTAAACAATTGGCATAATATGTTAATTAATAAATAACTTTTCTTAGAAAGTTTGATTCACTTCAAACTGACTTTAAGGTGGCCATTCCCTAGAAAGAGACATCCGATAGGGAAATATTTATTATTTTTGCCCATAACTTTTTTTTCTTAGTACGTATATTTAAAAAAAATACAAGAGTACCTAAATAGAACTATAACAAGACTATTACTATGAATTTTCACTCAATAATTTCAGTGGTTTGCAAAATAGCTCGATTTAAAACTACGAAATAGGAATATTAACACAATTTTTAAATTTAAATCGAGCTATTTTGCAAACCACTAAAATTATTGAGTGAAAATTCATAGTAATAGTCTTGTTATGGTTCTACTTAGGTACTCTTATAGTTTTTTTAAATATACGTACTAAGAAAAAAAAGTTATAGCTAAAAATAGTAAATATTTCCCTATCGGATGTCTCTTTCTAGGGAATGGCCACCTTAAACTATAAATATTGATGTCGGGCATAACCCTCCCTTAAAGTCTGCACGAATGCAACTTTTTGCTTTGTTTATTTAAAGTTTAAATTAATTTTGCAAATTAACAAATGGAATATCTCGGCTCTGGGTAAGCGTATCGAAATGGGGTTTTGTGCATATGAAAATGCTTGGAAACGGTAAAATTTTGAGATCAGAAACAGCTTGATCGTAACGTCGTAAATACATATTTTTTAAATTTTCATTAAATAAATGTCTATCTTGCAACAAACATATGATTGTTCTTGTCCAACGAGGGTTTGTCGCTAATGTTTGTTTTTTTTACTACTTTCTATGAAAGAGAAGGCTTGTTTTACTTTATTTGAGGGGGGTTCTATGATTTCGACTATAAAAATGTAGAGCATATAAAGCAGATGCACAGAATCAGCTTGAAGTTTTCAAGAATAAATAATTATTTATAGGGTTTTTGCAATTTAAAAATTATTCTATTATAGAAAATATTTTATTGCACGAAGAAAAAGTGAATTTGACAACAAAAAAAAATTGTCGATATCGAGGATCGAACCCGCCACCCCATTGCGCGTCAAATCTTACTATTTTCACGTTGTGGGAGAAATTTTTTTAAGGGTCAAAAACGCGTATAATTCTTCAGGGTCTGATACTTTTTTTAGAACTTTTTGTGGTTGATGAAAAAACTTGTTATCATTTGCACCGAACCTCGTGTCCAAAAAATTGTTAATAAGCAAATTAGAGCCTCTGACGCAATATCACTTTTATTTCCAGTTCCGGTTGTCCGATGAAATTCTTTCTGATCTCAAAATTTTTCTTTTCCAAGCATTTTATATGCACAAAACTCCATTTCGATACGCTTACCCAAAGCCGAGATATTTCATTTGGTAATTAATTTGAACTTTAAATAAACAATAGCAAAAAGTTGCATTGGTGCAGACTTCTATGGGTGCTATGCCCGACATCAATATTTATCGTTTAAAGTCGGTTTGAACTTAATCAAACTTTCGAAAAAAAAGTTATTTGCTAATTAACAAATTATGCCAATTGTTTAAACAATCAAAAAGCATTGAAGATATCGGTCGAAAAAAAAAACTGTATATTCCTTGGTATAAAAGGCACGTCTTTTGAAAAAAACAATATCCTAACCCTATTAGTTTCGGAGTAATCAATTTGTTAATTAGGAAACTTATTTTGGCTATAACAAATGAACGGGTTGACAAAATTAGTTGTGCCTAGCGCCGAACGACGCGTATTGAAAGGATCTTTCGACTGAAGCAAGATATTTTCGGATCCATCGAACCGTTTTCATTTTATTAAATAAAAACGAAGAAAAAATAGTTTTAACAATTATTTGACCATAAAGCTCGCGGTTTAGGAAAATTTTTCATAAGAAAATCTTGTTTAGCTGAATTTTTCCTATAAGAATCCGTTGCGAACTCAAATGGTATACAAAATTTGTAAAACCATCTCCTTTTTACCCCAGGCAGACTCGCCTATATTACTGATATTAACACTACTGTTAAGAAACGAATGTATGTTTCAGTGGGGCGATGCCGACTACTGATACCTATTAACAGCGATAACTTTTATTAGGCCAAATTTTTTATTTGAAAGGAACATATGTAATACTGCGTCGTAGAATAGGACATTCTCCACTGAAATTAGGCTATAACCGTTACACAGAGTGATATCAAATGCGTAAACAGTTAGATTTTATTATAATTTTAGAGGAATATTTAAATAGGGTGTTCTCTTGAGCCGTATTGTAATCATGAAAAAAGCACTGTCTGAGATTTCTTTAGATTTTTCCAGTTCAGGCTATGTAAATTATGACGATAAGTAAATAAGGATCTTGATCTTTCAATTACATCAGTTGAAAACTGAGAAATATATCCTTCAGTTCCAATGAGCTTTACTTAGATTTACGCAAGTATCACATATCAGTTTTATTTAAAGGTGATGGTAGAAAGTATTTTTTGAAAGCCTTTCCCCTCTATGCACATGCGACAACATATCGATATGTGATTTGAATCACATATTCTTTCGGTGTGGAAATCATACTATAGAAATTAATCGGTTTCTTACGAATTTTGCAGGCTTATCGTTAATGCTCCCAACAAATATATCAAACATGGTAGCTCTAATTAATGAAAACCCGTCACTAGGTAAAATGGTACTGGACTTCCTATATCTGATAAGAGTTAGACTATAGATTGGCGTAGGTTTAGAGTTGTATCCTATTGTTTAACCTTATGTTGTGAACACCTACCAACCGTGGTCTCCAATTTTGTGTGTTTATATAAAGTCGCCTTGAAAGACCCCTGGGCGTGAAGAGTGTGTCCTTGTTTATTCCTTGATTGTTTCTCTTCTTTTTCTCTTTCTCATTCTCGGTTAGGTTAGAATAGACATAATGACTTTCGCAATACCCACAATTGTCGTGGCTATACGGGCTACGTTCCCAAAGCCATTTCCTTAGGGGGAAAAAAAAAAAAAAAAAAAAAAAAAATTTTTGAAAGAGTCTTACGAGTAAATGAGACATTGCCGTCTTCGAATACCTACTTGAATAATAAAAATAGAAAATATTGGCCACGTCTGGCTGCAATTTCCACTCGTTAATTCTTTTATTTTACATGATTTGCTTTGCTTAAGTGCAACAAATTTTTAAAGATTTCCACCTGATGTAAATAGCATATTAAAAATTGAATTGCAACCCGAGTCAAGCATTTATTTATGTAGAAAATCTACAGTCACGAAACTCAATGCCTCTGAAATCTTGCTAATGCTACCTCATGCAAAATAAATAAAATAGGAACAAGGAACATGTAGAATAAATGAAACAGTTGGCATTCAGAAGCATTTCTATTTTTGGATTATACCTTATGGATTTCCGATACAAATGATATTGTTTAGGTCAAACGCCCCGAGTTTAATATTCCGCACAAATTCCTACGATATTTTGGGTTGTCTCTATCAACTAAGCAAACAAATACTGTATGCGGAATATAAGTGAAAAATGAATGCATTCGAATATGGAAATTATGTACTACAAAATCATGTAAAGCGTTTGGAATTTAAATGCTATTTTAATAAAGAAATTTTGCTATTAAATGTAAAAATAATATTTATTCTTTACACGTGGTTCGTTTTTTTACCATTGTTTTCAGCGTAGAAAATAGGCAACAATAATATTTCTCGTCATGTGCAGTGATTTACGTAAAAGTTTATCTTTATACCATGACATCAAATATTATTTTGGTGAAAAAACCAAAAGAAATTTGGTAATGGGAAACAGTTTTGTAACCATTTCGATTCTTATTTGAGATACAATGGTTTAGATATTTCTGATATTTCTCTAAAATTGTTACCAATTATCTAACTTACATGAAGCGCAACAATATCACTCAACAATTTAGTAACTGTTTCTACCATTAAGTACAACTTTTCTTCGGAACAATTGTTCGGAATAATTTCGAAACACGCTGCAGCATTTGTTACTCTTGAATAAAATATCTAGAAACATTTAGTTACATAATGTTGTTTTCGAGTTGGCAATAGTTAGTTACAGAAATGACAGATGATTGTCAAGTCCATAAGTGGAGATTACACGTTTGTTTTGTTCTTATTTATAATAAAATAAAAGTATGAGAAATTATCTAGTTGAATTGTGTCCTTCATTAGCCCTCATTTAATAGCATACTCAACAGTTACCTTATTTACAACTGTAGTCTTGTGATACTTGTGTCAATACCCCATTGATAGTATTTGAAACAAATTCTTATTTCCAAGCACAAAATAGATTACTAACAGAAACTGGGAACATTTTTACAAATATGTAAATGTTTATCGTTAATAATTTGACATTTTACAATTATTACCATTAAAAATAACAGTTTAGAAATGGTCTCTTGACACAAACTGTTGTGAATAGCTTTAAAGAAAATGTGTGTGATGTCTGTATGAATATACATACATTAAAAAAATTAAAAGGAGCTTGTAACTGTTATCAGTAGTATGTCATAAGTAGAAGAATGTCCTATTTGGGTAGAAAATATTGAGGATGGTAAAAAAGTTGAAATGAAAAATACGCAAAAAAAAATAAACAAAATCCCTCAAAGTGCGCGTGCGTAAGGTCGGCCGATTTACGTGTTGTTAATATTTCCGAAACAATTTAGAAACTCTTAAGAAATAGTTTCGAAACATGTTCCTTTCTTAAAATCTAAATTTCCGAAACAGATGAGTGCTTCTGTGGCCATTTGGGTTAATGACGTTTGTAGTTCGGCAGCCATTAACTTCTTTGAAGAGAAAACGTTGCTTTCCGCTAAAAACTAGGTATAAATTTTCATATTTTCAACATATACACTATTATTTTATACCTGTTTCCATATTTATTATAACAGATAATAAGGCATTTCGAAACTGATTGCACACATTCCGTTACCAATAATGTCAATAGACATAAAAACATTGATGCACTTGCGAAACTGTTTAAATTACTAAATTAAAAACATGTTTTTCTTTATTTCGAACCCAGGAAAGAAACGTGCAGTGCCACCAGAATAGAAACACATACTACGCGACCATAAGAAATATGCATGTGTCGAAAATGCATCGCAACATGTTGCAAATAACTCCCATTTCGTAGATGGGAACAGGCTCACTTGTTAGAAACGTTTCCGAACATGATTCTCAAAATGATACTTGGGTGTCATCACTTTATACTGATTATGGCAATAATTTTTGATCGTCAAAATATGACAAGCTGTTCTGTTGAAGTTTTCTTTCCTTTTCAATCTCGCGTATTTAATTTCTCCAACCTTATGCGGTGTCACATTCCTAGGCGTATGCGATTTCTTTGTAATAACTTCAAATAAAGAAATCTAGAGAGTTCAGGTCTGGTGAATGTGGAGGCCAACTAATTTGAAAGCCGCGTCCCATCCATTTACGCCGATAGATCTCGTTAAAGTGTTGCCTAACTACAACATGGTGACAGGGGGTTTCCTCACTTTGGAATCACATTGTTTGGCCCAATCTCAAATTCAAATTTACCAAAAGCAACTGGAGGTCAATTAGAAGGAGGCTTAAGTATCCCTGTCCGTTCAATCACTGCGGTAGTTCTAGTGGTCCAATTATTTCCCGATTTATTACACTCGTCCATAAGTTAAAGCCAAACTGATGTTGGAAGTTCGAATTTCGTATTCGCTGGGTGTTCGCTATCGCGATATGAACCAACAAATCATGGTTAAGTATACATGTGGTGAGCGAAAGGAAACATCTGTTTCTCTCCCCGATAATCGATGGAAGGGATTGAAGTTTTTAGCTAAAAATTTTATTTTGAAATTACACCCTTGTTTGTTGAATTGAGAATAATTGCTTAGTTTTTTCCATGAAGTTGATATTCTAGTTTTAGTTTCTGAAAGCCTATTATATGTAGAAGTTTTTGGTATACAAGCCAAACTTGGTACACTGTTAAAAAAATAATAGATCATCGAAATCTGAGAGGATTCATGAGAGGTCACAAATTATTTTTTATCATCAATTTTCAGTAACTTTTATTGAAGTAAACAGTTTACGTATTTTTTTAGTAGTAACTTATCAATAAATATTACTAAAATTTTAAAAAAGTGTTAAAGATACTGATCATAATTTTAAAAAAAATTGTGAAAGCGGCAGTAGCCATCGAGAAAATAAGTTTTCGAGATATTCACTATATCTCGAAAACGACAAATAGTCGGATAACGTTTTTCTTCATTTTATTTTAATTTTAACGGCCATATTTATATTAACGTCCTGTCGAAGTTTAGCTATTGCTGTTCTACCACTCACCAGGGCACGTACACATAGACATCAATATGACAACCGTTCCCTGCGATATTGCCATCTACCGCAGCTGAGACTCGACCTCAAAAGAGATAACAGCGACTAAACTTGTGTCACTCAACAGCGGTCCAGCTCACTGCTATCGTTTCGGTCATACATGAAAAACGCCACTTAACATCCAAACCCTGCCCAGGGTTCGAACCAGGGATTGCGTGGTCATGTAGATCGCACGTCTTATAGACACGACAAGGATTTTATATTAATTATTAGGCCGGAGCCATGTCGCTGCTACGATATCTATCAACTCTACTCACAAGGGGGATTCAAGTTACCTTTCAGACTACCCAATACGAAAATATACAAAATTATACTTACTGTGATTGCTACAGCCTGCTCTCTCCGTCGTAATCTGATGTCGAGCGGTGCACTTCTACTGAATATGTCTTATAATTAGCACTTTCTCAGAAACACTTCTTAATAAGTACTGTCGATGGATTTTATGCGTAATCGGATAGGTACAACAACGTGATGGGATGAGAGGTGGCCCGTAGTAAGTAGTTATTCGACTCACGCCACAGAATCGCACGTCGGTCGCCAATCTTATAATAAGTGGATCAATAAGAATTCGAATTCAAAATATATTTATTAAAATAATTCATAAAATATAAGAATATAAATATTCAACACCTAACTAATGTATTGTGGTGATAACTCTATCCAGCCCACAGACAAGTAGGACAAAGATAAAAATGAAATCTTTAAAAAGAACCAATAGTCAAAAGGCTACCAATGATTCTACGTACGGTACAGGGTTTCATATTCGTAGAAATAAATCCTAAATCTAAATTTAATAAGTGATACAAACTTACGATCACAATGAAACACGTTAAGGTAATGAAACTTTCAACAACATTTGTTATTATATAAAAGGGTAGAAAATAAGTAACGGGTAAAACCATACCTGTAGATAGTGTGCTCGTACTATATTAAAGTAACTTTTAAAATACTCGTGCAATAGAAATGCTACTACCTCCACAAAGTCTACAGTGCATGTAGATGTCATTAAGAATATTCCTAGGGCATCAGATGTGGTGGGAGCTGCGAAAAAATAAGAAAATAGTTCTATCAGACAGCAACTATAAAAAAACAAACCATTGTATAGAAGTTTAAGTCTATGTAAACAGAAAATTTGCATCGAAATAGTCATAAATTCAGTGCTACGTGAAGGTAAAAATTTACCTTAAAATAATAATAATCCAGTGTTCCATAAAATAGAGTGCAATTAATGAACCAGAAAGCAACCCACGAACGAATTCTGCCGCCACATTGACGAAAACATTTGACATAAGCGTTCGCAGTTCACAGCTGTAGGTGCGTTCAGAAAACTTGTAGAACAGGTGAAGATTTTTATTAGAGCACGCTCAGAGTATGAAATAAATCTTCTAGGCAAGGAAGGATAGTCAATTGACTAAAATAAATACATAAAAGGCCAGTAGTTATAAGAACATTTATTTTAGATCATAACCTGCATGTAAACTTCTCTTTCAGGATTGTACCAATCATTTCCCATCCCAGAAAAACTAAGTTTGATTTGTTAATATATTTGTTATATGTAGTTTTAACGTGTTTCATTTGAAATCTAATCTTTTCAGGTCACTTAGTGCTACATGAGCCACTTTTACCCTGAGAAAGAGAAGGTCTACTTAAAGTAGCGCTCATGTTACGAAATTGCGTCTATAAAATATCGACAGTGTTACTGTCTGGCGTCCCAACAAATTTTCAATAGAAAAATTTAAAAATTTCAGATTTCAAAATTTTTTTTATATAACAAGACAACAATGTACAGAGCAGTATATAAGGCAAACATCAGAGAGCAGTACCATTTGGCAAACCATTACATCCCGTAGGATCGTAACTCATCCAGCATCGAGAGAACTGTACAAAAATATTCAGACTCCCAGTTAATTATGATTGTAAGATGTATGTCGAACTTTTTTGAAAATTATTCACTTTTAATTTTGCACTGAAATTTTCGAATTGCTTGAAATCTTTGTCAGGATGCTTAAAGAAGCTATTTATGTCCAAAAGTTTTCCTGCTTGTATAAACATACTAATGGCATTGAACCAAAATATACCTTTTTTCCGTCGACTCGCATTCGAGCAACTACTATGGCGATTCCCACCTGGGCCCGGATTAAGGATATTTTGGGCCTATCGGAATCGAGTCTCCGACTTTGAATTTTTTGATTATTTATTATGGACGTTCTTGTGGTTCGGACGTGGAGTATTATTCTCCACCACTTTAAGAAGAGTTAAATGTGAATTTTTGTTTTTATTGGAACAACCCTCCCATTGATTTTTTCTTAAATTTTGACATTTAAAATAGTTACTTGCTACATGCTGAATGAGGATTCCGTCCCGTGCAGCCCTCTTCGTGGTTCTCTCGAAAAAGCCAAATTCGTGGTAGTTTCGAAAAATTTAATTTGTGGTAAGATGAAAAATTTTTTGGTAATTTTTAGTGAAATAGTATTTTATGCAGATTTCAATAAAAGGCGATGCCAAAGGTGGTTGTGGGTCTTTTGTAAAGCGATAATGTTTCAAAGTCGACGGTTACGGGAATTTTGGCCTGAATTTAATTTCTTAGTAATTTGGATATATTTAAAATGGATCATTTTACTGGGTTCAATAACAGTCGCAAGCCAAACACTTTAGCACTGCGCCACAAAGCCGGGGGTTATTTTGATAGGTATTGATGCTTTCTATTTAGTTTCTTATTATTGACCTCTGCTGTCGGGTCACACTATATATAATTTTATGGTCGTTTGTGAAATGGTATAAGAAATTAAGACATATTATTATTACTGTTATTATTAATTTTGTATTTTCCCAAATTCAGAATTCACTCGAAAATTGTTCGTTAGAATAGTTTTTCTATAGGGCAGAGAAACTGCTTTTAATTTTTGATCCGTAATAAATTACACACTCTATCCCTCTGACCCTTTTCTGTTAAACGTATTCCTTGACACATTATCCAAATCTAAAGATAAGCAGCAACGCCCGACACCATGTCTAACATGAACAAAGTATTTGCAACAAACACAATAGAACTACTAATCAGCGTGACCACTACAAAGGCTCAAGTTTACGGCGGACCGTTCCTCATTGTCCTCACCGGGCCGGCCGTATTTCGCGCTTTTCAGCTTGCTGCTTATCAGGAGCAGACTTTATTAGGGCGATCTGGGCATCGTGACCTAGACTTTTAGACTCGACCACAATCTGTTCTATTTATAGGAGGATCATACAACTGTCGCCTGGTGTCAATTTTCCCTTTAATCGTGTGCCCACGTGCGATATTCTTTGTTATAAATTAATAATAAAATTAACAGTTATAATATACATCATCTCAATTGGAACAGCATAAAAACGAAAACTCGGAGTAAATTCGGCATCTGCTTTATGGGACATGACGGCGGCGGTAGAAATGTAAAAATGCTTTAAACATTAAATCATAGCTAGCATCCGGATCCTATGCTATCAGAGTGATCACAAATGAACTGGGTTATGCAGCTGCTAAGACTGTTTATTTTTCACTAATCGAATCACACTTAAGATACGGCATTGCCTTCTGGGGCGCATGTAGTAAATATCTTTTACAAACAATATTGGTACTTGAAAAACGTGCTATTTGCTACCTGCACAAAACTAGAATTCGTGAATCATGTAAGCCACTGTTCTTGACATATGGATTTCTCACTGTGATATCAATTTACGTTCTAGAAACAGTTTGTTTAGTTCATAAGCATAAAAGTAATATTATAAATAATTCCTCCATACAATATGTAACTCGGCAAGTCAATAACGTTACTCTGCCAATTCCCAGATCCACTCTAGTCAAAGACTCAATTATTTACAATGGCTATAAGATGTTCAATCACTTACCAAATAATATTAAAGAAATGAGGTAAAATAAAAATTTCAGAAAGGCCTTTTAATTGTTAAACCCTATTATAATTTAGACGAGTACTATAATGACACATTCTAATTAGGCATTTACTACCTTATCTTATCGTATTTTCTGACTTTTTACATTAACTATTATAATTATTGTATTAAAATTTATATGTAATCTATGTTTTGTATCCATATAATGTAGGTGCACTGTGTAAACTATATATGCTATGGACTTACGCTTATTTACTTTGTTAATGAGAAACTCTTTCTTCTGAACAATAAAGTATATTTTGATTTGATTTGATTTGATATTTTTTAATTGTTAAAGAAAGAGATTTCTATAATACCTCTATTCAATAGAAACCGTTAATGAAAAATATGTTTATCACATTTGATAAGTCACACAAATGATATATTAAGGCTACGTCTATTGTCTAGTGACCTACGTCTCGTTCTATCTTCTAGCGGCAAAGTTATGTAATCTTAGGCGGGGAGTTGCATAGATGTTGTATAATCCATCCGAAGGGGCGTAAAGCAGTGACTGTCTGGTTTATTAAATGTTAGGCCATGATACTATTAACTTTGCAGTATCATGATGTTAGGCAGATAGAAAATTCCTACTATTCTATAAAGGAAAGACTCGGCAAAATTTTAAAGGGGGAACTCGTTTTTTGGCATCGGTAATTGATCTCAGAAGCGGAAATAGGTCGACGTTAAATAAACAAATTTCAAAAAAGCTTTGTCAATGAACTTTAAATAAACAATATTTCATTCGTCACTATCCTAGTTTTCAGAACTTGAATCGGTATTTACATTAATAATAGTCGGATTAATAGGTGGTAATATAGAATATTCATTTTCCTATTTTGTCACACTTCCTCCATATATCGCTTTTGCCTATTTCGTTTACTATTATCTTTATATTCTTTAAGAGAGACTCACTTAATTGTGGGGATTGATTATATTGACGTAGTCTTGTGTTTACATCAGCCCGCACCATTTCAATGGGGTTGAAGATGCAATAATATGGAGGCAGACGTAAAATAGTATGATCATGTGCTTCAAACATTTTTTCAACGGCATATTTCTTTTTAAAATTTTGCTTTCCAGTCAGTTCTAATCAAGTCTTTTTTGTGTATTTTTCTGCAATCTCCAAGTATTTACCTTTTATAAATTCAATGATATTACCTTTCCTTGTGTTGGTGTTCGGAATTTTTGTGTGTTGCCGCGAATGGTATGACGCACTGTCCATAACAATTACAGAATTTGGTGGGATATTTGGTAACTTGTCCTTTGCCCACTTCTCAAATAATTCGGTTGCCATATCCTCGTGGTAGTCGGCAGAGGATTGCTTGACATTTTTAGCAGACAACAACGCATTTGGAATAAAACCATTTTTACTTTCAGAGTGTAGAATTATAAATCTTTTTCCCCTAGAACATGGAGCTTAAATTACACTTTTTAGTGTTATCTACCCAACCGTATTGAATTACATCATGGGTGTCAAACCATGTTTCATCAAGATAAATTTTGTCTTTATTTACATCTCGGTATTCTTCTATTTTAGGCAGGTACTCGTGTCTATGATCAACGATGCGTGCTGATTCTATAACTACCATTCGATTGTCCAATTCTTTGTATCTAAAACCGCAACCGAGCAAAACGTTTCGCAAAGTATCTAATGATTTATAGTTATGATCTGGATAGTAGCGTAACTTATCCCTAATAATTTCTAATGTGGGCATATTCTGTTCATTGTAAAGGTCATACAGAAATCGACGAATGACATCTTTGGATGCGTTATTAAATTTTTAAAGTGTTTGTCCAACTCTTTTTCGTTTAATAGAATGATCAACTACATCCCGCGTTCTACTGAACCTATGAATTGTAGTACGGCTAAATTTGGCTAATTCACAAATCCTCTTCACAATTTTATTGTATGAAGAATCAATATTTTCGCCTTTTAAACATAAGTAAATATTCAAAATAACCATTTGAGTTTAAACGTGTAAGTCTTTATTTTCAAATTCCGTTTGTATATGCTCTGTATGTAAATCGACAGTTTCATTGTCACTACTATCGAAAGGCTTTCAAAATGCCATTTTAAATAAATAATTGCAAAAAAACTAGTAATAAAACTAATAATTTGTTCAAATGTTTACTAGAATTAAGTAATTTATAACGCTGCCTGGCTGTACTGCACTGCCTCGTACAGATCATACGATGCAAATAGTTCATACGTATTTTTTGTGTTATATATTATGGCGTGCAGAAACTCTGAACAAGGTTGGTGTTGACAAATCAAATTCGCTAAGCATCTAATCCCACCTGTATTTCTATGTGACAGGCGGATCAAGTCACCGTGGACTGTAGATGAGGAGTGGTGAATATAAATATCTAAAATTCTGTGCTCTCTCATTCAATGTAGAGCGATATATTGACAATACCCCGTAAGATCCCCTAGTTCCGTGATGTTCCAAATAAGTTCGCAAATACTATATATAAAATTTTGAACAAGAAATAAATTTATTATTTATTTGTATAGTTGGCAAACAAAGTTTATGCATGGAATATGAAATTCAATGTTTGACTGGAGAAAATTTCAATTAAAATTTTTATTCCAAAAGTCAAATTTCCAAAATGTTTTTCAATATAATGTAAAATTTTCTTTCGATTGCTTATAAACTGTCAGATAGTTCTGTTAAAAAAGACGTGCTGTAATAAATACTTTCCTTCCAGGGCACAACAAAAGTTTCTTCTCTACTTGGCACCTTTTATTTATTAATTATTCTTTCTGTGTGGTTATTGCCCTGCATATTTTCTAAACTAAGTGTGTATCAGGTTTTCTTCCTGGCCATACTGAGAATTAGTCACTAAATATTGTCAAGTGTTTCCATCCTTAGGAAGCCACCCTTTAAAATCCGTGCGATTAAAAAAAAAATAATTAAATTACATATTTATAGAGCGCTATAATTTTAAAGAAAGAAGTAATTTTTATTGTTTTTCCGGAAGAATTCGGTGAAAACGCACTTTGCAGAAAAGTTGTAAATAAGAGAAAGTCTTGTATTTCGATAATACATTGACTTGAAATTTTTCAGATTTTTTTTTCAACTTTTACATTTCCACTCCCCCACTTTTAGAAATATCTCAAAAAATACGCGTTTTTCGAAAAAATTCTCAAGAGTAAAAACATCCTATTTTGAACTAAGAAAGGTACATACCTATATATATTTTTATTTTTGACATAATTCTACCCCCTTCTGATCATTTCCTGCTCTAATCCTTTTTCAACTTTTTTATTAATGTCATTATAAGCACATTGCACAAGTTTTCATCAAAATCCATTCATTAGCACCCAAATTAGAGGCGAAACCCCCCGTTGACTGGACTAATTAATTATCTTCATTAATTTACCAATAACCGTACGTAACGGACTATGACGTCGAATATAATTACACGCACTGCTTATTCTATTTTATAAATTTGCGTCAAGAGATTGGGTTTCATGCTCAAATGTCTAAATGTAACCCCATAAAAAGAAATCCAGTGGATTTAAATCTGATGATCTAGTGCAGTGGTCTATAATTACCTAACAACTGATTTTCAAACGTGATTAAATAATCGGAAACGATATTGACCTTATATGGAGGAGCATCATCTTGAGGGAACCACATATTTCTCATATCTTGCAGGCGATATTCTGTTAAATAAGCACATATGTCATTTCGTAAAAAAATCTAGATTTCTTACGCTGTTACAGATAGTTTTATAAAAACGTGGCCCAATTAGTCTGCCTCCAAAAATACCTACCCATACTTAAACTTTATAATGAAACATATTCTTTATAGGATTTTGCAAACAGTGGAAAGAAACTAAAGGAAAAACTATATATAAAAATATTAATGAAATCTTTGCATTCTTTCGATAACCTGACGTCTGGTTATGCTAACAAGTAAAAATTCTTATTTGCCATTCTTATTTTAACACTAGCATCCAACCTAGTCCCCTACGGCTAAGCAGGCTAAACTAGTATCTACATGATCCCCTACGATATGTAAATTCAGTTAAAAATGAGAACAAAGTCCTGAAATTAATTTATTTACGTACCTTGTCTTTTTTTCATTCTAATGAATTACATTTTCATAAAATCTCATTCAGTTTCTTAGAAATGTAATTCATTACAATGAAATTTTTTTTAAATGTATGTGATTTTTTTTTGTACGATCCAAAATGTAAGCTCCAGATTTCAGATTTTTCTTACGCACGAGAATGGTACGTGGCGACACATAAGTACGGCTCGCGAAGTGTGCGCGGTCACGGGTGCGCTACACTAAATTTGTTGTAACTTTTGAACTAATTAATGAAATTGAGCTCAACAAAGCTAAAATGAAACGAGAAACGTGTGGCTATTGGATTATCATGTTTTCAAATATAAAAATCTTTAAACGCCTTTATAACTTTTTTTTTGCCCGACTTGAACCAAATTTTACTAAAAGATAGAACAAATTAGTATCTACTTATGGCCAAAAAACGTTCACGTCTTACAAATGCAAAGCCACCTGAGATACCAAAATAAATGGAAAAAATAAAGAAATCAAATTAGGCATTTTCTTATCGAAAAAGTTTATTAATGAAAGTTGTTCAGAATTGTCCAAAAACCTAGAGTCCAAAATTTCAGCAAATATTAAACACTATTGAAATTTTGTTTAAACCAATGTCCGAGTGCCGACACATCATTTTAATTGTTTCTTTTCTTTAGAAAATTGTGCTATGACAATTTTGTTTGAAATTAAACGTAAGCTGTCAGGTAGCATAACCAGAAGTCAGGTTATCGAAATAATGCAAAGATTTCATTAATATTTTTATATATAGTTTTTCCTTTAGTTCTCATAGAAAGCTTTTCTTTCCACTGTTTGCAAAATCCTATAAAGAATATGTTTCATTACTATAAGCAAACAAATAATAAATAATTCACTTTTAAACATTCAACTTTATATTTTACCTAAAAATTTCTTTGCCGCGTGAATCGAAGATGCATTAGTAACGTGTTGTGTCTATCGACACTGACGTTTCCAATAAATGTCACTTCGTCGCTTCAAAGAATTTAAAAGGTAAATTTCGGTTTATTATTTTCAATACTGTAATTTCTGCTATAAAATTCAGTCGCCGTTGGATATTACCTTGGCGAAGTTGTTGTATTAGAATAATTTTATAATCGTGGCATCGTTTTTCTTTGAGGATTCGTCTAACTGTAGTAGAAGAAATATAACAACAATAAGAATAATAATAATAACAATAACAATAATAATAATAATAATAATACATACATACCAGCCTGTCAGAAATCAGTCGAATGGCTGGCAAGCCAAATGCAGAAAGCGGTCATCTTGGGGTCCCTTCGCCTACTTAGGGCACACGAATCTGGAATGTACAGCCACTAATCCCACAGGTCGTGGGGAGTGGCTGTTATTGTCGCCGGCGCGGCTACCATGTGGTATCGGTCGGAAAGCACGGAAGCCCTGTCCGGCAACGGTGAAACCGAAAAAAAAAACGTTTATTTACCAGTGCAAAATACATAGTAAAAATGTACAAATTTGGCACATACAGCCGTTCTTCCATTTTACCTGGAAACGTACATACTCACACATACACACGAAATAAATACTATATTACCTAAAAACTTACAAAATATTTGAAGTACCTTTACAAATTTTTAAGAAAATAGAGGAAAACATATACGTAGGTGTACCTCTGTTCAAGTTCCGGTGTGTCCTAGCACTGATTACTCTCGTTAACTGCTGCAATAACTTCATTATTTACATTTCTCACAGGTCCTTCTATTTCTCTTTAATTTAGAAAAAGTATCATATATTTTAATAAGATTATCCACTAATAATTTAATTGTTTTATGATCGGGACATCGTCTACCATGAAACCTTTGGGAACACATTTTGCACGCTTTTCTAGCATTACGCTTTAATTCACCATAAATCAAGAAGAACGCAGTTTTTTTTACAGTTGTATACTGAACCATGACGATTATTTGCTTGAGTGACGAGAGATTAATATTTTACTTTGACATAACTCACAAATCGACACAGCTGTTCAATGTGACATAGCAAAATTTCCATTAACTAGTTAAATCCTTTATAAGAAAACATTAACAAAGTTCATGTACAGGGTGTGGTAAAGAAAATATTCTTAACAATTTATCTAATCAAAATTCTTTTCTAACTCTGTATGCATGTTTGGAAGCCTTAGAAATATCTACTATTTAACGTATCGACACGGTCGTGACTTAAAAAATAAGAAAATTATAAGTCTGGAAAGTTTTAAGTGGGGCACTCTGTCTAGTATATAGAGTAATGTATAGTTTTAGACGCAACACATTCAAGTTTGTCAGTAGTATAGGGGCAATTTAATTGTTCTTTGCTTCTCTTTTTTAAAGCCTAGTGCGATTTTACTGTAAATTGTTAATATCATCATAAATGTTCGGAGGAAATTGTCAAGAATCATACATGCAAGTTTAATATAATTTTATACAAATTCTATACTCGACAAGTTTCCAGGTCGTATTAGTTCTCATTGTGCCTAGTTCAGGACTCACGTGGAGAAAGAAATTCGTATCAAGTAATCCTTAACTTCATAGAAGTAATATCGAGGTAGGAAATAAATTTAACTGAATTTCAATATTCGACAAGTAACTCTTTGATCGCATATAAGTAAGTAAATTTTCCTGTGGAAATCAGTATTCTACCTATCATTCGTCGAAAACCGTGGAGCATACATCGCCAAATATTTGCTCTGCTAGTAACTTATCTGAAAATTGATTTTTCTTAAGGCTGTTCGTGCATTCAGCTCAGTTTCCTTGTGTACCAAGTGATACGTTAAATAAATGGAATGTAATTCTTTGAATAGTTTTTTTGATTTTCGAGTACCGCTTATATTGAATGCACTCTTTGGGAACATCCTTATATTTACAACTATACGAAGTGTTTCAAAGTAAAGACTTTTACTTGAAAGTCGAATATTTAAAACAAAATGGTATTAATTTATTGAATGTACATATACATGACCCTATTCTGTATTAAAATTTTTATGGATACAGAAATCCATCCTTATGTTACCCATCAAACAAAAGAAATCATCAAATATTAAAAGACTAAGTGAGCTGTCAACTATTATTATACAGGGTGTTCCAGAAGTGTGGGAATAATAATAATAATAATTTGCTGGACACGATAGATACATATTGTACATGTGACAAGTTAAGAGCAATGCAAACAAAAATGATTGTAATAAAGTTCAGATGAATAAAAATCAAACAACATTACCATAGTCATACCTACCGAATACATATTATTTCGCATACAATCTTTATGACATGTGCATTTTCTAATGTGTGACATTTCCAAATAAAACACTATTAAATAGAAAAGGAAAATAGTAATTAATGAAATCTGACATATTATAATAAGTAGCTCTTATTTAATAGATATTCTTTCATCTCAATTTTAAACACATGTTTTTACATATCACCAATATCTTTGGGAGATGTAAATAAATGTAGAAAAATACTTGGGTATGTAGATGATGTCAATAATTTCATGTGACTTTACCTCTCTGAGTCAATCCGCCATAGATCTGGAACCACATAATAGAGGAGGACAACAAGCAAATCAAGCTAAAACGAAATACATGTTTTGTTGCAGAAAATCACTAATACAACCACCAGATGTCAATACAAACAGCAATCAAATCGAAAGCGTCACAACGCTTGATTACATTGGGACCAAAATCACCAATAATAGTAATGTCCAAAATGAAATAAATTCGAAAATTCTGAAGGTATATTAATACTACTATTCCTACTTGAAATTAATAGGAAGCAGAACACTAAATAGAAAATCTAAGCTCACAATTAATAAAAGTCTTATATGAGAGGTTGGGAAATATGGACATTAACAAACAGCGAGGAATATCAAGACTATTTGAAAGTAGGCAAAAAAATATTGTGTCCTGTCCAAGAAAACGGATCATGGAAGATAAGAATGAATCATAAAGTCTCTCAAATGTAATCGTATGGTGTACTCAACAAAGCACCATGTCTTGTTAAATAGTTATGAAAATTGGACGTTTCTCTCAAATGAGTTAAATTATTTTTCGCGAATGTTGTCAAGGGCTATACTACATTATTCACAATAGTTGCGTTATATCATTTGCCTTATTGCGAAGCTTGTGTCAGCTGACATGGTAAATCATATACATATAGCACGAACAGTAATGGGCCTAACACATATCGCTGAGGAACTTCAAATGCAACATTAAATATATCCAGCTCTTTTTGTTTGATTTTACCTTTAATGAATTATTTTCCATATACCTTTAATGACTTATTTTCCATAAAGGAAATTCGCTAGAGTGGAATGTTGCTCCTGATGCCTCCAATATATAATTTACTGTTTAATAGTACTTTGACAAGGTACAGTCTGAATCGAAATAACACTATAGTCCTCAATTCCGGAGCTATTTCTTCTTGAACGTCAAACACTGAAAAAGTGTTTTGCTCATAACTTTTAAACTAGTGTATCGAATGTAATAATATTTCATCACAATCCAGTCAGGTCGTTTCTGTGCAAAAAAAATTCTGCCGCACCATAAATTATGTTAATTATATATATTTCAAATATTTTTTTGTGTGTAAATAGTACTTAAATATTGTCTAAATGTTATTTGTTTATTAATTCTTCTACTTTTCCCTTTGGGCCTTTCTGCCCTTTTCTATAATTAACCAGTATATCAATAATAATATAATTAATCATTTTTTTACCATTTAAATATTGTTTCTTTTGTTTAGCTATGTAACATTTCAAATACTTAACTATATTGTGTACATTATGTATATTTCATTCAATTTAATTATATAATATATAAAACAAATTAAAATGAGTGCCAATGGTATGGCAGGCAATCATTTTTTGCATTTATTTAAAATATTTCTGCTCCTATAACACACTTATATACGTATATATCTATGTGTAATTGTTTACTTAATTTTTTACTGAAATTTAAAGACTGATACATTTTTTGTGGTTTACCGGGATACAGAGATAACGCTTCGGATTCTACAGGGAAAAACAGAATAAAATCCTACTTTAAACAATGTATCGGTTGAATAAAACCGTGAGTTTTTCTATGAAGTTATTTTGGAGTGTCAACTAGTTGGGTGCATGGAGTGAGAAAAGAAGGAGGGGGGATGTTAGGGCAATGTGTTTTTACATCACTACTTGGCCCTAGAAAAATTAACACTGATATCACCGGTTAAGGTGATCACCAAAGGCAATTCAACCAACACACAAGTAGTGACGGCGAACGGCTAGCTGATCTGGTGCGTGGCTGGAATTTCGTGGGTTTAATTAATATATACATATTTTTTTTAAATCAGCCAGAGGTTGAAGCAATATTTTTGTGATATTTTACTAAGCTAGTTTGTTCCAACACTCAGAGGTAGCTTAAAATGATGTAAATATTACGGGCGCCATCCACAGAGAAATTTAAGAGTTACTGCTACCTCTGTGATGGTGAAACCAACCGCCGTGGAAAGATTTGATCTTATGGCGGACAGACAAACAGAAAAAAACTAAAAATTGAATTTTACGATAAAAGAGACATATTTATTAATACCTTTAGAAAAATCATCAGTATATGAAAAAGTCAACGAATTCAATCAATATAAAAATATAAGATAATGTTATCAAATCACTTATCAAATAAAAATATTAAGTAGTATTACCACAATTTTCAAAAGAAAATATTTATAGCTTGATTATAATTAATAGAAGAGAAATACTTTATGCAATAAAAGTTATACAATAAATGTTACACAAAAAAAAATCAATGAAATTCTCTGAATCTCACCAATCCTCCTGACGATGGATAAATCGTGGATGAGGGCTCCTGGCGAGTTCTGGTAGCTTTTCCTAACAGCCTCTCCAAACACAGACGGCTCCTCGACGTGGTTTGACGTCTTGCTAACCTGTATAACGCTAGGGTTTTGCTGTTGGTTTGGATTGACTGGACTAAACGGGACTTGACTAAACGGAATTTCACTAGACTATGCTGAACTTGACTAAATTGTGTTTGACTGGACTATCTGTCTTATGAAATCTAGCAGGCATTTAACCATCAGACGAAAGAAGAGATTTTCCTTGTGTAAATTATGTAAATTATTTCGGTAAATTATTTCGATAAATTATTTGTGTAAACTATTTGTATTAATTATTTAGGTAAATTATATAGGTAAATTATTTGTATAAATTATGTGGATAAATTATTTGGCAGCAAAACTCTATGTTTGGGAAGAAGAAAAAATGTTATCAGCACGTGTTGCAGAATTTTGGTTATGTTTAGTTAGCAGAAATGAAAAATATGGCTGAAGGCCGTTAAATACTAATGAGAGGAATCAATTAAATAAATGTAATTACCTTTTATTAGATAGATCCCTAAGAGAAAGTTTGATAATAGCAGAAGTGACACAACTCATGACTGAACGATTATCAAAAACTTTAAGTCTAAGTATATGCTGCTACAGAATTTGCTACAGAAATGGCCAATTTTGCTATCAGCCAGCTAATAAAAGTGATGTCCCCCCTCAAGTCTCAATTAACATATTACCATACTTCATAAACTAAAAATTACTAAGAATTTGAGTCCGCGTTGTTTTATGCAACCCACAATACTTCCTGCGTGTATATGGTTTAACCAATAATTAAGAAATAGCTGCTGTGAAATACAGATATATCTACTATTCGATCGAAGCCTCTGTGTTCTACGAGAGCTGTTAGCAAAAACTGGAATACAAAAAAGTTAAATGGTTGAAACATGAAAATATAATAAATGTGTACATTCCTAAATTTAAACAGATTACCTACGATAATTTAATGTCTGGCGTTTTAGTTACTAGAGTATGGTAAATACCTGTACATATTTCTCAGAAATTAATTTTGTTTACTAGAATTTAATAAAAATACTTAAAGTTGCCAGATGTACGCAACAGTGTTGATATAGATGTTGCGTGTGTTTTGTGGCGTTAGTTAATGTTTTTGAAAAAAGACGGGGGTAGTCTATGGTGTAGTAGTTTGTGAGTATCTCTTGGGTCTTGATGCGCTCTAACTTGTGTAATGTCTGCAGTAATTGCCGATAGCTGAACTTTACTTGATAAAAACTGTTGTAAACTGCACAACAGTTTCGATAAACCTTTGATATATGGCAAATCTGTTGCACGATGCTATTCAGCTATCGGCGTGTAC
Organism: Stenurella melanura; assembly: GCA_963583905.1. Classification (NCBI taxonomy): domain Eukaryota; kingdom Metazoa; phylum Arthropoda; class Insecta; order Coleoptera; family Cerambycidae; genus Stenurella; species Stenurella melanura. The sequence goes on along the minus strand of OY757315.1, from coordinate 39,679,730 downwards.
CTGTCTGCCTTTGTAAATAGTCGGATAATTTTATTTTGTGTAACTTGAATTCTTTTGTACTGTGTGGCGGAGATTAAATTCCACGCCACTCAGGCATATATCATCATTTTCTATTGGGAGAGTTTATTCAGATGATACCGTATTTTTGTGTAGCTGTTTGAGCATAAAAGGATTGACCGTATAATACGGTATGACCTGCGTAAAGAAGAATATTTGAGGTAGGGTGAGTTGGGACGTCTGATGTATAAAGGTCATATAGGAGCGGGGAAAGAATGGCCCCCTGGGGACACCAGCTGAAAGTAGTTTTTTTATTATGTAGCGGGCTCTTATGTATGATTTTATTAGTGTAACAAGATAGTTAGGAAATTTAAGAATTTTGTCCAGTTTATACAGTAAACAATTGTACCAGACAGTGTCGTAGTCCTTTTCGATGTCCAAGAGCAATATGACAGTACATTGTTTTTTGTTGTAAGAGTTATAAATATCCTGTACCACCCGGAAAAGTGCGTAGGTGGTACTATGTCCTTTCCTGAAACCGAATTGAAAGGCCGGTATCATATGTTTTTCGTTAACATAGTTATTTAAAATTATAAGTATCACCCTCCCCGTCAATTTTTAGAGGATCTTAAGCAAACAAATCGGTCTATAACTGGTTGGAGAATGTGGCAGCTTATTTGGTTTTAGGATAGGAATAATTACTCCTATTTACCAATCTTTCGGGAAATACTGCTGTTTAATAATCGCGTTTATTATGTAAGTTAATTGACATAACATCTTATCAGGGAGGTTCTTGAGAACAAAATTGGGGATTGTATCAGGACCGGCAGCTTTGTAGTTAGAGAAGGTTTTCAAAATGTTTTTAATTTCTGTGAAATTGGTAAAAAGTTTAAGTATTTCATTAGGGGGGATAGGGACTTTTTTGGGGATCGTCTTCGTCACGTTCGTCACTTTATCGTGAAACGATGAGTTATTCGACGCTGTAGTATTAGGCGTTTGGCGGTAGGTGGCCAGAATTTTTGCCTTTTCTCTGTTTTTATTATACGTAGTATTATTTTTTTATTAGAGTCGGTACCGCAACGAATGGTGTTTTCAACAGACGAGACATTTTGAGCCTCGATTCTGCCGTTCCAGGACTCCTGCCTGTGCTTTGTTTTTCACGAAAGTTTCAGGTTTAATATTTCCTGGAGGATAACTTCATCCTTTGGCTTGTTAGCCATTAATTGTTGTTTTATTACGACACTCAGTTATAATTTTTTTTAGTCACCTGAAAATCAATGTCGTTTTCTGTCAAAATATTATTTTCAATAGGCAGCTTTTGATTGATGAGTTGTCTGAAAGCTCGCTAGTTTGTGTTTTTGTAATTATACGTTTTTCTCACCGTTTTATCTACATCAAGGTCAGGGAGTGTGAAATGGACGGGATTGTGATCGGAGGATAATAGTGGTAAAGATACTGAGATTATTGAGTATGGGATATTTTTATTAAGTGTAATATCAATTACGGAGGGGGTCATATTGTTTAGAGGAAAGTGGGACGGGGTTTCTGGGGCGTGTACACCAATGTTTTCCGAAAGAGAGTATTCACTTACTGTTCTACCGTTTTTATAGCTCCTGGAGTTGAACCACGACACATGTCTGGCATTAACTTCACCCGCTACTAGAACCTTGTTATAAGTAAAGAATTCGTTCAAAGATTGCTGTGTAAGGCGATACGTTGGCGAACTGTATACTCCGGTGAGAATAACTCCATCGTCCAACTTGATCGACACATTGTCTACTACGGATTATACAGCGGGGAGGCGGACGTGTGGGATGTTTTTCCGGACTAACATCGCATTGAGTGTAAATACCATAGTGGAAATTTTAACTATGTGTATCAAAACAATTTATTTTCAGTTGGAAACTGGCATTGGGCTCTCCATTGTTACCAACTTTATACAATATGTTTATGGAGGATTTTGAAACTAGACATGTTCAAAATTGTACATACAAACCGGTTATCTGGTGGAGATATATAGACGATATCTTTACAATTTTGCCTCGCGGTATTGACTTGATAATTTTTTAGAAAATTTAAATAATAAAGATCCTTCTATTAAATTTAGGCTAGAAAAGGAAATTAAAAATGAACTACCATTTATAGACGTTTTAATTGAACGAGTAAATGGTTCAAAGTGTTTATAGAAAACCAATACATACCAAGAGAAAATTAAATGTTAATTCAAATCAGTCCACGTATATTAAGAGGGGTGTTATAAAATGTATGATAGGGCCAAAATAATTGATTCTAACGATGAAATATTAAACAATGAGAAAGGTTTATCAAGGAAGTCATTTTAAATAATCAAAACAAGGCTTCAGGCTTTATTGATAAAACCTTCATAAATATTGAAAATAACAATCAGATATGACAAATACCCGAAGAACATTACACTGCGTTAATTCCTGATGTACACGGATTATTTAAAAAGTTACGCCGTATAGGTGATATATTTGATATTAGGATGGTATTACAAACGAGTTACGATTTAAGATCCATTATTCTGATAGAGACAAAGCCGAGAAATCGAGAGCAAAATTTAAAAAACTGCCGTTACACTATTCCATGTGAGTAACAAACATTACATGGATGAGTCATCCAGATCGTTCAGTGTGAGCTTGAGTGAACACAAGAATTATATCAGGAAAAATGAATTTCAGAAATCGAAGTTTCACAAACACTCTTGGAAGAACGGACATAGATAAACTGGAATCGGAAATAGTATTTTGAATAAGGGTAGATGCGTGACGAATTGTTCCGTAAATGTTTGCACACCCTGGTTGCCAATGTTAAAAAAAGAACTTCACAAACTAAACATTGTGTAAAATAAAGATACTGTTAACTATTTCAACAATTAGTAACAGTAAATTGTAAGTATCTATTGATATTGAATATAACAAACAAATTCTTAGAGCTGTGTATCTAGCATACACCACCATACAACAGATCATTAAAAAAAATCTTGAAAATGAAACAAATTAGGTTCCCGAAACATCGGCGAAATATTTCATTTCTATATAAAAGTATGAAAAATACATATTTTTGTCATTTGTTCAAAGAAGTAATCTCTAACGGATCCTTTGACGTAAAAGTCACAGGCGTAAAGTTTTCTCCCATTAATTAATATACTAGTTAATTGTATTATTTTGTAGATTTCTCGGATGTCAGTTGTAAGTAAAAATTCATGTGGCAGGAAGTCCTAAAGAAAAAACTGGAGGTATTACTGTATATCTTATCTAGCACGCCTTTTTAAAATAAATTATAAACATATCTTTATAGAATTTTGACACTAGTGTTTTGCTCCTCGAATTTCCAACCCATACATACAGGCGGTAGCATGTTCTGCCAAAAATTAGAGAGAGAGAGAATTAATTCTCTGTTCTTTGGTTCTGGTTTGGTAACGAATGAACGAATCGCGCGAATCGCCACGATGCCACATTATGTATTTTTCCTTAAATCCAATACAGATATAGAAATAGGCTAAAGCGTCGTCCCCTAAACTGTGCCACCCTGTGCAACTGTACCTGTACCATCAGGAACGGCCCTGTCCATAGTAAGAAAATGTGATTGAGAAATATATCATGTGTATTATCTGAATTATCAGACAATAGGCGGGTTCGGTCATAAAAGAAAAAAACATTTTTCTTGGCAGGTGTGAAGTTAAATAGTCAACAAAACACGTATGTGCAAAAAAAAATGGGAAAAAAAATTGCAGCGCCTGCAATTCCCAAATTAAAGTTCCGTGATAATGGTGGAGCCCATAACGGGATTGACGTCAGTGGCCTGATATAAGCTCCGGCTCCGCCCTACGCGCACGTATCCAACATAGCGTAAGCAGCGAATCACTATAATATTTAAGTTTTGTGACATTTATCGGTGGTGTTTCTTAAAGTCCTAGTCGTACAATGCAACCGGGCGGGGTACCAGAAAGCCGATTTCCGAAACTTACCGCATTTAAATGTGCAGATGATTGATTTTTTGACAAGTAATGCGAACCTAAATCAAGCTCAAAGCAGTGGCGCTAAATACCGTAAGTACATACCATACTTGCGGCATATTTTTTATTTGTATTGTATTTGTATTTATTATTTAGTGAAGTTTCGGTAAAATAAACTAACATTTGAATACGTATATAAAACAAGCAATCAGGTAACTTTTATCGTTTGTCTGTAAACTATTTTGTTTCCTGACAATAAATTATTATTATTTATTTATTTATTTATTTATATTTGTTAGAATGAAAATAGGCAGAGGTACAAGCAAAGGTACAAATATACGTCGACGCTTTCATGCTCCCACGTTTAAGTATTATAATTAATATATATTTATATAAGTTTACCTTGTATTTATTAGATATAAAAATAAAAAATGCCGCATGTACAAAGCAGACTTAATTACCCGCAGGCGTCGCGGGGACTCCATTGATGGGGAATTTTTTTATGTGACAAGTAAATATGAGGTAAACTATACCGATTTGGGCGATTTGTGTATATTAAAAACTACTTAATAAAATTGAAGATAAACTTATATGAAAAGCATTAATTGCTAACAGTAGGTATATTACATATAATATAGTGTGAGCTGCGAAAGCTCTTTGAATAATTGCAAATAAATTTACACTACGTACCCACTTTTTACAGATCAGGAAGAGCAGATTATGGAGAGCGCTCAGCGCTGTCGGGCCACTGACGTCACCGCCGTAGCCTCACGCACAGGTACGTTTCTAGCCTCGCGGCGACGGGAAGATTTTCAAGTATCAATAAAACCTTTATTTTTGGACACTTAATTTTTAAATTTTATATGGTTGTTTTTTTACATGGTTTCTATCGATTTAAGCAAAAATTGAAAATTACCGAACCCGCCTATTGTTTAAGTCTTTAATACAGTTTTTGACAAGGTACTATTTGGAAAATCTGTAAAAGTATTTACACAAAACTTCTTTCCCTCTCTATTTGACAATTTTTATTTATTTATTATTTTTTGTTTGGAATGGCCATCCTGTATTGTTCTCCCACTAAAACTATATACTATTTCTTCGTTGGTAGTAGAAACAGATAGATATATAGACGGTCGGAATTGAAAGACAACATTTAAGAAAAAAAATATATAATTACATTTTGTAACATAACGATCTAAACAATTCTTGGTTATTAGTAAATTTAAATTAAGTAAAGTAAAGTAAAATCGCCAAGATATATTTTCCATTTTTATAAAGCACAAAATAATATTTTCCTTTCATTAAAATAGATTTATGTATAAAAGTGCGTATGCAATATTTAAGTAGCAGATACAAATCACCTCTTTCAACAAATATTTGCTACAGTGAAATATTTGAAGGGGTTATATCAAAATATTTGTATTTGATTTCGTGAACTTCCACCCCTGTTTCTTGAAAAGATTGAATAGGCAAACCTTACGTTATACTACCCTTTTTATTCAAAATACACAAAGTGCCCACATTTGTATTATAATGGGTATAGGGTGATAAGCAATAATACCACACAACATCTGTAGTTGTCAAGTAACTTTTATACGCAAATATATTTGAAAGGGAAATTTTCCTGTCAAAATTGGAGAACTTGAATTATTAATATTATATATGGTAATAAATAGCGGCGTGTAGAGAACAGTAAAGAACGTTTTCTCAATTTGATTACATAGCTCAGTAATACAAATACTAATATTTAAGGCAGGCATTGTGATAAATAAATTAACTTGGTGCTAGCGCTCATTTGAAATAGTTATTAAATATAAGTAATATTTTTTGCTGAAAAACAAGCTTTTATTTAAAAGTACTAAAACGAAGAAAATAAATATAACGTGACTTGATTGGGGTAGGGCCGTAGTCGTCAATGGACTCAGTAAGAATGAGTGAATGTTACACACTACTTCCACATCTAGATTTCCCATCCAAGTTTCTTTAAACGGAAATATCTTACATGTTATAAAAAAATTAAGGACTTGACTTCTAGTGTGTACACCAAATTTCAAGTTTCTGGACTCTTACTAGCTTACTTATTTTCCCCTATTTACCCTCAACTGTTCAACGAAATCGTCAAAAAATATATTCTAGATCCATATGTCATTAGAAGAGTACCAAATTTCAAGTAAATATCTCAATTTCATTTTACTACTCACTTTAATAATGGAGTGGGGGTAGAGGAGGTGGCGAGGGGGGTTGGTAAATGTAAAACAGTTTCAGGATTGGGCTTCTAGTGGCCACTAGGTTGGCCCTTATTTTTTAACTTTTAAAATTTGGTCGTCTCACCTCCTATTATAACACAAGAGAAAAAATGTACAACAAATTTAGGGTACCTACCTCAACACTTTCCCGTGCCGAAAAAGGGGTGAATATTTGCATGATTCTTAATATTCGGAGTGTTTGTTAATTATCTCGCAAAATATCACATAAAGTAAAAAATTCCATAAAAGATAATGTTAAGTTAATCCACAACTAATTGCCTAAAAAAGTGATCTAATTCAATTTTATTGTAGGATGTATCGATTCGTGAGGAATTGCAGAGAAGTACTTTTAAGTAACTACGTTTGTTCTTAAAATTATATTATCAATTGTTATTTATTTAGCACATAAATACACCATAGCTAAAGTTTAGGACTTGAAATGTTCTACAAAAACCAAATATACGATCAATTTTTCATTAATAGGTACATTTTCTAAAATGAGAAAAACGTAAGAAAACTTTAAGAAACCATGAAATGTGCTATATACTATTATTCTGTTTTTCGCCAATTACCTTGCATTTAGTTGCTGTCCGGGGCTCCCAAGATTTTTACAAAGCTTGAGATTTTCCTGAGTGTTCAGATGTCAATTTCGCCTTTTCTGGGTACTTTATCATAATGCAGATTAATATGCGGGTTAACTTCTTGCATTCGCAAAGTATGTGTTCTGCAGTATCACATTATCTGCATTTATAATTTTCTGCTTTGCCCACATTCCTGAGATGATATCTCAAGAAGCCAAGGCCTGTCATCAGCCTCAAATCAAACTTTTACAGTTCTAGAAGTCTACTGGCAATCTTTATCGAATAGGTTATGAACTTCCTCGCTTGCCTTTGGCCTGATGTATCATAAATTGTTTAAATAATTTGCAAGTTCCATTAGGAAACTCTTAATCAACAATATTAAAAACTAACTTGTGAAGTTAAAAAATAGATGACACCTTTACAAATTCATAACAAAACGCAGTTGTTTAAATAAATTATAATTGTTCAAGCAATTTGAAAAACATTAATATATCAATACAAAATGTGACTAATTAAAAATAATTTGTGTAATGGCAAATAAGTAATGATAAACGTCAAAACACGCGATACTTTTGCCAGCAAGTTTGAAGTTCAATAGTTCTTATGAAGTATAGCTGGAAAAATAATTACTAACCCGTATTCCTTGGACAATTGTGAAATTAAAGAGGAAAAATGAAAATGTTGCAAATTTATGGCAAGATGTAATTGTTTAAATAAATTAATATTGTTCAAACAATTAACATTAAAATAATAATAATAATAATATACAATGTAACCAATTGATGTGATGAATTGTGTGATATTTTTCTTCTTATATTAGAACATAATGAGTGGGTGAGAGGACAACATTAAATTTCTAAAAACATTGCGCTATTTTATGCCGAACAATTATAATTTCTTAACCCCTTTTATTGCATTTGTTACAATAATAATCTGCGACCTCATCAGAATTGCGTTTACCATAGTTAAATTTTTCGGTACGCAAACAGCATTACTTTAGAATCGAAGATATCGATTGATAAAATGTTATTAACAGATACAATATTATCAGCATAACATGTATAAATCTATCAAATCTGAACTGAAAAACAGCTGGTAGTAAGGAATACTAACTTCGCAACTTTGACTTGCACTTCGTCAATTTTTTCAAACTTAATAGTTAATTGTTCAGTCTCGTCACAAAGTGGGATTGTACGAATTCAACCTAACTTATCGAATAACGTAGGTTTCATGCTCCATAAATTAACCGAAAAACTTTTACTGTTTGTACTTTAGAGGATAATGCATGCAGTGTGTCAGTAACACTGCAAACTAGGATTAATAATTCTGATTCTTTTACTAAATGAATCACTAACCATCACATGTTCTTCCCGTGCTACAATTTTACTATATATATCGCAATAGAACATATTTATCGATAAGATAAATGTTCACTTAGTATTTGACACATATCATTTTCAACGAAAAATAGAGACCTCGAGGAAATGAGAAGTTCTTGTTCCTACAGATAACTTTTCTTTGGCGCCTATTTCTCATAGAACGAAAATATCGCTGTCGGAAAATATTCGTTGTTTTATTATGAATACAACTTTTTTCCTTGAGGTGTTATTAAAAAACAAATATTTCAGGATGCCTCTTGGGCCACCGAAAGGACAATATGTATTTCCCTAGCGAGAATGATATACTGCTTACGTATTTTAATATTTATTTAATATAAAGTTTTATCGCACTTTGGGCAATCATAAAGTAATTTTATATTATAATGCAAATTAACTGCACACCTACTGGGTGGTCACAAGAATAAGACTTCTATTACAGTTAACAGTAAATTCATCTTCTTATTCATAATTTCTTGAGAATTTGTTTGTGACGTATGTGTAGTTGGCCCCTCCTCGTTGTATGTGAAGCCTGATAGCATCATGCCATCTGTCGAGGTTACCTGTTAAGAGCACGCCTGCATCAATTTTTTCCCACGGGCTCATAGAGGATCTACGGTTCTGACCAAGAAATAATCGAATTAAGAAGAATACTATCTTATTGATGAACGCATTTTTTGAAAAATCTAGATTTTAGTTCAGAAATTGAGAAAAGTGGCTAACAATCTTATTTTGAGTTTAATAATTCCAAAATAAAGCATGGGGATTTTCGGGGGTTCTTTTTCTGCACAGCAGCAATTCATAGACTGTTTTCGGTAAATGTTGTCACAATTATATAAGAAAATGTAGAAAACATTCTGTGAAAGTAACGCACTAGGGGTTGTTTTTAAAGGTTTACTTGCATTAACTAAATTGTACAAGTATCCTTGGGCATGAAGATGAAGGATTTAAAATTTCAGTGCCAAGGAGCATTTCCTAGGGGTGGATTATTTACAAAAATTCAGATGTTTCTAACGCGTTTCTTAATTTAAGTAGCCATTTCATTACTTGTTTTCTTCTTCTTCTTCTCAGAGCTCATCTGTTGAAAACTCCAAGGGCACTAGAGCTTTGTAGACTCATTGTGCTCTCCATGTCAGGTTTCACTCCGCCCACTACAGTACCCCTGTATACCTAATCAGGCGATACAGATCTGTGATCGGGCGGGTGCTGATGAATTCCAGGACTATTCGTGTTTGTTCGTAGATGCTATATCTTCTGCGGGTCAGCGCCTCGCAGTTGAATGCGATGTGATCAACTATTTTCGGCTCCTTGCCCCATACATAGTCTAGGTTGCCGCCAAATTTACGAATTGTATTCAGGTACTTCTTTAGAGGAAAGTGTCCGGTCAGAAGTCCTGCTAGTATTCTTAATTACGTCTTGTTCCTTGTGAGCAGTTCTTCTGTTTGTTTTGTACACGAACCTTTAATAAATGTTTTTCCATGTCGATTTCCTGGAATATTCTTTCAGTAGTTTGTGTTTACTCTTGACCCAGTCTTTAGTCGCCCTTCTTGCCGATCTTTTGGAAATGCCCAGGGCGGGTTCTAGGCCATAGAATATATTAGCCGCCCCTTGTCTAGCAAGTTCATCAGGTTTCTCATTGCCGTCAATTCTGGAGTATCCTGGCACCCAGAGTAATTTAACTAAGTTCTGTTCACTAAGGATTTTCAGCTCTTCGTAGCAGTCCCATACCAGTCGGGATGACACATTGTTAGAGACTAGTGCCGCCTGACCATCTGATTTAATAGAGATCTGCTGGTTAACATATTTTCGCTTTGCATTCTCGCGTACACATTTAAGTATAGCCACAATTTCTGATTAGAATGTTGCCCAAGGGAGAAGCTTATACCTGCCCTGGGTCTTTCCCCATGTAGTGCAGCTCCAGCTTCTGTGTTTATCCTAGACCCGACCCGTCAGTATAGCAGATTAGGCCCTTACGTAGTATGACAAGAGCTCATGTTAACCAGTCCTTCTTATCTCCAATGGTGATATTGAAGGGCTTGGTGAAGGTAATTCTTGGTATCATGTAGTCTGACCTCCCGATTCAGGTCCCTGGAGATTCGGTATTTGAGTTTTACAGCCTATATGACCACATTATGGCCTCTCCCTGGATCACTATGCTATGTAGGGGGGCGTTTGAGAGGGTCTCCAAAATGTAAAATCTAAATCGTTGTTAAAAACAATAGTGCTCACCAAGTAAATTATTTTATTCGATAAGCCATACGTATACCACATTTTCAATCTGCCATATTAAATTTGGAAATTAAAATGTCAAAATCGCAATTAACGACTTCAAGAGCTCCTGTTTATTTTTTGTAATTTTATTACTTGAATTGTTTACATTACAGTTTCAAAATTATTTTAAATAATATAAATTTTTAAATTGGTTAATTTTAGAGTAGGTCGCCACACAGTTTTACTCAAGTCCTTAAACTTCAAGGTATTCAGTAACAACATATATCTTTCATCTAGATATACTGAACTATATTCTGGGTGTTTGTTATTTCTTTAATAAAATAATTACAGTAACCAAATAATATTCAACATCGAAGTTATAGAGAATTATATGACAACGAATAGACTTGATGAAATTCATTCAGCAAATTAATATTAATATGAGTATATATCATATAATAATAAATTATTATTTCAGATAAAGAACACGAACGATATGCTAGTGTCGTATGTACAGCTTTAATTAAAAACATTAAATATTATACATTGCTGCTATCTTTCGCGTATTGATATCAAAACTAATATCAGTTTATGTTCGTTATCTATTAATATATTTAGTTCGTTAATAATGCTTTAACTGGTCATTAAGTAATTATGTAGTAGAAACTAGTCGTACATTCAAGATAGATAGATAAATTTATTTCAGGTGAGACAATTACAATTGTGTACACTCGTCAATAAAAAACATTGTTAGTTACATTCAAGGTAAAAAATTTACAAGAATATTATTATACAAACAAAACAATAGAAAAACTAAATGAATAATTATATAAGACGAGAAAGCAGAAAGCAATTAAGAAAAATGCTTCATAAACATATAAAATATACACGTCAGCACGTACAATAAAAATTGAGAATTAGGAGACCTGATTGTGTGTTGAAATAATCAATAAATTCTTGGACCCTATAAAAAACATTTCCTATCAGAAAACCTTTAACTTTTATCATAAACTTCTTTTTCCATTCATTTGGTAGCAGATTATATAATTTTACAGATAAGTATCTGTACTATTATTATTTCTTGATAGCGGAAATGTGGTGCAATTATGGGTTTATGTATGGTATTATAACTAGCTTGAAATTGATATTCGTGCAGATGGTTTTATGCACGAACAATACATTCAAGTAAGAAGTAAGCATTCCTAGATATTTAAATAAAGGTCTGCAGGTATAATTAAAGTTTAGAAGTTGTAATGATTTTTATGACACTTTTCTGCAATTTTAATATTTTGTAGGCATGTGCAGATCGCCCCAAAATATAATGCTATAGCACATTATACTATGGAAAGTGCATGATAAGCCATTACAATTACATTTTGATGAACGAGGTAATTGAAATTTTTCAATACGTAAATATAACTAGACAATTTTTTGGACAAACAATCTATGTGCGCTTCCCAAAATAACTTAATCTCAAGACGCTCATTATTGTTGATGGAAATAGAAGGGTTTAAATTGAAAATGAGATTCTGAGTTTTTTCCTCATTTAACTTTAATCTGTTATTATTGAGATAAACATAAGCTTGGTAGTACATTTCTTCTGATATTTGTTTGAGATGTTTTGAAACTTTTTCCACAGCAATTCAGCTGATGTCATCAGCGTATTTAATATATTTAATATATTTATGTATTTAATATATGAGATGTAACGATATATTATTTAAATAAATTATGAATAGGATTGGTCCCAAGATGGATCCCTGAGGAACTCAGCGTTGGAAAGTCTTTAGATCAGATAAAGTAGAGCAGTTACTTTCACACTCATACCAATTTGTGATGTAACTTTGAATAAAAGATAGAGCAGGTCTTCTAATACCGTATTTTTCTAATGTTATTAATAATCTATCAGTAGAAATACAATCAAAAGCAAGCCTTAGATAAATCTAAATAGAATGTCATATTTATATTTCCAATTTTAATCTGGCCATATAGAGCATTTACCATTCTCTATACATAATTTTGGAACTTGCAGTATATGGTAATTATGCGATGATGATATTTCTTATAATCGAGTAAGTTTCTGGTGCAAAAAGTTATTGAGAGAGCCGTTATTATATAGTAGTTCGTTATCACAGAAAATGAGTAAAACACTACTATGTGTAAATATTGTGGTACACAACAGCAATGTTTTCCTCGTTCTCTGTTCTGATGGAAGAGTAAAATTTCATCTGAAACTTTTAAAATAAACGTTTAAGGTATATACTGTTGATATTTATATTATACCACTATAAAAGTACTTTCCTTATATAAAATTCCTAGTGAATTTCAGTAGGAACAAAAGCTATTTTAAGCCACAATCACGCTTCAACAAACAAGAAAAGACCCCTGTGCATCCAATGTTGTTGATAACTTTGTGTTCAAACATCACATAAACCATGCCATAAATGAATATTTTATTGTAGTCATTGGTTATTGTGTTATTGAGAAGAATAAATATTTTAACACCATATTTTGAAAGAAAAATCAATTCTTGACCGCTTTAAAAATATCCTGATCCACTGTGCATCTTCATGCTGTAGCTTTCAGCTCTTAGCGTTCATTTCCTCACTATTCAATACATCTACATCAGATACCCCATCTATATAAATAAGCAGAATCGATAATGATAATAGTGCTGTTTCAGAAACAGGCCTAACTGGATATGTTGTATTATTTAAGGCTATATAAAACATCCTTAGACACATTCCAATATATTTTGGTTATTGCGGATATTATCTCCTCTCTTGTTTCGGCCTCCTGAATTTTAAGTGCCCTTATAGGCTTTTAGTTAACTGCAATGTGCAGATTTAGGGAAGTTTATCTAAATTTAAATCTATGCTATATCGACAATCTATGTGTGAGCCTTCCCATAAATTACTACAAATACTTTTACTATAGGAAACGGACATTATAAGTGAGTGATAGGCCTGTAGCTTACCCTATGTTTTTGACAGAACTAGCAACTTCGAAGGATCTCATTGTTGTGAAAATTGTTGAAGATTCTAAATAGAATTCCTCAATATTAGCCAAAATAAGTGTAACGAAAATTAAATAATGACGTCTGCAACGTGAATGACATGAGCGCAATCCTTTTCTCTGAATTCGTCTTATTATTAAAAGCCAATACCTAGTAGTATAATTTGTATATATTTATAAAGAAATTCATATTGCCAATCAAGAGAACGAAATAACGAACATAATTTAGTTTTCAATTATGAATTCTTTTATATTTTAACCGACTTTATATTCCCGATATTTCTGCGGCTGATAGTATACTAAAAAATGATGGAAGTCATTCATGTAAACTTATTTCCGAAAATAATTAATAAGGGAGATATAACAATATAGCCCTTAAAAAGGGATAATAAATTCAGTTTTTCTGCAGTATCGTCCGACTGCCTGAACATATCAAATTCATATTTTAAACGTAGACATAGGCCATCTGGACACTATTTTAAATGCTATCAGTCAAACCCTCATTGCTCTTTAAGGTATAGTATTAGGATGTGATTGGCAGTAACTTCTTATTTTTTTTCAAATTTCTGAAAATTTTTGTAAGAAACTAATTTTCAGATTAGAAATAGAAAAGGTATTTAATGCTCGCATTTCGATAAATCCAGCCGTTCTCGAGTAATTTGTGTTTAAAATACAACGTGCATTTACAACATTTTATTAATAAATTCTTTTTATACATAAAGAATGCTTTGGAATATTAACTTTGACATATCTATTTGATTTTTTTCTTTAAAATAATTCCAGTTTCATGGTTAATATTGTTTAAGCATGGGTGATTATGTTATTGAAACAAGTAAAACGATCCGTTTGGAAAAATATCCTATTTACTATAAAAGTAAATGCAGACAAAAATCCCATGAAAAAATAATATTTAAACCAATAAAAAACTTCTAAACACCTTTGGCATCATATTAAATCGAAATCTACGTAAAACTTTATTTCACTAAAAATTACCAAAATATTGACTGAAATTTTTCATCTCGAGGACGACGGTCAATCGCATTTGTGCTCCGTCGTTCGAATTTTCAAAAGTACTCCAAAAATGACGAACTTTTCGAAAGTACCACGCATTTGATTTTTCGAAAGTACAACGAATAAAATCACGCAGAACGGAAAACGGCTACGTCCAACAGATTTTTTCGAAAGTACAACGAATTTGATTTTTCGAAAGTACCACGAATTTGGTTTTTCGAAAGTACAACGAATAAAATCACATGAGACTGAAAACTGCTCCACACAACAAATTTATCGGAAGTACAACGAATTGAATTTTTTTGAAAATCTCAAAAAATTATTTTTATAAAAATACAATAACAAGACGTAAATAAAGGAGAGAACCGCTCCTCGAGATGAATTTTTCGAAAGTACCACGAATTTGGTTTTTCGAAAGTACCACGAATTTGGTGGTTCACAAGTCGAAATCCTCAGTCAGAATGTAGCGAGTAGCTATTTTAAACATCATAATCCTCATACAGAACACCAAAAACGTACAGAAAAATAGTTAAAGAATTCAAACTCGGAGGGTCGATTCCGACGAACCCAAGATACTTTTTATCTCGGCTCAGGCGGACAACGCCATACTAATCGCTCGAAGAAGAATCGACGAAAAAAAAATATATTTGTGTTCGATGCCGTCAGTACGTTTATAAAAGCAGGAAATCCATCAAACTCACATATACACATTAGATAATTATTGAATATTTATTTTTTGCATTTTATGAATTATTTCAATAAATGAGACTATATTTTGAATTCGATTTCTTATTGATCCACTAATTATAAGATTTGTGACCGACGTGCGATTCTATGGCGTGAGTCGGACAATTAGTTTCCGCGGGTCACCTTTGATCCCGCCAAGTCTGTGTACTTGTCCGAATACTCATAGAATCCATCGACGGCCTTAATTATTAAGAAGTGTTTCTGAGAAAGTGCTCTTTAAAAGAAATATTCATTAAATGTGCACCGCCCGATATAAGATTTCGACAGAGAGAGCAGACTGTAGCAATCACAGTAAGTATAATTTTGTCTATTTTCGTCTTGGGGAGTCTGAAGGGTATCCTGAATCCTCCGTGTAAGTACAGTTGATCGGTATCGTAGCGGCGACACGGCTCCGGCCTAAGTTATATAAAATTCTTGTCGTGTCCATCAGACCAAACGATACTAGGTTCATCGACAATTACACGTTCTCTGAATTAATAGACGTAGTTTTGACTTTGGGAGATGTCTTGGCAATGCTGCTGCAGCTATAAAGTATAAAGATAAATTCCCGAACAGATATATTCCTAATGACAAAACTTTCTTAAGTACAGAACATTGACTTATAGAAACAGGAAGTCTTCAAGTAAAAAACAGAGACGCTGGCCGTCCAAGAAACGCAAGAACTGTTGACGTTGAAGAAGAAATATTAGATATTGTAATGGAAAATCCGACGATAAGTAGGGGCTGATTGTCAGTGTTTTCCTCATAACTTTAAAATGTTTTTCAAATCTCTAAAAATTATTATATAAAACAAATTTTCAGATCATTATAAATAAAAAAGGTATTTTCATTCCATTTCAATAAACCAAGCCATTATCGAGTAATTTGTGTTTAAAATTCAACGTGCATTTACAACCTTGGCGTTATCATGGACAGAAGCCTAACGTTGAAACAGAACACAGAAGCAATTATACAGAAGGCTATGATAGGTAGACAGAGCCAACTCAACCTGAGGAACAAGCTCACGCTCATCAGGACCCTCATTGCACCCATTCTGACCTACGCCTCCGTTGCCTGGGGATACCAAGCAGCCACCTACTTGAAGAGGATACAAGCCGTGGAAAACGTCGCACTTAGGTGCGCCGTGGATGCACCATGGTTTATCAGAAACGCCGATATCTTCAGAGACCTGGAATACACCCCGGTAACTGAAGTCGTCCAGGACTGAGCGAAGAAACTACACGCCCGTGCAGCAGAGCATGGGAATCCGCTGGTCAGACGGGCGACTGACTACGACCCCAACGACGCTCCTAGGCACAAGAGTCCAAAGCTCCAGATCCTGGATAATGGGTAAGTATAACTAACCTACCTTTCAGCCGGATCTTCAAGCCACGCCGCAAGGAGACAAGGACCAAAATAACCAAATCACCCGATACCGGGGGTATCCAGCAAGCAACCAGCTAGGTACCCTTACCGTAGACCGTGCCGGCCGATGCCAATTGGCACCCTGTGCTTCGACTAGTCACACACCCCCAAATCCTTCCAAACTCCAAGTGGGTGCGGCAACAGCCGTTCCCTCTCACGACAGATCAAAGATGCTCCCGGGAGCCGACATGCCAGCAAAGAAAGAAACCCCTTACGAGGCCGGTCCAGGTCTACAGCGATGATTGGGGCAAAGAGCAGAAATCTCGACCCCTAATCATCCGAGACCGGCATCAAAGTCAAGAATATTGGCGCGCATTTACAACATTTTATTAATAAGGTTTTTTACATATAAAAATTATTTTGGAATTTGTTATTTATTATTGTTATTATTATTTGTTATTTATTAGACTTTCATTCTTTTTTTTTAATAATTCCAGTTTGATTGCTGATATTATTTAAACAAGAGCGATTACACGTTCTCCGAATTAGCAGACGTAGTTTTGATTCTAGGAGAATGTTTTGGTAATGCCGCTGCAGCTATAAAATGCTATGACGATAAATGCCGAACAGAAATATTCCTGATGCCAAAGCTTGGCGAAACAGGAAGTCTTCAAGTCAAAAATAGAGATGCTGGCGGTTCAAGAAACGCAAGAACTATTGACGTTGAAGAAGAAATGTTAGATATTCTAATAGAAGGTACTACGATAAGTACTAGAAGATTAGAGTACTACATGGACAATAATTGCACCCAATGCCTAATAACTCAAGAATTATTATCTGAGGATATGCCAATAAGAGTTGATTTTTGTGAATTGTTGCCTGAATGAACGCAATTTTTTAAAGTAAAATACTTTTTACTTGCGAGACTACACTTACACGACAAAACATGTTTAATTCTCTGAATATACATTTCTAGGCTGAGGAAGATCCGAATGCAACAATACAAACCCATTTCAACAAACTTTCAAAATAAATTTAGGGACAGCAACTCTTGGGAATCAGTTTGTTGGATACCATATATTTTCTGGAAATTAAAGTGGCGATGTGTATTACGATTTTTTGAAAAACACCTTGCATAAAATATTAGGTAATATATCATTGCAAAAGAGAAGAAATATGTTTGTTATGCATGGATGCGCAAAATCGCATTATATCAGAATATATAGAACATGATTACACAACCACTATTCTAAGAGATGGTTTAGCAGGGGTACACATGCACCGCTTATGTAGACTGCTCGCTTTCCACACCTAACTCCCCTTGATTTCACTCTGTGAAGTTATCTAAAAGTACGACTATATAATACTAGCCCTGTTGTCAGAGACAGAAATTGATAAAATCCGGTCACTAAATGTTATATTGTGGAATTTTGCATCATTGAAGAATATACAGGGAGGGTGTTCCATTTGAAAAAATTGAGAAAATTTAATTGAAAAAGTTCTTAATTTAAAAATAATTTTTGGCCACCCTGTACAGTTTTAGGAAATAAAAATAATAATAATAATAAATAATTCAAAAACATGAATTAGATGTCTCGTAACTGGTATTCACATAAGTTTTTCTTGAAACCCATAATTGTGACCGTGGTGATTTTTTTTAATATCCATCTGCAGATTGCATTATTTCAACAAAAAAATTCGTTACATCCATGTGGTGGATATTCAATGTTGATATAGGAATGAATAGATCCTAGAAAGAGGATTCAAAAATGTACTGATATACATAGCATTCCATTTAAAAAAAGGCACTTGGTTCTGTAATTTCGTCTTGGCTTGCCCTGTGTGTTCGAAAATAATTTGCAGTTATAGACTTTTTTATCTACTTTCCTTGCAATATTTTTTTTATTTCCAGCTATCGTAGAACACAAGATATCGAGGTCCGACGCACTATTGCCCCACCCTGTATATTGCAAAGAAAATTACCTAAACACTAGATGTGCTTGTTGTAAGTTAAATTAATAAAAAAGATCGAAAAAGGGTTTTTTTTTAATTCCATTTAAATATTTTTTAAAATGAGAAAAGAAATCGTGTTAGATTTGCTATCTTGGGATGTTGTCTAAAACATTTTTACTCGAAGTCTTTGTGTTAAATAGCAGTTCATTTCAGCCACAAGACAGTTTATTTGAGCTCTGACCATCCTTAATTTAACTGGACTATTCCTGGTGTCTGCTATTTGAGATTTTGAGTATTTAGGCACTATCTCACTCCAGCATTAGCAAGTTTCGTCACGCAAGCATAAAAATTCCCAAAATGCCTTGCAGTTGCTCTGGGAAGATCAATAAGTAAACTTCATTAATGCCTACTTTGTCGTTGTTTTTCTTGTCACTACTTTACTACATTTCGCCATACAAAAGAAGTATAACCCAAACGCCTTTGATGAAACCATGGCTCTAGCTAATTAAGTAAAAAGCCTCTATTTGCCGTCTCACGTTTACCTCTATGCGGTTTTTGTGCTTTTCATTTCATGTCGGAGTAATATTAAGGGACGTTCTTTCGCTTCTACGGCAGCAATATACAGTATGCAACTAAAGTTTGGAATGTATAATTAACATATTTCAAACTTATACAATATCTATGAATAAGTATGAAATATTTATATTTGACATTGACTGATAATAAGCAACAGATCTTCACCTATCTATTAGCTAACTAGTATTGGAGCATAGAGTAGATAGGCTCCAATACTAGTTAGCTAATAGATAGGTGAAGATATGTTGTTTTTTATCAGTCAATGTTAAATATAAATATTTCATACTTATTCATGGATATTGTCTTGGTTTTATCTGGAACATCGTTATGAGTGGCTTTGGGCTTTTCTGATGAGTCCACAATAAGGACGAAAAACGTTTCAAAGGCTAAGCATTTCCAAGAAACTGAATGAGATTTTATGAAAAAATAATTCATTGGAATGAACATTTTTTTAAAGACAAGGTACGTAAACAAATTAATATCAGGCTTTTGTTCTCATTTTTAGCTGAATTTACATATCGTAGGGGATCATTTAGACACTAGCTTAACCTGCCTAGCCGTAGGGGACTATGTTGGATGCTAGGTCATCGAAAGAATGCAAAGATTTCATTAATATTTTTGTATACAGTGTTTCCTTTAGTTCTCATAGATAGTTTTTCTTCCCACTGTTTGCAAAATCCTATAAAGAATATGTTTCATTTCTATATATTTGTCACCCCATAACTCTTGTATTCACTTCCTTCACTATAATGCGAAAATTTGTGGTTTCTACAACTTTAGGGGCGATCAAGTGTCCACGCACTGAACAATTTTCCTCCAACGCATCCACTAAAACATTCACTATCTTCCCACCACACGCATTGGTGGCTTCGTCTACACTGACCCAGATGTGTTTCCCAGTAAGCTCAGAAGACACTTTTTGTCTAACATTACCATACTCCGTTGATACGTATTTTCTTCTGAGTGTCGTTTCCGACGTCACCTAAATATTGTTATATTTGCCACCAATACACTTTTCCAAAAAAGTGGATTATCTAGTTTTGACCACGGTATGTTACATCCCACCACCACTTCCACTAAATCTAAATTAAAACTACTAGTAGAGCTACTAGCACTAATATGTCTTTGTGAGGAAATGTGTCTATTAACATTTATTTTAGATGTCCAAGAAATTGTTTTGTTGCAACTACTACAATAAAGATCTAGTCTATCAAATTGCAATTCTGAAAAATCGCGAATCCACAAGTCTATTGCAGTCTGAGAAGTACTAGATATTTTTTATACCGCTGACTCTGTATAATTTTACACTAGGTTTATAGATACATATGTACATACAAATGGCTAGATTTATACTACGGTTTGCAAAACTGCGATCTAGGATGGTCTACTCTTTCCCTTTATTAAATGATGACCTAAATGCCAATAATTGCCACAGTTAAAAAGCGATTTTGAAATGTTTCATGATTTCGGCGGCTCGTGTAATTAGCCTTCCACTGGACGCGTAATGGTCTATGAGACCAGATATTATTAATTTGTAACTAGTGTTTGACGTAGAGGGCGTATCATTAGCTCACGACATGTATCTCTCGGATATTCTTGTATGCATCAATGCATATCCAGTGTTGCTTGCGCGGCTCGTGGGTAAAGTTACTGTGAGTCAAATAGCAAAACGGTCTCACTGATCGGGGTGACCCAACCTTGATACGGTCTGCAAGTCCGATGCGACCCATAACTGCCATTTATTATTACAATTTGATCAGGTAAGATAGGGAATTTTATAATATTATTTGGACGAAGAGGATCTATAAAGTTTTTTTTAGTATGTGTAGTTATGAAAAAGAACAAGAACGTTTACTAGAATTATTGAATGAGGTAGAAAATGATAAAGAAGCATCAGATTTTGATGATGGAACAGATGAAGAGCAGCCTGACAATGAAATATTTTCAAATCACGAACGCGAAAGTGAACAAAGTATTTCAAAAGAAGAAGAGAATGAAGAATCAACTATCAGTACACGTATGTTCTATATAGGTAAGTAGATGATGTATAAAGTTTTTTTTAGAATGTGTAATTAAAAAAAAGAACAAGAACGTTTGCTAAAATTATTGAATGAGGTAGAAAGTGATAAAGAAGCATCAGATTTTGATGATGGAACAGATGAAGAGCAGCCTGACAATGAAATATTTTCAAATCATGAAAGCGAGAGTGAACAAAGTATTTCAGAAGAAGAAGAGAATGAGGAATCAACTATCAGTACATGTATGTTCTATATAGGTAAGTAGATCGACAAAGGTAAAAATATATATGATCATTAACAGTTCTCAATTTTTATTTAGGTAAAGACAAAGTGACCTATTGGAAGAAGCACCCACCTCAGCAAAAGAATATAAAAACTAGACAAAAAAATATAACGAGACATCTTCTGTCTTCTTCGTTACTTACAAGAAACCTGAAAACGCCTCTAGATGTATGGAATTATTTTATAAAGGAACAAATCATTAACATTCTTGTTACTTGTACTAATAACAACATTGAAGAAATACGTACGAGTGGAAAATATGCACGTGAAAGGGATGCTAATCCTACAAATACCAACGAAATTCGAGCACTAATCGAATTAATTTATCTTGGAAGTGTATGCGACGCCAATCGTACAAACAGGGATGATGTATGGAGGAGAGACGGTTATGGTATTGAATTATAACATTTAACAATGACTCAGCAAAGATTCAAGTGTCTATTGAGATGTATTAGATTTGATAACAAGAATACTCATTTTGATCGATTAAATGTTGATAAATTAGCCCAAATTCGTGACATATTTAAAATTTTTATTTACAGCTGTAAGAAGGGATACCATTTCTCTGATTTTATTACCGTCGATGAAATGCTAGTGGGGTTTAGAGGACGCTGAAATTTTCTCCAATACATACCTTCAAAACCCAATAAATATGGCATAAAAATATTCGCTCTGTGCGATTCCAAGATGATTTATACTGGCAATATGGAGGTATATGTAGGTTTACAACCTGACGGACCATACATAATGAAAAATAGTGGTTCGGATATCGTTATTAGACTAGCCCAACATATTTCTGGTTCTGACAGAAACATAACTATGGATAATTGGTTTGCCTCTATTCCCCTAGTGAATTCCCTACTTGCAGAATATAAACTTACAGCTGTGGGCACACTCAGGAAAAATAAAAAAGAACTTCCTTTAGAGTTTTCGAAACCAGCAACTAGGCCCGAAAGAACCAGTATGTTTGCTTTAAGAGAAAAGTGCACTTTAGTATCCTATATACCAAAAAAAGGAAACATGTTTTATTACTTTCAAGTTTCCATTGCAATGATGCTATCGATAACGTTCCGGTGAATTACAAAAACCAGAAATAGTAATGGATGAAATGTGGATGTCGTCGACAAATTGTGCTCTAGCTACAATTGTGCTAGAAACACAAGAAGATGACCTGTGGTAATATTTTATCATATCGTTGGGTGGTTGTATCTAAATAAATAAATAAATATTCTAAATATTGCAGGCATAAACTCCCAAGTTGCATATAGTTCAAATATTCCAAATAACCACATGTTACGTAGAAATTTCTTACGTGAAATAGTAAACGGCTTAATTGAACCTCATCTTCAACTCATGCAAGACTTACAAATATCCCAAAAAGTCTTAAGATCAGACTAGAGGAAAAATGTGGGATAGAATCAAATTCTAATCAAAAAAATTTTATACCTGGTAGATATTATTATTGTGGATTCAAAAAAATCGAAAAACCCGATTAAATGTTTTAAATGTAATATATACATGTGCTTGGAGCACATTTCTGCAATTTGCAATAAGTACCAGGAAAACGATTTCCATGAAAGGGATCTGGTATAAACTGATATTCACCAAATATTTGTGTTTAGTATTAATTTAGGAAGTAGTTATGTACACATGTTTTTTATTATTATAAAGTTTTTGATATAATTAATAGGTGTAGTTTAAAAAATATGTATATTTTGTTAAGTATATTTGTTATTAATTCTAAATAAAATTTTTGATTATTTGCATTTTATTTGTTTTTATCAACACCCACAGTCAGCTCCCAACATAACTCTTGACATGAATTGAAATATGTCATTTTTTAGGACTACTAGTCTCATAGACCGGCGCGACCCGATTTATGCTAGAATATTGCGCGACCACTGGAAGGTTAAAGGAGATAAAGCCGCATAATAAAAAACATATAAGTACTTCCGTACCTAATTTAATGTTGACAGTCGGTCGGGGTTTTATGCCTTTACCACTGCAAATTTAAACGATCAACTATGATTTTAGGTAATTGTCAGTACGTTTCACAAATGTAGCAGATTTCGGATAAAGATAATTTATTCGTATTAACCTCCACACATTAAGCAGAACAAGAAAGTGTGTGTTTGATTCAAAATTGTCTTTTTGTTTGCTAGATATGTTTTACATGTTTCTGTAAGAACTATTACCGTTTTTAAGTTAAATTTATTACCAAAAATACAATGTTGCTGGCAATAATAAATATTTCACCACTTTGTTGGTTTTTTATTGTTTCAATAAATATTTGCAATATAATATTACGTCTATATGAGAGCCGTCTCTGGCACCGAGATAAAATTCCCGATCTCTGGTAATAACATACACGCAGAATATAGTTCAATGCATTAAAATGAAAATACCTTGAACTTCACAGGTGTGATCGAAACTTTTTGCAATATACTTAAAAGATTACCTATTTAAAATGTGTGCTAATTAAAATATTTTGAAAAACATCGGTATTTGCGCAGAACTTCCCTCCCTTCACTTAAAAAATATAAGAATTAAGAAAATGTTTCTTTCGACGTATATTTTCATATGGCGATGAAGCGATTAAAAAACACAACTGCAATTTCTTTGCAAAACCCTAGTGTAAATAAAGGAAATGCCTTCATAAACATATTTGCGTCGTTCGAAGTTTTGCATGGTGCACAAACAAGTACAGTACTGCGTCGAAACGTAGTTTATTTTCATTGCTTAACAGATCGTTCCTTTATATTCAAACTATTCTGTGGTCATTCTACGTGCCATTTCAACATGTTTCGTAAAATTAAATCGCCTCGTATTTGCGGCATTTTAAATAAACCACAATCAAACCAAATTGAAAACAATATTCCTATGCGTTTCATCCAATCACCACTTTTATTTTTAATTTGAGCCAATATTCCATCTAAATAGTGTAAAGTAATCAGCATTACATTATTTCCTATATGCAGCTTAACTCTCTTGGTTATTTTCCATTTCATTCATTTTAACTGCAAGTTGCACTCTGTGGACAATTGCACTGGTGCATTCGAGAATCCGAATTGACTTTGCAGGAACACATAACCATGAAAATAATAAAATAAATTTTTCGAGGAATTTTTGTATTACATAATGTGAATAATATAGTTCAAGAGACGGGCGTAAAAAAGTGGAGCTATTCAAAGTACGAAATTTTTAGGTAAGATAGCATTTATCATAGTAGATACTTGAAAGTGTCGTTTACGATAGCCTAGTTCAAAGGCGCGACGAGAAAGCTCACTTTCTGTATTAATTTTGACATATTTACTAACTAAAGATTAGAGAATTAAAAAGGCAAGTCAGCCGGCGAAAGAACATTGATCTTTTAGGTGGGTCAGTGTGGGTCGGTTTTCGGGGTTGAGAGTTCCCACATTTGACCGCCATCTTGAACAGTTTCTCCGCGATATCTTTACAACCACAAGATTCACAAAAATAATTCAAAAATTGTTTTGTAGATAATTGAATTCTCTCCATTTTTGGTCTGAATAGTTCATACAGTAAAATTGAAAATGAAAAAGTTATAATTAAAAATAGACTAAAATTTTCAACATAAATATAACTTCTCTTCTATTTATTTTATTGAAACAATGCTTCAGATGTTTCGAGCGAGATCTTAACTCGTAAGGATATCTATTTAAATATACGGGATGTTTCAGGTATGCCGTAATTAATTTCTAGGGGTGATTCTATATGAAAAAATTTGAAAAAAGTTCATATAAACCGGAAATCAAGGGGCACCCAAAATTTGCATTTTATTTAATATATCAGGAAACCTTTGAGCTGTAGTGACTAGTTTTTGCACATGATTACATATCGATAATGGTCATTATCTCATGTTGTCCACCAAGGTTAAATTCAATCAGGGTTCCACAAAATTGAAAAGGAGGGACTTACTTATCCCTATTTATGGTTCTGTTCTTTTAAATTCCTGTTCGCTGTCACAACTCTAGAATTATTAGTAGATATTATTTCGAACTGTAAACTGCTGACTAGGAAATCACAACTTCCACATCCAGATTTTCCATTCAAGTTTCATTAAAGGAAAACATGTTGACTATATTTGCACTCTGGTATATGGAAATAATTAGTAATAATAGAATATATGCCGAATATGACGTTTCTGGGCTCATACTAGCCTGATTTACTTATTTCTCCTATTTACCCCAACTCCCCTTAACGGAATCATCTCAATCCGATGTCATTACAATACGTATATACGCGTACCAAAATTTCCATGTGAGTATCTCAATTTCATTTTATCAACCCCTTTAATGATGGAGTGGGGTGGTGGGGGTATTGAAAAATGTTATAAAAAATCTGAGGCCTTGGCTGCTAGTACGTATTACAAATTCTAAGATTCTGTACTCTTGCCAACTTGCTTTACTTCTTTTCCCCTATTTAACCCACAACCCTTCAACGGAATCGTCTCAAAATATAGCCTAGTTTCAGATGTCGTTATAATCCATACACACTTGTACCAAATTTCAAGTATATATCTCAATTTTATTTTGTCAACCCCTTTAATAATGGAGTAAGAATGGTGAGGGGAGGGCTGTAAAATATTACAAAGAGATCTAAGGCCTTTACTGTTAGTGCATACATCAAATTACAAGTTTCTGTACTCTTACCAACTTGCTTTACTTATTTTCCCCTATTTATCCCTATTTAACCCTCAACCCTTCAACGAAATCTTTTCAAAATAGAATTTAATTCCAGATGTCGTTATAATACATACATGTACCAAATTTCAACTGATTGTCTTAATTTTATTTTATTTACCCTTTTAATGATGGAGTGGGGCTGATGGAGGGATTGGAAAATATTGTTTAAAAATCTGAGGCTTTGGCTTGTAGTATATACACCAAATATCAAGTTTCTGTAGTTTTACCAGCTTATTTTATTTATTTTCTCCTATTTATCCCAATTTAACCTCCGACCCTTCAACGGAATCATCTCAAAATATAATCTACTTCCAGATTTCGTTATAAGGTGGGGGTGTAAAATATTATAAAAAAAAAAGTGTGGCGTTGGCTTCTAGTATATTCACCAAATCCCAAATTGATGTACTCTTACCTGCTTGCCTTACTAATGTCACTGATTTACCCCTGTTGAACCCCCAAGCTTTCATCGGATTTAGCACAAACTATAATCCAGTTGCAGATCGCGTTACGATACATAAATTTACCAAATTTCAAATCGATATCTCAATACATTGGGTTGATTCTACGGTTGGTTCCTTGTGAAACATTCTTCAATAATTTAAATATACAGGAAATTATGCTTTTTAATGTTTCAAAAAGTTTTATTAAAACTCTACACGTGTTTCGGCTTATTAGGCCTTTATCAAGGGTACGTTATAGTGAAAGCCTCATAGATAAACTAATAAAACATAAACAAAAGAAAAAGTTACTTAAAGAATTTTATGCTGATACTCCACAAAGAACTGACATATATAAATGTATTAATTATAGGCCTAAGATTAGCGATAAAATTAGTCATAAACTAAAAAAACTAGGATGTAAAACTATTTCTGTTAATAAAAATAATCTAGGGAAAATGTTAGTTAATAATAAATATAAAAGAGATTTATAAGAAAAAACAGGTGTATATCAATTAAAATGTAATGACTGTGATGCTATTTATATCGGTCAAACTGGTCGTAAATTAAAAAATCGTCTCGCTGAACATAAAAAATCAATAACGAAAGGTATACATAGCACCGGTATGTCAACACGCTGCATAGAACACAATAATTTTGTTAATTTTAATGAAGTCGAATTACTCCATACAGAAAATAAAGGAAAGAAGTTAGATTTACTAGAACAATTTGAGATCATAAATGCTTTCAAAAAGCATAAAAATGTAACTAATGATCAAACATTATTTATGGGTCATAATATTCCAGAAAAAATAATTTAACATTAAGAACTTATTTGTAGTATATTTACATAGGATAGGAATCATATAACTATTTACATGTAATAAATAGATTAAAAGCTTTGCATAATTTATACCTTCCATTATGTATAAATAAGCAAGGAACACATTTTAAATTTAGTAATATCTTGTACTCTTGATAAAGGCCTAATAAGCCGAAACACGTGTAGAGTTTTAATAAAACTTTTTGAAACATTAAAAAGCATAATTTCGATATCTTAAACCGTTCCTGAGAAAACGCGCGTACAAAAAAGTTACCGACAGAGAGAGAAAATATTTTTTCGCTCAAATTTAAAATTTCGACGTTTTATGACATTCTAAGCCTATTTTAACAACAAAAAATTTTGAAAATGTTTATACGATTACTATACTTCCACTGCACTACGTGAATGTGGAAGTAAAATTATGCGGCATAATTTAACCGCACGTACATTCGCATTGGAAACACGGGTTTTTTACATATTGTACTATAGCACCTTTGCATTATGTTAATTATTATAAGTTCTTTTTCTTTATACCTGTTTGATCTTACACATATTTAATTTGTTCTACTGCGAAAGGAGCTTGTGCTTGTCTTTTCAATTATTTTTTAATCTGAACTGGCCTCGTCTCGTCCAGCCTCTCAATTTCCACGATGCTTCGCATTGTGGACGTTTGGCTGGCTCCGGTGTGTGTGCCTCCACCCATGCACTTTGCTGGGTGGTGCAAGACAACTACAATTTCTATAACAAGAAGTAGTGTACCGTACTGTTGCTTCTGGATATTGAAAAAGCCTATGATACTGTTTGGCATAATGGGCTTATCTTTAAATTAAATAATGTATTGAATCTCCCACCATAAAACTACATTTTTGCAAGGTACATAACTGTCTCCGATAATGGTTCACTATCTAGTCACAAAAGAATGTCAGCGGGCGTCCCTCAAGGGACCATACTTTCACCACTTCTTTACAATCTTTTCTCCTCTGACATTCCTCCCCATACCACCACAGACCTACTCTTATATGCGGATGATACCGTACTTTGCGGGCAGTCCTTTTACGCACAGACTGCTGTTCAGAAAGTACGATATCATCTGACTAAGCTCCTGGATTATTTCCAAAAATGGATAGTAAAAATTAACCAAAACAAGAAATTCACGAACATAAGGACTCAAAATCCACGACAAGGTAATTGAGGAGCGCAACTCAGTCAAATATCTAGGGGTAACCATGGAAAAAAGGCTGAGTTTCGCCCCTCACATACAATGACAATTAACAAGACATACGCCACATTGAGGAAACTATTCCAACTTATAAACAGACGAAGCAAACTTAGTTAGCATCGACAACAATTTGACTCTCTACAAAACTATTCTTCGTCCCCTGCTGACATATGCCTATGTGTCGTGGAACGTTATATTCGACACGCATTGCCGCCATCTGCAGGTGACGAAAAATAAATTACTTCGACTGTTAAGAGGAATGCCCTTAGTAGTTCCCCTGCGAAGTTTCAAGGATTACGGTTTAGTATAACCCCGCCAACACCAATTTGTAGGAGAAATAACTTTACATTTTATTTGCTAGTGAAGAGAGAACGGATACGTCTTCTCTTTCAACCGCAGTGAGAAGTGGGAATAGTTTAGATTTATTTCATAGCATTATTACCTGAGATAACCTATAATTTATATGATTCGGATCACATTTGAAGTGAAAACAGTGTAAACTGATAATTACGCGACACAAACGGGTGGTGGGTCTGATGTAGCAACAGACTTTCAATCGCGTGGTTTTGGGTTCAAAACCTGGCGCCTTCTGCTTTTTTTTCTTATTTGTTCATAGAAAAGTTATAGGCATTTATATATAAAAAACATTATGGGTGTTTATGTTAGATATAAAATACCATAAGGAATTTTTTTAGGAAATTTGACGAAAGTTTACCGTATTGCCAGATACTAACTTTTATATTTTATTCAGTATCCTGAAATACATCATTCTATAAATATTTGTTTGTTTTATATTATTGAACAAAAACCAGAATTGAGTGGCATTCCCCCATTTAAATATTTTATTGAACATCAAAATTTTTACAAATTACCCGGAAATTTGCTTTTATAGTTATGAAAAAGAATGTTAACATTTTCCTACCAACATATTATACAGTTATACACCTACCAGGGCAGGTGGTAGCAAAAACAGGGACGTCCTCACTTATGCATTTATTTTTTAAGAAATTACGTACAGGACGTATTTGATTTAAACATTCATTTTTTCGTAATTTTATTAAAAAAAGTGTAATATGTACTTAGCAAATATCCAGTATTTTTATCCCAAATGTATTTTCAAATTCTTTTTACCAAAAACAAATATCAGTTTTCGCAATTTAATTAATTTATTACCGTTTTCTTAAATGTTTTTTATATTTAAAATAAGCCGCCGGACTAAAATTACTTACTACTACTAAAATTTACTACTTAAATTGCCAAAGCTCACATTTGCATTTAGTGAAAAATATTAAAAAATATTTCTCAAAAAAAAATACTGCCTTAACATATTTTATTCAAAAATTAAAATATACAACATTGCCGGAGCCAACCGCACAACCACGTCGCCCAGCGTCGTGGTGTTAGTGCGGTTGGGCGGTTGACTAATTATATTCCATTGCATTTTTCTAAGGTTATTTCTAGTTTGATTTTCATTAAAATGAAAGCATTGGTAAATCAAACACAAGGTAGTCTTGTTGTCACATGGTATTTAATATATCCATACCTATTGTTATTAAAATTAGAATATTACAGAAACGACGCTAGACGTCGGTCGTCGTCGAAACGAAAAATGAAAGAATATGATTCTCGGTATTAAAATTTATCAAATTCAGAAGTTTCACAACAATGACGTTAGGCGTCGGTCGGCGTTGAGACGTAAAAATGCAAGAAAATGAATCTGGGAATCGAAATTTGTCAAATACACGAGTTTTACAAAAACGACGCTAGGCGTCGGTCGGTGTCGAGACGTAAAAATGCAAGAACATAGATTTAGATACACAAGTTTTACAAAAACGACTTTAGGCATCGGTCAGCGTCGAGACGTAAGAATATGAATCTAGGAATTAAAATTTATCAAATACACGAGTTTTACAAAAATGACGCTAGGCGTCGGTCGGCGTCGAGACGTAAAAATGCGAGAACATAGATTTAGATATCAGATGAAAAATATTATAAAGAAATCTGAGGGCCTGGCTTCCCGTATAGGTGCGCACCAAACCTCAAGTATTTGTACTCTACACAGCTTGCTTTTACACATTTTCCCCTATTTATATATGTTATATGCGCGAGCAATCCGGAAGTACAAACTGCCCAGATAATACGCAGAAGCGGAAACAGACGGCCACCCCGACAGAAGCCAGAGAGTTGATGATCGACCGGCCTACCGGCTACACGCAGAGTCTCTAGTCTCTATCGTCTTAACCTTGTATAATATATAAATGTGATAATAATTGATCTGTGATATTGTTAATAAAGGCTTAAAAGAAAATCGCTGGAATTCTCTATACCCGGTCCACCTCTGGATGTTACACTGGCGACGAAATAAAAGAAGATTTGCACTTACACTATCCACGTGCAGAAGACGCGGGATTTGAGAATCGCGATGGCAGTGAACAAATTCGAGGAGTTCAATCAAGCGGTGGACGACTATCAGATATATTCGGAAAGACTAGAGCAATTTTTCACGGCAAATAATATTAAAGACGATGTTTCAAAAGTTGCAAATTTGTTGAGTGTAATTGGTGTCCAACCTTATAAATTGTTGAGGAATTTATGTTTTCCCGATTTACCCAAAGATAAGAAGTACGACGAATTGAGCAAAATGCTCAAGCAACATTTTTGCCCTCAAGTAAATGTGTGGAGGGAACGAAAAGTTTTTTATGATGCCAGGCAAGAAGACGGCGAGACAATTGGAGATTGGTATGCAAAAATCTGTAGTTTAGCAATTAATTGCGACTTTGGTACCAGTTTGACAGATATTTTAAGGGACAAATTTGCAACGGGATTAAGAAAGGGAACAATATTTGATAAAATATGTGAAGAAAGTGAAAAGGTAACTTTGGAAAAATTGAAAAATGTAGCCGTGCAACGAGAAAATTATGAAGTAAATAATGGCCGCAGAGATGTAGAAAATGTTCATTTTTTGCAAAAAGGAGGAGGAAGAAGATGGCCGATACGTCAGCGTAGCCGGCAAAGAGGCATCCTGCATTACCGACAGGAAAATGACAGCCGACGACAGCAGTCACGAGGTAGGTCAAGGTCAAATCCAAGACAAGGTGAAGGAGCCAAACATGTAAATTTCGATGGAAAATGCAAGGTTTGTGGTACCCCACATAAAGGAAGCTGCAGATATAAGGGTTACACGTGCAAGAAATGTGGAGGCAAAGGACATCTAGCAAAAGTGTGCCAGAGAAATCAAGTAAATTACATACATGAGGACATAAACGGGTATGTAACAGACACTTTATTAAATGAAGAGGCTTCTAGCTCAAATGAAGTAGTATCGTTGTTCAATATTTCAGACAATTTCAGTAAAAAAAATCAGTTTTTAATTCACCTTGAAGTAAATAATAAAAATTTTGAATTTACGTTGGACAGTGGTTCGTCTGTAAATTGTGTCAGCAGTGCTATCTATGAAAAGCATTTTAATTGTTATGAATTAAAGAAAGATAACATTATTTTAAAAAGTTATAATGGGAATATGTTTACTCCATTGGGGTATTTTGTAGTAAATGTCAAATATTTAAATGTTATTAAACCTCTTCAAATATATGTAATTTCTGATGGAGGGCCCTGTATAGTAGGAAGAAATTTTGTAGAAAAATTTAATTTAAGATTTCAAATGGTTCATAATATTATTGATAGTACAGTTAATTCTGACATAAAAACATTAGTAAAAAAATATCCTGAGGTATTTTCAAGCAAATTAGGTACCTTCAAACATGCCAAAATTTCTTTAAGTTTGAAAGATAATGCTAAACCGATTTTTCTTAAACCTAGGCCTGTTCCCCTGGCATACCGCAAGGAAATGGACGAACAGCTGGAGACCATGGTGAAGAACGGTATCCTTACACCGACCGAAACGTCAGAGTGGGCCACACCGTTGGTCCCGATTATCAAAAGCGATGGGAAACTGCGTCTTTGTGGGGACTATAAGTCTACGGTGAACAGTCAATTGAAAGAAGAATTTTACAGCTTGCCTCGTATCGAAGAAATGTTCTCAAAATTGCATAACGGACAACGTTTTACAAAATTAGACCTATGTCAGGCATATAACCAATTTTTGTTGGACGATGAAGCAAAAAAATTATTAGTATGGAGTACTCACAAAGGTTTGTTTACTATGAATAGAATGCCATTTGGTATCACTCCAGCAAGCGGGAAATTTCAAAAATATTTAGAACAGTTGTTCATGGGCATCGACAATGTGATAATTTACTTAGACGATATATTAGTTACAGGATCAAATCATCAAAATCATATGGATACTCTAGAAAAAGTCCTAATGAAGCTTAAGGAGGCAGGATTAACAGTAAAAACTGAAAAATGCCAGTTTTTCCAAGAATCAGTAGAATACCTGGGCCATAAAATAAGTAAAGAAGGATTAGCAAAAACGGAGGATAAAATAAAAGCCATTGTGAATGCGCCTAGACCCACTGATGTGTCAGGAGTACGAAGACTGATAGGTATAGTAAATTTTTATTCAAAATTTTGTAAGAATTTCTCACAGATCATGAAACCTATATATAATCTCTTAAAAAATGATGTAACTTTTAACTGGACACAGGAATGTGAAAGATCGTTTAAAAAAATTAAAGACGCAATTGCGTCTGATGAAATTCTTACTCATTATAACCCTGATTTACCTATACTTTTGACCACAGATGCATCCAACAGAGGAATATCAGCTGTCCTGGCACATAAGATGCCAAACGGAGACGAACGACCCATATGTTTTGCATCAAGAACACTGTTACCGGCCGAGGAAAAATATTCAACGATCCATAAAGAAGGGCTTGCGATATACTTTGGGGCAACAAAATTTTTTCAGTACCTTTGTTCAAGGAAGTTTACGTTACGAACGGATCAGAAACCCTTGATCGCAATCTTCGGAGAGCATAAAGGTATCCCGAAGATGTACGAAAATCGTTTACAAAGGTGGGCCGCATTCCTTTCAGGATTTAACTATACCATTGAATACATAAAAGGTAAGGATAATGGTATTGCCGATTACTTAAGCCGAGCTCCTTTAAAGGCAACAGAACAAGATCGGGAAGGAAAAACAAGTTTCATTCACTTCACCAGCACGTTAGATGAATGGCCCGTAAATAACGACACAGTAAGAAATCTATCAGAGTCCGACGAGGAGATAAGGGAAGTCATAAGTTATGTAAGGGAAGGTAATGGCCTAAAGAAATACGTCCAGAACTAAAACATTATGCGAGTAGAAGAGAAGAACTTTTTATAGACGATGGAATTTTAATGTGGGGATTACGTATTATTATTCCAAAGAAATTGCGACAAAAGATTCTAGATGAACTTCACTCAGGACATTTTGGAGTAGTAAAAATGAAAATGAAGGCTAGGTCACTGGTATATTGGCCCGACATAGACAAGGATATTGAAAATGTGGTAGGAAGTTGTGTTCCTTGTCTCCTAAATAAACAATCGCCTCCCAGATCTGAACTAACCCCATGGCCAATAGAAGATCAGTGTTGGCAGAGAATCCATGTGGACTTTCTAGGTCCTGTAAATGGTAAGATGTTTTTGATAGTGGTAGATGCGTATTCGAAATGGATAGAAGTGTTCGAAATGCGCACGACCACTACAGAAGAGACAATCGAAAAGTTAAGAGAAACCTTTGCTAGGTTTGGACTACCTCGTACGCTGTGCAGTGACAATGGAAGACAGCTTGTATCACACCAAATGTCAGCATTCTTGAAAGGAAATGGTATCAAGCATGTGACGTCACCACCATGGAATAGTCAAAGCAATGGGCAAGCAGAGAGTGCCGTAAAAATCTTTAAAAATAAATTGAAGACCCTACTTGTTGACGAAAGAAACAGAGGTCAACACTTAAACACGTTAATTTCAAGATTTTTGTTTCAGTATAGGACGACAGAGCATTCTTCGACAAAAAAGAGCCCAGCAGAAGTCATGTTTAACAGAGAATTAAGGTCCAGGCTCACGCAACTTAAAGAAAAGCCCAGGCGTTGTGAAAACGGTAAACGTAATGTAAATACCGAGATTCAAGAGAATATTAGGAAAGCGCAGGAACGTCAAAAACGATATTACAGTGGAGTTAAAAGGAAATTTGCTGTAGGCGAAAGCGTAATGGCCTGAGATTATAGGACGATAAATAGAAAAAAATGGATAGAAGCAACAGTGGTCAAGAAAACAGGCCGAGCAACATTTCTATGTAAGACCGCGGAAGGTCAAGAATGGAAACGACACAAAAATCAGATGATAAAGCGTCAAGAAAGCCAAAAGGGGGAGAGGACTAGGAGAAAAGAAAATGAGGATGAAACGCGAACAACGGTGCGTTTTGTAGTGCCTAAAATAGCTTATGTACCTGAGAATGTTGGTAATCTTTCTTTGGAAGATCCTAACGAGTCTTCGCAAAATAGTAGTAACGCTGTAGGAGCCTTGTACATTAGAAAATATTAGGGAACCAGAAAATATTGTTAGCGATATTGTTGTACATAATGTATGTAATTCTGACGATGTTACGTCCTGTACATTAGAAAATATTAGGGAACCAGAAAATATTTTAGACGAATCAGAAAATATTGTTAGTGATATTGTTGTACATAATGTATGTAACCGTGATGATGTTAATATTTTAACTGAAAATTTTAGTGATAAATTGTTGACTAATAAATGTAATTCTAGGTTAAGTAAGGTAGAGTCGATGAGGAGACCAAAGAGAACTAAAAAGCCTAACACTAGGTATAGAGATTTTATTGTAGATTTTGATTAAAAGTATTTGGAGGAGATTTACATAAACTTAAATTTAAATGTATTTTAATTGATAAAAATATATGTACATGTACATTTGTTATGATGGTCAAAATAATCCTCAATATCTTACATAAGGAAAATTTATTGTAGGTTGGAGACTAAATATGTCATGTCAAAAACTTGTACGCTAAGGTAATATCACCTTTGTTGATTTGTGTAGGAACTTTGATCAATTCTAGGAAACTTATATGTTTGTTGAGTTTACAGAAATAAACAAGCTCGAAAGAGGGGTGTTATATGCGCGAGCAATCCGGAAGTACAAACTGCCCAGATAATACGCAGAAGCGGAAACAGACGGCCACCCCGACAGAAGCCAGAGAGTTGATGATCTACCGGCCTACCGGCTACACGCAGAGTCTCTAGTCTCTATCGTCTTAACCTTGTATAATATATAAATGTGATAATAATTGATCTGTGATATTGTTAATAAAGGCTTAAAAGAAAATCGCTGGAATTCTCTATACCCGGTCCACCTCTGGATGTTACAATATACCTATACTTACATCGCCACCCCTTCAACGGAATCATCTCAAAATATGATTTAGTTCCAATTGTCGTTATAATACAGATGATGTACCAAATTTCAAGCGAATATCTTCAATTTTATTGTATCAACCTCTTTAATAATGGAGTAGGGGCGGTGGGGGGTTAAAAAATATTATAAAAAAATCTCAGGCCTTGGCTCCAAGTACATACACCGTACTTAAAGTTTCTGTACTCTTATCAGCTTGCTTTAATTATTTCCCCCTATTTAACCCCCAACCCTTCAACGGAATAAACTAAAAATATAATTTAGTTCCAGATGTCATTATACGTGTACCAAATTTCAAGTGAATAAGTCAATTTTATTTTATCAACCCCTTTAATAATGGAGTAGGGGTGGTGGGGGGTTGAAATTTGTTATTAAAAAATCTGAGGCCTCGGCTTCTAAATATAAAAAATTTGAGGCCTTGGCTGCTAGTACATACACCAAATTTCAAGTTTCTGTACTCTTACCAGCTTGCTTTACCTATTTCCCCCCATTTATCCCTATTTACCCCCAACCCTTCATCGGATATGTTAAAAAAACAATCCAGTCCAGATCTCGTTATAATATATAGGTGTACAAAATTTCAAGTCAATGTCTTAAACCGTTCCGGAGAAAATGTGCTGACAAAAAAAAAATTACAGACGGACAGACCGACAAACAGAAATTTTTTTTTCGCTTAAATTTAAAATCTGGACGTTTCATGAAGTTCTAAACCTATTTGATTTTTTTTTACGATTGCTGTACTTCCAATCAATCCACTACGTGGATGTGGAAGTAATTCCCCTTTTTTTTCTTGTATCATATTGGTACACTTTGCGCCTTTAACTATTGTTTATACCCATTAAGCGATTAAATGTGTTCCGGTAAAAATTGAATTAAACTAGGTACGCAACAAGCTCAGTTTATATATTTCTCTACTGTAGCAAGTCAAAGCATGGAGAATGAGAAATCTCAAGTTAGACAAAGAGCCAATGCGTATATGATCCGCCTCTCTGGCTAGGTGGAGATGGAAAACATTCCTAAACATTTTTTAAATTACATGCGTAATTGCCCTGAAGTATAACTCATTAAAAAATTGACATTTTTGAATTATGTTTAAACCAATGTGTAAACAAAAGATGATAGAATTATCTGACCGATGCTTTTTTGAGAATGATATCTAGAAGTATGTGAAAATTAAATAAATATCAGACAATCAAAATGATAAAGTTTGTGATTTTTTTTCGTAAGATTGGTGCACCGGATTTGAAAAAGCAATGGTCACATTGTAGAACTAGTAGCTAACTTCTTCTAAAAAAAAAATGAGTGTGATACTTGTAAAAATAAAGCTGCTAGAGCTAAGCGCGTTTGCTATATTTCACGTATATTTCCCGCATGCGAGGATTCCTCTTAACTAACGCGGGCCGCTACACGACGACAGTTGAAATACATAGAGCTACGGAGATGCCCTATATTAGAGATTCCATCGATGAAACAGCGCAAAAATTTCTAGCCACGAAAATTCAACTATCCGCTCTGACTAGGGACTTGATGTACGTACGAGTTAACGACCCCAAACAAACTCATAAACTCCTCCATCAGAGGCTCCCAATTTTTACGGCACTAAGATGACCTAACTGACAGATGTAGAACTCGCGAGACATATAGACAAGACATCCCCCTCCAACCCTCCTATCATCCAAAACCCTTTCCCCCGCTGACATCTCTATCATCGTGAAGCACACGACACACTTAAAAACCACAATTTTATCGATTAACATTATTTCCAGTAGGGTTTTGTTTTGCTTTCCCTACATACTTGTGATATTGAAACCAAGTTCTCATACATATTAAAATTCAATTACTACCAATCTCCACAATAAACTCTGGTTTAAGAAATGTAAATAAAATGCACTGGTACTTTGAAGGATGTGTAATGGCGGTTATAACTGTAACAAGAAGAGATTATCCTGCAGCCTACCACTGGCATCCCGACCCATATATACTTTCCCTGTATAATGGTTAGGGTAAGATATACAGGGTGTAATCAGTTTCATGTCATTAAAAAAAACTGGTAATTGGGACCGACTAGACAAACAAAAAACCTTTATGACTTTTCCCTCTAGGGGCACTTTGAAAAACACTGATCTAGGTTAACATATTTAATATTATGGTAGACAACTATTGAGAAGCGCTGCTTTTCATGGTCGATGGACTTGTACTTAACAATTATACAACTTTTAAAATTGTCATAAGAAAAGTGCTGGCCGCCACACGCGGTGTCAAAGGATCATCGACCGCCTTTGATGTACCGCCTCAATTAAACTGGGGCAAGTGTAAAGAGGTAAATAATTCGTTCTCTCTTCGTGCACAATTGCAACCAAATAATGACCATAGAGGTTTAAACAGAGCATTTATTTACATGTGTGTTTTTTAATTTGGAACAAAATATTGGATAGTTTATAATTTAGAAAATTTAAATGTGGTTTATTAACATTTATAACATAAATGAGTGTCCTGGGTTAAAAGCTTTCAACCTATCTGAATGATTCAAAATCTCTGCATCTCTATCAACACACAGTTCGGTATGTCGAATTAAGTACTACGCACTTGGTTCAACACTAAATACTAAACTATCAACTAACGTTGTCCAATAAAGAAAAATAAAATAAAAACTTGGTACAAAAGCCAAAAAGGAATACAAAAAGAACGAACAAGTAAGTTGTGTCTGTACGTAATCAAGTACATACGCACTTCGTTCAACATTAAACACTAAAATATCAACTAACGCTGTCAATAAAGAAAAATAAAATAAAAACTTGGTACAAAAGCCAAAAAGGAATACAAAAAGAACGAACAAGTAAGTTGTGTCTACGTAATCAAGAATTTGACAACTTGAACGGTAAGTCAATAAAATAAATCTTAACTATAAATACACAATGACGCGAAATTAAAAAATAACAAAAACAACGAACGGCGCGGCGGGTTGCACGTGTGTACATAAAGAAACACCGACATGAGAGTAACTAAAATATTACACAAGGGAGAGTTAGAGTATAGTTTTCTTCAGATTAGATCTAGATCTAAACCTACCTCAATATACCAGCAGTTCTCAAAAGAATTTATTGAAAATTTGCGATATTTTTGTTTATTTTTTTTCTCCAAAACTATGAGCTTTAGACCCCATGTTATATAAGGTTTTTTTGTTTGTCTTGTCGTTCTCTACCACCGGTTTTTTTTAATGACATGAAACTAATTACACCCTGTATATATGAATCGTAAAATGATGTACATATATTTAGATAATGAAATACTTTGTTGAAATGTGACCATATTTAAACCAAATAAAGACATATCCTAATGGTAATGGTAATGGTGTATGTGCCTGGTGATGATGTTATTTAATTTAAAATAAAGCTTATTATGATTTGATTTGATTGGAGATGGGGTTGTGTTTCTTCATACATTGAATATTTTAAGAGAGACAGTCATGTTTCAATGCCTTTTACACACGCTGTATATGCATACATAAATAAACATGATTTTTTATTCAACAGTAGAACTAAATAAATATCTATCTATCTATGTATCTATCTATTCATTACATTACCTGGTCCACTATTTTTATAACGATAAACTAAATAATAAATTATTAACAGAGGCATTTATATGCGTGCTGCTTGTAACTCAGCAAATAATATTCAGGTTTCAAAATCACACATTATTTGATGGGTTCACATGGGGCAAAAAAGCCTAATTTAATTCCAACTTTAGTATCAGATCCTGCCCTAACCATATAGCACAACAGATTTTTCTTATTTGATTTATCTTGTGTTAAGTCAAGTGGAATAGCTTTCGGAGCATCTAATTGGCCGAACCTCAAACTTTTTTTAACTCTCGACCTTGTTTTGTTTAACTTTCTTTGTGTCTATAGGGATGTGAGAAGAGCAAATAATATAATAATGAAATGAGGTGGTGTTGATTAAAAAACATTGGGAAATAGCTTGAATGTAGCGAAGATATGCCCGTTAGAAGATTTATTTCGTTAAAGCATTTCTTAATTTTTGTAATAAATAAAAATATTTTGGCGAAATGTAAATACCTAATTAAATGAGATTAGTTAAAGAAAAACAAGCTAACCGTTATACTCTTCGCCGATTTACTGCACTTTTTATATAATTGTTGCATATTCTAAACATAAAGAAAAAATATGTAAAAAAATATTCGATTTTGTACAAATAAAACAGGGTTCGTCCTTTAGCTAACACTGACTTACTTTCCAAATTTCAATACAATCGTATATTTCGTTCTTAAGTAATTGTGTTTACGAGAAACGTAACGGATGGACAGAGAGACAGACATATAGACGGACAGACAGATGGACAGACCGACGGACGGACTTTTTGAAAGTTATTCAGAATTCGACCACCAACACTGTGATATGAAAATGTTTTCTCTACGAGCAATATTACCGGTTTTAGAAATGTGCCGATCGAATGCAATATACTCTTCGTTTTGTATTTGCGAAGAGTGTAATAATCAACTTTTAAAATACGAAATAAAACTTGTTGAATATTAAATATTCTGCAACCCTTTTGTAGTAGTTTATAGTCCAATAATTATAAAGATCTCCATAGCAAAAAATGTTATCTGAGATTTT
This sequence comes from Stenurella melanura, assembly GCA_963583905.1. Taxonomy (NCBI): domain Eukaryota; kingdom Metazoa; phylum Arthropoda; class Insecta; order Coleoptera; family Cerambycidae; genus Stenurella; species Stenurella melanura. The sequence goes on along the minus strand of OY757315.1, from coordinate 39,639,201 downwards.
CCTTCATTAACTATTAGTGGTGTTATTATACATCACAAAACCACAAAATCAGTTCTGGGGGTACCGCGCAACCTCCCCCAAAAAAAACCCCTTCGGTGAAAAAAGCCTTATTTTACTGATAACTGGTTAACCGTTGAAGATATAAAAAAATTTCTCATCATAAAAAAGAAAGCTTGACTAATTGCCTAAAAAAGTTCTTCTCGTCATTTTTTTGTACATGCCATGGTTTTCGAGAAAATCGATATTGAAGAAAATTGCAAAATTTGTATTTTTAATGTGCACGAATTTTCGTTTATTTGAAATTTTTTGCGCGAGATTTTAATGAAGGAATAGTATCTTCTTACTTTTTATTGGGTATTTTGCCACTGAAAAATATTTAAAAATTTTAATGAAAAAACCTCTGCGCCAAACGGATCAAAATACCCAATAAAAAGTAAGAAAATCTGAATATGCCACAAATAAACAATTACAGACAATATAAGGAATAGTATAACTAAATGGGATGGACAGCTCATAAACAATAGAATTACCTATTACCAGGTGTTTTCCCTGACTGCATGGCAGACCGCCGACATTATGTCATATTTTCAAGATGGCCGCAGGAAATGTTACTATACTCTTTTTTGCTCTGTACCTCGTTTGTGGTTAGCTCTATGGAAATTTTGCTAGGAACCATTTGTGCATTTAATATGGAACAAAAAAAAAGTTAATATAATATAACTCTTTACTTCCCTCGTATACCGAAGGGAAGCATTGTATTCGAGTAAAAATCACCCTCCGAGATTTTTTCGGATTCTAACGTTTCAGATCACGAAGATTACGAAAATATAGGTTTTTCAATTCCGTCTGTCTGTCTGTCTGTCTGTTGGTGCATTTACTAAAAAACTACTTGACGGAGAGCAGTCAAATTTGGTAGGAAGTTGAGCCTACTGTCAACGAAGAAATGGTAGAACTTTCACTAGAAAATATACAGGGTGGATTGTGTAATGGGAATAAATAATAAAAAAAAATTTTTTTGCTTAAATTTAAAATTTCCACATTTCATGACACTCTAAACCTATTTCAGAAAAAAAAAAATGAAATTTTTTTTCACCATTTTTGAAAAATTTTTTACCACTAAAAAATTTTTTGTCTTTGTTCAAATTTAAAATTTCCACGTTTCATGGCATTCTAAACCTATTAAAAAAAAACAAAAATTTTAACATTTTTTTTACCAACATTTTTTAAAAATTTTTACCACTAAAATAGATGATTTTTTTTTTCTTTGTTCAAATTTAATATTCCCACGTTTTCATGGCATTTTAAACCTATTCAAACAAATTTAAAAATTATTTTGATTAAACTTTTTTTTGTTTGCAAAAAATTTTGATCTATTTATCACCGGGTACAGAATAGATGAAAACAATTTTTTTTGCTCAAATTTAAAATTTCCACGTTTCATAACATTCCAAACCTATTTCAGAAAAGAAAATTTGCAACATTTTTTTTACCGTTTTGGAAAAAAATTTACCACTAGAATAGACGGATTTTTTTTTCCCTCAAATCTAAAATTTTCACGTTTGACATGACTGATATTCTAAACATATTTGAGAAAAAAAAATTGAAAATTTTTTTGACCAACATTTTTGAACAAAATTTTACCACTAAAATAGATGGAAATTTTTTTTCCTTTGCTCAAATTTAAAATTTTCACGTTTCATGGCATTCTAAATCAATTTCAAATAAAAAATGCCACTGTAGAATAGAAGGAAACTTTAGTTTTTGCTCAAATTTAAAATTTCCACGTGTCATGGCATTTTAAACCTATTTCAGAAGAAAAAAATTTTGAATTTTTTTTTAAAAACGTTTCTGAAAAATTGAAAAAATTGAAATTTTTTAAACACCACTATACTTCCACCCCACTACGTGTATGTGTAATTTGAAATTTTTTTTAAAATCATTTTTGAAAAGTGAATTATTTATTATTTGTTTGCTTATAGTAATGAAACATATTCTTTATAGAATTTTGCAAACAGTGGAAAGAAAAACTATCTATGAGAACTAAAGGGAAAACTATATATAAAAATATTAATGAAATCTTTTCATTCTTTCGATAACCTGACTTCTGGTTATGCTAACAAGTAAAAATTCTTATTTGCCATTCTCATTTTAACACTAGCATCCAACATAGTCCCCTATGGCTAGGCAGGCTAAACTAATATCTACATGATCCCCTACGATATGTAAATTCAGTTAAAAATGAGAACAAAGGCCTGAAATTAATTTATTTACGTACCTTGTCTAAAAAATTTCCATTCTAATGAATTACATTTTTATAAAATCTCTTTCAGTTTCTTGGAAATGCTTAGCCTTTGAAACATTTTTTGTCCTTATTGTGGACTCATCAGAAAAGCCTAAAGCCACTCATAACGATGTTCCATGCAAAACTAAGACAGTACCCATGAACAAGTATATAATATTTATATTTGACATTGACTGATAAAAAACAACAGATCTCCACCTATCTATTAGCTAACTAGTATTGGAGCCTATATGTTGGATGCTAGTGTTAAAATGAGAATGGCAAATAAGAATTTTTACTTCTTAGCATAACCAGAAGTCAGGTTATCCAAAGAATGCAAAGATTTCATTAATATTTTTATATACAGTTTTTCCTTTAGTTCTCATAGATAGTTTTACTTTCCACTGTTTGCAAAATCCTATAGAGTATGTTTCGTTTTTGAAAAATTGAAGAAAAAAAAAGAAATTTTTTAACCACCACTATACTTCCACTCCATACATGTATGTGGAATTAAAAATGTGACAGATGGCAATAATATTAGGCATATGCACCTATTATACTATTATTGAAAAATGTACAGGGTGGTCATCCCTAGAAATGATTCAGTCATGGTGGACATTTATAAAGGTATTTGCCCAAGCCTTCCATATTTGGCACCTGTTATTTAATATTGAACTTTTGCTGTCGGATGAGCACTCTGTATATTTTTTTGACCAAAACTTATCAGGTGTTCTTTGTAATAATAGTGATAACTATATTAAGATTATTATTTTCAATGTCACTTCGTAATTTTTAATTTTTTAGAGTGACCGCTATGCACAAATAAAGAGGGAAATTCTGTGTAAATACCTTTACCGATTTTTTTATTCAAGTGAAATTTCTGTTTTATTGTTTTCTGTCTAATTTATTTATAATTTTTTGCTCTAAAATAGAAACACGTATCAAAATGACCGAAATCGTAAATTTGAAAAAAAAAATAAAATCAGATTTCAAAAACGAATCCAGACATTAACCATCATGAGAAAGATCTCACTGACATTTCAACAAAAGTAGATTTTGATAAAAACATCCAGATGGACACGATGAGAGTTACAGAAAAACTGCAGGAGTTATACAATAGCTTTAAAGAAGAGTGAATTCAATCAGAAAAATGTAACCTTTGGGCACTAGTCAAAGAATAAAAACTCAAACTGTGTAAATGTGCACACAAAGTGGTCAATACTAAACTATCAGACATTATAATACAAGTGAAGTAGAACTGATATTAACGTGCAAGAATGTATTAGTAAATATGAATTTTCGGCAGTACCTCGTTCATTGTTCAACTTAGATGGTACAATCATATTACCTTTAACCAAAAACAATTTGATAACGGTTATTTAAGAGCAACAACATTTACACCCAATCAACTCGACTCATTTTCGCTCAAAGGGTACAAATGAAAGGTTACCTCTGCTAGAAGAAATAATTCCGGCACCTGATTCATATTCAGCACGTTTTATCGATGGAATGGCAGAGTCGCAAGCCCTGCATAAAACCTGAACATGTGATGACCTGATATGAACTCACTTAGTAATATATACCGAGAAGATTTACTCAAGAACTCTACGAGGAAATAGAGCTGGAAAACCAATGCTTGTCGAGTACAAAATCACAGACTTTACTAATATTCAAAAAGTGACAATGAGATCTCTCTTATCTCATTGTAAAACTAAGAACGAGTTAACAACAAATCACGCTTCATGCACAGAGGATTAGACAAAAACTGATAGTTGGAGGAATGAGGCAAAGTTATCAGATGGAAATGATATTGAAACATATTCTTTAGAGGAACTTGCAAACGGCAGAAAGAATAACTATCTAGGAGAACTAAAAGAAAACCATGTGTAAAAATATTAATGAAATCTTTGCATTCTTTCGATAACCTGAATTCTGGATATGCTAGCAAATTAAAACCTAAAATAAATTTGTATAATTTCTTATTTGAAAATTCTCAAACCAGAATCTACATAACCCCCTAAGGTCATGAAGATTCAGTTAAAAATGAGAACTTAGGGGACTGTGCGGATGCTAGTTGTTGAATGAGACTTTCAAATAAGAAGTTGTCCAAATTTTAGGATTTTAATTTGCTAGCATAACCAGAATTCAGGTTATAGAAAGAATGCAAAGATTTTATTAATATTTTTACAAATGCTTTTTCTTTTAGTTCTCATCGATAGTTATTTTTTCTGCTGCTTGGAAAATCGTATAAAGAATATGTTTCAATACAATTATAAGCAAACAAATAATAATTCACTTTTAAACATGGAAATATTAGAGAAGGATATTAGAGAACTTCAAAACAGGTAAAAAGAAGTAGATACAAATATTATTCTACACTGGTTATACATATCACGCCATTCTTCTACCCCGCACATATATTCACCAGATGCTGATATTTTAATTCCTTCACTGTGATTGTGGCAATTTCTCCGAAAGACAGCATGTTTGTCACAGGAGTTGGTGCTAATAGACAATTTATTAATATCAGTCATGTTTATTCCAGTATAGGATCGACAAATGTTAAGGAAATGTTAGTTAGTTCTTCATGCACTTTCGGGATGTAATATTACTGAGTTTTCAAAAATATAGGTAAGATATTTTTTTGAAAATCTTAACAGACAACAGTTCGATGCCATGTGCATCAGAATGGTTACTTAATATAGTATATTATGATTATGAGAAAGGATGGTGTGCTGTAAATTGCAAGTGTAAAGCACAGTCCTTAAGGTGCACAGAAATATGTAAGCGTGGTGGCGATGAGGTGATCCGCGATAACAATGACTTTGCGGGCAATGAAAAAGAAGGGTTCTTTTTCATTGCTCGCAGAGAATGACCTATGAAACTTGCTTTATACTAGATATTTACGTATCAATTAAATAATATGTATAATAATTATGTATAAGCTATATAATAATTGCATTCCCTGGAAAAATCCAATGGAGTATTATTTTCTTTGTTACCAAGCAATCATACGCTATGAAATGTTCAGTGTTCGAACAATAAAGTACATCTAAGAAACGGGGACAGATACCAAAATAGTTGTATTAACCATCTTTGTTTCTTATTTTATTGGGAACAAAAAGATTTCAGGCAAAATTTCCATAGAGTCATCTATACAAGCTAGATACAGAGTAAAAAAGAGATTAGCGTCCATTCTGGCAACCATCTTGAGATTATGACGTCTTCCAGGCCCACTGCAAAGCAGGACAATACACCTGGTGATACGTAATTGTATGATTCATAAGCTTTCCATCCCATACCTTTACACTATTCCTTCATTCCAAAATCCCACGGACCAGGAAGGATACCCCTGAACTAATCGTTAGCATAATTGAACTTCATTGCGTAATATCGATATTGAGGTTATTGTAAAAATGAACAAACAACGAAATCGAACAAACCTTTAACTCACTGCAAAGTCGGTATTAGGTAATAAGCTTCAATTAAACGAACGATGCGACCGTGATTTTTCTTTGGATTACGAAAGATCTACTTATATTGTAAAGAGATTTCATGTATGTACTCGATAATCTAAGATTTTTTCCGGTCATCACCCGGTATATTTCAATTGCCACATTTTTCGCCTGCATTTGTAAATCCATTTGTGCTAACGTTACGACCTGGTGAAATAGAAACAACTCTATGAGATTTTAAAATTTCACTGCAATATTCAATTATTCACAACAATTTTTCCTCTGTTAGTCATAAATAAGAGCAAAATAAATTCCGCTGAATCTGTTCAAAAGCACATTTTGGAAAACTCTGCAGTGTGTGTTCCTAAAATAGAAACAATAAAATGCACTATGAGTGGTGTTTCCTTCAGGCTGTGTACCTTCTTTTGTTTTATGTGACAAATAGACCCTGGTTTATATATTTTCTCCGGGACAGGTAAACTACTTATATTCCACGTTTCCGACCCTTTTGCGGTGAATTATATTTATTTTATTCAGTTTTACTTCTGTTTCTTTAAATTCTGTATTGCTTGAATTGTTATCTTTCCGATTGGATGCGGTTTGGGACGTCGAGGGATTTCCGTTTCAACTAGTCTGCAGTTGAAACTAACAAGGATCAGCATAAGTACGATGTAAAAAAATAAATCGTTTACGATCGCAAGCGATTATTTAATAATAATATATTAATTTGTTGAATTCAAAATAAGTGTTTGAAATTAAAACAAAAATCCACCTTATTCTTTATGTGAAGACACTATATTATAATAGTTAACAAATTATATATAGTGTGTTCCATAATAAACTGTATGCAAGGTGTACCAGATTTAATAAAACATTGTATCGTTGTCCTGCTCAATTTTTAAGATGTTTAAATAACTTTTTTTAATATACTCAGGAAACATCAGGGTTTCACGTAATCCTCCGATTTTTTATAAATTTTTTGAAGTTAGAAAATCTGTTAAAAGTATGAAAAATATTTAAAACAAATAATGCATTTTTGTTTTATGATGACAAAAATTTATCCTAAATATTTTGTTAAACTATATAGGTTTTTTGGAACAACCCTCGAAATAAGGAAAAACACCCCGTTTAGTTTTTTTTGCAATAATTTGAATATTAGTCTTAAATAATCCTATAAAAATTTTAATTAAAAGAAATAATTTTAGCCCTTTAGGGAGCAAAACCCACAATCACTTTTGAAACAAAAAAAATGAAACATTTTTTATTTTATGAAGAATGTTTTCTAAATATATTTTTAAGTAATCCTGTTTTACAACAGTTCTTTTCAGAACTAAACTTACAAACAGTTCTTTTCAGAACTAATGTCACAGTCAGTTCTTTTCATAACTTCAAAATAGTTTTTTAGTATATCATTTTTTCTGTGGTAATTTTTTATTTTTTATGTTATTTTTTTGCATTTAATTTATTGTTTATATTCATTGTATCAGCTATTTATAACTTTGCTGATCGTATATTCCTCTTTTTAAGATATTTATAATGGCTGGCTCAGAATAACAAAATTTCGTATTTAACAACAGTACTTAAAAACATATTTAGAAAACACTTTTGCCTTCATAAAACGAAAAATGTTTAATTTATTTATGTTTAAAAATGGTCATTGATTTCAATTGAAAATAAATAGTAAAATAAAATGTTATCATGTTTTACTTCCCTCGCATACCGAAGGGAAGTATTGTATTCGAGAAAAAAATCTCCCCCCGAGATTTTTTCTGATTTTGACGTTTCAGATGACGTAGAAAAATTTTTCAAATTTTTTTTACCAACATTTTTGACAAATTTTTTACCACTGAAATAGATGAAAAATTTTGTTTCCTTTGTTCAAATTTAAAATTTCCACTTTTCATTGCATTCTAAACCTATTAAAAAAAAAAACGCAATTTTTAATTTTTTGTTACCAACATTTTTGAAAAATGTTTTACCACTAAAATAGATGCAATTTTTTTTCTTTGTTCAAATTTCAAATTTCCACGTTCTAAACCTATTTAAAAAAAAATTTAGAATTTTTTTTACCATTCTTCAAAAAATTTTTTACCACTAAAATAGATGGAAAATGTTTTTTTCTTTGTTCAAATTCAAAATTTTCATGTTTCCATGACATTCTAAACCTATTCAAACAAATTTTTTAAAAAAATTATCACTACTTACTATAATAGAATAGACGAAAAAATGTTTTTTGCTCAAATTTAAAATTTCTACGTTTCATGACATTCCAAACTTATTTCGGAAAAAAAAAATTGCAACATTTTTTTACCATTTGGGAAAAAAAATTTACTTACCACTAGAATAGATGGAAAAAAATTTTTTGGCCCAAATTAAAAATGTTTACGTTTCATTCTAAACCAATTTCAGAAAAAAAAAATTTGGAAATTTTCTTCACCAACATTTTTGAAAAATTTTTTACCACTAAAATAGATGGAAAAATGTTGTTTCTTTGCTCAAATTTAAAATTTTCACGTTTCAAGGCATCCTAAACCTATCAAAAAAAAAAAAATTACCACCACTATAGAATAGAAGGAATCTCTCCTTTTTACTCCATACACAAATAAAGAGGGAAGTTCTGTGTAAATATCTTTACCGATTTTTTTTTCAAGACGACCGAGGGTGGTTTGACCCCCTAAAAAGCTGAAAATATTTAGTACAATTTTACTTCCACATCCACGTAGTGGATTGGAAGTATAGTAATCGCAAAAAAATTTTCAAAAATTTTTATTCGTGAAATAGGTTTAGAATGTCATGAAACGTCGAGATTTTAAATTTGAGCGAAAAAAAAAATGTCTGTCTGTCTGTCGGTCTGTCTGTCGGTCTGTCTGTCTGTAACATATTTTTTGTCAGCACGCTTTCTCCGGAACGGTTTAAGATATTGACCTGAAATTTTGTACACGTATATACTATAACGAGATCTGGAACTGGATTGTTTTTTGAGGAAATCCGGTGAAGGGTTGGGGGTTAAATAGGGGTAAATAGGGGGAAATAAGTAAAGCAAGCTTGTAAGAGTACAAAAACTTGAAATTCGGTGTATGTACTAGAAGTTAAGGCCTCAGATTTTTTTATAATATTTTTCAACCCCCCACCACCCCAACCCCATTAAAGGGGTTGATAAAATAAAGTTGAGATATTCATTTGAAATTTCGTACACGTATGTATTATAACGATGTCTAGAATTAGATTATATTTTGGGATGATTCCGTTGAAGGGTTGGGGATTAATTTGGGGTAAATAGAGGAATATAAGTAAAACAAGTTGGTAAGAGTACAGAAACTTGAAATTCGGTGTATGTACTAGAAGCCAAAGCGTCAGATTTTTTAATAATATTTTTCAACCCCCACCACCCCTACTCCAATTTGAAAAGGGTTGATAAAATAAAATTGAGATATTCATTTGAAATTTTCTACACGTATGTATTATACCGACATCTGGGACTAGATTATATTTTGAGATAATTCCGTTGAAGGGTTGGGGGTTAAATAGGGGTAAATAGGGGAAAATAAATAAAGCAAGCTGGTAAGACTACAGAAACTTGAAATTCGGTGTATGTACTAGAAGCCAAGGTCTCAGATTATTTATAATATTTTTCAACCCCCACCACCCCTACTTCATTATTAAAAGGGTTGATAAAATAAAATCGAGATATTCATTTGAAATTTGGTACACGTATGAATTATAACGACATCTGGAATTAGATTATACTTTGAGATGATTCCGTTGAAGGGTTGGGGGTTATTTAGGGGTCAATAGGGGGAAATAAGTAAAGCAAGCTGGTATGAGTACAGAAACTTGAAATTCGGTGTATGTACAAGAAGTTAAGGCCTCAGATTTTTTTATAATATTTTTCAATCCCCCACCACCCCTACCCCATTAATGGGGTTGACAAAATAAAGTTGAGATATTCATTTGAAATTTCGTACACGTATGTATTATAACGACGTCTGGAATTAGTTTATATTTTGAGATGATTCGGTTGAAGGGTTGGGGGTTAATTTGGGGTAAATACAGGAATATAAGTAAAACGTTGGTAAGACTACAGAAACTTGAAATTCGGTGTATGTACTAGAAGCCACAGCGTCAGATTTTCTTATAATATTTTTCAACCCAACCACTCCTACTCCAATATGAAAAGGGTTGATAAACTAAAATTGAGATATTCATTTGAAATTTGGTACACGTATGTATTATAACGACGTCTGAAACTAAATCATAATTTGAGATGATGCCGTTGAAGGGTTGGGGGTTAAATAGGGGCAAATAGGGGAAAATAAGTAAACCAAGCTGGTAAGACTACAGAAATTTGAGATTCGGTGTATATACTAGAAACCAAGGCCTCAGATTTCTTTCTAATATTTTTCAAACTCTACCACCTCAGCTTCATTATTAATGGGATTGATAACATCAAATTGAGATATTCACTTGAAAGTTAGTACACGTATGTATTGTAGTGACATCTGATTGAGATGACTCCATTGAGGTGGTAGGTTGTAAATAGTGGAAAATGAGGTAAACTAGAAACTTCATTTTTAACGTATATGGTAGAAACCAACTCCTCAAACTTTTCTATGACATCTACCCCAAATATTATTAAAATTCTATGACCAATAATTTCCACATACTAGAGTGCAAATATTGTGAAGATGTTTCCTTTAAAGTGACTTGGACGAATAATCTGGATGTGGAAGTAGTGATTCCTTAGGCAGCGGTTTTTTTTAAAATTATTAATGCATTTAAAATGCCATATAAATGCAAAAAATTAATGTTTGTAAATTAATTTTAAAGGTAGTTTTACTCCCAAGAGAGGGTTAAAATAATTTTTTACTTTTAAAAATGTCCATTGATTCGAATCGAGAGCAAATAGTAAAAAAAAATTAAACAAGCATTTTTCATTTTACATCATTTTAGTTTTAGTTTTCATTCTCTCTAATTAACCCTTTTTAAAATTACAATTCTTCTAGGATCATCTAAGATTAATTTTCAAATTATTGTAAGAAACCCCTAAATGCGGTATTTTTCCATATCTGGAGAGTTCTTTCATATTTTAGGGGTTCGAAACTACGATTTTCGGAATCAGCGACCCAAAAAAACCTATAAAATAACTTACAAAATTATTTAGGATACATTTTGTGATATAAAAGTCTTTAATTGTCTTAAATATCATTCATAGTTTTAACAGATTTCCTAACCTTAAAACATTTATAATTAAAAAGACCCGAGGCTTACGTTAAATCCTGTTGTTTCCTGAGTATTACAAAGAAATTAAATATCTTACAAAACCGCTGCCTAAGGAATCACTGCTTCTTCATCCAGATTTTCCTTCCAAGTCTCTTTAAAGGTAAACTTCTTGACTAATAATTGCACTTTAGTATGCGGAAATAATTGGTCACAGAATTTTAATAAAATAAATTAGGGGCAGATGTCATAAAAGAATTTACAGAAGTTGCAATTTAGCAAGCTCCGTTAAGACATTGATAATGAACTTGGCTAACTTTCAAGCCTGACATGATATTTACAAAATTTACAGAATGTTCAGGAGATAGAAATAAAGAATAGTTTAATATTACATTAACATTAATATTCCACAAAAAATGGGTTTCGTAAAAATGCGAAAACATTAATCTAGTTATCAACATTTATCAAACACACAAACTTTACAAAAACGACGCTAGGCGTCGGTCGGCGTCTAGACGTAAAAATGCAAGAACATGAATTTAGATATCAAAATTAATCAAATACAATGTTTTATATAAATGACGCAAGGCGTTGGTCGGTGACGAGACGTGAAGATACAAGAATATGAATATAAATATCAAAATTTATCAAATTCAGAAGTTTTACAAAAACGACGCTAGACGTCGGTCGGCGTCGAGGCGAAAAAATTGAAGAATATGAATCTAGGTATCAAAATGATCAAATTCAGAAGTTTTATAACGACGCTAGGCGTCAATCGGCGTCGAGACGTAAAAGGCAAGAACATATATTAAGATATCAAAGTTTATCAAATACGCAACTTATGCGAAAACGACGCTCTGGGCATCGGTCGGCGTCGAGACGTCAAAATGCAAGAATATAAATCTAAGAATTAAAATTTATCAAATACACGAATTTTACAAAAACGACGCTGAGTCGATTGGCGGAGACGTAAAAATGCAAGAACATAGTTTTGGATATCAAAATTTATCAAATACACAAGTTTTGCAAAAACGAGGCTAGGCATCGGTCAGCCTCGAGAAATAAAAATGCAAGAATAAAAATCTTCCGACTTCCGTACTACCGTTACATCTTCGATTGGTTACACATTTTCAATGTCAAAAATTAGTGCATTGGTTTCTAGCACATACGCCAAGGACTCTTGGCTTGCTCTGCTGATTTTTCCCAATTACACACCCCTCTCCACCCCTTCAACCAAAAATACATACGTGTACCAAATTTAAGTAAAATATCTCAAGTTTATGTCATCAACCCCTTTATTAATAGAGTGGTGGTGGTGGGGGGGTTGAAAAATATTATAAAGAAATCTGAGGGCTTGGCTTCTAGTATAGGTACGCACCATACCTCAAGTATTTGTACTCTACACAGTTTGCTTTACTCATTTTCACCTATTTACCTATACTTACATCCTCACCCCTTCAACGGAATCATCTTAAAATATAATCTAGTTCCAGATGTCGTTATAATACATATGTTTACTAAATTTCAAGTGAATATCTCAATTATATTGTATCAACCTCTTTAATAATGGAGTAGGTGTGGTGGGGGGTTGACAAATATTTTAAAAAATCTGAGGCCTTAGCTTCTGGTGCATACGGCGAATTTCAAGTTTCTGTACTCTTATCAGCTTGCTTTACTTGTTTTCCTCTATTTGCCTCTATTTAACTCCCAACCCCCCAACGGAATAATCCGAAGATATAATTTTACGAACCGATTTAAGAATGGAGTGGGGAGGTGGAGGGGATGGAAAATAATATGAAAAATTTTGAGAACTTGGCTTGTAGTACATTCACCCAATTTCCAGTTTCTGTAATCTTACCAGCTTGTTTTACTTATTTCCCCCTATTTACCACCCAACCCTTCACCGAATAAGTTCAAAAAACGATCCAGTTTCAGATCTTGTTATAATATATACGTGTACAAAATTTCAAGTCAATATCTTAAACCGTTCCGGAGAAAATGTGCGAACAAAAAAAAGTTACAGAAAGACAGACCGACAGACAGAAAGTTTTTTTTTGTTCAAATTTAAAATCTCATGACATTCTAAACCTATTTCAAGAAAACAAAAATTTTGAAATTTTTTTACCATTACTATACTACGTGGGGGTGGAAGTAATTGAGCCGGAGAACGATTTTTGTCCATTTTTATGCTTTTATCCCACTGTGCATCGACTTAAAAGATCTTTTGTGAATTATCTCACAAACTTTTTATTAAGCTTGTGATTTCCCTGAGAGTTATTTCCTTATGTCGTCTGTCGCCAACTTCATTTCTTCTAGGTACTTTAGCTTAATTGTAAACTATGCGGATTAACATCTTACGCTCACAAATAATATGTTCCACAATTTATATTACAGTGTCACAGCATCTACGTGTATCATTTTTTGCATTGCTCATATTCTTAGGAAGAGCAATAGCCTGTTAAAGGGCCTATCATCAGGATTATGTCGGGGTTTTCCAGTTCGAGAAGCCATGTGTCAGTCTTTGTCGAATAAGTTATGAACGTTCTTTCTTGTTTTTGGGTTGGAGTATTCGACCAGTAGTATTGTTTCTCTTCCTTTCCTCCTTTTAGGATCTCTCCAATTGTGTGATCCTTAGCAAAACGGTTGGGGCTAACGAAATGAGACATGTGCAACTTTTCTTGTAAGGGTGTCGACTAATTCCCTCGTGCCCAGGCACCCACATTAAGGTAATCTTGTGTTTTTTTACAAATTGCCTCAGAGATTGACTATATTCTCAGGTAGTTTTAGACACGAAGATGTAAGAACTGACAGCTTTTAATGTCTGAAAGTAGGTAGATCTCTTCCATTCCAATGTCTTTACTAATGCATTCCTGGGCACACAAATCCATAGCGAATATCTCTGCTTGAAAGATGGTTGGGGGTCTTACCTAGGTCTCTGGATAGTCTATAATAATTCCCGATACACCCACACCAACCTCTGCAGCCATCTTTGAGTCATCCTTGTACCAGATAAGTAAACCTTTCAATTAGCATATTAAACGGAGGATCAAAGTTCCGCTTGATTGACATTGAGTCACATAAATATGTAGAGAATATAGATAAGTAGGTCTAGCATTGCTTCCATAGCTGCTGTGGGACAAGAATACATTGCTCCTGTAATCCATAAACAGCAAGGCGATGCAATGTCTGCAACTTCCCTTTAATACTGTTTAAAAGAGGATAAAGCAGATTTAGTTGAGTTCAAAACACTCCCAAACTTACCGTTAATGATAATCATTTTTGATATGCAAAGTGACAGGCTTTATAAAAGATTGTCGAACGTTTTTTATTCGGATGAAAGCAGAACACCTATCAATTATCGCATATAAGTGTAATAAATCATTATATTTCAACGCCCTGGAAATTAAGAACTCGACATACTTTCAAAGAAATGCAGAGTAAGTTCAAGAGTCTGGAACTTAACATTACACCCAGCATTATTAATACGAAAAGCAGTTAAGTTAACGTAATAAATATCGCGCATAAACTTAACTGACTGCATTATGTATATGACTGCAATAATTATGTTAACAGGTTGCAGACAGAAGTAAAGGTAAATAACGAATCTAATTTAAATTTATGATATCCGATGTAAATTTAACGGTAGTAATGTTTGACATTTATTTTAAAATTAATACGCCGTGCCTTTTCTCAACTATAAGGATGAAATGTTTCTCTGCTCTACAAGGGCCCTTAAATTAATCCAAGGAGCAAAATTAAAAAATCGTTGGTTATCTTAATCAATATGTGCTATATTTAGCACATTAGTTCATTAGTTCTTGAAACCAGCTGATTGCCCCGTTTATCAGCTGGAGTGATTTAAATTAAATAGTGTTATTTTTAATTCAGTAGACGCCGAGAAAGAACATTGTTCGCGAAAGTGATGTTAATTAATTATACAACCCCACAAAAAAAATTCTATGTATCTCTATGTATTTTTGGTCGCTGAATTCGAATTCGAGATCAAAAAATTGTACACGTCCAAATTCATTAGCTAGAGCCAAAAGACACTCTTGGAATGGGGTAAAAAGAAGATTTATCTTCGAAAATAGTTGTTACATCTTAATCAATCGAATTATACAAATTAATATTAAATAGTAGCGTACATACAATAGATATGAAACACCTCCAGGGAGGGGCCAAAAAATACCCCCATATATAAAAAAATCGATCTAAAACATCAATGACTCCTGAAAATGTTCGAAATGTCTAAGTTTTGTTAAAGTGATAAGAAACTGTATCAAGTCCGACGTAATCTTCATGAACTGCCCCTATAGGGTTGAGGACAACCACCCCTAAGTTTAAAGGACATGAGAAAAACACGAAAGAATGTAAAAAAGAGAATTTCTACTCTCATGGATGCTACGATTTGCTGAAGTTGCATAGTATTCCAAAATAGAACTTACGTACCATCGACGTCCTACCATTTCAACCCTCAAAGGGTGTGGAAACTATCCCCTATGTAAGATTTAACTATAAAAAGTTACATTGAATTCTATAAAAATTCTAAACATCTGCTTTCTGTGGAAGTGAGAAGAAACTAGACTATATTCGACGCTGTGCTTGAAAACCACCCCTACGAGGTTATGAGATGCCACCCCTATATCCGTAGTCTGCTGGAAAAACAGAGACAAACTAACCGGATTTACATTTTTATAGATGCCATGATTGGCAAGAATCGTGTTATACACTCATGTCCTATCAATGTTATTAGCAATATCCTCAGAAAGGATGAAACTACCGTCGTTCAAAAAGTAAAGAGAACAATCTTGCAGTGACTACTGAAGAAGCTATACTATTGCTTATTCGTTTCAGTCTCAGAGTTTTCCTCGCCACTGGTAAGTGGTAATGACAGTTGCACACATTAGAGAGTAGCTTCCGTGAATGTTTAAATAACGGAGGATTCCAACCGATGAAGCAACTCTTTGAGTTCATCTTTAAAAGAAAAATATTTCCTTTTATGAATCGGCGAGCTTTTTATCAATATTATTCATCAATAAAAATGGAAATATCTTTAATTCAATGTTCTTTTTCTAATTTTTTCTGCGTCACTTAAGAGAAGAGTTGATATTAGGCAGCGCTCTTGGGGTAGTTTTCAATAATTGAGCCAAAACTACTGAACTCTTTTCGCCTTTACAAACCTCCAGAGATTCGGGTCAGTGCAGCTTTTTTCAAGTTGAATCTTGAATGGGGGTAGTTTTCACAGAAAAAAAAATTTCTGTCTGTCTGTCGCTCTGTCTGTCGGTTTGTCTGCCTGCCGGTCTGTAACTTTCTTTGTCCGCACGTTTTCTCCGGAACGGTTTAAGATATTGACTTGAAATTTTGTACACGTATATATTGCAACGAGATCTGGAACTGAACAACTGGAACTGATCTGGAACTGATCTTGAACATATCCGATGAAGGGTTCTGGGTAAATAGAGGTAAATAGACAGAAATAAGCAAAGCAAATTGGTAAGAATACAGAAACTTGAAATTTGATGTATTTGTACTAGAAGTCAAGGCCTGAAATTTTTCTTTATATTTTCCATCCCAGCATTCCCCAGAATTCCCACTCCATTATTAAAGGGGATGATAAAATAAATTGAAATAATCACTTGAAATTTGATACACGCATATATTATAACTACATCTGGAATTAGATTATATTTTTTAATTATTCCATTGAAGGGTTGGGGATTAAATAGGGGTAAATAGGGGAAAATAAGTAAAGTAAGCTGGTAAGAGTACAGAAATTTGAAATTCGGTGTATGTGCTAGAAGCCAAGGCATCAGATTTTTTCATAATATTTTTCAATCTCAGTCTCGACCCTGACCGACGCACAACATTGATTTTGTAAAACTTGTGTGTTTGACCAATTTTGATACCTAAATTCACATTTTTGCGTTTTTAGGTCTCGACGCCTACCGACGCCTAGCATCGTTTTGGTAAAACTTGTATATTTGATCAATTTGAATGCTTAGATTCATGTTCTCTATTTTGTGAAATATTAATGTATAGCCTATTACAATTACTCCGCGTTGTGTAACTATATAAATTTTTTATCCTCAGCTTAATAAAAGTTTGGTAATTTCTACAATCTTTCTTTATTTCTATCCCCTGTATATTTTGCAGATTTTGTAAATATCATGCCGGGCTTGAAAGTTAGCCAAGTTAATTTTCAATGTCCTAACGAAACTCCTGTAAATTTTTTTATGACATCTGCCCCAAATATTATTATAAAATTCCATAATCAACTATTTTCGCATACTAAACTGCAAATATAGTCAAGAAGTTTACCTTTAAAGAGACTTGGAGGAAAATCTGGATGTGGAAGTTGTGATTCCTTAGGCAGCGGTTTTTTAGAGTACTACAGAATTTCAGCCAATCATAGCATGCATGTATATAGAAATCCTGTTAGATTTAACATTTTTGTTGTTTTTTCCGTGTCCTTTAAATTTAGGGGTGGTTGTTAATAAACTGCCCCTAAAGGGTTGAGAGATTACATCGAACCTGATGCAGTTTCTTATCACTTTAACAAAACTTAGACATTTCGAGCTTATTCAGCAGTCATTGCTGTTTTAGATCTATTTTATTATAGGTATATGCGGGGTAGTTTTCTCCCCACCCTGAGGGTGTGCTTCATATCTGTTATGGGTAAAGTTGTGTCCAAAATATAACATTCAAAGCGGCATCCCTTAAGAATTACATCGCAGAGAGCCGCACGCTTGCAAACGAACACCTGCTTAATGCGTTCAGAACCGGATTCAAGATATTTATGACTACATTCGTATTTTACTTGTCGTATGACAACTCTCCATTTAAATATTTATTACCACAAAAAACACTACTGGCAAATTTTCCAACTTAATCTCATTAAAATACTAGCACTACACTACAGTTTTTTTTCCTTCTTATCTGCAGTTTCAACAGAAAGAGCACGCACCACAAAAATAACAGAACATTAGGTTCATATTTATTCAGCGAATAAAAAATTGCCGTCAAAGGAGTCATCGTATGTGCTTTATAAATATGAACTCAGCTTTTTAGCATTTCTTTTATTACCGTCAAATATGTTTGTTTTTAAATGTTTTACTTCCCTCGCATACCAAAGGGAAGTATTGTATTCGAGAAAAAATCATCCTCCGAGGTTTTTTCGGATTTTCACGTTTCAGATCACGTAGATTACGAAAACATAGGTTTTTCAATTCCGTCAGTCTGTCTGTCTGTCTGTTGGTATTATCTAAAAAAACTACTTGACGTAGAGCAGTCAAATTTGGTAGGTAGCTGACGCTGCTGTCAGCGATGAAATGGTTACACTTTCACTGGAAAATATACAGGGTGGACCGTCTAAATGGAGTAAATAATGGGATTTTTTTTTTACTCAAATTTAAAATTTCCACGTTTCATGGCATTCTAAACCTATTTCAGAAAAAAAAAATTCAAAACTTTTTTGGTCGGATGACACTTTAAAATGTTCTCCAAGTGTACCTTCCTCGAGAGGTAAACGTATAATAATAGTACACACGGGTAATGAAGATGGATTTGTAAAAGGGTGTTTAATGCTTTCCGCAAAAAACATAGCAAAGTCATCGGCCGATTACCACCAAGATATGAACGCCACTTTGAAAAACGGTTTGCAGAAAAACTGTTGCATACCATAAAGCCAAATTCGGTCATAGTTTTAGATAATGCCTCTTACCATTCGCGACAAGCTGAGAAAATACCAACTACTTCGACGCGAGAGTTTGAATTAATTGAATTTAAAACAAAAAAGGCGATAAATACAAACATTAAAAAAACATTTGTAATAGACGAATTTGCAGAACAATATGGTCATACAGTTTTAAGACTGCGAGTGAAATCCTATTGAAAAAATTTGGAGTGCATTAAAAAATTACGTTAGAAACACAAGCCCCCGACTTAGTCATAATGTGATACAACTTATTAGACAGTGGGAAGCCCATAGAAAAGCATTGGACGGGATGAGTGAACCATATTAAACAAAATTGAAAATCAATATTTTGCCACAGTTCCTCAACAACAACCAATTATAATAAATCCCAATGATTCCTCATCATCGTCATCTTCCGGGGAAGAAATTAAATCCTAAATAAAACGAATGTAGGTTTGTTGTATTTCTATTTAATAATAGGTAGAACTGTGAAATCCAACATTTATGAAAGCAGGGAATATTTTACTTTCATTGTTTCATTACTTGCCAGACTCTGAAATTCTAACTCCGGCTCTGCAAGTCAACGTGGACTCTACATACTAGACTAATACGCATAATAAAATTCGACCAATCAGTAGATCTGTAGCAGAATTTGCCATCAATCAGATTTAGTGGGCGTAACTTATTTACTTCCCTCGGCGGTAGTTTATAAAAAAACTACTTAATTTAATTTGTGGTCATTTTTTGTCATACCTCCAGACAATAGTAAAAAAAGAATAAAGGAAGCCGCAAATGCTCCTTATATTTTGGATTTGAGTTTACGCTGCTGCATTCCGGGGGTGTTTCTTGGCTTTAGCTAAGGATTCTGGGGGTCTACGATTTTTTTGACCTCGGATTCGGATTCAACATAGAAAATAGAAAGGGATACATGGGTCTGGTTCGCTGGTCTGATTTTTTTTATTTTGTTTTTTTTTTTATATTCGGCAGATCAATACAAAATTCAATAGCAGACGAAGTGTTTAAAGAAATCAAATGGATTCTTTAAACAATGTGGCCTGTAGAGTGTTATCTCATATATAAGCTCACTGACAAAAAGGCGTTTTCAAATCAGTCCAGTGATGCTACCGTCTTTTAGAGTACAGTTTTCCATTTTCAAAAACCTACAATAAAAATCGATTCATTGTAGACTTAACTAATTAAAAATGACTTTTAATTGGTTAGGATAATTGATAGTTGATCGATAATAGGATACGGCTTGTATAATAGGCAAAGGACAAGGTAAAACTGTCTCTTTTTCTGAATTTCCACAGTACTATTGTTGACGGACTATTATTCCTCATAATTAATCCAATCCTATTTAACTCAAAATGAATAAAACATTGTAAAACGCGGCTAACGAAATTAAAATGACTTCCTTCTCATGAATATAAAAAAATACAATCTAATTTTACTTATCTGGAGTGAATTAAATTAGAGTTGTATCTCAAATTTAGATTTAAGTGCATCTTGATTAAGTAAATAAGTTACTCGGGACAATTTTCAGTCGTCACACGTCCTTGCAGTCGGCGTACAATGGCACTTTCAAAGAAACTCTGCCCTGCTGGTCCGCGCAGGTAGATACAAGTAGCACAATTGAAACAACACGTATACAGGGCTACTGAATATTTAACATATTTCCTTAAACATATGGGAGTAGAGGTATTTTACTATAATTTAAACCTACATATATGCAGTATCCATAAGTCATTAGTTTCAGAGATATTGAGATTTGTGTGTGCTTTCAGAAAAATGCTCCGGGGTAACATTAGAGTACAGAAACTTGGAATTCCGTATATATACTAGAAGTCAAGGCCTCAGATTTTTTTATAATATTTTTCAACTCTCCCACTACCCCCACTCCATTATTAAAGGGATTGATAAAATAAAATTGAGATATTCACTTGAAATTTGGTACACGTATATATTATAACGACACCTGAACCTAGATTATCTTTTGAGATGATTCCGTTGGAGAGTTGGGGGTTAAATAGGCGTAAATATGGCAAAATAAGTGAAACAAGCTGGTAAGAGTACAGAAACGTGGAATTTGGTGTATATACTAGAAGCCAAGGCCTCCGATTTTTTTATAATATTTTAAATTCCTCCCACCTCCACCACTCCGTTATTAAAAGGGATGATGCAATAAAATTGAGATTTTCACTTAAAATGTGGTACATGTATGTATTATTACGACATCTTTAATTAGATTATATTATGAGATGTTGAAGGGTTGGGGTTAAATAGGGATGAATAGGGGAAATAACTAATGCAAGCTGGTAAGAGTACAGAAACTTGGAATTTGGTGTATGCACTTGAACTCAGGGGCCTCTAATTTTTGTATAATATTTTTCAACTCTCCCACCACCTCCACTCCATTATTAAAGGGATTGATAAAATAAAATTGAGATATTCAATTGAAATTTGTTACACCTATCATAACGACACCTGGAACTTGATTAAATTTTGAGATGTTCCGTTAAAGGGTTGGGGGTTACATATGGGTTAATATGGGGAAATAAGTCAAACAAGCTGGTAAGAGTACAAAAACTTGGGATTTGACGTATATACTAGAAGTCAAGACCTCAGATTTTTTTATAATAATTTTTAACCTCTCCACTACCCCCACACCATTATTAAAGGGATTGATAAAATATAATTCACATATTCACTTGAAATTTAGAACACGTATGTATGTATTATAACGACATCTGGACCTTGATTATATATTGAGATGATTTCGTTAAAGGGGGAGGTATATTGGGGGAAATAGGTGGAGAAAGCTAATAAGAGTCCAGAAACTTCATTTTTGGCGTATATGCTGGAGATCAACATTTTAAATTTTTTTATGACATTGCCCCAAATATTATTAAAATTCTATAACCAATTATTTTCACGTACAGTATAGACAAAATATTTTCCTTTAAAGAGATTTGGATGAAAAATCTGGATGTAGAAGCAGTGATTCCTTAGGCAGAGGTTTTTCTTTTTAATTCTCATAAATAGTTTCTTCTGCTGTTTGCAATATCCTATAAAGAATGTGTTTCATTATATACCTGTGTGTTGTGTTTATCTTGTAATTTGGTAATAGGTATAGCCGTTGGATATTTTATTGAATACATAAATTAATTAATTAATCAATTAACGTCTTTGCATCTTCAAATTTCCTTAGTTGCTTCCATGAAGAGTCTATATTTGTGGTTATTTCACGGGAGTACTTAAACTGATCTATCTTAAGATCTGTGTTTTCATTTGCATCGAACACTTGATTTTATTTTTGAACCGTCATTACTAGTAATTAGAAACTAGAAAAATGTTTTCATTTCCTCATATTTTTATAAATAAATTTACCACTTTCTGAGGTAGGTCCAGTTCGATAGTTTATAATTACAAACTGATATCAAATTGTAAAATGCTAGTTAACTATTTTCAGTTTTATTACAATCAAATCCCAAGTGTGTGATTAGAAACTAATATACAAGAATCCTTACAACGAGTGCTAAGTTTTTAAAAGAAAGCATGTATTAAAATGTAAAATACAAACGGCCGCGGTCGTCAGTATGCACGCCACTTTTTCGGATGTCAGTATGCAAACTACGCCCGACATTCTCGATGTTTGCTCAGAGTGCCTCTATTTTGCTGTTTAAATTTTCAGGCCATTTATGTAACAAACTAACTTAACATGCGCGGTATTAAATTTAAAAATCTCCTTCTGAGACCGTATCAATTGGATGTTCTTAAAATATATCACCCTTCTTCTCGTAATACTGTTTACATGTCTGATGTCTTTATTTTCACACAAGAAACTTTCGATACCCTAAGCTTGATTTGTTTGAAGATAATGTTAGCATCTGACAGAAAGCAGTGATTTATTTGTCTGGAACTATTCTGGGAATCGTTTTTCTTTAAAATAAAACTGTCTTGTAATAGTGAAAAGTAATTCGTTTATAACCTACGTCAAATACAGATATCTCGTTTCGAAAAATATCAACAATTTTTTATGCAGCATATCAGATTCCCTACTTAACTTGTTAAGTGAATTACGTATAAGTAATGGATGCATCTCAATAAAACTCGAAGGCAGTACCGCGATTTACTTCTGGAGAAATTAAATACAATAATATAATAAATATGGAGATCGGTTGTCAAATCATAAACGTTTGAAATAAATAAGACAACGCCATAAAAGTTGTATGCACCAATTGTATTGTTGGGTACTGCAAGAAGGACACTTTATTTTATAATGTTTGTAAACGATTTGACTGGCATGAATGTGTTAGCTAATGACGTGATGACAATTCTTTTTTAAATCCATTTTCCACAATTTTATTTGCATCTAAATTTCAAGGCCAAAAATTGTTATTAAACAATAGTACAGTGCGATCGAGAACTCAACCTGAGGAACAAGCACACGCTTATCAGAACCCTTATTGCAACTATTCTGACCCACGCTTCCGTTGTCTGGGGATACCAAGCAGCCACCCATCTGAAGCGGATACAAGCCGTGGAAGACGTCGCACTTCGGTGCGCCTTGGATGCACCATGGTTTGTCAGAAACGTTGACATCTTCAGAGACCTGGAATACACCCCAGTAACTGAAGTCAACCGGTACAGAGCGAAGAACTAATACGCCCGTGCTGCAGAGCATGGGAATCCGCTGGTCAGACAGGCGACTGACTGTGACTTCAACGATGCTCCGAGGCACAAGAGGCCGAAGCTTCAGATCATGGATAATGGGTAAGTATAACTAATCCTTTACCTGTTTCAGCCCGATCTTCAACCCACACCGCAAGGAGACAATAACCAAAAACACCCAATTACTCGATCGCGGGGTACCAGGCAAACAACCAGCTCGGTACTCACCCTAGCCCGTGCCGGCCTCTGGCGCTAAGAAAGCGTCTTTGGCTGAACACAATTCTGAGCTACACAGTTCACACTTCCTTCCGAGGAAATCGGAGCACATGATGCCAATTGGCACCCTGGGCTTCCGACTAGTCAACACCCCCAAATCTCTTTCAAACTCCGAGAGGGCTCGGTAATAGGGAACTTCCCACGATAGACGAAAGACGCTCCCGGGAGACTACATGCCAGCGAAGAAAGAATATCATATCAAGACAGAAGAGCGCCAGAAGAAACGACTCAGCTGGCAGGATCCAACAGCCAGGACCAGGGGATGTTTACTAACATCGCCTATGCCGTCCGCATTTGCGGGGGGGGGTAGGCGAAAAAGCAGGCCCACCCCTTACGAGGCCGGTCCAGGTCTACAGCGATGATTGGGGCAAAGAGCTCAAGCTCGACCCCTAATCGTCCGAGGCTGTCATATTTAGTCGAGAATATTAACGTGATCGAGAAAGAATGAACGTCACGTGACACAGATAGTTACTAAAAATTGATTTCTACTCTACGTATATTATTAAAAGTAATTTAGTATATTGCTAGTTTAAGGAATACTATAGAAGTGCAAATGGCCGCCACTTTGTGATCAGCTGATGGGACGGGACGCCTTGCTTCAACTGCATATTTTGCAGATTTTGTGATGTTTTAAAATTTAGTTTTGGATTATTTAACATCCACAATGATCCTTAATCAATTCATGTGGCGAATTTTGTTTGTTAAGATGGAGACGAGTTTATATTTTACGAAATGGTCTTATGAATTACGATGTACAGGACAGGTGTGTGGAAAAATTCACAAATTTCGCAATCCGTGCGCCCATCGGAAAAGATAACACTATACATAAAACATAAAATTGTTCCGGACTCGGCTTCGCCTCATCTAGAAACAACTACGATCCGTCCCAAAAAACATGATTTTAGGTACTTGTTGCAAAAATAACTATTCGCCATTTGTCAAATTTTGTGAATCCATGGCGACTACGATTGGCACTGAGCACAACCGCATTATAACTTCATGTTCTCCGCGCATACTCATACTGTGCAAACTCGCTCAATATTACGTCATCTGATGTCGACTCTTTCATGTCGGCGACCTTGGATAAAACTCGTAGCTTTGACCCCATATACGAACACTAACATTTCCAATGTTAAAAAATTAGTACTATCAGTTTATATTTATATATAATAAATAATGACGTCTTTTGTGCAGAATCCGCACAGTGTGAAATTAATGACTTGTCATGTTCAAAATTCTAGGTCACGCTCAACTTTTGATGAAACTGGATCAAATTTGACGCGAAATGTTTGAGAAAGCTGGTACTTTATGAAGTCCGCTGGTTTCACAATTATGGTATTATGTGCCAACTGAAAGCCGCCAAAACCCCGCGAAAATTAAAAATTTCTGAAACTTATGTGGTCCAAGTGTGATCATTTTGATCTAAAGTGGTCCAAGTTCAAGATATTGGCTATTTACTTTTAGTGGTTCTAATAAAAAATATTTATATCAATGAAACGTACGGGGCTTTATGCTTGTTTGGTCTCAGATTACTAATGCAATGGTCATTTTGGTTTAAAGTGATCCAAGTTCAAGATATTGGCCACTCTAATTTTTTTTTAATTTTTTTAAATTTTCTCGGGGTTTTAGCAGCTGTCAATTGGCATGTAATGGCTTAATTGTAAAACCAGCAGTTACCTCACAAATTCAAACATTTTGCATCTAATGTCATCCAATTTGATCAAAAATTGACCGTTGGCTAGAATTTTTAAAATGACAAGTCATTAATTGCACACTGTGTGCCGATGTATTTCCGAATATTAGGCACACATACAATATTGTAATTAAATGATTTTTGAAAGCAGTGCATATAGTTAAAAGATTGAGACATTAAAAAGTCGAAGCTTATAACCGTTTTTTAGTGATTGGGTGAAAGAAGTTCTCTACAAAAAAATTACAGGATAACGTTATCTTATTATTATTATTATTATAATCGCAAAGATAAGGATTAGTTATAAATTATAAATCATTTTCGCCAAATACTTGCATAATTAAATGTTGTTTTATGAGTAATTACTAACACACAGATTCATTTTTCAGGTTATGGACTTTCAGCATTGTCAATAAAAGCCTCATTCCTTGAATTACTGTGGATCTAGATGATTTCTTAGTACTCATTGCGACTGTGCTGCAGGTACAGCCAAACACGTTCGCCAGCCTGATTTGCAATTTATAAGGTACAGAGTGAGGTGATGAGACGTCATTTCTTTCAGTTTTTTAGCAGTAAAAATGGCTATGGCTAAGTAGTTAATCGTTGTGCAATATAGTGTGTAGAGTTTGTGAAATAGGTACTCATGAAAAGAAACAAATTAAACAAAGGACTTAAAGTTATAGTAAAGCAGACACAATTTATCCAGAGGTTGACCCTTTGTCTTTGGTATATTTATGTACCGAGCTGTGCAAACAATTGTAATTTATGTAAGAACTTGTTTTATCATGTCGTATTAATGTTACTATTGTCTAACTTATGTATTTTATTAAATATTCTCCTCTCCTTTTATTGTTCTATTTATCACTTACTACTATCATTAGCAGTAGATTGAATGTGGACTACGCTGAACTTGTATATACATGCTTGTACATGGGAATAAAACAAAATATATCTACTAAATATAAAACTATTTATTGTCACCAAGTTTAACATTTGTAATACAACTTAGATGGCATTTAAACTTAATTACAATTCATCGAATGAATGAATTGTTTTAAAATAGTGTTTAGAACTAGGTACTAAATTCTCTTGTTTAGCATTACAAAACAACCACAATATATACTTTAAAATAATATATTTAGTACGCAGATCATCGATGACAACTATACCGTGAACTTTCATTCCTAATTTATAAACTTCATCAAATTTTATATAATCTGTAGCTTTTATTTGAAGATCCTCTTGAATTGAACCATATTAAAAACGGTTGCCTCTGTAACATTTTTCTCTTTCAGCGCTTTGCTCAACTCAAGTTTAGAGTCAAACCAATATAAACTGCTAATTTCTATTCCAAACTATTTATACATTGCTCTAGTGGCACTTATTTTATCACAACTGCTATCTGGGTTTTAAGTTAGATCTCGTGTTAAGAGAGGAAACCTAACTTGATTGTGGTCTTGCAACACAGCAGTGTGGCCTACAATATAAACCCACGTTAAAAATGAGGTTCTTATATTAACATATAACAATTTACTATTAACAAAATGCTTGGAATACTCCTGTAAAATCATTTCTTTTTACTTCATGCGATCACTTGACGTGTTCCAATCTCAACATTTCCTAGTTGAAGAATCGATGATATTTAATAAATACTGGCGCCAATTGGCATTGCCACACTTCCACAATTAATAATAGAATAATAAACTTGTCATTTTGTATAATATAATATCAACAAAAGTAGTAATTTAATGAAAAGTTCGGTTAATTGCCATTTAACACTTTAGGAATTGCGGTTTGTTGTTCCTAAGCTATGACGAATGTCAAAATGTGTGACGTCGCGCGCACACGGCCTATATCAATCACTAAGTTACTGTTGCCTACGTTCAAATATTGAAAATATCACAAAATAGTGTGAATATCACACAAAATATCTTTACGGAGCGGCACATTCAGCCTTTCTCGATATTCATGTAGAATTACAATTTTTATTGAGTTTACGTTCAGGATTTTAAATAACAAGAATACACACCAATACTGAGAAAATAGGCGAATTGAGAAAACATTCTATCATATTAAATATTAGATCGAGTGGACGAAACTTGTCTGCAAAATACCCAAAGAATGCTTTTCTCAATGAAGTCTCGGCAGAAATTAATTCTGTGCAGAGCTAAAAGATATTTCAGTTAAAAATGCAGAGTCCTACGAACACATTTCATGAACAAAATCTCTAGATATTTATATCGGTAGACGTTTCAATTGGAAACCTCGTATTATACTCCAGTCAAATAGGAGCAAATTTCGTTTGACGGAAATTCTTGTGGAAGTGTTGACACTTAGCAAAAAATGTTCATGAGGGTGTACTATGAATCATACTAAAGTCCCCATCTCTATTTGTCGCGCTCGAGTCGCCACCTTGAAAAATAAATAAAAAATATATAAAACAAAGCTTATAAAATTCCCTACAATAAATATCATATACATTGTTATATTCTTCGAAAATACTGAAACAAAATTTCTATCTGCACATTTCCAAAAGCGCAAATATCGCTCACAGAGAAAAATTTTCATGTCATTGTATTAGTCATGCAATTCTGAATAACTTTCAAAATGTCCGTCATCTGTCCGTTGGTCTATCTATTTGTCCGTCTGTCCATCCGTCTCTCCATCAGCCATATTTCTTGTAAGTACAATAATTTAAGGACTAAGAGTCCGATTTTATTAAAACTAATATACCGTTCAAGTTTTGATAAAATCGGGCTTCATTTTCTTAACTTATTGTCCTTACAAAAGTATGGTGGGTGGAGAGGCAGACGAACAGGTGCTCAAACAGACAGACGAACAGACAGATGATGGATACTTTGAAAGTTATTCAAAATTATTTGCCTAACCCATTCTCTGCAAACGATATCTACTATTTTAGAAATGTTTGAATCATGTTTTTCTTTATTTTCACACATAGATCATGAACACGCCTACTCTGGGTAATTATATTGTAATCCGTCACAAAGTCATAACACGTAGCACTCAGTCAACCTTTCAAAATAAATCTGTTTAGCTAAACAGCCTTAGATTAACTAAATTAAAAATAAGAAATAAATAGATATGAATATCAACATATACTTTACTTTACACACGAAGCGTTTTTGATTTAAGTCACATTAATGACCAAATTCAAATTTTTGATCACAGAATATTATTGGAAATGTATACGTACGTCTTGGTATATTCTGCAAAGAATACTATTTACCAATATTTAATCAATTAATCTTTGTCACTAATATAAATTAAATTGCTGTAAAATATTCAAAAGTTAGCGTAAAATAAATAAAATTTCAATTTAATGGTTGAAGAGTAAGTTTCCCGGTGACGTTATTTTATTTCATCAAACATTTTTTATTTGGCCAGGAAATTATGTCGAAACGTTCGACTCAGTAAACAGTTGATAAATCGCAAAATTAAAAAATGTACGTACCATCTCCTTTTACGCCGTCAAATATAAAAGATGTTTATTACATATCATTTCATAAATATCTACATGTATAAACAATTAGTCCTACGAAGAGTTTTTTTCGTGGCGTTTTACTCAATAAACGTATTGGGTAAATTGAAGTAGTCTGCTAATTCAAATTAAATTTTAAATAGCATAAATCAAAGTTAAGTGTTAAGAAATGAATGATTTAGAAAGCTGAAACCTTAATATGTTTCTTACTTTGTTTTAATTCGATGATTGTTAAAGAAATTATAACATTTTCTTTCTGAGAACGTGCACAGTTTCGCGATTCAACGACCGAATACAATGGCCTTTCATCCCTATTATACAGTGATGAACTCACAATATTTTTAAATTATTTACTCGAGAATCGTAGTACCTAATAAAAAATGCTTAGAACCATTTTTCTTCGTATGATTTCCACATCGCTCATTTTGTCCTATACATTAAATTGATATATTTTATGTTTACTGAGATATACCTAAAAAGTGGCGTTGGATGTACAGGTTACCCCATTATCTAGATATTTTTAAGATAATACGGCCACCCAATCCTAGCAACCTTTTTATCAGCATATTCATTAAAAAAATGAACGTGAGAAAATGTCTAATTACAGAGGTATTCACTCTTATCAGCTTTCTCTAAATTACTGGAAATGTCCCTCGCAAACCAATTAGTGAATTACTATGTAATATCCAATATGGATTCAGAAGTGGACTTTCCACGCAAGACGCCGTACTGAGCATATATAACTTTATTATAAATAATTTAGAATATAGAAAGAAAGTTGCCTGTATTTATTTTGACCTTACCCGTGCATTTGATACAGTGAATCATAACTTACTACTTAGTAAAATGGAAAATTATGGAATAAGAGGAGATCCTCTAAATTGGATATCCAGCTATCTCGGTGAGCCTCAACAACAAGTCATGTAAAAACACAGTAATTCATTATGTGTGTCAGAGAAAAGGGAGCACCAAATAGGGTTCCACAGGGTTCCTCTCTGGGAATCATATTATTCTTAATATTCATTAACGATATTGATGTAAGCAACAAAATTGACATCTCTTTATGCTCTCTCTTTGCAGACGATTACGCTGTTGTTATTGCGGCAGAAAAAGTAGAGCAGTTAGTTGATAAAGCCAATTCATGCACCAATTTAGTTCAACAAATGAGTAGTAATAGCGGACTTGTATTAAACACAAGTAAAACCGAACTTGTGTCATTCTCTACAAAAGAGCTAAATTATAGCCTCCTAATAAAACTGAATAGTAAATGAATTAATGAAAATAGAGAGACTAAATTTTTAGGAGTTAAAGTTGATAGTCAGTTAAAATTGTATGCTGATATTGAATTTTTAAATAACAAAATGGCAACAATGTGTTATATTATCTGGCAACTGCGAAATTGTTAAAGATTGGATATACTTAAAATGTTCTATTTTGCACACGTGAACTCCCATCTAACCTGCTGCATCATATGTTGGGGCAATTCAAGCAGAATAAGTGAGTAACTTACTTCACAAAAAAGAATCATAAGAACTATGTTATTTGAGAATAGGATCCACTCCTGTAAACAATTGTTTAAAGATTTAAATATGCTAACGGTACCTTCTCTGTACATATTGGCTTGTGTTATATATTATGTAAAAAAGGATATTTCCCAAATGATGAATTTCTCTGAAAGGAAAATAAATTATAATTTACGTACTAAAGATAACCTTCTATTGCCCAACCATCACTTGTTACTTTCAGCAAATGGACCAACAATAACGCCATTAAAAATATATAATCACTTGCCAAACAATATAAAGCAAATAGACAATTTAAACAAATTAAAAAAGTTATCAAAGAATATCGTAGGAAATTCGTTTTATTCTACGAGTATTTTAATTCTCACATTCATATGTCGGAATAAAGTTCCTTATTTTATTATGTATTTATGTATATTAATGTTTGTACAAAAGCTTGTGCCGTATCTTTGTTGATTAATTTTTACCCAATAAATGTAACACTGTGTTGATACATACCAATGTATATACGATGTATTGTTACTCTCTTTGACATTTTTCCATGCATGTAAAACATGTTTTATGAAAATAAAATTATTATTATTATTACGTCTAAAGTACCATACACGTGTACAAAGTTTCTTTAGTTGCCTAAATACTTTTGGATCAAAACCTACAGCAAATAAACAATTTATTTAGTTTTCCTCACATGACAACTTCTTGAGTTAAAACGCCGACCATTCTGTCAAATAAGGGAGTAATAAAGCAGCAAACTAGATCAGAACTTCATAGCTTCCTATTTAATAAATTGATTAGCAGCGCATGATCTATTGGTAAAAACCGCTGCCTAAGGAATCACTACTTCCACATCCAGATTATTCGTCCAAGTCACTTTAAAGGAAACATCTTGACTATATTTGCACTCTAGTATGTGGAAATTATTGGTCATAGAATTTTAATAATATTTGGGGTAGATGTCATAGAAAAGTTTGAGGAGTTGGTTTCTACCATATACGTTAAAAATTAAGTTTCTAGTTTACCTTATTTTCCACTATTTACAACCTACCACCTCAATGGAGTCATCTCAATCAGATGTCACTACAATACATACGTGTACTAACTTTCAAGTGAATATCTCAATTTGATGTTATCAATCTCATTAATAATGAAGCAGAGATGGTAGAGTTTGAAAAATATTAGAAAGAAATCTGAGAACTTGGTTTCTAGTATATACACCGAATCCCAAATTTCTGTAGTCTTACCAGCTTGCTTTACTTATTTTCCCTTATTTGCCCCTATTTAACCCCCAACCCTTCAACGGCATCATCTCAAATTATGATCTAGTTTCAGACGTCGTTATAATACATACGTGTACCAAATTTCAAATGAATATCTCAATTTTATTTTATCAACCCTTTTCATATTGGAGTAGGGGTGGTTGGGTTGAAAAATATTATAAGAAAATCTGACGCTGTGGCTTCTAGTACATACACCGAATTTCAAGTTTCTGTAGTCTTACCAACGTTTTACTTATATTCCTCTATTTACCAGAACTAACTCCCAACCCTTCAACGGAATCATCTCAAAATATAAACTAATTCCAGACGTCGTTATAATACATACGTGTACGAAATTTCAAATAAATATCTCAACTTTATTTTGTCAACCCCATTAATGGGGTAAGGGTGGTGCGGGGGTTGAAAAATATTATAAAAAAATCTGAGGCCTTAACTTCTTATACATACACCGAATTTCAAGTTTCTGTACTCATACCAACTGGCTTTACTTATTTCCCCCTATTGACCCCTAAATGACCCCCAACCCTTCAACGGAATCATCTCAAAGTATAATCTAGTTCCAGATGTCGTTATAATTCATACGTGTACCAAATTTCAAATGAATATCTCGATTTTATTTTATCAACCCTTTTAATAATGAAGTAGGGGTGGGGTGGTGGGGGTTGAAAAATATTATAAATAATCTGAGACCTTGGCTTCTAGTACATACACCGAATTTCAAGTTTCTGTAGTCTTACCAGCTTGCTTTACTTATTTTCCCCTATTTACCCCTATTTAACCCCCAACCCTTCAACGGAATTATCTCAAAATATAATCTAGTTCCAGATGTCGTTATAATACATACGTGCAGAAAATTTCAAATGAATATCTCAATTTTATTTTACCAACCCTTTTCAAATTGGAGTAGGGGTGGTGGGGGTTGAAAAATATTATTAAAAAATCTGACGCTTTGGCTTCTAGTACATACACCGAATTTCAAGTTTCTGTACTCTTACCAACTTGTTTTACTTATATTCCTCTATTTACCCCAAATTAACCCCCAACCCTTCAACGGAATCATCCCAAAATATAATCTAATTCTAGACATTGTTATAATACATACGTGTACGAAATTTCAAATGAATATCTCAACTTTATTTTATCAACCCCATTAATGGGGTAGGGGTGGTGGGGGGTTGAAAAATATTATAAAAAAATCTGAGGCCTTAACTTCTAGTACATACACCGAATATCAAGTTTCTGTACTCTTACAACCTTGCTTTACTTATTTCCCCCTATTTACCCCTATTTAACCCCCAACCCTTCACCGGATTTCCTCAAAAAACAATCCAGTTCCAGATCTCGTTATAATATATACGTGTACAAAATTTCAGGTCAATATCTTAAACCGTTCCGGAGAAAGCGTGCGGACAAAAAAAAAGTTACAGACAGACCGACAGACAGACCGACAGACCGACAGACAGACAGACAGAAATTTTTTTTTCGCTCAAATTTAAAATCTCGACGTTTCATGACATTCTAAACCTATTTCACGAACAAAAATTTTTGAAAATTTTTTTGCGATTACTATACTTCCAATCCACTACGTGGATGTGGAAGTAAAACTGTCTCTACGAGATACGCTGTCTACTACAAAGAATAATTGAAATTGAAGCCATATGTACACACACACAAGTATACAAAAATAGTACGATGCGTATTAAGGAACACATAAAAATCACTGGTTAATATTATTAATTGGTCATGTGGGATGTAATTATATATGAGAGCATCGTATAATTAAAACCTAGCACGCAATATTACGATTATTTGTAAACATTATAAAGTGGAGAAATTTACAGTGAAGGGTAAAAACACCCAACAGTAAAAGGCAAGCGCATTTTCTAGACACTAAGAACGCGAGATTTGGTAAAAATCAGCTTTGGACGTTTAAACTAAACAACTTTTCTCATTGATAAATAAAGAGAGGTTATATTTTTCTGAAATACATGAATTTCTACATAAAAGTCTTCTTAATTTCACAATAAATAAAACAAGACTAACGGTTGTGTGTAAATAACATTTATCAACTCCTGCCTTTAAATTCGGAACTACTAGATTAAATCCATATGTTTGCTTTTCAACTATGTAAAGGATTTTACGGTTCAGATGTTTCAGTAAGTACACAAGATACTCAATCGTAGAGTAAATCAGTTTCTTGGATTTTATTGATAACAGAGAATTGGACAGTGGCGTGCAGTATTCATGTAACTGTTCATATATTCCAAATTATATATTCCAATTTAAATATATTTTTCTCATTGACATTTTTAAGGTAAACTAACTCAACAATAATATTTTTCAACCCCCCACCACCACCGCTTCATTAAAATTGAGATATTCACTTGAAAGGTACACGACAGTACACGTTTGTATTTTAATAACATCTGATTGAGATGATTCCGTTGAAGTAGAGCAAGCTAATAGGAGTCCAAAATCTTCATTTTTGGAGTATATGATGAAAACCAACGCCTATAATGTTTTTATGGCATCGGCGGCAAATATTATTAAAATTCTATGACCAATTATTTCCATATACTAGAGTGCAAATATAATAGCCAATATGCTTTCCTTTACAGAGGCTTGGATGGAAAATCTGGATGTGGAAGTAGTGATTCCTTAGGCAGCGTTTTTTTAAATATTCTCCCATGCAGATTTTCTTTTCCGATTATTGCTCATCTTAGACCAGACATACCTTAATAAAACTAATATGAGACCACCACCTCCATACTCTACAATTTGCAAAAGATTTCCATAGAATTTTATCCGAGATTAATCAATGCACATACATGAAAAATAATCGGTAAACGTCTTTACATAGAACTTCTGTCTTTATTTATACAGGGAGGTTATTCTAAAAAAAAAACCGCTGCCTAAGGAATCGCTACTTCCACATCCAGATTTCCTATTCAAGTTTCTTTAAACGAAAGCATCTTAATGTTATATTTACACTTTAGTATGTTGAATTAGTTACTCGTAGAATTTTAATAATAATTGTAATATTTAAAATTGTATGGCCTAAAAACCCATAAAATGATGTGCCACTTCAATACCTTTTCCACTGACCCATGTTCCATGGGCGTGATGCTAAAAATTTTCTTAGAGAACTTTTTCTCTTATACACACTAAATCACAATTTTATTTTATTAATCCTTTTAATAATGGAGTCGGGGTGACAGACGTCATAAAAAAATTTACCCTTGATTTCTAGTATAAACACCATTTTTCAAGTATCTGGACTTTGCTTTCACTTTTCCCCTATTTGCCATACAACCCTTCATCAGAATAAGCTCAAAATGTAGTCAAGTCCAGACGTCGTTATACACACATTTATACTAAATTTCAAGTCAATATCTTAATTTCGTTTTTTTAACTCTTTTAATAATAGAGTGGGGAAGGTGGTGGGGGCAGAAAATATAATATAGAAAAATTTGAGAACTTGACTTCTAGTATATACACCAAATCTCAAGTTACGTTTTTTTAAATATTCTCCCATGCAGATTTTCTTTTCCGATTATTGCTCATCTTAGACCAGACATACCTTAATAAAACTAATATGAGACCACCACCTCCATACTCTACAATTTGCAAAAGATTTCCATAGAATTTTATCCGAGATTAATCAATGCACATACATGAAAAATAATCGGTAAACGTCTTTACATAGAACTTCTGTCTTTATTTATACAGGGAGGTTATTCTAAAAAAAAAACCGCTGCCTAAGGAATCGCTACTTCCACATCCAGATTTCCTATTCAAGTTTCTTTAAACGAAAGCATCTTAATGTTATATTTACACTTTAGTATGTTGAATTAGTTACTCGTAGAATTTTAATAATAATTGTAATATTTAAAATTGTATGGCCTAAAAACCCATAAAATGATGTGCCACTTCAATACCTTTTCCACTGACCCATGTTCCATGGGCGTGATGCTAAAAATTTTCTTAGAGAACTTTTTCTCTTATACACACTAAATCACAATTTTATTTTATTAATCCTTTTAATAATGGAGTCGGGGTGACAGACGTCATAAAAAAATTTACCCTTGATTTCTAGTATAAACACCATTTTTCAAGTATCTGGACTTTGCTTTCACTTTTCCCCTATTTGCCATACAACCCTTCATCAGAATAAGCTCAAAATGTAGTCAAGTCCAGACGTCGTTATACACACATTTATACTAAATTTCAAGTCAATATCTTAATTTCGTTTTTTTAACTCTTTTAATAATAGAGTGGGGAAGGTGGTGGGGGCAGAAAATATAATATAGAAAAATTTGAGAACTTGACTTCTAGTATATACACCAAATCTCAAGTTACTAGACTCATATTAGCTTGATTTACTTATTTACCCCTATTTCACTCCCATACCTTCAACAGAATAAGCTTAAAATACAATCTAGTTCCAAATCTCGTTACAAAACATACATGAACCAAATTTCAAATCACTATTTTGTTTTAATTTGTTAACCCCTCTAATAATGGAGTGAGGTTGGTGATAGAGGTGCAAAATGTTGTAACAAATGTAAGATAGGGGTTAAAGAAATTAAAATTATTTTCCATAAAATAGCGCGATTTCGCAGAAAATTTAGGACGATGTTTCATAACGCCCTAAAATATTATAAAGGCGGCGGCAATGTAATATTAGAGAGTTATTAGAAATTCATATAAATTTACAGTTCAACAGACCTACGTGCCAACAATAAAGACTTTTTGGCGATAACTATAAAGTATTCTGTAGTATGTTTTCTAAATCGGGAATCGTTTTACTACCAGTTAACAGCTCTCATAAACCAATAACGACAAAAGTCTGTGAAATGATTCGTCTTAGTCAAGCATCGAATTATTATATGCTAAGACGCGGGAATACTTACCCTTGGTTCAAACATCCCAAAATCGTACTGTACACTAGATAGGAACGACGAAATTTTTCCCTTTATTTTATGAATATGATAAGAAGGAATCTAAACACACAAGAACGTTTTTTCATCTCGTTGGAATAGTTAGCTAGCTTAGATAATAAACTATTAGACTTAAATTGTGAAAATAATGTTTTATATTTAGGGTATGCCGTTTTGGCCATATTTTTCGGTTGGATACGTCAGTTGCCGGGCGATGTTATTATTTTGGTTTAAAAGTCGTACCCCAGGGGGCACAAGCTACCGGGAGACAAGGTACCAGTTAGGGTGCGGGTTCACATTCAGTTGGTTAGAGTAATCCAGAAGAACGCCACCCTATTTCAACAAAAAAATTGACCAGGATAATCCCGTCAGGATAAAAAGACACTTTTCGATCAGGTACTGGTAGTGTGACATCGTCCTACTTTTATGGTGATAGTTTTAGTTTACGAGGTGCTTTTGAGATTTTGTTCTAACTTTTAACTTTGTGTCGTCAGATTTCAAATTAAACGTTACCTCATTCAAATTGTCGCTGGTAACTAGCGTTTTCTGCACTAGTTTCTAAAGTATAGTTTTCAGAAGTAATTAATTTCATATTCGTTAATGGTATTATGTTTTTGGCCCTTCTGGCAATAAGTTTGAATTTGAGTGTAAACGATTTTCTCTTTTAACGAAGTAATTTTTCGCTTAAGTTCAAGACTACGGCCTATATTTCTTATTTATTTAACTTTTAAGTTGCATTTTCTTCTGTTCTAATTTAAGTAAGAGAAATGGAGTAAGTTTTTGAACTGTAACACATTTTAAGTGTACACACACATCTTTGAGAGCGGCTCACGTATTAACGAGATTAATACATCTAGATCTACGTGGCCCACTATGCGGTGGTATTGTGAGTATAGACTTAAAGATAGACCCGATGTTGATGTATAAGTACTCCTTGGTAGTCGCACATAATATACAGGGTGTTTCAGTTAAAAGTCCCCAGGCCATCATCTCTAAAATTAATAAAGATATTTTATTTTTGTAAATGGCAGATGATTGATACCAAAGAAAGGTTTAAATAACGGTGATTAGAATTTTTCCTCAACAGCACACAGAGATGGCGCTGCGATGCAAAACTATTTTCTGATGGCTGGAACCTTGAAACATAAGGCATGTTATTAAACAATAATTTGTGAATAATTTTGATGGTATAGAGAATTTACAAAAAACAAGCCGTTTTGGAGTTACATGAGTTTCTTTCATTAATGCCAGTACACGTGAATTTTGATAAATCCCTATAATTTATTTATTATTTATTATAGAATATTGGTTACCAAACACTTTTTTTCAAGATAAGGAAAGTGATATAATACACTATCATAAAATTATGTTTACCACTTCCGGCCAAACCGGAACTAACATGATGAACCAATATCCATATGTTCCTACATATTACATTTTTTTTTCTAATAACGCTTCTAATAAAACGGCTCCCAAAACTTAAAGTAAGTAAGAAACAAAGAAAATACACACTAATTTAGAATGGTAATGAAAAATCTACTTAAGAGATATTAGTAGGCTTTGATTTAATTTTAAGTTTGACAGTTATTAAACAAAGTTTGTAGTTGGTGCATTTCAATCACAGTTTCAAACAGAAATAGTGTACTTAGAAACAATTCAAAGCAAATTAATCCAAATAAGGCAATAAAAAAAAAAATTTTAAAAATGGTTAGACACACCAATGAAGATAAGTTAAGTATGATTTTAATATACGGTGAATGCAAAAGAAATTCCCGACAAGCAAAACGATTGTTTTCTTAACGATTTCCAAATAGACCTACACCCGATAAAAAAACATTCATCATGCTGTTTAAAAATTTAAGAAACTGTGGTAGTTTTAAGAAATCTATACGTAACAGAAATAGACCAGTTAGAAACGATGAAAATACAGCCTTGGTGTTAAATAGTGTTGTCAACAATCCTCAATGTTCTCTCCGGAAATTGGCATCGGAAACTAATCTGTCGATATCTTCGTGCCATAGAATATTAAAATCAAATAAATACCATCCATACAAATTAAAATTGATCCATCATTTAAGGCCTGGTGATTATGAACGAAGATTACATTTTCTAGCTGAATTTTCAGTTCTTTCTGAAGAATGCCCAAATATTTTAAAAAATGTGCTCTGGGGCGATGAAAGCCGTTTTCACAACAACGGAGTTGTGAGTAAGCATAACTGCCGATACTGGTCACAAAATAATCCTAGATGGATGAGAATGACCCGAAATCAGGTAACTTTTGGAGTTAACGTGTGGTGTGGAATATTAAATTCATATATTATTGGACCATATCTATTCCATGGGACTTTAAATGGAAGAAAATATGAGATATTTTTGAGAAATGAATTGCCAGGATTATTAGAGACTATCCCTCATAACCAGGAGAATATTTGGTTTCACCAAGATGGTGCACCACCCCATAACTCAGTACTAGTCAAAGATTGTCTTAATGAAATGTACCCTCAGAGATGGATTGGTACTAATGGAGTAGTCAGATGGCCAGCACGATCACCTGACTTGACTCCATTAGATTTTTACCTTTGGGGGTATTTAAAAAGTGTAGCGTACATTGAAACCATTAAGGATATGGCCGATTTGTATAATAAAATATATGCAAGTGTTGCTGCTATAAATAGACATACGTTACAAAAAATTTGCAATGAAGAGTTACTGAAACGGTACAATATGTGTATTCATGAAGAAGGGAGAAATTTTGAACATTTAATATAATAAGTACCTACTAATAAGAAAGAAATTAGTTTAATTTCATTTTTAATAATATTTCGATAGTTTTTAAATGTTTGTTTATAACACTTTTGTATACGTTCTTTACTGAATTGTTAATATAAATTTAGCCCATTCTAAATTAGTGTGTATTTTCTTTGTTGTCTTACTTACTTTAAGTTTTGGGAGCCGTTTTATTAGAAGCGTTATTAGAAAAAAAAATGTAATATGTAGGAACATATGGATATTGGTTCATCATGTTAGTTCCGGTTTGGCCGAAAGTGGTAAACATAATTTTATGATAGTGTATTATATCACTTTCCTTATCTTGAAAAAAAGTGTTTGGTAACCAATATTCTATAATAAATAATAAATAAATTATAGGGATTTATCAAAATTCACGTGTACTGGCATTAATGAAAGAAACTCATGTAACTCCAAAACGGCTTGTTTTTTGTAAATTCTCTATACCATCAAAATTATTCACAAATTATTGTTTAATCACATGACTTATGTTTCAAGGTTCCAGCCATCAAAAAATAGTTTTGCATCGCAGCGCCATCTCTGTGTGCTGTTGAGGAAAAATTCTACTCACCGCTATTTAAACCTTTCTTTGGTATCAATTATCTGCCATTTACAAAAATAAAATATCTTTATTAGTTTTAGAGATAATGGCCTGGGGACTTTTAAGTGAAACACCCTGTATATTGGTCTCAGTTGAAAGGGGTTCATTAAATTTCATGGCTATAATCAATAAACATAATAACCCCCCAAAGTAGTATAAACAGGGTAAAGGGGTTTATTACAATGTCGTGAAAGAATTTGGGACACTTGCTTCTGGTAGGTACATCTCAAGTTTCTGAAATTTACTAGCTTGCTTTATTTATTTACCCCTATTAACCCATATTTCACCCCAAGCCTATAAACGGAATAATCTCAAAACATAATGTAGTTCTGTATCTTGTTATAATACGTATTTCTAGCAAATTTCAAGTAAATATCTCAATTTTATTTTATTAACCCTTTCAATAATGGAGTGGGAGTGGTGATGGTAAATGTCATAAAAAATTTGAGGCCTTAGTTTCTACTATATACAGTTTGTAGACTCTTACCAGCCACCTTTATTCATTTTCTCCTATTTTCCAGTATTTACCCCAACACATCACCGGGCAAGTTCAAAATAGATTCAGTTGCAGATCTAATTATAATACATACGTGTTCAATATTTCAAGTAAATATATTAAACCGTTCCAGGGACCGTTCCAGAGAAAACCACCCATCTTGTAAATGGTCTTGTACTGTTAAATGGTGTACGAACAAAATAAATAAAATAAAACGTGCGCATCAAAAAGATTACCGACAGACAAACCAACAGACACACAGGCAGCCTGACAGACATTAGTTTTCGCTGAAATTTCGACGTTTCATGACATTCTAAACTTTTTTCTATAATAAAAACGTTTGACAATTTTCTTACAATTACAATACTTAGACTCCACTGCGTGTATGTGGACGTTATTATGCTTGTATGAGTGGAGTATTTTAAATTATATTTAATATCTTTGCAATCACCAGAGAGACAACGACGAAAGTTTTCTGACAACGGCCGTTTCATTTCTGACCTACATAATTCCATATTGGTTACACAACACCAATTCCCTTTCCTAACTTTCGTGTTCTGTTTGTCTACGGCAACCGTACAACAATAAATACGAAAAATTGCCATTATTTTGTTTTATTTGCAATGAACAAAGGGGAATTGTTTTGTACAGGAAATTGCTATTGTCACTTTCCCCCACGTTCATTATTATCAGGATGATGGTACAAAACTTTATTACGCTCTCCAAATTGGTCGACATACCGGACAGATCACTTTTGAACCACATAAAAAATAATGATTATTATAGCACTGTTGAGAGTTGATATCGTTACTTTCAAGTATAATTTAAAAGTAAACACTGAGTTTCGTGGAAATTACATTTGGGACGCCAGCAGACTACAATTTCATGAATGTGTCTTATATTGTTTTGAGAATATTATGAACCGAAATAATGAAATCTGCTGACGGCTTTATAAGGCTGCATATTAGGGTGGGTCGATGTTGTAATTCTAAAAGACCAGTGAATGGAAAAGCTGTATACTGGCCTTAAATTAAAATGTATTTTTTTAATCTTTTTAAATTAAAGGAGTTTCGCTGAGCTCCGAAAATTTTTATTTTATATATTTTTCTTAAGATGCCTATACGTAGAAAGGATTTGAAATGCATCTTTACTGATGCAGAAAAAATGCTTTTGAAATTGGAATATAGTTAGTTCTCCCGCCAGCTACCGAATATTAAAAAAAATCGAAAACCAGACTTTTACAGAATCTCGTAGTCAAAAATTATACAAAATAACCCAGAATTTACCGCGTGGAGGTAGCTTCCATTGAGTTTCACTCCTCCCCGTTCACCCTCTATGAAAAAATTTGTTATATATTTGTTACTTCCATTACGTACTGAGTTTT
Source organism: Stenurella melanura (assembly GCA_963583905.1). Lineage (NCBI taxonomy): Eukaryota > Metazoa > Arthropoda > Insecta > Coleoptera > Cerambycidae > Stenurella > Stenurella melanura. The sequence continues at coordinate 39,597,411 of OY757315.1, read as the reverse complement.
GCTTTCAAACATTAGTATTATATTTCTGGATGCTATCGTTGTATGTATCCAACAATCCTTATTTTTACTTCCATAGATTGCCAATGCATCTGTCATTTAACACCTTTTTCTATAGTATTTGTGTGGCAAGGTAGTTTCCACAGGTCTGATATATTTCTAGTTTTGACGAAACCTTTAATATCCTCATCGAGTAGGTGGTGTGTTATGGGGGGCTGATTAACTTTGCAATCTTGGCAGTTTTTTAGGTCAATGTAATTTATGGCATCAAGGTTAAATGTACGAATTTCAAATTTTCTAATAGAACTCTTTGATTTGCCTTTTGCTTTCACTTCCTTGCTTTTCATAATTTTGTGAATCCCAGTTCCCTCACATATCGGCGTGAATCGAAGATCATCGATATCAGTGTTTTCTGGATGACCGTAGAATCCATTACTTTGGATTTCTGAGTCTCTTGCAGCTTTAAACTCGTTGCTTAAATATCTTGAGTAATGAATCAGTTGCCAAAAGTGTTGAGCCCCTGATGTACATATGGGAGTAGACTTAACAAGAAACCAAACCTTGGCATGTACTTTGCTATTATCTTCAGAGCGGCAGATGGTTTCTGAATTCCAATATAAACCCGCAATACTCGATTTGCTGTTCCTATAGGTGGGTTACCAACCATTTTACGTGCGACATCTTACCTGGTGATTCATTTGCTAAATTATTTGGACATTTTTCAGATGATATAGCATGGCAAATTGTTAAAAACTTATCACAGATCAGTAAAAAGCATATATCATTATTATAGAATTATAACAGAGAAAATGTGTCCATTACGTACAGTAAAACTGTTGTCATATTGTGATTTTAAGTCTAAATTATCCTGTTCAACAAAACCTAAGAACAAAGCAAAAACATTTACCAACGTAGTAGTTATGACAAACTTTAAAACCTCCACAGACACGTGTTCCGACATTCATGTCTCGCCAGAGTGACTACTTTTAAAAGCTAAAACAAACTGAAAAATAGTCTAGCAATTAACCCCGAAACAGAATAGAATCAATTATATAAATTACCAGAAAATACCAGTAATGATTTCAACTTAAAAAAAAAACTAATTATAATAACAGCTGTACTGTACATAATGGGCGTATTTTCTTATAATTTTATATGAATGATATATGTTCTATACTTATCTGTGATAAGTGTTTTGTAAAAGCTAAAATAATGACTAATATTTTCTGGTAATATATTTAGTCGACTCTAATTGTAAACTGCTGACTATCTAATTTTTGACAACAAGAAAATAGGAGGTGTCTACGGGATCGTCTGATGTTTTGCATATTAAACGCTTCTAATAGCTACTAGGTCTTGTATAAATTTGAATATGTACTGAAATTAATTAAGATTTCTAAGATGCCTTACCGGATTGTAATAAATTTTCCAATCAATCAAAACTTATCGAAGCTCTGAAGGAAATACGCCAAGCATAATACTGTTTATTGCTGCATGATCGCCTTCTCAGTGGTTTAGTACGGGATTGAGTTTGAAGATTTTGGTTGCTAATTTGAATTACCTTGTTATTCTCTTGCTTGTTGTTGTTGTTTCTTTCTTATTTGATTTCTATAACACTGTTCTTCTAAAATCATTAAAAAACATTGTACTAAACAGCTAATGTAACGTATTGTTGATATAACTATCTACACACTAGATGCCAAACAAACAATAATAGCTATAATAAGTCATATTCTTTTTAGCATAAAGGAAGGTAATCCACACAGATGAACGTTTTGAAGGCTGTTCAGAATTCCATTACTACTACAACGGTATGACAATTTATTATCTATGACTAATATTTATGGTTTTAGAAATGTGCCGATCAGTGCAACATACTCCTCGTTTTCATTTGCTAATCGAATCCAACAAAACTTTATTAAAACTAAAACAAACATACACTTTTCCAGATACTCGTATCCGAAACTTGCCAGACATCCACGACGCATAGCGCCGTGATAGTTGAAGGGCAGAACGGAGCGGAATCTGAACAATTTAAACTAATTTTATACTTAACCATACTCCTTTTGCCAGAGAGTAAATTAAAAGAGGTTTCATAAGAAATTAATGTTAAAATTTGGTATGCTGACAACGAAAAAAATCCCGCTGCAAGAAATGGTGATTACTGCATGGTGGGGACGCCAAGCCGGTTAATTTGTAGTTTAAAATATTATCAAATGTAGAAGATAAGATACAATAAAAATTATAATTAGGAAGAATAATTTAGAATAATAACAAAAAGAAATGAGCAGAGAAGAAAATGCGGTATGAGTTTTATCGTTAATGAAGGATTACAGATAGGAGAATGTAAGGCTAGATGGGTTGTTTAAAGATGGACAACGCCTGGATTGGCAGGATGTGTTTTATTCTGAAGGGGCATTATGCTCTCGGATCAGGGTAATGTGGTTTGTTAGCGCACTCTCACCCAGTTTTAGTTCATAGAATCTTTGACAAATTTGTTGGATGTAATCCGCTAGTGGTTTTATGTCGTTTTCATTTGTAAGCAGTACAATAATTCAAATTAAAACATCCATGGAGTATATATGCTTCACTGTCAGATAGGTTGTAGATAGGTGGATGCTATTTATTTTAATCTGTTAATTTTTTGTCCGTCAAATATTTCACAACTAACTGAAAATGTTCATTTAATGGAAGAGTTTTAAAAAAATTCGACTTGGATATTGCATAAAACATCTTGAAAGTAGCTTTATCTCTCCGAGGAGCTCTAAAGAAAGGCGAAAACGTTATAAAAATTAAGAATTACTAAGAGTTATCTGGTCGACAATATTTCAAGGTAAATTCTTTTTTGAAGGCTTTTATTTATTTAACTTGTTTTGTATGTTAGTTTGTTAGATAGTATATTTAGGTCAAACCTTGCAATTAAAATTTTGACTAACTCTAATTAAGCTTTGAAATTTCGCACACTTGCATATTAAATTTTGGAAAAGAATTAAACCAAAAAAACTCCGCAGCAAGAAGTGGTAATTACTGCATGGAGCGGATACCAAGCCGCTTAATTTATAGTTTCAAATGTTACCAAATGTAGAAGTTTAGATACAATAAAGATTATAATTAGGCAGAATAATTTAGAACAATAAAAAGAAAGAAATGAAGACAGGACAAAAGAGAAAATAAGGTATGAGTGTTATCGTTAATGAGGGATAGGAGAAAGGAAGGTTAGATGGGTTGTCTAAAGATGGGCAACGCCTAGTATGGAAGGTGTTTTATTCTATAGGGGGCGTTAGCTCTAGGATTTAGGTAATGTTGTTTATTAGGGGACTATCACCCAGTTTTAATTCATAGAATTTTTGAGAAATTTTTTGGATGTAATCCGCTTTTGGTGTTATGTCATTCTCATTTACAAAGAGTATAATAATTCACATTAGAACATCCATGGAGTATATATGCTCCACTGTCGGATAGGTTATTACTGATTACCCTTTTCTTCACAATCCCATTGATGTGGGCATCAAATGAAACGATTTGGCGAATAAATTACAATCGACTGTCTGACGTTATTCAAAATCCAATATGGCGTCGCCCCAAGATGACGGATTACCTTTTTCTTCGCAACTGCCTGACATGGGTATAAAATCAAAGAGTTTATAAAAGAAGTAAAGACTGAAAAGTAAATAACAAAATTATACAAAAAATGTTATAAAAAGCATTTGTTTATGTAAATGTACCAAAAAGTAAAACTGTTCTTTAATTCATGCATTTGGAAATGATCACACAACACTATTGCACAGTTACTTTGCTCAATTAACCGCCCCCAAAGCTACTGGTTTTCATATGTATGAATTTAAATAAAATATGTTTTACTTATTATTACACTTTTTTGGATAAAAGCCTTTTTTAAATATTTTTATTATATTATTTTTTTAACATAATGCTTTGAGATAAGTTTTGTAAATAAATTCAGTTTGAAGCACTTTGTTCTCTATCACAGTCAGGTGTGGGTTGTTAAAGGAATACAAAGATTAATACTTGTATTTTCATTATTTGCATTATTTTCGGTATTTATTGAATAGATTGAAATTTTGCAGACAAATTCATTTCAGATATTTTAAAGGACAACGCACACTTCTATAGGTGAAGTTGGCTTCGGGTCAAATTGCATGAATTTTTTATATGTTGTAGCCCGAGTCATTCTGATCCAAAATCATTAAAAAGATACTGTCCTCTACAGGCTAATTTCGGCGCTAGAGGGCGCGAAAGAAAATAAATCATTTTTGAGAAAACATGCAACTCTCTCGACAAAAGAGTGGCGCCACCTATCCGCGCAAGTTGCGAAATTACAGTCTGTCAGTTGACATTTCGTAATGACTCTTTAACATTGGCGTCAGTTCTGTTAGTGGTTAGCGAGCGACGGTATTCAGTTGAAACGTTAGTGTCTGTAACAATAATTAATAGATATCTTGAGCCAATTAATATGGAGGGAGCAAATGCTGTGCTGGCTCGTAGAATGTTAGACTGGGCAAATGAAATTAATACTCTTCAAGTTAAAGTGGAAGAAGAGAGACTCCTCCAAAGACGGGGTAGATGGCTCCCTATAGAGGAAAATCAGGTGCTCGATTTTCGACATCTGACATTGGAATATCTGACAGATCTAACATTCGGGATTTTCCAGATAAAACTTGCCCCATCCTGTGTACAAGACAACAGGCAAGGTATAGAGAACATTTTATTTCAATTCGACGCAGTCATAAATGAACCAGGACTCTTAAGAATCAGAATAAAATCAAGGTATCGCAACGCTGTTAAGTATCAGCTTTGGATTCACCACAATGTCAATAGTGAAGACGAACCAATAATCACTTACTACTGTACTTACCAATCTGGAAGTCGTACATTGGGCACATGTTCGCATACAGCTAGCGTACTTTGGTACCTAGGATATTCTAGCGATGAAGAAAATGTAAAGTATCCTTCGACACATCTGCTGCTTGACATTACTGATGCTGCAAGTAGACATTATCCGAACCAAGAGAACCAAGGGCCTGTTATTGTATAATATTATGGTTAAGTACATTGTATATATGTACCTAATTATGTATCACCGATTACATATAGTCAAGTTTCTGTGTTCTATTAATTATATTAGGTTATACTAAGTGGTATAATTGTGGCATCATTTGGTCAGCTAACCCTATATAACTATTATGTAGATTACATATTGAACCTTATTCTAAACCTAAACATATTTACCAATATAATATGATAAAGTTGCAATTTTTCTCAAAAATATTATTTTTCTTCGGCGCCCTCTAGCGCCGAAATTAGCCTGTAGAGGATAGTAACTTTTTAATGATTTTGAATCAGAATGGCTCAGGCTACAACATATAAAAAATTCATACAATTTGACCGGAAGCCAACTTCACCTGTAGAAGTGTGCGGTGTCCTTTCCAGCGTAACAAAATGTAGTCTATCAAGAGAATGCTAACAAAGAATAATTTACTTTAAAATACACTCATTTCTTTTAGCACATTGACTTAATCATTATTTCAATTAGATTAAATTTCAGGGAAGCTTCTGGAACGTCTTGGATACGTTATTATTTATTACACACCTCTAGAATATAATATTGTGCACCCAAAATTCGTAAATTGAATTTAATGGTGCACAACTACATGTAAATTGTGCGAACTTACCTCACACTGTACAGTCAACTAATAACTTTCCTCTGCGAGCAATATTGAATTACGCCTTAGCAAGAATAAACTTGAATTCAAGTCAAGTAAAGTGAAAACAATGATAATCACAACTGCATATGCAGATGCAATTAAACTCAAAAGGACGTGTAGATATTGAACTTGTAAATAGGATATACTATCGTGGCTTAATTATAAATAATAATTTGTCTCACATCGAATTTCATTGTGGAAATATCAAGTATATAAATAAATGTTTATATTTTCTTTACCGTTGATATCAAGTAAGCTTGATGTATATCCTGGGATTTTTCGATCAGCTACAAACGAAAATTCTCATATTTCCTTACGTTTATTAACCGCCGTCAGAGGGAAAACTACAATATTTATACTAAACTTCGATTGTTTTATGTAATTTTACAACTTGAATTTCATTACTTACAACTGTTGTGATTTATAAAAAATATATTTAGAATATCGTACCATTATATATCTATTTTTGTCAAAAGTTTTAGGGCATATGCTGAATAAATGTATTGCCTACTTTGTGGTCTGTATGGTTGGCCAGTCAAATTAAGCCAAGTTCAATCTCTTTTTGCGTTCCACATCTTCAGTTTCATTATGTCCATTACATCCATAAATAGAAATAGGAAACACATAAAAACAACAGATAAGCCACACCCGAGTTATTGAATACTGCTAGAGTAGAGGGCTTATACCGGAGCTGGATACTCCCCCCACCACTTTTCGTGACGTCATAGGTGGGCGGGGCCTATGTGGTGGGGTGGGGGGTAATTAGAGTGGTGGGGGTAATTAGAGTGGTGGGGGTAATTAGAGTGGTGGGGGTAATTAGAGTGGTGGGGGTAATTAGAGTGGTGGGGGTAATTAGAGTGGTGGGGGTAATTAGAGTGGTGGGGGATAATTAGAGTGGTGGGGGGTAATTAGAGTGGTGGGGGGTAATTATTGCAGTGGAGGGGGGTAATAAGAGTAATTGCATAACGAAAGTACTTACTGTAATTATTATGATGGAGGGGGGTAATGAGAGTAATTGCGTAACGAGAGTACTTACTGTAATTATTGTGGTGGAGGGGGTAATACCAGTAATTGCGTAACTAGAGTACTTACTGCAATTATTGCAGTGGAGGGGGGTAATAAAAGTAATTGCATAACGAGAGTACTTACTGTAATTATTGTGGTGGAGGGGGGTAATGACAGTAATTGCGAAAAGAGAGTACTTACTGTAATTATTGCAGTGGAGGGGGTAATACCAGTAATTGCGTAACGAGAGTACTTACTGTAATTATTGTGGTGGAGGGGGTAATACCAGTAATTGCGTAACTAGAGTACTTACTGCAATTATTGCAGTGGAGGGGGGTAATAAAAGTAATTGCATAACGAGAGTACTTACTGCAATTATTGTGGTGGAGGGGATAATACCAGTAATTGCGTAACTAGAGTACTTACTGCAATTATTGCAGTGGAGGGGGGTAATAAAAGTAATTGCGTAACTAGAGTACTTACTGTAATTATTGTGGTGGAGGGGGGTAATAAAAGTAATTGCATAACGAGAGTACTTACTGTAATTATTGTGGTGGAGGGGGGTAATAACAGTAATTGCATAATGAGAGTACTTAGTGTAATTATTGTGGTGGAGAGGGGTAATAAGTGTAATTGCATAACGAGAGTACTTAGTGTAATTATTGTGGTGGGGATGGATAATTGGCATGGTAGTGGGGGTAATTAGAGCGTTACATACACTGGTGGTGGGGGCATCGCATAGTGGGTGGTGGTAATAAGAGTAATTGTATAAGTGTAATTACAGTGGTGGGAGGCAATTAATGTGGTGGGGGAAAGGAAAATTATTGTAGTGGGGCAGATCTATTACTATAAATGGCCTGTGATAGTATGACAAAAGTCAAATCTATCTCTGATTACTCAATAGTTAACAAGTGAGTGTAGTGCAACCACCTCAATTATTTCAAGTGAGCAATAGTTTTATATTACTTTTTGCGGTTCTTTCACTGTACACATCCATTTTAACCATGGAAATTTCGGAACAAGATTTATTAGCACTTAATGCAATAATTAGTGAGAGTACTGAGGTTTTGGAGCAAAAGCCTATTACATCATTAATTAAGGACAAAGCCTATGTCATAAAGAAAATGTCAGTGGTCAATACGCGGTTTGGAAAATCAATCATCGTAAATTTGTTTGAGGAAAGTACAATAACAACTTTCAAATCATTTTTACCCAAACGAGTTGTAGAAAATATAAGTGAAGATGTAATCAATAAGATTAATTCATCGGGTGGTAAATACACGTTGACATATTTAGGTCAGCGTCCTCCAGTATATGTGGGAGCGAAATCCAGTGCAATGATACGTTTAGGTTATTAATTTAAAAACAATAATTGTACTAGTTACTTTTTAGTTCTTAGTTTTAATTTTCTACTAGATAATAAAATACAGTTAGAAAGAATGGTAGGAGTACTATAAAGCGTAATATTGCTATCTCATTCGAAAATATGGGAACGTTATTATTTTGGTTAATTGATTTGCACAATATAACTCCATCAGTTTTAAATAGCGCTCACACCCTACCTAAGTAAGTGAATAATTTAGAGTTTTTATATGCATTTCTAATATATTTGTTTGCTTTTAGTTTAACCGATACCAACAAAATATGTGGATGCAATATTCAGCTCAACGATGGGTGAGGGCAGAAGACATTAAATCAGCCATCGAAAGCTTGTCTTGTGAACTATGGGACTTAAGGAGGGATGCACAGCATTCGTTAGTCTACGATATAAATATCTGCTGGGATGTTGAAGAAGTTCGACGTGTTGAAGAAGCTTGTAATACATATGAATCTGGAGCAAATTTATGTGACAAATACTCTCGAGGCATTTTAAGTTTAGATGAATTTTGTGAGTCTATGATTAGAATGAAATTAAAACGCTTCCTGTATGACCTAGTGAAGTACCTACCAGTTGGAGTTATTGAAAAACATCAACTTGATGATGAAGACAAATAATATTTATTTTAAGTTATATTATTGTAAATATATAATTGTGTAATAAACAGTATAATATCTCATTGATATTTATTATTTTTACAATTATATCATGAAGTTAAATAAATAAAAACCACATTAAAAGATTATATTTATTTTATTGCCTATTTTTATTACATATCTAGAAAAATATACCTTACACTTAAACAGTCTCACTGTAATTTTATATTTAAATCTATAATACTTCTATTAAGAAAATGAGCATTTGCAAGAGCACAATGAGTAATATTATTGTACTGAAAATGTTCTAGATATTTTGGTATGTTCAATGATTTAAGGCTGGGAGCATGGGGCAAATAGTCATCTAAGTCTATAATCTTATTCCGACTTAGATGTTGCAGTAGAAAATTCCTCTTCATTCTGCCTTTGCATACAATTACGACATCCTCTAATAGTAATTGACATTGATAATTATTAACTACATTCTGGCAAAGTCGCTGAAGGATCAGTGGTAATTCTGTCAGTTGAATGTATCCGTGGCTCCATTTTAAACCATGGTATTTTTTCTCCAACCATTGGTATTGCATCTTCCTGTCACGTGCAAGTGATGAGAATGGATATGATGGTTTGAAAAAGTAATGTGCTTGTTGTTCAGTATTACAGCACACAGCAGCCAATTCCTTCACTATGAACTCACTGTTTTTACATTGAAAACCTTGTAAGTCAACTATCAGCATAGGAACTGTATTTTTTGTTTGCTCCATAATAAATATTTTTTTACTTAGCAGCAAGAAAACCGTTTTGAACTGAACCATCCAATGCACTGTAGCTTAAATATGTATCGTGAAGTATAAGTGCATATACACGAGTTTGTTCGGGGAACTTCGTCTTTCGGGTTTCAAATTCTATCTTTATGTCGACGGTAGATGATTTCATTGCATCCGGTTGGTGGGAGCAATCTATGACAAATAATGGAGATTTTCTGAATTCTGCAAGATCCATCATAGGTTCACTCATATCTTTATCATAATAACTACGCTGGAAGTTCTCATAGGCATAGTAAGCTGCAGAGTCCAATTTCTTATCAAAATCTAAGTTCCAGCGCTCATAAGGAAATACTTCGGCATTTAGATATAATCGAATATTATTAATATCTGCATGTATAAAATTTGTCACATCTTTGCTTCTATCATTGGAGTGACTATTGTTTTGAAATCCAATAATTATGTATCTAGGTCTCTCAAGACTGTTAGTGGTTTTAACGGCCCAAACATCAGAAGCAGTATCGCGCAGAGTAGGTAGCTCATAGAGATCCCACATACGATAAGCCATCTTAACTTTAGCATTATTACTACTTTTATTAATTCTGTTTAGTAGTTTAAGCTTTTGTCTATCCTCAGGCACAATATGTCTAATCTTCCATTCAATTTTGTTAATTTCTAAATCTGCATCAACTTCCCCAATGTAGGAATCTTTGAATGAGCGAGCTATTATTAAAATTAATTCCTGCTTGACATTTAAAATACCTTTGGTGTAGTCTTCTGCAAAACCCATAAGGTATTTAAGGGGTAGTCTACCACTAAACACATGACTAGTACTATCTAAAATATCTTGTTTCTGTTCGTTGAGGCCCCAACCCGTAGTTAATAGTGATCGCAGATGTGTCTGTCCATATGATACCATAGTCTTCATTGTGGTAGTGATGCCAGGCTTCCTAACTACAGCCACTTGCTCGCCACCCATTTCATACCTAATCTCTTCGAAGAGGAAAGCTAGAGCATTATTGGATAAATAACACCGCTTGGTAACATCGCTAGGTGTAAATTTCCCTTCTATATAGATGTAGCTTTCTGCAATGTCGAGTATAAGGTCATGAAAATTGATAGGGATTCGTATTTCATCAGAATTTCTATAATATGGTGACCCATATGGTTTATACGTATGCTCATGTAAACTGATAAGTGACTGATCAAACACAGGTTCGTCGAACACTTCAAGTTTTTCACTAGATGTAGTAGCTGTCATTATTATTTAATTTTCTCTCAGTTCTAACCCAATAGATTGAAGAAATGCGCGGTCCTTTACCGACAATCTATGTCTTAACTGTTTAAGAGGTATACGCTGAATGAATGGGTTTCTACAATCACTCTTCTTTTTATCGTTAAACACTTTATATCGGCAGTGTGCTAATCGTTCCTGATTATATCGAAAACCCATTTTTTTTTTTGCTCTTAATATTAAAATTGTTTCAATTCTAGCTTCACAATAATCTTTTCACCTCGAAAATTAATTAAATCTCCGTTGTCATCCAATATGCGTAGAGTAATGTTGTCGATAAACTGACGTCCTTCAGGTCTAACAGGTAAATATATTATGTTAGCTGGCTCCCTGGTAAGTTTGTATCCAGGTTCAACATCAATATCAAACTCAAAGAGTGTGTGGGATTTAAGAGCGTTCAGATACGCTCCGGAAATAATGTTGCAATCTACACGTATCATTCTTACTTTCATTATATCAATGGGGAGTGTTGACTCATGAGTCTTGTTTGGTTCTAAATATGTCGGCTGAAATCCCAACAGACTACCAATAGAGTTTGCTTGTGTAAAGTCAATTTCGTATTTTGATCTTATCTCGCATTTCATTGTGTTATTGTTTGCTCGCAGTCGAAATAATTTTTCTTTTTCTTCATTTTTGTTAGTTGGCATAGCTTTCAGTATTGCATTATATATTTCATCAATTTCATAGACTCCGTACGGTATGTGGAGAAATGTGGGAGCTGCTTTCGGTGAAGTCCTATAACAGAAACCATTGTTCGTCTCATCTATATTAAATATAGAGTTGTATGAATAAAATCCGGTTAATCCCAGACCATATCGACTGCCTATATCTAGTTCAATCGGTGGATAAAACTCTGCACTGAGCACGCTTGAGCGGCTTGATAAAGTGAAAGTGTGTGACATGACTGACGTTTTTTGGAGATTGTTGCATGTCTTTATTGCGATTTGCAGCAATAGTCGTGGATTAATCTTCTTTTTTTGGGCGGTGATGGAGATATACTCACATCATTTTTTGACGCCACGTTCACCTCGTCCACTTTACAGTAGCAGCAAAATATTTTTCGAGGCGATGGACCATCGTTAACATCAATATTATTTTCGTCTTGATTAGAATAGTGTTCTTGACAGTACTGATATTTTAAAATATCAATGTCATCCTGAAGATGTTTGGGTAATTTATCCCACACTAATGCAATTTCATAAGGGACACATGCAATTATTACTTCTTTAGGCATATCTGAAAGTTGCTGTTTACTCATCTTCAGCAAGCTGCGTAGTCTAGAGAAAGCAATCAACGAGTGGCCCATCCGTTTAATTGCTTCTCGATTCATTGATGGGGTCACACATGCCATTTGAAGAGTTTTATTTAACTTTTGAAGAAAGAAACTTTAAGCACAAATGGCCACACCACACTGTGTTGAAATTTTGTTGGCGCTCATAATTATAGTAGATTTTATCCGTAAACCTTGAACCGTTGCGCAAGTACAGGACTAATTCTCTTGGTGGGGGCAAATCTCCAAAACTGTCGAAATATGTGACCAAACTACTTCGTTTTTTATATGCCACCCAATGCGTTCCCGGACCATCTATAGTATCCAAATTTATGATGGCGGATTCATTACGATGCGGTCCGGAATTTGGTAAAGTGTCGCGCATAAATATACCTCGAAAATGGGGCACCTTCATCTTCTCAACATAATATTTGAGATCGATGTTGGTGAGAGGTTTTCGAGGTAGGGTGTCTAGTAGTTTTTTGAACTTTGTGATTTTAGATAGAGACCCAGTCCTTTACGATATGGTTTCAAATAAAGCCCTTTACCACTTTTCCCTATAGCAATTGCCTCCATATATCTATTATGGCGGCTTTTTTCTGCCAATTCTTCTCTGCTAGTTTTCACATCATTTACAGCTTTAGCTATACCCGCTGCAGATCCTGCCAAGCTACCTAACGCCGATAAACCCGCAAAAATAGGTATTAAAGGTAGAATTCCACCAACTTTCGGAATCGGTATTATGCGAGGCGTACGAATATTTCGTTTTCCACCAACTGATCTCATGTGTCGCCGTGCAGCTTGAAGCGCTATTTGCATAACTTTTCTAGTATCCTTAGCTGCAGATCGCTTACCACCAGTTTTACGCAGATCATCACGAACCTTGCGTACTATCCCAGCACCAAAGGCTACCTTTCTAACGTTCTTCCTGTTTTTATTCTTCTTTTTAATTATATTTTTTCTTTTTGTACTACGAGATTTTGTTGATCTACATCCCATTCCAAGACGCTGTTTTCCCTTCATTATAGTCGTAACCAACCACGCGGCAGCCTTTTCTTTTAAACTTGCTTCTTTGGATTTAACTCGATTCCACGCAGCTTGTTCAAGTTGATAGTCTGCTCTATGTCGAGCTGATAAATCGCCCGAGTTTTGGTCGTATGCAATATCGTGCTGCTTGCATGCAGCGTCGAGCTTGTTTATACCTGGATCGCCTCGCGCTAATCTTTTTTTTAATTTGGTGCCTGGACCACAATACTGGTAACCACCGGGTAAATGCAGTTCAAATGGAAGCTTATTTATTAGGGAATTTACTACCCCCTTACCGACCTTTAAAAAACGGCGGTTCTTACTTGTGCGCTGCTTGACTGACAACATTTAAATAACAATTGTAATGCATAGATCTATTTATATAGTCTTCAACCGTGGTACAATGCATATTGTAAAGCAGAGACAGAAGTTTCCTATAGACAATTAGACGAAAAAGTAGGATGTGGATTACAAATCGAATCGCGCCATGGGTCACTACTTCCGTCAACTGTTCGTGGACTTCTAATTGGTCCAAGTAATTGTGGCAAGACGAACTTAATGATATCTCTAATTACTCACCCCCTTGGATTACGTTTCGCAAATATATACCTATATTCAAAGTCTTTAAATCAACCCAAGTATGAGTACTTGCGCAACATATTAACACCAGTTAAGGGATTGGGGTTTTACACCTTTAATAATAATGCGGAAATAGTGCAACCATCTGAAGCCAAGCCTGATTCTATATTTATATTCGATGATGTTATATGTGAAAAGCAAGACATAATTCGCACCTTTTTCTCAATGGGTCGCCATAGAAATGTAGACTGTTTTTATTTGGCACAAACATATTCTCGCATACCTAAGCAACTTGTTAGGGACAACGCTAATTTTATAGCGATGTTCAGACAGGATGATATGAACTTACATCACATTTTCTCCGACCATGTCTCACCAGACATATCTTTTAAGCAATTTCAAGAAATGTGTGCAGAGTGTTGGAAAGACAAATATGGGTTTCTTGTAATTGATAAGGATAGAGAGGTGAATGAGGGTAGATACAGGAAAGGACTTGATAGTTTCATATATCCGTAAAGTATTAGAATTAAAGATTCAATCGGCCTGTAGACAGCATCGAGATTACATCGGTGAGGTTAGACACTGGAAATGAAGATTAAACACAATAGCAATATCGATGGAGACATGGCAAGGGAAGTAAACCTCAAACGACAACTAGTTGAAGCTACTGATTCCGTGCGTAAAAAATTTAATTCACTGAAGCGTAGAAATGTTGAGAGTCAATTAGCACTTGAAAAGGTTTATGAACCCATAACAAAACCTTTAAAAGTAATATCTGCCTCACAGGTAAAATCACATAACCAGGCGCCGCCAACACCGACACAAAAATCAACGCAATCTCAAGGCAGTGCGAAAGCTAGTACCAGTACGCTTAACGCGACATCTGAAGGTAGCAGTGAAGATGGGGAGAATTGTGCAACTGAAGCATATTATATGGAAACACCACCAAGATCGTCATTAATGAGTACCCCAGGTTCAGAAAGATCCGTTGGTAGTGCAGAAAAGAAATGTGACGTGATCAAACAACATTTAGATAATTTAAAGTCCGGTCACTATAAATATGACACTGTATACGGTGTACGTCTAGATCCCCATACAGGCAAACTACGAATGGGTAACGCCGAGGTGCGCTTTTCTAATGGGGACATTACATTGTGGTATGGCACTAAGGCATTGGGAACGTATCCTGGCAGTCCTAAGTTGTACGATGTAATATTTATGAAGTATCCGTCAATACTACGCAGTGATGAAGTATCTATTGGTGACGAAGAGTATCAAATATATGGTGAAATATTAAAAAAGACAAGAGCGGCATATAAGAATTATGATGCAAAAAATGGTTTGAATAAAACTAAATGGAGGAAATTCAGTGATATTATAAAACCACTAACATCTTCTACAATAGTGACGAGATCGAGAACCGGTTTGGGTTTTCCACAAATGCCACTTCAGAAAATATACAATAGTAGAGGTGTCGATTATGTTTATTGGAATAAGCCAAAAGAGCTGGTAGATCGTCTACGTCTGCTGTATAGCTCAAAAATGGCAGGTAACAGTGGTGTTAATAATGAAATAATTAGTTTGTTGGAGGAAATGAGAGAAGAAAAAATAATCTATTAACAAAATTATAATGGGGAAGTATAATATATTGTGAAATGCTTAAATCAGATCAGATGTAATTAGAAATGCTACCTGGTCACAACACAATTGATAAATTTGGACGCAGAAGAGGCGGCGCTAATAAATCATTAGTCGTGCGCGGTCCACCAGGTCTTGGCTTTAAGCTCACTGCAGATAATCACTTCGATATTCAGAATAAACGTTTAAAGAACATTGGAGAACCGGTGGATAGTCAGGATGGTGTAACACGTAACTATGTTGAAGAGCGACTTACTACCTTCTTTGCAGACATCCGCAAGGCTATGGATGAGGCCACTAACTTAATTATTACGGCAATGGAAAAGTACGTTAATGGTCAAGTTTTGTTAGCTGTTGCTACTGCAAAAACTTATGTAAATGAGGAAATTCCGAAAAAAATGATAAAGGAAATGTACGGGTTGTTGCAGAGATGAAAAAGTATATTAATGAACAAATACGAGCGGATATTGATAAGGAACATAAAACAGTGGAAAATTCAATTTCTCAGCAAGCTAGAGAGCTTCAGAAAATAATTGACAAAATTAATAAATTAGAAGAATTAACTTATTAGAAATTAGTCTATCGGCAAACATGTAACAGCTTAGTGTATTCTCTGCACACCCATTGGATCCAATAAGTTAACATGGAAATTAGTGCTACAAAGAAGGCCGTTGTGCAGGAACTGCACAGGTTACCCCGAAAAAATTTTCGTAGAAGAAGAACAATTATCAAGGGCTATGGCGATTTATGGCAAATGGATTTGGCTGAAATGCAGCCATTTGCGAACCTTAATAAAGGTTATCGATATATCCTCGTAGTGATCGACTGCTATTCGAAATATGTGTGGACAAGACCCTTAAGAAATAAAACGGGTATAGAAATTACGAAGGGTATGAGGAGCATTTTGCAAAAATCGAACTACTCACCTAAGAATCTTCAAAGCGACCAGGGTACGGAATTTTACAACAAAAACTTTTCTACTTTAATGAAAAAGCATGCCATTAATCATTACTCTACATACAGTACGAAAAAGGCTGCAATTGTTGAGAGAGTGATACGAACATTAAAAAATTGGTTATATAAAGAATTCTCAGCTAGGGGTAAATACAAATGGCTCGATATTCTATCCAACATTACAAAAATGTACAACAATAAAATACATCGCACGATTGGTATGAAACCCGCTGATGTTAAGCCAACCACACGTTTGGATGCATATAATCACATTAGGATTGCTTTAAAACCCAAGTTTCATATTGGTGATGTAGTTCGAATAAGTGCATACAAAGGTGTATTTGAAAAAGGTTTTACAGTCAATTTTTCAACTGAACTTTTCAAAATTGTCAAAATCAATATAACTAACCCAACAACTTACCAGCTTGAAGATATGTATGGACAACCAATTAAAGGATGTTTTTATGAAATGGAGTTACAAAAAACTAAATATCCCGATATATATCTAGTGGAGAAGGTTTTGAAAAAAAAGAAAAACAAAATATTTGTCAAATGGCTTGGACTTTCCAAAGAACACAATTCTTGGATTGACAAATTGGATGTTGTATAATTTATTAAACTTTAGATAATGTAAAATATGTATAATCATGTTATTTACTTATGTATCAGTAATACAGAAATAAAAATATTTATACTACACTAATGTGCTTTATTTAAGTGTTTAATATTCATTATTGAAATATATTTTATTTGGAACAACAATAATACAATAACGATCAAACACCCTAATTAAATCCCTACCTCAAAAACTGAATTTCTTGATTACACACCCAGCATTTTCTATTGTGACCCGCTGAGGGAAGTGAGGGTAAATCCACTTACAGCCTCATGTACTCTTGTTTATCTTGTTGATGACTGATACTTTAAAAAATCGTCTGTAAGAAACTTACTACCTACTCTTGTTAATGTAGGGTTTGTTGGAGTGGGGTGCGTTAATATAAGAAACTCCTCGTCTCTTGAACCTCAGTAAAACTGCAAAGCTTGTGAAAACAAATGGCTTCCCAAGACAATGCAGTTAGTTCCAGCGATTCCACAGAGTCAACAACACCTTTTTGGGAATACGATGTGATGTTGGGGCTATCATATAATGGACAGGGCCCAGATAGTAGCAATTGGGTGGTACAAATGCACTATCTAGAAGATCTGGAACACGAAGAGGGTCCAGATAGTAGCGATTGGTGGGGGACATTACCACCAATGGATGCAGAGCCGCCGAATAGTCCATCCATGGAAGTGGAGCCACCAAGCAGACCCTCTTCTCCGTCAGCTTGGTCGCTGGAGACGGAGTCGATGAGTGCCAGTGACTCGGATTACGAGACTGATGAAGATTCTCCCGAAGAGGAAGAACTGGGCGAATTTGTGTTATAAATTATTTACTATATTAGAGTTGTAAGTAAATAAATATATAGATTAGTTCTTAGGTTATTTCTCTTGTACATAATTTATATAAATGTTTTTATTATTTGTAAATAAATAGATCTATTTATGAAAATGTTTGTTTTTTTTACTTTCTATTTTAAGCGTAAAATAAAGTGGACGAGAAACTAGTATACTTCTCTTCATTTGAGTTTCTGCGTTTAATATGTAACTCTGTAACAAGGAAAAATTTTGGAAGGGGTGGTAAAGGGAGGGGTGAATGACTACAGTAACAAGAAAATACATATTTTAAAAATTAATTTATTGACAATTTTAATTATTTTACACACATTAATAATAAATAAATAGATAAAGTAATGATACTCACAACTAAATAGATTTTGTTGGGTTTTTTATTTTTCTATGGTCATTAATTTTTTTCTCTTTTATTATTTTTTTAATATTTAAAAAAAGATATTTTCACACACTGATATTGCTTACAATTAAACAGATATAAGAACTTACACTAATGATACTTATAACTAAACAGATTTCTTTTGACAAAATTATATATAATTTTTATAAAAGATGTACCACTATCTAATAAAAAAAAAATAAACCTAATAATTACTACATGTACAATTTTTTTTTTTTTATAGAATTATAAAATATAACCTCTCTGCCTTTATTTATATGTTCTGGCCAAGAACTTTTAATTTATTGTCAAGACCTTCCAGCTCTCGACGGGACTTAGCCGCAGCGTTGCGGCGATTATTGACGCCCTCCATTATATGTTGGGCATCAATCCTCTCTGCATTTGCGCTAATGATAATTTGTTCCCTTTCTAAACTTAATCGTGTAATTTGAGATTGCAACCTCTCAATTTCCAAGTTTAAATTTTCAGCTTTCTGAAGCCGCTCTTCGACGTTGGCTTCCTGCGCCTTAGCCTGCTGTTGCAACAAATCATCATTAGCGCACGCCGCTACATCTTCATCGTACTTTTGTTTTTTTTGTGCCCTTAAATCTTTGAGATTTTTAAAGGCACTTCTAAACAAATGCCGGTCCGCCACCTGCGAAAGAAAATCACAATCCGAATCAGAATCTAAGGGATTCTGAATAGGTGGAACTGGTGAAAGGATATTTAATAATGCTTCAATTTGAATATCATCCAGTTCTGCGATTTCCTCCACAGGTTCGAGCTGTGGTACCGCCCCGAACATTATGTCAGAATGTGTAGAATTCTGACTTGGTGCTCGGAGTGGTGATGGCACCGATGCGTTAGAAGTGCCAGCTTCTTCTAACGCGTCGTTGCCACCTGAGGATGGTTGTGGCGGCACCGCATTAGAACAGCTTGGTTGTTCTAATGCGACGTCGTCAAATCTACCGCCTAAAACCGGACTATTGACCACGTCGCGATTTACCTCACCATTAAGGCTCATTAATCTACCCTTTCCTCCTACACCTCTGCCTACAGTTTTTATCACAGGCCTAGGAGGATCGTTGAGGATAGGGATTAACGGTTCGGGTAAATTTGTATTTAAAGCAACCATATTGTATTGAATAATATTACGTGAAGCGTCGGAAAAGTCCGGTGTTAGTAGAGTAGCCACCTTTCTTTGACCACGGCCTGATGCCGATGACAACGACTTTGTGTTGGGGTTTGCACCACGTCGACCCCTGCCCCGAACACTCCCAGATGACTTTGTTTTACGGCTATTAGATTTCTCTACTTTACTATTTTTTGCATTAACTTTAGGCTTAACAACAAAGTCACTATCGGAGTCATCGTTATGAATAGCACCCCTTTTGGGCTTTTTGATTCCTGACGGTTTCACAAAGTCGTCCTCAGAGTCATCACTAGTAACCAACGATATAGATGCACAAGAGGGTTGGAAGGTAACGCGACGCCCATCCTGACTCCTCGATGCAGAAGCTGTCCTTTTAGATGCTTTCACTTTTGCATCTAAACGAATGAGCTCCTCAGCATCAAGAAAATCGCTTTCACGATCCTGTAAATCATCTGCGAATTCGGAATGAATTCCTCTAGCTTCGTCGTCGGAGATATGAATTACAGGATGAATGTCCGCGTCAGGTTGGTTTACAGCGTGCCTCTGTTGACTGCCATGAACTGACCAATGAATACCAGTGCTAGTACTAGCGCTAGAGGTTGCATTAGGTGTGGCTTTTGAAGATGATGCGTTTGGAGCCGGGATTCTAATGTCGGAAATTATATTTATCCCCAATCCCGGCCTACCTGCTATGCTGTATGTCGGGCCCATACTTCCAGTACCAGGTTCTAGGGGTGTCGGACCTGCTGCGCTACCACTCGGTGTCAGTGTAACATTATTATTAGAAGACCCAGCCGCTGGAGCTGCAGCATATACAGCATTTGTTGTCGTTGTAACTGAAGCACCTACTGTGGTAGCAGGGCCCGATACGAAGTTTGTTAAGAATGCCACACCTTGTAGCATCCTCTGAGCATTACTAGCCTCGGACTCGTTGGTCTTTTTACGGCTACCACCAGAAACAGTATTTCTCACCATTATGTGATAAATGATCGGAATTGAAACAAATAAATGTACTTACAATTTAAAATTTCAAGTGAAACTTGGCACAGAACACAACAATACAGATCACACAATTGAACCAGTCAATAGTTGAAGGCAAAGAGAACTTTGGAAGCGTCCAGAAAGTATAAATACACCACGCTCACCCCTCCATTTCCACCACTCTTAGAGTAGGGGAAATTGTGGTTCCTGCTCATTGGTTGAAATGTATCACACCACCAGGCCAAGTGCGGCGTCATCGTAAGTCAAGCACCACGCTGGCTATAATTTACTTTCAAATAGGAGTTCCGGTGTAAAGTATAATAGCAACACATAATTATTTTTTACGAATACTTTATTACAATAATAGTTACAGAAATTAAAACAGGGTTCCCATTTATTTTTAATTACATATAAGTACACATACATTATATAATTTCAATTACATGTTAAATGTGAAATTAAGTTATGATGATTTTTTTTACATACATAAAGGTAACAACTTATAACACTTTGGAACTGAACGTTAATTAAATACGATTTAATGTTAAATTACTTGCCTAACAAAACTTAGTTTACAATATCTCTATGAAAAAATACATATACAAACCTAATTTAAAATATTCTGGACCTTTACGTTAAACAAACGTTCGTCTTTTAATCACATTACTGGCTTAACTCCGCTATTGCCGCAAGTAATTCATCCATCTTGTTTATTTCAACAGAACTACTTTGGACGTCATTAATAGCAGCCATTAACCACCGAACATTTTGTTCCTGCTCGGTTTGAAAAAATCGTATGTCAGAGTGACCCCACGGTAATGTCTTTGCTGTGTTGGGAATGACAAAGCGCTTATCATCACGATGAGACAAAGCCACTTTGTTCTTTACTTCGGTAAAAATATCATGCAATTGACTTTTAAATGTATTCATTTTTCTGAATATTAAGCCACCCTGTTCAACGATTTGTCTGTAGTCATCTATTGACAACTCTTTTTGAATAACGGATCTCTTCACACCTTTTGCTTTTTTTAGCTCATTACCCACTGATTTTACACAATAAGCTTTTGCTCCAGTGCCATAAAAACTAATTATTGGATCCGCAGGGAACTCATCTTTAAAATTACCTCAAATCGGCGGACCTTTAGGTACATTAAATGTATTACCATGCTGATAATTCGAAGTATCGAATTTGTCTTGGTTATCTATCATAAAATCATAAAAATTGTCTGTTAAAATTTTAATAATCAGACTATCAGTATCAGTATACAATAATGAAGCCTTATCTCCAAACTCTCTTTTAATTACATTATAAAAAAAGTTGTACAGCACCGTTTTAGACAATTCCAGGACGCAAAAACCAACAAAAATTGGTTTGGTGTATTCTATCTTTTGCTTACCCATATGGATCGCTACAAAATCTTCAGTGAATATCGAACATGTTTTAAAATTTGGACGAGCTATTAATGCATTTGCACCCATACTGCGCCTAATACTCTCCCAATGAGTAACCAACTTTATATCTGTTCTGTTTTCCACATTTTCCATCGTCTTACCAAACGCCGCGTTATTCATTAATTTATATTGATCTTTTTCAAATTTATTTGTCGCTTTATTTCTCATCTCGGTGTTTAAGTCGATATATTTCTTTAACCACTTAGATTGATTAAATTTAAGAACTCTGTGGATTTTCGTAACCACCAACCCGTTATTAATAGCCTGCTTTAAATTTACGTAGTGCACCACATAGTTTATTTTATCATTTAAATTTGGTATTAACTTTGTTAATTTTGATTTTGATTCGGGGGGTACAATATTTTCAACTAAAAAGGGAAGGTCTGAGTGCAAATCATGTAAGTGTTCTGGATAATGTATGTCCACCTCAAAGACGTACCCATGGGGGTTGTTATCCGAGATATCCATATTTTCTAAATCACCGATTTCCTTCTCAGACAACCACGTAAAGTCCCCCGTGGGCAACATCTGTGACATACTATGTCCGTATAAATTCGTGGCGTCTAGATATGTGATATATGACGATGGCTCATTGGGATCGTAATTAGGCAGAAACTTATTATTTGCTAAATGTTTTCTTTCTGAACACTGACTTACTCCACCCCTTATGCCCCTTTTAAAGAAATGAATCATATCGATATCCGTTAACAGTTCTAACTCTACTCCGGTTAATTTTGACATTGCGTCCCATGATAGCCCCGGCGCTGTATAATACTGGGCAGGATCCAGTTTATATTTGTCCAAAGAAATTCTCCGAAAATTTTCAAACACATCGCATAGAAGAAGCACGTCTGATTTCAAATAAATATCTGAATAATCGCCAAGACTGCGACATTCAAACAACCTCCAAACATCCTTAGCCCGCAAATAATCAACATCTGATATGGGCTCTTTATTTAAATTATCATAAAATTCCTCTTTAGATGGTAATTCAGTTCCATTCAATTTCTCTAAACTATCCATAAAACTATATGGAAATACCCCCTTCTGTCTCATTAAATTAAATTTATCATTATCACTATAAAAACTGCGCGTTGTTTTCAACTGATCGTCATCTAAATTCGCGCCTAAATTTTGTAATGAAGCCGACAAAAATTTAAAACTATCGATAAATCGTAACTGTAAATATTTTTTCTTTGTAACCCCCTTCTTATCAACATAATCATGCATATAAAGATGTTTCGTAAAGGATATGTATTTTTCTTTATTTTGTGCTATAACATCAACCTTATCCTTGTATTTGCACAACTCTTTGATGAACAGGTGACTATCGTATCCGCTCATATTGTGAAATATAATAGGTATGAAATTGGGTAACTTGTAATTCAAGTTACAGACAGAATGTGCAGCACCGAATCTTACTTTACCCGTTAAGTGACAATGGTCTCGAACTTTAACATCCTCCCCCTCGAAAAGCCCCCCACATATACCACAAACGGTCGCATTCTGAAAGTCTTCGTTTTCTTGCGCTGTGAGTTCAACCATTGGGACTATATTTTTCATATGTGTATTATATATATTCCTTAAGTCAGCCTCTATATGCGCTACAAAAACTTGAGCTGCATCAGATCCCCGATACAAATTAAATTTAGATAGAGAATTGTCAAAAGAGCACTTAATGTAATATGCAAAAGAGTAAGGCTCATGTTTAAAAGTCTTATTCGTGAAAGAGCGTTCGGGGTTTGGCTCACACGTATTGATTGGTTTCAAAATAGACTCAAAGTCAGCATATACTACGAATGGTACTCGCATTTGTTTCTCGATGTTTTCAAATTTTAATATATTCTCAGCAACTTCTTTCCCAAATTTATTAATTCGATATTTCGTTGTGGGTGTTGTTGCGTAAATATGGTTACAGTCATTTCTCTGGTGTTGAAGTAAGTGACGTTCATTATTAAAGTACAGTAAACAACCGTCACAAAAATGTTTCTTATGGTCGCTACCGGAAACTTGGGTGGAGACTAACTTAGATAAATCCTTTATCCAACAATAGTGACTATTAGCACAATCGTTGCTACAGCGGTGATTCTCATCCCCAACACATTCACATGTAATTAACAATAAATTTACGTGAGTATACAATTTTCTACCCGAGTAACGTAAAGGTCCAACAACTTCATACTTAATTCTATTATTTTTAAATATTTCTTCTAAACCGTATACATTAATTGAAATATTATTCATTTCCTCAAATTTCGATATATCTCGTAATTTGATCGGAAAATTCATACCTGTTACATTTAATACTTCTGAATAATGTGGATATGATGATATGTTCGATACATTGTGATTTGCAGGATATAACGCTGACGTCACAGCCCAAGCAAAGCAGAATTGATCTTGATTCTGTACATTTACCACAGCCTTCTTATTTTCAATGTACTTCGGTTATTTTATATACGATGAGCCACCCAAAGGACTGTACTTGTTAACATTAATTTCGACAAAAGCAATTCGTTCGAGGGCCCAACCTAAAAAGTAGATAATAATTAGTCATTATTTTTTTATAATTTAAAAAATATTAGCATACCTGAATCACGTTCTTGGAACTCAGTACTTTGCGTAACCATAGAATCCACAAAACTATCCAAAACATCATTTAGATTCATGGATCCATCCAAAATACTATTGAGAGTATTAAACGATTTCATTTCAATTAGATCTTGCGTCGGTAAAATGTACTTGGCGAACGTTTCCATATTTACTTTCACTGTTTTATGAATCCTCAACACTTCCTCCAGTAGGTTTAGAATCTTTGGCCTGATTTCGTTGAAGAACAATGTGAAATCTAGGTAATTATTTTCACAATGCACTCGATATGTTATAATTCTATTTTTAAAAGCTGATTGCACAATAGCTACACCATCCACCATAGGGGCACATGAATTTGTCCTATGCTGCAGTGTTCTTCTATGCGATTTCATCTGAGTTGCTGTTAAAGTCACATTACAGCAATCACATGTTTGCATATTAGATGTTGAAGGAGTTGAATCAACCCTGGGCCGCTTTGCGAGAGGTCCATCATTCCTACACGACTCTCTTTCATGACGACGTAAATTGTAGCTACGAGTAAAGCTCTTACCGCAAGACGTACACGAATACATAATAAATCTTTACTATAGGAGCCTAGCCTATTCAATGATCATATGTGAACTCCTCTCTCGTTTTTATAAGGATAGAGTCACCCCCACTCCTGTGAATAAGATTGCAATGTCGCAACATTATGTCCTAATTATCATGCTAATTGCTCGTTCACCTTTGCAATTACCATTATTACCCCCCACCATAATTACCACATTAATTGCCTCCCATCACTGTAATTGCACCTATACAATTACTCTGATTACCACCCACTATGCGATGCCCACACCATCAGTGTATGTAACGCTCTAATTACCCCCACTACCATGCCAATTATCCATCCCCACCACAATAATTACACTAAGTACTCTCGTTATGCAATTACACTTATTACCCCTCTCCACCACAATAATTGCAGTAAGTACTCTCTTTTCGCAATTACTGTCATTACCCCCCTCCACCACAATAATTACAGTAAGTACTCTCGTTATGCAATTACTTTTATTACCCCCCTCCACTGCAATAATTGCAGTAAGTACTCTAGTTACGCAATTACTGGTATTACCCCCTCCACCACAATAATTACAGTAAGTACTCTCGTTACGCAATTACTGGTATTACCCCCTCCACTGCAATAATTGCAGTAAGTACTCTAGTTACGCAATTACTGGTATTATCCCCTCCACCACAATAATTGCAGTAAGTACTCTAGTTACGTAATTATTCTCATTACCCCCCTCCATCACAATAATTACAGTAAGTACTCTAGTTACGCAATTACTCTCATTACCCCCCTCCACTGCAATAATTGCAGTAAGTACTCTCGTTATGCAATTACAGTATGTACTCTCGTTATGCAATTACACTAAGTACTCTGGTTATGCAATTACTGTTATTACCCCCTCCACCACAATAATTAGAGTAAGTACTCTAGTTACGCAATTACTGGTATTATCCCCTCCACCACAATAATTGCAGTAAGTACTCTAGTTACGCAATTACTCTCATTACCCCCTCCACTGCAATAATTGCAGTAAGTACTTTCGTTATGCAATTACTCTTATTACCCCCCTCCACTGCAATAATTGCAGTAAGTACTCTAGTTACGCAATTACTGGTATTACCCCCTCCACTGCAATAATTGCAGTAAGTACTCTCTTTTCGCAATTACTGTCATTACCCCCCTCCACCACAATAATTACAGTAAGTACTCTCGTTATGCAATTACTTTTATTACCCCCCTCCACTGCAATAATTGCAGTAAGTACTCTAGTTACGCAATTACTGGTATTACCCCCTCCACCACAATAATTACAGTAAGTACTCTCGTTACGCAATTACTCTCATTACCCCCTCCATCATAATAATTACAGTAAGTACTTTCGTTATGCAATTACTCTTATTACCCCCCTCCACTGCAATAATTACCCCCCACCACTCTAATTACCCCCACCACTCTAATTACCCCCACCACTCTAATTACCCCCACAACTCTAATTACCCCCACCACTCTAATTACCCCCACCACTCTAATCACCCCCCACCACTCTAATTACCCCCCACCACTCTAATTATCCCCCACCCCACCACATAGGCCCCGCCCACCTATGACGTCACGAAAAGTGGTGGGGGGAGTATCCAGCTCCGGTATAAGCCCTCTACTTGCTAGCCATCTTTCATAAAGAATGCCGAAGTTGTTCACGGCGGCATGCGGCAGCTCAAAGAAACATTTCATGTCTTTTTCGGCCTTATGCTATTTAGTTGTAGGCTATTCCATTACTTATAGCGTAATCAATGTGTTTGATTGGTTTAGTTTTGTCACCATTCTAATGCACCCTTTTCAGTTGCACAGAAATTTGTCTATGTTGGTGTCTAAAAGTATTATCGCCTCATAGTTTCAAGCAATTGCTTCTTAACTTAATTACAAGAATGGAAAAACTTGAGGGCTCAAAGTGTCAACACTGTTTTAGAATAAAAAGGATATAATATACTAACGTAGAAAATTTGGACTCCTTACCGAAGTGACAAGAATTTTTAACTACATAACTTCTGTAAAGCCTGCCTACTGTAATTAATAATAATAATAATAATAATAATAATAATAATAATAATAATAATAATAATAATAATAATAATAATAATAATAATAATAATAAAATAAAAAGGCTACAATAATAGATATAGGGTGTCCTCTTAGTCACAATCTAATTAAAACCGAAACGGAAAAGATGGCGAAGTACGAAAATCTTGCCATTGAAATGAAACACATCTGGAATCTAGACAAAATCGAAATAGTCCCCATCGTTATATCCGCCACTGGAGTGATGACAAAGCATCTTACGAATAACCTCGAAAAAATAGGCCTAAGAAGATCTCTGTACATGCAAATACAAAAGGCTGCCATTCTCCAAACTTGCCACATCGTTAGAAAATTTCTTAACAACTGGGCTGCATGGGACTGATTGAATTATCTCCCCATGCCGCTTTATATAGCCTTGTCCTCGACACTACAAAAAGGATAGGCTAATACTACCCAGTTTCAAAGCTGAGAACAAAGTGTTAAAAAGATAATAACAATAATAATAATAATAATAATAATAAACTTTATTAAACCTGGCGGGGTGTCAGCAAATGCTGGTATTAATCCCAACCAGAAACTCAAATAAAAAAATTACATTAAGTACAGAAAGTAAAAGATAAGCACAAAATCAGTAACATAAAAATATAAAAGTAATAAGGAATAAAAAGTAATGTAAAAATAGAAAATTACGTTAAGTACAAAAAGCAACCACAAAATCAGAAGTATATAAAAAAGTAAGATACAAAAACAAAAGGTAGGAAGATGTTGTCAACTATTTAAATATACATATAACAAAAAGTGCAAATTAAAACAATTTTAACTAGTTACTTAAAAATAATTGTTTAGCATTTTTTTTTAATCCTTGTGAAGACAGACTTTTGATGTGATCCGGAATTGCGTTGTATAAGAAGGCAGCTAAATAAATGAAAGACGATTCATATTTTTTGGAACTATGACTTGGAATATTTAATGTAGTGTCTACGAAACGTAGACGAGAGCTATGCAGGGAACCCCGGAACATTAATTTCTTACTAAGGTATTTAGGCTCCTGATATATTAATATGTTGTGCACAAGACATACCAGATGTAGTTGCCACTTGGATTGAAGATTAAGCCAATTAAATTTTTTATAAAATGATGTGATATGATCAGTGATCACACCTAGGTATCACTACCGAGAAACGTAAGCATGAGTTTTGCAACTTTTGCAGTCTATATTGTTCTGCGGCAGTAAGACATGGTCCATAAATGACGTTTCCATACTCAAGTTGAGATATTATAAGAGACTCTGATAATTTTAACTTAGTAGTTGTTGGTAAGATATATTTAAAGGCATAGAGCGATTTCAGCTTCGCATAACATTTTTGCAGTAATTTGGTAACATGAATTTAAAACGTTAAGTGTTTATTAAATATAATTCCCAGACTCTTGGCAGATTCTACGAATAGTAATTCTGTACCATTTATATTTAACTTACAAGAATCATCAGTAAAAGCTAAGCGTTTGAATTTGAAATTAATAGCAACGGATTTTTGAGCATTGAGCTTTAATCCATGATCACTTGAGTATTTATATATTGAATCTAAATCAGTATTTATGTTGGCTATTAAATATTATTATTATTATTATTATTATTATTATTATTATCCAAAGTTCTCACACTGAGGGTGGGGTTCGCTTATTATCGGCTCTTTAAAGCAAGATAATAAGTTTCTATTGTAGATTTATTAAGTTGGCAGATTTAAAAACTTCCGGACTGTATTGCAAGTGCTGAGTATCGTGGCTTTCTGTATCAGACCAATAATATGCTGGCTAAGGCCGAGTGTGTCCAGGTCCTTCTTCAAGTCATTAGGAATAACGCCAGTTGAGGACAGAACGATCGGGACAATGGATACCTTGTCTTGTTGCCACATCTTTTTAATTTCTTCTGCAAGTTCACTGTATTTATTAAGTTTTTCCGCATGTGCTTGTCGTAGTCTGTGCGTATTTGGTATGGCTATGTCAATCAGAAAAGTAAGTTTCTCTGATTTGTTCGTTAGGACGATGTCTGGTATATTTGCAGAGATGGTTCTATCAGTAATAACAGAGCGGTCCCAGTAAAGCCGGTAGTTGTTGTTCTCCAAGACTGCGTTAGGCGAGTACTCGTAGTATGGCTGATTCGTGCTGGTCAATTGATGATTAAGGGCCAATTGAGAGTGAATTATTTTGGCTACTTGGTTATGCCTGTGCGTATAGTCAGTCGCTGCCATAAGGCGGCACCCTGATGTGATGTGTTGGATTGTCTCCGGAGCATCTGCGCATTGTCTGCAAGTGTCATTTGGGATGTTCTCCTTGAGTATATATTTTCTATAATTCTTTGTTGGAATTACTTGGTCCTGGATCGCTATCAGAAAACCCTCCGTTTCCGGGAACAAGTCCCCATGAGTCAGCCAGTAGTTCGACGCTTTTGTGTTTACATTTTCTTGACTGAGATCATGTGGGTGTCGTCCATGGAGAGCCTTCCTCTTCCAAGCTTCCAATAGGTTATTATTATTATTATTATTATTATTATTATTATTATTATTATTATTATTATACGTATCTCCTTGATATTGTATATAAAAACAGGCGATTACTGAAAACGCTTAAGGTTCTGAAATATAATATGCACATATAAACCCAACTACTAAATATTTAATACTTCTTTAAATCGTGTTGTTCGGAGACACCACACCACATATTATTTTTTGCATGTGTACTGGGTACCAATATTTTAGTTAATCTATCGTACCATTTACGCAACATATGGAACAAGGCGCTGAACCTTCCTTTTATTTCAATTTTCGTTCATTTTTCATCAATCATATTGAAAAATGATAATCTTCGGGTTAGTAGAGGCGACGTTTGTGAGTCGCATTAATGCTACAGGAACTTTTATATTTGATATTCTACTAGTCTAGTTTTTGTACCACTTTTACAAGCCGTACATAAGTTAGTAATCAATATAGAACAGACTAGTTTGTTTCAGTTTTCTAAATGCCCGAGTCAAGTGCATTACTGCTTATTTCGATTTTCCTCGCTTTTAAATTAAAAAACAATTCCCTAAAACAAGCAGAAAATTATTTTTATTTGTGTCTAATTCTGAAAACTATTTGTGTTTTGTATTAATAGGCAATCGAAAACACATTACCAACATAAATGGATATTGATTAAAATTAAATTGGTTGATTTTCACCCAAACAACTAAAATACTTGGATGGTCGGAAACAAATTAAACTCCATTACCATACAGCATTTAAGAACTTTATTACTGCCTATACATTCTAACTCCGTAGAAACATTTTGTGCAAATTGTAAACATATTGCCATAATTTAAAAAAATATTATTCGGTGCGGACTTCGACACTATGTTAACAAAATATTCAATTCGATGTAATACAAATTTAAAAGATCGGTAAAGGTATTCTTCCCTCGTTATTTGTGCATGGCGGTCACTAAAAAATTATTAATTACGAAATGACATTGAGAATAATAATCGGAATATTATTACAAAAAAAACCTGATAACTTTTGGTCAAAAAATATACAGTGTGCTCATCTAAAAATTCAATACTAAATAACAGGTGCCAAATATGGAAGGCTTGCGAAAATACCTTTACAAATGTCCACCATGGTTGAATTATTTCTTGAGATGACCACCCTGTATATTTTTCAATAAAAGTCTAATAGGTGCATATGCCAAATTGTATTGCCATCTGTCACATTTTCAATTCCACATTCACGTAGTGGAGTGGAAGTATGGTGGCGGTTAAAAAATTTCACTTTTGAAATTTTTCAAAAATGTCGGTAAAAAATTTTTAATTTTGTTTTCTTCTGAAATAGGTTTAGAATGTCATGAAACTTGGAAATTTTAAATTCGAGCAAAAAGGAAAGTTCCCTTCTATTCTATAGTAGTGGTAAACAATTTTTTTCTTTGAACGAGGTTTAGAATGCGATGGAACGTGAAAATTTTAAATATGAGCAAGGAAATAATATTTTTCCATCTATTTTAGTAGTAAAAAATTTTTCAAAATATTGGTGAAAAAAATTTTCAAAATTTCTTTTCCTGAAATAGGTTTAGAATGTCATGAAATGTGAAAATTTTAAATTTGGGCAAAAACAATTTTTTTCTGTCTATTGTCTTGAATTTTTTTTTTCAAAATGGTAAAAACATGTTGCAAATTTTTTTTTTTCGAAATAGGTTTGGAATATTATGAAACATGGAAATTTTAAATTTGGGCAAACATTTTTTTTATCTATTCTATAGTAAATAGTGATAAATAGATCAAAAATGTTTTAAACATTTAAAAAAAAATTCTGAATTCGTTTGAATAGGTTTAGATTGCCATGGATACGTCGAAATTTTAAATTTGAAAGAAAGAAAGAAATTCCATCCATTTTAGTGGTAAGAAATTTTTCAAAAATGGTTTAAAAAAAAATTAAAATAGGTTTAGAATGCCATGAGACGTGGAAATTTTAAATTTGAACAAAGACAAAAATTATTCATCCATTTTAGTGGTAAAAAACTTTTTAAAAATGTTGGTAAAAAAATTTTTCAAATTTTTTTTTTTTTTAATAGGTTTAGAATGCCATGAAAAGTGGAAATTTTAAATTTGAACAAACAAAAAAAATTATTTTCATCTATTTTAGTGGTAAATTTTGTTTTAAAAATGTTGGTAAAAAAATGTTTCAAATTTTTTTTTTCTGAAATAGGTTTAGCGTGTCAATTTTAAATTAGAGCAAAAAGATTTTTTTTTTACTATTTATTCCGTTTAGACGGTCCGCCCTGTAAATTTTCCAGTGAGAGTTTATCCACTTCTTCTCTGACAGTAGGGTCAACTACCTACCAAATTTGGCTGCTCTCCGTCAAGTAGTTTTTTAGTTAATGCACCAACAGACAGACAGACAGGCAGACAGACAGACTGACGGAATTGAAAAACTTATATTTTCGTAATCTACGTGATCTGAAACGTCAGAATCCGAAAATATCTCGGAGGGTGATTTTTTCTCGAATGCAATACTTCCCTTCGGTATGCGAAGGAAGTAAAACTGGAAGAATATGTGGGGTCCAATAAATATTAAAAAAAAAGGAAGAATAATTGTCATATACTCCAATAACATATAAGGTCCTAACTACCGATATATGATTTGGAATGATTGCTCTCGGTATCATTACGATGTAGCTTAAAAATTGGTGTTATGTATTAGAGTAAAATTTAAAAAAGTAGGAAAAATGGTAAATAGTGTTAATATAATTGTAGATGGGTTAAAAATTAACACCCATTGCCCTAATAGAAGTGCTGTATTTGAGAACAGAGTTTTGCAGCCAGATACTAAGTCTGAAAAACTTTTAAATAATAACGAAGTGCCAGAAGGCAGTGTTCTAGAGCCTATGCTTTTCACGTTATTTATTAACGATATGTTCTTAATTGATTCAGATGAATGCAAAATACATCTCTTTGCCGATGATACTATTATCTGATCTAAAGCAAGTTATTCAAAAAATTAACAGGACACTGGAAATAATTAATGAATGGTTTGCAACGAATGGGCTAGTGGCAAATGCTAAAAAGTCAAAATATGTTAGATTAGGTTCCGATAAATATCTAAATCAAAACATTTGTGTAAAATATAACAGAGTGCATCTTGAAAAGGTAATAACTCTGAAATATTCGGGGATTATTATTGATAAATTAACATTTAATGACCATATAAATTACACAGATTCGCCTATCGTGTTAGTAAATATTTAACTTCTACTACTAGTATATGGTATATGTGTAATGATAATCATATATCTAAAGCGCAGCTACTTCAAAATAGTGTATGCAATTTATTTTAAAATGTAATATATACAGGGTGTCCCAGAATTGAGTTCCCGGACGGAAACCTCTGATTTATTAGTTCACACTGGGCCCGTATAACCCAACTTACCTTAATACAAAAATGCATCCCTGAGGAAGTACATTCTCTTAGAGTGAAACAGATTTTTAGTATTGAAAATACTTCTGGGAGCATAATATAGGACCCATCTTACGAAAAACGTATCGAGAGCGACAGATCTGTCTAGGCCGCTGCGCCGGCCTTGTAGTAGAGTAACAAGCTGCCTCTATTGTGTCATTCCGTTTGCAATGTGTTGCTAGAGGTGTTTCAGAATCTCATGAGCCGCGATATGCGCAAAAGGCAAAGTTTAATCTGAGTTATGAGTATGTTTTTGAAGACACTGGAGGCTGCCTTGCTGTATGCATAAACAAGAACTCGGGATAAATTGTAAACAATAAATATAATATTTTTAAGAACTGTAACTGAGTCAACAGGACGGATTATGTCTCTGCGCATATGAAGGTCACGGCTCATGAGGTTTTAAAACACCTCTAAAAGCAACGACTTATTTTAAACGATGCCCCATCAAAAGAGAAGAAGATTTGACTTGGTCGTATTAAGTGTAAAAGCAAACATGGTCTTGATATAGTTATTTCTGAATGGTCCTACTTGACATTAGGAGTTCCACAAGGCTCTGTATTGGGACCTGTACCATTTTTACTATATGTAAATTAATTATATCATCTAATAGTCACTTTACGATATATGCTGATGGCACCGATTTAATTGTTTCAAATAAAGGAGATGAAAGTTCAGAACTCGACGGAAATAGCTTACTTAATAAACTTAGCGAATGGTTTTCCCGTTATATTTTAATGTCGAAAACCCAGGTCTTAAGATTTCATAATAGTCAAAAACAGAATAAATAGTTAAATTCTAATATAAATGATACTCATTTATGTACCGAAATAGATAGAGTCAAATTTCTAGGCCTACACTTGGATAAAAATTTTAGCTGGAAAATTCAATGTGAAAATGTAATTTCAAAACTTGCATCCTTAACATATTTGTTTAGAAATATAAGAACGGTGCAATGTACAGAAAAACGTCTCTGTTTATATTACGCACAAGTTGAATCTCGTTTAAAATATGGTGTCTGCTTCTGGGCAATTCCGCTTTTGCTACTAATATCTTTAAAGCTCAAAAACACATTTTAAGGTGCATTTTCGGTGTTTCAAATACACATTCCTGCAGGAAAATTTTTAAAAATTATAAGAATTTAACCTTACCAGGTGTGTTCACTTTTGAAATGTGTACGTATATATTGAAAAATCAAGCTTTCATATTAAATAGCCGGTACCATAATGTGAACACGAGACAGAATAGTATATTCTACAACAAGTTCTGGAATAGCCCATATTCCACACGAGCGAAAAGTTTGTAGTTCGAACCGAAGGCGAGTACTATGGTTCGCGAGTGTACCATTCCAAATATGTTTAGACTATACTTTCTCTAACAAGATTCTATAAATTATGCAAAATAGCTTCAAAACGATGTAAAACGTCAAATGCGAAGCTAGTTGTAACTTAGCAACCAAACCACTCAATGCGGCTTAACGGCTTCTGATTTGTCGAAAGCCGTGCGGTGTTATACCATAACAGTGTTGGAATGATACTTGTTCCGACACAATTTTTAGTTGTGGAATTTGTAGTTTCCGAAATAGTGTTAGAGAAACATAATATTCATATTCCCCTTGCTAAATTAAAAGCAACTTCTACATCTCCTCATTGTCTGGGGCCAAGTTTAAAATGAAGCTAAAAGAATTTCTACTGAATAAATGTTTTTATTCTATATCCGATATTTCGTATACGAGATAGTTTGTAAGTTTTTTTTTTATGACTTTTCTTATTCTTTTTAGAAAGAATAAATGTAATAGTTTACTTTGTCATTACTTACACTTTAGGTAAATTTTTATAAAAATTTTACATACCTAGTAAGGGAGAAATACTGACTATTCCTATACAAATGTATTATTGTATTGTAATGTAGTAAAAATAAATGATATTATTATTATTATTATTAGTAAACAAACATAAAAACCATAAATACTTCTCGAATTAGGAACTTCCTCCTTCTTTTAAAACTCAGTTAAAAAAATAATCACTTAATAAATAATCCATTACGATTTTTTTTCATATTTCATATTTAATGGTATGGCGCGGTAGTGAAGAATAATAAATAATTCACCAAGCGAGCACTGAAATCAAAGCATTGATCAAGGAATGACCTTCTGCTAGATACCATACTGTAGACCGTAGCATTAGGATATTAAAAAAATTAGTTCTCACTGACCCGTCTAAACAATCCCGTTGTAACGCACAACCACTCTATCCTCATGAAAGAACCACGAAGTAAAAGAAAAGATACGTAATAAAGAGAAGGAGAATGCCTGAATGTTTAAATTATAAGATTATATCAGAAGGTACAGGGTATAGAGGCGTCTGGTTTACGAGCATTTACAACACAATTTAAAGGAACCGGAGCCGGCCGGAAGACCGGAATCACGAACAAAGCAACCCTAGGAAATAGGAAATGTATAATTGTCGGCTATCTACTTAACTTCCTCTTTAGATGGCTCTTTATTTACACGTATGTATAATATGTGTCAGAAATAATTACACTGCGCTCGGCATTTTCAAGCTATGCAATTCTCTTTCCTTATTAGATTTTGCACAGCAGCGCAGCGGCTTGAAAGTTGCACCAGTAGATGTAACGAAAGCGAAGGCCATGAATCATCACTCCTTTATCATTATTTTTTATTTACAACTATTATAATCAAATTGTGTTACATGTCAAAAGTTGGAAAGTATGACATTTCAACTTCATTTGACAATTGAACTGAACTGTTTCAGGTTGGAAGTGGCCACTTTCTTACCAGTAATATTTATATGCCCACAAAAACAGATTCTCTGTAAAAAAAATCGGTAAAGGTCTTTACACAGAACTTCCCTCGTTATTTGTGCATGGCGGTCACTCTAAAAAATTAATAATTACGAAATGACATTGAGAATAATAATCGGAATAAAGTTATTGCTATTATTACAAAAAAAACTTGATAAGTTTTGGTCAAAAAAATATACAGATTGCTCATCCAACAGCAAAAGATCAATACTAAATAACAGGTGCCACATATGGCAGGCTTGTGCAAATACCTTTACAAATGTCCACCATGACTGAATTATTCCTTGGGATGACCACCCTGTACATTTTTCAATAAAAGTATAATAGGTGTATATGTCAAATATTATTGCCATCCCTCACATCAATCCAACATTCGCGTAATGGAGTGGAAGTATAGTGGTGGTTAAAAAATTTCATTTTTATTTTAATTTTTCAAAAATGTAAAAAAAAATTAACATTTTTTCTTCTGAAATAGGTTTAAAATGTCAAACGTAGAAATTTTAAATTTGAGCAAAAAGGAAAGTTTCCATCTATTCTATACTAGTGGTAAAAGAAGTTTAAGATTTAAAAATTACATATTTTTTTTAAATAGGTTTAGAATGTCATGAAACGCGAAACTTTTAAATTTGAGTAAAAAAAGTTTCCATCTATTCTAGTGTTAATTTTTTTTCCAAACTGGTAACAAAATGTTGCAAACATTTTTTTTTCCGAAATTGGTTTGGAATGTCATGAAACGTGGAAATTTTAAATTTGAGCAAACCAAATTTTTCGTCTATTTTATAGTAGTGATAAATAGATTAAAAATGTTTTCAAATTTTTTTAAAAATTTTTCAAAAACATTTTTAAATTTCTTTGAATAGTTTTAGAATGCCATGGAAACGTGGATAGTTTAAATCTGAACAAAGAAAAAAAATTCTATGTTAGTGGTAAAATTTTTTAAAAATAGTAAACAAAATTTCTAATTTTTTGTTTAAATAGAATTAGAACACTATGAAACGTGGAAATTTTAAATTTGAAGAAATAAAAAAAAATCCGTCTATTTTAGTGGTAAAAAAAATTTCAAAAATGTTGGTAAAAAAAAGTTTCAAAAAATTTTCAATTTTCTTTTTTTTTAATCAGGCTTAGAATGCCATGAAACGTGGAAATTTTAAATTTGAAGAAAAAAAATTATTATTTTAGTAGAAACAAATTTTTCAAAAATGTTGGTAAAATTTTTTTTTTTTCAGAAATAGGTTTAGTTTGCCATGAATCGTGGAAATTTTAAATTTGAACAAAAAAATTTTTTTTTTATCTTGGTAAAAAATTTTTCAAAAATGTTTTCAAATTTTTTTTTTCTCGAAATGGGATTAGCGCGTCATGAAACGTTGAAATTTTAAATTTGAGAGAAAAAAATTTTTTTTCACTATTTATTCCGTTTAGACGGTCCACCCTGTATATTTTCCAGTGAAATTTCTACCATTTCTGTGCTGACAGTAGCGTCAACTACCTGCCAAATTTGACTGCTCTCCGTCAAGTGGTTTTTTAGTAAATGCACCAACAGACAGACAGACAGACAGACATACAGACAGACTGACGGAATTGGAAAAACCTATATTTTCGTAATCTCCGTGATCTGAAACGTCAGAATCCGTAAAAATCTCGGAGGGTGATTTTTTCTCGAATACAATACTTCCCTTCGGTATGCGAGGGAAGTAAAACTCTGTCCAAAAGAATATCTTTCTTCTCTACAAAAACATAAAATAAGAAAAACATTTGAAATCAATTAAAATCACCAAGTCTGGTATCTGTTTATAAAAAAGAAAATTTATGAGAAAAATTTTTTTCAAATACAAAAAAACTTCGTTTCACTTTCCATGTTTCCGCAAATCCAGCACATGCTAATAATCGAAAATAATATGTAATACTGCAGTCAGAGCTTGACGGGAAAATTTGTATAAGATTAACTGAGTGGCACTAGTGAATACTAACAGCCTTTTGCCTCTTAGTGAAACGCGCCAAGCTTTTTGTATTTGAAAAAAAAACATAAATTTTCTTTTTATAAATAGATACCGGACTTGGCGATTTTAATTAATTTCAAATATTTTTGGAGATATCGTGTTTTCTTATTTTATGTTTTTGTAGAGACGAAAGATATTCTTTCTGACAGAGTATCCTTGGCGCTATTTTTTACAGAGAATCTGTTTTTGT
The DNA here is from genome assembly GCA_963583905.1 of Stenurella melanura. NCBI lineage: Eukaryota > Metazoa > Arthropoda > Insecta > Coleoptera > Cerambycidae > Stenurella > Stenurella melanura. Next base: position 39,559,561 of record OY757315.1, on the reverse strand, counting down.
CGGCATTTCACTACATTTTGTAGATATTATTTCTGCAGAGATACATGCGTGCTTGCTTATTATTTCTGTGAACGTGGAGGGCGTTGGAGTGAACTTCGTGCGAGAAACTACTGTCCAAGAGGCGACTGCAAATTTGTGTGGGGAACGAGTGGACGGGATTTAGCAGTTTAGAATACTGCAATAGTATGCCCTAAACTCATAACCGCTGGTCGGCCGATCACGGTCCCTGGCGGTAATGAGTAATTACGGTAATTGTTTATTGGAGCAATGGGGCGATTGTGGTGACAAGGTGGACGGTTTGTTTTGTAACTAATTTGTTTATTATGGTCCAAAGAATGTAAAATGCTCGGTCGGCCGACCGCCACCCCTGGCGATAGCCTTGGCCGACCATTAACAATAAAGCAATTTTTAATTCCTAGCCTCCCCCAAGGAGTAACCAGGTCGGCCTTGGTCTATTCGAAAGAACAAAGTTTTTCCCTTCATAAAACACCGGTCGGCTGATCTCGGTCCCTGGCTTTAATGAGTAATTACACTAATTGTCGTGAGGGGCACTGGGGGGATTGTGGTGACAGAGTAGACGATTTTTTGTTTAAACTTTTCTTTAATTATAATCTCGAGTCTAAAATGTCCGGTCGGCCGACCCCCACCCCTGGTGATGTCCTTGGCAGACCATTTGCAACATTGTAAATGCCTTTCCTCGCGAACGAATTTAGCAGATCGGTCTTGGAATATTCGAAAGGGTGAATTATGAAAAGAATTTTTATTACCTCACTGTTTTCACTTTTATAACTTCTTCCCCCCTTAAGGGTGATAAATGTTGTAGCAACTGCACTCAGAGAAAAAGTGTACTATAGTTTTAGGTAAATTTCTATAGTTTTAAGAAAACATTTTAATTTAAATGTGAACCTATGAAATGTTTCTTTGTTTTAAGTAAATAATTTATTTAATTGTATAAAATTTTACTTAATTCAGGTAAATTATTTATTTCATTTTATGATTTTTTAAATTGTTTCTAAGATGTTAAATTACATAATATCAAATTAATCAATTTTCTTGAAGCAAATAAAGAATTGTTTGTTTTAAAGGGAAAAAAACCTTGATTCAATAAAATCTGATTCAAATAAATGGATTTACTTAAAACTAGTAAATTTTTTCTGACTGTGATAGAAATTCATCGCGTGTTTGTGATGATATTTTTCTTTCATAAAATTACATTTGAAAGAAATATTTACGATGTTAATTTAAAAAATGCATATACCATTTATTGAAATAAATATACGTGTTTCATTTTGAAGTTACACTTGGAATAACTTTAAATTCGGATCGAAGAAAAAAATTGTTCGAATGAAAGTTGTTTGTTTTGGAAGGGCACATATGATGACATATATCAAGGGCCTATTAAGGCCACCCTATGTAAGATATGGCCACCAACTTTGGTTGGTGGCCATACCCCCTTTAGTGACTTTTACGAATCTCACCGAGGAAGAACTTATCCTATTAAATTTTTTTTGTTTATAAAAGTACATGTAATGGCACTAACCAGGGGCCTGTCAAAGCCACATTTGGTAAAATCTGGATACCACCGAAGGAAACGTGCTTCCTTATTATAATCTCATAAACGTAGATATTATTCGTTTCGAAATTCTGTAGAAAACAAATTATACATATTTCGAGTAAAAAAAAATTAAAATCCCCTGTTTTATTCTGTTGTTGGAATAACACCCCCTTAAATGCAATCAAATGAATTTGAAAGTAATAAACAAATTGATTTCTTTAAAAATGTGTTGAAATAAAAGGATTGTATTGAAGTCGAATATCGTAATATATTTATTGCAATAAAAAAATTCAATACTTAAACTTCAAGTATTTATTAGAAACAAATGTAATCAAATTTGATACTTTATTTATATTACATTAAAGATACTCTTATTAAAAAAAATGTTTACGGTTGTACAACAAATGTTGTCACTTACTTTATTACGAAGGTTTTCATCGTCATCTAATAATCTGGTGCATCTGGTGACTTTCAGCATGGGATTTCTCAGGGTTCGTGTTGAAATCATAATTTAAGGAGGTACCAACGTCTTTTGGAATCTGATTTTTGAAAAATCATTTCAATATTATCTAGTCTGATTACATACAATATCATTATCGTGGTCAACAGGCAATATCTTCGACTTTATAGCAGCACGGTAGTTTGAGTGTAGTGGTGGGAGATTTCCAGAAACCGGCGAGCGTCATCAAGGTCGCGCGCTGGTATAAAATTTTAACATTTTGAATTAGCTACGGCAGCTAATAGCCGAAAAGTTTCTTTGGCCGACCGGTGTTTTGTGAAAGGAAAAATTTTGTTCTTTCGAATAGACCAAGGCCGATCTGGTCACTCGTTGGGGGAGGCTAGGCATTAAAAATTGCATTGTTGTTAATGGTCGGCTAAGGCTATCGCCAGGGGTGGGGGTTGGCCGACCGAGCATTTTACATTCTTTGGATCATAATAAACAAATTCTTTACAAAAAGAACCGTCCACTTTGTCACCACAATCGCCCCATTGCCCCAATAAACAATTACCGTAATTACTCATTACCGCTAGGGACGTGATCGGCCGACCAGCGGTTATGAGTTTAGGGCATACTATTGCAGTATTCTAAACTGCTAAATCCTGTCCACTCATTCCCCACACAAATTTGCAGTCGTCTCTTGGACTATACGGTGTACCAGAGCGCGCTTTTGCTACACGTTTAGAATAACTCGGGATTTCATTAACAACTTTTCAAGTGACGCGCTAATGTAAGCATCAGCCTACGAATCATGAGGTTCTTTGTTCGATCCCTGAGCATTCTCAACTTATGTGTCGAAAATAGCTTAATACAATAGTATGGAAAATGCAAAAAAGTCAAAGTGCCAGCAACAATCCAGATGGTCATGCGATAAAATTTGTTTTTCTTAAATACGTAAAAAATTGGCGACTATTGATTATCGCTAGTCCGGTTTCGATAAATATTACACTTAAAAAAATACAGTGGAATAACTTAACCTCAAATTTAACCTGAATTTGGGTACCATTTTTAACATCGAAAATTAAAAAAACAAAATTTGTATTTAATTGCACATGATATTACAAGTCTTAGAGAAGATGCTGAGCTTTTAAGCGTTGCTCAGCGATAATCTCTCGATGAAGAGCATCATTTTAGAAAAACGTTTTTTTTACAAATACCGAAATCTCAAGAAAAATATGCAAAAATCCGCAACAAGAAACAGCTTTCTTAGCTAGCGAGAACCTATTTTTTTACCAAATAAAAAATTTGTAAGTTGCGTTAAAAATGTGATGAACAAATTTTAAAAAAAGGTGATTTTTAACGGTTTCTTCCATTTTTTTCTATGGTTTGTACACTAACCTATTACTTCACTATACTACTATACATCATCTACTCATCATCATCATCATCATCATCATCATCTACTATACATCAATCGAAAGATAATATTAGTGCCTACAACTTTCTTATTTAACTTTTTTCGATTCGAGTTCAATGATTTTTTTATTATCGAAAAACAGTTTTATTTTTTACTTTTGCGAATATTTTAGGTTAAATTCGCCATTAAATATTTGGAGAAATGAAACGCTATCTTCCTTAGATTGTCTTTTTCTACATGACCGTATTTTTTTTATCCTGCTAACCATTATTGCAAAATTAACATTAGATTTTCGTAGATTGATTGGTCTATTAGGCATATACGTACTGTGTAAAAGAACGTCCTATCATTAAGAAAATTCGCATGTACACATTTCCACTTCCTACCCCCAGATTACCAAGCAACTGTGAAGACCGCTCAGTCGCACAGCACTTATCCATATATTAATAACACTCGCTATCAGCTACGAAGTAATTTTTATATATTTTTCTTTTTTCTTGGCTTTGAAAACCATATATTGACTTACCGCCCCTATACACGAAATTCCCCCTTACCCTAAGTGTCTCGCAAAACTAGGACAGTTTTCACGCCAAGGGGAAAGTGAGTCTTAGAAAATTCCCGTAGATTGGCTGGTTGTTGACGGCTCGGCTAGAATACAACTTCCTCGCACCGAGGCATACTACTGGTTTCATACTTGTGGTCAATAATAACATACTACCTGAGAAAATCAGCCTTGATGAAATAACGCATTTTAGACTTATATTGTATAATGCAAAAATTAAATTTCTTCCTCTATTTCTTTGAATTATTTTTACCATTACTGTTTATAAATAACGGAAAAATTATATGACTTTTTATATTCCTTTGCTCATAATATGCCGTCAGTGACGATGCTGTTTATGAAGTCTGTACCACTGAAAATAACTTGGAATCTATTTATAACTACTCTGATAAGAAAACTTGTCATGGACAAGGAAAGAAAATGTTTCTTTTTAGTTTCGCTTCATCGCACGTCTGCTTTGGTTCAGACCATGCGGCTAGTCTACTGACAAAACTTTGTGAAAAATATGAACAGCAAATAAAAGATTATCAAAGTCGTTAAAAATATTTCCTTACTGTTATTTTCTACAATTTTATGTAAACAACTTTAACAAACTTTAATAAGTAAACTGCTGTACCAAAGGAAGAAGACTGATTATATTGTTAATATTATCGTAAAATAGCCTTACATTTAAAATATAAAGGATATGTCTTGAACAAAGATTAGGAAGTAAATGGCGTCAAGATTAGCGCTCTGGGTGACGTGCCATCATAGTAGTGAAGTATGTTAGATAGAAAGCCGGCTGTACAGATTTCCTATGAACAAGATAGGTATACGAAAAACTTACCGGAAGTGACGTCAAAATGGGAGGATGCGAGCAAATAAAAAGATGCACCCTATTTTTTTTTAATAACTATAAGGCTTGTACTTTAAAAAAAGGCGTTCTTGTATTACTTTAATCGAGGGTGTCCCCGAGTTGCAGGCAAATTAAGCCTGGCACACGACTTCAATCTCATTGTATAACTCAAAACCTACATTTTGACGTAAGTTTTATACATGTATTCGATGATATAAAAAATCATGACCGGAACTGACGTCAAAATTTCCCGAGGTGGGCAAAATTTGCTTATATGAAAAGTGGCTCCCTGTATGTCTGAGGTAGGTACTTACTAACTCATACAAAGTTTTTCATGTCATTTATAGGAAATCTATATAGCCGGCTCTCCACCTGTATGATTTTCTTTCTATTAATTTAAATAACGTCCAATCCAGGACTGTTTTCCAAAACAAATTTTTTATTTTCCCCGCAATGTTTCACATGTAATAGAGTCGGGTACAATTTAAACTGACGTGTGTCATGGCCGCTAAAACGTCTGAACTAAGATTTTATTTAAAGCATAAGAAATACCAGTAGTTCTCAAACAGTTCTCAGCAAGGGTATCGCTAAATAATTTTAAAAAAATATAAAAGATATTGTCATAAAATGTTAAGATTATTAATTTAGTAACATAATTTTAGTGGAATTCTGATTATACAGTGTCCATAAAGTTGGCTACATATGGGAAAAAATTGTATTTTTTACATTTCTAAAAAACTCTATTGGGGGTTTGTTTATGCATGTCCAACAACAAAAAATTACATTTTGACACATGTCATGTGATCACCGGTTTGGCAGGACTGTAAAAAATAGTTGACGGTGGTACCGAAAAATGGGTCAAATTGTTAAGATGTCGAAAAATTTTATGAAGAAAAAGTGCATATAGAATACAACAAGGACTCCATATAGTCGCGTCATTTTAGCATGAAAAATCTGAAAACCTCAAAAAAAAGGTACAGGGTCAATTGACTTAATTCTCGTTGCAAAGAGTTCAGAAAGGCATTTAAAAAAACAGTACCTTTTATTTTTTGGCGGAAATGTTTGGTTTCATTTCTTTTCCGATAATTGGCCAATTTAATTAAATTAATTGAAAAATTTGTTATCATACACAATATGCCATATAATTAAACGAAAATGGTTACTCGGGGGTTTCTGGGGTCGCTGATCACCAATCTGAAGTCCAATTTGGGAAATTCAAAATGGCGGACCGGAAATCGGGCCATCTTCCATAAGAAGAATGAGAATGGATATCTTGGCCTTGAAAATCTGCACTTGGGAGTTTTCGGGGTCCCTGATTACGAATGCGAGGCCTGATTTGGAAAATTCAAAATGGCGGACCGGAAGTAGAGTCAATTTATCAGGAAAAATTCATATTTTTTCGTTCTTGAGCTGAAAATGAGTACTCAGGGGTTTTTAAGGTCGCTGATTACGGATCAGAGGTCCAATTTACGAAATTCAAAATGGCGGACACCGGAGGAACAGTCAATCTCTTCGGAAAACCTCGTATTTTTTACTTTTTCGGACTGAAAGTATGAAAAATAAAAAAGTATTTCCTGAAAAATATACTTCCGGTCCGCCATTTTTAATTCTCCCTAACTGGACATCAGATTCGTTATCAGCGATAACGAGAATCTCCGAGTCCCCTCCCCACGTTCAGCCCAAAAAAGAAAATAATACGAGTTTTCAGGAGAAACAGAGTGTTATTCCGGTCCGACATTTTGTATTTCGTAAATTAGGCCTTTGATTCGTTATCAGAGACCTCAGAAACCCCGAGTACTCATTTTCAGTCCAAAAGCGAAAAAGACACGAGTTTTTCTTGATCAATGAACTCTACTTCCGGTCCGCCATTTTGAATTTACCAAATCAGACCTCAGATTCGTAATCAGCAACCTCGAAAACCTCCTAGTACAGATTTTCAAGGCCAAGATATCCATTGTCATTTCTTATGGAAAATGGTCCGATTTCCGATCCGCCATTTTGAATTCCCCAAATTGGACTTCAGATTGGTGATCAGCGACTTCAAAAACCCCAGAGTAACTATTTTCGTCTAATTCTATGGCATATTGTGTATGATAACAAATTTTTCAATTAATTAAATTAAATAGGCCATTAATATTGGCCAATTATTGGTCCAAAATTTAAACCAAACATTTCCGCTAAAAAATAAAAGGTACTGTTTTTTCTAAATGCCTTTCTGAACTCTGTCACAAAAATGAAGTCAATTGACCCTGTACCTTTCTTTGAGGTAAAATGCCAAAATGACGCGACTAATATATATATCGATTTTGAAGCAGATATGAGGAAAATAAAAAAGTGCAAATTTTACCCCTACCATTAATTACTATATGAAAAATTATAAACTCTTGTGTCTATTACACAAATGTTTGATTAGTTTCGACAAAAACTGTATGTATTTTAGTTGAATACAGGTATTTGCATGTAAAAAAAGAAACGAACCCCCAATAGAGTATTTTTTAGAAATAATAATACAAATTTTTCCGATATGTAGCCAACTTTACGACGGACACTGTAGGATATAGGTTCGGGCACAAATGAAACTGATAACAAAAAATGAATTGCCCAATTCAGTCAATAACAATGAGTGGTCAGAAAAAGAAATCAAAGACTAATATTGCTACAGTCCAGCAAGAGACACGGGAAGGTTTGGGTATTTCTTGCCAGGAAAGGATAGAATCGTAGTATTAGTAGGGGAAACGATGTCAGTAAAAATAAAATATTTCATATAACAAAAAAAAATCTGAAATCTCTATGAGAATAACGAAAATAAATTATTTTTCTTTTAGGGGTAATAAATAAAAATTCTAGTTGACAAAATAAAAAAAAACACATTTTTGGGGAAAATAAAGTTTTAACAAAACTCGAGGCGCAGTTTAATAAAATAAAAATTATAGAACGAAAATTATTAACTTTTAATAGAGCTTAATGAAATAAAAAAAAAAAGTAGAAGTGGTGGGATCGATCCCGCACCAACCGCATTTATATTTATTGTATAGAGCATCTTACCGATTGAGCTAAGCTAGCTACTTTGTTCTGCTCTAAGACGTGTAATATGTACGTAATAGAAAATTGTAAAACTTAGTGATTTGATATTGTTCGTTTAACGGATGAATAACCACTATTTACCACTAAAAATAACTTAAATATTTCATATAAAGACGTTTTTCATATTTAGAGTGGAAATAAATAATATTCGTCGTCAAATCACACAGTTTGAGAATCGCTGAGCTTATGACTATGTTTCTCACTCCTCAGTGTGAATTTCATATTTCCGTCTCAAAAGAAGTGGGAAAGAATCGTGGTAGACATACATTGACAATGTCTTTAGGCTATGGCTTTAAGTTTGTGTGCAAGAGATAGTGAAAACGTATGTGCAATATTAATTCATGCAACGGTCTTTTTAAACTTGACCCGACTCTAGAATACCACTAATGGTTAAATTTTCAGTTTTTAATTTGAATTCACACCAAGTTGTATTTAATTTAATAATGCCAGAATTCATTTTTACTTTGACAGTGTAATATAGAACGCTTTGAATGACTTTAAATGTCTTTGAAAAAAAATGTGTATTTCCCTTTACTAATAATAAGTACAATAGTCAAATTGATATTATAAATTGATTTTAATGTATACTTGTCACAAGTATATTGAATAAATATTTAAAAATAAACGAAAAGTTTTTTTCCCTAAGGAAATGGCTTTGGGAACGTAGCCCGTATAGCCACGACAATTGTGGGTATTGCGAAAGTCATTATGTCTATTCTAACCTAATCGAGAATGAGAAAGAGAAAAAGAAGAGAAACCATCACGGAATAAACAAGGACACACTCTTCACGCCCAGGGGTCTTTCAAGGCGACTTTATATAAACACACAAAATTGGAGACCACGGTTGGTAGGTGTTAACTACATAAGGTTAAACAATAGGATACAACTCTAAACCTACGCCAATCTATAGTTTAACACTTATCAAATATAGGAAGTCCAGTACAATTTTACCTAGTGACGGGTTTTCATTAATTGGAGCTACCATGTTTGATATATTTGTTGGGAGCATTAACGATAAGCCTGCAAAATTCGTAAGAAACCGATTAATTTCTATAGTATGATTTTCACAGCGAAAGAATATGTGATTCAAATCACATATCGATATGTTGTCACATGTACATAGAGGGGAATCTGCAAGGTGCATCTTGTAAAGATGTGGTTTAAAATTACCATGGTTAAATGCTATTCTAGCTAAGGAAACATAGGCCGCCCTGGATAGCTTAATTGTTTTATACAAAGGTTGTTTTCTTACAATGGGATAAATCAAACCATATTTGTATTTCTTCATTGTTAGAATGTTAGTCCAGTGAGTTTGCAATTTTTCACACATACGTTTCTTTCAAGCAGCTATCAAGTTCCCATAGAATACTTTCTCCACTCCTGTGAACACGTCCATATTGGACGCTTCCTTGGCAAGTAGATCGGCTTTGTCATTCCCTTGTATACCACAGTGCACTTTGACCCATATGAAAGTGACAGATTTATTTCTGGATGATAAAAACATGTGTTTCGTTATAATGTCGCACATAATTTTGTTATTATAAAGTTTAGGAGAGCGGTTTTCAAGGGTCCTCAATACTGACATAGAGTCCGTTAATATCAAAAACGAATAAGTTCTCTTTATTAGATTTTTTAAATGTTATGACCTTTTAAGTGATTTTTGTGACGTCACTATACGCAACTTTGATCTCGGAGATCTACCGCGATCACTAACAAACGTTCAGTAGGAACTAAATACGTGGAGTTGAAGGCCGTTTTAGGTGTCTACGGAAAGAGGAAGAGTGGCGTTTTGTTCTGATACCAAAGTGAATGGGCAAAACCGGAAATCCGGCTTGGCACGGACGAACGAAAGATGACATTTCTGTTAAAAATTAAAATACATCGAATTTTCAAAAATTCATAACTAAGTAAATACGTGGAATCTAAGTCCGTTGTAGGTCTCTATGAGAGAACAATATTGGCCCTTTCACCTGACATCAAATTGTACACCTATCAGCTGCCAATATACGCAGACTTCTAATGCTCATTTTCTGCTCTCGTGACACAGTATACTATTTAACAATTTTTCTTGTATCCATGATTAGTTTTATGAACTATAAATTCTCTATATTACCAACTGTTGTTGGATAGATATATCATTATAAGATTTAGTAGAGTTCATTCCTTCATATTATGTCGAGATTAAATTATTATAATTGGTACAAGATTGTATTTTAGCATTTCTTGTTGTATACAGTAATATTGTCCGAATGTTGCTTGTGGCATTATGTTATTTTTTTCTAATTCTTTGGGACTTCCTGCCACATGCATTTTCTATTTTTAACCGCAGAACGGACATAGAATAAACGGGGACTCGTCAAAAATTTTAAGAAAAGAGGCGGATAGCAAAAAAAAGAAAAAAACCGCTGCCTAAGAAATCACTATTTCCACATCCAGATTTTTTATCCACCTCACTATAAAGGAAACGGAATCATCTCAAAATATAATCTAGTTCCAGATGTCGTTATGATACATACGTGTACCAAATTTCAAGTGAATATCACAGTTTTATTCTATCAACTCCTTTAATAATGGAGTAGGGGTGGTGGGGGATTGAAAAATATTATGAAAAATCGGAGGCCTTGGCGTGTAGTACACACACCGAATTTCAAGTTTCTGTATTCTTGCCAGCTTGCTTTACTTATTTTCCCCTATTTACCCCTATTTAACCCCAACCCTTCATCAGAATAATCCCAAAATATAATCCAGTTCCTGATTACATTATAATGTATGCGTGTACCAAATTCCAATTGAATATCTCAATTTTATTTTGTTACCCCTTTTAATAATGGAATGGGGGGATGGTGGGGAGGTGAAAAATATTATAAAAAATTTTGAGGCCTTGGCTTGTAGTCCATACATCCAATTTCAAGCTTCTGTACTCTTACCAGCTGTTTTTACATATTTCCCGCTATTTATCCCCCAACCATTTATCGGATATCTTCAAAAAACAATCCAGTTCCAGATCTCGTTACAATATATACGTGTACAAAATTTCAAGTCAATATCTTAAACCGCTCAGGAGAAAACGTGCGAAAAGAAGTTACAGACAGACCGACAGACAGACAGAAATTTTTTTTCACTCAAATTTAAAATCTCGACGTTTCATGGACATTCTGTACCTATTACAAGAAAAAAAAATTGAATATTTTTTTACGATAACTATATTTCCAATCCACTACGTGGATTTGGAAGTGATTAAAAAATCAGCGATAATATTATTGAATGAGGATAGATGCGTGTCGATTTTTTCCTTAGATGTCTGTACAACCTAGTTGCCAATGTTAAAAGAAGAGCTTCACAATCTTAACAATGCATAAAATTTTAAAAAACTGTTAACTATATCAATAGTTCTATGTAAATAGTAAGTATCTATGGATATTGAATATAACAAACATTCTTAGAGCTGTGCATTTATTATACACAGAAAAAATTTTTTTCAAAAATAAGCCTTGAAGAAGGAAACAGGTTAGATTTCCGAAACGTTGCGTCGCGTGGGCGAAATATTTCATTTTAAGTTTTTATACTTATTTGTGTTATTTGTTAAAAAATGCAACCTCTATCTGATCCTTTGACGTAAAAGTCACAGGCTTAGAGGTTATTTCCCAGTAACATACTGGTGATATTTTGTAGATTACCGAGCACCGGTTAAAAAGAAAAAATACATGTGGCAGAAAGTCCCAAAGAATTAGAAAAAGTATACAATAATGATTATTAAATATCATTAGCAGGTTGAACGTTTATCTGCATAAAGAAGTAGCTGTTTTTTTATAGCTGCATGCCGTTCAATTGCCTGCTAAAAACCTTTAAAGAATGGTTTCGTATGTATTTAATTTATTTATTATACTCTTCGCAAATACAAAGCGAAGAATATATTGCATTCGATCGCACATTTCCAAAACCGATAATATCGCTCGTAGGGATAAAAATTTTCATAGCACTGTGTTTGTGATCGAATTCTGAACAACTTTCAAAATGTCAGTCCATATGTCTGTCTGTATGTCTGCCCGTCCGTCACGTTTCTTGTATGCACGATGACTTAAGAACGAGAAGTCGAATTGTAGTGAAATTCGGACAGTAAGATGTGTGTTAGCTAGAGAAAGAATCCTATTGTTTTTTAACAAAATCTATGAATAAGTAAAAAAGTATTAATTATTTAAATTCTTTAACTTTATATATTTATATTATATAACATTGTTACGTTGCAAAGCCGGCAAAAGTCCCTATTCATATATCATATATCAACCTAACAGCAATAAATTTATCACAGATGGCGATAAGATTTTGGACCGAACTCGTTCATTCAACTGCGAAGAGTATCCTATAGAATATAAAACAATTGTATAAAAAAAATGCCGTAAATCGGCGAAGATACCCTTCGGTTCACTTGTTTTGTATGTATATTTAAAATAAGTTTAGATACTTTGATTTAAATTATGAAGATTTAGCCAAACATACTTATGTAAAAGAACTTTAATTAATAAAGCAAATGCTACTAAAAGTAGTTTAAAAAAAATTGTTGGATAATTCGAAAACTATATGAAACTATTTAAAATCGATACAAGTGGGTTTCTTGCGGTTGTAAATTATAATTTTATATTAGTTTAATGATAACAAATGATAACAAATCATGCTGTGGTTCTATGCCTACGTACCTAGTTTTGAAATACACCGTATACTTAATTTAATTTATGAACAAACTATACCAACATGTGACTTAACTGTGTAATTGTCTTTATTTATTCCTCGTTCGGTTCGATTCAATTTAACGGAAAGAAGTTTATAATAGTCCAACAAAAATAGAGACATTTACATATTTGCAACAATCATATTTTCTTATATCCTATGAAAACTGCTTTATGAAGGATAACAAGTGCTCGTAATGCAACGAGTTAACGTAAAGGCATAAAAATAATGGTTTCTCTTTTTCTGTTTCAATTTCATTTAAACTGTGAAGTGAGTGGGAAAGTTAGAACAATTCGTTCGACTAGGTGTAACTAGAGTAAGTATATTTTATATATTTTAAAACTGAGTACAATAACTGACAATAAATATCCATTGCGACATAGTCCAAAAAGACGTAACCAATATTTAGTAAATATTACATATGAGTAATAGAATTCAAGTGCTCCTGCGATTTATTGTAACGTCATGTTTGCAAGATATTTGACTATTTTTTACGAAGATACAAATGTTTAAACCATATTTGATTTATTGCTGTTATACTATCCGAGATAATATGCCAGGTCAAGTATTGGACGAAGAATATCTTGGTAAATCACCAATTTGTTCCCTGTTATAAATTTGTGAGTCTATCTTGTTCATGCGTGATAGAGTTTGCTCATAGTTGCGTTTATTTTGTTTATTTTTCTGTTACGTGGAGGTTGAAAATTCAGTCTTTTATCGAGGATTCCATCAAGGTGTTTAGCCATGGGTATGACCTTTGTCGTTTGTTTTAATGTCTTTACCGTATGTAATTTCCGTGAAATATGACTGTCTATGTCTGCATTACTTACCATCCAGAGGAAGGGGTAGCGGTAATGGGGCCACATTGTGCATTTGCATTCTTTTAGTAAATATATTTTTAAATGATAATTTTTCAAAAATAAAACCGTGGTTTTGGGTAATAAAATTATCCTTAACTTATATAGATCATGATACTATTATTTAAATAGAAACGCTTTTAACTTTATTATCATAGAAAAATGCAGCTGCGAGTATAATCTTTTTATAAAAAAATATTACTCTTTTTGTAGGTTATCAAAATATTTTAAATGTACTTTTTGGAATATTTCTTTTGTGTTTAAATATAACCTGCTAGTTTTATGACAAGAGACATCAAAATATATAGTACTGACTGAGATATGAAATAGTAAAAAGAAGAGGAAGTGTTTTTATAATTGCAAAATTTAGTAATCTATGATTGATTATTTATAAAATTGGTTTAAATTAATCTATAATTTTCTTCATTAGCGAATTAATTGTAATTAATAAATTTGTTTGTAGCTCATAGTTGTGAAAAATTATTAATCTTGCAACAATTTAAGTTTAAATATAATTGCTGAACTACATGAATATTTAAATATTTTTATTAACTTAACTTTAAATTGAAGGCAGTTGTATCAAGTTATGCCAACAGCAGTGTGAATTGCAAAGTTGACATTTATGTCAATGATATAGGAAAATGCATTTTTTTTAATGGGTCCAAAAACAATTTTTAGAAGAAATTTCTAGGTACCCCTGAAAAATTTAAATATTTTATTAACATTTTTTAGAAAAATAAAATGTTTTCTACACTTATTATAATTTGAACTTCATACTAATACATTTTGTTAATAAATATATTGTGATATCGCAGCAAATTCTTAAAACTAATTGATTGCTCCGTTTTTTAATTGAGTGAGTTAAACTGAAAAGATATCTTTCTATTTTACATTTAATTATTATTATTAATCGAACACATGGCGGAACGGGAAAATGGTTCGCGAACACGGTGTTAAACAATTATTTGTAATAATTAAACATCTCGACGAATTGTTATGGAATTCAATTAGGTTCGATTCTAATAGTAGACAAAGCGACAAGAACATTCAAGTATATTCGTTTAGAATTGCAAGTTGTAGAGCCTCTCCGACCTTCCAAACGTCACCGCTACGCCGGAACCTTTTTTCAAATTTCAGTAGCAATTTTAGAACTTAGTGAAACATCAGACCAATGTAAAAATAGCAACATTTTTAAAAGTAGAATCTTCTTTTTTCTTCTAAAATTAACCAATTAAAAATAACTTCCATCAGCGAAAGTAGGCTTCAGGAGCCACCACAACTCGGTAGGTTGTGAAATAGCATTTTAACTGTTGGGCGGGAAGATATACCTAAGGTATTCAGTTACAGATTTAGTAGGACTGAGCAAGGTTTTTGCCTTACGGGAGACTTGTCGATATAACCTTTATGCCAAAACGTGTGCCGGATCGTCTTACCAGTGCACCAGTATTAACGACTTCGTTCTTTTCTTGGTCGGCCTTTAATTTTTTCTTTGTTAATTCAAAATTGGTTCCTAGATATTAAATTGTTCAGTTAAGGTACATAAAAAAATTATTTTCAAAGCTAAAACGTTTTGTATCTATTTTATTTAAAACAAAATGCAATTTTTTCTTGGTTCTGTTCGCTCAAATCTCAGAAAATAAACCATATAAATATGTAATTATTTTTTTACTACTACAAAACTACATCGTCAACCTTACGAGCATCCTGTAAAGATATATTTAAAACAGAAAAATTACTAACGTTACCGTGTCTGTATATTTATCAGGTTTTAATATGCACGCATAAAAATATAAACAGTTTTGTATCCTAGATCATACTCATGAACATAGAACTAGAAACGTACAAAACCTTAAAGATCCCCAACCATAAAATAGCCTTCTATAAAAAATATCCAAAATATAATTGTGTTAAAATATATACTCATTTACCAAAATAAATTAAACACTGTCAGTCAGTAAATTCGAAACGAACGTCAAAAAGTACTTAATTAGGTGTTTTCACAAATTTTAAATTTACTTTCACTGTGAAGATAATGCTTTATTATAGTTAAAAACACTTGAATTTTGAGAAACAGTCGAATAATAACTTAAAATAAGCCATTTTAATTTTGTATTGAAATTTTCTTGCCAAAAACACTATATCAATTCACTACGCACTCATGACGTCATCAGTTATATTGTCAGTGTCATTTCGTGTTATAAACACGTTTTTTTTTTGCAGATAAATTTCCTAAAGTAGCTTTAACCAATCCCATATTAGGCGTTACCTATTTAATCACATGTAAAACGTAAATAAAGTGAATAAAATGTTGTATTTAACAATTTTTAAACGCGATTTAAGAAACTAATATAACCGATGACGTCACCGCATGTTTTGCGTACTCGTTCAATTACTAAAACTTTATGTTATTTATTTGTTGAAATTTTTATTTGATGGACGATAGAATGCTGTTTAAATATCAATAAGTACTTTACTATAATAAGTACTTCATTTTAATAACATCAAAAAAGTAAATTTGTACATACTGAACAGACCTAGTTGAAAATGTGTTTTATTGAGTTGAAAATTTTTTAAATACCAACTAGTGCCTCATATATTTTTTAATCTAGTATAATATTTAATGTCTTTACTTGTGTATTTTTGTATGTGTTGTACCTGTTCATTTTATTGTCAGTTGAAATATACTTTCTTATTCTTAGATTTTTAAAGCCATTTTAACATGTAAAAAACAGTCCTTTTTTGACTAATAAATTATTATTGTTATTATTATTATCAAGTAAAACAAGATTCGAAGTTCTATCTCTTTTGCTACATGGGCACTGACGGTACGAAAGACAAGTGTCGTGAAGTTTCCATTTAATTAAATTAATTTGTTGACGATTATATTATAACTTTAAATCTAATAGGCATTAACTAACTTATTTTATGCAACTTGACCGAATAGTTTAAGAGCTATGAATAAAACTGACAAGGGAAGAAATTAAAGGCCCACTGAAATAGTTAAGCCGTTTGGACTACGACAATATCGGTTTCTTGTCGAACAATTGTCGTAACGTTTCTGCTATTTTCGTTAAAGCACTTTTTATTTGGACGCACTACAAAATTTTTTACCACTTTTAACTCCTCTAAAAATACTTTTTGTTTAATTTATTACTATTTTTATTACCCCAGTTCAGGACTGGGGTGATGCAAAATATGTGAAGAGATAATTATGGCTATTACCTTTCAGGGCCTAGAGTTCCGTAGACGAACATATGGACGGACGAACAATCGACGTGGAACAACGTACAAAAAAATTATAGAACATTTTATCTTGATTTTAAAAAAGTACCATCCAGATTGGTCATACAAAAGTGGCAGGAATAATTTCAAATAATTTAAACACTTTTGATTCTCAATTCGATACCTAAAATTACTTTTTTGCACGCTCAGGTAATTTGACACCGTTACTGATTTGATTAAAATATTTGTAAGTGTCGTTTACAAATTAGTGATCGGTAAGTAGTTACCGATCACTAAGGAAGCGATAAGTAAACTAATAAATATAGAAAGTACTACGCAGTTTTTTATAGTAAAAATTGGTTTGTCGATTGTTCTGAAACTTCAGGAAAATGTTCTCCTGGGTCCCCTGATTAAAATTCTCTTTGACCACCAGTCCGACTGAATTCGATTTTTTGATCTAGAGGTGATTGAAACTGTGAACATTTGCGAAGGTCTGCTTAAATGTTCCATAAGAATTATGTGTTTTCACTATGTGCAAATTTGCTTTTTTGTTATTATTAAAATGAAGTACTTGTTATACTAAAGCACTTATTGATATTTAAAAAGCATTCTATCGTTCATCAAATTAAAATTTCAACAAATAAATAACATAAAGTTTTAGTAATTGAACGAGTACGCAAAACACGCGGTGACATATCGGTTATGTTAGTTTCTTAAATCGAGTTTAAACATTGTTAAACACAACATTCTATTCACGTTATTTACATTTTACATGTGATTAAATAAGTAACGCCTACCTAATACGGGATTTGTAAAAGCTACTTTAGGAAATTCATCTGCAAAATAACATGTTTGTGACTCAAAATGACACTGACAATATAACTGATGGCGTCATGAGTACGTAGTGAATTGATGTAGTGTTTTTGGCGAAAAAATTTCAATACAAAATTAAAATGGCTTATTTTAAGGTATTATTCGACTGTTTCTCAAAATTCAAGTTTTTTTTAACTATAGCAAAGCATTATCTTCACAGCGAAAGTGAATTTAAAATTTGTGAAAATACCGAATTCTGAAGATATTCAGGCTCATTTTTTGGAGAAAAATAAGCATCTGTTGTCTCTTGGTGTTTTTTTTAAAATGCTTCGTTCTCCCGGAAAAAAATAACAAACAAAAAATATTTTTTTGTAATTTTTTTACGGGAAAAGGAAGCACTTTGAAGTTCAGGGACCATAAATTGATTATTTTTATCCAAATAATATGCTTGAATACTTTGGTATCTTTCTGAAGTAGAAAAAAATAAAAATCTATGGAAATTCTTGGTCGAAATTATTTTTGTCTAAGAAATTCTGAAAACCGGCAGGCGTGTTCTTTGAACAAGAATAAGCAACTTATGCCCCTCCAACTTTTTCATCAAAGTGCTTCCTTTTCCCGTAAAATTACAAAAAAATATATTTTTTTGCTTGTTTTCTTCCGGGAGAAGGAAGCACTTTGAAAAAAAACACCAATAGACAAAAGATGCTTATTTTTCTCCAAAAATGAGCCTGAATATTTTCGGAATTTTTATGGAACATTTAAGCAGACCTTCGCAGATGTTCACAGTTTCAATCGCCTCTGGATCAAAAAATCGAATTCGGTCGGACTGGTGGTCAAAGAAAATTTTAATCAGGGGGCCCAGGAGAACATTTTCTCCAAGTTTCAGAACAATCGACTTAAACCCATTTTTACTATAAAAAACTGCGGGGTCCCTTAGATCAATTTCTGTTTCTATTTTGTTCTTACAAAATTAAAATTACAATTTGAACAATTATTAAAATATATTGGAGCATTAGAACCAGGGTTTAAAACAACGTTCTCTTCTGATGATACTATAGTTGCTGCACATTTTGTAGTAACACTCTGGGCTCCAATGTCACTTTGTGTGACCCTAGAATTTCCACGAAAATTTCAATGTAAAATTTTGTTTGAAAATTGTCTTTTATTTTCCACCGAGTCTTCGATATATCCATCAGCTACAGAGAACGAGCGATACCGTGCCTTTTAAGGCCTAAACATCTACTCCTTGGTTTGCCAGAATAGTGGCAGAACTCTTTCGAAATACGTGTCCACTATAAGTTAAGGGATCCGGCAATTTTACTGGGCCAACTTCCTATGGTATTTCTACCCACTACCTGGTTCCTAACCTTCCCACTTCGCATTGCCAAGAATAAGTGAGCAAAGTTTGCCTGTTTTGATGGTAGTGATATATATTTTTTATAAAATTCCAAATAATTAACTGTCTCATTTCCTTGATTTGTTATTGTAAATGTTCGTGATATGAGTTTTAGTATTGGGAATATTTACTCTAATAAACGCACCTCTTTATTCAATGTCATTTATATTCATATCACTTTTATAGTTCTTTCCTGTACGCCCCCGCTATTCCAAATATCATTTTTACTTTTAGATTTAAATAGACCTTGTCAGAAAAAGTATTTAAAAACTTGTAGATATGTACTCTCTTGATTTTTTCACTTTATACCCAATATTTTTCCACTTAAGAAAAGCAACTAACGTAGCATATTTTGAAATATCAACCAACAGCTTAATAAAAAATATGTAGCTTTGAGCATAGAGTATTCAGACCATAGGCTTCCTGGAAACTTTAGGGTTTCATTTCTTGAAGCAAAATAGGCTAGCATTACCTTTTCTGTGATATTTTCCAAATTTTTATTGTTACATCAAGCTGCGAATAGCTTGAAGGTTTTATCATATCTCTCTTTGGACTTTTCCGGAATTATTGCTGAGCATCCTACTTGCCAAGCGTCTTCCAAGTCTGAATCGTCACTTTCTTGATTCATAATTTACTTACAAGCAGCTTAACTTGTGGCAAAAATCGTATCTTTTAGTATAATGACAGCAGATGTCCCTTGACAATGAACATTCCGTCTCATAGCAACCAATACAAAAACTTTTTCATGTACGACTTGTTTGTTTTACATATTTTTAAAGTGTTAAATTTTTTAGTTTTAATTAAATTTATTCAATATTTGAGCGTGCAATAAACGTCATAAGCACTGCGGTCATTAAGTGTTTTACTGGTTTCGGATGTTTTGTAGATCTCGACTTTGTCTCGATCTCCAAACATATCCTCAACCAGTAAAGAACACTTGTAGGCTTTAATACTTAATATACTATTATGAAATTGTTAGTAAACTTAATAAGAACATGAGATACATCATACGCAACACTTATATCGAAGCATGCATCTTTAATAAGGTATATATAAATCAAGTACATATGTTCGAAAACGCACAATGGAAATTTTTAAAGTTTGTTTATTTTAAAGTACTGGCAAGTGCCTATTAGTTACCCCCGACTTCTTATTATTCAAAGCGATGATAGTATTAGATATACGTGGAAAAGCTAAAGCTCATTATAGTACAGGCAATGAAGGCAAAATGTTGTAAAAACGTCGCAAAAATTAATAAAAGAAT
Organism: Stenurella melanura; assembly: GCA_963583905.1. NCBI lineage: Eukaryota > Metazoa > Arthropoda > Insecta > Coleoptera > Cerambycidae > Stenurella > Stenurella melanura. The sequence goes on along the minus strand of OY757315.1, from coordinate 39,539,391 downwards.
CATCTCTGGGATTTAAGTAGTTAATAACCTGTAGAATGTAATGATGCATTCTTTGCACTTTCAAGTTCCGCGAAAATTCAAAAAAATTTGGAAAAACTTTTTGACTTTCGGTTTTCTTGCTCTAACGGATAAAATAATGAAAATACAGAAAAAAGTTTTCAACAAAATTTGTATCTCGTCCCTTTCTCTACAAAATTTTTGTCTTACTTAAGCCGTTTAGGAGATAAATCCAGTTTTCCACTTATAGTTTTGAGCCTCTCCGAAATTCGCGGAAAATGAGAATTCTCTGGGAGTTTCGTACGACCGGACATATCGATCGATAATTATTACTATTCAGAGCCGCTAAAAAAATTGAAAGCAACGTAAAATGTAGAGAAAAGTCTCAGCTTTAATGTGGAACTAATCACAAAATTCATACAAATTTTTGTCGTAGAGAAAAAAGTGTTACAAGATGGCTTAGTAAACTTTATACAGTTGATTTATTCACATCTTTGAGTTTTATGCATCCTGCCTATATTTCTCCCGTAACAATGGGTGCTTTTTCACTACATGAATTCGATTCCACGTACTTTAATCTATATTTTGTGAAAATTTCATTGAAGAATGTTAAGAAACAAATAAGTTATATATGTTTTACTGTATAATTGTTCATTTTCTGAACGTGTATGAATATTGTAGACAAATTCAAAAAGCACTGCTCGCATTTAAAAAAGTCTAAAGCCATTCAAAAAAATATGTTTTATTGTACTTATAATCCAAAAATTAAGTCTGTGCTATTATTATTACTTAAGATATATCGAATTGAACTCCAAAATTTAGAGGTGATTGATCGATGAAAAATATACCCTCTACTTTGATCGCAAGGCATATTTTTCCAACAAAAGTAATTGCAATAAAATGTTAATTGGATTAATATATCATTATATAAGAATATATAAGCAAAATGAATTATCATTCTAACGACTCCCGGCAAAGATATGATTAAATCGTAGATCAACTGTACAAAGTTCACTAAGCCATCTTCTGACACTTTCTCTCCTTGATAACATTTTTTATGAATTTTATGATTAGTTCCACATTAAAGCTGAGACTATTCTCTACATTTTGTGTTATTTTCATTTTTTTAGGGGCTCTGAATAGTAAGAATTATCGATCGATGAGCCCGGTCGTACGAAACTCCTGGAGAATTCTCATTTTTCACGCATTTCGAAGCGGCTTACAACTATAAGTGGAAAACTCGATTTATCTTCTAAACGGCTTAAGTAAGATAAAAATTTGTAAAGACCTTTTTTGTAGAGAAAAAGACGAGCTACAACTTTTGTTGGGAACTTCTTTCTCTATTTTCATTATTTTGGCCGCTAGAGCAAAAAAAAACGAATATCAAAAAGTTTTTCCAAATTTTTTTGAATTTTCCCGGAACTTGGAAGTGCAAAGAATGCATCATCTCATTTTCCAAGTTATTACCTACTTAAATCCAAGAGATGATCCTTTTATAAATTTTTGTTACCCTAAATTGTTAATTTGCCTGTACAATTATATAAATTATTGAATTCAATAATTGACTATCCCGGTAAGCCAACTTAATCCAAATATTCCTCGTCCAAATTCTAGACACCCTTAAACATTCATCAACCAACCACTCGTACACAGTTACTTCAATCGTCATCAGTCTTTACAATAAATGCAAATTATTCTTCTGTGCAAAATAATATTGATGTGTTTGACCTAGTGTATCTAAAATAAAGACTGTAGGTACTTAGCTAGTGGGTGATATATAGAACTATGTTACGTTTGTGAGTAGCGTATATATAATATGTAAATGTGTGTTTATTCACAAGATATATGTGTGTATGTGCGTGTATAGGTATGTATGTCTGCATATGTATTGACAGGCATATTTATGTATTTATTTTAATAATGTATTAATTATTTCACTTACATTACTGCTTGCCTTATTTTTGTTTGGCAATATAAATATACCTTATTCCCATGCAAATTGTTCAAGAATGAATAATTAATCGCATCGTGCACTCTATAGATTTACTACAGATATTTTATTTATATTTTTATTGAAATATGTTATTTTTAAATTTTCAGTAAAAATGGATACAAAAAATTTGCTAACTTCTAATAGAGAGGAACGTTTAAAGCATATCCTAAAGGAATATAACAAAACAGAAAGAGATTTGATGGAAGACCTTCTAGTTCTCAAAACCTGGTTGAAAAATCAGCCGCATTTACCGGAAGTTCCATGTAAGTAAAAATGAATATCACGTATTTATTAGTAAACTAATATAAACACTGTACTTGATTTCCAAAAAGACACAGAACACATTAAATATACTGTTGCGTATTTTCCACCTTTTAGGAAACACCCTGTATGAATCCGTGGGTTCTAAATAATTTCAACAAGAGATAAACACTAACACTTTATTTAATAATTTACTGTCTATACAATACTTCAAAATAACCTTTACACTTTATTTACTTCTTATTTAACCTCACTTTTTACCGAACGTCACTTCTATAAACTTCTTCTTTAATAAACTTCCCCTTCCGCGCTGGTAATCGCGCCTTATATACTCCAAATTTGACTCTCTAGATCCATCTAGAAACAATCAAGAATCTTCTCTTACCACACTCCAGAAAAGTCCATTTCTTTCTACTAGCTTCCAGTCACTAGTAGGCATAGGCGTATCAATTTCCAGTTCTAAGGGGGTGTAATTCATAACAATACATAGCACAGCTGTTAATAAGAATTTTTCACTAGAACTAAGACAAAAAGTTGATATAGCTATTTGTTCGAAAATGTTTCTTTACTGAGATAAAGAATGTCAAAACTGGTTCAATGGTTTAGTACTTACGTGTTAAACTTGAGTGTTATCTCTCCTGAGTTCGAGTATTAACAGGCACAAATGTAAATGTCGCAACGAATGGTTGTTGTGTTATTGTCTCCATGTTAGTGTCCTGATTAAGTGATGAAATGCCTTCGGCTAGACTCCACCAGAGCATTAATATAAATAAGATAGAATAATGACCATGAAGTATTTTACACGAACACCAAAATATTGAGTATCACACTCAAATACTATAATTGACATGCGTTTGGCAAACTGTGTGAGCATCATAGCGATAATTATAATTTAAATAAAGCCAACAGCTACTCCTATACCTATATATACTAAGTCACAGCATGCTGAACATCAGACTTCTCAGTTATTATACTAGGTGTCGCAGGACTAGGGAAAATAATTCAGGGGTAAAAATAACACTAAAAGTGCCTTTTTCTTAGGGCGCCCCTTTAGAATCTATTCATTATTAAAGCTAAAATTTCAAAATAAATATTTTCTGATAGCTTCTAAACCGCTTCAGCAAAAGTAATAAAACTTTGACAGTATAAATAGAAATAATGGGTTATAAGTTTGCTTTTTAACATTGACAATGGAGCACAACATTGAACGTTTTTCCTTCTTGTTGTTGTACTTTCCTACATTTATCAAAAATTGCCGATGATTAAGGGATTGGCCATACTTCAATGGAGGCAAAAGGGAATGAAATATGCAATATGTCGGTATTATTCTATACAAGATTCTCTAATGTTTCTGAGAACTAGTTTTGAAAATAATCTAGACAAGAATTTAATAATAATAAAATCGGTAAAGGTATTTTCACAAAACTTCCCTCTTTATTCATACAATACGGTCACTCTACAAATTTATTAATTAAGAAATGACGTATGAGAATTATAATCGCCATGTAGTAAGCCCTATTATTACAGAGAAAACCTGACAACTTTTTCTATCATCTACTGTGGGGGAAATTTTTAAATTTTTTTTTTTTTTATTTTCAAAACATTTTTTGTTGAAATAGGTTTAGAATATATATAATGAAACGTGGAAATTTTAAAATTCAAGAAAACTTTTTTGCCCACCATCTGTTCTATTGTAGTGGTAAAAAAAATTATAAAATAATTTTTTAAAATTTTCTCTTTTTTAAAATACGTTTAAAAAGTCATTTGACGTGGAAATTTTAAATTTGAGAAAAGAAAAAAATTTCAATCATCCATTTTCTAAAAAAAAATTTTGGAAATTTGTTTAGAATGTCATGAAACGTGGACATTTTAAATTTGAGTAAAAAAATCCATTTTATTCAAAATTTTTGAAATCTCGTTTTTTATTTCTATTTCAAATTTTCAAAGAAAAAATTGAAATAGGTTTAGAATGTCACGAAACATGGAGATTTTAAACTTGGGCAAAAAAAAATGTTTCCATCACTCATTTTATAAAAAAAATTCCAAATTTTCAACATTTCAAATTTTTTTCTAAGATTTTCAAAAATTTTTTTTTGAAATAGGTTTAGAATGTCACGAAATGTGGAAATTTTAAATTTAAATTATCTATTCCCTTTAGACGGTTCCACCTTGTATATTTTCCAGTGAAAGTGTAACCATTTCGTCGGTTGCAGTGGCGTCAGCTGTCTACCAAATTTGACTGTTCTCCGTCACGTAGTTTTTTAGTTGACGCACCAACACACCGACAAACAGACAGACTGACGGAATTGAAAACCTTATATTTTCGTAATCTACCTGATCTGAAACGTGAAAATCCGAAATAGTAAAGGAGGGTGAATTTTTCTCGAATACAATGCTTCCCTTCGATATGCGAGGGAAGTAAAAATGTAATTAAATAAATTAAATATGAAGATTTAATAATATTTGATAGTATTAATTGCCTAGCAAAGTGTGAAAGCCACTAAGAATTATTACAGATAATCGTCTATTATTTTCAGCTGATATCATGATTACGGCATTCCTGATATTAAATAAATTTAGTATTGAAAATTCAAAATTAAAGTTGGATATGTACTACACTATGAGGTCTCTCATACCAGAAATATATCAAAATAAGAATCCGAGACTGACTCACATGAAGGAAGTAGCGGATAAAATGTAAGTATACATAAAGAGCTATTATATAAAGGTTTATAAATGGTACACTTTGAATTGTTCATAGGTTCCTATCTAGTCGTACGCGAATAGTACGCCTAAGAAATTTCCCACTAATGGTGACTAGAAAAACATTCTTTAATCTGGAAGAGGGTCATTCAGCTGCAGTTAATAAGAATTCATGTGTCAAAGTAGCCGCTATAAAATTTACGTCAACTATCTTCTTCTTTTCAAAATAAGAAAAATAAGACATAATAGCTACGGTAAATTTATCGCAGGAATTTTGAGATAATACGTGTACCTACCTATTATCTACAGCTGGATACTCATTTTTATTCCATCTGATCGAATGTTATACTTCTTACCATTTATTAAGGGCTCCTCACAACACTTCTGAATCACACTCTCAATACGTATAAACGGTTGCTATTACTAATATCTATTAGTATGTACCCGTGGCTTCGCTCAACCAAAATTGTAAAAATTGACACACGCTCAGCTATATTGAGTCATTCTGTATATTAAAAAAATGTTAAAGTATATTGAAATTGAAATAACATTAATATATTAGAGCATTTTTTCAAAAAACTAATGCTAGCGCTACACGTCGGGCCAAATCTAGCAAACCCCGGCCAAAGCCAACGTGTGGATGGTAAGTTTGTCTTGATTGGCCGCGAATAGGCCTAGTTTGCCTGTGATTGCCTCGCTGCTGCCATCGGTAAATAGTACACGAATCAAAGGGTTTTTGGGCGTGCTTGAGTCAGATACCAATTTCCGTCCAAACGTTGGTGCATGCCAGTGCATAAATACTGCTTACAGTGTTCATATCTATGTTTTTCCTATCGTTGGCGGTGCGTTAAAATTGCAACAACCATAATATTTATAAGTGTTTAGTACTCTATCAGGGAGAACCTCAACAGCTAAAGCAGCCATTGCCGTCGCAGTAGCAATTTCCACGTCTAACATCTTTTAGGTTTTAGCAAGCACTACTCTATCGGCCAACGTTTGGATGGTACATTTGTTGACAAATATTGCGGCAATTCTTTCGGCGATTGTTTCGGCCAAAATATGGTCCAACGCGTAGCGCTAGCACAACAGTTTTCAAGATACAAATATTTTAATATTGAAGGATTGGTTCTACTATTTATGTGGTGTCTTTTAGTAAATTTATTTTTAACTCACATCTGTATCAAAAAGGACAGTCATCTTAAATTTCAACTCCCTATCGCCAGATGTTCGGATAATTTGCTGATAAAAGTCTGACCGAGTGTCAACGTGTCCAAGGATTGAGTTTGGAAGAGGCAACGCTTTTTTATTTGTAAGTTAAGAGGAAGTCATTCCTTATAAAAAAAATGTGCTTTTTATGGCAAGTCCAAAAATGGTGCTATTTTTTAAAATTTATGTACAGCTAAATATTTCTAAACACGTGAAAAACTTCAAGGACTGAAGTACCCTTATTTGTAAAATTATTTTCAATATCTCTATTTCCCACTATGATTTATTTTCCTGGTCTTTCTCAATCATTAATGTTCTTGTAAACAGTTTTTAACCATCCTGCTCTAATCTAGTACACATCAATAATATTTAATGTTATCTCAGTGTCACTTGACAAATTATTTTCCTAGAAATGGATAGAAAGAAACAACGAGTGTTCATTGAAATTCTATTTTGGCAGAGAATATTTCATATAGTGGAATTATAGGAAAACATCATGACCCAATTCACTGGCTATCTGATCACTCTAATCTGACTGTTGTTGGATTTCTACCAAAGGTCTATGAAACAGTATTTAAGTAATAACAATTTAAATAGGTTAAACGAAAGTATTAGGAAAATATGTTTGCAGAAACGGAAATCTTTGAAAAATAACAGAAAATTATTTTTGCAGTAGGAATATTTTTCAAAATATTCACAAGTAGAGGCACTTCACTCTTTCTAGTTTTCACATTTCTGCAAATATTTAACCAACCTGCTAAACTCTAATCTAATACACACCAATAATATTTAATGTTATGTCAGTGTCACTTGACAAATTATTTTTCTAGAAATGGAGAGAAAGATACAAAGAGTGTTTATTGACAAATTCTGTTTTGGCTGAGAATATTTCCTATAGTAGAATTACAGGAAAATATCATGACCCAATTCATTGGCTATCTGATCACTCTAATCTGACTGTTGTTGGATTTTTACCAAAGGTCTATGAAACAGTATTTAAGCAATAACAATTTAAATAGTTTAAAAGAAAGTATTAGCAACATCTATTTGCAGAAACGGAAATCTTTGAACAATAACAGAAAATTACTTTTGCAGTAGAAATATTTTTCAAAATATTCACAAGTAGAGGCACTTCACTCTTTGCAGTTTTTCACATTTCTGCAAATATTTGGCACCCGGTACATACATTTTGAAAAATTGTATCATTTTCGAACGTAAACTTACAAATAAGAAAGTATTTCCTCCTCCGAACATAGTCCGTTGACAGACTATTAATTAATTCACTACTGTTGAATCTTTACCTAAAACTATATATTCTTTACAAATAAAACAAGTCCTCTCGAAACTTTCTATTTACAAACTAAAATAATAAATAAATGAAACAAAATTATAATACAGAAGTAATATACCAAAAAAAAGTAACGAAATTGAATAAAACACTACTATGTTCTTTAGCACTATATGTGCACAAATAGTGACTGCAGTTTCAACCCGTTTTAGGTCATTTTCAAACAATGATTCAACTAAGAATGAAATACAAAAGATTTGGTCCCTATTTAAATATGTTTCTAGAATTAAACAGATTAGAGAATTATGAAAGTATACAAGTAGTTTATGATATCCTAACTATCTAAGGGTGGGGTTTCTCAGAAATATTAATTACATCTTGGTAGCAGTAAAAAGAGGTGAGTACATAATATCTAATTGATCATATAACAAAATTAAATCATCATTATTATTGTATTTGTATATTTCCAATGCTTCTAACAAATTAAGTTTCAAACCTTTGCTGGCTGGTGTAGGATTTACATATTATTAATATCTGGGAAGTTATGTCCACTCTCTAATATGTGATTAGAAAAAGCAGAATCTGTTTTTTGTAGTCTGAAGGACCTATCATGATCGAGGTATCTGGTTCTAAAATTACGTCCGTTCTGTCCTATATATATGCTATTGCACTTTTAGCAATTTAACCTATAGACTCCAGATTTTTTGTATTTATTTATTTTATCCTTGGCGTTGTAAATTAAATTTGGTAATTTTTGTTGGGGTTTAAATGCTATCTTGATATTATGTGTCTTGAGAATATTTGATATTTTCTCTGTTAGCGTATCACAGTATGTGAAGATAGTGTAAGGTGTTTGTTTTTCTTCTCTAAGTATGATAAACAAGAAACAAAACCAGTATACTTTTAAAGCAATTTATCCCATAGTTAGAGAAGAAAAACAAACACCTTACACTACCCTTACATAGTGTGATACACTAACAGAGAAAATATCAAATATTCTCAAAGCACATAATATCAAGATAGCATTTAAACCCCAACAAAAATTATCAAATTTAATTTACAATGCCAAGGATAAAATAAATAAATACGAAAAATCTGGAGTCTATAGGTTAAATTGCTCAGAGTGCAATAGCATATATATAGAACAAACCGGACGTAATTTTAGAACCAGATACCTCGATCTTGATAGGTCCTTCAGACTACAAAAAACAGATTCTGCTTTTTCTAATCACATATTAGAGAATTGTTAGAAGCATTGGAAATACACAAATACAATAATAATGATGATTTAATTTTGGTAAATGATCAATTAGATATTGTGTACTCACCTCTTTTTACTGCTACCAAGATGTAATTAATATTTCTGAGAAACCCCACCCTTAGATAGTTAGGATATAATAAACTACCTGTATACATTCATAATTCTCTAATCTGTTTAATTCTAGAAACATATTTAAATAGGGACCAAATTTTTTGTGTTTCATTCTTAGTTGAATCATTGTTTGAAAATTACCTAAAAAGGGTTGAAACTGCAGTCACAATTTGGGCAAATATAGTGGTAAAGAAAATAGTAGTGTTTACCTTCGTTATAATTATGGATTATCACAGAGTAACGGCTTCCTCAATCACTTTCTCCAAACAAAATATTTAACACAACTTTAAATGATCAGTTCCAACCAGTGTTGCATTACTCGAAAATTCTATGAAACACTGTGCTTAGAATGGCCAACGTATTTTTGGTTTTTGAACTTAACAATCATTAATTATGTCTTCACCTGTTATTTCTATACTATAGTCCCATACCCCATCTATTGAAAATCTAGCTCATCTCCACCTACCATGTAATTGTCTACGATCCTCCTATTTCCAATCTCGAATTCCGTTTCAGAAATACCATATTCATCCATAGCTATCCCAAAAATATCAATGTATCCCAAATTATAGTGTAAATAAGGAGAATTTACAGTACCCCCCCGCAAATGTTTGTAAGTCATAGGAGCGTGGCTTAATTGGAGTGGTGGGGACAATTAGTGTAGTGCAATAACTAATCACCTCATATAACATGTATTGTTTTGTAGATATGTTATTCCTCTACCAAAGCTGACAAAAGAGGGTTACAGGGTAACGATATTGAAAATGATTTACGAAAATGCTGATGACTTCGATCCATACAATTTCTTTGGGCATACTTATAATATATTGGAAGTCAGACTCCATGAAGATGTTCCATCTGGGGATATATTAGTGTACGACCTTGAATGCTTCAAGATGGGACATGTCCTTAAAACGACTCCAATTAGCGTGAAAAAGACCATACTCATATTGGAGGTAAATATGAATGTACATCTTTTATTTTTTTGAAAGAAAATATACCGGTGTTAAACATAATTTTAAATACTTCACTCGATTTCATTGCTTGACTTTTCATTAAGGAACACAATTCCACAACCATGTTTATGTATTTATATTTTGAAAAGGAGAAAGACGAATGAACGTCAAATAAGAAATTATTGTAAGAACCAGAAATCTAAAACATGGCTCTTTGTGTATTAATGCAGAAATGAATTTGTGACACTTCGCTGTTTATAAATGCGTAGTGCATCTATATTTTCGTCGGTTTAACCAAACGCATGAGATGAAATATTTTTGCAAATATTTCTGTTTTGTGAAAGGTCAACAAGTTGTACTTCATAGTTTGTGTACGTTTAATGACTTTAGCGTGTGCTATTTTGTATAATGCGTCATACTCGTGAGCCTTTATATTTCTCTTAATTGCTGAGATGTTAGTTACATAAGGTTTATGTAAAATAAAACATTCTAACATTTAGAGTAAGTAATTACGCCTTTCCAAAGTCATATACGAATAGCATCCCTACTACAATAGATTGGAAAAAGGATGAGTGTTTATAAGAATAGAAAATTTATTTAAATAAATACAGAACAATACAAAGGTGGTCTCTGGTTGAAGCTTAAGCTAATTACAACAAATGTATTACATTCAGTTACATTATTTTCAATGAAAACTATGGCTAAGGATACGGTTTCGTAGAAAACTGTAAAACTGGGCCAGTTTAATGAAACTTTAGTGAAAGATATCTTCTTCAAGTGAAGACAAAATTTTTTTACTAGACAATGTCGATTCAAGATTGGTGAGAAAGAGCGTAAGAGTCCTTAGAATTATTTATATTTATTTATATAGGTAATCTTCCAACATTTTCCGACTTTAACTCTTTTTGTACGTTCCTTCACTCTTTTATCCCATACAATTCGTCTTTTATACGCATAAGTTACTCAGCCAATTATGGCTGTATTGTCAATATAAATAAATAAAATATTCCAGATTAAAGAAAAGAAACAACTCTAAAGCCGACTATAGAAAAAGAGCCGTGTGATATTCAAGTCCATGAAACCCCACCTCCTTGAGCAAAAACCACGAAAGGAGGTAGTAAAAATTAACACTTTTAGAGGGGTCCAACAGCCAGGAACAGGAACCTCCCTGGATATTAAAAAGTAAAAAGTTTGGATACTATTTTAAGGATTTAAGAATTTTTCAAGACGACCGCGGGCGCTGGTAACAATTTGATTTGGTAGAAGTTTTCTAAATTTTGGACCGATGAGGTATTGTTCAAATCATGATTTCTTTAAGAATTTTCAAGGAAAAATAAGTTATGGAGATTGGAGGTGTGGAGGAAAAACCCTGAGGGTTTGTTACTTGCCGGAAACTGTAACAACTTTGAGTTAAAATCAGCGCAAATTAAAATATTCATGCAAACAAGTAAGAAATGACGTAAAATCTATGACAAATAATTTTTGAGCCTCAAGTAACTTATACTTTGAGCCTAAGGATTTTTCGATGCTTCTAACCATATCCAAAATTTGAAAATGTTACAAATCTGGTACAGTTATCCTCGATTCGACTAAAAACTGACCTAATCCATAGAAAGGGTTAATCACGATAAACGAGAATCACGATTGGTACCTAAACTTTTTACTTTTCAACATCCAAGGAGGTCACTAATTATTTCATCTTTTTTAAGGGACCCCTGCGGCCCGCGAACCCTATTGCTTCATTTTTACCATTTCTCCCGTGGTCTCACTAAAATGAGGTGGGGTTTCATAGACTTGAGGCTCTTATTCTACTACTGTGTAGTGAAAGTTGAAGTATAGGGTATCCGAAGTCAATCTGAAATCATAAAAAAGAGCGACAAAGGAATACTTCATAACACTAGCGATGGTCACGAGCATAGACCTACAATTTTTAGATTAACGTTTTAAATATTGACAATATTGTTTTACTACTTTATATTAATTGATAGGCATGACGTAAATTATTTATTTATAGTACATTATTTACTATGCTCAGTAAATTCTAGACAATCAGTATATAAAGCTAAATTCTTTGATACGATTGTGAGCTCAAGATGCTCATTGTTAACTTGTATCTTGACGTTTTTCACACACTTACTTTTGGTGTCCCTTCTACCAAATAACATCACTTCAGATTTTGTTGCATTTATGGAAAGATAAAAAGCATTAGATATTTTAATGAGAGACGTTATGCCATGATTAATTAGTGTACAAGAATTTTCAATATTAGCCTCTTAGAGCTGATTATTATCCGAATAAAAATGTGACTTATAGTTTTTCAGAACAATTTGAAATTAAGCTTATAAACATAAGAGGCTCCAAAATTGAACCTTGTGGCACACCTTCATTTACTTGTAGCATGTTATAATTTCCTCCTTAAATGATATCTGCTAGATGTATATTGCTTAATTATATCTATAGATCTGAGACAGAATCCGATTGATAAATAAAAAAGTTACTAATTATTTAAATTAAAGCAAAATCTCTTATTTGTTGTGATATTAAGAAAAAATATATCATTATAAATGTCTAAAACTAACATTATATACAGAAAACTGCGATAAGTATCCCATAGAATGTGCAAAAATTATATAAAAAACTCAGTATATCAGCGAAAAGTTTAATGTTTACTCTATTTTAATTCTGGAATAAAGAAGTCCTCAGAAATATCATTTTTATCGAAGTACCAATATGTTAGGAGTGTTGCCTACTACAGAAAGGAGTTAATAAACACAATAAATATGTTATATTTTTTAGGCTGTAATTTGCATGCTTGGATTTCAACTGTCTTTGTAATTGTTATTGTATTGCTATTGTAACTATTATATGTGCCTTAATAATTAGAAATAACGTATGTTAAAATATCATAATTTTTCTTTTTAGAAAGTTTTTGCTAATAGAGTGAAGGCAATGCATTTCATAAACGCTGCCCCATATGCCGACAGACTTTTCGCAATTATAAAGTCACTGCTAAAAGATAAAATGAGGAAAAGGGTAAGTCTAGGAGTTAATATTATTTATTACTTGTTCATACTTTTTACTATTGCATCACAAAAACAAATTTGGGTCAACCATTGATTAGGTTAGCTTCACGACACACATCATATCAACAGACATCTTACAGACTCTCGGATGATCTAACTGCTCAATGCTCATTGAGTTTTTTAGCTCGACATATCGGATTGAGTCTTCAGCCATTGTTTTTTCGAAAAACAAACTAGTTTGAATATTCTTGATTTTTCAGTGTCTATTCGTTGTTTTTCAGTATGTGGCATTATTGCGGACTGCAAGAAAATTAAGATTTTACAATACTACACTCTTCCTCTGTTAGATTTCTTGTTCTCACATCTTCATTTATATCCCCTCAGAAAATCTGTTAGTCTGTTTCTCTTCCTATTTTCTGACGATTACGCTTCAAAAAAAAACCAGTGTGTTATGTTTCTGATTCAAGTTGGAGTCAAATTAAATCGTGCAAAGAAAGAACGGGATAATTCAATTTATGTCAAAACTAAAAGTAGTGTTGATATTAAGGGCCAAACGTGCCACATATAGTTATAGAAGACAATAAAGTCCTTAGCCTATGGTATTTTAGCTTAAGATATTATTGGTATGGTGGGGCAAGTACTTGAATGACTTTTACAAAAAAGCATCCTAACGACCAATAATAAATAGCTAAATTGTAGTGCCATCGTACTGTTACCGCATCTATATCAAATCATGCTTATCGAAGACAGTAATGGTATCACCTGAAATATTCTGGAATGAAAGAGTCCTGCGAAAATTCTTCTACCTCATCAACTAAGCTTCAAGGGCTAAAGTTCTATTATCCATTTCTTAAATTTGCTGTTCATGTGAATAATGTTATGGGACCTTAAGCTCAAATTTAATTTCAATATGAATTTTAGGTGCACGTTGATCAGAAATATAATTCCATTTTAAAAAGTATATCAAAAGATGTCCTCCCAAAAGACTACGGCGGAGAGGAACTTTCATTATTTGAATTAAACCGTAAGTAAACAGGAATTGTGATTTACCTTTATACCAAATTTTTCTATACAGTACACCTACCTTTCCAATCAACAAATGAATGTAAGAATGTGAGTCAGTGAATACTAGGATTGAGAAGACTGAACTTCGTGTTCCTCTTTCAGTTGTATCTGTTTCTTGCGCAAAGTTGTTGATTAGAAACGTAACGTGTTGTGTAAATACGCTTTACTTTTGGACCTTGCTTCATCAGTTTCTGAAAACTTTATCATATTCTTGCACTACATTCTGAAAATAAAAGTAAATATGGTAATTCCTTTAAAATAACCAAAAGTAACATTGACTCGTAATACGTACAAGGTGATTGAAAGGAACAGGGCAAGTGGGATTTACAGTGAGAGGATAGTTATAATTTGCTGTACATACTGAGTATTCTAGAAGTATGGTGTGGTATGATATATGCGCAATAATTTTTGTTGCATATTGTACTAAACTACTAAACATTGTGTACAATAATAAATGTTCTCTTCTTAAGAATTGTAACAATATTTTTAGCGATTTTATTTAGAATATCATCCAAACACATTTGGGATTGGCGAATATATGGTTGTAAATAATATGCAGTGTGTCCCGGGATAGACCTCTATCTGTAATTTTCCTTGTTTCACATTTTAAGAGAAAGCGTTTTGATATTGATATTATTGAATTATGCACTTTGCTTGAATTTGTACAAATTCTTTATTTATAATTATGGAAAATACATGAACTTTGAGTTACAGCGTTCAAACTTGTCTAAATTTTCACTCGTATTAGAAACATCTCTTTATGTAAATAGTTTTCCCCATTACCGGAAAAATTCAGGGGAGGGTTTCGGAAAACTAAGATGAAAATAGGGATCACTCTAAATCACAGCCCAGTTCCCAGTGAAAAAGTAGCGGATAGACTGGGAAAAACTAATAATTATGAGAAATTTTGAATTTTTGGTAGGATTATAGTAGTAGAAAAGTATTTAAAGAAGTGTCTAGACCACCGTGGATGGAATACAAAAGAAAATGGCTACCAGAACGCTAATAGGGAAAAGCTTTGTTGAGGCCGTGTGTCTAACAGGCAGCCGCGGTAGATGAAGTGAGATTGTCGAGCATCTATACAGAAAAGGGAGGCCATCCAGAACATTGCATGAACCACATTATATCTAGAAAAAAGAAAAAATGTTTTATAGAGCAAAGGGTTGCTATCACTAAGATACAGGGTGTTTGGTACATCGATATAAGTTTTTCACTTAGTGAGACTTGGTGTCGTTTGAAACCTAATATGATCATGTTTAGCCTTATGCAAAGTTTCACCGTTTTTGAGATATTGGCTTTTTTAAACATTTTTGCGAAATAGTTGGGTTGTTACTGATGCACGTTATTTTTTATGGTAATAAATACTTCCTGCATTATTATGTATATTTTCTGAACTTTCTCAATATGTGCTTTGTCGAAACAGAACAAAAAAAAATACCGAGGTATTAGTATAAAAAAATTTGTAACACAAAATTATGCGTTAAAATACATTGGTTCGAATTTATTTTTCTCGTTTAATCATAATTTTCTCAAAAACGGCACTACTTCAAAAGATTCAAATAGTTTTAAAAACTTCACCATTGCATACTCTTCTCAATGGTGTACCATGTTATAACAAAATTTAGAATTCATTAAACCGAAAAGAAATATATTTCTAGACATTACTTTCTTCATAAGGAAAGAATATATATTAAACAAAATCATAATGAATTCTTTCAGTCACAAACCGGCGATTGTATATACTAATATGTAAATACAAGTTTTTGTTCGTGACATACTAAAATAAAATGAACACAATGAGTGATCAAAACATGAAATAAGCTATCAGGCGAAGAGACACAAAAAATTATTTTGCTGAGAAATCAGCGACACATTTGAACGTTTGTGTTCAGTTTGTAAAGACGCTGTTTTGCTTAATTTTCGTAGTATTCTCACATTTTCTGCAATGGCATCTATTTTTAATGCCAAATATATTAATAGCATCCTTATGTACGGAAGATCTGATGGAAATGCAACAGCAGCTGAAAAGTTTCATCGGGAACAATTTCGAAAAAGAAGAATTGCCATTGTCCAAGTGTTTAGTAACACCTGTTGACGTGAAACATGTAACCTTAATCGTAGGGAACGCAAGCATATTATGCAACATGATCCTGAAGTAAATGAGCTAATTTTGAAGGCTTTTGAAGCAAATCCTACGAGCAGTACTCGAAAAGTAGCTCATAAACTGAATTTGTGCATGTGGAAAGTTTGGTTAGCTCATAAGATTGGAGGAAAACACCCATTTCACTACGGGGTTCGGGAGGTGAGTTCGACTTTTTGCCGTTTTGTGTTGACCACCATCCAAATTTAAATTCAAATTTAAATTCAAATTTAAATTCAAAATTTAAATTCAAAATTCAAAATTAAATTCAAACTTAAATTCAAATTTAAATTCAAATTTAAATTCAAATTTAAATTCAAATTTAAATTCAAAATTTAAATTCAAAATTCAAAATTAAATTCAAATTTAAATTCAAAATTTAAATCCAAATTTAAATTCAAAATTAAATTCAAAATTTAAATTTAAAATTTAAATTCAAAATTTAAATTCAAAATTTAAAATTTAAATTCAAAATTCAAAATTCAAATTTAAAATTTAAATTCAAAATTCAAATTTAAATTCAAATTTAAATTCTAATTTAAATTCAAATTTAAATTCAAAATTTAATTCAAAATTTAAATCCAAATTTAAATTCAAATCTAAATTCAAATTTAAATTCAAATTTAAATTCAAATTTAAATTCAAATTTAAATTCAAAATTTAAATTCAAAATTCAAAATTAAATTAAAATTTAAATTCAAATTTAAATTCAAATTTAAATTCAAATTTAAATTCAAAATTTAAATTCAAAATTCAAAATTAAATTCAAATTTAAATTCAAAATTTAAATCCAAATTTAAATTCAAAATTCAAAATTAAATTCAAATTTAAATTCAAATTTAAATTCAAAATTTAAATTCAAAATTCAAATTTAAATTCAAAATTTAAATTTAAAATTTAAATTCGAAATTTAAATTTAAAATTTAAATTCAAAATTCAAATTTAAATTCTAATTTAAATTCTAAATTTAAATTCAAAATTGAAATTCAAATTTAAATTCAAATTTAAATTCTAAATTTAAATTTAATTTCAAATTTAAATTCAAATTTAAATTCAAATTTAAATTCAAATTCAAATTTAAATTCAAATTCAAAATTTAAATTCAAAATTCAAAATTAAATTCAAATTTAAATTCAAATTTAAATTCAAAATTTAAATCCAAATTTAAATTCAAAATTAAATTCAAATTTAAATTCAAATTTAAATTCTAAATTTAAATTCAAAAGTCTGGAAGACGAACGTTTTCTTAAAAGTATTTTATGGACAAAAGAGTCGAAGTTCTCTCGAGAAGGAATAACAAATTTTCCTAATTTTCATTACTGGGCTGATGCACATGAAAGAACAAACTTCTTTCCATTACAAGTTCAATGTGAATGTATGGGCAGCGATAATTGGCATAACTTTCATTACTCCGTACTATCTTGTCGATAATTTAAATGGACACAGTTATTCAGAGTTTCTGTGGAATAATTTACCAGATATCATAAGATGGCATACCTCTAAGTATGAGACATTTCAAAACGACGGACGCTCTGCCCATTACGAACTTACTGCGAGGGCATTTTTAGACGAAACATTTCTTAATCGTGGGATTGGAAGAAATGTGCCAATGCTGTGATCAGCGAGGTCCTCAAACTTGACACCCCTTCATTTTCATGTCAAAACTAGTTTTTTAGGTTGAAATAACAAACCGTGACCACGTTATAACGAGAATTAACAAAACGGGTGTCAGAGAAACGGAAGAAATTACATTAGGCGTCACCTCTACCCCAATATGAAAGAGGCCACGGCACGTAATTGCATTAGAAATGGAGGTTCTCATTTTGAAAGTAAAATGAATGAATTACTAATTTTAGTTACCTACTTTTGTTTTAGTTAGAACTGGAAACAAAAGTAATAAAATGATTATTTCATTTTCTTTCCTTATTTAAATATGTAAGGTATACAAAATTGTTCCCTTTTTAGTTTAACGCACTGCATGTCTGTCATAACGCGGTATATGGTTGGAAAGAGTATATAACAGTTTTTAAAACTATTTGAATCTCTTGAGATAGTGCCGTTTTTGAGAAAATTTTGCTTAAAATAGAAAAATAAATTCGAACAGACGTATTTGAATATATAAATATGGTCTTACATATTTTTTATGCTAATACTTTGGTATTTCCTTGTGTACCGTTTCGACAAAATGCATATTAAGAATAACAAAAAAAATATTTGAGAAAGCTGAAAATATTTATTACCATAAAAAATAATACGTATCAGTTACAACTCAACTATTCCGAAAATATAGGGCGATATTTCAAAAATTTCGAGACTTTGCACAAAAGTAAATATGATTGTAGATTCCAAATTGCGTCATTTATCACTCAGTAAAAACTTTCTATCGATGTATAATAACATATATTTTAAACATTTGTTTTCTATATTGAAAAACAAATGCAAAGTTACTTTTCACTATTTTAGAGCCTACTCCATCACATTATCTCTATCTTTAAATATACTCGTTAACATAACAAGTTGCATTGGGTTTGAGATCTTTTGTCACATTTCAGTATCATGATACTCAAAAATGTTCTGAACTGAAAATGAGGTGACTTCAATAGGCGGATCAGCCTGGGGGAAAAAAGAGGTGGTTTTACAAATTTTGTATACCATTTGAGTTAGCAACGGCTTCTTATAGAAAAAATTCCGCTGAATAAGAGTTGTCGTGAAAAATTTTCCTAAACCGACAACTTCATGGCCAAATAATTATATAAACAAGTTTTTCTTCTTTTTTATTTAATAAAATGAAACCGGTTTGACGGATCCGAAAAAATCTTGATTCAATCCAATCATATTTTCAATACGCTTCGTTTGGCGCCAGGCATAACTCGTTTTGGTAACCCGTTAATTTGTTATAGCCAAAATAAATTTCTTAATTAACAAATTGATTACTCCGAAAATGGGGTCAGGATATTGTTATTTTAAAAAAACATGCCTTTTAAACCATAGAATATACCATATTATTTTGGCCCAATGTCTTCAATACTTTTTGATTTGTTAATTAGCAAACAACTCTTTTTTCGAAAGTTTGATTGACTAAAAACCAACTTTAAACGATAAATATTGATATCGTCTACAAATGTCGACCAAATATAATTATTTTCCCAGAAGAAGACTAAATACAATCGTTTCAAAGTATTACATATATGTCGCCAAATACAGACATTTAATACCCTTTAATTCTTCGCCTTGCTTTTGACCACTAAAGAAGGAGGAAGTGTTAGAAGATTTCCAAAAACATTTAGATTTTGTCATACACAGATATAAATCATAAGATTACTGTATTTAAATAAATAATTAATAGGTACTAAAGCAATTTTTCATTTTATTTTTCAGTAAATACCATTTTAACAAACATGTTTACAAAAAAACGGTAAAGGTATTTACACAGAACTTCCCTCGTTATTTGTGCACGGCGATCACTAAAAAAATATTAAATACGAAATGACATTGAGAATAATAATGGAAATATAGTTATTGTAATTATTACAAAGAAATCCTGACAACTTTTGGTCAAAAAAATAGTGCTCATCCAACAGCAAAAGTTCAATACTAAATAACAGGTCTCTCATAAATTATTTCTTGGGATGACCACCCTGTATATTTTCCAATAAAAGTATAATAGCATATGTCAAATAGTATTGCCATTAGACAGTTCCACATTCACGCAGTGAAGTGGAAGTATAGTGGTGGTTAAAAATTTAATTTTTTTTGTTGAAATTTTTCAAAACTGTTGGTTAAAAATGTTCACTCCTTTTTCTTCTGCAATAGGTTCAGAATGTCATGAAACATGGAAATTTCAAATTTGATCAAAGAAAAAAAAATTCCATCTGTTTTAGTGGTTAAAAATTTTTCAAAAATGTGTGAAAAAAATTTTCAATTTTTTTTTTCTGAAATAGGTTTAGAATGTCATGAAACGTGAAAATTTTAAATTTCAGCAAAAACAAATTTTTCCGTCTATTCTAATGGTAAGTATCTTTTTTTTCCAAAGTGGTAAAAAAAAATTCATCTATTCTATAGTAAGTAGTGAAATAGATTTTATCAATTTTTTTTATTTGTTTGAATAGGTTTAGAATGCTATGGAAACGTTGAAATTTTAAATTTGAACGAAGAAAAAATAATAATTTTTTTGAAATTTTTCCAAAATCTTGGTTAAAAAATTTTCAAATTTTTTTCTTCTGAAATAGGTTTAGAATGTCATGAAACGTGTATATTTTAAATTTGAGCAAAAAAAAATGTTCCATCTATTCCAGTGGTATTTTTTTTCCAAAATGGTAAAAAAATGTTACAATTTTTTTTCTTCCGAAATAGGTTTGGAATGTCATGAAGCGTGGAAATTTTAAATTTGAGCAAACAAAATATTTTCTTCTATTCTATAGTAAGTACCTACTTAGTGATGAATACATAAAATTTTTCAAGAAAATTTTTCGGAAATTTGTTTAAATTTGTTTCAATACGTTTAGAATGCCATGAAAACGTCGAAATTTTAAATTTGAACAAAAAAAATCGGTAAAGGTCTTTACCCAGAACTTCCCTCGTTGTTTGTGCATGGCGGTCACTCTAAAAAATTAATAATTACGAAATAACATTGAGAATAATAATCGGAATATAGTTATTGCTATTATTACAAAGAAAACTTGATGAGTTTTGGTCAAAAAAATATACAGTTTGCTCATCCAACAGCAAAAGCTCAATACTAATAAACAGGTGCCACATATGGCAGGCTTGCGCAAATACCTTTACAAATGTCCACCATCTTGGGATGACCACCCTGTACATTTTTCAATAAAAGTATAATAGGTGTATATGTCAGATATTATTGCCATCCGTCACATCAATCCAACATTCGCGCAATGGAGTGGAAGTATAGTGGTGGTAAAAAAATTTCATTTTTATTTTAATTTTTCAAAAATGTTAAAAAAAAAATTTTAAATTTTTTCTTCTAAAATAGGTTTAAAATGTCAAACGTAGAAATTTTAAATTCGAGCAAAAAGGAAAGTTCCGTCTATTCTATAATAGTGGTAAAAGAAGTTTTTAAAAATTACACATTTTTTTTAAATAGGTTTAGAATGTCATGAAACGTGAAACTTTTAAATTTGAGTAAAAAAAGTTTCCATCTATTCTAGTGTTAATTTTTTTTCCAAACTGGTAACAAAATGTTGCAAATTTTTTTTTCCGAAATTGGTTTGGAATGTCATGAAACGTGGAAATTTTAAATTTGAGCGAACCAAATTTTTCGTCTATTTTATAGTAGTGATAAATAGATTAAAAATGTTTTCAAATTTTTCGAAAAATTTTTCAAAAACATTTTTAAATTGGTTTGAATAGTTTTAGAATGCCATGGAAACGTGGATAGTTTAAATCTGAACAAAGAAAAAATTCTATCTTAGTGGCAAAATTTTTTAAAAATAGTCAACAAAATTTCTAATTTTTCTTTTAAATAGATTTAGAACGCTATCAAACGTGGAAATTTTAAATTTGAAGAAATAAAAAAAATCCATGTATTTTAGTGGTAAAAAAAATCTCAAAAATGTTGGTAAAAAAAAATTTCAAAAAGTTTTCAAATTTTTTTTTTTCTGAATCATTCTTAGAATGCCATGAAACGTGGAAATTTTAAATTTGAAGAAAAAAAATTATCATTTTAGTAGAAAAACATTTTTCAAAAATGTTGGTAAAAACAATTAAATTTTTTTTTAATAGTTTTAGAATGCCATGAAACGTAGAAATTTTAAATTTGAGCAAAAAAAATTTTTTTTTATCTTGGTAAAAAATTTTTCAAAAATGGTGAAAAAAATTTTCAAAATTTTTTTTTTTTTCAGAAATAGGTTTAGCGTGTCATGAAACGTGGAAATTTTAAATTTGAAAAAAAATTTATCTTGGTAAAAATTTTTTCAAAAATGTTGGTGAAAAAAATTTTCAATTTTTTTTTTTCCCGAAATAGGATTAGCGCGTCATGAAACGTGGACATTTTAAATTTGAGCGAAAAAAAATTTTTTTCACTGTTTATTCCGTTTAGACGGTCCACCCTGTATATTTTCCAGTGAAATTTCTACCAGTTCTGCGCAGACAGTAGCGTCAACTACCTGCCAAATTTGACTGCTCTCCGTCAAGTAGTTTTTTAGTAAATGCACCAACAAACAGACAGACAGACAGACAGGCAGACGACAGACAGACAGACAGACAGACAGACTGACGGAATTGAAAAACCTATATTTTCGTAATCTACGTGTTCTGAAACGTCAGAATCCGAAAAAATCTCGGAGGGTGATTTTTTCTCGAATACAATACTTCCCTTCGGTATGCGAGGGAAGTAAAACATGTGTAGTGCAAATTGATACCCACGCATTAAAATCTGAACTGTCAAATTTGAGGTGGTCAATAATTATGAATTTTTACCAAACATTTTTATAAAAACACAGGTTGTAGAAAAAATCCTGTGTATAATTCGAGCGCAAAGTGACATTGCCGCTCTCGCAAGATAGCCGCGCTTCGCTACGCGTCGCGCGTCAAACTTCTTGCTCAGAGCGACAAAACATCACTTTGCGCTCTCAATACACAAGTAGCTATTGTATTTTTCATATATTACACGTTATTTCCACCCTCGGTGGCCTTGAATCTTGTAAAAATACTTTCCTAGTACTAAAAAGTCAAAAATTATCATGAGAATTGTTTATGTTTAGTCCTCGCTCAAAACTCCGTGAGGACTGAACTAATAATGATTAATGTCATTACAAACAACTCATTATGTATTTCTCTTTCCTAGTATTTATCCTTTTCATTTGTCATTTGGTCATAATTTGCTCCCTTACTTTAGAAACAGGAGTTAAGGCACCCGGAATCAAACGGTATGTAATTTTAAAGGCAGAACTCTACTTCGTAATGAATGTAAAAGACTGCATTGAAAATAAGTGCGCTATTAAAAATTTCCCCAATAAAATATGTGCGCGTTTATGTCGCTGCTATCAAAGAATCGTTTGTATACACAAGTGGTTTAATAGTATTTTTCACATTTTCACTACCTTCGAAACTGCAAGAACATAAAAGGGAAACTCTGTTAGAATTCCAGAAAATTGATCTTGCTTTATAAAAATTTCATTGACAACTTTAAACATTAATCGAATTTCAAATAATATTTTTTCATCGACATACCGAAGTTTAACGGCTTCTAAACTTCTCTTTGATCGTTAATATTCAGTGATTTACCCGCATTGATAAAAATAAATACACCAATTTTCTTTTTTAAATTTCAATTTAAATGCTAATATTTCGTCGTTTGCATTCAATGAAATTGTATTACCAGCAAGAATAATCTTCCATAATCCCAAATTCGATTCTGTGCGATTTTTCGTATTAAGCTTTCCTAAATATTTCTCTAAAATACCTGTAA
This sequence comes from Stenurella melanura, assembly GCA_963583905.1. Lineage (NCBI taxonomy): Eukaryota > Metazoa > Arthropoda > Insecta > Coleoptera > Cerambycidae > Stenurella > Stenurella melanura. The sequence continues at coordinate 39,515,958 of OY757315.1, read as the reverse complement.
TCGGTTTTAGAATTGTGGAAACAAAAGTTGGTGGAGTATCAAGACAGATTTGACGCTTTGGACAAGATGCGGACGAAAGAGGAACTGAGACCAAAGCCCCTAGTGAACGACGAAGTTTTAGGATTTCATGGGAATTTTAAGAAGCTGAATGTTGATTAAGCTTTTAGTGCTACGGAGGAGCTATCGCTCCTAATAATTTTCGTAACATGTTGGTAGAAATAAATATAAGACTTACCTATAGAAAACTATGTTTATGTTTAGTTATGACCCAGGAAGAGCATGAAAATGGAGTGTTGTTTGCTGTGAATAATAATTGTAGCATATGTAATAAATCATCATATATATATCTTTAATAGTATTAATGTTTATCATCATAATAAAATGTCTACAAAATTATTAATATCATTACTTTACCTTCTCTTTCCTATGAGCCAAATATTTGTTAGAAATATCAGACAAACTAAAGCAATAAGTGAAAGAGATTAGAAACATATTACCTGCTTTCACCTATATTTGAGTAGTAATTAATGGATTTGGAAGAAACCTTGTTCACTGTGTATGTAATGGCGTTAAAAAAAGTTGAGAAAAAGATTTAGAGTAGGAAATAATCGGATGGGGTAGAAAACACCCCCGGGTTCCGTAACTTGTAGATTTAGGTCAAAAATGAAAGAGAATAAAACAATATATTTACCTCTTTTGGTAATAAGATGTTTTTACTGTATATTTTTCAAGATATGCCACTCGAAAATTAGTAAAAGTGGGGGCGGAGAATTGCAAAAGTTGAAAAAAAATCTGAAACATCCAGGTGAATGTATCATCCAAACACAAGACTTTCTTCATTCGCAACTTTTCTGTAAAGTGCATTTTCACCGAGTTTCTCCTGAAAAACATGAAAACCTACCCCTTTCTATGAAATTGTAGCGCCGTAAAAATATGCAATTTAATGGAAAAATTCAAACATATGCACTGAGGCCTTCTATATATTTTTTGTCTCTTGAAATTTGATTGTAACTTGCTAATTTTCCGAGTTATAGGCAGTTTTCACGATAAATAATATACTACATTTCTTGCACACTAAAAAATACATGAACACTCGATCGTGATTTATATATCATTATTGTAAAAAATGCGCAGCCTATATAGTTAAACCATTTCTAAAGGTTCAATACAATTTTGAAATTGAAAATATGAAGTTTTCCGGAAGAATTTTGTTTTTCGCAATTTATATTTGTTAATGGTAAAAACCATTTATTTCGTAATAGTAAGGAAGATAAAATTCGTTATGTACCTTTTCGGATACCATTTAAGAATATAATGCAATAAACAGGCTAAAAAAACAACATTTTGATATGCTTTTTATCCCTGTTACATTTTCAGCAGAGGATCGCAAGACGACTCAGTACATTTTGACATGTTTTGTTTTCTTTTGTAAAATGTAGTAACAAGCACTGCATGGAAGTGCTTTATTTGATTATCTTTAAATAAGTATTAAGAATTAATTTATAAAAAATATGTAACGTAATATTTTTGTTGAGGAATAATTATTCATTTGACGATGACGCAAAGCTGGACTTCATTGCACCTCAGCTTGTAAAAGGATTGTACTAATTGTAAACCTGCGGAAGCTAGATTAAATAGATACTAACGGAACAAATGTAACTCTGGAAGTTGACGAAATAAATTCATTTGATGAGGTTTTACTATAATATTAAATTATGGATACTTTTAATTAAATAAGTGTTTTACTTGTAACCATATAAACATTTTTTTGTATCAATTTAAATAATTTTTGTATATAAATAGAAAAAATAGAATAAGTGTCATACTTGTAATTATATAAGCTTATTTCAACCCTTTGAATCAGTTCTCCCACTTTTACCATTAACAAATAAAAATTGTGAAAAAAAATATTTCTGGAACCTTTTTCTCATTTTCAATTTAAAAATTATATTGACCTATATAGTTTAACTATATAGGTTTAATTTTTTTTTAATTCTGAATAATATAAATCACGCTTAGTTTTCAAATTCTTATGTATTTTTAATATACAGAAAATGTAGTACATTATTTATCGTGAAAAACTGCCCGTAAAAAATTCTAAGAGACAAAAAATGTTTACAATGCCTTAATGCATATGTCTGAATTTTTCCAAATTTTTGAATTGAACATGTTTTTAAATTTCTTACTACAATTTCAAAAACTCAGTGAAAACGCACTTTACAGAAAATTTGGAAATAAAGGAAGTCTTGTATTTCGATGACACAATTCAGGTGAATTTTTTCAGATATTTCTTTAAACTTTTACATTTCCCCTCCCCCCCAGTTTTAGGAATTTTCGGGTGGCCACCCAGCAAACATTTAGGTGTTATTTGACGTCAAGACTTCCTAAACTATGTATAATAAATTTAGTCGCAAAATTAGAATTAACCATGTTTTGGTAAAATTTACGTTGACGCTACGTAGAATCGACATAAGTGGAGAATAAGACGACGTCGAAATTAAGTTATATCAACTAAAAGAGGTAAAATTACACATAAATTGTACTTGTAGTCGCAGAGTATATTTGGTTACTAATACCTGTTTAGGCGAATTTTATTTAAATTCAACGTCAATTCGACATCAAGTTGACTAATTTTAGATAGAATCTACGGACGTATGTAAAATTGGAAAACGTCACTAAGCGGCAAAAAATTTGATTTTAATACTTATTTGATAATTGTCTCTATAAGTAGTCGATATATGGTTGTCAGTCACTTAGAAGACTGAAGAACTTACAATAATGATACAAAATGAATATCGGTGACTAAATTAAATCAAATTTATAAGGCAAGTATTTGCAGTTCTCCCTTGTTGAAACCAATGCGCCGAAAAAATTTTTTTGAATAAAAGCTGCTGTACTTCGTAAAATAATAATGCGCCTCCAATATATTTATCTATAAGGAAATTCCTATTGCCAAATAAAAAATATGTAGTAAGTAATAGTTTGAGTCGAAAGTATGCTATTCTTGTTAAATAGGAGTTTACAGGTATATTTATTTATTTTTCATCAGTTTGTTTCCATACGCATTCATTTTACAAATTTCATTTTGGAATCATACTTTAACTGCGCTGAGAAAATATGGCATCTTTTGCTAATTAGACCTCAAAGTTAAAATGACCACGAAAATCTCTGTATTTTATAGATAGAAATTATCACAGGTCAAGCTACCCTAAAATTTATGACATTTTGGTTAACTTTACCTATTGAAAGTATTATTAACTCTGATGTTATATCAAATAATTAATTGTAGGTAAATATATCCTACTTATGATACCTTATTTTTGAATATATTACCTACTGGTAAGTTCTACCTATTACGTGTAAAATTTAACTCAACTAGTGTATTATTGTGTTGACAAATGAGTGAACCGAAAATATCATAGTGGAGCTCTATGAAATTGTCTTGATATTCGGCAGCACCCGAAAGTTCTGGAGGCTCGGCTGGCAATGCCCTCTTATTAAATTTCTATTACCAATTATTTCCACATACTGGGGTGCAAATATAGTCAAGATATTTTCTGTTAAAGAGACTTGGATGGGAAATCTGGATGTGGAAGTAGTGATTCCTTAGGCAGCGGTTTTTTACTTTTGGCACTTCATTTGTATATTATTGGCTCCACAAATTATCCAACTATACTACGTTAATGACTTCTTTTAATGGGGTTAGCTTCTGAATTACTATTTTATAGGCAAGTTCACTTTGAGGTATACTTGCCGAGTTACTGCTACAAAGAGGTTTAAAATTTGTTTCTTTAGAGTAACTTTAGGGTCAGTTTAACGGTAATTGACTTAATGGTTGAAATCAGGTAGATAAGCTAGGTAGAATTTATCCAAGTTGTCGACTTACTATTACTTCAAAGGAATGTAATAAAAGTGACCAAATAGGTTGCTATTTAGGTATACATTACGTAGGATTTCCAAAAGAATCTACCTAGTAAGATATTCAACTATTAGGAATATTTTTAGTCCCTAAAAAGGGAAAATAATACCTAATTTAAATATACAGGAAAAATTATGCTTTTTAATGTTTCAAAAAGTTTTATTAAAACTCTACACGTGTTTCGGCTTATTAGGCCTTTACCAAGAGTACAAGATAATACTGATCTTGATAAAGGCCTAATAAGCCGAAACACGTGTAGAGTTTTAATAAAACTTTTTGAAACATTAAAAAGCATAATTTTTCCTGTATATTTAAATTATTGAATAATGTTTCACAAGGAACCAACCGTAGAATCAACCCAATGTAAATAATACCTAATTATATTACCTATTTCGACCTTATTGGAAATGTATCCTTTAGGTAATTTTTAGTACATTTTTTTAGTAGTTTTTCACTTGCTGCTTTTGTTAAATTTACTGTCAAAGAAAATTGTGTATGAGGTAGATTAATTGGTATTATTTACGTAAACTGAAATCTAAATAAAAACTGTTTGGTAAATTTGTATTGAAAGTAAATTTTCCAGTCAATTTTACGTCATAATTACTTTAATAAGTAAATTTGTCTTTTCCCAAGTCGAGTTGGAGCTAATTCTAACAAAAATGTTCGCTAGGCATATCTCGAAAAATGCGCATTTTTCGAAAAAACTTACAAGAGTGGTAACATCTTATTTAGGGCGAAAAATAGTAAATATTAATGTGTTTTTTTTATTTATAACCTGATTTTACAAGTTATGGAACCCGTGATAGAAGGGGTGTTTTCTACCCCTTTCGATCATTTCCTACTGTCATCTTCATTCAACTTTTTTATTAACCTCATTACAAAGATTTCATCAAAATTCATTCATTAGCACTTATAGCAGAGATTTTGGTCATTTTAGCGCTCCGTTGACCTTAAGTATACGTCAGCAAAATTAAATCTGTAAAGCTGTATACTCAAAATTTCCCTTTTTTGTTAATTATTTCTATTGAGTGACTCTCTGTATTAAATTGGCTATTACTTCCAACAAATTTATTTTAGTCGTTTGAATCATGAGTATTACTTTCTTTCGTTGTTTCAATTAACTCCGCCGGTATATTGCTTTTTATTAAATGTGCCAACTACATTCCATATATTACTTTCTATGATCTTTTCATAATCAGTTATTTCTTGGGGTGACCACCTTGTACATCTTTCACTAAGACTATGCCGGTTTCCTTCTGGGCAATGGCTTTCATTAATTACATTCAGAAAAATACTTTCCAGTCTTTCCTTAATTATTTTTCAAGGTGACCACCAGTGGTCCATAAAATAAAAAATATTTGAGACAGCTGCCGCCCTCTATAATCTAATGGCTAAAGTCTAAAGTTGGAGATAATTAAATATTCTCTCCACCCTCAATTTATCCCTGGGTTATAAACCTAAGCTGAAGTTCAACTAAGCAATAATAAGATAATAGGATGTGGTCGTACTCACTAATATACTTAAACTAGTAGGTTGTGATCCTTCCAAGTACAATATTAATACTTCCTCCTTTCATCTCGAACAAACGAAGCTTCCTGAAAAATTTACAGTGTCTGTAAAAACAAATTTTTAGTCTCCTGCGATTTATTGGTATGAAAACTGGTCGAAGATTTCATTAGATATAGAAAAAGTGGGTCATTCACCAATTTTAATTTTGAGCATAAAAATCGTTCCGAAAATGAAATTTGGAACAGAGCAAGCCGCAGTTTTGGTGGCTTTTCAGATCGTCCAAAAGTGGGGTCTTGAAAACCAAATCAAATTCTTTGATACAACATCCAATACTTAGTGGATCAAAGAATAGAGTTTTCATTTTACTCAAACAAATGCTTAACACAGACCTGCTTTTATAGTAGTAGACGGTGCGTCGTCATCTCATTTTGAAATTAATGTTGTAAGCGCGGTTCTTCAGGTGCAGGGACCTTCATGTAACTACTATTATAGTTTTTGGCGGCATGCGTCTGGAAGGTATATTAAAATTATCCAAAGTGAGAAAGAATTGATTTAACGGAATTTTTTACCGTGGCCCATCTGTCTATAAATGTTTGCCTTATTAAATAAATAGTTATTTCATTGTAAAATCAATTAAAATTGGTACAATACATTATTCTGAACAAGAAATGAAGAATACATTTTTTCATTTCGGAAAGCGTTTTAAACATAAAAATTGTTTTTAGTTGAAATAGTATATTATAATACAAGTGTATAAGTAAGTCTTTAAAGCACGCACGGGTTTAGGGAAGACGAGCGTCGCGAGGAGGGCCCTAAAAGAGTAAGTGCTTTAAAGGCTACTGATACACGTGTATTACACGTTATTTTTTATTATACCTGTACCAGTAAAAATTAGAAAAATTCATTATTGTTGATTCATTTTACAAGGTAATTTCTAAATTTCATTTTCAATCGGTAACATAGAGACGGTTAGAATTTTTTTATTTGGTTGCTAAATATCAGAAATTATAATTCAGGTATAATAAAAAATTGTGTTTTTGACGGCCCCTATCTCAAACATCCTTGATATCACTATGATGTAATCTTGTACACGGGGGTTTCTAAACCTAAAATCGAACGCCTCTAAGGCCGGGTGGACACTATGCATATTCTGCAGATGCGTATTTCGGCTGCGTAGTTTCGGCAAGATGACAATACATTGTTTTAAATTGGAACGTTCACATATATGCGGAGAATGCGCAACTACGCAGTATGCTGCCGGAAAAAGGTACGGTACGTCCGCCTGCAAGTGCCGAGCTCCATTACTGGGAAGTTGATAGAAAACACGTGCTTTCCTGAGCGAGCGTTCATACTGTGCGGGTCGGTTGGTGCGTATTTGCAGTTTTATTAATTTTTACAGTTCATTTTTGGTCATGTGTGGACTCAAAATTTTCAGCAACTCGTCGAACGACTTAATCGACATTGGATAATAATTTAAAGATTATGCTGTCGTGTTTTCTAATATTACTGTAAATCGCTGAAAACTGTTCACTTGGATTGCCTTCAACATAATAAGGATGAATCCAATACTGCCTGCAGGTGGATCTTCGAAGTAACCCCGCGTCTTCCAAATCGCAGACAAATTTTACTTTAAACATAATAAGTACTTCAATTGTTTGACACAAACTGACGACCATATGGACGCCGAAAATCTGCACAATGTGAACGCAACACTCTCTTACCGATAATACGCATAGTGTGGACCCGGCTTAACTAAAACAAATGTGGTTACGTAAAGACTCACTTTTTAGGTATACATTCATCACCAAATTCTTTCTATTTCTCCTTGATTTTATGGTACGGTGGCACTGATTTTTGCTTGATATAGTAATCTAATAACTAGTCAGAAATAAATAGTGGGGTTGTTTAAAAATGAATTATTATTTGTTTGTTTATTTCAATACAAATAGTGGGGTTTACAAGAGCAACCTTGTAACATTAAAATCGATATGCGTAAGCAATTCAATCAAATGAAATGGATATTGTACGTGTCGTGTAGCTTGTTGCATTTTGCTGTTGTTTTCAATTTCGTACACAGAAATACATATCAGTAGTTAGTAGTTATTAACTTTCACGTTCGTTCAGGGTGAAGCACGGTGTCTGATAATAGAAAGGTAACTAGATCTGCATAAGTAAGTGTTTTGCATTTTATGTAATAACAACTAATTAATAAAATAATTACCCGGCGTGTCCCTGGACTGGTGGTAATCACTATTCGTAATTTATAATTTATTATAAATTTCATTCAAACCATTGTTCTATGATAATGAGTAACAATGAATGTCCTAGAGCGAAAAAAAAGTATCACAGGGAAAAGTCGAGTCACAGTTTTTCCATAATTGTGGAGATGAGATACCAGGGGCCCAATTCTCGAAACTAGACGAACCCGATTCGTGCACGAATGGCGTTGAAATTCGCACACGAACGTACTTTTTCTATTCTCGAACTGTCGACTAACACATGAACGAACAGATTCGTACACGGAAAGTATTCGATCGGTGTTTCAGTGCCGAAAAGCATATTCGCATGTCAACATAACCTTTAAGTTAACGTCAACCTTCAGTAAGACGGCTTTATTTTGGTTGGAAATTGTGTTAGAGTCTTGTAATTATAGAAAGGGCCTAATTAAAACACTTGTTATTTTACTTTCAATTCACTCTTTAATTCATAATATATTAAGCACTTGGAAGGTACGCCTAATATTAGCAAATGCACAGAATCAACTTACTTAAAAAGTATTTCTTATTAGTAATAATCTTACTTAGCATTTTTATACGTATATCGTTCATAAAGCTGCCTCGTGCTCTTAGTCATTTTAACTTCATAATATTTAAATTAAGATGAATGTTTATAAACACTTTGATTGATTTTTGTTGAGTTAACACTTATACTCCAACACGCCCCCCTCAAAAAATTAATCGAAAAAAAAGTTAATCTATATAAAAAATTAACTTTTTTTTTGATTAATTTTTTGAGGGGGGCGTGTTGGAGTATAAGTGTTAACTCAACAAAAATCAATCAAAGTGTTTATAAACATTCATCTTAATTTAAATATTATGAAGTTAAAATGACTAAGAACACGAGGCAGCTTTATGAACGATATACGTATAAAAATGCTAAGTAAGATTATTACTAATAAGAAATACTTTTTAAGTAAGTTGATTCTGTGCATTCTGGGCGATACTACAATTTGGTCCAACATTTGTTGCTAGGATTAGGGAAAACCCAGAAAAACCTAATCAGACCATTTAACTTACTCTAAACCTATTCTAGTTCTAAACTCCAGGAATTTTAGTGGTGACAACGGCTTGGTAAGCACATCAGCTACTTGGCTACCTGTAGGAACATAATTTACTTTAATTACATTTTTCTCAACTTGCTCTCTAGAAAAATGATACTTGATGTCTATGTGTTTTGATCTTTTATGACTTGTTGGATTATTTACAATGCTTATACAACCATTATTATCTTCATATATAATAATTGGTTTTATTATATTTATATTTATACTGGTTGCTAAAGATTTTAACCACAATGCCTCTTTAACAGCTTCAAATAAAGCCATATATTCAGCTTCTGTTGACGAAACTGCCACTGAGACTTGCCTTCTTGTATTCCAGCAGATAGTGCAGTTTTCAAATAATTGAAACAAATAACCTGTTGTACTTTTTCTATCGCTGCCTGCACAGCCACCCCAATCGGAATCAACAAAACCAACTAAAAACTCTTTATAATCCTGCCTTGTGTAGTTTAATTTAATATCAATTGACCCTTTCAAGTATCGTAATATTCTTTTAATACATTTCCAAAGCTCTTTGTTATTATTCTTATTCATAAATCTACTCAATATGTTTACAGCTACACTTAGGTCAGGTCTCGTGCATATCATTAAATACATTAGACATCCGATAGCGCTTCGGCAAGGGGCATCCACTGATTCATCAGAATTTAACGCATCGTAGTCTAATTTACTTTCAAGAGGACTACTGACAGGTTTACTATCCTGCATATTAAATTTTCTTAAGATTGTTTTTATATATGCACTTTGATCTAAACAAATTCGATTATGTTCTCGTATAATTTTAATTCCGAGGAATAGTTTAATTTCTTTTAAATCTACCATTAAAAACTTATTCATTAGGTAATTTTTGAAATTATTCATTGTCTCAATATTTTCTGTTACTATTACCAGATCATCAACATAAAGAACTACATAAATATTTTTAGAAATATCACCCCTATCCAAAATATAAATACATCTGTCTACAGGTGAGTTTTTAAACCCTTTTTCTCTAAGTGCCTTTTCAAAGTGTTCAAACCAGCATCTTGCTGCCTGTTTTAAACCATATAAGGCCTTATTCAGTTTACAAACTTTGTTACCCGCATTTTTGATTCCTTCAGGAAGCTTCATATAAATTTCTTCCTTTAATTTACCATTTAGAAAAGCGGTCTTGACATCCATATGGTGAACCAGTAAACAATATTGATTTGCAAAAGCTATAATGAACCTGAAACTTGATATTCTTGCTACAGGGGCAAAAGTTTCATTATAGTCTATAAGGTATTTTTGACTAAAACCCTTCGCTACTAGGCGAGCCTTATATTTTATTGGATTTCCAAATTCATCATTTTTAAGAGAAAATACCCACTTACAGTTAACAATATTTTTATTTTCAGGCTTTTGCACTAAATCCCAGGTATTATTGATTAAAAGGGAATTGATTTCATCATTTATGGCACGCTCCCATTCCGACCTGTCATCCCTAGTTTTAATTTCTTGATAAGAAGTTGGAATGCTACATATAATTGATTGCGCACACAGAAAATAGTCGGATTCACTATCTTCATTATAAGAAATAATGGGTAATTGTTTAATTCTCTCACTTTTTCTTAGATTAGGATCTGATTGCCTTTTTTCCTGAGATGAACATTCATTTGTATGAGATTCATTTGGACATATTACTGATTTTGACGTATGGTCAGAAATATCAGTTTGATCACCAGATTTAACAATATCTGGTTTCGCTCTGTCAGAGTTATGAGAATTTATTACTGATTTTGACATGTCAGAAATATCAGTTTCATTTTGAGGTTTTTGAAGGTTAACCTCTTCTACCTGAGCTGCAGGTCTGGATTTCATAAAATTAGTCTCATCAACAATAACATCTCTGACAACAACAAATTTTTGCGATTCCACTTCCCACACTTTCAACCCATTTGGCTCATATCCTACGAGGATACCTTTCCAAGTTTTTTCTTGAAATTTTGTTGTTCTTGTTTTGTTATGCACATAGACAGTAGAGCCAAAAACTTTTAGATATTTTATTTGTGGCTTTTTATTATGCCACAATTCATATGGTGTTTTATTTTGTTCTATTGCCCTGGTTGGCGTGATATTTATTAAATAAGTAGCAGTTAACACTGCCTCCCCCCAAAAAGCTTTATCTAGGTTAGCACCATGTAACATTGTGCGAGCTTTTTCAGTTATTGTTCTAACCATTCGTTCAGCTACACCATTTAACTGTGGGGTTCGTGGAACTGTCAAATGATAACTTATGCCTTTCTCCATACAATAAACCCTCATCTCAGTAGACAAATATTCTCCTCCATTGTCGCAATATAAATGAACAATTTTTAAATTAAAATGAGCCTCGCTTTTTGCCACATAATCTTTAAACATTGAAAAGACATCAGATTTATTTTTAATTAAATATGTTGCACAGTAATGAGTAAACTGATCGACAAATAAAACAAAATAATTTTTATCGTTTACTGTTGATGGAGTAATAGGGCCACAAACATCAGAGTGTATAATAAACAACGGCCTTGTTACATAATTTTTGTCTTTCTGTTTATTAAAACGTGACCGCGTTTGTTTACCTTTTATACAGGCCTCACACAAATTATTTGTAGGCGTAATTTGATCTAGAAGACCTATATCTCCGATCATTTGTTTATTTTTCAAATCTATGAATTTATTTTTACCAATATGCCCTAATCGTTGATGCCATAATTCATAGTTTATTTTTACTGTACTGGACATATATGTACTGTTTATTGAATTATTATTTACAATAAAATCAATGGAAATTAAATTGTTTGATGGCTTACCTCGTATTACCATCTTACCATTTTTACTGATTTCAACACCTCTCTCATTAAAGACCACCATCATCCCAGCGGTTTGCATCTTTGTCACTGAGAGCAAATTGTAGGGGATTTCAGGACAGTAGAGGACATTTTCCAGTGTTCCTTGGATTCCCAAGTTGCTGGTAACTTTTAGTGAACCCATCTTTGTTGCGGTTATATATTCCCCATTTTTCGCCACGGAAATTTTTGTTGGTGTCTTCAAGGTAGAAAAATGTGTGCTTAGGTCATGTCTGTTAATTATATGATCTGAAGCACCAGAATCCAAAATAAATGTAATTTTATTCTTTGTTTCGTTAGTACATTGCTGAATCCCAAGCATAAATGCAAAACTTGTGTTATCATTTGCAAGTTGATTTGCCTGTATTGTTTGCACAGTTCTTTTCCTCTGTGGTGATTTAAATTCGAGTGCTCGCTTGTAGTAAATACAATCCCTTTTAAAATGTCCTTTTCTACCACAGTGGTGGCACTTTATGCCATTTGTCTTTTTATTTATCTTGAATTTATTATTTTGGTGATATTTTGAATACTTGTGTCGTTTTGGGATGTTTGACAATTTAAAATGATTATTTTCTTCTGGTATGTGATGTTTCTTTTCACTTAGAAGCACCTTTTTACTTGTGTCAAGACTTTCATGTGACAGTTTGACCTCTTGATCAAGTAGCCTCGTTTTTACAAAGGCTAAACTCAGATTGTCCTCTGATAGTGTTTCAATTGCTGTTATCACACCATCGTAAGAGTTAGGTAGGGTTAGGAGTAAACGTGACAGTTTGTCTGTTTCCTCCAGTTTGGCTCCTGCTGCTAACAATTCACCAATCAGATCATCAAATGTTGTAAAATGCTGTATTAATGGCGTATCACCCGGTAGTTTTAGGCTTAGTAATTTTTTTCTTAGTGCTAACTGAGAGGCTAGACTTTTCCGCTCATATATTGTGTCCAAATCTTGCATAATTTCTTTTGCAGTTTTTTCCGCTTTTGCGAAACCAAGAAATGAGTCTGACAAATAGTCCACTATCACACTTTTTGCAATTCGTTCAGATTTTCTCCATTCATCGGTTAGAGGATCCGGAATGTCATTGTCTATCACTTGTAGCACGTCAAATTCAGATAAAATTGCCCTTATTCTAAATTTCCAGACACTATATTTTTCACCATCAAATGGTTTAATATGTCTCTTTGCACCTTTATTTTCCATTGTCTTTGATTTGAGTTACTTAGAAGAATTTTCTTTGAACACTCAGTCACTAATTACACGCACGGTATATCCGATAAGATTTTATTCAAGTCACTGCGATACCTGGGCCCATAACCTATAGAAAGGGCCTAATTAAAACACTTGTTATTTTACTTTCAATTCACTCTTTAATTCATAATATATTAAGCACTTGGAAGGTACGCCTAATATTAGCAAATGCACAGAATCAACTTACTTAAAAAGTATTTCTTATTAGTAATAATCTTACTTAGCATTTTTATACGTATATCGTTCATAAAGCTGCCTCGTGCTCTTAGTCATTTTAACTTCATAATATTTAAATTAAGATGAATGTTTATAAACACTTTGATTGATTTTTGTTGAGTTAACACTTATACTCCAACAGTAATGGCTGCTTTGGATGAGTTGGATCTTTTAATAGCAAGTAATAACTTGTAAGAAATGGAGCCAGCTGCAGAAGTCAGAAGGGAATATAATAATCGCGTTTACGATGCCTTTGATAATAATATGTCCGATATAAAATTCGTAAGAATGTTTCGACTAAGTAAGGACCTAGCGTAATAAAATCCCAAAACCGTCTATAACCAAGCAATATCATCCTTGTGCAAACCGCAAACCACCAACAAACGATAACACCGTGATGACACGTTTTAAACTTCTTGACTTTGACACTTCTCAACTGTTGCACCACGACCGCAATGAAAAGTTCCCAGACTTTCACGAACTGCTATTGGTCGACATATATCTACATATGATGTGCGTTATACGGTCGACGAATGTGTTCGCCTCGTGTACCGCTTTTAGACTATCACTGGAGAATTTGATTTTTATAAAAACGTCGTTTGCATGCGAACCAGACTGCACGAGTTGGTTCGTGCACGATCAATTCGTTCGGGATTCCAGAATTGGGCCCCAGGAGGCACTACCGATTTTGAAAATCCATGTTACCAGACGGTAACCTGGTCTGACATTGTTTGAAACTATTTTATTTATGACAAAAGAAATATTAAATTTTTTCAACTAAACAATTTTTTAAATATTTTTTTGCCCATTTTGAACAAGAAATGATCGATAACTTTTTTCACAAAGTTGATATTTTCAATGTCATATTTTTAGAAATTGAGAAATCTCGTTTTTTGGCCCTTTAGAAGTGTAATAAAAATTAGTTCAGGAATATTAGGTTTTTATTCCGACAAAATTCATAAAGATTTGAAAATTGGTGGGTATGTTGGGAATAGCATAAGGATTACTAAACCAAAAAGTTCCCATCCCTAAATAGTGTGCTTCATCCCCCAGGAAGTCCTTTCTACCCCCATTTTGAGTTTTTCTAGATTATCTCGGCAACGGTGTAATTTTCGACAAAAATACCTATATACAAAATTGTTCCTTGGAAAATTCTCTATCAAAAAGCTTTTTACCACTTTTCTTCTTAAAATTAATAATAACGTGGGAAATATGGCGCAAACATAAGGGTTGGTTCCGACTAGCACTCTCTACAGTACGATCTACCTTAAAGTTTAACGTTTAACGCTTAAAATAGCAGTAGGCACTAAAATTTATTTACAATTTTAATAAATATACAACTTCCACCCCCTCATCTCTATAAAAAGACCGTGTTGTACTTATTTCCACACCACCCTAGAGGTAAAGTACTTGGCACGTTTTTTTTTTAAGTGGTATCCTCTGTAGGCCTAATCCACTAATTATCAAATGTTAATTATAAATCTTGGTCGTCTTCCACAGATTCAACATTCAAGCATGATTGTCCATGGCAATGATGATAACACATTGTAGAGCAACGCAAGCCTGCTCTTCTGCAACTACAGCTGTATTCGCACCCTAATTTACATGAACATGAAATAAGCATTAAAACAGATTCGGGAGCTGGTTCTTTTATAGTCATTATTGGGATTAATATACCGCCAACTTTTTTCCACCCCCAGAAGTTGGTGGAAGTTTTGACAACATAACAGTGTTGTTGGCTTTACCAACTAGTCTGTTAAAAGGCATAAATCTGTATTCATCTAGACTTTTTTCTGCCGAGGTACAGTTGTATAAAGCTAAAATAAATCGCTCTCCCATGTTTGCAATTTCTTCATGAGTAACTTCCTCATTGTTGAAAGTTTGTACAATATGTTGTAAATCACTTCTTTTATTAAATACATTGATTGCATTCACTTTCCCTTTGGAAAAAACGCCGAGGTTGTGTCACAACCGCTGATGGCATGTACAATGAAATGGCGGATTTGCAATTTTTTAAGAAAGTTGCAGATTGTAAATCTTGAGAACTGTAAATCCTTTTACAGGTATTAGCCTGTTTTTCTTTTAAAAATTCAATGTCTTTGTCAGAGGGAGAAAGTGCAATAAGAAGGACTAGAGGTCAATATCTTGCCCTACGACAACAGCTGTATCGCAATTCTTACATTTTTCTATAACAGTTTGTATTATTAATAAATCGGCGTCATCCGCAGCAACGAACACATCTATACCTTCAGTTCTAAACCTTTTCACTAGCTCTGTAATTAAACGTTCTTTGTTAAGCAAATTACTTAGGAATTTCTGCTGAGTTTCAGAAACGACAGTATTCTCGTCGACCTATGGAAGTGCGGAATGATGTGCTGCATAGTAACACCGAACATTTCGGTGATGGTAAATAGATAACGAATTATATGACTTGCGCTAATTACGGCCCTGATTTACCAACGTACTATTCGTTTGAGGAGAAATGGTCTAATTTGGAGAATTTCCTGTAGAACACTTTTGTACATAGGTATTTTTGTCGTAAAATGCACCATTTCATGGATAATTTTAAAAAAGCGAAAATTGGGGTGAATAGTGTGTCGAAGGGGATGAAGCACACAATTTAGGGGTGGGAACTTTTCGGTTTATTATTACATATGCTGTCCTGATTATTTCCACCAATTTTCAAAACTTTATGAATTTTGTCGGATATATCGCAATTTGGACCGTAATATTACTGAATTAAATAGGTTTTGTTAAAATACATATTTTTTATAATTTTTCAGACCTTGCATATGAACTCCAAAAAGTGGAGTCGGCAATTTTTTACTTTATGCGTCACAGTGACCACTTTCCTTCGACGGTTTTTGAAAAATTCATGTCGAAGAAAAGTGGTCATATGAGCGTATAGGTAATTTTTTAGACTATTGACTATGTAAGTAATTGAATAAGGAATTAATTCCTTAAAGGTATTTCATTGTTTCATATGTTCAATTGTACCCGAAAGATGATATAATTCCACGAGGCGCTATTATAAATTTGGGCTTGGATGTTTGAGAACGGAGTGAATTTGTCAACTTTTTAGTTTTTTAAATATAACTCAAAAACTATACATTTTTAGAATATACACGTAATACGATTTTTTATATAGATCATATTTCCTATCGAATGGCACTTTATAAAGTCTTTTTTTTTTTATAAAATAAATAAAAAAAACTATTTAAAAAACTCGGTAAAGGATTTACATAGAACTTCCCTCTTTATTTATATAGGGCGGTCACTCTAAAAAAAATTTAATTAAGGAGTGATTATAAGAATTATAATCGCAATGTAGTTAGCCCTATCATTACAGAGAAAACCTGATAACTTTTTTCCATCATCTACTCTGTAGTGGTGGGCGATCAAATTATCATTTTTTTTTTAATTTCCAAAACAATTTTTTGTCGAAATAGGTTTAGAATGTCAATAAAACATGTAAATTTTAGAATTGGAAAATAAAATTTTCCATGTAGTGGGAAAGAATAAAGAAATTTTGTTTTTATTTTCAAAACAGTTTTTTTCTTGAAATATGTTTAGAATGTCATGAAACGTGGAAATTTTAAAATTGAGGAAAATAATTTTTTTTTCATCGATTTTATAAAAAATTTTCAATTTTCTTTTTGATTTTCAAAAAATATGTACATTTTTTAAATATGTTTAGAATGTCATGAAACATGGATATTTTAAATTTGAGCAAACAGAAAATATTTACCATCATTCATTTTATACAATATTTTCAAAATTAAAAAATTTTTCTTTACTTCAAATTTTCAAAAAAAAATTTTTAAATATGTTTAGAATGTCACGAAACATGTAAATTTTAAATAGCGAAAAAAACAATTCCGTTATCTACTGCCTGTATATTTTCCAGTGAAAGTCTAACCATATTTTCGGTGGCAGTCGTATCAGCTACCTACCAAATTTGACTGTTCTCCGTCAAGTAGTTTTTTTAGTTAATACGCCAACAGACAGACAGACAGACAAACAGACACACCGACAGACAGACATACTGACGGAATTGAAAAACCTATATTTTCGTAATATACCTGTTCTGAAGCGTGAAAATCCGAAAAAATCTGGGAGCGTGATTTTTTCTCGAATACTTCCCTTCGGTATGCGAAGAAAGTAAAAACGAAAAATTTCAATTTTTTGTTTTTTCTTTATTTTTGTATGCATTTTTTTTTCTGAGTAGATTTAGGTATAGGTATTCGTTCACAAAAAAAGTGACGTAGTTCCCGTTAAAATGGTGACCGATAAAAGTATTTTTGATGAAAATTGGATGAGATACAGTCGTTCAAAATTACCTACTTCTTTACGATTTTACCACTTTTACCTTTATACCGTGTTATTTTTAATTTTTACAGACAAACATTATTTTTATTCAATACAAAATTTATTTTCGGTTTATTAATAATAACGATAAAGGTATTTGTTTAAAATTTTGATATTCATTTGATCTTAGACATAAAAAATCTTTAATGTACTAATTTATAGCTCTTTTAGATACTTTTTTTGAAAATTACATATACAGGGTGTCCCAGATTTAAAGTGACATAGACCGATGAGAGATAGAGCACACTTTTCAAAAGTTTTCAAAACACCCCCACACTTATCCTTGAAAGTGAATAGTTTTCGAGCTACAGGGTATTTTATGATTCTTGACTGAAATTAAAATTCACCATATATTTGGAATGGGTGGACGTATTTGGATTAAAGTTGGTACAAATATACTGTACTCCTAGTCCAATTAATGGCATAATTTAGTTTGTAAAAATTCCAGGACAGGACTCAATTTTTATTATTTCGCATTTAGGGTCAATTACATCACCCTGTATATCAGTTTTTTTGTAAATGGCGGATAACTATTGAAATCTCTATGGATTATTATGCAAAACACTGTTATAATATTCGATGGCACGTTTATGGTGACTTCCTAGCAAATTTTCGAAAATAATGGTGAACGATATTTAAATTCTACAAAATACGCAAACAACCAGGTAACGTCGCTATTTTATTAATTTTACTTAAACAGTTTACTTAATCATAATTTACAGCACAAATTTTAAAAAGACACTAATTATTTTATACACTGGCACAATTAATTAAAAAACCGCTGCCTAAGGAATCACTACTTCCACATCCAGATTATTCGTCCAAGTCATTTTAAAGGAAACATCTTGACTATATTTGCACTCTAGTATGTGGAAATTATTGGTCATAGAATTTTAATAATATTTGGGGTAGATGTCATAGAAAAGTTTGAGGAGTTGGTTTCTACCATATACGTTGAAAATGAAGTTTCTAGTTTACCGTACTTATTTTCCACTATTTACAACGCACCATCTCAATGGAGTCATCTCAATCAGATGTCACTACAATACATACGTGTACTAACTTTCAAGTGAATATCTCAATTTGATGTTATCAATCCCATTAATAATGAAGCGGAGGTGGTAGAGTTTGAAAAATATTAGAAAGAAATCTGAGGCCCTGGTTTCTAGTATATACACCGAATCCCAAATTTCTGTAGTCTTATCAGCTTGCTTTACTTATTTTCCGCTATTTGCCCCTATTTAACCCCCAACCCTTCAACGGCATCATCTCAAATTATGATCTAGTTTCAGACGTCGTTATAATAGATACGTGTACCAAATTTCAAATGAATATCTCAATTTTATTTTATCAACCCTTTTCATATTGGAGTAGGGGTGGTTGGGTTGAAAAATATTATAAGAAAATCTGACGCTGTGGCTTCTAGTACCGAATTTCAAGGTGTAGTCTTACCAACGTTTTACTTATATTCCTCTATTTACCCCAAATTAACCCCCAACCCTTCAACGGAATCATCTCAAAATATAAACTAATTCCAGACGTCGTTATAATACATAGTGTACGAAATTTCAAATGAATATCTCAACTTTATTTTGTCAACCCCATTAATGGGGTAGGGGTGGTGGGAGGGTTGAAAAATATTATAAAAAAATCTGAGGCCTTAACTTCTTGTACATACACCGAATTTCAAGTTTCTGTACTCATACCAGCTTGCTTTACTTATTTCCCCCTATTGACCCCTAAATAACCCCCAACCCTTCAACGGAATCATCTCAAAGTATAATCTAGTTCCAGATGTCGTTATAATTCATACGTGTACCAAATTTCAAATGAATATCTCGATTTTATTTTATCAACCCTTTTAATAATGAAGTAGGTGTGGTGGGGGTTGAAAAATATTATAAATAATCTGAGACCTTGGCTTCTAGTACATACACCGAATTTCAAGTTTCTGTAGTCTTACCAGCTTGCTTTATTTATTTTCCCCTATTTACCTCTATTTAACCCCCAACCCTTCAACGGAATTATCTCAAAATATAATCTAGTTCCAGATGTCGTTATAATACATACGTGTAGAAAATTTCAAATGAATATCTCAATTTTATTTTATCAACCCTTTTCAAATTGGAGGGGTGGTGGGGGTTGAAAAATATTATTAAAAAATCTGACGCTTTGGCTTCTAGTACATACACCGAATTTCAAGTTTCTGTACTCTTACCAACTTGTTTTACTTATATTCCTCTATTTACCCCAAATTAACCCCCAACCCTTCAACGGAATCATCCCAAAATATAATCTAATTCTAGACATCGTTATAATACATACGTGTACGAAATTTCAAATGAATATCTCAAATTTATTTTATCAACCCCTTTAATGGGGTAGGGGTGGTGGGGGGTTGAAAAATATTATAAAAAAATCTGAGGCCTTAACTTCTAGTACATACACCGAATTTCAAGTTTCTGTACTCTTACAAGCTTGCTTTACTTATTTCCCCCTATTTACCCCTATTTAACCCCCAACCCTTCACCGGATTTCCTCAAAAAACAATCCAGTTCCAGATCTCGTTATAATATATACGTGTACAAAATTTCAGGTCAATATCTTAAACCGTTCCGGAGAAAGCGTCCGGACAAAAAAAAGTTACAGACAGACAGACAGACCGACCGACAGACAGACCGACAGACAGACCGACAGACAGACAGAAAATTTTTTTTTCGCTCAAATTTAAAATCTCGACGTTTCATGACATTCTAAACCTATTTCACGAATAAAAATTTTTGAAATTTTTTTTGCGATTGCTATACTTCCAATCCACTACGTGGATGTGGAAGTAACTATAATACATTTTCGAAATGAACACCCCCAGTGTCAATACATTTTTATATATTTAAGCCCATACATTTTTTGCAGAACATGAAGCAGCCAATTTCTAATTTTCTGCAGCCGCAATTTCCGTGACAACTTTTTATACACCCGCAAGCTATTTGCTCTAGTAAAGTCTGCGGTGCAGGATGTTTGGTTGTGCTAATTGGGATCAATCCATTTTTAGATTTTTTCCGACCCCACTCAAAAGGATTTAAAATATTTCCTTTCCACTGTTGAATTTGGTGGTACGTCCTTAAGCCGTGCTGTTTAACAACATCAGAAGTTAGCTGGCAAATGGGCTAGAGAAAATTTTGTGCTCTTCGATAAATCTTTGAAAAACTTGTAAGCGACAGCTACTTAAACTGTTGTTCTTAATACCATACAGAGAAATTAGAGGTGTTCAGATGCGAAACTGATACATTTTATCATTCTTTTTCATATTAAAGATCATCTAAATATCAAAATTTTGAACAAATATTTTTGCTTTAAGAATTTTTTAATTAAATAATGTGAATTAATTAATAAGACATACGAACAAATAATAAACAATTAATAAATATATAATTTTAAAAAAAAATCTTTAAAACAGCTATAAATTAGTACAGCATTAAAGTTTTTTTTTATGTCTAAGATCATATGAATATAAAATTTTAAACAAATGCCTTTAACAATATCACTGACGAACCGAAAATAATTTTTGAATTGAATATAAATAATTATTGCATATAGAAATTAAAAATAACATGGTATAAAGGTAAAAAGTGGTAAAATCGTAAAAAAATAGGTAACTTTAAATGACTGTATCTCAGCCAGTTTTTATCAAAAATACTTTTATCGGTCAACATTTTGACGGAACATATGTCAGCTTTCTTTTTTCTGAAATAATGCCTATACATAAATCCACTCAGAAAAAAGTTACACACAAAAATTTTAAAAAAATAAAGAGACTGAAATTTTTCATTTTTTTAAATACTTCTTTGACTTATTTTGTTTAAAAAGGAAATTATGACTTCATAAAGTTAACAAAATTACTCCGTTCTCAAAAATCCAAGCCTAAATTTAATATCACTTTGTGGAATTATCATCTCTCGAGTACAATTGAATATATTAAGCAATAAAACACCTTTAACGAATTAGTTCCTTTTACCCCTGTTTTTTCTACATAGTCAATAGCCTAATTGACTGCTGAAACATTTTAACTCAAAACATGCAGGGGTAAAAAGTTGAACCCAGTTCTACAGGGTCCTTCCACGATTACTCAAATTATTATATTTCTAAATGGTCATAACTTAATTATTTCAAATGGTACACCCTGTATATTTTGACTTGAAATACACATTGAAGTCTATATGATAGTTACTTCCACACTCACTTAGTGGAGTGAAGCTAAGTACCTCATAAAAGAAATTTCAACTTTATTTTATTGACATGGACTTAAAATGTTCTAAAACGCCGAGATTATAAATTTGAGCGAACAAAAAGTCTGTCTGTCTCTCGGTCGATCCGTCGGTCTGGTTGCGCTAATTCCGGGGATGGTTCCGGGGTTATAAAGGGGTAAATAAGAGAAAGTAATTAAAACAAGCTAGTAAGAGTTCAGAAACTTCATTTTTAAAAGCTTTAATTTAATTTGCTTTGTATGTTAATTAATATGATTGAGTCTAATCTTGCAATCAAAGTGAATCCTGGATGGTGGTGTTCAGTGGTGGATGCTGCGGCGTCCGGAGAGATTTGACAGCGCCCGAATACAGATTCGGCAGAGCCCTAATTTGGATTCTGCAGCAACCGAAAGTTACTTTTCTATTCGGCAGCTCTCGGAAACTGCCTTGGTATTCGGTGAATTTTACAGCGCCCGAATATAGATTCGTCAGCACCCTAATTTGGATTCGGCAGCGCTCGAATATGGACTTGGCACCGTCCTAATGTGGGTTCGGAAACGCCCGAAAATTGCCTTAGTATTCGGCAGCGCCGGGAAGTTCTGCAGGCTTGGTTGGCATTCGGCAATGCCCTTCTATTAAAATTCTTTGACCAATTATTTCCACATGCTAGAGTGCAAATATAGTCAAGACATTTTCCTTTAAAAAGACTGGATGTTGAAGCAGTGATCCCTTAGGCAGTGGATTTCTTCTCCGAATTTTTCAAAAACTGTCGAAGGAAAGTGGTCGGCTATGAGGTATAAAATTAGATATCGTCAAATTCCATTTTTTGTAAGTTCATATGCAAGGTCTAAAGATGTTATAAAAAAATGTGTACCAAAGTATTGTAAGAAAAACATGTTTCTATTATACTTTTGGGGTGTCAAAAAATGATAAATTGGTATTGTTTCAATTTTTACGAAAAAAGTTACCGATTTCTTGTTGGAAATCGATAAAAAAATGTATAAAAAAACCATTTAATTGAAAAAATGCAATATTTCCTTTTATTATTACCAATATTGTTTTAAACAATATCAAACCAGTTACAGTTATAATGTAGTGTTTCCTGAACTGATTCCATCAAAATAAATGCGTCCGATATGCGTCAATACAGTCTGTTCTAATACCGTATACTTTACGAAAGAAACTGCACCCCACCTACGAGATGTACGGAGTTGAATAAATCTACAGTTCGGTATTGTGCGTCTCTCGTGAATATCTCTGAATATTAATTTGCGCAAGAAACGTAGAGAACAGTTTTTTTATAGCTAATAGAATAATCTTTAATTCACTATTTTTGTTTTTCTGTGATAAAAATTGACATTTAGTTTATTTGTAAATGCATTTTTAACCTAGGATGAAATATCGTTTTTTTAATTAAATATGTTCAAAATGATTACTTCAAAAAAGTTACTTATCCCTTTTTGAAACTTTTAAAATTACATGTTTTTTTTTTTTGGTAAACTTGGGCTAGAAACCGAGGGCTATTCGGAAGAGGATTACACTGTGACATTTCGTTCACTCGTCGCTTGAGTGAAGGGGCGTCACTTTGGCACTGGAGCTCTGTGCGGTTACGGTAAGCTCGGGCGCCACCTTTACAGTTTTTCTTGTGGTGTAAAGGACCCACACTAGCCTCTTGACACAGGCTGTTGCAGTAGGGCTGGGATAGCGTCAGAGGAGACACGGTACGTCCAGGGGTCTAGGGATAGTAGACTTCACGCACACCAAATAAAAGGCACAGTTCAAATCCTACATACAGATATTTAAACTACTACGATTAATTACGGGTTTAGTAACTACGGAAGCACGGCGGGGTGATGGTGAACCGAGCAAGAGGGCGATTATAAGCAAAAAACGGAGCGGTAAGCCGGAACAACTACTACAAATACAAAAGCGGACAGCGCAGCGCAGATACCAGGCGGAGGAAAACAAAAGCACATGCAAACAATAGAAAACGGAATCCTCAGGCAACTTGGCTAAGGCGCAGTGCCTAAGGTTAGTACACACTCCTGGTCACGGTTCCTTGCTGGCGTAATCACCCCAAAGGAGAGATTAAACCAACGAGGTTCACGGGCGCTATTTTGAGCTGACAGATATCTTTGTAGCTTTCCGGCTGGCGCGGACTAGGCCAGAAAGCACAAAGCTTCCCCAGTACTCGCTTTTCCTCCAGCTGGCGGGAACTAGGCCAGAGGGCAAGGCAAACACGAGTCCGGTTGTCAGCAGAAAATTTCCCAATTACACACACTCCCAACTTGCACACTAGCTCACCCCTGTTGACGGTACCCTGCTGGTTTAATCCCAACAGGACCCAAGTACTTGGTCGCGGATGACACTTTGGTCTGCTAGAAGGCTTCGTGGCGCAAAGCTTCCCAAGTACTCGCTTGTCCTCAGCTGACGGGGACTAGGCCAGAGGGCAAACACGAGACCTGTTTTCAACCAAAGTATCTTCACAGTCACAAGGCGGAGCAAGCTAAGATTAGTACACAATATGTCACTTAGTCCTAGCCAAGCTGCTTATCTACAACCTGATTTACTTACTCTCTCCTTCGTAAACGGTACTTTCCTTAACCGATAGCGGTTTCGGCGGTCGGATGGTAATTTCGCACTAGTGAAACACACTACTTCAAGTATCCAAATCAATGGACCATATTTCGCTGGCTGGCCCAAGTATTCGTTAACGAGGAAGCCACTCATGTCAGTGGTGGAGACACTGGCTCCACCTGGCGGAGTGTATTCCTATTTGATAATTTAACATCTAAGTGAATAATTAAAGTATAACAATTATTTATGCTCTGTATCGACACTATAAAATATTAATATTCAAAATAAGAAAATAAACGGCGGTTTTGGGTGCAATATCCACACCAGAAATTATGCCTAATACCTGTAATATAAAATATTTATATTCTACATAGAAAAATAGACGGCGGTTTCGGGTGCAATTTCCACACTATAAAAATGCTTCATTACAACACATTTAAGAAAACGCATTCATTACCCACCGATATTGCCAATGTCGGACCTGGGTATCGAACCCAGTATACGAAATATAGTCTGACCAGGCGTACTTGCCACGAACACAATTTTCTTTTCTTCTTCAATTCTTTGGGACTTCCTGCCACATGTATTTTTTTTCTTTTTAAGCGGTGCTCGGGGAATCTACAAAATATCAAAATTAACCAGTATGTTACTGGTAAATAACCTCTACGCCTGTGACTTTTAAGTCAAAGGATTAGTTAGAGGTTGCCTTTTTTAAATAAATAACACAAATAAATACAAAAACTTGAAATTAAATATTTCGCCGACGTTTCGGAAAACTAATCTGTTTCCTTTTTCAAGGATTTTTGTGAAAAATCTTTTTCTTGTATTTATCATACACAGCTCTAAGCATGTTTGTTACATTCAATATCCATAGATACTTACTATTTACATAGAAATGTTGATATAGTTAACAGTTTTTTAGTTTTTATACAATGTTAAGTTTGTGAAGTTCTTCTTTTAACATTGGCAATCAAGTTGTACAGACATCTACGGAACAATTCGACACGCATCTGTCCTCATTCAATAATGTTATCGCGGATTCTTTAATTGTTCTCCTCATTTTTATGGCTTACCAAAAATACATAAACAGAATCTCCTATTAGGACCAATTGTTAGTTCCATTAATTCGCCATGCCACAATATGGCAAAATTGGGGGGTTAAATAGAAGTATTATGGAAAAATAAGTAAATCAAGCTTGTAAGCATACAGAAATTTAGGATTTGATGTATATACTACAAACCAAGACCTCAGATTTCTTTTTAACATTTTTCAAACCCCACCACCTCCGCTTCATTATTAATTGGGATTGATAACATAAAATTGAAATATTCGCTTGAAAGTTACTACACGTATGTATTGTAATGACATCTGATTGAGATGATTGCATTGAATGGGTAGGAGGTGGTAGTTGTGAATAGGGGAAAATAAATAGAGTAAACTAGAAACTTTATTTTTAACCTTTGTGGTAGAAACCAACGCCTCAAACTTTTCTGTGATATCTGCCCCAAATATTATTAAAATTCTATGACTAATAGTTTCCACATACTAGAGTGCAAATCTAGTCAAGATATTCCCTTTATTGTGACTTGGATGAAAAATCTAGATGTGGAAGTAGTGATTCCTTAGACAGCGGTTTTCTTTTGCATATATCTACTGTACTATTCGTTTAGTTTCATCCCAAAACTAACTTTCGTAAATCGCGTTAGTCTTTAAAAAAACCGCTGCCTAAGGAATCACTACTTCCACATCCAGATTATTCGTCCAAGTCATTTTAAAGGAAACATCTTGACTATATTTGCACTCTAGTATGTGGAAATTATTGGTCATAGAATTTTAATAATATTTGGGGTAGATGTCATAGAAAAGTTTGAGGAGTTGGTTTCTACCATATACGTTGAAAATGAAGTTTCTAGTTTACCGTACTTATTTTCCGCTATTTACAACGCACCACCTCAATGGAGTCATCTCAATCAGATGTCACTACAATACATACGTGTACTAACTTTCAAGTGAATATCTCAATTTGATGTTATCAATCCCATTAATAATGAAGCGGAGGTGGTAGAGTTTGAAAAATATTAGAAAGAAATCTGAGGCCCTGGTTTCTAGTATATACACCGAATCCCAAATTTCTGTAGTCTTATCAGCTTGCTTTACTTATTTTCCGCTATTTGCCCCTATTTAACCCCCAACCCTTCAACGGCATCATCTCAAATTATGATCTAGTTTCAGACGTCGTTATAATAGATACGTGTACCAAATTTCAAATGAATATCTCAATTTTATTTTATCAACCCTTTTCATATTGGAGTAGGGGTGGTTGGGTTGAAAAATATTATAAGAAAATCTGACGCTGTGGCTTCTAGTACCGAATTTCAAGGTGTAGTCTTACCAACGTTTTACTTATATTCCTCTATTTACCCCAAATTAACCCCCAACCCTTCAACGGAATCATCTCAAAATATAAACTAATTCCAGACGTCGTTATAATACATAGTGTACGAAATTTCAAATGAATATCTCAACTTTATTTTGTCAACCCCATTAATGGGGTAGGGGTGGTGGGGGGGTTGAAAAATATTATAAAAAAATCTGAGGCCTTAACTTCTTGTACATACACCGAATTTCAAGTTTCTGTACTCATACCAGCTTGCTTTACTTATTTCCCCCTATTGACCCCTAAATAACCCCCAACCCTTCAACGGAATCATCTCAAAGTATAATCTAGTTCCAGATGTCGTTATAATTCATACGTGTACCAAATTTCAAATGAATATCTCGATTTTATTTTATCAACCCTTTTAATAATGAAGTAGGTGTGGTGGGGGTTGAAAAATATTATAAATAATCTGAGACCTTGGCTTCTAGTACATACACCGAATTTCAAGTTTCTGTAGTCTTACCAGCTTGCTTTATTTATTTTCCCCTATTTACCTCTATTTAACCCCCAACCCTTCAACGGAATTATCTCAAAATATAATCTAGTTCCAGATGTCGTTATAATACATACGTGTAGAAAATTTCAAATGAATATCTCAATTTTATTTTATCAACCCTTTTCAAATTGGAGGGGTGGTGGGGGTTGAAAAATATTATTAAAAAATCTGACGCTTTGGCTTCTAGTACATACACCGAATTTCAAGTTTCTGTACTCTTACCAACTTGTTTTACTTATATTCCTCTATTTACCCCAAATTAACCCCCAACCCTTCAACGGAATCATCCCAAAATATAATCTAATTCTAGACATCGTTATAATACATACGTGTACGAAATTTCAAATGAATATCTCAACTTTATTTTATCAACCCCTTTAATGGGGTACGGGTGGTGGGGGGTTGAAAAATATTATAAAAAAATCTGAGGCCTTAACTTCTAGTACATACACCGAATTTCAAGTTTCTGTACTCTTACAAGCTTGCTTTACTTATTTCCCCCTATTTACCCCTATTTAACCCCCAACCCTTCACCGGATTTCCTCAAAAAACAATCCAGTTCCAGATCTCGTTATAATATATACGTGTACAAAATTTCAGGTCAATATCTTAAACCGTTCCGGAGAAAGCGTCCGGACAAAAAAAAGTTACAGACAGACAGACAGACCGACCGACAGACAGACCGACAGACAGACCGACAGACAGACCGACAGACAGACAGAAAATTTTTTTTCGCTCAAATTTAAAATCTCGACGTTTCATGACATTCTAAACCTATTTCACGAATAAAAATTTTTGAAATTTTTTTTGCGATTACTATACTTCCAATCCACTACGTGGATGTGGAAGTAATTGAACTTTTAGACCTCCAAGAGCAAACAATTCTTTTCCCATATTTCAATAAATGCTAAGGTAATTAAATTCCATCCATCTAAAACATTTTTATTTGTTACTGTATATAATTATGAAAAAACATATGCATTTTCTACATAAATACATACACTTTTGATAAGTTAATTGTTCTTTGATAACACTACAACCGTGTTTAAAGCAATTTATGTTGCAGTAATTTTAACAGTCATTCTCCTGTAGAAAGTGTATATGAGCAAAAAACATTTATAAGACTGGTAAGTCATTTAAAATTGTATTTTAAAATGCATTATTATTATTTTTCATAAAGTTGTTGTTGTATTTTTAAATGCCGTAGATTATTATTGCTAAGTAATATTTTTTTCCAGTTGCCCGACCAAAAAATAAGAAATAAATATTTTGATATTTTGTGTGAACAACTATATTTTCAAAGATGTATTATTTCGAGCCCGTGGATTTAACAACACAGACAGAAATATGGAAATGCAATGACAAAAGTTTAGACAGTGTGAAAGAGGATATCGATACTTTGAAGAATTGGTTGAATTCGCAACCTCATCTACCTCATACTTTAAGTAGGTAATCAATTAACAATTTGAAGACAAGTTACTCTAGAAGAATTTCATAATTATTGTGCTTAGTATTTATTTTAGTTGTTCGTTTGATAATATAAGTAAAGAGTAACCGCAAGAATAACCTGCAGAAAGTACTGACCACTCATTGTATATTAATATTCCGTCAGGAAACCATAAAAAAGTTTGAAAGAATACTATTCATTAGGCTGGCAGGCCAAATACAGGTTATTTTGGGGTCCCTTCACCTACTTAGGGCACACGATTCTGGTATTTATAGTAACTAACCTCACAGGTCGTAGGGAGGCTGTAATTATGGCCTGCGCGGCTACCGCGTGGTATCGGTCGGAAAGCATGGAAGCCTTTTCCGGCAACGGATAAACTATAAAACAAAAAACAAAAAATTAAAAAAAAAAAATAATAGTATATTTTTTTAATACACTGAACTGAACTTGTGGTAGGTACCTTGTGAAACATCTTGAAAATAATTGTTAATAAATTAAACACTGCTTTTACATGAATCAATCAATATATTATAAATACTCTACATATGTTTCGGCTTATTAGGCCTTTATCAAGAGTATTACATAGTCAATACTAAAGTTTCCGACGTGCCTATTCAATTTATACCTAAAAGTATTTATGTCTTAATCTATTTATGACTTAAGCTATTTAAGGTAAACGTTTAGATCTGCTAGAACAACTAGAAATCAAAAAATCTTTCAAATACAACCCTTGTACCACAAATGACCAGCAGAATTTCCTAAACACCCCTATAATAAACCAATTGTTAAGAAATATCCTTTGATTTATATAATCAGCTTAGGTCCACTCCAAACATTCAAATAATTAAAGATGTTAAATTAAATCTTAAATAGCTTCAGTCATAAATAGATTAAGACATAAATACTTTTAGGTATAAATTGAATAGGCACGTCGGAAACTTTAGTATTCACTATGTAATACTCTTGATAAAGGCCTAATAAGCCGAAACATATGTAGAGTATTTATAATATATTGATTGATTCATCTAAAAGCAGTGTTTAATTTATTAACAATTATGTATATTTTTTTCCCTTCATGTATACATTAACAGAAAAAGATAAAGCAGAGAAATTATCCGTCGTTTTCAAAATATCGAACTTAGTAACCAAGTGCTAATAACTGGTAGTAAAAAAAGTTATTTTCAGGTAATGAACAAATCAGATCATTCTTGTTGATGAACAGAGGAAGTGTAGAAAAAGCGAAGCCGAAAATTGACATGTACTATACCATGAGGACAATATTTCCTTTTGCATTCCAGAATCCTTTCTCTGATAGACTGTTACATGCACGAAAATTTGTGTAAGTGACAACACACTGGTTACTTTTTGTAAAATATAAAAGTATTTGACGATGACGATGCTACATTACCGGTTATGTCCAGAACTTTTCAAATTTAACATATTCCAAAAGAGATCTATTACTAAAGTAGAAATTTCAAACATGCAAAAAATGAACAAGTAAAAAAGTATGTTGTTGAATAAAGTTATTTAGTTTAATTATCTATTTTCGTAATCAGAGGATTTTTTTTTTCTATTTCTCGTTGTTGTAATATTTTCATGAGCAACAATCCACGTCAATTCGTTTTCAAAATCTAGGAGTAACATCATCGTACCCATTTTAGAAAATGAAGTAATAATAAAATACCTTAATTTAAATACATTCAATATTTTAGGTGTTATCTACCACTACCAAAACTGTGTAGTGACTTAAGCCGAATTCTAGTAGTAAAAATAAAAGACATAGATCCCCTGGATGTGGATCCATATGCCTGTGTGGCAAATTTCTACAACGTTGTAGAAGTAAGGCTCCTTGAAGATATATGTCTGTCACATACTGCTTTAATTGACATGAAAAACTATAGAATGGGCCATTTGGTCAAATTTACACCTACTATCTTAAAAGCTCTTTATACAATTGGATCTGTAAGTATAGTACTTCTTAAAAAAATTTAAAATGTATTCCATAAAAAGTGTAATTGCCAGTCCAAGTTTTATAACTTGTTAATAACAAGCCTTTAACATTTATAGCCTATATTTTTTGTAATATTTATTGTCCTAAATAGGAATTAATTATATCTGTGATGATGCAATTATCAGTCCTTCTTTCAGAAGTTTTATTATAATTGAAAGAAATATGACGGCAGACCATGAGGAAAAGGGAAAAAATATAAAAATCCCACTGTAAAATTTCTGGCTCCTACTTGTACACAGCAAATTTAAAAACTAATCAAACTTTAATAAATAATGAAGACATATTATATAAACTTATAGTTTCCTTAAGCACTGGCTTCATGATATTACCTCTTCCTCAGTTTTAATACAAAAAATGTGAGATGCCATCCGAGAGTCTTAAACAGAACATAATTTTAGACGCGTAAGTAATGAATAACAATGGACCCCAAATTGACGTTTGTGATACACAATTAAATGACACTGAAATAAATGGTTCTGGTTTCTAATATTCTTTTATTTTAACATGTTTTCAACAATCATGTTTGAAATTATATGAAATACATTTAACAACTCCAGACTTTTAACATAAGGTTTTAAGAAACCGCTGCCTAATGAAGCACTACTTCCACATCCAGATTTTTCAACCAAGTAATTTTAAAGGAAACATCTTAACTATATGTGAAAATTATTGATCACAGAATTTTAGTAATATTTGGGGAAGATGTCATAGAAAAATTTGAGGCGTTGTATACGTTAAAAATGAAGTATCTAGCTGACTTTATTTATTTTCCCCCATTCGCAACCTATCACCTCCCACCCCATCAACGGAATCATCTCAATCAAATGTCATTACAATATATACGTGTACTATCTTTAAAGTGAATATCTCAATTTTATGTTATCAATCCCATTGATAATGCAGCGGAGGTGATGGGAGAGAGGTGGGGCTTGAAAAATATTAGAAAAAAATCTGAGGCCTTGGTTTCTAGTATGTACACCAAATCCCAAGTTTATGTGGTCTTACAGTTTGCTTTACTTATTTTTTCCTATTTACCTTTCCCCCCCCCCACTCTTTCAACGAGATCATGTCAAAATATAATCTAGTGACAGATGTCGTTATAATGCATAAGTGTACCAAATTTCAAGTGAAAATCTCAGTTTAATTTTATCAACTCTTTTAATAAGGGAGTGGGGGTGGTGGGAGGGTGGAAAATATTATAAAAAAAAACCTGAGGCCTTATTTTCTGGTATATACACTAAATCCCAAATTTCTGTACTCTTACCAGCTTACTTTACTTATTTTCCCCTTTTTGCCTCTAACCCCCAACCCTCACAAGGGAATCATCTCAAAATAGTACAATCTAGTTCTAGATGTCGTTACAATACATACGTCTACCAATTTCATGTGAGTGATTCAATTTTATTTTATCAACCCCTTTAATAATAGAGCAGGTGTGGTGTGGGAGGGGGTTGAAAAATATTGTAAAAAATCTGAGGCCTTGGCTTCTAGTACATACACCAAATATAAAGTTCTGTACTCTTTCCAGCTTGCTCTATTTACTTTCCCCTATTTAACCCTATTTAACCCCCAGACCTTCAACCGAATAATCCCAAAATATAATCTAGTTCCTGACGTCACTATAATATATACGTATGCCTAATTTCAAGTGAATATCTCAATTTTATTTTATCAACCCCTTTAACAGCGGAGTGGGGTGGTGGTGGTGGATGGAAAATACTATAAAAAAGTTTGGAGCCTTGGCTTCAAGTACATAGACAAAATTTCAAGTTTCTATACTCTTACCAGCTTGCTTTACTTATTTCTCCATATTTACCCCCCAGTCCTTCACCGGTATAAATCGTTCCGGAGAATACGTGCGGACAAAGAGATACTAGACAGACAGATCGACAGACAGTCAGACTGACAGACAGACCGACAGACAGACAGACTACGTGGATGTGGAAGTAAAAATAAAATCCATCTATTGGCAATTGAATGAATTTGTTTATAAATGTTTGATATTCGCTGGCTGATAGTATTTATGTTCTGATATTAGAAATTTTACTGATGAATATTAGACTAGCATTATAATATAGTTATATACAAATGCATTTTACAGAAGGCGTTGACAACCAGAATAACCGCAATCCATATCATTAATGCTCCCAATTTTATAGATCAAACATTGCTGATAGTCAAGTCAATTATTAAACCGAAGTTAGCAAACAGAGTAAGTAATTATGTTTAACTTACCCGTACATTTTGCCCTTATTGTATTGCATGCATTTTATTATCTTTTTAGATTCATATTTCTACCCGCATAAATTAATACGTGCAACCTACATGCCTAGTAGATAGTACTTGGTTGGTTTTGATTGTTTTTTCATTTAAACATAATCCTGATTAGATAAAATTTATCTTCCTGTCATTTGGATATAGATAGTAAAAGAAGTGATTTAAAACAGTAAATATTATTAATGAGAATGCCACGCCATAACTTATATTGACACTGTGGCTCTCTCACTAGTTTTTTGGTTTATTGATTTCACTCACACTTTGCTTTTAAGTCATGACCTCGTTCTTCGACGTATCGAAGGCATTTGATTGAATAAAGTGGAATATTATGAATTATGATGTCAAGGCAATAATATTTTGCATTCCTACCTGATGAACAGAAAGCCATTTGTTGAATGTAGTAGGAAAATAGATGTTAGTATTAGAGTTCCCCAGGGTCCTGATCTCGTCCCACTCCTATAATACATGTTGTGTTAATGATGCTAAATATTCAGCTTCCACTTTTCACCGTCTATCTTATCGTGTAATCAAGATGACAATATAATGTCTGATCTTGATTGAATGACGATAAGGTACATAGCAATTTACTAGGATAATGCTAGTACGACTAGGCATGTGTTACAAAAAAGAGCCTTATGTTCTGTATGTAGATTACAATATCGAGAATTTTGCAACTAGATCTTTATTTCAGAAAAAATATTAACTCTACAGTATTTGCATATATTTGAAATATCAACTTTTGTAAGAAAAATTCACATTCACTTTTTAGAATAAATCACATGAACACAAAACACTGTGCAGCACTGATTTCATGGATTAGAACTACAAATTTAATTCCTTAACACTTTACTAATACATATTGAAGATGAACATTACCTTTCTTGTGTTATTATTTGTAAATCATAATCATTCACGTATTTTCTATTGACCTGTTCTATTTAATCTATTGCTTTAGTAAGTCTAGTAAATTATTATTATTACTTGTTAGGACTGTGCTAGACTTATACCAACGAATTTTTCTTCTGTCGGGGAATCGAACAACGCACAAATATAAAAATCTATTGATGTACAGATATTTCTTGTACTTACCTTGTGATTCTGGTAAAACCAACTATTTATCAAATTTAACCGCATCAGCCCAGTTTAAGCTACCAATCATCTGCTGTTATAAAACAATGTAGTTTTGAGTTTCTCGTATCTATAACGGTTTTGTTAGTTTTTGTAGGATGTCAGCACATTATGTAAGCAGCAAAAAGATAAACACTGAGGTTTGTAGATTATAGTAAATTCAACTATTCAGTATACATGTTGTCCATCTTGTATTTTACTGATAACGGGGCTTTACATTACCGTTTTCTCTGATCTGGATCATTTACAGTTTTTCGCACCTCCCCATTAAAGTAGATTTTTTATAATATGTATTGTATATAACCTTCCTCTTTCTTCTACATTTATAGATAGTTATTCACAAGGATACCACTTCCATGTTGGAAGCTGTTGACAAAAATATTCTACCAAAGGAATATGGAGGAAATGAAAGATCACTAGATGAATTAGAAGGTATACCTAATCGAACAATATTTAAATCATAAATATAATGTCAATTGAGGTAGTTTCAAAACATCAAATTGCTGTGCACCTATTATGATTAATACGAAGCTTACTAACAAAGTTAGAATAATCAGAGATTTCCGCTGAGTTGGTGAAATGAATTTAAATTTGTTTTGTTGTTTGTTTAAACTGTCTCAGTTTTAATAATCCTGCTTAAAATGTTTTATTATTTCCAGAACTTTACTATAAGAAATTTGAGGAGTACAGAGAATTTTTCGACCAGAGAGACCAAATGAGAGTAAATGAAGATTTGCGTCCCGAGCAAAACAGAAATGATGAATTTTTGGGATATTACGGAAATTTTAAACAGCTGGAAGTGGATTGAGTTTCTTCAATGTAACATTTTTTTAGTTTATAAGATGTTCCAAATAAAACTCTAAATTTTCTGTTTGAATTATTTCGATTAAGTATGAACAACCATTAATTTAATCCGTTAATCTAGAAATTGGTTTGGTGCTAATATTGGCCGTAGTATTTCTAATTGTCTATAAATAAAAAATCCCAAACTCCACGACAGTATACTATACATAAGTATATAACTAAAAAACCTCAACATTTGAGGAGCATCCATGCAAAACCAGACATGTCCATAATTAAGTTGAAATGAGTTAGAGATGAATTTTGAAGTATTTTCTTGATTAAAATCCATTGCCGCAGTCAGAATCGTGCAAAATCAGATATATTATATGCTAAAATCATAGTAAAAACATGAAGTCCAAACAAAACAGTACATGTCCAAACAGTACAAAGTACACAAAAAGTTCGTTCAAAATGGCACATGTCCAGTGATAATTCTTATGGGAGTAATACATGTGCCACCAAAAGCAGACTTGTCCAAATATGAAATTTATCTGTAATGTCGCTTTTCAGTTTCTGTATGGTTCTGGATCGTCTCGATAAAAGGCAATAATAGTAAGTAAATGTTTATAAAAACATTGGTGCTACTAAAAATTAAATAGTTACCCGTGTCTCAAAGCGTCAATGTAACCTTCAAATTCTAGTGTTTTAGTGTGTGCGATCTTTTGTGTTCTGTGCAATTGATGTAAATAAAACAAATTTAATTAATAAATAAGTTATGGATGTGTCCGTGGGATCAAGAAACGTGGGTTCGAGAAATAAAAAGCGGAGGGATGCATTTTCATTTTTATTTTAAGTTGTTTTAAGTTGTCTTCTGTAAGTTCGTTTTCTTATTCTTTTTGCGAATTTTCTGATATTTTTTTTATAAAGAGTTTTAAATATTACTTACAGTTGTATTAAATAAAGCAAGAAAAAAAAAACAAATCCATTAATTAGTCTGTGCATAACATGACATGTCCATTGATCAGTCCGAGCAAAACACGACATGTCCACGTCGTCCGAGCAAAACAAGACATGTCCAAACAAAAAATGGCGTTATTTTGGTTGTTTACAAAAAATATCATTATATTCAAATGACTCTCGCGTTCAGTACAAGCTGAGAATACATTGCAATAGAAATTTCGAGCCTTGAACATGCAGACTCTTAATGCAAGAAAATTTGCGATTATCTCGAAATGACTTTTACTGGACATGTCCGGTTTTGCATGGATGCTCCTCATTTGTAATCCATTTTTTCTTATTATCGAATTAGTCTTAACCTCTTAACAATTTATAAGTTTATCAAGTTGGCAAGCAGTTCAACTGTCAAGCATTCAATTTACATTCTTGATTGTTTGTTTACGATTTGATAAAAGTAATAAATATTGCCACACATATACTAGCTTCTGGAATACGCAGGTATGGTGTCTGGTTATAATTTTTGCAGTGGGAATGCTCATACTGCAATTGAAGAATACCGACCCGGAACTCCACACTATAGAGTTCCGAGAAGAATCGTTTTTGTCACGGTATTCAACACATTGTGTAATAGTGTAGTAAACTTGTCAGTGCTCACATGACACCTGAACTACAAGAAGTAGAGGATGTGGAAAACATTCTTGAGCAGGTTTATCAATGCTGGATATAGTTAACTTGTCTGACGAATGGCGCCTATCTAGACGTTAGTCTGTTTATCAATGTTTAGTTAAGGTAAAAGTGGTAGTCAAAGTGCTGGATAAGATAACTGCAACTTGGAGGTAGTGGGTAGTGATTTAACCAACAGATAAGAGAATATCGCAAGCATAAATGCCAGAGAACAGATAGCCTCAATTCATTTTGTTAATTTTTCTCTGCAACCGTTTTCAAGATAGGAATTTTGGGACGTATTTTTGTAGTGGAATTAAGCTTTTCGGTACTATAAGGAAGGAAATCTACTTTGTTAATTTTTTTTTTAAATAAATACCTTCTTATGATTACATGTATTTACTAGTTGCACACGCAACATTGGCTGTTATTTTTTTGAAGGCTCACTTAACGGTGATGTTTATCTAGGTTATCTGATAAACTTTTTAGTTCCAACTTTAAAACTACTTTTACTTGATGTTATCCAAATGAAATAGATAGTTGCATTTGGTACCAACAAGATGAAACTCCACGGTATTATTCACAAAGAAATTATTTAAACGAAGTTTTAATAACAGGTAAATTGGAGCTATTGAATGGCTTCCTTGGTTTCCTGATCTGACCCCTCTTGATTTATTTCTATGGAGTTATTTAAACAAAAGTGTATATTAATCGACCAAACAATATTTTAAATTTAAAACATAGAAGAAATTTACAAAATAATCTCTGATTTTATACAATTATGATCCGAGAATTTAAAGATCACCTTTTATTGTCAAGAGGCAACTAGTAGTCATTTTTAAAATTTAATTTAATTTTGAAATAATTTGTAAATATGTTCAAATACATTGAAAGTACATTCTTAGTATAACTGTGACTTTGAGGTTTATTTTATGTAAAGGGTTGAGGTGGGCACAATATTTTATTAAAAACTTTAAAAGCAACAAGATCAGTTTCAACTTTTCTTCAAAGCCAATAATTAGTAAAAAATAGCTCTTCTGAGTTTACAACAAATTAACGAAATTTTACATTTTCAATATTCTGCAACAGTAAAACAATACGGATAGTTTTTTCACTAAAAGCTGCCTCATTTTTACATCCCTCGCATACCGAAGGGAAGTATTGTATTCGAGAAAAAATCACCCTCCGAGATTTTTTCGGATTTTGACGTTTCAGATCACGTAGATTACGAAAATACAGTTTTTTCAATTCCGTCAGTCTGTTTGTCTGTCTGTCTGTCTGTCCGCCTGTCTGTTGGTGCATTAACTAATAAAACTACTTGACGGAGAGCAGTAAAATTTGGTATGTAGTTGACGCTACTGTCAGCGAAGAAATGGTTAAACTTTCACTGGAAGATATACAGGGTGGACCGTCTAAAATGAAAAAGTAATGAAAAAAAAATAATTTTTTGCTCAAATTTAAAATGTCCACATTTCATAACACGCTAAACCTATTTTAGAAAAAAAAATTCAATTTTTGAAAAATTTTTTACCACTGAAATAGATGAAAAAATTTTTTTTTTTGTTCAAATTTAAAATTTCCAGGTTTCATGGCATTCTAAACCTATTAAAAAAAATTACCACCACTATAGAACAGAAGGAAACTTTCCTTTTTGCTCAAATTTAAAATGTCCACGTTTCATGGCATTCTAAACCAATTTCAGAAGAAAAAAAAATTTTTTTACCAACATTTTTGAAAAATTGAAAAAAAAATGAAAATTTTTAACCACGATACTTCCACTCCACTACGTGAATGTGGAATTGAAAATGTGACAAATGGCAATAATATTTGGCATATGCACCTATTATATTTTTATTGAAAAATGTGGTCATTCCAAGAAATAATTCAGTCATGGTGGACATTTAGAAAGGTATTTGCGTAAGCCTTCCATATTTGGCACCTGGTATTTAGTATTGAACTTTTGCTGTTGGATGACCAAAACTTATCAGGTTTTCTTTGTAATAATAGTGATAACTATATTCCGATTATTATTTTCAATGTCGTTTTGTAATTATTAATTTTTTAGAGTTACCGCCATGCACAAATAAAGAGGGTTCTGTGTAAATACCTTTACCGATTTTTTTCTACAAATTTCGTATTATAGAATTATGCATTTATCTGAAACAGTTTTTGAAATGTTTCGATGGTGAAATTTACACCGCACTTTTCAGGTAACATTTAATTAAACAATTTACATGGTATTTGTTAATAACAATTTTGAGAACAATTTATCAGTATCCAAAGCCAGAAATAATAGGCTTTCAATTAATTTTAAAATCATTAAGAACTGGTGACAATTATATTATGTATGTCATGTATGTTATATTATATAATGAATTTTAAGTGATACATACACATTTGGGGAAGAAAATGTACGCTTTTTGCAATTGCGGATAGACAGGCGTCCTCTACATTTGAATGGGCAAAGTTATTCCAGATAATAATGTACATATTTTTCAAAACTATATCTTAGAGTCGTTCGTGTGGTATTATAAGAGCGTCCTTTGAGAAGTTAGACTCCCGACTAATATCTACAGTATTAGAGCCACAGGCATTTAGTTTATTCTTAGTATATTGAATATATTTTCATGTATGTTAAGAAGTTCTTTCAGTTTACTTTAATCACCTGAAGCAAGATGTCGAAAGCGTGTACGCTGCTTCAGGTTTCTGAGTTTGAAAAACAATGCATATTCAAACAGTACGGTATCAGTGAGTTAGAATTCGAAGAGAATGTTAACTATCTGTGGGAGTGGATAAATCAAACTACGTTACCAATAGAAGGTAAGTTTTTTTATAATATAAACTAATTGTGGCTTAATTCGTAAAATTCTTTGTCAATTTATTAAAATTTATATAATAGTTGAAATCGCAGAGATGAGTTAATTTTACAGATTCAATTGCTATATTTGTAACTTTTATCTCCCGATGATGCTAACTTGATTTCCAAAATGATCATTAGTATACTATACTATGTAGTGTTTTTATTTCTGCACAACCGATCGAAGTGTTGGAACCATGTGTACATTTTATCTTAAAATGTTTCATAACTGATATTTACTGATTAATTTTAAAAAAGGATTCGCTAACGTATCGTCCAAATTTCAATGAAACTTGTCTTCTTATGTTATCGTCCATATAAGAAACGTGATAGACGGACGGTCGAACAAATAAACCGACAGGCAAGGGACAAAGACATTACTAATAGTGACAACCAAAGCAATTCTAAAATGGGAGAATGTCACACATCGCGTAAAAAACTAGATAATTAACTTTTTAGACAATTAATAAATTTGATCATTGGAAAGTGATAATGTAGGATGATGACAAAAAAGTACAAGAAGGAACGATGCAAAATGGAAAAGAAATATAATTATAAATATTGTCGTCGATGGAGGTTCGTGGAGAAAAAGGTGCAGTTACAAGGGTTGCCTGAAAGTAAGTGGGCAACACCTCATATAGCAAGGTCTGTTTTATTCGAACTGGGGCATTATGCTCCCTGATCTGAGTTATATTGTTAGTGAACTATCATTTAGTTTAAGTGTGTAGAATCCTTAGGGAATTTCTTCTATAGTCTACTAGTGCAGCTATGTAATGGAAACGTGCATGAGGGTCTCTTAAAGAAACGTATCATGAAGAATTGAAATTCGGCACATATAATTATGTACCAAAACTCTTCGTTCCTTACAGTCATCACCGATACGCTACACCATGCCGGCGTTGTAACTGTAAGGGTCGGCCTTACTACAGCAGCATAAATCAATTTTTTATTAGTTCTACAGTCTGTTATTCTTAGCCAGAAGCAGATAAATGTTCCTGAATCTGGAATAGACAGAATGTCTGTATACTTTCGTTAAAGACATGTGCTTCATAAAATTGCTGCGATGGTAGGTGATGAAACCCTAATAATAAATTGACATCTAGCATCAGATTGTTTATGATTATTTTACAAAATTCTTCCAAATTTACCACTACTACCTCCAGAGTCTATTTTAACACGATGTGATAAAGAACTTAGAATGCTCAAATATTTGGAATATGTATTATTAATATACTTATCTCTTCACAAGATGCATCCTCTTCACAAGATACATCCAATCATTATAAACGACCAGATACTTCTGGCTGCAACAAGGGATATTTTGCTCTCGCCTGTCTATACAGAGTGGACCATTAATAATAGGCCATAGTGCAGGGGTAGATTCTTTGGCCCAAAATATGAGGAAATAACCAAACATGATTTGGTAAAATGTTGCTGTGGAAAAAGATACAGGGTGTCAAAATTCAAATTATTTTTTCGTTTTTTTGCAATAACTAAACAGCTTCTTACCTGATCTTCGCCAAATTTGATAGACGAACTTTCTTTATTCTAAGAAACAATAATGCATACAGGGTGTCTCGCTTAAATGAGGAACAAGCTTATAACTCCTTTGTTTACTGACCGATTTGAATTTTTTTCTTTTTGTAATGTAGTGCTACATAAACTCTATTCTTGAATAACACAAATTATTTCTACAACGCAAAACGTAGCCTACTGCGAGATATTTTCAAGGTCAAAAATCAGTCATTCATATCAGCAATTTTTTTTCAAAAAACTGATTGCATATTCTTTTTCACCGTCCCTCTAAACTTTGCTCTTCAAAGTTTCATTTAAATCGATTGTTGTTTTTGGACTTTATTAATTTTTTTACGAATAAAAATCATTAATTAAATAAAACCTATATAATTAACTTCTAGTACCATTTTATTTTTTTGCATAATGAATATAAACAAAAAATAACTAACATTACATCAAAAACACCTGAATCTGCATATACATACTAACACAAAAAATTATACATTTTAAATCGAATAACAAAATAAAAAAATTAATAGGAGTAATATTTAAGAATACAACACAATTTATTTAACTTAAATATTCAAATAATCTAAATTGTACTTCCTTCTATTAAGTCCCCATTGGCAAAAATACATTTTTCTACTCTCCTTGTGTTATTAATGACAATTTTTCTCAGTTGCTGTCCAGTAATAGCACGACAAAGCAGCGGTAATTCCGTTTATTAATTCGTCTACGGTAGCTGGGCGGTCCTTGTATAATTTTTCTTTTAACGTACCCCATGAAAAATAATCTAAAGGGGTCAAATCTGGAGATCGAGATGGCCACCCGATGACAGGATGTAACGCCCGATCCATTTGTTGGGAAAATTCTGGTTTAGCCAGTTTCTCACAACTAAATAATAATGTATGGAGGCTCCATCTAAGTGGAAATATAAATTATTCTTTGCTGAATGTGCATATCATGTAATGCTTCTCACAAATCATTTTCGTGATATTTTAAAAATGAATTTACATTTAAATTTTCTCGGAAAAAATATGGTCCAATTAATGTTTGGTTTAGAATCCCACACCAAACATAAATTTTGTGTGAGTACTGTCTTCTACAGTTGATAGTCCAATGTGGATTTTCATTATCCTCAGCCCAAAATGGAGAATTATTTGCACAAACTGTCCCATTTGTAATAAATGTAGCTTTGTCAGTAAATAAAATCTGAAATATTGGTGGCAAACAAATATTGTACTAAACAGACAAAAATAAAAATGATTCAGTTCTAAAAATGGTAAAAGGGTATTAGAACTTAATTATTTAGGTTTTATTTAATTAATGACACAGGCACACAAAAAGAAAGTAATCTGTTACCGGGACCCGATTATGTACTTTGACAAGCTGAACATGAATCCGATGTCCGTTTAACTCCATCACCCACCAATTTTTTTAATCAAAAATTTTTGTAATCAAGATAAATTGTTTTTTATGGGGTACATTAAAAGAATATACAAGGACCACCCAGGTACCGTAGATGAATTAATAAACGGAATTACCGCTGCTTGTCGTGCTACTACTCGACAGCAACTGCAAGAAGTTGTTATCAGTAACAGAAGAAGAGTATAAAAACGCATTTTTGCGAATGGGGAAATAATAGAAGGAACTACAATTTAGATTATTTAAATATTTAAGTTAAATTGTGTTAAACTCCTACGTAAAATTGAAATATTACTCCTGTTAATTTTTTTATTTTGTTGTTCGATTTAAAATGTATAATTTGTTGTTAGTGTTAGTTTCTATAGTCATATTCAGGTGTTTTTTTTATGTAGTTTTAGTTATTTTTTGTTTATATTCATTATGGCAAATAATAAAATGGTATTAGAAATTAATTATTTAGGTTTTATTTAATTAATAATTTTTATTCGTAAAAAAATTAATAAAGTCCAAAAGCAACAATCGATGTGTATGAAACTTTGAAGAATAAAGTTTCAAAGGTGAAAAAGAATATGATGACTGATTTTTTACATTAAAAATATCTCGCAGTACACCACGTTTTGCGTTGCAGAAATCAGTTGTGTTATTCAAGAATAGAATTTATGTAGCACTACATTACTAAAAAAAATAATAATTCGAATCGGTGAGTAAACAAAGGAGTTACAAGCTTGTTCCACATTTAAGCGAGATACCCTGTATATTACATCACGTTAGACTATAAGGAGCGCCGCAGGACCTGTATCAGATGACGAATTTTTTTCATATTTTTTTGGACGAAACGTTGTGGCACTTCTGACCAGAAAATCTGATGAGGGCGTCATTTCCACGCATAAAAGGTACACTTGGTAGAACTTGATAACTCCAACCGTCTTCGAGGAAACTGCCGTTAAACATTTGAATAATTTTTTGAAGACAAATTCAAATTTAATGAAACAGTGTATTTATTGAAAAGTGTGCTTTGGTTACGTTTTAGTTCTGTCATGTACGTCATTTAATTATTTTATTTTATTCTTGCGTTCTTCGAGCTAATTTCTTTAACGTCTTAAGCCACACCATAAGATCTGTTTCGTCATTTGGGAGAAACGGGTTCTTTTCGCCATAAAAATGATGTAGGATGACCTAAACGAATTACTCCAAATCAAGAACTAGAAATTTTAGTTCGTGTGGATGAAGATCCTCAAGTCAGCTCAAGTTGTTCATCAGCGGCAACAGGGTTAAGTAAACAATCTGTTCTAAGAGTCTTACACAAAGAACGCTTCTACCCATATCACTTCACTCCAGTACAAACCTTACTTCGAAGGGATCTTCCACCGAGGCTACAATTTTATCAATTTGTTCTAAATACACAACATTTTGTTTACCGACTAAGCAACTTTTACTCGCCGAGGCGTTTTTAAATGGAGAAATTCCCATTACTGCGAAGTAGAAAATAGTCATGTTAAAAAAAGGCATTTTCAGCACGAATTTAAGATTAACGTTTGGTGTGGTATTATCGGCGATCAGTTACCATTTGCCCTTCCTCCAAATTTAAATGAACAGTCTTATCTGTTTTTTCTTCAAAATACTCTTGCTGATATATTACATGCTTTCATGCTAGACATACGGAACAGAATGTGATTTATGCAAGATGGCGCTTCCCCTCATTTCTCCATTGAAGTCAGGAATTATCTTGATGAGACTTTGCCACGCAGATGGATCGGTCGAGGAAGTGAGTTTGCTTGGCCACCAAAGAGTCCTGATTATAATGG
The DNA here is from genome assembly GCA_963583905.1 of Stenurella melanura. Classification (NCBI taxonomy): domain Eukaryota; kingdom Metazoa; phylum Arthropoda; class Insecta; order Coleoptera; family Cerambycidae; genus Stenurella; species Stenurella melanura. The sequence continues at coordinate 39,471,891 of OY757315.1, read as the reverse complement.
ATTATGATGTGTGGGGACATACGAATCCTTAGTTTATGCAAATACTATCAATTCAAGAGAAGAGTTGTGGGGCAAAATGCAAAATCCACACAATTTTATTAGAGGACAGGAAAATGTAATTTTCAATGTAAGAAAATCTTTTATGAAAAGAATTAGAAAAGGCATAGAAGTAGGTGGAGACCACATCGAAAATTTACTCTAAGTTACAGCAATGGGATTTTTGCATGGGGGGAAAGTTTATACAATAAATGCTAATGTCATTAAGTCAACTTTTGTGTTATTTTTTGATCCTTATTTTACACAATATTTTGATTTATGTATTTATCTCAATACCATGAAAATACTCTATTAGTTCATAAGAAAGTGAGAAAGAGTTTACGCTGTTATTACGATTTTGTTTTCCCTTACGTTCTGTACTTTTTCCAATAAATACACTTTGTTTCATTAAATTTGAATTTGTCTTTCAAAAAATTATTCAAATGTTTAACGGCAATTTCCTCGAAAACGGTTGGAGTTATAAAGTTCCACCAAGTGTACCTTTTTTACGTGGAAATGACGCCCTCATCAGATTTTCTGGTCAGAAGTACCACAGCGTTTCGTCCAAAATAATATGAAGAAAGTTCATTATCAGATACAGGTCCTGCGGCACCCTCTATGATCTAACGTGATGTAATACATAAATTATTGTTTCTTAGAATAAGAAAAGTTCCTCTAGCAAATTTGGCGAAGATCCGTGAAGAGGTTAAGTTATTCAAAAAAAAAAAACGAAAAAATAATTTAAATTTTGACACCCTGTATATTTTTCTATAGCAATATTATACTAAAGCTTATTTATTTATATCCTCATATTTTGGCCTATAGAATACACCCCTGCACTATGGCCTATTATTAATGGTCCACCCTGTATGTGCTTTAAGATTATTTTTATTTTCAACCTAAAGAAATGCAATTTAACAAAAAGTTCTATTTCAGATACCTGTCGTAACAAACTCATAGTATTTCTCTGCAATGGTAAAATGAGTTTAGAGAGGGCGAAAAGGAGCATAGAAGGTTACTATAGAATAAGGACCGTATACTCACAATTCTTTGACCAAATGCTACCTAATTCCACTGAATACAAGAAGTCTAAGTATCTAGTGTAAGTACATACAGAAGTATAAATGTTGAAGGAGTAGATGTTGCGGTCAGATGTGACCGGCAATGAATACCTATTTCGGTAATATTTTCGCTCTTTTATTCGATATTTTGTCACTTCTGTAAAAGTATTTAAATATTTAATGAAATAAGCCTTTGCCAGAAATGGAGCAGATAGAGATTGATTTTAGAATACATTTTGATTACTACAAATTGTCTTCAAAAATATGTAAATTAAAATATTGTACATAAACTAAAAAAAGATAACTCAGGGTTCCCACCAACATTGGAATTTTGAATTCCCTGACTTTCCCTGACTTTCCAGGAACAAAATTTAAATTTTCCAGGACCAAAATATGAAAATATACTACATTCCAATACGACTTTGTATATAAGTGGATATTAAAGTATTTGTATTATCATCAGATCGGCATGGAAAAAATATGAGAAAACCGTTAAAGTAATTTTTGTTGTTATTTATTTTAAATAATGAATAGTTAAAAAGTTAAAATTACACCTATATTTCTTAGCGAAATATATAAAATTCAAATCTAATAGGTAATAACTTCCACATCCACTTAGTAGATTGGAAGTTTGGTAATCGTAAAAAAAAAATTGAAATCTTTAATATGGGTTGCATATATCACAGAGTGTCAAGTTACCAGTTTTCATTTAAGGTCGAAATACAGCGGTGTCACAATCGAGAGTGGATTGTAGCTGAAAAAGTTTATGTTTTATGTATGGTGTTACCATTTTCAATGTCCCGATGGTTGCAAGAATTGCGAAATCTGTGAATTTCTTTTTCTTGAAATAGGCTTAGAATGTCATGGAACGTCGAGATTTTAAATTTGAGCGAAAACATTTGTGTTTGTCGGTCTGTCTGTCTGAAACTATTATTGTCCGCACGTTTTCTCCGGAACGGTTTAAGATATTGACTTCAAATTTTGTACACGTACACATTATAACAAAATCTGGAAATATATTGTTTTTGAACATTTTCGCTGAAGAGTTGGGGGGCAAATAGGGGTAAATAAGGAGAAATAAGTAAAGCAAGCTGGTAAGAGTAAAGAACTTGAAATTTGGTGTATGTACTAGGAGCCAAGGCCTCAAAATTATTTATATTTCCCATCTCTAAATATCTAAAAAATTGAGATATTCACTTGAAATTTGGTATACGTATATATTATATTGACATAAGGAATTAGATTATGTTTTGGTATTATTCCGTTGAAGAGTTAAATTAGGGGTAAATAAGGAAAAATAAGTAAAGCAAGCTTCTAAGAGTACAGAAACTTAGGATTTGGTGTATATACTGGAAACAAAGGCCTCAGATTTCTTTCTAATATTTTTTATTCTATGGCCAATAATATCCACAGACTAAAGTCAAATATAGTCAAGATGTTTCCATTAAAGTGACTTGGACGAGAAATCTGGCTGTGGAAGTAGTTATTCCTTAGGCAGCGGTTTTTTTGTACAGTAGAATGTCAGTTCAAAATATTTTACGTGATGACTGGAATTCCAGGATTTTATTGAAATTTCTTGGATTCCCTGACTTTTCCAGGTCTCCAGGACCACATTTTGGATTCCCTGACTTTACCAGGTTTCCAGGTTTTTCCAGGTTGGTGGGAACCCTGTAACTATTATACTCTTCACCGATTTGCTGCATTTTTTATATAATTGTTGCACATTCTATAGAATACTCTTCGCAGATTTTCTGTCAATAATATTTTTTTAGACATTTTTTGCTTAATTACTTAACATAAAAAAATATTTAAATAATCAATAGCTTCTTTATTCATTGATTAATTTTATTAAAAATTAAAAAGCAATAGTGTTCTTCCTCTAGCTAATATAATTTACCGTTCAGGACTTTTCATTCTTAAGTTTTCGGCTCACAATAAGTGTGACGGACGGAGAGACAGACAGTCAGACAGACGGACGGACAGACATTTTGAATGTTCGATTACTACCGGTTTTAAAAATGTGCCGATCAAATGCAATATATTCTTCGTTACGTATTTCCAAAGAGTATAATAATAATTAAAGACCGGTAATTACAAAAAACTTCCCTCTTTATTTATGCTATTAATTAAGAAACGACAGGTTTTCCTAAATACCTTTACAAATTTTCAGTTAAATTATTTATTAGGATGACCACCAATAAAAGTATAATATTGCTTTGCCCTGCCACTGGTATTAACTATATGCCAAACATATGTCACTATTTTAAAAAATGTATTCTCTTTAGGCTATCCACCCTGTATTTTCCAGGGGAGTTTACCTATTTCTTCACTGGCAGTAACGTTAAATTAATCTGTTCTTCGTCAAATAGTTTCTTTAATAGAGCGCCAACGATAGACAGACCGACCGACAGACATACATACGCACCTACATACAGACAGTAGTGAAAATGAAAACTGTCAATGTTTCGGAAAAATTACCACTTTTCATTATCAAAACTTCGAAGACTTACCTATCAATACGTCAAGCATAACAGCTCTTTGTGTTTCTATAGTCATATGATAGTGGGAAATAGCGAGTGGAAAAACATTCATTGGGTCATTTTCAATTAAATCAGTATTTGATCAGCCACAATGCGTTATAGACTTGGAGTTAACAAGTATGCAACTAAAAATATCTAAATGTTTCGTGTTACATATGTTAAAACTTTAAATTAATTAACACTAATAAATCAGTGTATTTTAATCTTCGAACTATTTGTTGAGCAGTTTACATATCTTCTTATTTTAATTCAGATACAGGTAAACGATAATGGGCTTGTTCAACATTTTTTTTTATTTCATAAATCGAAAGTGCAAGTATAAATTAACGGATCTGCAAAAAATTTGAATCTTATTCGCACGTTTAATATCTTAAAAACTATTACAAATCTCCATCTCACGAAAATGGGGCGTGGGCTACGTCACTATACGCATAGACTCAGCGATCTCAATAGACTCGATGCTCCTTACTTGTTATAATTATAAGTGTTTTCAAAGTATTGTTTGTTTTGTTTACTACTTGACAGTAGGGGAGTACAATTTGGTGAAATGTCAAATAATTACAATTTTCTATCGCTCCTGCCGGGACGAATTTTCGATTTTGACCATGCAATTTACGATTACAATTGATCGCCGACGTTCTCCTTTCCTCAGAGACATAGAACGAACTTTCACTCGACGTATTTATTTAGTTACCAGCGTTTAAAAATTCCATGTTTTTCGACTTTTCAGGTTAAATTTGAAAGATCCCAGAAGCCATTTTTCTTACGTCACTTACGTATAGTGACGTCACATATGAGCCCTCTGTTTTTGCAACTATTACTAATTTCAACTCCTTATATCTCGAGAACGGAAAAAGTTAATAATACGAAATTTTAAGTATATAATGAGAATATCGAGTACTACATGAAAAAGTATAAAAACCGTATAAAAAGAATATCATGGAACAAGCCCATTTTACAAATAAATGTCAAATTTAGTATAATAAAGTAAAAATTATCAATGACACTGTCTATCTCACTCACACGTTAATCTTCCGTATGCATTCATCTCGTTCCCGTGCTCCATTCTTATCCATCTCTCTGGCTTATGCTGAATTTTTCGTCTGTCTGAGTAAATTTGAAAGATGGACGATAAATAATAAGACAACTTTTTCCCAGTGTAGATCTATCTTTATTTGAATAAGTAATGAGTAGACGAAATTAATAAATTATTTTAAAACGAATATGGTAAGGTTGGAATTATTGCTATAGAAGAAGATGGATCGTCAATGGAGCAAATTGCACCGCTATAACATTAACAAAAATTCGATATTAAACATTTTCAAAAAATGTTTAAAAGTGAATTATTCTTTGTCTGCTTATAATTGTATTGAAACATATTCTTTATAAAATTTTGAAAAGAGCAGAAAAAATAACTATGTGTAAAAATATTAGTGAAATCTGCATTTTTTTCGATAACCTGAATTCTGGTTATGCTAGCAAATTAAAATCCTAAAAAGAATTTGTCTAATTTCTTATTTGAAAATTCTCATTGTAACACTAGCACCCACACAGTCCCATACGGCCATGCAGATTAAACTAGTATCTACATACTTTCTGATGAGCTCCAGAAACAGAAAAACATTTCAAAGGCTTAGCGTTTCCTAGAAACAGAATGATAGATTTCATGAAAATATAGTCTATTAGAATGAAAATTTTTTAAGACAGGGTAGGGAAATAAATTCATTTTAGGCCTTTGTTCTCATTTTTAACTTAATCTGCATGACCGTAGGGGGTTATGTAGATACTAGTTTAATCTGTATGGCCGTAGGGGACTGTGTGGGAGCTAGCGTTAGAATGAGAATTTTCAATTAAGAAATTAGGCAAATTCATTTTAGAATTTTAATTTGCTAGTATAACCAGAATTCAGGTTATCGAAAGAATGCAAAGATATCCTTTAGTTATTATAGATAGTTATTTTTTCTGCTGTTTGCAAAATATATATAAAGAATATGTTTCAATTTTCAAAAAATGGAAGCTAAAGAGTTTAATTAATTCATAAGAAATATTATTAAAATAACTGAAAAAATTTTGAATTAATATATGGTTATTGCACCATTTCTATTTATAATTTCTATTAGTCTGATTGGTATAGAATTCGGTAAATTCCAGCGATAATCATCGGTAATATTTTTCATGCATTTATTAATTAGAGTAATTCTTGGGAATTCCATGGTCCCACATTTTGGTTTTGAATATTTCTTAGCAGTAGTCCGCATATGTTCTCTATAGGGTTAAGGGCTGGACTATGAGTGGGCCAGTTAAGAACATTAATTTTGTTTTCTCGAAACCAGTTAATTACGTTGTGCGCAGTATGAATGGAACGATTCTCTTATTGAAGTATGAATTCATTGTTAGGAAATGTTTGTGATTCAAAAGGCAGCATAATATTAACTAAAATCCTTATATATGTTTCGCTATAGAATCATTTCTCAATATACCATAAACCACAATCCGACATCCAGGCCTACGTATTAACAGAAAATCTGCCTCTCTTGTCATTGTTGGATATATGTTTCTCATCGTATCGAGTACTGGTGGGTCGACTGGAAATATTTTCTGTAAAGACTACATTATTCCAAAAATCTACACCAAATACTATATATTCCAGAGCGTATCCTAGTCGAGTTACTTTAGTCTCTGCTTTAGGTAAATATTTTCGTGCTGCTGGATGACAATGCAGCTCCGATTCTCTTACTCACCGGCGACCAGTACGACTCAATCCAGGAAAATCTGTGTCTTCACCGGCTTGAATAACTGAGTACAATGGTCTCTTAATGTATTCACCAATTGATGAATCTTGTTCAGATAATATCCTTTGTCGGCCTGATCCAGGATTTCTACTAATCGAGTCGTATAGTCTCCACTTTTCTTAAATGCTAAATACCAAGTTTTTGTTAGTGACATAACGCAGTGCAATTTGTCTTATTCACCAACCATCTTATGCTTTAGCAATAGCACCAGCTTTAGTTAAATCACTTATATGGGCATATTGGTTTCCATGTATATCCATCAAGTGATTTACAGCTTATTGGGTCGCGTCTCGTATCCTAAGCGCCACATCCTCTTATTCATCTATTCATTTTTATCCGTGTCTCTTCTTTCCATCGTCTTTATTCAGTCTCTAGCAGGTCTAACTTTATTCTTCTTTTTGGAGGATACCATTGCCACACTCGTTGAGTCAACCTATCTGGCTCCAAACGCCATAAATGTCCATACTACAGTGGCCTTTTCTTCTCTATGTCATCTATACTTGTTTCTTAGGTTTTCGTTCTTTCTCTTATTTCGGAGTGTCTTATATGCCTAGACACCCTACAGTTTCTTCTCAACGTGTCCATTTCCTTACTTTTTTGTTATTTCCAACGTTTCTGATGCATATGTCACTGCACATTGAACGACGCTTTTATAAGTTCTTTTTTCTGTCGATTTCTTTATTTGTTCTGTCCACCAAATCGAATTTAGCTTCTGATAGCCTTCTTGCCCTCTATTCTGTTGTTCATATGACTTCGGCTATTCCTCTTCATTGTCAAAATGGCTATTTGGTAGGTACGTGGTCTCACTACGGACCTTTATTTTTCTTTTACACCCCTTCTTCCCCGATTACCAAATATTTGGTTTTGTCAAAATAATTTTTAGTCCCCATTTTTCATAGGTCTCCGTAAATTTTTGCATCATGTAGTTGATGTCAACTTCATCTGACGCAACAATCACTTGGTCGCCTGAGAAAAGAAGGGAATGCAGGTATTCGTCGTTTACACACACGCTCATATTCCTTCATTTGACCTGCTATTCATGTAAAACCTTATCTATATATATATTTTGATTAGGGTCGGTGATAGGCAACATCCCTGACGCAATCTTTTGGTGATTTCAAAGGTAGAGGGTATTTGATTTTCAATTTTAATTCCACTCTTTTGCCCTTCATAAAGATCTCTTATGGTGGTAACGTATTTTTAATGAACAGAGCTGTCATGCAGCGCCGTCTCATATGTCTTTTCTAAGTCTACAAACACTATATGAGTCTCTCTACTCCTTGCTATTAGCTTTTGGCTTAGTTGTAGAGTAAATTTGTTTTCATAAACTTACAAATAAATGAGAATGTCACAAATATTAAAGTTGGATGCACACAGCTTAACTTTAACAAAAATACGTTACCTACAAGGTTTGTTCAATTATTTATTATCCACGACGGTACATAAACATAAACACCACACATAGTAGACAACCCCCAAATCCAAACCATCTTATAGACTATCCGGAAGGGGGTTACACATTTGAAAAAACGCAGACAACATCCATTACCCACCAACACTGGCAGTGCTGGTGTTGGGAATCGAACTCAGTACACGTTAGGCAGTCCAACCAAGCGCGCTCGCCACTAAGACGCTTAGCCGACTGAGCTACCGTGCCGGTATCATATATAAACAAATCGATTAGCGTACAGATATATTATTATCTTGTGGTTCGGCTAGAAACAATTCTTTGTCAAATTTATTCACATCTAAGTTAAGCTGCCCATAAAATCATCTATTCTATCGTTATAAAACAATGTAATTTACAGTTCTCTTTATCAAAAGGTCTAGTTTGCTTGCTTGTGTCTTGTCATTTGGGTTTGATCTATTTTATAAATGTCTTACATGCAGCCCCCCCAATAACGCTACGACTCAGATGTATAAATCATACCTCATGGTTCTAGTTGCATATTTGCTAACTCCTGGTCTCTTAACAGACTCTGTCATTCTTTTCCATTATATTATGTACTGGCTGTTGAAGCCTTTTACTAAGTTAACCAATTGTATTGTAGGAAATTAGCTCTGATGCCAAAACTAACACCGGATTTGTGCCGAATAATAGTTGCGAAAACAGCAGATCCATATTTGGAGGCCACTGACGGATTATCATATTTCTTAAGAGCTTTCATGATGGTTGAAATCAGAATTATGAGCGGTGATTATTTCCATTCTAATATTATTATATTCGATTTTCAAGAGATTCAATTTAAACATCTTATCAAATACACTCCCTCGGTAACCCAAAAACTCACCACATTTATGGTAAGTATGTATAATGTATTTGTTAGATAACAAATTATTGGTCTTATTAATTTGCTAATTACATACTTTTAAAAAAATTGGAAGCTTAAAGTCTATTTCCATATAAAATCACAAATCACCTACTACAATTAGAGATGTGGATGTTGAATTTACAATAGAATTCAGTATTTTAATTTTATCTAACCATTTCTCTGCCAGAAATATGTATATTTTTGTACTCGTTATTAAAACGTAGTAGTATAGTTTTACCTCTGCAAAACGTGTTATTCCCATGGAGACAATAAACAGACATTTCCCTGATACATATTCTTTATCGTATTTTGCAAACAGCAGAAAAAATAACTATTTATGAGAACTAAAAGAAAAGGTATGTGTAAAGATATTAATAAAGTCTTCGCATTATTTCGATAACCTGAATTCTGGTTATGCTAGCAAATTAAAATCCTAAAATAAATTTCTATGATTTCTTATTTGAAAATTCTCATGCAACAACTAGCATCCACACAGTCCCCTACGGCCATGCAGATTAAACTAGCATCTACATAACCCCCTACGGTAATGAAGATTCAGTTAAAAAGGTAAGCATTTCCAGAAACAGAATGATAGAATTTATTTTCGGTCTTTGTACTCATTTTTAACTGAATATTCATTATCGTAGGGGGCTATGTAGATACTAGTGTAATCTGATGGCCATAGGGGACTGTGTGGAAGTTATTGAATGAGAATTTTCAAATAAGAAATTATACAAATTTATTTTAGGATTTTAATTTGCTAGCATAACCAGAATTCATGTCATCAAAAGAATGCAAAAATTTCAATAATATTTTACACATAGCTTTTCTTTTAGTTCTCATAGATAGTTATTTTCTCTGCTGTTTGCAAAATCCTATAAAGAATATGTTTCAATACAATTAAGCAAACAAATAATAATTCACTTTTAGATATTTCCCTATCAGTGACTATTTCAATTTAATATATCTTTCTTGTTAAACCATTGAACTAATAATTAATTAATATATCACTTTTATTTTCAGGTGGCAATGAACCTAAGAATCAAAAATATACATTTTATGAATGTACCGCCATTTATGGACCGTGTCATGGTGTTAGTAAAGTCTGTGTTACCCGCCAAGTTCATGAATAAGGTAAAACTTGCTTTTAGTGTTGAAACACAGTATTATTTTTCGATAGCTGAAACTTTGAAACATAGCATACGTTTATGGGTACCAAATGGTATATACTTTTTAAGAATACATTTCTTTGTAAAACCATTAATTTTCAAATTATCTGATATTTTCTGTTTTTAAATTTTTCAAAGTAAGATTTGGATTAATCCCTGTATTTTTTTGTGAATTATTTATAGGTACTAGTAACTAGTTTTATGAAATCACCTTGTATATGCATACTCGGAAAATATACAGAGTGGACCGTCTAAACGGAATAAATAGTGAAAAAAAATTTGTTTTGCTCTAATTTAAAATTTCCACGTTTCATGTCACGCTGAACCTATTTCAGAAAAAAAAATGAAAATTTTTGTCACTAACATTTTTGAAAATTTTTTACCTCTAAAATAGATGGATTTTTTTTCTTTGTTCAAATTAAAAATTTCCACATTTCCATGCCATTCTAAGCGGATTAAAACAAATTTAAAAATTTTTTTGAAAAATTTATTAATTTTTTTGGAAAAATTTGTCTATTTATCACTAAGTACTTACTATAGAATAGACGAAAATTTTTTTTTGCTCAAATTTAAAATTTCCACGCTTCATGACATTCCAAACCTATTTCGGAAGAAAAAAAATTGTAACATTTTTTTACCATTTTGGAAAAAAAATTACCACCAGAATAGATGGAAAATTTTTTTTGCTCAAATTTCAAATGTACACGTTTCATGACATTCTAAACCTATTTCAGAACAAAAGAAGGGTGGAAAATGTTTTAACCAACATTGAAAAGTTAAAAAAAAAAAATGTTTCTTTGCTCAAATTTAAAATTATGGCATTCTAAACCTATTCAAACAAGTTTAAAAAAGATGAAAAAATCTTTAATCTATTTCACTACTTTCTATAGAATAGATGAAAAGTTTTTTTTTGCTGAAATTTAAATTTTCCACGTTTCATGACATTCCAAACCCATTTCGGAAAAAAAAATGCATAATTTTTTTACTATTTGGAAAAAAAAAATTACTATTGGAATAGATGGAAAAATTTTTTTTTGCTCAAATTTAAAATTGTCACGTTTCAGGACATTCTAAACTTATTTGAGAAAAAACAATTGAAAATTTGTTTCGCCAACATTATTGAAAAATTTTTTACCACTAAAATAGATGGAATTTTTTTCTTTGCTCAAATTTAAAATTTTCCTTTTTAAAAAAAGAATTATTTTTTTTACCATTTTTGAAAAATTTGAAAGAAAATGAAATTTCTTAATACTCCACTCCACTACATGAATGTGTAATTGAAAATGTGACAGATGGCAATAATATTTGGCATATGCACCTATTATACTTTTATTGAGAAATGTACAGGGTGGTCATCCCACGAAATAATTCAGTCATAGTGGACATTTGTAAAGGTATTTGCGCAAGCCTCTCATATTTGGCACCTGTTATTTATTATTGAACTTTTGCTGTTGGATGAGCGCTCTGTATATTTGTTTGACCAAAACTTATCAGGTTTTCTTTGTAATAATAGTGATATCTATATTCCGATTATTATTTTTATGTCATTTCGTAATTATTAATTTTTTAGAGTGACCAACATGCAGAAATAAAGAGGGAAGTTTTGTGTAAATACCTTTACCGATTTTTTTGTAGGGCTGTGTCATCTAGAATTTGGACAGAAATATACATATTTATTTTTAATATATTTGTATAAAAATGTATATGATGTTTATGTTTATATTTTCTGCCGTGTATTTTTAGAACTACCTCAATCCTCGGCATACAGCTATTAAATTAATTTAGAATTTCTTGAGTATAATTGTTCTAAAGAGTAGAGTCCCCGCAAGGTTATTAAGGCTTTCTAAAGGTGGCTGGCGGTTATTCAAAGCTCACTGCGGCATATCTCAGACGTGCTTGATAGGTTTAAGATTTAATAATGGCGTGGGTGCATCATTTCTAGTTGTAACAGGGCACTGAATGCATTTTTTGTCAGGTGCGGAGGTAAATTGTTATAAGAATCTGAAACCTTTCGTTATTTCGTGAACTAAGGGTCGGTGTGCCTTTCGAAACTATGCTAAAAATTAATAACTTAGTGAAACAAATAAATCAGCTTCCAAATAAATAAATCAAAATATCTTTTAGATGGAACTCATGATACTACGAAAGTGAGATAAAACTGAGTTTCTTTTACCGAAATCTCCACCATGAAGTCACTTTTTAATAGCAACGTATGGCACAGTTAGACTAGTCTAGTGTACATAACGTTTCTTTGAAGTATGAAAAAGCAACATCTGGTAACTCCAAATATTCAGGGGCTTATCCCCCTTATAGAAAAAAGTGGCTCTTTTGGTTGATAGAGAAGATATTTTCAAGTTTTGACTATTAAACAAAAATAAAGGCAAAGTTCGCAAAAAATCCGGTAATTCTTATTTTTTTATATGTTTGGACTTTTTTTAGTTTTTGGTTATCACTCGTAAATAATGGATCCTACGTAAAATAATAATCTTACCTTATTTCAATCCGATAAAATTTCCTTCATTTAGAGACTAAGTGCAGATTTCTTTTAACCCTCAATTCCTTCCCATGTGTTCAAAAGATTCAATATTTTCATCACCGTTGGAGATTCGATTAAACAATATTACCGATAAGGTCTATATTTTCGGACGTACAGCAATGTTAGGATACTTTTTTCTAGCACGAACAAACAGCCTCAAAAAACTGTTTATCAGTGATTTAGGAGTGATAGAAGAATATTATGTTCATTATACAAGCGAATAAAATAACGTTCTTATCAGTGACCACGGTTTTTAATAAACTTAATATTAATTGATTTTAATACAAAGCCTATATTATGTACCTATTAGATGAAAATATACAGGATGGTAATCCTTTAGAAAAAATAATTAATAATTAAAAGGGAGATGATTTGAACAAATACCTCTGCAATATTTTACTTGGATTTAAAAAAAAATTGAAATAATAAGTTCTTACATATTTAAACAAAAATAATTCTTCTCAGTCTTACTCCCAAGGAGGGGACGAGGTACGGTCACCGGTTTAATTTCCGACACTCGATCAGTGATGTTAGGGCACGCTGGCCGAGCCGGCATTTGGATGGGTGAACCAGTGTATCCGTCTATTAGTCTGTAGGCTATCGACTGAGACAGTTCCGGGCCGTTGTCGCTTAGCAAGGTGGCCCCGATAGCACAGGGCAACTTTCTTCGCTGCAGAGAAGACCCCAAGGACTACTGGCCGGCCAGAAAGGCGGTGAGATGACCGGGGGTGCGTCAAAGTTGATAGCCGATGACCGTGGTTTGGAGTCCACGCAAAACTGTAGATCCCTACGAGCACAATGTGCCTTTAGGCCTGAGTGTTGTAGTAAAACAAATCCACGAATATAATGTACTCCCAAAGAAACCACCTACGCTCTTTGGAGTGAGGGACTCGTCGATTTCGTAATACCAAGAGCGAAATCTGCGAATTCCCAAATTATCATTTACTTATTTTTTTCGTCATTTAAAATTTATTTTCTTGTATTAAAAAAAAACTTAAACAAGCAATAGTTCGAGCGCTTTTTGAGAAAATTTAATATTTAATATATGCAAATACAATTTAAGAAAAGACTGGAACTATTTCTAAGCCACATCTGAAATGAGATCGGTCAATTGTTTCAACTCTTAGGCCAACATTCATACTCGAACACACAGACGAATGTTTTCTAAACTTCTTCTTCAATATTTGGGAGTGATCTAAAATCATAATTCGGCAAAAACTCGATGTCGAATTATTGATCGATTACCAACAATACTTTCTTCACTCCTAGTGTCACTCAAAAGTAGAGAAACAACTGCCTAAGGATCACGAATTCCACATCCAGATTTTCCATCCTAGTATCTTTAAAGGAAAATAAACATCTTAACTGAATTTGTCCTCTGGTATGTGGAAATAAATAATCATAGGATTTTACAAATACTTGAGACAGATATCGTAGAAAAATTTGAGGCGTTGATTTCTACTATATACGCTGAAAATGAAGTTTCTGCACTCCTATTGGCTTTCTCTACTAATTTTACCCAATTTGCATCTACCCTCCCTCCATCTTCAACGGAATCATCTAAAATCAAATATCATTATAATACATACGCGTACCAAACTTCAAATGAATGTCTCAATTTTATTTTATCATCCCTTCAATACTGGAGTGGAGGTGGGGGGGGCGGTTGAAATATATTAAAGAAATCCGAGCTCTTGGCTTCCAGTATAGACAACAAATGTCAAGTGAATATCTCAATATAATTTTATCAGCTTGTTTAATGGAGTGGGGGTGGTGGAGGGATTGAAAAATATTATAAAAAATCTGAGGCCTTAGCTTAGGGAGGGGATGGAAAATATTATTAAAAAAATTGGGGCCTTAGCTTTTAGTATATACTTCTTCTTCTTCTTCTTCCTCAGCCCGTCTACTGCTGGACATAGACCTCCCGTAACTATGTCCATGAATGTCTGTCCTGTGATATATGCATCCAATTTCGATGAACTCGTTTTAGGTCGTCTGTGCATCTTGTTGATGGTCGTCCTCTGTTCCGAAGAGCGTCTTGTTTCTGTCACCCCTTACTCTTGCGACGTGTCCCGCCCAGTTCTAGTATATACACCAATTTCCAAATTGTTATACTCTTACCAGCTTGCTTTACTTATTTTCCCTTATTCACACCTATGGGCCCCCAACCCTTCATCGGATAAATTAAAAAAATCGGTAAAGTTATTTACACAGAACTTCCCTCGTTATTTGTGCATTGCGGTCACTCTGAAAAATTATTAATTACGAAATGACATTGAGAATACAGATCGAAATATAGTTATTGCTATTATTACAAAAAAACCTGATAGCTTTTGGTCAAAAAAATATACAGAGTGCCCATCCAACAGCAAAAGTTCAATACTAAATAACAGGTGCCAAATATGGAAGTCTTGCGCAAATACCTTTACAAATGTCCACCATGACTGAATTATTTCTTGGGATGCCATTATTCAATAAAAGTATATAATAGGTGCATATGCCAAATATTATTGCCATCTGTCACATTTTCAATTCCACATTCACGTATTGGAGTGGAAGTATAGTGGTGGTTAAAAAATATAAATAATTTTCAAAACTTTTTTTTTGAATAGGTTTAGAATGTCACGAAACGCGAAAATTTTAAATTTGAGCAAAAAAAAATTTTTCGCTCTATTCCAGTGTTAAATTTTTTTCAAAATGGTGAAAGGATGTGGCGAATTTTTTTATCCGAAATAGGTTTAAAACATATGTCATGAAACGTGGAAATTTTAAATTTGAAAAAAAAAAATTCGTCTATTCTATAATAGTGATAAATAGATTACCTAAACCTAAACATGTTTTCAAATTTTTTTTAAAAATTTTCAAAAACATTTTTAAATTTGTTTGAATAATTTTAGAATGCCATGGAAACGTGGAAATTTTAAATCTGAACAAAGAAAAAAATTCGATCTATTTTAGTGGTAACATTTTTTTCGAAATTTTTTAAAAAATTTCATTTTTTTTTTTAATAGATTTAGAGCGCTATGAAACGTGAAAATTTAAAATTTTAAGAAAAAAAAAATACATCTATTTTAGTGGTAAAAATTTTTTCAAAAATGTTGGTAATAAATTTTCAAACATTTTTTTCTTTTAAATAGGTTTAGAATGCCATGAAACGTGGAAATTTTAAATTTGAACAAAGAAAAAAAAATTTTTTAGTGGTAAAAATTTTGTCAAAAATGGTGAAAAAAATTTTCAAAATTTTTTTTTCCCGAAATAGGATTAGCGCGTCATAAAACGTGGAAATTTTAAATTTGAAAAAAAAAAATTTTTTTTCACTATTTATTCCGTTTAGACGGTCCACCCTGTATATTTTCCAGTGAAATTTCTACCATTTCTGCGCTGACAGTAGCGTCAACTACCTACCAAATTTGACTGCTCTCCGTCAAGTAGTTTTTTAGTAAATGCACCAACAGACAGACAGACAGACTGACGGAATTGAAACGTCAGAATCCGTAAAAATCTCGGAGGGTGATTTTTTCTCGAATACAATACTTCCCTTCGGTATGCGAGGGAAGTAAAAATTCAAAAATTTTTTTTTTTTTCGAATCAGGCTTAGATGCCATGAAACGTGGAAATTTTAAATTTGAAGAAAGAAAAAAAAATTTCATTTTAGTAGTAAATAATTTTTCAAAAATATTGGTGAAAACATTTTTTTTTCCTTAAATAGGTTAAGCGTGTCATGAAACGTAGAAATTTTAAATTTGAGCAAAAAAAAAATTATTTCATCTTGGTAAAATTTTTTTCAAAAATGTTGGAAAAAAAATTTTCGAAAAAATTTTTTTTCTGAAATAGGTTTAGCGCGCCATGAAACGTGGAAATTTTAAATTTGAGCAAAAAAAAATTTTTTTCACTATTTATTCCGTTTAGACAGTCCACCCTGTATATTTTCCACTGAAATTTCTACCATGTCTTCGCTGACAGTAGCGTCAACTACCTACCAAATTTGACTGCGCTCCTTAAAGTAGTTTTTTAGTAAATGCACCAACAGACAGACAGACAGACAGACAAACTGACGGAATTGAAAAACCTATATTTTCGTAATCTACGTATTCTGAAACGTCAGAATCCGAAAAAATCTCCGAGGGTGATTTTTTCTCGAATACAATACTTCCCTTCGGTATGCGAGGGAAGTAAAAACAGTTCAGTTCATAATACATACATGTATAAAATTTCAAGTCAACATCTTAAACCGTTCCAGAGAAAACGCGCGCAAAAAAAGTCACAGACATACAAAAATTTTCTTTTCACTCAAATTTAAAATCTCAACGTTTCATGAGATTCTAAACCTATTTCAAGAAGGAAGATTTTTGAAACTTTTTTACGATATTATACTTCCACTCCACTGCGTGTATGTGGAAGTAATTATATCACAATTCAGTAATTAATAATTTCGTTCAAATAACTATCTAATAATGCGTTATAAGAATGACTCTCTTCCAACTATGTTCACATATTATTATATATTTCTCCAAAATGTTTACGTTGAGAAATATCGTGTTACAAGCATACAAGGCTATGTTAAATAACAGTATTTCTCAACCTCTTACAAAATTTAACTCATTAACATATAAACCAGAACAGTAGCGTTACCTGAATTGTATTCCTTACGTTGTTTTTTTTTTTTAATAGACGGTTAATGGCATATTTTCCTTAGTAGGATGCAGTTTGAGCTATAGTCGTCTATGTAAGTTACGTACATGATACTGATCCCAAAGATCCAGTTTCGATTTGGGGATCTATCAGTGTCTTCACTGCTCGATATCATAACACTGCTCTGGTGGGCTATGATAAGCATATGGCATCCAACAATAGAGGAATTAGAAAACTTAGTTATAAACAGCATATTAAATTAACATGAATGCAGATTGCTTGTGTTCGAGAAATGTACATGAACATTAATGTGACCTTAATTTAACTAAATTGAATTATTTTGTTCAGATCGTCTTTGTTTCGACTTTAGATAATGGGCTTGTTCCTTGATATTCTTTTTTATATGATTTTTATACTTTTTCATATAGTACTCGATATTCTCATTATGCACTTAATTTTTCGTATTATTAACTTTTTCCGGTCTCGAGATATAAGGAGTTGAAATTAGTAACAGTTACAAAAACCGAGCGCTCATTTGTGACGTCACTATATGTAAGTGACGTAAGAAAAGCTTTCTGGGATCTCTCAAATATAACCTGAAAAGTCGAAAAACATGGAATTTTCATACGCTGGTAACTAAATAAATACGTCGAGTGGAAGTTCGTTCTATGTCTCTACGGAAAGGAGAAGGTCGGCGGTGAATCATAATCGTAAATTGCAGAGTCAAAATCAAAAATTCGTCCCGACAGAAACGAGAGAAAATTGTAATTTTTTGACATTTCACCAAATTGTAGTCCCCTACTGTCAAGAAGTAAGCAAAACAAACAATACTTTGAAAACACTTACAATTATAACAACTAAGGAGCATCAAGTCTATTGAGATCGCAGAGTCTATGCGTATAGTGACGTAGCGCCCGGCCACGCCCCATTTTCGCTAGGTGGAGATTTGTAATAGTTTTTAAGATACTAAACGTGCGAATAAGATTCTGATTTTTTTGCAGGTCCATTATTTTATACTTGCACTTTCGGTTTATGAAATAAAAAAAATGCCGAACAAGCCCATTCCATAATCATACTCTATGAATACTGAATGTAACATAAACGTGTGGACGACCGGATGGTAGAACGGATCGATAAATAGTCGGACATTTTGAAAGTCTTTCAGAATCCAAATACTAATATAATGATATGAACATTTTGTGTAATAATATAAAAGAAAATCCGGATTTAATTATATTATTGTCATGACTCTCGTTTGTAATGTCTACAGGTATGTGTACACAAAAATGTCGAGTCCCTATACGAATATATACCAAAAGAATATCTGCCATCTGATTATAATGGACATCAACCATCAATTGACCAACTAGATGGTAAGTATATTAATCGCTTGCATATATTAAGCTATTATAAAATATCAACGATACCAAAGCATGTCTCTGGTTAACAAAAAACTGAAATAATTCTAATTTTACATTTAACCAATCTTTTGAAACATGAACTTATTCGTCGAATATGTGATAGAGGGAAGTTCTACTTCGAACAATGCTTTTACTTAATTCTATAAATTCAGGAAAGTACGCTATTAAAATAATTTTGTTCTTAATTTTCCTCTTGAATAAAAATATGATAAGTTTGCTTACTGTCTCTTTTTCGATGTCTCTAGTTCAGTTAAAGTTGTTATTTTTTAATTAAATGTAATATTAAATTTGAAATTTATTTCCAAATTTTCTGTCACAAAAGAAAAAATCAATATGAATAACTCTATTTGTAAAAATAAACATAAATATGGATAT
This sequence comes from Stenurella melanura, assembly GCA_963583905.1. Lineage (NCBI taxonomy): Eukaryota > Metazoa > Arthropoda > Insecta > Coleoptera > Cerambycidae > Stenurella > Stenurella melanura. The sequence continues at coordinate 39,453,017 of OY757315.1, read as the reverse complement.
TTTAAAACGTCACGAGAATGACATTCATATTATACAAATGGCTGCCGTGATATTTCGACGTCATTCTATTTGCTCCTATGTTGTTTTTGTCTATTAATGCATTAGATTTTTGTAAACCATGTAACGTAAAAATAATCATTCTGTTTACAGCTCCTACCTACAAATTCAATAAATCGTTAGCCCTTGCACAAAAGGGACTTTCTTTGTGAACCTTTAATAGCGATCCACTTGAAATAGATTGGAACCTTCACACAATTGTATTAAGGTTTTTGTTTAAAAATATTGTAAAAAATCTGTCACTATGACATCCTCGGTTGATGATGGAACACCCTGTATATTATACACTATTACTCATTAACGGGGTAGTAGTTTTTGCTTCTGTGTTCCTTCGATATTCCTACCTTATTTATGTTTTCCGTTATAGAGGAGTGGTGTGAAGAGATAGCACAACGGGATGAGGACTTCCAAAACTTCTACAAGCCAAATCAAGTGACTATATGAAGATGGCCAAGGATGAGAGGGAAATATTCGGATGGGGCTAGATGGTTCATTTAAGAAAATATTAGTAGACTAAAATAAAGCTAAAGAATAATTGTTGTTTTAAATTCATTTAAATTACTAGCAATTAAATATCAGCATATCAGCCAGGATGACGTAAATATTGTTTTTACTGTGTATCAAATCTGGGCCGCATTAAGCACTAATGCCCTCTTAGTATTCTACCAATCATTTTAACCTCGGAAAAACTAGAGCGGCTGATATTGGCACTAAATATTTTTCAAAGTATTACTCTTTGAAAAATAAAAATCTTTACATTTGTATAGGTGCGTCTCTTGAAACAATTTAATTTGAATTTTGAAAATTCCGTTCATTTTTAATATTTAGAAATATATTTATCGGATTTAAAAAAAGTTAAGTTTTTTTTTTAATAAGAGGACGTTGGGAAAAAAAGGTCTATTCGTTCATGGGCTGCAATAGTAGCACTACTCAAAAAATCACATTTTGAGATAAATGAATTTAAAAGTTTCGTTATCATGAAAGCACATAAAGCTTGCGATAAATTACTTAAACGAAGATTAAGTACATATTAATGACTTCTCTGGGGGAGCAGTTAACAATTTTATACGTCGTTATATATAAATATGTTTTTAAATGTTTTTTATTCCCCCTCCATATGACAGTCATGACATAATTTTTGAGTTTAATAACTAAGTTTAATAACATTTTGAATTTTTAAGAATGAAGATATAGAACTATCAACATTAAAAAAATATATAGAAAATACTGAGACAACAACAAAATAGTTTTCTATAAGTTTAAAAGTAAAACCATTATTATTTAGATTGAGATTTAATATTATTGTAAAAATTTGAATGACATTGCTGACGAATAAGCTTTGTAGATCGTCAAATTGCTGTTTAGCTATTGGAATAGGCTTACTGTAAGCTTTATTAGTGATAAGTACTTTCTCAGGTACATACTGGGAAATATCGTTATTGCAGCTCACATTAATGACCAAGTAGAAAATGCCATACTGACATTTCTGACACCTAGCGATCCAGTATCATATTAAGGGACGTGCCAGTGTTGCTGCTGGAAAGATTACGATTTTTCATATTTCGATCTGTACTTATTCAAAAAATCGTATTTTTTGAGATGTCATTATTGCAGTCAATATTAATGACCAAGTAGAAAATTCCATACTGACACCTCTGACACCTAGCGATCTAGTATTAAATTAAGGTATGTGCTATTGTTGCTGCTGGAATATTATGATTTTTCACATTTCGACCTGTGCTTACTATAAAAATCGTATTTTTTGAGATGTGCCACTATTGCAGCCTATAAACGATTTGATTTTTTCTCGCAGGATCAATAGTTTCCATGTACTTTCATTTGCCATGTAAAACTAAAAATCATAAATTCATAGACGTGACTTCATAAAAAGTGTCATCTCCGTCAAAAAGGAATCTAAGAAAAACGTGGAAAATCTTCTTAAAGAGAAGGTGTAGACTTTCAGACATTACATTCTTAATGGTGTATATTTTAATTTAAAAACAAACAATCCGTTTCCCGTTTATTCACTTTAAAACAGAGCACAAATTTGTCAATTTGACAGTTTGAAAATTGACACAAAATTTCAATTAAAAATAGTTGTGATATCTCAAAATTTATTCCTAACTTAACGAAACTAAAATGAAGCTAAAATTACTATGTATTATGTAGTGCATAAAAAAGTTTTTACTTTCATAAATAATCAGCAGAAAATGGAGACTTAAATCCCATTTTGTTTGGTTGTCCATTGACCATCATCAATGAATCGAATATGTTAGTATTACAAATAATAAAAAAAACAATCTTGCACGATCTGCTTTCATATATCCTTACCTGTACCAACTTCGAGATTTACAATTTATTGTATGTTTTTTTTAATGAAAACAGGTTGTAATATCTAAAGAACATCTCATCGAAGTATATTTATTGACTATACATACAAACATATTTCTAGAATTTCCTATTGTTTATCCATATGTTATTTTTCCCCATGTCATCCGTGGTCAACTTAGTTCTGTCAACTTCAAAAGCCCTGAAGTCCCCTGGGCGAGAAACGTGTGTCTTTGTCTCATCCTTACATTTGAATTAGGTAAATCATTGTTATTGCACATGTATTTTTGAGTTGTTATGTTGTTATTTTGCACTGATTGCCCATAACTGTTACTATGAAACCTTCAAATATTCTTTTCCTCATCTAAACGTATGCTGTGGGTGGTTGTATATGCCTTGGTATGTGCTTACATGCGTACATGCCCGCGTGTGTATGTGGACCCATATAGTTACCCTAAACTATTCGGTTGTAGTACACATATGTGTGCGTAGATATTATGTAAACCTCAAAGATAGGTTCGTGGCCAAAACGCCAAAGCTCGTAAGGCCAAAAAATTAGATTAAACAGAAATTTCACATTCAAATATCTCACGTTTATGTGGGTATGTGAAAATGCGGTATTTTTTACATTATTAAACAGCATTCGGAAATAGCATAATTCTAGAACTTGTAACATGTTGAATTTTTGTTATTAATTCCTATGGTTTGTATTCTTAAAAATCCATTTGATTTGGTTCTGTCAGAGAGACAGAAATTGCCATCAAACCAAAAATTTTTCTGAGAATTATATAAAATATGATAAAATTTACAAGCTTTATATATGTTAGACGAATTTTGAACAAGGAAACATGAAAAATATTTTTTTATTACAAATATGTTTTAATATTAAATTCCGTTTTTTTCCTCTAAAGCCGATTGTCCTACAAAAAATATTATGGAGCCTGTTTTCATTAAAGCAGAATTTAACAATTTTTTTGATGAATCACTATTTCTCGAGATATTTAAGAATAACGAATTTTTCAAAACTTAACCTCACTCTTTCACTGAAGTGCTCCCTATATAGATGTAAACATTTGTGTTTCTTAAGTAATGTACTTTGAAGAAAATAACTATGTGGCGTTCTTCTTTTCTCCGAGGTTCGAGAAATTTTTCGTTTTTGCTAACTGGGCTATAGGTCAATGCAGTTTCTATGCCCCCTTACTCATTGGTGAGGTGGGGGGTTAAAAATTTCGAGTTTTTTAAATTCAAATCAAGAGTAAATACTCATACTAAAAGTTGGGCACTTGATTTAAAATCGAAATACATATTTTCGGTTTTCTGATACTTTAACAAAAATAAATTGTATTTGCTATTGTGTATTGTAATTAGTTCCAATTACAGTGATAATCTTTCATACAAATAAGTAGCAACTTTTATGAACCGAAACATACATTTCTTTCTCTTATTAATATTCATTTAAAAAAGAATAGAAATGTAGATCTCTAAGTACTCATATTGTAAACGAAGTAAATAAATATATTAATACCCATCTCCAGTTTTTGCTTTTTTTCTGTGTGATTGAGAACACGGCCCCGCGTTCAATCAATCAAAACCACTTAGATTCGTCTGAATTCTTGGTATATTATAACTTTTGTCATCCTGAGCAAGAGTCATGGCCACGATACTGCATATTCAGTATTTTGGCTTCTATGGGGCACCAAAGCTCCATAGCTCCATCATAAGTTTTTTTTTTTTTTTCCAGGGCTCGTCTGTTATAGAAAACTCCGAGGGCACTGCAGCCTCCTGGGCTTATTGTGCTCTCCCTGCCATGCTTCACTCCGCCACTCCAGTACCCCTGTACCTCTAATCAGATGATACAGGTCTATGGTCGGACGGGTGCTGATAAGTTCCGGGTCTGTTCGTGTTTGCCCGTAGATGCCATATCTTCTGCGAGCCAATGCCTCGCAGTAAAAATGATGTGGTCGACCGTTTCCGGCTCCTTGCTGCATAGTCTGCAGTCTAGGTTGCGTCGAATTTGCCGATTGTATTCAGGTACTTCTTTACAGGAAAGTGTCCCGTCAGAAGTCCTGTTATTAGTCTTAACTGCGTCCTGTTCATTGTGAGCAGTTCTGCAGTTTGTTTTGCACATGGACCTTTAATAAGTGTTTTTCCATGTCGATTTCCTGGAATGTTCCTCCAGTGATTCTTGTGTTTACTCTTGACCCAGTCTTTAATCACCCCTCTGGCTGAGCTTTTAGAAATGCCCAGCACGGGTTCTGGGCCATAGAATATGTTAGCTGCCCCTTGTTTAGCAAGTTCATCAGCTTTTTCATTGCCGTCAATTCTGGAATGTCCTGGCACCCAGAGTAGTTTGACTCTGTTCTGCTCGCCCAGAATTTTCAGCTCTTCATGGCAGTCCCATACCAGTCGGGATGACACTCTGTTAGAGGCTAGTGCTCTAAGTGCTGCCTGACTGTCTGATGCAATGGAGATCTGCTGATTCACATATTGTCGGTTTGCATTCTCGCGTACACATTCGAGTATAGCCAGAATTTCTGACTGGAATACAGTGGCGTGTTGCCCAAGGGAAAGACTTATACTTGCCCTGGGTCTTTCACCATGTATTCCAGCTCCAGCTCCTGTGTTTGTCCTAGACCCGTCAGTATACCAGGTTAGGCCCTTTCGTAGTATGTCAGGAGCTTCTGTTGACCAGTCCTTCCTATCTCCAATGGTGATATTGAAGGGCTTGTTAAAGGTGATTTTTGGTACCATGTAGTCTGACCTCATATTCAATAGAGGGTCTTCTACAGTGTTTATTATCCTCAAATGTCCTCCCGATCTTAGATTCGGGGTATTTGAGTTTTGCAGCCTATATGCCCCCATTCTGGCCTCTCCCTCCATCATAAGTTACTATTTAGAGTAGTTTTATAACATTTTTCTAACGCATATTTTGAATATTGAAAAACCTAACTTTATGTTTTTGAGGTTGCCGAATACAAATCTAATATCAAATGGACGATATAGATAATTGACAGCCGTCAATCAGCTATAAATTACCAAGGAACTACTAGGTGATTTTTTAACCTGAAACTTTGAAATATTTCGAGTAATAACATTGAGTTAGAAGGTAGGGAGACGACATCCTATACAAATTTCCTATACAGAAACGGCTTCAGTAGGCGTGGCTAAACGTGGCAACAATATGGTGGTTTTGCCAGACCCGGACTAATTAAAATAATAAGAACTCTGTACCTCGACGAGACGGTCTATCTGGATAACGTAAATAAATGATCAATTCAATAAATGCAAGAGTTTTAGCAAAAAGAATTAGAATAAAGGATACATATGCAAATAAAACATAAAATGAACATTTTAAAATGTATTTATTGGCCTCTAAATAATACAATTTTATTGCTTTGACGCCTAATACTTTAGACTTATTTATTATACTTTTACCTAAATAGACATGTTCAATATGTTTTTTTTAAAATGTGGCATTATAATATGTAAACAAATATGCATACCATTTGAGTGAAAAGTATTGCACAGCCTTTATAACTTTTACTAGTTCTATTGAATAACGTTTCATACAAAAATGGAATAAAAAACGAACAGGTTTGTGATTTGAATTTTTATACAAATTTCTGTTTTGACACTTGAGTTAGTAACCTGTTTTTTAGATCACACCCTATAATATGGTTTTATGACTTATTTAACAACATAAACACCAGTCTTGTAAATAAAAAGAGAACGACAAAAACGATGTGTATAAAACATTTTTTGAAATAAGTACCTAATATTTAAAAAATTATAGGCAAAATATGCAACAGATTTTATTTACTTTAATATATAAAATGTGCAAAGGTGCAATGTTATCCTAAAATAAACTATTTTTTTCTATTCTACGAAATATGTAACCTGAGTATATTAAAAAAACATTTAATTAGCTGTTTTTTTTAATACGGCTCTGCTCATTATTTACATTACCTATGAAATGTTATTCCCGTTAATTTCTTGTTGTCAACATCATCTCTAGAAGAGCAACTTCTTTTAGCGCACGATACCATAGTCCTTTTAATGTTCAAATTTAACAAACTACAGTAAAAATCACAGTAAATCACATGGAAAAGAAACTATTTGACGGAAAAGTAGTAACAAGATGGCGAAATGATGCCGTTTTTGATCACGTGACTGCTTCTCCCTACCTTCTAACTCAATGAGTAATAAGCATTTTACGAATTAATATTTCAAACAAAAGTTGTAGAACTGGGTGGGGACAGTTCGGCGATATATGTCACTTAGACTTTGGGTCGAAGGGTTAAGGTCATTCAAGGTCAAATTCGGTTTTCTAAAAATGGGAATCCCTATTTTTTATTGCAAATTCGGATTGTCTGATTAAATATAGACGATTTTGTTAGAAACTTTTTTCTGAAATTGTATTTTTTTTAGTTACCCGGCGAGGAAAAATAAAATGTTTAAAAATTTGCTATTTTTTTGCTCGAAAAAGAAGAAGTTTGGATAAAATTTGTAAGAGGCAAAAAGGGTTTGGAATCATCCTGGGAATATTCTCAATTTTTTTCGGAATTGTCCAATGCCCTTTTTGATGCACATGAAACTCCACAATGCTCTTTCCTGCAAAGGGCACTGGACCATTCCCAAAAAAATTGAGAATATTTCCGGGATGATCCCAAACTCTTTTTGCCTCTGTCAACTTTTGTTCAAACTTCTTTTTTCGCGAGTTAGAAAATTGCAAAGTCCTAAAATTTTCATTTTTCCTCGCCGGATAACTACAAAAAATGGCAATTTCAGTAAAAAGAAATTCGAACAAAAGTAGTATATTTATAGTCAGACAATCCGAATTTGCAACAAAAAATAGAGGTTTCCATTTAATAAACAGAATTTGACCTTGAGTGACCTTAACTCTTCCACCCAAAGTCAAAGTGACATATACCGCCGAACTGCCCCAATCCAATTCTACAACTTTTGTTTGAAATATTTTTTCGCAGAGTGCTTATTACTCGAGATATTTAAAAGTTTCAGCTGTCAACTGTTAATATCGCCTATTTCACATTAGATTTGAATTCGGAAACCTCAAAAACATAAAGTTAGATATTTCGGTAATCAATATATGCATGTTTAAAAGTAAATTATTTATTATTGGCTTCCTTACAGTAATGAAACATATTCTTTATAGGATTTTGCAAACAGCGGATAAAAACTATCTATGAGAAGTAAGAGAAAAATTATAAGTAAAAAATATTAATGAAATCTTTGCATTCTTTCGATAACCTGACTTCTGGTTAAGCCAGCAAATCAAAAATCATTAATATTTTTTACATATAGTTTTTCTTTTATTTTTGGTAGATAGTTTTTTTACTGCTGTTTGCAAAATCCTATAAAGAATATGTTTCATTACTATAAGCAAACAAATAATAAATAATTCACTTTTAAACATGCATAGAATATATAGGCTCCAATACTAGTTAGCTAATAGATAAGTGAAGATCTGTTGTTTTTTATCAGTCAATGTCAAATATGAATATTTCATACTTATTCATGGATATTGCCTTGGTTTTGCATGAAACATCGTTATGAGTGGCTTTGTGCCTTTTTGATGAGCTCAGAATAGGGGCGAAAAACGTTTCAAACTATATGAGAGATTTTGTGAAAATGTAATCCATTAGAATGAAACATTTTTTTAAAACAAGGTAGGTAAATAAATTCCATTTTAGGCCTTTGTTCTCATTTTTAACTGTGAAGATTCAGTTAAGAATAAGAACAAAGGGGGTCATGTAGATACTAGTTTAATCCTGCTTAGCCGCAGGGGACTATTTTGGATGCTGGTGCTATAATGAGAATGTCAAATAAGAAATTGGACAAATTTATTTTAGGATTTTTGATTTGCTAGCATAACCAGAAGTCAGGTTATCGGAAGAATGTATAGATTTCATTAATATTGTTTACATATGGTTTTTCTTTTAGTTCTCATAGATAGTTTTTTTATCCGCTGTTTTCAAAATCCTATAAAGAATATGTTTCATCAATATATGCTTTATAAAAATGTTAAAGAACTACTCAAAGTAGTAACTTAGGTTGGAGCTATGGAGCTTTGAAGCCAAAACTCTGAACATATAGCATCGTGGCCAGAGAAACTTTTGTTCAGGATGATAAAAGCTATAATATACCAACAATTCTACCGAAACCCAATTCCCATAAAGTTTGTGCGGGTCCTTTAGTGTACATGGAATAGCCAGCACTTGTGTCCGGAGCCTGCCAGGCATCCACGGCGTGAAGCGCTGTGGCAGTTGAGGGACCGTACAAACTAATGCGAAGCAATACAGACGTATATTTACATTTTTCTATTTTAGTCGAAAATCAATAATAAATAATAATGCAGGAAAGTTTTGGTCTACTTTTATTTATTGTAGAATAGAAGCATACATTGTGTTCAGTTTGTTTAAGGTAAACTTTGTTCCACTGCAACTTTACGCTATAGACCAGTAGTAGAGGTGTTTTAAAATCTCATGAGCTGTGACCTTCATATGCGCACACCCATAATCCCTCCTGTCGACTCAGTTACACTTCTTAAAATTATTATATTTATTGTTTACAATTTATCCCGAGCTCTTGTTTATGTATACAACAATTCAGCCGCCAGTGTCTTCAAAAAAATACTTATAAAGCAGAATGAACTTTGGCTTTTGCGCATTTCGCGGCTCATAAGATTCTGAAACACCTCTACACAATTGGTTAAATCGCTTGCAATAATTTTTGGGTAAGTACCTGAAAAAAATTATTTTCTTGGTGCCCCTGAATTCAACTTGATAGATATCTTCGCCATTTGGATACCTGTCTTCCGTGTGTGTAATTGACAAGGAAAATGTTCTTCATTATTTGATTTAAAATAATTAAATTTATTATACTGATTTATTGATTAAGACTGAAAATCCATGACACAACAGATGTGTACTTACTTACTTTCTTCTTGGTTTATTTTATACTGTCGAGTGTTCCAACAACCAAGTTGGTATAATATAATGAAAAATATCTAAAACCAATATTGTTGATTAAAAAGCGACGAAGAATGTCGTCTAGAACGTGCAACAATTATTATTTAACAATGTCAATAAATCACGAAGAGTCAAATGCTTACTTTAGTTTATTTTAGTAATTGCTACTTCATGTTATCTTTGTTTTTATGTTTACGACCTTCATTATTCCATCATTATTTCCAAGATAATGAATTGTATTGTTGCCCTATGACCGCGAATATAATCATATTGAAATATACTTTTATTGAACCCGTGAAGACATAGAAGTGCATCGACCTTCAGAATGTTAATAATGTAACCGAACGTCTTTAATCTTAGATTGAAATTTAAGAATGACATTCCGTTATAGAGTCAAGGTAACTCTTCAGGAAACATTCTAAAATATCACTTTCTCCATGTGACCTATCTCTGCTCTTCGTTCGATGGGCACAGCACGAATAATTAGGTAGTCTAGACACATCCCAAACACATAGTTTCAAGATATATTACACGAAAAAGTTTTACCATATAGTAGAGGGTCCACACCTTCGAAAGCCGTCTAAATCGCCAAGTAACCCATTCCAGCAAGGTAAATAAATTTTAAGCTCGCATATCGAAATCCGAAATATCCTAACGGGCATCCGAAATGGCTAGTTGGACTTTTTTTGGCGCTTGCACAACTTCTCCACAAGAAAAAAAGATGACGGAACGTTATTTCAAGAATGTGTGTTTTTAAACATATACCTCTCGCTAGAAAATTAACTACGTACGATATTAATGTGATTTTTTATATTTGTATACTACTGACATAAGCGCATATATCTGTAGTGTTAGAATTTCAAAATAACTTACGATTTTTTTCTAAATAAATCCTAAATCACAGGAAGCAAATTTGTGTGTTTGAATTTTCGACGTGCGATCACCTATATTAAATTTTAATTTTTTTTATATATTATATGCGAATGAAATATGGTCTAAAGATCAAAAAAGTTTTTGCAAAAAAAATTAGCTCCATATCTTTTACAATTTTTGAGTTACAGACTTTTCAAATTAAACCATAATTTAGGTCCGTGATACTCCTATTACAATGCGGCTATTATCTCACGTACTGCTATGTGGTTAATTGTAAGGCATCAAGATAGTAAGCCAATACATTTTTGATTGTGTTATTATTATTTATAATTTTACAAAAATATTAATATGTAAAATGAAACTCATTTGGCATCGTATTTATTAGATCTATAGGTTATGAAGGTGTTGTATATGGAGATATTTATTATATATACCATCATTATATAATATAGAAATAAAATATAAACACGTACACAAAACGTGTAATTTATAAGTAATAATAATAATAATAATAATGCATAATTATACACAGTTCAGTAAGCATCGACACAGCACTACTAGACTAGTAAGAATTACTGTCTGTTAAACACTGCTCTGTATTATTTCTGCCCTTAAAACAATAGTAGGAAAGGCCACATGCACATGCAACAGAACATCAACATTTTTAGTCACACTCTACTTTACAATTCCACTTTTTGTTTTTTTTTTAACCACTTGTGGTTTTTTGTCATCATTTGTGGGTTTATTTGGTTATTCTCTATCAGATATCCAAATATTCTGGAAGAGTGTGATGTGTTTTCTTAACCGTTTTTCAAGTCACCGAGGTAATTTGTTTAAAATCCAGAATTTTGTGTTAGGTAAGGAAAGTATAGGAGAATCTAAACCACTTCTTGTGAATAATTTTTACAATTAAAATTATTTTGCAGTAGGCAGGGTTTGACCCTGCTTCGCTAAGTACTTCAGTTGTAAGCTAAGCTAAGCATACCAAACTACTGGACTTAATGACCGTTTCAAATGCAGTAAGTAAGCTCTCTTGTAGAACTTAGCGAAAGTATGTCTAATAACTTTATGAAAAATAAATGCTACCTTGGTGAATCTAATTAAACTATGGCCATACAGATTCACATAGGTCTTACTACCATCTTCAATGACATGATCACCAATTGCATCGCAGTTATCTCCAAGATTAGTTAAACTGTTTAGATGGCCTGTTTGATTTAAGGCAACTGTAACTCCTCACTTTTTCCCCTTCGGAAAGAATAACTGACAGGTCACACAATACATAAACTACCAATAAACAATATTTACAATATTTTCTTCTTCATGTTTTTCACCTAATTATTTATTGTTTTCGTGAATATTATAAAATAACCTTTGTTGTCGTATACCCACAAAACTTTTGTCGTTTTTCTATTTTGGAAAAATTAAACATACCTTTCGTAAATATTATTGTGTTCGTTTGTTCATGGCTGCACTTTAGATTTTATGCTTGGCGTGAGGAATCCAAGTTCACATTGTTGGGCAACATTTGTCCTTATTTACACCAATATTCAGGGCTTGTTTTCTTAAGTCATATCGTACTTTTTTTAAATCCGAAGTTTAGGTCAATTTTTATTTTTAAACTCAATTATTAAAACTTATTGTTATGAATTGCACCCCCTTGGAAAGGGAGATGGTACGCCTATGCCTACTAGTAGTGACTGGAAAGGCTCTAGAAAGAGCCAAGGACTTTTCTAGATTATGGTTGGAGAAGATTCTGGATTAATCTAGAGCTAATTTCGGAGTATATAAGGCGCGATTACCAGCGCGGAAGGAGAAGTTTTATGAAGAAAGCAGTTTATAAAAGTGAACAAATAGAAAAGTGAAAAGTGAGGTTAGATAAATAGTAAATAAAGTGAATTTTGAAGTATTGTAGTCAGTAAATAGTTAAATAAAGTGTTAGTAGTATTTAATCTCTTGTTAAAATTATTTAGAACCCACGGATTCATACAGGGTGTTTCCAAAAAGGTGGAAATCCGTAACATTATTAACGATTTCGTACTCTATGTGCAAGTCTAGATATACTGTCCTAAACCAAAATGACGTAACTTAAAATTTCCTAAGCAAATTGGACGTACTTCAAAGTTTCCTTGTTAAATGACCGACTTTTTTCAATAATCAATAAACCATTATTTTTGCATCTGCCTCATAGAATTAAATTCAAAAATAGAATGAAACTATTTAAAAAAATAAGATGTGCTGAGATTAGCGGCATAAAATGTCAAATATCTCAAGAAGAGCGTATAATGAAGTACGTCATTTTGGCTTAGGACGGCAGTATATTACATGTAACAAATTACATCATAATTTAAAACCAGGTATTTATTTCACCGAAATAATTGTTTAATAATTTTCAGACAATGAGTGATCTAATGATCAAGAATAATATAACACCTAAATCAAATTAGGTATTAGACTAATATATGATCTATCCACAATTGCACAGAACGAGCCCTGCCGTAGCTGTCACGTTGCGCGCTAATAACAAGACATTATTACGGTCGAATTTAAAAATCCGTATCTCGAAAACTGTATAAGATACCGAGCTAATTTTTTTTGCAAAAACTTTCTTGATCTTTAGACCATAATTCATTCGTATGTAATAGGTACAAAATTCGAATATTTAATATAGTTGCCCGCACGTCGAAATTTCAAATACACAAAATTCGTTCATGTGATTTTGGATTTATTTAGAAAAAAACCGTAAGTGATTTTGAAGGTATATTAGTACAGATAGATGCGCTCGTGTTTGTAGTATATAGATATAAAAAATCAGATTGATATCGCAAGTAGTTAATTTTTTAGGAAGAGGTAAACGTTTAAAAACACAAATTCTTAAAATAACAATCGGCCATGTTTTTTTCTTGTGGAGAAGTTGCGCAAGCGCCAACAAAAGTCCAACAAGCCATTTCTGATGCCCCTAAGGACCCTCTTCCTGAATTCGTTTCCAAAAATCATTTACCTTGTTGAAATGGGTCATTTCAATTTTTAAAGCTTTGGACCCCTTATAATACGTTAAGTATTATAATTACTTCCACTTCCTTGTACTGGAGTGGAAGTATAGTAATCTAAAAAAAAAATCCAAACATTTTTCTTGTTAAAATAGGTTTAGAATGTCATGAAACGTCGATATTTTAAATTTGAGCGAAAAAAAAATTCCGTTTGTCTGCAACTTTTTTTGGTGCGTACGTTTTCTCGGAACAGTTTAAGATATTGAGTTGAAATTTTGTACACGTTTGTATTATAACGATATCAGGATTATTTTTTGAACATATGCTGGGTGGGGGGTAAATAGCGGTAAACAGGGGTAAGAGTACAAAAATTTTGGATTCGATGTATATACTAGAAGCCAATAACTGGAACTATATTATATTTTGATATGATTCCGTTAAGGGGCTGGGGGTTAACAGGGCTAAATAGTGTAAAATAAGTAAAGCAAACTGGTAAGAGTACAGAAACTTGGACTCTTGTGTATGTACTAGAAGCCAACGCCTCAGATTTTTTATAACATTTTTCAATCCCTTCACCACTATTATTAAAGGGCTGAGAAAATTAAATTGATATATTCACTTGAAATTTGGTACACATATGTATTGTAACATCAGGAACTAGATTATATTTTTGGATGATTCCATTGAGGGGGATAAGTAGAGCTAAATAGGGTAAAAAATAAAGCTAGCTGGTAAGTAAGTAGACCAAGCTAATAATCAGCGGCGACCCGTGAAATTTTGGTAAGCTATAACTTACTAACGGAGCATGGGACTCATGCCAAACTTTAATGGATCACTATCAAGGCCAAACGAAGACGTTTTGTAGAAAAAATATTTGATTGGAATTTCCGAAATTCTTTTTCAAAAAGTGCAGTGCCTACCCTTGAATCTGGAAAAGTACTTGTAACATATCTATAGTGTATTTTATTTTTTTCGAACAAGGAAGAAAACATAAGGACAGATTTTTAATTTTATCAAAAATTCTTCATTTTTTATAAGGTTACATCATTTTGAAATTATATGCATTAATTATCAGTCTAAGATAAAATTAAAACGTTTTTCGCCCTTATTCTGGAGCTAATCAGAAAGACATTAAGCCACTCATAAAGATGTTTCATGCAAAACCAAGACATTTTCTATGAATAAATGTGAAATAATTATATTTGACATCGACTGCGAAAAACAACAGATCTTCACCTATCTATTAGCTAACTAGTATTGGAGCCTATATACTCTATGCATGTTTAAATATGAATTATTATTTGTTTGCTTATAATTGTATTGAAAGATATTCTTTATAGGATTTTGCAAACAGCAGAAAACTAAACTAAAATGAAAAACAATGTGTAAATATATTAATGAAATCTTTGCATTCTTTCGATAACCTGAATCTGCATGGCCGTAGGGGACTGTGTGGATGCTAGTGTTAGAATGAGAATTGTCAAATAAAAAATTAGACAAATCCATTTTAGGATTTCAATTTGCTGGCATAACCAGTATTCAGGTTATCGAAACAATGCAAAGATTTCATTAATATTTTTACACATAGTTTTTCATTTAGTTATAGATAGTTATTTTTTCTGCTGTTTGCAAAATATTATAAAGAATATGTTTCAATACAATTATAAGCAAACAAATAATAATTCATTTTTAAATATAGAATGTCATATTAGTAACTTTGTAGGGTGCACCTAAGGGCCCGAAACTACCCCTCCGAAGCAGAAATCGACTTCGGCGGATTTCCGTAGCTTTTTTAAAAGCTTTTATTTAACTTGCAATGTTAGTGTGTTAGTTTGTTTAGGTCAAATCTTGCAAGCTGAATTAGAACGACTTCCTCTTATCTTACGGAGTTAAAATTTTACACGTTGCTACAGTTCCGATGACAATGCATTTTTATGAGAGGCATGAACTGATCCTACAGCCAGGATATACAGTTTGGTCGATTAAGTGTGCAACAAATGGAATTTTTATATTTTTTTTAGTTGCACAACGAAAGTTTAAATACCGCCAAAAGTTATTGCATGTCCGATAACTATATCAGGCTTCAAGTTAAATAGTATAGGTACAGGCTAGGATAA
This sequence comes from Stenurella melanura, assembly GCA_963583905.1. Classification (NCBI taxonomy): domain Eukaryota; kingdom Metazoa; phylum Arthropoda; class Insecta; order Coleoptera; family Cerambycidae; genus Stenurella; species Stenurella melanura. The sequence goes on along the minus strand of OY757315.1, from coordinate 39,437,663 downwards.
AAAATGTGAAAATCATTCAAGAGTAAAGTGCGCTTATGCCGAAAAAAAATTATGTAAAAAAAATATTTTTAAGAAAAAACTTTTATTTCCAAAAACTGTACTAAAAAGTAAAAAAAAATATTTGTTAAAAATCATACACCTGAAAACTAAAAGCTTTGGAGTCGGTCAATTGAGCAAAGTAACTATACAATAGTGTTATATGACCGACAGCTTTAGCTTTCCAGGTGTATACCTACAGGGTGTTTCACTTGAAGCCATTCTAAGTGCACCTGAAATGGTTATCGGACATGCAGTAACTTTTGGCGGATTTAAACTTTGGTTGTGCAACTATAATGAAAAATTTTCCATTTGTTGAACACTTAATCGACCACACTGTATATCCTGGTCGTAGAATCAGGTCGTACCTATCATAAAAATATATTGTCATCGGAACTGAATCAACGTGTAAAATTTCAACGTGGTTCTAATTCAGCTTGCAAAATTTGACCTAATCAAATTGTGTGGTCTTTGGCCGATAGGGGTGAATCCTGAGGGTTAAGAGGTTCGGCATTCATCACAATCGATTCAGCGACCCAAAAAATAGAGGAAGTCATGTAATTCGTGCTAAAAGCAGCACTTCGATGTTTTTCCGCTTGTGCTCCTGGTCTATTATCCAAATATCTGCTAATGCATTATATAAACTATTAAAGGGATCAGTAAATGCTTTTGCAATTGCCTCTCTACCTTTATATTCCAGGTTATCTAAACTCATTATATTCAGAATGGAAGTTAACCCAGTTTTATTATTCATGAAGTGCCAAAATGACCTTGTATAAATACTTAATAGTGAGTACAGAGGAAGTTTAGCAAAAACACTATTAGTGTAAGATACCATGACGTTTTATAGAAACAGGTAATATTATAACGAATTGTAGAGGAGCTGGAAAATCAATAAATGTTAAAAATACTGAAATTCAACAACACATTATAGATATTGTCAATTAGAAATTATTTATAAAACTAGTTGTTACTAATGACAATTCAAGATGCCAGTTTCACACTTTTTCTGAAGTATCACATTTTTATATAGCTTATTTTACAAATAAGTATTATTTCAGTGATGCGGCTGTGAAGTTGACTATGTAATAAACGCTCCAATTAGATTTTCATTTGTAGTCCCGAAAACGTTTAGTTAACGAAACTTTTGATAAAAAATAAAGTTTCGGTTGGTTTGAACCGACCATTTTTTCCCACAATTTTAGATATTAAGGAGACCTGGCTCTTGATTGAAAAATTCGTGTAACCTCGGATAATCAGTATCAAAACTGCTAAACATTATTATTTTCCCCATATGCCGTAGAAATTCAAATAAATATCCTTTTTTTTAATTTAACAAATATGGCACAAACCTCTTGGGTTATGAGCGAGGTACAGTAAAAAATAAATCATATAATCATATATCAAGTTTCAGTGAAGATATTAAATTTTTGACATGACATTAATATCAGGCAAAAATAATAATAAGTTCTTTAAGTCACTACTATCAGTTAAGATTTTGTTTATTTCTTCCGGGATTTGTCTGTTTGATCTGTGGAACTGGTATTTAGGGCACTCCCCTAACACATGTTTAACTGTCACTTTCGTCTGACACACTTCACATATTGGTTCTTGACTATGATTGATGAGGTACTCATGTATAAGTCTGATGTGGCCTATTCGTAGCCGCGTCAGGATTTTTTGATTTCGTCTTCCTTTAGGGGCTAGGGAGCATGGTTTGACTGAAGCTTTGACTTCGTTTAGCTTAGTTCTTTTCTGTTTCCATTCATATTGCCACTGTTTTTGTACCAATTTCTTCACGTGTTGCTTTAAGTCCGTATGTAAGGATGTTGTCACAACCGTGAAGTTTACACTGAAGGAGAGTCTCGTGAAGATCTATCGGCTTGCTCATTACCGTGTATGCCGATGTGAGAAGGTGCCCACATAAATATGATGGATTTATTATTTTCCTGTAAGAGGAAGAGTTTCTCTTTAATTAACTTCAGTAAATGGTTATTCGGATACAGTTGTTTAATTCAATAGATGGCACTCAAAGAATCTGTGATTACTAAAGTTTTCGGACTGTCATGAATGCTAATGTGTTTTAATGCCTCTATAAATATACTTTTGTTAGGCAAGATATATTAACCACTGCCATATCTATACATGTTCGAAATATTAAAATTTGCAAAGTATAATTTTTTCAATGAAAAATATTGTAAAGAAATCTGAGGGCTTGGCTTCTAGTCTACGCACCAAGCCTCAAGTTTTTGTACTCTACACAGCTTGCTTTACTTATTTTTCCTATTTGCTTATAATTACATCCCTACCCCTTCAACGGAATCATCTCAAAATATAATCTGGTTCCAGATGTCGTTGTAATACATACGTGTACCGAATTTCAAGTGAATATCTCAATTTGATTTACCGAATTACAACGAATTCCAAGTTTCTGTACTCTTAACAGCTTTCTTTGCTTATTTTCCCCTATTTACCCCTATTTAATCCCCAACCCTGCATCAGATTAATCCCAAAGTATAATCTAGTTTCTGATGTCATTATAATATATACTGTACCAAATTTCAATTGAATATTATAAAAAAATTTGAGGCCTTGGCTTTTAGTACATACACCGAATTTCAAATTACTGTACTCTTATCAGCTAGGTATACTTATACCAAATTTCAAGTGAACGTCTCCACTTTATTTTATCAACCCCTTTAATAATGGAGTGGGGGGTGCTAGGGGATGGAAAATATTATAAAAAAATTTGAAGCCTTGACTTCTAGTACATACACATCTAATTTCAAGTTTCTGTGTCCTTACCAATTTGTATTACTTATTTCCCCCTATTTAGATCCATTTACCTCCCAACCCTTCACCGGATATGTTCAAAACACAATCCAGTTCCAGATCTCGTTACAATATACACGTGTACAAAATTTCAAGTAAATATCTTAAACCGATCCGGAGAAAACGTGCGGACAAAAAAAAAGGTCACAGACAGACAGACAGACAGACAGACCGACAGACAGACATATTTTTTTTTTTTCGCTCAAAATTAAAATCTCGACGTTTCATGACATTCTAAACACATTTCAAGAAAACAAATTGTTTTTCATTTTTTACTTCCCTCGCATACCGAAGGGAAGTATTGTAGTCGAGAAAAAATCACCCTCCGAGACTTTTTCGGATTTTGACGTAGATTTCGAAAACAAGTTTTTCAATTCCGTCAATGTCTGTGTATCTATCTGTTGGTGAATTAATTAAAAAAAAACGACTTAAAAACTACTTAACAGAGAACAATCAAATTTGGTAGGTAACTGACGCAACTGTCAGCGAAGAAATGGTTAAACTTTCACTGGAAAATATACTAGTCTATTTTAGTGGCAATTTTTTTTTTCTGAAATAGGTTTAGAGTGTCATGGAACGTGGAAATTTTAAATTTGAGCAAAACAAAATTGTTTTCATTATTTATTCCCTTTAGAAGGTCCAGGGTGGACCGTCTAAAGGGAATAAATAATGAAAACAATTTTTTTTGATCAAATTTAAAATTTCCACGTTCCATGACACTCTAAACCTATTTCAGAAAAAAAAGATTTGCCACTAAAATAGACGAAAAAAATTTTTCTTTCTTCAAATTTAAAATTTCCACGTTTCATGGCATTCTAAGCCTATTTCAAAAAACATTTTTTTACCAACATTTTTGAAAAATTTTTTACCACTAAAATAGATTTTTTTTCTTTGCTCAAATTTAAAATTTTCACGTTTCATGGCATTCCAAACCTATTAAAAAAAAAAAAATTAACTTGTAGTTTTTTTACTTCCCTCGCATATCGAAGGGAAGTATTGTATTCGAGAAAAAATCACCCTCCGGGATTTTTTCGGATTTTGACGTTTCAGATCACGTAGATTACGAAAATATAGGTTTTTCTATTCCGTCAGTCTGTCTGTCTGTCTGTCTGTCTGTTGGCGCATGAACTAAAAAACTACTTGACTGAGAGCAGTCAAATTTGGTAGGAAGTTGACGCTAGTGTCAGCGAAGAAATGATTAAACTTTCATTGGAAATATACAGCGTGGACCGTCTAAAGGGAGTAAATAATGAAAAAAAATTTGTTTGCTCAAATTTAAAATTTCCACATTTCATGACACGCAAAGCCCATTTCAGAAAAAGAAATTGAAATTTTTTTTCACAAACATTTTTGAAAAATTTTTCACCGCTAAAACAAATGAAAACGTTTTTTTTTCTTTGTTCAAATTTAAAATTTCCACGTTTCATGGCATTCTAAACCTATTTAAAAAAAAAAATTTAGAAATTTCTTTCACCATTTTCGAAAAAATTTTACATGAGATAGATGGAATTTTTTTCTTTGGTAAAATTTAAAATGTTCGTGTTTCCATGGCATTCTAAACCTATTCAAACAAATTTAAACATTTTTTTGAAAAATTTGTTTATTTTTTATCACTAACTATAGAATAGATGAAAAACTATTTTTGCTCAAATTTTAAATTTCTACGTTTCATGACATTCCATACCTATTTCGGAGAAAAAAAAATTGCAAATTGTTTTTACCATTTTGTAAAAAAATGTACAGAATAGATGGAAAAACATTTTTTTCTCAAATTTAAAATTTTCACGTTTCATGACATTCTAAACCTATTTCAGAAAAAAAAAAATTGGAAATTATTTTCACCAACATTTTTGAAAAATTTTTTCCCACTAAAATAGATGGAATTTTTTTTTCTTGGCTAGAATTTAAAATGTTCACGTTTCATGGCATTTTAAACCTACTTCAAAAAAAAAAATTACCGCTACTATAGAATAGAAGGAATCTTTCCCTTTTGCTCGATGCACAAATATAGAGGGACGTTCTGTGTACCTTTTCCGATTTTTTACGATTACTTCCAATCCACTACGTGGATGTGGAAGTAATACATATTTCATTATCCAACTTGATGAACACAACTTACAGTATGATGTTTATACTACACGAACCAAAACTATATTACGTACTAACCATTTTTTATAATAGATTAAATAATGATATAAAATATATTACCAGCCATTATCTGTTCTACTGAAAAATCTCTATAAGTCAAATAAATTGTTTTGTAAATATTTATAGGTAAAGTTTCCAAAATCCATTTGATTCTACCCGTGTCATGTGTTTGATAAGACTTAATAAATGATAATTATTGTTATTATTATATATTTTGGATTAATACTTTCAATATCACTGGGTGTTGCATTGTTAATCTTTTGAATGTGATCATGTTTGTTTTTGTTTTTTGTTACAGAAAGCGATGTACTTGTAAGTTTTGTATATTTACACTTCTATTGTAATAACAATAATAGTAAGTGACTCTATTGACTTAATTCTAAGTATTTCCTGTTAGGTGCTGAAATGTCATCTAAGTAAATTGTCTTATTATTATAACTATTTTATATCAGTTAATCCCAATGAAACTGCTTGAGTACGCTCCTGCATAAACGCATCGGTTTAAATTTCTACGACAGGTTCCTCACTTATTTTTATTCGTGAGTTAGTGACTTAGTGACCGTATACTCGAAAGATTTTAAGCAAGATGCTTAAGCAATCAAGATTACTTCAAATTTCTGAAGCCGAAAAACAATCTATATTCGAACAGTACAGCATAAGTGAAACAGAATTCGAAGAATATGTTAACCACTTGTGTGAATGGCTAAACAAGACCACATTGCCAATAGAAGGTAAGATTTCTATTGTTGCATAATATACATACGTCTGTTTATTATTCTACTTGTATCTACTGTGAAAATAATAAAATAATAAGGTCATATACGAATAATCATTACAGCTACCGATATAGATAGATTTTATATTACTTAGTAGCAAATCTAATTCTTTTCACTTTATTTTAAATTTCCTCCTTTTAAAAATTGTTTAAAGTTGATTAGAAATAATACGAATTAGAATCAAAATAAATATCCAAACATGTTCAAAAGTCCTATGTGTTCGTCTCTCTTGCAGTTCTTTATAGCCCAGGAGCCGGTGACTTGAAAGTGCCGCCATCGGGGATTTTAAAAATTCTAGTGAAAATTTCACACGTCTCTTTTTTAGCCAATCAGAATTTTGTTTTTGTGTCGTTACCACGGCAACCCAAAAAATTTCCGGAAATTTTCATCCTCCAAGGTACCCTAAACGAAATTAATAAGTGGAAATTTTTCTGTCAAATTATTGACATATCATATCTGTCAGTTGCATTTACATGAAAGTGGAATTTAATTTTTCATATTGAACGAGATAATTATTAAAAAAATCACCAAACTTTGTGAAAATACATTTTATTTCATGTTTAATTATGTTCATGAATAACTTCTCACTTTGGTTTTCCTCCATACAGTTCTCAATCAGATATGATGAGTTTTTCAATTTTGGATGGCTTTTTTAAGTTCACAAAGTTCTTCGCAATGTGCGCATGTATATTATGTTCTTTTTCCATACTCTATAATCTTATTCTTCAAAAATCTCGAAAACAACCTCAACAATAGAAATATTGAGCGTAAACTGGTTAAACTGAAATAATGAGAAAACCGCTGCCTAAGGAATCACTACTTCCACATCCAGATTATTCGTCCAAGTCACTTTAAGGGAAACATCTTGACTATATTTGCACTCTAGTATGTGGAAATTATTGGTCATAGAATTTTAATAATATTTGGGGTAGATGTCATAGAAAAGTTTGAGGAGTTGGTTTCTACCATATACGTTAAAAATGAAGTTTCTAGTTTACCTTACTTATTTTCCACTATTTACAACCTACCACCTCAATGGAGTCATCTCAATCAGATATCACTACAATACATACGTGTACTAACTTTCAAGTGAATATCTTAATTTGATGTTATCAATCCCATTAATAATGAAGCGGAGGTGGTAGAGTTTGAAAAATATTAGAAAGAAATCTGAGGCCTTGGTTTCTAGTATATACACGGAATCCCAAATTTCTGTAGTCTTACCAGCTTGCTTTACTTATTTTCCCCTATTTGCCCCTATTTAACCCCCAACCCCTCAACGGCATCATCTGAAATTATGATCTAGTTTCAGACGTCGTTATAATACATACGTGTACCAAATTTCAAATGAATATCTCAATTTTATTTTATCAACCCTTTTCATATTGGAGTAGGGGTGGTTGTGTTGAAAAATATTATAAGAAAATCTGACCCTGTGGCTTCTAGTACATACACCGAATTTCAAGTTTCTGTAGTCTTACCAACGTTTTACTTATATTCCTCTATTTACCCCAAATTAACCCCCAACCCTTCAACGGAATCATCTCAAAATATAAACTAATTCCAGACGTCGTTATAATACATACGTGTACGAAATTTCAAATGAATATCTCAACTTTATTTTGTCAACCCCATTAATGGGGTAGGGGTGGTGGCGGGGTTGAAAAATATTGCAAAAAAATCTGAGGCCTTAACTTCTTGTACATACACCGAATTTCAAGTTTCTGTACTCATACCAGCTTGCTTTATTTATTTCCCCCTATTGACCCGTAAATAACCCCCAACCCTTCAACGGAATCATCTCAAAGTATAATCTAGTTCCAGATGTCGTTATAATTCATACGTGTACCAAATTTCAAATGAATATCTCGATTTTATTTTATCAACCCTTTTAATAATGAAGTAGGGGTGGTGGGGGTTGAAAAATATTATAAATAATCTGAGACCTTGGCTTCTAGTACATACACCGAATTTCAAGTTTCTGTAGTCTTACCAGCTTGCTTTATTTATTTTCCCCTATTTACCCCTATTTAACCCCCAACCCTTCAACAGAATTATCTCAAAATATAATCTAGTTCCATATGTCGTTATAATACATACGTGTAGAAAATTTCAAATGAATATCTCAATTTTATTTTATCAACCCTTTTCAAATTGGAGTAGGGGTGGTGGGGGTTGAAAAATATTATTGAAAAATCTGACGCTTTGGCTTCTAGTACATACACCGAATTTCAAGTTTCTGTACTCTTACCAACTTGTTTTACTTATATTCCTCTAGGTACCCCAAATTAACCCCCAACCCTTCAACGGAATCATCCCAAAATATAATCTAATTCTAGACATCGTTATAATACATACGTGTACGAAATTTCAAATAAATATCTCAACTTTATTTTATCAACCCCTTTAATGGGGTAGGGGTGGTGGGGGTTGAAAAATATTATAACAAAATCTGAGGCCTTAACTTCTAGTACATACACCGAATTTCAAGTTTCTGTACTCTTACAAGCTTGCTTTACTTATTTCCCCCTATTTACCCCTATTTAACCCCCAACCCTTCACCGGATTTCCTCAAAAAACAATCCAGTTCCAGATCTCGTTATAATATATACGTGTACAAAATTTCAGATCAATATCTTAAACCGTTCCGGAGAAAGCGTGCGGACAAAAAAAGTTACAGACAGACCGACAGACCGACAGACCGACAGACAGACCGACAGACCGACAGACAGACCGACAGACAGACAGAAAATTTTTTTTCCCTCAAATTTAAAATCTCGACGTTTCATGACATTCTAAACCTATTTCACGAATAAAAATTTTTGAAAATTTTTTTGCGATTACTATACTTCCAATCCACTACGTGGATGTGGAAGTAATAACTAATGACGTTTAGTGTCAAAGCCATCTCTGTCAAGTTAAATGTACTGCAACTTGGCTATGCCATGTCTATAAAACATGAAAATATAGTAAGAAAACAACGTTCCACGTATTTTAGTGCATAAAACTTATTTCATAACACACAAGTAGAGTTGTCCTAAACAATTTTCAGTAATTTTTTTAAACTGAAATGGGTGAAAGAGATATTATTTATCTATTATACGTATTCCAGTTTCAAATAACTCTTATAATTTTAACTTTTGACACAACAACACTACTTACTAATTCGATGCGTTTCTGCCACTTTTTCAACAAGATCCATTCATGGCCTACTAATCTTATACCTTGTTATGTCTTAGAATAATCTTAACGTCAGTTGAAATTAGAGTTTATTTAATTTATTTTCTTGTGAAATTTTCTTACCGAATTCCCCACGTGCTTGAATTAATGGCAGGAAATTTTTCTCATACATGAATTTTTAAAGAAAATCCATGTACTCAAAAAAGTTTCGGCAGCAATTCAAGCACTTGGGTGATTAGAAGTAAAAATTTCACCTCACCATTTTTTAACCAATCAGGGCTTGTTTTTTGTTAAGTTACCATAACAACCCAAAACAGTTCTGGAAATTTTTATCCTCCCTGAGCGAAATTAATAAGTGGAATTTTTTCTGTCAAATTTGACATTTAGCATTACATCAAAACACATATTTAGGTGTGAAACTTTCTTACCGAATATCCCACGAGATTAAATTAATGTTCGGAAATTTTTTAAGCAGGGATATTATGAGTGAAGACCATATGAACGGTATGACGAGGTTTCTCATGCCGGAAGTATTTTTAATTAAATTAATTGTCATTAAAAAGCAATAATGTTTTACCGTTTTCGAGGAAATTGATTTCAAATAGAGCTTTTTAGTAAATTTCATGCTGTTTCAGAAAAACCAGGTATGACAACCTCACTTTAACTAAAATGTCTGTCATACCTATTTAAAAGAGGTGATGGGTAACTAAGTGCTACCATTATGGCGCAGAAACATTTTTTTAAATATATTTTGTTCATTTTTATGTGCTCTTTCAAAATATCGTGGTACCTATGACAGTCCAGAAATTGGAAATACCTGTCATACCGGTTGCAATTATAGCAGAGGTCAGAAGTCGGAAGGACATGCACGTATCTGCTACTGGGCCAATCTAGTTCTCCCGCCTCCCGTTTTCGAGGGTGCTAAAAACAAAAAAAGTTTTTGACCCCGGCTGCCCCCGAAATCGCCCCAAAACCACCCTTAAAGTCTCTTTTCCGGCGCGGACATCAATCCAATCCAGTATTTTGGACAATTGGCCCTCCCTATAACTTAAAGTGGTAATTCTAGAGGGGGATGATCCCAATCACCCCTAACCCTCGGTTCAACCCATATAAGGCGAGGTTTTTCTTTGTAAAACATATTTAAATTTATTGAAACGGGGGTTTGTTGGAGGGAAGATAAATATGACCAGGATTATAACCACATGTGGTTACAATCCCATCAGTGGGTGGATTTTTTTCTTGCAAAAAATATCCAACATTTTTAGAGAGGGGGTTTGATGGAAGGGAGATGAAAGGTGACCAGGGTTGTAACAACGCTCAGGAGTCGAAATCCACCCCCTGGATGGGTTGTAATCAATCCTAGTTATAACTCTCTTTACCTTCATCTTCCCCCCAACAAACCCCCTGACCTCCACTATAAGTACAATTAGTATGACAGGTTTCTTCGGCAGTTTTTGGGCGGTCGTACCATGATATTCTGAAAGAGTACATAAGAACGAACAGAATTTAGAAAAAAAAAGTTTCTACGCTATAACGGTTAAACTTCGTTACCTATCACCTCCTTCAAATAGGTATGACATACATTTTCGGCGGAGTAGAGGTTATCATACTAGGTTTTTCTGAAAGAGCATAAAATTGTCTAAAGAATGCTTTGATTGAAATCAATTTCCGCGAGAACGGTAAACATTATTTTATTTTAATGATAATTAATTTAATTAAAAATACCTCGTCATACCGGGCTCATTTTGTTCGTATATTTTCTAGTCAATTTTTACTAGAGTTTTTGAAATCCGCGATGACGGTACTTTTGATGTAACGGGCTCTCCACCTATTAAGGATGGGAAATGAGTCTTACCTAAATAACTATTTTACTTTTAATTTTATGGAAAAGTTAGAAGAGACAATAATTTTCAATGAAAGCGCCCCTTTACATTTCTTTAATTCGATTATATTATTGATAGAAATAAATTTTTCGAATTTATGAACTAAACTTCATTTGGGAAATGGAAACAACTTTTAAAATTAGTTTTCTTCTATATCTACAAATAAAGTAGTAGCTAGTACCAGTAGTAGTAGTAGTACAAAACGTGTAACCAACATTTAATTCAAAACCCTACATTCTTCAACTTTTCTCATAAGATTCTCTATAGATCATTAATGACATAGTTACTTCTACATTCACGGGTGGAATGGAAGTAGAGTAATTGTAGAGAAAATATAATAGTACAGGGCAGTTATGTTTCTTTTTGCAATTTTCACGCCCACGATCGTGACCCGGCTCAAAATGTTCGTATTGACGGCCCAAACAACATACTAATAAGTTCAAATCTCAAAATGGTGCAACCCATTTTTATTGGCCAAAAACTGGGTTTTGGGCCTTTTTGGGGATGTACTTTTAGGTTTTGTTTTTTTTGAAGGCCTTAGAGGTTCGGCTAAGGTTTGGAATTGATACCCTTTTATTCTGGGTGTCAGAGGAACCCACTGGTTTAAGGTTTTCGAAAAATCGGTGTTTACAAAACATGGTTTTATTATTAATTTATTTATTAACAGCACGAACCTTTCTGGGTATACAAAACATGGTAGGTATGTTCAACTTGTAAGAAAAGTGTACTTCCAAGCTTGTGTAAATTTTTTCGAAAAATACGCACTTTTTCGAAAAATACAATCAATAAAACTTTTTTAGAATATCATTTTGCATTGGAATGTTTAGGTTACATGTCCATTTCACGAAAAAATTGAGAAGTCCAGCTCCAATGGACATCGGAGATTAACCGATTTTCAAAAACCTTGAACCAATGGGTTCCTCTGACACCCGGAATAAAAGGGTATCAATCCCAAACCTAGACTCAACTCTAAGGCCTTCAAAAAAAATCGGGAACGGTATTTACACAGAACTTAACTCATTATTTGTGCATGGCGGTCACTCTAAAAAATTATGAATTAGGAAATGACATTGAGAATAATAATTGGAATATAGTTATCGCTATTATTACAAAGAAAACCTGATAAGTTTAGGTCAAAAGAATATACAGAGTGCTCATCCAACGGCAAAAGTTCAATACTAAATAACAGGTGCCACATATGGAAGGCTTGCGCAGATACCGTTACAAATGTCCACACCTTGATTAAATTATTTCTTGGGATGACCACCCTGTACATTTTTCAATAAAACTGTAATAGTTGCATATGCCATATATTATTGCCATCTGTCACATTTTAAATTCCACATTCACGTAGTGGAGTGGAAGTATAGTGGTGGTTAAAAAATTTCATTTTTTGTTTGAAAATTTTCAAAAATGTTAAAAAAATTTTCAACGTTTTTTTTTTAAATAGGTTTAGAATGTCATGAAACGTGAAAGTTTTAAATTTGAGCAAAAGAAACTTTTATCATCTATTCTAGTGATAAATTTTGTTTCCAAAATGGTAAAATGCTGCAATTTTTTTTTCCTAAATAGGTTTGGAATGTCATGAAACATGGAAATTTTAAATTTGAGCAAGAAAAAAATGTTTCATATATTCTATAGAAAGTAGTGATATACACAAAAATTTTTTAAAAAATTATTAAAAATTTAAATTTTTAAAAAAAATTGTTTGAATAAGCTTAGAATGCCATGGAAACGTGGAAATTTTAAATTTGAACAAAGAAAAAAAATTTCCATCTATTTTAGTGGTAAAATTAAAATTTTTTTTTAATAGGTTTAGAACGCTGTGAAATGTGGAAATTTTAAATTTGAACAAAGAAAAAAATGTTTTCATCTAAGTGGTAAAAATTTTTTCAAAAATGGTAAAAAAAATTCAAAAAATCAAATTCAACTACCTACCAAATTTGACTGCTCTCCGTCAAGTAGTTCTTTTAGTTAATGCACCAACAGACAGACAGACAGACAGACGGACTGACGGAATTGAAAAACCTATGTTTTCGTAATCTACGTGATCTGAAACGTCAAAATCCGAAAAAATCTGGGAGGGTGATTTTTTCTCGAATACAAGACTTCCCTTCGGTATGTGAGGGAAGTAAAAATATAACTAAAAAGTAAACCCCCAAAAAGGAATAAAACCCAGTTATTGGCCAATAAAAATGGGTTGCAACCATTAGATAATAGAAATTTTTTTTTTTAATTTTTCTACCGTGTGCTATAGAATAGATAGTGGAAAAAAATTGTTTGCTGAAATTAAAAATTTCGACCATTTATGAAATTCTAAACCTATTAAAAAAAACAAATTGACATACTTTTCTTACAATTAAAATGCAGTGCTGATATTGTCATTGTATAGAGAAAAATCTCTATCAATTCTATGACAGTATAGAAACTAGTGTAGATAAATACTAAAGTTTTAATTTGGCCTTGCTGATTTTCTTTTATTACTAAGGTCATGTCGCAGGCTAAGAATTCTGCCGAAGTTATTGGCTAACACTCGGTGAGAATTACTAGTGGCCGAAAAGAAATCGTATTGAAAATAATACTTTAATAAATTTGATAATATTACTTAACACTACTCTCGGTGAGTGGATTCAGTGAATTGGACTGTATTCTGCCTTGTAAAGACACAAGACAAGTGTATAACATGATCGTAATTCTAACTTTCAGTATCCCAAACCATTGTACATGTTCAAAACTCATATAATTAACATAACTTAGAGAAAATGCAATGTTTCAGAGCAGTCATGAAGTTTTATGAAAAAATAACCGAAAGTGCGCAAAGTTTAACCATACATTTATTTCAGGGAACTGCCGTAACAAATTAAGAGTATTTCTTTTCAATAGCAAAATGAGTTTAGAGAAAACGAAACGATCTGTTGAAGCCTACTATAGAATTAGAACCATATATTCGTTTATCTATGACCGATTGGTACCTAATACCGATGATTATAAAAAGGTGAAAAAATTTATGTAAGTATTTAAAGCTTAATCTTACAAAACAATCAACATATTCTCTTAATAACCCGTAGACATTTTTAATATTTATTGTATTTATTATTTATTTTAGAAGGTACAAACATAAAAGATATGCCATAAAAAGCAAAATTAATATTCTGAGAGCAGATTTAGATATCTTACGAACAGAGCTCATATGTCACAGCGCCATTCTTTAATGTGTGTGGTACGTACTCAGACGCGATCATAAAAATATTTTTATTTTGTTCATATTTCATGTTAAAAATGCAGGCACGTGGTGGCACAATAAGTTAATAGTTCAGTATTTATATAAAACAAGCATAAATATTTAATGAAAAAAAAAAATTATAACAATTTTTTATAAAATTTTCAATAACCCGTTTCATAAGACATGGCAATTTTATAAAACTTGTATGAAAAATTAGTGTCATTATAAAATCATTAAATTTTATTTTAAAAAATCAAATTTTACATAATTCCATAAACTGTTGATAAAAATTGAAATTACAGAGGTATTCATAAACATTACTAATCATTTCATGTCATGCACTTTTGTGTATATCATTTATTTGTATGTAATAAGAAAAAAACTCCGTCTTAGCCGTACTGTACGAACGAAATATTTAATTTTTTAAATGACATTGACAAGTATTATTATTATCAATGAATTTCTCGTCATCAAGGACTAAAAATGCGTGGCACTATACAACTATCTTCACTATAATGATTATTAAGCATGTGTACTTACGAAACTCCATTAAAAATGATGTTATTACGTCTTCTATAATTTCCATTTAGAGTTTTACACCCGGAAGTTTCGTTCATTAGTTGAAAAACTGATAAGAAAAAATTGTTTTTCAAAGAGCTGTAACTTTTACAATATCAATCCTACAAAGAAAAAGGTCAAATTAAAATGAAAGATAAAATGAGTTTCTACAACGATAGTTCTTGTAAATTTTCAAAAAAAAACAAAACGAATAGGAACGGGATACAACGTCATTTGCGTTTTCCAAAATGGCGTCCAAAATCCAGCAGGTACAATCCCAAGTTTTTGGTTTTTAGACTCTGCCCATGTCCCCTTTCCACATTGGGCACAAATCTCAGCTCGTGCAATTTTTCAAGAACTTTACATTGTTTTCTGTCTAAGTGCGCTGGACTAATTGTCTCTCCTGAGTTTAAGTTTCAGCTGAAGTAGATGGCAATAGGGCAGGGAATGGTTGTTGATATCTATGTGTACGTATCTTGGTTGAGTGGTGCAATAACAACAGCTAAATAAAATAAGGCGATTAAGAGAAATAAAATAGAGTCTTTGTAAACGTTGAATAGACCATTACATGCAACTACGAGAGATAGTCTATCTCTCTCGTCGATTCCGTAGGAACACTAACATTTCAATATTTTCCATACACGTAATTTTGCACAAATTGCCTAAAATGCTGATTATTACATTTATTCCACGGAATATTTCACTAAATCTAAGTTAAATAGTGCCTCTTGTTCACTTTAAGTACTCGCTTTGGGAACTCGCTTTGTTACCTGATTTCTTTAACATGTGAACGAGTGAGTTACAAATTTATTTAGGTAAGGATGAACATCACAAATATACTTTAAAATATACTAATTTGTCGAAATTATTGTTATATCCCCGAATATTCGTTATATGTTGAATGTGTATCATGACCAAAGTAAAACGGATTTCCTTAGTTGAATTGCATCATGCGAGTCCCAGATATTGTACGAGTGAAGGTCGCGTTTGCCTTGCTACTGATAACTGTCTGTCTCACAACACATACGATTACTGTAGGTACACATCAGATTAAAATAGCGGGACAAACGGTTCTACTAATTTAGCGTTACAAGCGCGGCCATTTTACCAAAATGTCACGTCAAAATAACCATACTTTGAGAAAAAAAAGTTGTTTTAGCATTGAGTAACTCGACGATTCGTGACCTCAAAGTACCTCGACAAAATGATGGTACGGAAAGAACAACCCATCTCTAGTCAGTGACACCTTGTGAACGGAGTAATTATTTACAATTGCAAAGCTTCAGTTATGTTTATCAAAGTGAAAACATTTTTACAAACACGTCTGAGTACGCTCCTTATAAATTTTAAAATGGCGCTCTGACATCTAAACCTGCTGGTGAATAATAAATCTCATGGTCCTTTATAAATGGGCAATTTTCATATAGATATCTTCAAGCTATCTTGATTTTAGGAAAACCATTGTGATGCCAAAACTCACCCCAGATCTGTGCAGGATAACGATTAACAGCATATCAGACCCTGATGGGGAAGCCAATGATGGAACAGCCTACTTTATTTTGGCTCTAATGATGGCAGAGATCAGATTTATGGACAGTGATTATTTTCTCTCAAACATTATTATAGTGGACTGCCAGCAATTTCAATTTAAAAATTTCATGAAATTCTCTCCCTTGCTGACCCAAAAAATCAGCAACCTTGCGGTAAATATAATAAATTATTACTACCACTTATTATAGACATTTGCGCAGAGCATGACACCACCCTGTATTTTTAGCCTCTAAATCCAATGTCTCCGTGAGAATTGCTCCATCACATCAAAATTTTCACCTAATTAAAAATAGGTAAAAATCAGTGAAAATCTTAATTAACAGCAACTCAAAATACAGGGCTATCATATTTTGCTCAAACGTACATGACTTTCTTTTGTGTGCCTATGTAATATACGTAAAAACAGTACACTGTTCTCTCAAAAATAGAAATATCGGATTGCTATGAAGTTCAGTATGAGATTTTTTCAGTCCGAATCAATGTCCTTCATAATGTTTAGATGACATAACTTACAGAAAGTGCACTCTACTTAAGGCAAATATAGTTTCTCTTTAATTTTCATGTTACTTGAATTAGAAAAAACCACTGCTAAGGAATCACTACTTCTACATCCAGATTTTCCATCCAAGTATCTTTAAAGGAAAATATCTTGACTATAATTGCACTCTAGTATGTGGAAATAGCTGATCATAAAATTTTAATAATACTTGTGGTAGATGTCATAAAAGAATTTGAGGCGTTGGTTCTTAGCATATACGACAAAAATTCAGTTTCTGGAATTTTATTAGCATGCTCCTCAGTTAACACAGATCAGATGTCATTGTAGTACATACATATACCAAATTCAAATGAATATCTCAACTTTATTTTATCAACCCCTTTAATACTGGAGTAGAGGTGGTGGGGATCTGAAAAATATGATAAAGGAATCTCTCTGGCTCCTAGTATATACACCAAATCTCAAGTTTTTGTACTCTTGCCAGCTTGCTTTGCTCCCTTTCCCCTTATTTACCTCTCCTACTTACTCCCCACCCTTTCAACGGAATCATCTCAAAGTATAATCTAGTTCCAGGTGTCGTTATAATACATACAAGTAGCAAATTCCATGTGAATATCTCAATTTAATTTTATCCGCCTGTTAAATAATGAAGTGGGGGTGAAGGGGTTGCAAAATGTTATAAAAAAATTTGACGGTTTGGCTTCTAGTATTTACAACAAATCCAAGTTTCTGTACTCTTACCATCTTGCTTTACTTATTTTCCCTTATTTACCCCTAACTACCCCCGAACTCTACACCAAAATCCTGACAAAATATAATCTAAATACAGATGTGGTTATAATACATACATGTACCGAATTTCAAGTGGATATCCCAATTTTATTTTATCAACCCTTTTAAGTAAAGGGGTGGTGGTGGGAGGAATTGAAAAATAATGTACAAACTCCGAGGCTTTGGCTTCTAGTATATACACCAAATCCCAAGTTTCGGTACTCTTACCCGTTTGCTTTATTTATTTTCCCCAACATACACCTATTTAACCCCAAACCCTTCAACGGAATAATTTCAAAATGTAATCTGGTTCCAGATGTCGTTATAATATATATGTGTACCATATTGCAAGTGAATATCTTAATTTTATTTTATCAGCCTCTTTAATAATGACGTGGGGGTGGTGGAGGTGGGGGCAAAAATTGGAGGCTTTGGCTTCTAGTATATTCACCGAATCTCAAGTTTCTATACTCCTACCAGCTTGCTTTACTCGTTTTCCCTTATTTACCCCTAGTTACCCCCCAACCCTTAACCGAATACGTTCAAAAAATAATCCAGCTCCAGATCTCGTTATAGTACATACGTGTAAATAATTTCAATATCTTAAACCGTTCTAGAGAAAATGAGCGGACAAAAAAACATTACACAGACCGACAGACAGACAGGTCAGATTTTTTTTTTTTATTTGAAATCTCGACGTTACATGAGGTTCTAAACCTATTTCAACAGAAAGAAAATTCTGAACATTTTTTTACGATTCCAATCCACTACGTGGATGTCGAGGTAATATTAAATTCGTCAAACATTGTTTTCTAATCAAACAGAGCGAGATGCTACAACGAAAAGACTTATGGCCAAAGAGTTATTACACCTATCGTTGTCTCGATTCGAGAACAAAAAGAAAAAGTGCTCTCGAATGTTCGCTGATGTACTTAAAACACTTCCCTGTATAAATAACAGAGTATAACAGAATATTTAATATTTATATCACTGATCATGATTCTTAAGCTACGGGAGATAGGTAGTTTTTTGGAAACTTATCGTTACAAGAACTTAGTGAGTTCATAAATTCTGTCAAACATAAACTTCTGGCATTTGCTATCCTGCCAGATTAGCCATAGCTCAAGATAAACGTCTATTTCGCGTAAAATGGTATATTTTCTCGTTTTAAAATAGGTAGCTACAGAAATTATTCTGGTGGGAATATAGTCTTGAGAAGCATTATTTTCTGAAAAGCATAAATTATTAAAAATACCAGAAAACCTTTTAATAATGCTGCAATACAACTGAGATATGGTGGAAATTCAACTTAGCGGAGAATGTTAAATTCTTCTACTGTTGAGGGCGTTTAGTGCTTTTGTTAACAACTTTTTTAGAATATTAGCAATAGACAATAGCCTCAGGTTTTCAGAGAATGACACCATGATCACTAAAAGAGCATTTTGTAACTTAAAATTAATTTACAATAATAAGATTATCCTTAATGATAAATGTAAAATTCTCTAATGTGATTCAGTAGTATTATCACATCTCAATTTTGCCGACTAATTTAAAACCCTTGTATTAGATTAGTCCGTAGCTTGGGAAGACGCGACCATGTTACGAACCATTTAAAGATATAGGATGAAGGATGACTGAATATAGAGCATAGAAGAATACTGCACAGGTGTGTTTTTTTTCACAAAGTTATAACCCAACAGAAACCTTCATACCTTTACAACGAAATCAAGTTTCTTACAAATGTTCACAATATAAATGTACGTCGAAAAGATAATATCCCAATTTTCCACCATCGCACAGCTCTCTTCCAATCGTCATATTCATATAACGCTATATAATAATGTTCCAGATGACATGAATTTGAATTAGCTAAATTTGTGAAATTTAATTTAATTTCATCAGGTTAGACATTCTTTTCCGATTTTGTTTTGTTCCCCACACTTGTTTCATATATGTGTCTGTGTGTGTACATATGTATGTGTGTAAACTTATATACAGATTCGGAAAATGCAGTTTAGGGTATATGAATAACGGTGTAATTGATCACGCCCCGCTAGTTCCATAAATCGTGAAAGCAGAGGCACACAATGAATTAAATTTAGTACGGCATAAACAAAGGATGGGTGCGGGCGTAGGTAATAATTTCTAATATGAAACGAGACAATATCTCTTCGTCGAAGAAGTTGTTTGTCACATTTTGACAAATAATTTCTTCTATTGAAAGCATTTCTGCAGTTTCTTTTTTAGCCGTAAATGCTATGGGAATAAAATAATAATTCTTATTAAAACCGAAATGAAAATAGAACATTAAAATATAATTAAATAACTTGGAAACTAAAATCAACTAATAGTTTTCAAAAATAAAGTATTATTATTAAATTACAAAAATTGAACATTAAAATAAAATTAAATAACCATCAGAAACTAAAATCAACTAATAAATATCAAACAATAAATTAATGAAGTAAGGATTCAAACAAACCACCTTCTTGTGCCAAACAATAGCCAAGCCGATTATACAACGAACCTCTCATATCATTGAGTTGATTTGGAGTAATGCTTGCACAAAGTTGAATAAGTTTTGCCTGCAATCCAACGAAATTATTGGCTCGTTCCAACGCATATTTGTACGCGGTTTCCTTTAAAAAGCCGCACAGAAAGAAATCATGGGGTGCTAGATCAGGTGAACAGTGAAGGCATTGAGACTTGGGCAGCCGTCTTGTTGAAACCAAATGTCGTCAAAGTTGACAGGAAGATTTTGAACTGCAGGAATTATTTGGTTTTGTAAAAGCTCTAAATATTTATTGCCATTTAAATTGCCATCGATTAGCAGTGGGCCTATAATATGATTGTCTAAAATTCCCGTCCAAAACGTTCAACTTTTGAGGATACTGAGTTCGCACAGCAACACTCAAATGTTTATTTTTCCGAGACCAATATCGTGCTACGGATGGATTGTGTTTCCTACGTAATGAAAAGGATAATTCATCTGTAAACAATATATTCTTTAAGAAGGGTTCATTCTTATTCACTTTATTTATCATTATTTCACAAAATTCCATCGGTTTGAAATTATCCTCGGAAAATATTTCTTGCGTTGTTTGAACTTTAAAACAACTATACCCATTTCTTTTCAAAATATTTCTTACAGTTGTTTTCTTCATGTCAACTTCATCAGCAATTTGTCTGCTAGAACAAGGTTCACTAGTTTCTACAAGTGCACAGACATTAGTTTCGCGAATTTCACGTTCTTCGCTCATTTGTTGATGACGGGGTTCGGGTTGACAGCATTTTTTACAATAATTCACGACACACCCGAAATTCTCAATTTTTTTAATAATGTATGAAATTATGCTAGCTGAGGGGATTGGTCTGTCTTGATATGACGCAGTAAATAAATTTATCGTCTTCAGTGGAATGGCCCTCGAAGAACCACTTCACAATTTGCACTTTTTCTGCAGTTGTATAAACACGGCATTTTAATAACGAAATTGAGATTAATTTATTTTATTCCCACACGTCTAAACAGCTACGCTTTTAAAAGCAGAATGGGTGCGCTGTTCACAACTCGACGCGGTCAAGCGATGGCGCTATTGTTTTATACCAATTCCCTACATTTTTCTACGACAAATCGTGGTTTATCTGCGCAGAAACAAGTTTACGTACCTTAAACTAAATTTGCTGAATCTGTATATTTAATTTAATTAGGTGTTAAGAAACTGACCCACCAAAGAAAATGGTAACTATCGCTACTGCTTACTCATGTGGTTTACAATAATTGACCCAAAATTGTATCATTATACTGTTCTATTTTCTTCGGTAGGTGTTTGTGATTAGTGGAAGAGCGTAAGTCTTCATATCCTGAGGATCTAGGCACTCCACCTTTTGATAATGTATTATTAAATTATTACATCTTGTAAATATGTTCTATTTCAATACCTATCAATATAATCAATTATTATTGTTATTATTTTGTTATTAAGGGTGCATATATTTACTTTTTAAAAATAATATGTTAATAGAAGCATATTTTAATAGTAGAGCTAAAGAGAATACAGTTTCTAAATTAGGGACATTTTAAGGTGCCCCGATATCTAAAATTATGCAAGCTAGAAAGAAAATTAATATATCCTCTATTTCTTTCAGTCCGCAATTAATCTAAGGCTAAAGAATGTTCATTTCGTAAACATCCCAACAGCTATGGACCATCTTATGACGCTAATAAAGACTGTAATACCAGCAAAATTTTTAAATAAGGTGAATATTTCGGTAAAACTTATATTGCCATAAACGCACATCACAATGATCCAGAAGGAAAGCAAAAAATCATTGGTAAATCGATGTTCATGAAGTTTAAGTAATAAAGTAATTTAGCTCTGCTCTGAACCATAATTCTACATCTGTCTGGTCATACTTCTAAGAAGCATGTCAAAGACTTGTTGGAAAATTAACAGACAAAGTTATTGCCTGGTCTTAAATAGAATAAGTTGATTTCAAATATATATCTGTGCCATAACCCACTAGTGTTCTAATCGAATTTAATCAGGAGATATCATGTTCTTTTCAAAATTGGATAAGTCCAAAAATCATTCTGCGATATATACTGCCGAAATATTTCATTTTACATTTCTTTCTCTCGATATCATTTTGATGTGCATATGTTTACTGTATTTGCTTACAATAGCCACATTGGGTTAGTTTTGGTTTTTTGTCTAATTATTTCGCTACATTTGCAGATATGTCTCCATAAAAATTTCGAGAGTCTGCATGAATATATACCCAAAGAATATCTTCCTTCTAATTTCAATGGATGCCAACCATCTATAGAGGACCTATATGGTACGTATTAAAAATTTGAATTTTGAAATTTCTCCAAGCAGTCCCTTTTAATACTGCTTTTGAAAGTTCGCAATAGTAAGATTTTACATGGTTAATAATATTGGTAGTTGTAATAAAACGCATTCTTTATCGAATTTGGCAAGCAGCAGAAAAAGTTATCTATGACAAATAAAAAGTATAAAATAAAACTACCTACAAAAATATAAATTTTCAATCATGGCATTCTGTCGGAAACCTGCATTCTGATTATGCTAACAATTAGAAATTCTGGGTTGTGCTCTATCATCGTTCAATTTTCCCAGAGGGTAGTTCCGCTGTTAAAAGTTATATGTGAAGGCCTAAAAATTCTTTCTTAAATTGGAGAAATAAAATGAGAATGAATTAAATAAATATCAAATGCTTAACAGTAGTGGACAAAACATAATATTCTACTCGCATATAATGGCTATTATTCACTCTGGTGATTTACGACACTCGCCTGCGGCTCGTGTCTTAAACTTCACCTTCGTGAAGAACAGCCATCATTATATGCTCGTTGAACAATGTACTATTATGTAGATAATAAAATTGCACCAACACTACTTACTAGAACCCTTAACCTAAACAAAAGAAGAATATAAACTAATTACCAACATAATTATATATTCCGCACATGGCTAAATGACTTTTTCTTAGGTGCGCAGTGAAAGTGTTAAATGAAACATCTTTACTATTTTGCACTTTAGTATGTGAAAACGATTGGTCATAGAATTTTAATAATATTTGGGCAGATGTTATAGAAAAGTTTAAGGCGTTGGTTTTTACCATATATGTTTAAAATCAAGTTTCTAGCTTACTCTACTTATTTTTCCCTTTTCACAGCCTACCACTGCCCACCCCTTCAAAGGAATCATCTCAATCAGATGTCATTACAATACACAAGTGTACTAACTTTCAAGTGAATATCTCAATTTTACGTTAACAATGCCATTAATAATAATGGAGCGGAGGTGGATGGTGGTTTTGAAAAATATTAGAAGGAAATCTAAGGCCTTGGTTTCTAGTATATACACCAAACCCAAGTTTCTGTACTCTTACAGCTTGCTTTACTTCTTTTTCCCCATTTACCTCTACTTACCGCCCCACTGCTTCAAAGGAATCGTATCAAAATATAATCTAGTTTCAGAAGCCGTTATAGTACATACGTGTACCAAATTTCAGGTGAAAATCTCAGTTTAATTTTATCAACTCTTTTAATTAGGAAGTGTGGGTGGTGGGGGCTTGAAAAGTATTATAAATAAACTTGAGGCCTTGGCTTCTAGTACACACACCGAACTTTAAGTTTCTGTACTCTTATCAGCTGGCTTTACTGATTTTCCCCTAGTTACCCCTATTTAACCCCCAACCCTTCAACGGAATAATTCCAAAATATAATCTAGGTCTTGAAGTCATTATAATATATACGTAAACCAAATTTCAAATGAATATCTCGATTTTCTTTTATCAGAGAGACAGACAGACAAAAAAATTTTTATCGCTCAAATTTAGAGTCTCGACGTTTCATGATATTTGAAACCTATTTCAAGAAAAAAAATTAATATTTTTTCCGATTACTATACTTCCAACCCACTACGTGGATGTGGAAGTAATTGAAGCAATATGAATTGGAGCAATATACAGAGTATCCAAAATTTACTGTTCAACAAGAAAGAATATGGTCGTTTTCCATTTTTTCACAAGAAATTATGAAACTTTCTTTTTGTCAAAAAATGAGGTTCACATAGAAATACTTGATGTTTAATATACTTGGTAATAAGAAATTATGGAAACCTAAAAAAAGAGCTTAAAATCTTTAAAAACGAAAGTTGACCAAAGTCAGCAATAAAAGTTTTCTTTATTACGATTCAAGAAGATTACGGGTAAGTATACGAAATACTGCTACAGAATAAAGTAGTTTGTTGTTCCGATCTGACGATGTCCCAACGATAATGTCTATTTAAGGACATAATTGGTAGTTGAAAAGTTTGCGAGACACATTTATGCAGTGATCGGAATATTCTAAATAAACTGTGGGGTGGGTGTGACTCTGAAATGTAATGGCCCAAATAATTTTGGAAAGGGTCTCTAAGAATATTTGGTATTTCAAAGTAGTGATTGCCACCAGAGTAAATTAGATCGGCTAAATCGTTTCCAAGAAATCCTAAAATCAACTTCTTGTAGTCTGTGTGTTTAAAAAATATCGGCTGGACCGAATTTGATGAAATTTCTTTCAGATCATCTTGACATTAACATGCTTCGAATTTATTATTCGCCAGATTTCTTGACCACGCACGTACGTACTTAGTTGAAAATAAAGTAGTGCCCTTGAAACGTAAAAATGTGTTCAAAACTTTGATTTCTATCTTCGGATCCATTGCATTAACTTCTCTATATGCTGGGAAGTTAGAAATATAATTTAGTCTTTGTTATTCACAAAAATTTATAATTGTATTCTATTTGCTTTTTTATTATTATTTTTGTAGGTGAATGGTGTGAAGAAATAGAACAGCGTGAAGAAGATTTTAAGAAATTATTACAAGCTAAATCAAAGGAGTATATAAAAATGGCTATGGATGAGAGGGAAATATTCGGAATGGGATCCGAAGGTTCATTTAAAAAATTAAATATAGATTAGATTTAAAGTTTGCTAACATATTTAATTTTTTTAAGTCGCCTTACTAATACTAGAAATAGTTCTTTTAGTGGAAAACCAAGTTGTGAATAAACTGAGTTACAACCTATTCATTAAAACTGTGGAATATACCATTCTAACTGTGCGGTACATGTGACTTTGGATGTCACATTACTGGGCCGTCTATAAAGACTCAATAAAGGTGGTATTTGTATATAAGTACGGCCCTTGATGTCCACACAGCATGATATGTCAGTAAACCCCATATTATTATTGGATTCATCATCTTATCCATTACACAGACACAAAGAAAGAAGTAAATTTTATGAAATTTCTCATGTATTCTTGACCACTGAACACGATGCTGGGGTCAGTTTTGCTCTATCCGGTTAGGATGTTTTGTTAACCACAAAAAACCATTTAAAACAGGACTGGATAAGGTTTAAAACAAAAACTAAAGACCGCAAATAAGTAGATCATGTATTCGATGTATTTTTGACTGCTGAACATGATGCCGATGTCAGTTTTGTTCCATCAACAGGTTTAGTGTAGGCAAATTAGATGAAAATCGATCTACACTTGAGAAAGTTTACTGAATGAATGTACTTTCACGAAACTTTGTGGGGTCTGTTCGTTTTGTTCTCTAGATCAAACTCCAAATAAATGTCGCTATTGCCCCGCCATTCCTATAAATAATATTTTGTTAACTAGTAAAATTGAGATAGATTAAAAAAACAAATTTTTATATAATTTGACGAAAAATAACAACTTTTTAGTCTTTTAAAATCTTCCATGAAATGCGGATTTTCCGAGATAGAGCGGTTATAATTTATTCAAAAATGGGCGAGGGGGAATAAAAAGTGAGGAGAAAGAATCCGGAAGAATTCTGCTGAATGTATTATTAAAATACAAGACTTTTTTCCTTTGTGACTTTTTCTCAAAATGCACTCTCTCCAAGTTTTCCCGAAGACACGAAAAAAAAACCTTACCCAGACAGCACAAGGTTATCCTACGGCCATCCTAGGGACATAAAGCTAGGATATAGCAATATCCTGAGAATATCACAAAATATGCAAGGGATATCCCTGGGATCCAGAAAGTACACTATTGTCCGTATCCTCAGGATATCCTATGAATGTACTTTTGTATACCGTTAGGATTAACCTAGGACCCCTAGAGGAACTGTTTTATGCTATCCCTAGGATATCATTGTAGGTTATCAGGGCCGTAGTTCACCTAAATAGCCAAGCTGCAAGTTGCTTTCAAACAATGTTAACAACTTGGTACGCTACTATATTCTCCATTCACTATTGCATTGGAAACTGTTAGCATTTCACTCCGAAATGATATTTTTGCTACTTGTAAGCTCATGTTGGAACTACTGGGACATTTAAATTTAAAGATAAGTAGCAAAAATATTATGTTGGCATAAAATACTAACAGTTTCCCTTGCGTTAGAAGATACAATAAAGTGACAAGCTGCTTACATCAAATAAAATTTAATTTTTCTTGGCAGAACTCCAAATAAGCGTTGATAGTCGTGCTCCAAAGTATGGCTTGCGTTGCGCATGATTGAATTACGTAAATTAAAAAATAAAGTAGTATTATTTTCCTTATCTGCGTTGTTTTCTATCAGTTGCGTGCCCCAATCATGTGTTTATGAAGTCTTACTTTATATACCGTGTTAGTAAATTTTCCTAGTTCAATGTAAGAGTAAAAACAATAAACATAGCAAGTATTATATCGAAGTAGAGGTGGGCACAGAATCAATGTACACAAATATTACCTACATTTAGCTTAAAATTAATTTCACAAGTTTTCTTAAATTTTTTTTTAGGTTATGTAAAAGCAAATTTGTTCAAAATTGATGAAAATAAAATAATTATAATATTACATACCTTGCTCTGCACTAAGCAGACTACTTGCTGAGCTTTGATTAAGTATATATAATAGGTAAAAAATAATATTAATTACTTATACTTATATGTACCTTTGGATAAAATGATTAATTAGTAGTAAAGGTAAGAAAGTCATTATTGAAGTTATCCATATAGTTTAAAAGTAATTCTGACGACACATTATTTACGTCATAGCTCAGTGGCATACCTTTTTATTGATTTATTGTTGCTTGCGATTCGTGGTTCGATTTCACCACATTCAAATTAATAAATTTGTTTTAATACATAAGTGCCTAAATGAATATAGTTACATGTTTTACCATTTTTGTAGAAATATGTTTCTTAAAAAAAGATGGCAAAAATGCTCCCATGATTGGACATTCGTAGGCAATCTTGACAAGATAACGTATTTTGTAAACCTATAGGATACTGACATCCCGTCAGGATATCCGTAGGCAATCAGTTGAGGATATCCTACGGATATCCACAATTGAATTTTTACAGAACATTAATATCCAGTAAGGCCAACCATAGGATGACCTAGGGATATGTCTATGGGATAATCCCAAATCTGGGACAACGGGACTATAATAGGATATCCTCAGGATATCATGTGCCATCTGGGTATCGGAAAATAAAGAATCTCGTAAACAACGAAATTTAAAGGTCTGGAAAAATTCAGACGTATGGGTTAATATATTCTTTAAAATATTGGTCTCTTTTAATTGTTTTGAAACGCGCATATTTTCCAAATTTTCAACAGTTTTTCACGACCAAAGGTTCTTCGAGCCCGTTGCAATAACTTCCTTATTAGCAGAATGGATCGAGATTTGGAAGTAAACAAAGGAATTTGAAATTTTTTTGCCATTCTTTAAGTTTGCAATTATTTTCTGAAAATCACAAGTCTCATTCTCGAGAGAGGGGGGAGGATATTGGCACACAAAGATTGCAAAAACTACTTATTGGGTGATACTTTAATTTAATTGCCTTAATCAACAACTGTGCATCTGGCGAGAAAAACGCAAGAGATCGTTTTCATGTAGAATTGACCAGTCAGAAAAAATATCCACATGGAAAAATGTCAGTAGCGTACCAGTTTTTTGATAAAAAATTATTAACTTAATAAACTGAATATTGAGTTATAAAAATGTGTATCGACTCAAAGGTAAAAATATCGCAAAGTGGACACTGTACAGGTAGCTGCTGTAATATTAGATTGCCATTGCCTGTGAAACTCATCACATATCTATTGGCGTCTTTCTACAAAGCATTGCCCTTGCAAGGATCCACATATTGCCGAGTGAGGAAAGGGCAAGCAGTTGCCTCTCCCTAGCCGACGTCAAAGTTCAACCGCCGTCTAGGGATAAGGGGTATATTAATGTAAGTACTTATTGTTTTCTTATTTCTTATTTATCAAGATTTACATATCGTTAATTTGGGTATTCTTTTCTTGTGTATGTGTGTAGCCCTAGCATCCCCTCTCCGCGACTTTAAGTAGACCGTCCTGGTCCCTAGCAAATTTGGTAGAGCACCAAGCAAGTACCCCAATAAAAAGGGGTGCTCCACCCGGCTCGACAATACTTTATCATAGTCGTATGTTCATGACGTGAATTTATGAATTTAGAAGAATTTTTGCCTATTAGTGTAATTGGTACATTTTAATTCCAGTCCTACCCATATATTCAGCTGTTCAATAAAATTGAGTCATAAATTATCCTGTTACAGCAGTACTGGTAGTTACATTGGTAGTCTGTAACGAAAAAATTTTTTTCATTTAAGCACCCGTGCTAAATAAATTTGAATTACCCGCGGAAATGCCGACAGGAAGTCAACAAGTGCGCAACGCGGTAGAAGCATCATTTGAAATATCCCTGCTACTTCACTTTTCGTTTTGACCTGGTTGAGGTAAGATCATTTACTTGTTGTTTAACGGATTTTCACGTTTATTTCTCTAATCCTTTGATATTTTGAATATATTTGATTATTAAATGATGTCATGTTATTGAGTTAATGTTGCTGTATAGTTATTTTTGGGAATTAAAGGATATTCCGTGTAATAATTAATTTTTATTAACACACATGTTTGTGTGATGTCGGCGTCCATTGGACACATGTTAACTCATTAATTATCGCGGCAATTTTGTATTTTGTGGTCACTTGAGACACAATACCGAGGTGTTTGTCATTATTTAGATTATTGTGTACGAGGATTAAACTCGGAAATTAATCAAAGGATAAATTAGAATCTTTGTTTCTTAATCGTGTGTAGACAATCTTATCTCATTAAAAGTCGAAACCTAAAGTCATTTTGTCGCATTTAGTTAACCTCGTGTTAGTACAAGAGGTTAAAAGATCATTTTTTATTAGTTGATTTTTTTGGGAGATTAAACCTATAATTTTGTTTGCTATATTTGTTACAGTATTAGTTTTTTTTCAGATAGTAATTCAGATATTTTCTCTCTAATTTTAACTGAATTTTGTTACCTTTATTCAAATTTTAGTAGTTTTCTCATTTATTCATTTCATTCATTAGATTAATCAATAGCTTATTCATATATTTTCAGAAGTAAAATTTTATCAATAATAAAATGTCAGCTAGCCGTTACAAGAAATTATATATTAGTTTTTTTTTCAGATAGTAATTCAGATTTTTCTCTCTAATTCTAACTGAATTTTGTTACCTTTATTCAAATTTTAGTAGAGTTTTCTCATTTATTAGATTAATCAATAGCTTATTCATATATTTTCAGAAGTAAAATTTTATCAATACTCAGGTTTTTTTGTTAAATTGCTAATTGTTTGGTTTTGAAGTGACCTTCGTCACCATAGTTGTTTTGTAGTTTTCTTGTATCTCTTTTTTCTCACAATTTTAAATTTTTTCTATTATCAACTGGTTCTTTACATTACCCCTTTTTCATGTAAAATCCTGGACCAAACCACCATCGAAGCAAAGCACAAGGCGATTAAATATTTGGAGTTATCCTAAAAGTATTGGATATTGTTCCGAAGCAGCGTCTCCTGGAAATCAGCATTGTCAGGACCTGAATATTACGTCCTCCTTCCCGGGTACCCGTGGCCATCTTCAGGAACAGACCTCGTCGGGATTCCACGTCTCCGCTAAGCTAAGTAGCCAAATTTATGTGAAAAATTCAACTTTGGTCAGAAGAAAAATTGTAAACCAGTTGATCATTTCTTTTTGTAATTTTTTTTGTTAATATTCAAATTTAATTTTTTTTTCTAAACTAAATTTTTGTTGTTCAACTAATTAATTCAAATTTCACCATATTTGTAGTCATTTGTAAAGTGTTGTAAAATATTCAATCTTTTATACTGTTAATATATTATTTGTTTAATATTTGATTTTGATTTTTTCTCCCCCTGATAAAGATTGCAAGAATGTTATTTACTGAATACGCTGGCGTCCAAATTTTTATAGTTTATTAAAGTTTTGTTTGGTAAATTTGACAACCAAATAATTGTTAAGAAGCAAAAATATATAACTCTTCTCGCCACATAGTGACCCTCGACCAGCCCTGAGCTAACTGGTTGCTACGCTTTCGTAGCTTCCTCAGCAGCCAGCTTCCTCAGCAGCTAGCTTAGTCTGAAATTTGATAGCATTAATCGGTACCTACTCGTGAGAAGTGGAAAACGTAAACAAACAATATGGCGATACACTTGGTTGCCACTATCAGCGCAGTAAGAGTTGATAGCAGTTGATTTAAAATATCATTGAATCAGTGAAACAGTGATTTTTGTATTTGTATTTGTGATTGGCCGGATGCAATGAATTATGAATCGATAATAATTTACTACAGTGAATTATAGGTACGATTTTTCACCAAAAAATGCTAATTGTTGTCATATAATTAAATAAGTGTAGAAAAAGTAATAA
The DNA here is from genome assembly GCA_963583905.1 of Stenurella melanura. Taxonomy (NCBI): domain Eukaryota; kingdom Metazoa; phylum Arthropoda; class Insecta; order Coleoptera; family Cerambycidae; genus Stenurella; species Stenurella melanura. The sequence goes on along the minus strand of OY757315.1, from coordinate 39,406,927 downwards.
TATATGCCTCAAGTTCATATAATATGTTCTTAATATGATTATAGTCAGGAACGTTTCCTCCGTATACATGTGCAAGAAAGTATTGCTCTCCTCCTACAATGAAATAAGTATTACTTTGTATTATCAATGCAATTATAATCAAGAATATTTCATGATTAAATCTAAATTAAAATGATGCTGGGGTGAATTTCACAATAAAATTCCTTCCACTCCACCCTATCAATATATTTCATGATGGCTAAACGAAAAAGTACTAGTTGACATACTTAGATAACCTCTCCCTAAACTTAGTCACGTTAAGCGGGGGTACGTAACTAACCCTATCTCTATTCTGAAAACCTGAAACGATTCCGAAACCATCAATCTTCCAGCGAAAAACTCTCCAGCAAAGTCCGTGATTTCTTTAATTCCGAATTTAAAGTCGTTTGATGTTTCCTAACTTTCCAGTTCAAGTCTGCCCCTGAAACTTTAATTGCGTTGTTTTACTTTCAAATTTGGCAATTAGAAAATAATAAAACCTAATTCAATTAAACGTTGATTATTTTATAAGCAACAACATAAACAGCGAATTTCTGTGACGTCACTTTTAGATGAATAGCCAACCATTATTCGAGACCTATATATCTTTCTTGTTAATCACGACGATTTTATTGTAGTATTTTTTACATATTTTTTCAAAATTGCTATCGTTAGTATTAAATGAACACAATTTGCATTAATAACTTACATTCAAGTAGAGGTATTTGTCAAATTTACAGGGGTTAGTTATCAAAGCCGGACTTATAATATGGTTCCACAGGTAGAACACTAATATTGATTGATTCATGATTCATATCCCGCCGCGCCGGACCGGTCATATGCCGGACTGGACAGTGGATATGCTTGTTGCCAGCAGCAAGAGCCACATAACGAAGGGGGTAGGAATATAGGATGAGAAGTGTAGACGTTTGTGAGATGCTTCTTATAAATTTCCATCTATCATCATTTCCTTATTTTTCTTCTTCTGAGTCTTTTGTTTATTCTGTTTCTGAAATCTGTGTTTTCATTTAAATGTCCTACATCGGTGCTTCCACTTCTTCTGACTACCAAGATATACATTAGCTCGCTGCAGGAAGCTTTTATTTTTTAACCGTTCCACAGGTAAATAGACATTTACAGTGGAAATAAAAATTAAAAAGTAAAATCTGCAAAAAATAAAGAAGAGATATAATTTTGGACGCGCTGTATATCAAGCAGTCGCCGACTCTTTTGACTTGAGAGACATTTTTGTATTCGTAAATAAGCCCAATACCTATATGGACCATGTGATGAGGATTAATAAATCAACAAATAGAGCTTAAATAGAACTTATCTTTTCATCCCTTGCCTATATTGGCAGCTTCCCTCTCTCTCTCTCTTCTGTAGGATTCCTACACTCGTTAGAAACCGGCCCGTTGCTCTTCACTGAGAAGATAACTTTATGGTGCACAGCTTTAATTATATTGCCAGATGTTTTCTTATCGCTATAAACCACCTGAAGGGGTCTTGGGTCATTTTCGTTATAGGAAGAGGCCACTGCACTTGCAATTGTTTGCTTTATTTGGTACCACTAAAAATCCCTGTGCCAGTAATTATTAATTCCATATGAACTTTGTTTTTCCATTATGGCATTTCACTTCACGCAGAATTTCTTGATCTATCAGTGGCTTAAATTTTATCTAGTTTAGCGGGGTCTTTACCGTTCTTTTAGTCTACACACGACGTTAGTCAAGTTGCACTTCCACCACAGGGAGAACACTAATATTGGTTTAACATTTTTAAAATGTTGGCATAATATGAAGAACTCAATATTGAACCAGTAATAAATGTGAACATTTCACTATTAGAACAGTCCTCAGGGAATTTGAGCTAGATTAAATAATACCCATGAGAACTTTTGGGTTTTTATTTTCATAAAAAGCATACACAGAGAGAAATCGCTTTGGAACATTTTGCACAATGTTGTGGAACAACGTCTTGTTGCATTTTTTTAAACAATTGTAAAATTTTAAGGCGCAGCGTTATATAGTTTTATAGATTTTAATTGTGCATAATTCTTGTGCGTTTTATTTATCCAATATAAAAATTTAGTTACGATGAATTTATTGGACACTTCGACCAACAAATTGGCGAAATTTAGAATTAAATTTATTTATTTTTTCTCAACAAATCATAGCAAATTTAACTTAATTAATTGTTAATAGTATCCTCAAACTATATATTTTGTTGCCATTCTATTTACAATTAGTTTTAAGTAATTGTTTAAACGATTTGCACAGCTTGTGTAACATAAAAGTGTGATTTTATTTTATAAACGGTTGTTGACAAACTTGTGAAAGTAGGAGTCCCAATATATTTATTTCCGCTGAACAATAATAGTAATCTATGCCGCCCGTACAAATTGCACAATTTAATGACATACTATTCACAATCAGTTTGGTGATATTGTTTTAAAATTTTGTATAATTGTTTTATTTGTTTCACGTAAAGTTTGTTGGTTAAAAATTGTACTGACTGCGCCGGCCATGCTACGCATATACGCGCAGGCAATTACATATCAGATCCAGGTGATATTTCGTTAAGTGAAGACGTACACTTCCGAATTATACAAGTACTTACATTTGTGGATGGAATTTGTTGAAAACTTATTAACCGAGTGGGGTTTCCTAGATCTAATTCCATGAAGCATTCAAAGAGGTAAGTACTTTACACAGAGTTACAGATTTGCATATATGTTCTCTTAAATTAACTTCCTCAACATATAAATATAAAAATGGTTTCTTGTTTATATGCGAAGAATGCATGATACCTATCTTCTAATACTTGATTTCGTTTACAGCTTGAGAGTAATTTCGTTTTCTTATGCGAAGCGACAGAAAGCTGTTCCTAAACTACTAAACCCAAAAGGCAAACTTGTAAAAGAACTGCTTCAATACGAAGATATTCTGATAGTAAGCAATACATTTGATTTTGGTGATGAACTGATAAATGTTATTTTTTTTAAGAATATGGCGTGACTACGACATAAGTTTTATTACTACAAACTGCGTTAATAGAAGCTAAAAGGAAGAAACACTGGAAGCCTTCTAAATTAGAATTATTAAATGGATTTATTTTAAGCATAAATGTAAGTCACCTACTTCTTTTCAACTAGAACTTTATGCATATAAAATTTATTTGTATTTAAAAAAATAGAAATGTTTTCATTTACCATATGATAATATATAAATGCATGCTCTATTATGTATTGTTGTTCTGTTAAAATAAAACATTTATTTTTTAATTTTTTTTTATTGAAATCCTTTAGGAATACCTCCAATTTTTGAAATAATATTTCACAATTTGTGTTACAGAATAACACAATTAAAATGAAGTGGATACATATAGTGTGTGCAAAAAAAATAATTTTCATCTGTCCTATAGTAGTGGTAAAAGGAAGATTACAAATTCTTTAGAAAAAAAATCATTTTTTTTCAAATAGGTTCAGAAAGCCATGAAACGTGAAAATTTTAAATTTGACCAAAAAAAATTTTCCATGTGTTCTAGTGGTAAAAAGTTTTTCAATAATGTTGTAAAGGAAATTTTCAATTTTTTTTTTCTGAAATAGGTTTAGAATGTCATGAAACGTGGAAATTTTAAATTTAAGAAAAATTTTTTTTTCATTATTTATCCTGTATATTTTTGAGTAAAAGTTTAACCATTTCTTCGCTGACAATAGCCTCAGCTACCTACAAAATTTGATTGTTCTCCGTTAAGTAGATTTTTTAGTTAATGCACCAACAGGCAGATACACAGACAGACTGACGGAATAGGCGGGTTCGGTAATTTTCAATTTTTGCTTAAATCGACAGAAACCTGGAAAAAAACAACCATATAAAATTTAAAAATTAAATGTCCAAAAATTATGAGCGCTCTCCATAAACTTCTCTTCCTGATCTGTAAAAAGTGGGTAGGTACATACGTAGTGTTTTATTTGCAATTATTCAAAGAGCTTTTGCAGCTCACACTATATAATATACCTACTGTTAGCAATTAATACTTTTCATATAAATTTATCTTCAATTTTATTATGTAGTGTTTAATATACACAGATCGGTATAGTTTACCTCATATTTACTTTTCACATACAATATTCCCATCAATGGAGTCCCTGCGACGCCGGCGGTTCCATTAAATCTGCTTTGTACATGCGGCATTTTTTATTTTTATATCTAGTAAATACAAGGTAAACTTTAATTATAATTCTTAAACGTCGGAGCGTAAAAGCGTCGACGAATATTTGTCAGTTGCTTATACTTCTTCCTATTTTCATTCTAACAAATATAAATAAATTAATAAATAAGAATTTATTGTCAGGAAACAAAATGGTTTACAGACAAACGTTGAAAAGTTACTTGTCTAGCAGATTGCTTGATTTATATACGTATTCAAATGTTACTGTGTTTAAACTTTACCGAAACTTCACTAAATAATAAATACAAATACACAATACAAATAAAAAATATGCCACAAGTATGGTACTTCCGGTATTTAGCGCCACTGCTTTGAGCTTGATTTAGGTTCGCATTGCTTATCAAAAAATCAAACACCATCTGCACATTTAAATGTGGTAAATTTCGGAAATCGGCTTTCTGGTAGCCCGGTTGCATTATACGACTAGGACTTTAAAAAACACCACCGATCAATGTCACAAAACTTAAATATTATAGTGATTCGCTGCTTGCGCTATGCGAGATACGTGCACTGACGTCAATCCCGTTGTGGACTCCACCATTATCGCGGAACTTTAATTTGGTAATTGCAGGCGCTGAATTTTTTTTTCTCATTTTTTTTTGCTTGTTTTGTTGATTATTTAACTTCATATCTGCCAAGAAAAATGTTTTTTTCTTTTATGACCGAACACGCCTATTGAGAACCCTATATTTTCGTAATCTACATGATCTAAAACGTGAAAATCCGAGAAAATCTCGGAGGGTGATTTTTTCTCGAATACAATACTTTCCTTTGGTATGAGAGGGAAGTAAAAATCGGTAGCAAAATTGAATGTCCAAATACTTAACTCTACCAAGTTTCGTAAACTGTTATCGAAAATTGGCTTAATTACCGATTCTTGGCGCCAGTTTTCAAGAAGAGCACCACTGTGGCAACAGTTCGTATCTCCAAGAAATATGGCCCCTAAAGCGACACTCTAGCATTGTATGACCCTCTCATTCTTGACCACAATAGCAGGAGAGAAGAAAATATATAACGTTTGATTGTCTAGGGTGGCAAGTGATGAAGAGGAAGACCACCGAAACATTGCATTAGCTTGTTGTCAAAAAAAGAACTAATGGGAAAGAGCTTAAGTAATGCCCTGAAGGATGTCGGACATGGTATACAGCAAAAAGAGAACCAACTGCAGAATTACATGAATCACCAAACGTCTGTTAAGACATTATAAATAAGAAGAAGGAGAAGAGTGGATGTCGGTAAAAATTGCATTTCTAAATCTTTACACCCTATATAATTTAAATCAATTAAAAATATTCCTCGAATTCAGGTTATAATCAACGTTCAAGGTATTAAATAGCGTAAACCGAGGAAATATAAGAGTATAAAACGTGCCACCACCATAGAAATAAAAGACAATGTCTTCATACGTTCAATATTTAGCTTGGAATCATAGTTCTCTACTGTTCAACCCTGCAATTCCTTAATCTATCCGCCCGTGCCCGCGCTAGTACCGAACCGCATAGTTTTTGCATTGTATATTAATTTCGGTCTAGGGACCGTTCATTTGCATATATAGAGATAATAATCATTAGCTAAACGACCAAAAAGCTTCATATCTTTATTTAAATCTTATGTAGGTAATATCCAACTATGTGGTTTTCATATTAGACATTCAGTTTTGCCATTGGGACAAAGATTACACATGTATAGAGCACTAATTAACTGTTTAACAACACTTATATTACCTTTTAAAGTCATGAGTGGAGTTTTAATTAGACCTGAACAATTTAGAAACGTGGAAATTGATATTTTATAGGTTGGAGTTTTGATAAGGGGTTGCCTTTTATTTAATAGCCTGAAGGTAATTAAAATATTGGTCCTATTGGACTCGTAATCAGTTTACAAAATAGGGTGAGTAAATAAGCAACAAACATTTCCTAGAGAAATTAAACCAACTTAAGAAAATGGTCACTAAAAATAATAAAATAAAATATAAAACTACTAAAATTATAAATAATAAAAAATATATAGAATCAAAGAGTAATCTTGTACCGAAATTCAGTGAAAACAACATATTTCTATGATTTTAATTACAACATATATAACCAATAGGTGTCATAAAAATTAAATTACTTGGAATTCTCTATCATCGTTAAAGTTTAATATTGATTTAGATCTTAACCTTACAACTTCCACCTCATCGGTTATGATATAGATATAGAGCTACACAAGGCACGCTAGTACACTTCTTTCATGTCTACAATTCATTTATAGACTCCATCACTCAAAAGCATTGTCAAAGCACAGAAGGAAAATAATAATGCCATTTAGACTCTTTGAGATACACAACCAGCCTAGCATACGTAGGCAAAAATTCCTTAAAATATGAAAATTGTCGTTACCAATTTTCTTTGATCTTCTTTCGTCGCATAAATATTCAATGATTTTATTAGTCGGCGTTGGCGATGCTGCTAACGCCCCGCAATGGGACAGAAAATCAAACAAGTGTAGGAACAGAGTAAGAAATGAGAGCCATTGGCATGTCGGTGAGGGGGTAGGACTGCAATTTTTCTGTATAGGTGTTGATACTGTTGATGAATGGTTTCGAAACTGTACCTACTAATTGGCTCTTTCAAAACATCAATTCACAGTGGTCCGCAAAAATAAAATTGTGAGCAAAATTTCTCCTAAACGATTTTAAAATGCCCATGTAAATGTAGGATGGATAACAAAAATAAATATTGGGGGGGGGGGTTGGTGGTAGTTGTTCTGGTGGCAACCATTTACTGTGATTTCCCGTTTTCACTGGCACAGAAATCGCCATGCTCTCAGGCCATGTCTCGATCCGACTACCCGTTATCGAGTTATTCAATTTCTCCCGAAAAACTCGAAACGTCTATATCGGGTACTTCCGGTTTCCGAACGGAGCCGAACTTCCGGCGTTAAGGTTTTCTAAAGACCTCCTATTAACCACCCAAGTTTCATCGCAACCCGAATACGGATTAGGGGGGGCTGGGCGTGACAGACAGACCGACAGACAGACAGACAGACAGACCGACAGACAGACCGACAGACCGACGGACGGAATTTTCTAAATTCGCTCTCGAATCGATAGATATGACTTTCACATCGATCCGACGTTTTTTTCGGGTTTCGGTGGACCACCGGAAAAATGCTAAACGTATACTACATTTTTTTTCAAAATGTAGTAACAAGTACATGAGGACATCATAATCGAAACTTTACTCCACATATTATGGTCAATTGAAAATAGAAGCTCTCTAAAAAATACAACAAAACAGCAAATAATGCACCTGAAATATTTCGCTACTACAGAACAAATAACTAAATAGAAGGAATGCTACCTAAGGAATCACTACTTCCTCATCCAAATTTTTCACCCAAGTCTCTTTAAAGAAAACATCTTGAATATATTTGCACTCTAGTATGTGGAAATAATTGGTCAGATAATTATTTTATTACTTGAGGCAGATGTCTTAAAAAATATAATGTAGTTCCAGATGTGTTTTCCCCTATTTACCTCGTCCCCCAATCCTTCAACGGAATCATCTCAAATTATAATCTAGTTCCACATTATGTCTTTGTAATATATACGTTTACCAAATTTCAAGTGAATATCTCAATTTTATTTTATCAATCCTTTTAATAATGGAGTGGACGTGGTGGAGGAGTTGAAAAATATTATAAAAAAATATTATAAAAAATGTCAGGCCTTGGCTTCTAGTATATAATTGAATATCTCAATTTTGTTTTATCAACCCCTATAATGGAGTAATGGTGGTGCGTGGGATGGAAATATTAAAATACAATCTGAGGCTTTGACTTCTAGCATAAAAACCAAATCCCAAAATTTTGTTCTCTTACCGTCTTGCTTTACTTATTTTCTCCGATTTACCCCTATTTACCCCAACCATTCACTGCACAAGTTCAAAAAACAATCCAGTTCCAAATCTCGTTATAGTACATACGGGTATAAGATTCCAACTCAATATCTTAAACCGTTCCAGATAAAACGTGCGACCAAAAAAAGTTACAGATAGACCAACCGACAGACAGAATTTTTTTGCTCAAATTTAAAATCTCGACATTTCGTGACATTCTTAACCTACCTCAACAAATTTTTTGACGAGTACTGTACTTACAATCCACTACGTGGATGTGGAAATAATTAAAAGAAGCATCTTGCAATAGCTATCCAGAGGTGGCAGCAATGCCTACCGTAAGCTAGCTAATCAATAGCAAGACATAAGCTACATTTTATGTTTGGAAGTATGTTGGTATTACTTATTTGCTTAAAATTACTAAACAAATTCGTGCATATCCCTCAAGTTTGATAAAAGCATCTCAGATACCCTGTACCTTAAAAATATGATGATTTATTTAGAACCTAAAAGTAAAAAAAATGAATTTTGCTAAAAATGTCTACCTCAGTTCCAAACTAAACCTTCACTTACATTATTATACGAGTAGGCACATTTCAGATCTCATTTAAAGTGTGGCGACTCTGTGGGGAATAGGGAAATACCACATTACACAGAAATTGGGATTATATTACAAGGTTCCTGTAATGACTAACCGTATTCTTATCTCACCGCACCAGCCAATCGACTCGTTGAGATTTTTCTTTAGCAAATTAACTTTCAAATTTATTGTCGACGCTCTCTTCAAATGAATATCGGTATTGCTAATTGAAAATTGCAGGCGGCGTGGAAACTGGGGTATATTCCGCAGGAACTTTTTGTTTCAGATTGTAATTTGCACTAGCTTACTATTACTTTTTGTTTATTGATTAATACCTAGATTAAAACTCCCTATTCGAATGCATATCGGGATTTAATTCTAAAAGTTTATATTAAAAGTATGTTCCAAGCGAGAAATTAAATATTTTCTACAAAAATAAATACGTTCAAAAACTATGGCTTGGAGCGTTGTGGGTTATTTTAAAAGTTAGTATTTCAGATTGCGATGAATGTTCATTATTTGACGGAATGTTGCCCACGTTATTAATAGTAATAATTTATTAACAACGGACGGCATATTGCATATGTCACGGATCAAACAACACCAATAATAATAATTTGCAATAGTCCTTGGAAGAATAAAAGAAAAACATTATCACGATAAATAAGTAACAAAAATAATTAGTACAAATGATAACAAAATAGCACGGTGTAATTTTTTTATTTTAAAATATTAAAGATGTCGTTCTTCTTTTGAAATAGATCTAGAAGGAGCTCAGTGCAAATGATGTTTTTTGCAAAATAAAGCACAAGCATTGTACAAACTTTTACAATACAAAAAATTTAATTTGTCAAAATATGAGAGGAACTTTATTAGCATCAAGTCTGTTTATCATCTATTCGTGGAAATCTATAAACAATAAAGTTCACCAACATCAGGAATTTTTATTGATTCATCATCAAATCATAAAAAATATAAAATGCGAACCATTTTAATGTTAAATAAATAAATAAATAAATATATTTCAGACTTAAGAAGCTACATTTTGTCAGTCCTGTAACTGAAGACAATGACTTCACCATATCGTTTGTTAATTCAGTTAATTGAGTTGATCTTTTACATATGATACCTAATGGGTTTGTGTGATCTAATTATACGGTGCCACATAGACAGAGATAGAAACTGAAAAAAAAATCATTTTTATCTAAGAAGACATTTTAAATTACGGCATCACATTTACAGACTCTCAGTTGGTTCATATACAATATTATGTATATATTGTCGATGTTATACGTAGTTCTTAACATGAAGTATGTAGAACAAACTAAATTTAACTATTCTTCGTTACATGATCCGCTTTTCGTCGGAGTTTTATGATATGAAAGATAAAAATTACTATTTTAAACTTGAATGAAACTATAAAACTACAATGTAGATGTGAATAACAAAAATAAATATTCTGTTTATCCCGTTATGAGATTAGTGCACATAATTTTAAATAATCTAAATAGATATTTTAAAACATTTGAGGAAAGACCTACAAGGAATTAAAATGCTAAAGGATTTATATTAGTTTAAGCATATCAACTAAACTCTAGAGGTATCTACGGAAACATGTCTTGACAAGTTGTCGTCATAATACTGCAATTGTTATAAAATACCGTAATTATTATCAGGTATGTACCAGCCCATTTTTTTTTTGGTGTAGAAAAGTTACTAAGGATAATAGAAACAAATTAGGTAAAAACTCGACAATGTTTATGCTCTTTCGTCAATATCTCGAAACTGATAGAAATAGGTACAGTTTTGTCAATTAAAGTATTAACTGACAAAACTGCCATCAACCTATCAAGTCGCGGACTAAATATATTCGAGAAATTAGTAAAGGCTAAATGCTTGAATTATGCGTTAACACTAAAGGCTATTCCTAAATTTGATATAATAGCTGCAAATGAACAGGCTGCACAGAAGTTACTATTAGATGACGCTAATGAATACCGAATTCGTTCTAAAATTGAAGTAGAGAAACAATATAAGACTGAAGACAATTTAACATCCGATGATAAACGTTCCATTTCATCTCTAAAAAATGATCATAGCATTAAAATTTTACCAACTGATAAAGGCAATGCCACGGTAATCTTAGGATACAGCTACATATGATATAAAAATTACGAACTTGATAAATGATGGAAATTATTCCAAATTAAATAAAGATCCTACAAATTCTTTAGAAAACAAAATATATAGAGTCTTGTTTAAACACAAAAACGAATTTACAGATATTGAACGAAAGATGTTAACTCCACATAACAGCAAGCCTCCTCATTTCTATGGTTTGCCAAAAATTCATAAACCTGACATCCCCTTAAGACCAATTGTGAGTTCAATTAATTCTCCATGTAGTAAACTCTCAAAATATTTATTAAAAATCCTAAATTCTTTGTCAGGTTCCTCCGAGTCTTATATTAAAAACAGCAAACATTTTTTGTAAAAGCTATCAGAAAATCAGTTTAGCAATAATCATCTAATGGTCAGTTTTGATCTGGTAAGCCTATTTACAAATATTCCTGTAGATAAAACATTAATAATAATTAAAAACAAATTGCAACAAGATGGGAATTTGGCGAATAGAACTAAGTTAAGCATTGAAACTATAATGGAATTACTTACACTTTGCATTAAAACAACATACTTTCGGTAAATAATGACTTCTATCAACAAGACTTTGGGATGGCCATGGGTTCTTCATTATCTACAATATTAAGTAGCATTTTCATGGAAAATTTTGAGGAAAGTAATATTAATAATCTAGCTTATAAACCCATTGTATGGTGGAGATATGTAGATGACATTTTTGCTATATGGCCTTATAGTAAAGAATGTTTAAGTAATTTTTTTAATCAGATTAACGAAAAAGAACCTTCAATTAAATTTAAAATAGAATTAGAGAATAATAATGAATTACCTTTCTTAGATATTTTAATTACAAAATTAGATAACAGATACCAAACGAGTGTGTATAGAAAACAAATACACACAAACAGATACTTAAATTTCAATTCAAATCAACATATTAGTGTTAAGAAAGGTGTTGTTAAGTGTTTGTATGACAGAGCCAAAATTATTTCTTCAAATGATGTAATATTAAGGAACGAAAAACAATTTATAAAAACTGTCTTATCAAATAATTAATATCCTGAGAGTTTTGTTGATAGTCAATTATTGAACATTGATAGTAGAGAGAATATACTATCTCAACCTGAGGTATTTAGGTCAATGGCAGTAATTCCATATATACATGGTTTATCGGATAAATTACGAAAAATTGGAAATAGGTTTTCGGTACGAACGGTTCTTCAAACGGGCTCCGCGCTAAGATCGATATTATCGAAAACCAAACCTCTAAATATTGTTCAAAATTCAAAAAATTGTATTTATAGTGTTCCGTGTGAGTACGAAAAACATTACGTAGGTGAATTATCCAGAACCTTTCAACGTAAGGCTTGGTGAACATAGAAATTACGCTAAAAGGTGAGAATTTGAAAAATCCAAAATTTGTGAACACGCGTGGGATAATAATCACAGGATTAAATGGGACTCGGCGAAGATTTTGGAAAAAGAGAGCAACGGAACTAAAAGAAAACTACCTATAACTTTCATTTTCAGTTTTTAGTTTATAACATTGTTCTAGTTTATATATTTTTAGGTGTGAGACTTTTTGAAACAGTCAAGTATTTAAGAACCAACCTCTGTCTGATTCGTTTGGCACAGAAGCTTTTTTACTAAAATTTTTAAATATTTTTCAGTGGAAAAATACCCAATAAAAAGTAAGAAAATCTACAAATAAACAATTACAGACAATATTCGTACATTTTCTTGTAGATCAGGAGGTAACATATGCAATTTAATTTTATGTATGAAAACCAGTAAATTGAACTCCACATATTTATACACATTCATCCATCTTAATGCTTTTAACATATCATTTACTCTAGTATAAATAGTGCATGTCTCATAGACCTGCTCTGTAACTTCTGTAAGCGATTCATGTCGCCTTAGTTTGCAAGATGGCTTCTAATCATTAACTCACTTCTTTGAGAACTTTATTCATTCTATTCACCAACAACGCAGCGCTTTCCTCTGTTATATACCGTATCATCTGCAAACAAATGACAACAGTAGTTGTCAAACAGAGCTGCTATATCATTAATGTATAAAATGAATAATAACGGTCCTAGAATACTGCCTTGAGGTACCCCAACATTTATACTTCTTTCAGTCGATACATACGCGGCTTTACTTTTTGCTTTACTTCTGAATCCTGTCAGTCAAATAACTACTTTACCACATATGTACAATGCCATCCATGCCATATTCTTTCAATTTTTTTAATAATCTCTCTCTATCTACCGTATCAAACGCACGTTTTAAATCTAAAAAAATTATACCTGTTACTTTGCCTAGGTCACATGCTTCCTTCCATTCATTGATTACACATCCACACAGTATCAAAAATTCTTCCTGGCCTGGGGATCTGACTATGCTCACTATATGTTTTTGGGGTCTCTCAATCCGAATCCGAGGTCTATTCAACTCCATCTCGTCAGGATATTGCCATAACCTCAAAAAAAACATAATTTAAGCGATTTCGACATCTCTTCACATAAATCGCTGTAACTTTTTCTAGGCAAAAATGACTCCATCTTTTTTGTACTAGATCGATGGCAAATTAAATTTCTAATCTGATGATGTGGGCACCATATTCTTCCGGCGCGTTTTAAGTGGGATATCGGCCACCAAAGTCAGAGGTCTGAGGATTTCGCTTCTCGAGCGATACGGCCCAGCGTCGAGGGCCATTTCTACCAAACGAAAGCTAGCAAAAATTTGAAAAAAATCAGGGGTACGTAGAAAAATGTAAGAAATCGTTTGGCTGAGGTCGATGCAAGCCTTGGTTTTCGAGACATGGCCACTCGAAGTCACCGGAAGGGGAAATTTCTCTCGCCTTCCTACATACCTCTGAAATTTTTAGAAATTTTTCAAGAAAATGAAAGTGCCAGTAAAAGTCTGAAAAAATTCAGGGTTATGTAGGAAGGCGAGAGAAATCGAATGGCTTAAAAAGCAGCTCTGTCTCGTTTCGTTTTTGAGATATCGCTTCAGGAACCAATAAAATAATTCAATTTTCACCTTCCGGTGACTTCGAGCGGCCATATTTCGAAAACCAAGGCACGCATCTACCTCAGAGGCGTTCTTGTATATAGCTTTGTTACATATTGCAATTCACTTTCACAGCTATGACCTTCACTAAACCCAGATTAAACTTACATATTAAATTGTTGTCTATCACGAATTGTAAGATTTGTACATATACCACTTTTTCTAATATTTTTTCAAATGCTGCAAGCATATTTTTGATAGTTTTGCCAACCCTTCTCATTACAATAATGGTTGAGACTTTTAGTGCATCAGGAACAACGCTAACTTGCACTAAAGTGTTAATAATATTAAGGGGGTCGGATAAAACGTCAAAGAAGTCTTTGTAAATAAACATTGCAATATCATCCGGGCTGCTTTTATTTGCTGATGAAGATAATATTGTTTTAAATTCACTTTTGTTCAATAAATTAAAATTAGAAAACTTGTTGGGATTATATGATATCTGATATGGTCTAGCATTTTTGGCATTTCCATTACCAATGTCCATCACGCCGTTTATATAAAATTCACTAAATTTTTCCACAACATGTCTTTCACTAATTCGGTTCCAAACATTACTCCCATTCTTACAAGAAATTATTGATTTCAAAGATTTCCACATCATTTTGAGTTGCCTCTACTTGGAACCAAGTTTATACAGAAAACAGTGCTGAAGATAAGTACAATTCATTTTTAAATACGTTTTTATATTATTTTAATATAGCGTTTCCAAAACAAAGAAAGTCTATAAAAAGCACAAATCTCAAATTCTGGATACCTCTAGAAATAAAACAGAGGCCTCTTTATATTAGAGACTTATACCTTCTATATAAAAGCACAAACTGTGATAATATATTGAATCTACATAAAAATGAAGAGAAAGGTTACAAAAAGTATATACGGGATTATAAGATTCAAGTCAATAATAATAAAATATGTAACGCAGAAAATAAATCGAAAGCAGTCTGGGATATTTTCAATAAATATACAAAAATAACAAAAAAAAACTAGCCAAAATCAAAATCAGTTAGTTATCAGTGATAATCAAAATAATAAAATAACGGATCCCGAGGTACTTGTGAATTTATTTAGTGACCAATTTTCTTATTCTACGTCACAACCTGCGGGAGAAGGAAATTACATAATACCTCAAAATCACCAAACCATTTTAGTTTATCCGACTAGTGCTCAAGAAATTTCAGATATTATCAATGCAATGCCGAATAGAAAATCGTCTGGTCTAGACGAGGTACCTATTTCTGTTATAAAAAAAAAGTTGCCTCAGAAATTGTCGATCCATTTTCTAACGTAATAAATACCTACTTGTCTTTTACAAGGTATATTTCAGTTAAAATTAAAAGCTAGCAAGATTATAACAATGCATAAAAAGGGTGACAGAGAAAATGTAGAAAATTTCAGAGGCATATCAGTTCCACCCTGTTTTTCTAAAATTATGGAAAAGGTTGTTTATATTAGAATGATCACGTTTTTTTATAGAACACAAACTCATTAATGAATGTCAGTTTGGTTTTCTATCAAACCGTTCAAGCTGTTGAACGGTTGTATGAACAAGCTGTATTCCATTCACTTTCTGATATTATTTCAGCACTTGACTAAAACACTAAAGTAGCTTGCCTCTATTTTGATATGTCAAGAGCTTTTGATACCATTGATCACTCTATTTTTCTGAATAAACTAGAATTATGCGGCGTTAGGGGAACATGTAAAAAACTAATTGAATCTTATCTTACTGATCGATTCCAAATCACGTCAATTACTGCTTTAAAGGATGGAATACTACAATCCTACTTTTCTAACAAAGTGGCTATACAACAAGGTGTGCCTCAGGGTTCCATACTGGAGCCTCTATTGTTCGTCTTATATACTAACGATTTACAGGGAATATTAAGAATGAATAATCTATTTAAATATGCAGATGATAATTCATGTGCGGCAATTGGTTCTACTGTAACAGACTGTGTAAGTAAACTTACCCGAATAACCTCTGATATGACACAATTTTGTGAAACAAATACTTTGAATTGAAATGGGAATAAACTTCCCTTGTATTTGTAACTCAGAAACGGCTCGTCAGATGTATGGTGGAAATTTCCAATAGAGAATCCCCTAGACTTTATTTTGAAAACCTGAATATACTTACCATCCCATCTGTTTATATCTATAAACTTGTGTTATTTGCTAAAAAGAATCCTGACATCTACACGAGGAACAATGAAATATATAGCTCAATGTCAACACGTCATGGAACTGATTTGACTGTACCAATTCACCAATAGGGTCATTTTACAATGCTATTAACGCATTTAATGCTCTTCATGTACACTTAAAATCGATAGAACTGGTTTATTTAAAAAACGACTTAAATCTTATTTGGTTGAAAATGTGTTTTATTCTTTCAGTTAATTCGTAAATGTATAAGTTCATTGAGAAATGTTTATTTTTATATTGTTCATATTTTTAATTTTACTTTATGACACATATTATTGTTGTATTTCTTCTCATTACCTATTTAAACTCAATGCATTTTAACTTCTTTCCATACTGTATTTTTCTTTTTTATTCTCGCTCTATTTTGTAAATTGTATGTTTTTTAATCATTCGGCAAAGCTCTTAAAAACGAAATTTAAAAATAAAAATGTAAACTTTTGGCAATGCTAATGTCTTTTTGTATAGAGATCTAAAGCAATACAGAATTTATTACTATTATTATTATTATTATTAAAAATCAATTTTACACTTAAAGAACCTACACTTCTCTGTTCTTACAAATCTACTACTTTATTACATTTCAGCTTATAATTTTGCCAGTCATTTTGATTAAGGTGATCCCATTGTTGCAGTGAGTTTGAATCTAACATCTAAACTAACATAAATAATAATATATTCAGAGTGCTGGTTGCTTCGTACGTTTATTCCCGTATTCCCATAAAAAGAATTAAAACAATGTGAAACAAGAATTGCAAACTCGATGAAACATAAGTATATAGGTAATAAAGGTGAACATAAAAAACAATAATCTCATTTCATATTACGTTTACAAGACCGGCGGAAAATAAAAGAAACAGCAGTAAAACACAGATAAAACTGTGTTAAAAATGTAATTGTGAATATTTCCTTAAATCCCTGGGCAGCACTAGAAAAGCGCCCGAGATAAATGTATATCTGATATATTTTTTAATAAAAGTCTCTTTCTCACAAACGATGTCTTGAAAGGTTTTAATCTCGGAAAGGTGAGGATTTGTCTTAAGTATGGCTTTAAAGGAAACGAGGATTTTTGTTAACGGAATAGTTTCATTATGTTTCTGCTTCTTAGATATAAAAACGTAAATTAAAATTTTTAATTACTTTTTGTCACTTCAGTAAGAAAAACAATCAATTGTTTTAGACTACAAAAGCATGTTGGCACGGTTTAAAATCTGTACCTATAGACCAGGGGAGTAAATCGAGAACGGCAAATTGTGAGACATTTTGGTGGCCGGTGTTTTCTATATGTTTAAACCCTACTGAATCCGAATCTTGGGTCCTAAGCGAGAAATTCAAGATGGTGACCAAAATGGCGGCGAAAAATATTTGTCTTATTTATATAACCTTGCGTTTTAGTTATATTAAATCCGCAATCATAATTAAAATTCAAAATAGAGCTTAAGACCTCATGGGGCAGATTATCCTTGATAGCTTGGCTTAATATTGGTTATCACTTACCTTGGCAAATACTTAATAACAGGAAATTACAAAAAATAAATACACAGCTCTACAAGGCTCAACAAAAATGATAGTTGGACACCTTATTTTTAGTTAGTGAAAATCAAATAATACACAATTTCTGCTCACTCTAAACTATAAGTTGGCCCAGCAAAATAAGGAAACGCCGAGCTATCCCAGTTTAAATGAGTGCTAGCTTAATGAAATTAAACAACTACTAAAAACAAATAATCCATTAACATTCGGAGTTACAAAAAACAAACAAAATACTCTAGTTAAAAAATCGTATTACAGAGATAAATCGATACAATATTTTGTCTCGCCCGGCCTGAGCTCAATGACCGTTCTAAGAAAACTTATTACTTACTCACTAAAATTACAACAAATGGCATTTTAACGAGGATTAACCAGTTAAACTATTTACATAAATTGACATGGCACGCTAAATTTTAACCCTCAAAAGATTTCACGACCGAATACCCAAATTGGGGAGACATACAAAAAGCTTTCGGCAGGTAGCGGTTTTTCTATTGTTTCTGAACAACCTTAAATGTTGCTAGCGATCACACAGTCTAATTAAGCCACTATGTATGCCTATTAGGGCATCGAAATTGTCAACAAATCTAGTCAATATGACCAATGTCTACAACTAACATGAAGGCGGTCAAATTGTCTACCAATTTCATTCAGGAAGGAAAAATCAATCACGAAACTAGTTCTTTAACAACACTAAAAATATTGTTCTCCACGCGCGTAGCCTTTTGAGCTATCACAACGAGTATATAAAATAAAAAACTTACAGTTTCATTCGTGGACACATGAAGGGCAATGAACGTATGGCACTCAATAAAAATGAACGTACAAACCAGATAATTAAAATCACCAATAATCATGGATGGCATCAAAGTAATTAATTCAGATTATTCACGCAATTTGCTGCTATTTAATACAGATTCATTCTGTCAGTTAATTGACTATTAAATATTGGCACTTGGTGATTTACACATTACTCTGATGAACAATTTAACATAAAATATAGCGGTAATACTCAAAAAGAATAATCATCGCCATAAAAAGACTAAATATTCTTGCTTAAACAACTTGGCCGTATCTCATTACAGCCATTGTTCGACTCATTACCACTTAATTATACCGGAGAGGTCAAATTCACCTCTCTCTCGTGGTATTTATCTTGGCTCCAGGCCAACCCTCGACTGTCTAAAACCAACGAAAATCTACCTGCTCGAAGTGAACAACAGCCCCTGTCCGCGTCTCCAACGAGTTAAAGGTCAAACGGTCTTACTACCTGGTAGAAGCTAAAATTTTATTTTCGTACAAAAACAATTTTATAAACACACACAATTTGGACATGCTTTTATTTACTTTAAGGTACTGAGTGTTCTTTTAAAATGTGACCGTTACATTTATTGCTTATTTTGATTCAAATTTTCAGGCATGTTTACGCCACATTTTTCATACACTCTTCAATCATCCTTAAAATATGTACCATGACCCTCAGTTGGCAATTGTCTACTTTCTATCAAAATACAAAATCTATGTATTTCTCAAACAATAGCTAAGTTAAGAGCAAAAAACCCTATTTAGGGGCTCTTGAGAATTTTGATTAAGAATTCAATGTCAGTATAAAATATTAAGACTTGACAGCTACCAAATCTGCTGCCAAAATACAAAATCATGGAATTTCTCTAAAAAAAGCTGATTTAACGGAAAAATCCTCTGTTTAGGAATTTGCAACCTTGACACTTGGCAGCTGGTCAAGTCTGCTCTCAAGTGTACTATCAAAGTAACACATCTTTGAATTTATCCTCAGAAGTGGCTGTTTTAGAAGAAAATCCTTTATTTATTGCAATTAACGTTTAATTACTAAAATTTGAAAACATTATATCTTATGAACTATACGTCCCTTTGCCTTGAAATTTATAGAAGAGATGAAGGTCAATTAGTATCAATATTGTTCAAAGTTTCAAGTCAAGATGTTAAGCATTACCTGATAAAATCTATTTTTTTAACAAAATTTAAACATTTTATATTCTGAATATTGTAATCAAAATTAAAATTCCGCCTGGAGGGATCGATTAGGAATTTTGTTCTAAGTATTTAAGAAAAGGCCAGCTCGTTTGGCCATAAAGTGCCGTTGCGGCAAGCCCGTATACAGCGGCATAAATGTGTGCACGTTAGTTGCACCCCTTTTCTCCCTCTGTTCGGCGACATTTGCCAATTTTTGTTTTGCAACCAGGTTTGCATCCGCCAGAAATGAGAGTCTTGTAATCCTTCAGGGCTCTATAGTAAGCAATGCCGCTTTTAACTCTTCCCCGTCAACTCGCCACCCATAACTTGTAGCTGGTGAAATATTCGGTGTAGCCTCATTTGCCTTACGCCAAAAAAAGTAAATCAATTATAATAGATTCAGACATATACCCAAATGAAGCTTATACATACATTTTTACAAGCTTCAACTTAATTTTACTGTACCTGATAATGGGAACGAGGTATATGCTGTCGAAGGAAATTATCGATAGGATGCAGGGTTTCTGGCTTCTTCACCTTATCAAAAACTGCAAGTCGTGCTTCACCTGTTGTGTTTTTTCTGATCCGTATAAGCCAACCAAAAACTTTTCTACGCTTTGGAGTTTTTTATGATTCGTATAAGACAACCACAAATTTCTCTACGTTTTGGAGTATTAAGTCCGTCAATGGATTTATTCCTAAACTATTCAGAAGGTGTGCCTCTCGATGGAAAACAGCGTAAGCCCCTGTCTTCCCAATACTGGCAAGGAATGACGTCGTGCCACAGCCCGTTACAGAATGGGAGGCTAGCGCATTATTTCTGATGTTATCAAGTAGCTTGCGATGAAGTACATGGATGGGGATGTACTGTCAGTTTTTAGCATTTCCACTCATCCTCCAACATTCCGAAGAATCCATAGCCTTGAAGTGGTTCAGAAGCAGTCGGAAAATATCTGTATCTGCTTCTTCATGATTTGGTCGAAGATGATCAAGAAATGTGTCTGAGTTAGTAGACACAACAATCTCTGCTTAGTCAAATCCACCAGCTACGACAACTTCGAGTCTGTGATGACTAACAATTTTTCGTGACAAAAACTATGCCAGTTCAGCCTTGTTGTCGGACGAAGAAATAAAATTGTTCCAATTTTTTTGTAAAGGGATGTTCCCAAAATCTATATTCTTCCGTACCAAGATGTCGCACTTCTTTTTGCTCTTATTTCTGATTTTGTAGAAAGATGGTTATACCTGCAAAAAGAAAAGATGATAACATTGAAAAATCAGCAGTTTATCGCGTAAATAAAGTTACACGTACCTGTCAAACACTACATCAACCCGAATGATATTGGAACCCAAACCTCATTCTATCAAGGACCACATTGAAAAAATCGTTAAAAGTTTTCGCTTTTTGAGGCTAAGGCGAGTGCCTGGCAGTCAATAATATTTACATCAGAACTGTCCTTTGGGCTTTCAACAACTGCTGAACATGTTACGTTTTTCATCATCTACGGAGGGATCCATCCAGTTCAGTCTAGTAGAGAGGGACATTAAATATCTTATGTTTTAAAATGCCCTACCTGACTCATTAGCCACAATAAATCTGTGGAGAACACTCCGATCTTCTTCACTTTTCTTATGCACTCTGTTTCTTGTGTTGAGGTGATTTATACAATTTTGCAAAAGTTAAGGTACGGTTTAATTTTGCCGTGTTGTGAAAGCTGACTGACTTATCAACGGAAGGACGTTGTTTTACAAACTCTGATTTCGCCCTGCAGTTTCGGCGTTCAGAAGGCTTTTCTGTATATCCTGAGTGGCAACAGCTTTCGTTGCAATATTGCGCAAAACAGTTACATGTTTCGAGTCAAAAGCTTTTTTCTTCAAAATTCTTATTATAGATATTGAGATGTACGGTTTGTGGAATATTTAACTCTACTTTGTACAGAAAATATAGAATAATGAGGAAGACGGCGCACGCGAGATCTGTATCAAAACTTGTTTTATTATTGAGATTTAACTACGTAGGGGGGTGGGGAGGGGAGGGGGTGGTGGTGGTATATGTTTTGAGTATGGCTGAATAGTGTATCAACAACATGGCGTAAGTATGCCCGAAAATTTGAATCAAAATAAATGAGAAAAATATTTTTCGCCGCCATTTTAGCCGTCATCTTGAATTTCTCACTTAGGACCCAAAATTCGACCTGGCGACCGACATGTTTGGATTCGGCAGGGTTTAAATATACAGAAAACATCTGTCGCCAAAATGTCTCACGATATGCACTTTACAGATTTGCTCCCCTGCTCTACTACACATTTTGTTTTTTTACAGGTAGATATCCAACAGCCAGTTTCACAATAGTTGGTTAACTAATGGTTAGGATTTGACCAATGATTAACTATAAAAATCTGCTTCACAATGTCTGGTTAATTTCAAGATCCTGGTTATCTTGTAGTTAAGAAAACCAGTAGATGATTTATTGGTAAACCAACAATTTGTGGTTAAAGTAACCAAGTGTCAACTTCAGTTATATTTTTATTCCGTGCAGTGCTTTAGCTTTATTTTGTTATTTTGCTAATAATGGATATTTATGATTATGACGTGAATGATGAAGAGGATAACGTGGGAGATTTAGAATATTTAGATATAGACCTAATTATTTTGAAGAATATGACCAGAAAGATTTCCTTAATTGATTTCGACTCAGTACTAGAACTATTAAAAGTTTATCAGAGGAAATAGAAGAAGTTAATGACTACTTATATACTGTAGCAAATACACTTCTCGTATAGAACAAATAGAACTTACTTTCTTATTTTCAAGTAATACATTCACAGAAAAGTACCACGTACTAACACTGATTAACCAAAACAATAAATTTATGACAAGCCTTTCCTTCTTTTCAAAAATAACTTTTTAGGACATATGTCAAAATCCTAAGAAAGCTCGTACCAACCATTCAAAACTTAAACGTAACCATTGGTTAGAATACTGAACATAAAATAAACGTTGTAAAACGTACATACAGTGAGCACGTAAAGGTTGGAATAAATTCATTAAAATAGTTACAAAACAAGTGACAAAAGTTCGCCAAGACCCGTCGATTTTTAAATACATTTCTCAATCTGCTTGTTTAAAAAAAAGTGCTGCAAATATTTTTTTAAGTTATGGGGTCATCGCCATTTTTTTAAATTTCAACCCCAGTTTTTTAAAATGTCATTTGAAAGAGCAACATTTTTCTGCATACAGTACGTTAAATTCTAGGAAGTATTCATGACGAAATTGTCCAGAAAAAAACATTTAACATTAATAGAACACTTTCATTACTTATCGTCGAACCTTTTTACAACTTACACTTTTTTTGTGATTACGCTTTTTTTCATTTACTTAGCAACGCGGACCTGGCTCTAACACATTAGTTGGTTACGCGCCTTGTAGTCTCTCGCTGAAAGAATACAAATGATTTTAATTTATGGTGCTGAAAGAGAGTCCGTTCGAAAAACGGTCAATACTTTTAATCGGCGGAACACAGGTAAAAATGTGCATCATAAGTATGTAACAGAATTAGTTGTTAAATTCAAGGAAACTGTCTCTGCGGCAAACAGAAAGAGAACAAATCGCAATGTTTTGGATAAGGCAGCTAAAATTGAAGTGTTTCCGCTTTAATTGGACTTTCGTATAGTTCAGTTCGGAAGGTAACAAAACTACACAAATTCCATTCCTACAAACTTCAGATCCATCAAAAGCTTTATGAAGACGATCACGACCGCAAAGTTGAGTTGAATATGATTAACAATAATAGAAACTTAGAGCAAAATTTTGTTTCAGTGATGAGTGCACATTATTTTACACGAATTAGTGAATAAACATTACTGTCGCTACTGGATAAAACCCCACATTTTCAGAGAAGATCATCATAGTCAAATACCCGAAAAGCTGAATGTATGGGCGGGTATACTTAGTGATACCCTTATTGGCCCAGCTTTCATCGACGCAAATTTGAATGACAATATTTAGCTCGATTTATTGGAAAACATTATTGACCCTTTAATGGTAGATGCATTGGAAAATCAGCGTGACGAAGAGGGGAATTTGAATTTAAATGAAAAACTGCTCTACTTTTAGCAGGATGGGGCTCCACCTAATTATCGCATGACGGTTCGCCAATGGCTCAACGACAGATTCCCAAAAAGATGAATCGGAAGAAGAGGACCTATTGAGTAGCCAACCAGATCCCCTGACTTGACCAGACCAGATTTATTTCTATGAGGTCACCTTAAGTCAGTTGTATACAAAACCCCTCCAGACAACATTGCGGCAACGAATTACGTAGGAATGTAGATCAATTTTGTATTTCAGAAAATGCGAGAAGAACTCGAAAGCTGACTATATCACTATATGGATGAAAATGGCGAACATTTCGAACACTAGTGAGTCTGAAAATTATGTTGCGTTTCATGTTTACAGTAATAATTACCTAAAAGTTCAATAACAAGTTGGTATAACATTAAGTAATTTTGAAGTGGGGGTAGTTTAGGGTTACGGGGATTTTTTTAACAAACCAGCAATTGCCTGTGTGTGCGCCTTTCAAATGTAATATCACATTACCTAGATTTTTATGGCTATTTAGTTTTTTGCATTTCTCTCAAAAAATTTCCTCTTCAAACTCACGTTGTTCTTTACAATTGCATTCCAAAAAAATTCTGCTATTAGAAATCAATGAAAAACTGCGGGTGCCATTTGAAATTTGAAACTTGGGATGGCTGGGGGTGAGGGGATAAGCTTTGGATCACACCTTTTCTCATTAAAAATCCGTTTATTGCAAAAAAAATCTTTAATGGTTCTCGAGTTATTAAGGGTGACTCGTTTTCAAAAAATCACCCAGTATAATATAAACACTGTAATTGCATTAAAGCATACCCACTACAGTTAGGTAGAAATCCATAATGACTTCTTTTTATGTATTTCACCTATCTCCTCTATGCTTCTGCATACTGTCTTTCTCAATCGAATACTAATAGAATCCACCGAAGTACCATATAAAACAGATCTATTTAAACCGAAACGATTTAAAAAGCAGCTACGCTACATAACTAGGGAAACAAAGAGGAAAATTACGAACAAACGGTTTACTCTATCAGCTATTTATTTTGCCACAAAAGGATAAAAACGTCCACCTTATGTTCGACGAGAGGTTTTTTAGGGTACGTACATAGAGGGGCGAGCAATCAATAATTTCGGATTGTTAATTTCAATGATGTAACCTACGTTTTGTGTTCTTTTGTTTGAACGCGTTGAATGTATATTTTTTTTGTTCCGATACGATTCGAATTAAAGCAGATAATATAGATTTTTCTCTTTGTCTATAGGATTTGAAATGCTTAGTTCAACTTCGTGATTTTTTTATACCTAAAATGGGTATTGATGAAATTTATTTAAAATAGACGGAAAACTATACTTCTATTTCGTTTGATTGGAAATTCCTCTATTAAAGCTCATCAGCTTGTTAACTCTCAACCGATCCATTTCTGACTTTTTTAACAAGAATAGTTATTAATAAATAAAAAATGTGAATGCGGAAGATCCACGAAGAGCTAATATGTAAATCAGGATGAGTAAACACTATTTCAATTTTATATTACCGAAGTGAAACGTATTTAGCCACTGGTTGAAAATAGGACTGAAAATCGGAATGAAACTAAAAAGTGAAACTTCGTAAACTGGCGATATACGCTATCGAAACGAGTAAAGCAAGAACGCTAGGTTTCGCTCTTTAATTTTATTGTCGCATTATTAATAAGGCAGCATGAGAAGAGAAAAGAGAAAGGGCAGCAGTAAGACAATGCTTTCGCAGACGCCAATAGTCAGTCAGGAAAGGAAGATAGCTGCTAACGTGTTTCCCATTTTCGTTTCCTTGCGTCTCTATTTGTGAAGTAAGATTAATAGTAAAGTGAGGCTAACGTGTTTCATATTCTCGTTTCGTTCACAGTTACTATTATAACTCTAGTGTGTTGCATACAGTCGTAAATTTTGGTGAGTAAGATTCTGTTGTAATAATGTATAATCTTACCAAAATACAAGTACGGATTGCATAATAACATGTCGTGAAAGTAAACGCACACACGAACTACTTAAAAAGCCCCTAAACTGCCTTTGTATACTGAGCATGAATTTAATTAACTAGTAATTACTAAAATTATAATTCTGGACATCGGATTCGTTATCAGCGATAACCAAAATCCCCGAGTTCCCAGCCCAAAATAGAAAAGAATACGAGTTTTCCGGAGAAATTACTGTTATTTCGGCCCGCCATTTTGAATTCCGTAAATTAGACCTTTGATGTGTGATCAGAGGTCCAATTTACGAAATTCAAAATAGTGGACCCAAGAACGAGTCAATCTCTCCGGAAAAACTCGTATTTTTTACTTCTTTGGGCTGAAAGTATAAGAAATGCGAAGATTTGCTAAAAGATGTACTACTTCAGGTCCGCCATTTTGAATTATTCATAAATGGACATCGGATTCGTTATCAGCAATAACCAAAATCCCCGAGTTCCCAGCCCAAAATAGAAAAGAATACGAGTTTTCTGGAGAAATGACTGTTATTTCGGTCCGCCATTTTGAATTTCGTAAGTTAGACCTTTGATTTGTGATCAGCAACATCAAAAACCCCCGAGCACTGATTTTCAGCCCAAAAACGAAAAAGATACGAGTTCTTCTTGATAAATTGACTCTACTTCCGGTCCGCCATTTTGAATTAGGTGTTTTCAATATGTGCAAACGTGCTTTTTTTATATTATTAAAATGAAGTACTTGTTATACTGAAGCACTTATTGATATTTAAAAAGCATTCTATCGCGCATCAAATTAAAATTTCAACAAATAAATAACATAAAGTTTTAGTAATTGAACGAGTATGCAAAACACCCGGTGACGTCATCGATTATGTTAGTGTCTTAAATCGCGTTGTTAAACACAACATTTTATTCACGTTATTTACGTTTTACATGTGATTAAATAAGTAACGCCTACCTAATATGGGATTTGTAAAAGCTACTTTAGGAAATTTATCTGCAAAATAACATGTTTGTGACTCAAAATGACAC
This sequence comes from Stenurella melanura, assembly GCA_963583905.1. Taxonomy (NCBI): domain Eukaryota; kingdom Metazoa; phylum Arthropoda; class Insecta; order Coleoptera; family Cerambycidae; genus Stenurella; species Stenurella melanura. Next base: position 39,380,171 of record OY757315.1, on the reverse strand, counting down.
TGATAATATAACTGATGACGTTATGAGTGCGTAGTGAATTGATGTAGTGTTTTTGGCGAAAAAATTTCAATACAAAATTAAAATGGCTTATTTTCAGGTATTATTCGACTGTTTCTCAAAATTCAGGTGTTTTTAACTATAATACAGCATTATCTTCACAGTGAAAGTGAATGTAAAATTTGTGAATACACCTAATTTACCAAAACATACCTCGGATTCGTAATCAGCAACCTCGAAAATCCACGAGCACATATTTTCAAGGCCAAGATATACATTCTAATTTCTTATGGAATATGGCCCAATTTCCGGTCCGCCATTTTGAATTTCCGGACTTCAGATTGGTGATCAGCGACCCCAAAAACCACCAAGTAACCATTTTCGTCTAATTCTATGGCACATTGTGTATGATAACAAATTTTTCAATTAATTTAATTATATTGGCCATTAATATTGGACAATTATTAGCCCAAAAATTAAACCAAACATTTCCGCCAAAAAATAAAAGGTAATATTTTTTCGACTTGCCTTCCTGAACTGTTTGCAACAAAAATGAGGTCAATTGACCTTGTACCTTTTTTTTTAGAGGTAAAATGCCAAAATGTCGCGACTAAGTATAGTTATAGTATAGTCTACAAGTCTCGAATGATATAATATTATGGGCCATTCCATAACTTTTTGTAGAATATACTATTCTGTAACAATATTTTAGAAATCACACAAGAAAACTTAAAACTTTCCAAAGTATCAAATGTGACGTTAGAAATAAATACCTTTTGTTCGACGTAACCATAGCAACCGAAACATTAAAATTTGGTTTAACGGCTTCTGAATTGTCGATATTATTCCAACACAGTGCACTTGGGGTGGGCTAAATGATAGAATAACCGAAACATTAGCAACAATTATACCTTAAATCGTACAGAGATGTTTTGGATTTAAACCAACTTGCACATCTTTCTTTGCAAATGGGTGGGAGCCATTTTACCATTTAGGTCAAAAGTATTTTACGTAGTTATGTCTAGAATGTCATTTTGGCACAATTCATTTTGTTCACAGTGTCTACCAACTTTAATAAATTGTTTCGGAGCGGGCATAGATGAGTCTTGGCTATACTTATATTTCGATATGAGAGGTCCAACAACTCGAAGCGTTGTTAGTACGTGGATGGGAGTCCAGGGAAACACAGGGTTATCTCTCCACCTTCCGACTGTATGTACATCACCACATACGTGGAAGATGTGCAACTTTAGGCGGGGGTTGCATAATAAATATATCATCTTTCAAGGAAGATGTAAGGTAGTTGGTCTCTTGCTTATTAAATGTTAGACATGTACAATATCCCTACTCTTCGATAGAGGAGAGGTTCAGCAAAATTTCTAGGTTGACGTTATATCGTCTTCTGGTGTCGGTGATTGGCCAGAAATAGACTGAAGTTAAATAAGTGAATAAAAAATAAAAATAAATCGTCACGAGCCCCACTGTGTATAATAAAGGTAATACACCAAAAACGTACTGGAATTTACATAGACATGTAAAAAGGCAACCATTTATTGAGATTGATCCAGAATCTCTAAATAATAATTTTACCGACACAGCTGAAAACATTATTAACACCTTACCTATGGTAAATTCAACCTTTAAAAACTATTTTGATAATAACTGAAGTTTCATCACTTCGAATTCGTACATGTCAATTTCAATGAAGTCAGAGATATAATTGACAAAATTAAGGTTAAAAATAGCACTGTTCGCTTTGGCATGTCAGTTAACATACTAAAACACATTAAACATATACTAATACCATTAACTAAACTAATTAACCAATGTATCACCAACGAAATTTTCCCTGATGTTTTAAAAATCTCCAAAGTCATACCCATACATCAAGGTGGTCCAGTAACTTTTAGCATTTTAGACCTATTTCATTAACTCCAAAATATTGGAAACAGCTTTAAAAATTCAAATTAGTAAACATTTTGAAAATAATGTACTTTTTTGTCCCATTTGGTTTTACATCTAACAAATCCACTAACGATGCTATAGTTCTCTTAAATAACAAAATAATTGAAATACAGGAACAAGGGGAATAGACCGGAGTAACATTTCGTGACTTACAGGAAGCCTTTGACTGTGTGTCTCACCATGTGCTTGTTGACAAACTTAGGTACTATAAATTTAACGATCTTAGCTGTAATCTAGTATCCTCTTACCTTACCAGTAGAAAACAGTACACTTCTGTGAAGAGTAACTGTTCTAAACCACAATATGTCAAACATGGTGTCTCTCAAGGGTCGGTGCTGGGTCCAACTCTCTTCTTGATATACGTAAGCGATCTTAAAATGGGTGTTCCAAACGCTAAGCTTGTAATATTTGCGGACGACGCAACACTAATAACCCGTCACAAGTGCCTAACTACTGTAAGGGAGCACATGACGCCGCCAATGAATGGTTCATGGCAAATAAGTTAAGTCTAAATCAAAATACTACTACTAATGTACTATTCTCTTATAGAGCAATTGAAGACTACGAGAATCCAGGTAATATTTTAGGTGTTATCATAGACCCAAAGCTCAGCTGGTGTCAACATATTGAACAGCTGTCGAATAAATTGTCAAAAAATATATTTTTAATTAGATTTCTCAAAAAATTGGTTCCTCTTCAGACTTTATAGACTGTTTATTATAGTGTCATAGTGTCCCAGATGTCCTGGGGCATGCTCCTTCTACTTGTACTATTTTCGGACTGCAGCGGAAAGTGATCCGTATTATAAGGAATCTGGAATACCGGTAAGATGTTAAACAAGAATTTATTAATCTGCAATTACTGACTTTCTCTAGTTTAAATAACTATGTATGTCTGCTATATTAAAAATAATCAGGAACAGTACACATTCCAGAAATCTGTCAATCAAGTACTTAAAATTAAAATCTAGCAGGAATGGCCTCAATGACTATGGACCTAAATTTTTTAATAAATTGTCTCTCTGGATCAGAGTACTACCGGTTTAAATGACTTGTTAAAAATGTTTTAATAAACCAAGCTTTTTACACCATCAATGAATTTTTAGACCGTGATGTGTCAGTAATTACTGAAAATTAAAATTTTTATGTATTTTAATGTGCTTTTAATATCAATAGATAATTTATTAACTGTATACATTTATTTTGACAATTTATTTTTTACTGTGTTTTATCAATGTATTTGACTTGTCTATAACATTTATTGTTTTAGCACCAATAAATATTATCTATTATCTGTAATTTTGTTTATACGGCCAACGGATGCACACATCTATGCACTCATTACACAAAAAGGTGAAACTGCCGAAGTTATATCAAATACCATGTTCGGAAATTCTAGTCCTTAAATACCTATCAGTTTGTCCTATGCATATCTGGTCATCTTGCCACCAGGTATTTTGTAAATCATATTAAGTGTTAATGCCAAAACTCAACTATTTTACCAATGAAATATATAAACTAGCGTAAACATTACACTATTCGTCAGTTTATTGAAGTTTTAATACAATTGTTACACATTGTATAGGGTGCTCTTCCTGTGGTTTTTGTAAATAGTATATATCTTTGGGCATTTTTAATTTTATAATGTCAATTTGCTGTTCCATGCATCCTCTGATTTGTTATTTTGTGGTTCAATTTGTTTATATTTTATGATTATATTTTCAGTATCGTTTAATATAAGCTTAAATGTACCTTGGTTAATATGAAAATTTCATATTATATCTAAATAGGTAATTAAGCTGCTCGTGTTTCCAATATGCTGAAATATTTTCAACGCACTATTTCAACCAGTAGGGGTAGAGAATATAAGCGAGCGGTTCACCCCTAAAAAGACGCTTAGAAATGCGAGTTACCGACTAAATTTTTTTAATAATAGGCTTCTACTTGAAACTTTTTCAGCATTGTAGAGCATATTTTTCTGACAATTTACGTATTTTTTGCATGATTTTTTAGGTGGTCCTTCAATAGTTATAAACAAAAATGTTGTAAAAAAAAAGAAAACTTAATAAATCGCTCTGAAAATGTTTTCTATAATAAAAACCGACCAAAATAAACACTTTTTGTCTCTTGGCTTTTTCTCGAAAAATGCACGGTTTCTGAGATATGGCCAATTTTTCAACAAAAAAACGCGAAAATAGGCGACCTTTCGGATTTTTTTTCTCAATAATTTCTGAATGCACAGTAATTCTACACACGCCAAAATAAACGGCAGTTCATCTACTACAGGTGTGATTTTTTGTGTGTGGAATTATGCTCATTAAGATTAATTAAAATTGAATTTAGAAAGGTACCATTGAAAATCAAAACAATAACAAAGCAAATAACCTGGTGGCCGGGGGTTAGGGAAGCAGAAGCCGCACGTCTGCGCAGATGACACGCACGCGACCTACTCAAATCCAAATATTTTATATTTTTGATTGATTTCACATTTTCATTTATAAATATGCACATTGATCATACTAATAATATAATATAATTGAATAAGAAATGTAAAAATTATATTATACATCAATAGAATGAAGTTTGAGTGGTTTTTAATTAAAAATATTCATTATTTTAATTCATAAAGTTACAAGGCGTTTTAGCTTTATATATTTTTAATTAATGATGGTGTATAAACCACATTTTTAATAAAAAGATTTTTCATATTTCCAGTCATAAAAAATTTATAGGAACTTAAAAATTTTGTTTAAATAATATCTTCGTGGTCTTCTTCAATAATATCTAAAGCTGAAGTTTGTTCGTTAATGTTTGGTGCCACATTTTGACATTCATCGGTGCATGCACATACAGAACAGCATTTCAGATTTAATAATACACAATTACAATTGTTTGTCGCACATTTTCCACTACATGAACAAAAATATTTTTGAAGCATCTCCTTCAAAGTAATTGAAATCCAAACAATCGTTTTCAATTTTCCAACCATGAACCAACGGGTCAAGGTTGGAAAATACTATTTCACAATTTGTAGCTTGCTTCCATTCTCTTATTTGCCATTTTGCTCTCAAAAAATGTTGCAACAATGCTGGATAAGACGGTGGAAGTCTTTCGCTAGTGGCATTTTTTTCAATGCGATTGTATATCTTAACTTATTTATAGAATTCGAGCAAACTTTCCATTTTCTTTGAGGATCATAAATTTTCGATAAATATAAAGTTAGAGTTTTAATTGCGTCCTCCAAAGGTAAACTATCTAAATTTGCAAAACTTTTCAAATCGTCTTCGGTTAATTTGTCCAGAGCCTTGTAAGCCGTTTTTCCCCAATATTAGATATTGAGCAAGTCGTGTCACAGCCACTAATAGCATGCATTACCAAAATACTGGCAGATTTAATTGGTCCACTATTTTTTGCTGTAGTGTGTACAGGTATATATCGCGAATGATCAACATTTTTGACAACATTCCCTGTGTGAAACCATAAAAGAGGTTCCATCAAAAAAGAATGATAATGTGCTATGAGTAAGATTAATACATCAGTATCTGGAGACTGGTACTTTTCTAAATTCAATTTTAATTAATCTTAATGAGCATAATTCCACACACAAAAAATCACACCTGTAGTAGATGAACTGCCGTTTATTTTGGCGTGTGCAGAATTACTGTGCATTCAGAAATTATTGAGAAAAAAAATCCGAAAGGTCGCCTATTTTCGCGTTTTTTTGTTGAAAAATTGGCCATATCTCGGAAACCGTGCATTTTTCGAGAAAAAGCCAGGAGACAAAAAGTGTTTATTTTGGTCGGTTTTTATTATAGAAAACGTTTTCAGGGCGATTTATTAAGCTTTCTTTTTTTTACAACATTTTTGTTTATAACTATTGAAGGACCACCTAAAAAATTATGCAAAAAATACGTAAATTGTCAGAAAAATATGCTCTACAATACTGAAAAAGTTTCAAGTAGAAGTCTTTTATTAAAAAAATTTAGTCGGTCCATGCTGTTTTTATGGGGGTGAACCGCTCGTCTAATACCTTCATAAGTACATTCCGATCACTGAACTATTAAGATATAGTACTATTTATAAAACTATTGATTTAGCGCAATATTTTCAGTGTTAAAATCTGTTTTTAATGGTATCAAGTAACGATTTCTCGTCATGTGAAAATGATACCCATATAAAAAGGGCTATGATAATTAAAAGGTTATTAAAAACTAGTTTGCAACGTATGCAGTGGAACGCCTGGATATTAATGTTTAATTAATGGTGTTTTATTACAGTTGACAATGTGGTTTAATTGATTATGCAATATTTTGTTATTATTTTGTGGAATAAATAAATGTTGATGAGAGTACGTAAAATGTAACATTATTTTGACGTTATCCATTACTGTGTATAATAATTATAATTGTGTACCATATTACACTTTGCTTGTGTGCAATACTGAAGCTATGGTAAATTTTCAAATTTACGTTTTCGTATCTCTCTGTGAAATAATTGGTCCCACGGAATATATTATACTCATTGAAAAAATTTTATATAAAATTTGCTATAAATAAGATCTTATGCATGATGTCGATGGTTCTCGAGCTATGAGCGGTCCAACTAGGGGGTTTGACCTCAAATAGACCGAGCTCCCACGACAAAAAAGGAATCAACACCTTAAATTTAAAAGGTGAAAATTGTTGCAAAACATGAATAAATCAGGTTACGCCGCCACACTATTACAAATTTGTTAATTTTTAATGAATTTTTGACTTTAGCTGAAAAAAGCTATTTCACTTTTTAAAACACCTACTTGAATTTTTCTCCTGGCGGAATTTAGCTAATGCTATTCCACCACTCAACCAGGACACGTTCGCATAGACACCAACACAGCAACCATTCCCTGCGATATTGCCATCTACTGCAGCTGAGACTAGAAATCAGGATAGATAACAGCAACTAGACATGTTGTGCCACCCAATTAACACATTAAAGACGCTACTAAATATTCATACCCTGGCCAGGATTCGAACCCGAGACTCCGTGATCGCAAGCCATCATTATCAACAAATTTATTGATTCTTTTGTTACAGAAATGCCTTCCCGGATCGAGATCCGGAGCCAACTGCACAACCACGTCGCGCAGCGTCGTGGTGTTAGTGCAGTTGGATGGATCGCGACCGGTTCGGCTCAATAATACTATCTAAAGGCTAAAACTCCTGCCGTCTGTGGCGGCTTAAAATTAACATTAAAATTGTCTTTGTCTACACAGTAGACTTAAAATTAGTAAAATTTCACTTAAGCGTTTGGTCGCGCGCTATTTCACTTGATTTTCGGGGTTGAAATCCTCCCCATTTGGCCACCATCTTGGAAAAGGGGGTGTAAACAGTTTTTCCGCGATATCTTGAGAACCGTAAGTCTCACAAACAATTTTCTAAGATTTTTATACTTCTTACCGTAAAATCGAAAATGAAAAAATTATAATTCAAAATAGAGTAAAATATTCAAGAAAAATGTTATTTTAGGATTACAACATTTTTTCTACTGATTTTATTTAAAATGCACATCTGATGTTTCTTGTCCATCATTTTATTACAAACAATTTTCTCTATACATTTTTTAAATTTCTCTTCTTTGGAGAGATGTTAGGATGCTGCAAATGGATCAAGTTCATCAAAAAGAGCATTGGACAATTCAGAAAAAAATTGAGAACATTCCTGGGATGATTTTAAACTCTTTTTGTCTCCTGCAATTTTTGTCCAAACCTCGTCTTTTTCGAGTAAGAAAACCACAAATTTCTAAAGTTTTGATTATTCCTCGCCAGAAAACTTAAAAAAATAGTAATTTTAGAAAACATGTTTTGAACAATGGTAGTCGATTTTTAGTCAGACAATCCGAATTTGCAATACACTATAGGGGTTATCAATTGAAAAGTCAAATTTGACCTTGAATGACCTTAATTCTTCCACCAAAAGTCAAAGTGACATATACTGCCGCTCCCATCCAATTCTACAAGGTTTGTTTGAAACTCTTTTCCGTGGAGTGCTTATTACTACAGATACTTGAAAGTTTAATCACCCGGGTGATTTTTTTAACCTGAAACTTTCAAAATAAATATCTCGAGTAATAGGCACTCCACGAAAAATTGTTTTAAACAAAAGTTGTAGAATTGATTGAAGCAATTCGGCGACATACGTGTGAAGTGAGGTACGGTAGCGTTTCAGTGGCGAGATCTCGATTGGCGAAGTTAAGTCACGTCGCGTCGGTCGAATCCATTACTTGGATAGGTGACCGTATCTCATTTCGCCGTCGTGGTTAGGTGGTAGAGTAGCATTAGCTAAACTTCGCCAGGACGTTAAAATAAATAAGGCAATTAAATAAATAAATAAAAAATATCACCTTGACTTTTGGTGGAAGAGTTAAGGTCATTCAAGGTCAAATTTGGTTGTGTAATTGGTAATCCCTATATTGTATTGCAAATTCGGATTGTATGACTAAAAAGAGACTACTTTTGTTCGAAACATTGTCTCTGAAATTGTCATTTTCTTAAGTTATCTCGCGAGGAAAAGAAAAATTTTAGAATTTTGCGGTTTTTTTACTCGAAAAAGAAGTTTAGACAAAAACTGCAAGAGACATAAAGAGATTGAAATCATCCCAGAAGTTTCATCAATTTTTTTCAGAATTATCCAATGCCCTTTTTGATGCACTTGATCCATTTACAGGGTCCTAACACCTCTCCCAAGAAGAGAAATTTTCTGTATTTACATCTCGTCAGTGTGTCTAATTTCAAAGCTTAGAATGAACTGAAAAATTAATTTTTTTCGACCGGCCGGAAAATACATCTTTTGTGGAGAAATTTTCGGACGGAAAGTAACGTTTTCCGACCTAGGCCGGAAAGCGAGCATCAGAGATCGGCAAAGCTTCTTCGATCCCTGTTATTTCTTGCTATTCTTGTTGCTATGGAAACGAATTTATGTTAACTGTTGAGATAGGTCAAATAGATAAATACACTTCACTTTTATACAAGTTATGGAAAATATGCATTCAATTTTGAAGCGTTACAAGTAGAAAATGGGCCCAAAAAAAATTGTACATTACATGGCCGAAAAACAGTGTTTTCCAAGTCTCCCAAAGCTTCCAGGACTCGCCTCCGGCTCGACTTACAAAACACCTCTTTCCGCTCTTGTAAAATAAATTACTATTCTGTCAAATACCTCATGGTTTCCCTGAACTGGATAATGACAATTGTATTTCGGAATATTACCAATACCGGTATATTATTTAAAAAGTGTCTATCTTTTATCCAACGTTCATCGTGGCATGTAGCTAACAAAGTATGTTTCTACCCTTACACAAATAAATATAGATACTTATCAGGATAGGTTTCTTTTGTAAGAGTCGAAATGATTACTAGAACTATTTGCTAGTAATATAATTATTGCAATGCAGGTTTTCACGGCCGCTGTCCAATGAAGTAGTTTCTTTCGGGTTTTGCCGCGGTCGTCGAACTTGACTTGACGTTTCGCTGATCATGCTGTCAGCTTCTTCAGAAGGGTTCCAAAGACTGGTCTTTGGAACCTTTCTGTCTTTGGAACCCTTCTGAAGAAGCTGACAGCATGATCAGCGAAACGTCAAGTCAAGTTCGACGACCGCGGCAAAACCTGAAAGAAACTACTTCAATATAATTATTTCCTTTATTTTTATTTTAAAGAAGTTTTACATTGCAGGGATTTTGCGTTGCATTGTATTTAATAATATATTGGTTTTCAGAGATAAAACGTTTAAAATATGGCAAGAAATCAAATAATAATTTTATTTTAATTTTTCATCTAATTTCAAAATTTTATCTTTTTCATGGAAAAGACTTAGATGGACCTTGAGACCATTATTTGTAGCCGAAGGCGATCGCCGCAGCGCCGCAATGGTCAGTCTTCACTGGATGAAATTGGGTTTTACCCTTGCCATATACGTATATCTTTACTGGTAAATCAGAAATTCTAAAAACTTAGTTACGACTATCATACAGCATGAAACAACATAAACTTGATCATTATATAACTTGTTAATTACTGCAGAACTTTTGTGTTGATATGGAAATTAATATTGGTTTTATACGACACAATATAAGGCACTATAAACAACCGAAAGCCACATAAACTCCGTGAAATAATATCCGAAAACTGGAATTAAACTTCTTGATAGCATTTGAGGTCGTGAAATGCTGTTGTAACTCATAATATTTGAGATGTACGCTTGCTCACTCCACTGGAAATTGTGTTGCGAAGCTATAGTAAAATTGGCATATGTTGATAACTTTAATTATTCATGATAAATACAGTAAGACATTGTGCTACCATGCTGGGGTAAAAACTCACAAACGATTGCAGTTCCAGGATAAGTGGCAAAATGAGGACGTACCAGTTATTGTGCCACAATCAGTTTTGGAATGAGAGTTGACAAAGCTACAGTGAGGTTAGATTAATAATTATATCTGCTTTTTTATTCAACAATTTTATATAAGAAACTTACGAAAGCATAAAAAGAACGTGATATAAAATATTTTAAAATAGTTTAAATTGAAATTAAACATAATTGAAAGTTTAAACTTGCAGTTATGCATAATGGGCAACTATGTGCAGGTAATTGCAAGTTTGAACAATTATATATGTCGAAGATAACAGGGGCGTTTGAGAGCGGGTCTACTAGATTTAAGTCACATGTTGGTAAATACATATAATCACTCAAATAACATAAATAACAATGCAACATGTGTTATAATTTATCTAAACAGGTAAATGTCAAATAATACTTAATGTTGAAAATGGAAACAATACCACTTAATACTTTCTTGGGGAGATAGCAGTCCACAACCACTAGTCCTGCGATCTCGCACTTTATTTACAAAGTTTATACTTAGAATAATCAGCCACGGGACTTTCAAGGGGTTTTGTTCTGCTCACAGGGGGAGAGTGTTTCTCCCAGGCATCATCTGTTTCACTTGACCATATATGAAGGTAGTTTCTCCCAGGTTTTGCCGCGGTCGTCGAACTTGACTTGACGTTCCGCTGATCATGCTGTCAGCTTCTTCAGAAGGGTTCCAAAGACAGTCTTTGGAACCCTTCTGAAGAAGCTGACAGCATGATCAGCGGAACGTCAAGTCAAGTTCGACGACCGCGGCAAAACCCGGGAGAAACTACTTCATTGGACAACGGCCGTGAAAACCTGCATTGCACCATATATGAAGGTGTTTACTCTTCACATTCGTCAATGCAATTGATACTTGCTGACAATGCTCTCTTGACTTGACGTGAATCATGTGCTCCTAGGTGCGTACAAGGGTACTGTCTCCGACAATTTATAATTGTCAGCTTGAACTGGCAATTATAAATTATTTTATGCCATATCCCCTCTACGCTTTTGTAGAAACAGACGTATAGTAAGTGAAAGCATTATACATTTCATAATACTTGAGTACTTTCCACCTGAATATTGCTCATTCCTATGGAGCTAGTGGGACTGTCTAATAAAAAATACTTCTTACAAAAATAACTATTCGCTATATATCAAACTTTGTGAATCCATGGCAACTACGATTGGCGGTTACCACAACCGCATTATAGCTTCTTCATGTTCTCCGCGCATATATACTCATACTGTGCACACTTGCTCAGTCTTACGTCATCTGATCTCAACTCTTTCAGGTCAGCGGCCTTGGATAAAACTCGTAACTTTGACCCCATATACGAACATTAACATTTCCAATGTTAAATTGCGGTGGAACACCCCCCGCACCTTGTTTCTTTGTCTGCGACGCTAATACTCTCTGCGGTGCTGATAGTTATTAGCAATTAGATAACAAAATAAATCCACCTAACTAACCTAACTACCTAACCATCCCATGAAAGATTGAAATCATTATAGGAAAAAGACGGAAAACATTATTTCAGCCGCCAAATCAAACCGGAATTTGTGAAACAATTCAATAATCTTTACAAAATGAAAATAAAAGTTCGGCGTGACCAGGAGTTGACAAACACCGCTCGCTATAGAACGGAAGAAATAGTTGAACATGCGGTACAATATCAATCGGCGCTGACCGCCTACACCGCATCTCTTCCCACATAGTAACAGGCTCTCGCTCAGTATTACATCATCTGACCTTGATACTTTCATGTCGACGGCCTTGGAAAAAACTCGTAACGTTTATCCTATACGCGAACATTAACATTTCCAATGTTAATATAAAAATAAAAATAGCGAAAAATGCACTTTTTTACAGAAAAGTGCATATAAATAGGTATGTTCTCCAACATAACTTTCTTCCGAAATACGACTTTCTGTTTATATATACTTCAAATAAGATTTTTATGAAGAACAATTCGATGTAAAGAAAGTATCTTGAAAATCGAGTTTCTTTTATACTTCGATCGGCCTATTTGGTTCTTTTTTTACAGAAACAAATTAAATTTGCTTATTAAAACAGCAAAAACTAACTATTATAAAAACAAAATTTTAGAAAATAAAAATAATCCTAAAAAAGTATGGAACACAATTAAGCAAGTTAGTATGGAACAAAATAATAAAATCGATATAAAAGAAATTAAATTAACAAATGACGCCTTAATAAATGATCATAAGCATATAGCAGATACATTTAACGGTTATTACATAAATGTGGGGAAAAATTTAGCTAGACAAATAAGAAGTAATACCAATAATATAACATCAGCAAATGAAAAACAGATAATAAATTCATTACACTTTATTGATACTAATGAACAGGAAATCAAAGATATCATTTTTCAATTACGGAATAACAAGACCCCTGGTTATGATGGTATTATGGCTGAGGCTATAAAGTCAGCTGCTTCATCATTGATTGCGCCACTACTCACTAGTTTATATAATAAATCTAGTATTAAACACAGGAAAATTTCCAACAATTCTAAAACAAGCAGTTGTAATACCCTTATACAAAGGTGGTGATAAAACTGAATGTATTAGTTATCGCCCAATCTCGCTGATGTCCAGTATCTCAAAAATTGTAGAAACTATAATAAAAAACAGACTTATTACATACTTTAAAAAATATGATATATTATTAGATTTTCAGTTCGGATTTAGAGAGGCTAGATCCACTCAGGATGAGATTGGTCTACTTGCAAAAAATATATACAAATGTATGGACGATGGGAATCCCAGCATCTGCATTTTTGTGGATCTAGCCAAAGCGTTTGACACGGTAGAGCATAAGAAACTATTAGATACTATGGAAAGAATTGGTGTCAGGGGGATTGCAGCTGCATTAATGAAGAGCTACCTGACAAATAGGCAACAATGTGTCAGTATAAATGGAATTTATAGTGAATTTAATTCAATTGAATATGGCGTTCCGCAAGGCACAGTTCTGGGTCCTATCCTCTTCAATATTTATATCAATGACTTGTTTTCTCTGCGTTCGCAGGGTCAGTTTATTAGTTTTGCGGACGATACAGCTATTTTTTATAAAGGACCTACATGGGAGGCTGTCATAGAAACAGCACAACAAGATTTTAAAATGATAAAACAGTGGTTTGATTCTAGACTGTTGACAATTAATTTTACTAAAACCATGTACTTACCATTTCTCACGAGTAATAGTAACTCTTATGATTTCAAACCACTAGAGATTGAATGCGGTAATTCGATCTATCAGATCCCAATAAAGTATGATGCTAGATACAGGGGAATCATGGTTGATTCACATGTAAAATGGGACGTTCATATTAATAAATTAACTCAAAAATTAAGAGGTCTCCTGGCGAAATTTAAATATTTAACCAAAATTATAGACGTTAAGCTCCTTACCACGGTATATCACGCTCTCGTGGAATCACAACTTCGCTATGGTATAGTTGCTTGGGAAGGTGCGTACAGCTGTCAACTAGCAAAATTAGATACAATGCGAAAATGGATCTTAAAAATTATCCATCAAAAAGAAATTACCTTCCCAACCAATTTACTCTTTGAACAAGCTAATGTGCTGGATATTAGACAATTATTTTGTCATTCAATAATTTGCTATCAAAAAGTACACCTAACTAATACCCAAAAAGTTGATCACATCTATAATACTAGGTATAGTAGGAATGCATTAGAAATATCTCGTGCTAGGAAGACAATCGGACAACGTTGTTTTATATTTCTAGGACCAAGGGTGTATAACAAACTTCCTCCTGAAATGAAAAACTTAAACTCCACAAAACTGTTTAAAAGTAAAATAAAAAAATGGATATTATCACTCGGTAGGTTGCATGTACATCAGTTAATGGACATAAAAAACACTTACCTTTTTAATAAAAGATACTACTAAACTTAGCCATTCTGCTCCATGGATTTTATTGAAATTGTATGAAATTTATATTATATAGTTTTTATACATACTTTATATGCATCTTATGTTTAATGCGTAAAATCTAATTATATGGTTTTTATCTCATACCCTGCGTACAAATTTATTTTTGCAGGGTTTATTTTATTTGTTATCATTATACAGTAATAATAATTAGGTATAGATATTGTAAGAATACGTTATAATGTATTTAAATTTTTAACTGGAATATTATTTTTTTTCCTTCTTCAATTCTTTGGGACTTCCTGCCACATGTATGTTTTCTTTCTAAGCGGTGCTAGGGGAATCTACAAAATATATCACAATTAACCAGTATATTACTGGTAAAAAAACCTCTACGCCTGTGACGTTTACGTCAAAGGATCAGTTAAAGGTTGGTTTTTATAAATAAACAACACAAATAAGTATAAAAACTTGAAATTAAATATTTCGCCGACGTTTCGGAAATCTAATCTGTTTCCTTTTTCAAGGCTTTTTTTGAAAAATCTTTTTTGGTGTGTATGACAAATACACAGCTCTAAGAATATTTGTTATATTCAATATCCATAGATACTTACTATTTACATAGAACTGTTGATATAGTTAACAGTTTTTTAGTTTCTATACAATGTTAAGTTTGTGAAGTTCTTCTTTTAACATTGGCAGCCAAGTTGTACAGACATCTACGGAACAATTCGACACGCAATTATCCTCATTCAATAATATTATCGCGGATTCTTTTTTTTTTTTTCGCGATAATATTATTGAATGAGGATAATTGCGTGTCGAATTGTTCCGTAGATGTCTGTACAACTTGGCTGCCAATGTTAAAAGAAGAACTTCACAAACTTGACATTGTATAGAAACTAAAAAACTGTTAACTATATCAACAGTTCTATGTAAATAGTAAGTATCTATGGATATTGAATATAACAAACATTCATGGAGCTGTGTATTTGTCATACACAGCAAAAAAGATTTTTCAAAAAAAGCCTTGAAAAAGAGAACAGATTAGATTTCCGAAACGTCGGCGAAATATTTAATTTCAAGTGTTTATACTTATTTGTGTTGTTTATTTATAAAAACCAACCGTTAACTGATCCTTTGACGTAAACGTCACAAGCGTAGAGGTTTTTTTTACCAGTAATATACTGGTTAATTGTGATATATTTTGTAGATTCCCCTAGCACCGCTTAGAAAGAAAACATACATGTGGCAGGAAGTCCCAAAGAATTGAAGAAGGAAAAAAATTAAGATAATGCCACAAATAACATTTAGACAATATTTGGAATATTATTATTATTATTATTATTATTATTATTATTTTTTAGATGAAGGACAAAGCTAAATAGTGTATTTGTCTTATCCCTGCTCTAAAAACTATGTAAGATATAATTCAATAACGGGTTCAGTGATGCAATGCTAAGGTGTCTGGCTTGCGACCACGAAGTCCCGAGTTCCTGGTCAGAGCATAGATGTTTAATGGTATTTTTCATGTGTTATCGAGACGGTAGCAGTGGGGTTGACCAGTGTTGAGTCGTACAATATGTGTAATCGCTGTTATCTCTCCTAAGTTCGAATCTCAGCTGCAACAGATGGCAATATCGCAGATTGTTCTGTTGATGTCCATGTGTACGTATCCTGGTTGAGCGGTGGATGAGCAATAGCTATACTCCGCCAGGACATTAATATAAATAAGGCATCAAGAAGAAATAAAAATAAGATTCAATCAAAAACACTTTTCCATTTTACACAACAATCCATAAGTATTATTTTTAATAAACTCACAATATATACATTTTTAATTTAAAAGATGTTAATGAAAAGATATCTTGTATTATTTTCCGTTTCTTTGCTCCCTTGGGTAAGCATTAAATACGCCAATACAAAAAGTCAACAGGTTTGTAGCTTTATCAGGATTAATGGGGTGTTTATTATCTAAAGCTTGTGTTTGTGAAAGCGATGCCATCTTTTCATTTAAATATAATTTTGTTGTTTTATCATTATACATGCATTGTTTTTCTCGTATTACGCAACTGAAGTACGAGTTAAGAATTATTCGGTACGTTCAAAAATTGCATTTGCACGATAGAAGGTCATCGACATAAATATAAGAGTAAATATAAACTATAAAAGACGAGTAGGTATTTGAGAGACATTTGTCAGAATCAGTCAGAAAATTAAAACTTATAATACGTCATTATGAAACGTAGATCCACATGGCGCCCAGCAGAAAGAGAATTTCTAATTAATTTTAACCAAATAAAGACTGTTATAGTATCGGCCACAATCTAATTGATTCCCCAACCGAGAGCCTCCTATTTTTTTCATTGAATCCTCAAGGTTGTGGGGTTATGAGGTAAGTGGGTTTGCCATTGAAGAGCTATGGCGCTATAGTGTGCTTGATTCTTATGTCATAATGACACTTGTTCCCCTAGTTAGACCCTCTATTTTTTTCGTTGGATCTTCAGAGTTAAGGGCTTACGGGGTTATGCGGTTATGGGATGCTGAGGTAATGGGATCATGGGGTTGTGGTTGTATGATACTCAAGTATGCCGAGGTACAGTATCGGTTTCAGTGGCAAGAACTCAATCGGCGAAGTTAAGGCACGCCGGGCGAGTCCGTCACTTAGATGGGTGACTGTATCTCATTTCACCGTCCTGGATAAGTGGTGAAATAACATTAGCTAAACTTGGCCAGGACGTTAAAATAAATAAGGCTATAAAAAAAATACAAGGATCCGAGGTCACATTCTCATTAATTCCCCAATCAAAGTTCCTCACCTTTTTCATCGGATTCTAATGGTATAGGGTTAAGAAGTTATAGAGTTTTATGGTTTCTTTGACTTATGTGGTCAATACTGAAATACCACAATGTTGTTAGGTTAAAGTTTGAAGTTGAATCAGTTTGAAAGTCTGATTTATATCCAACAGACTTTTTTTGTGTTAAACAAAACCTTGACCTGCTGGGGCAAAACGAAGGTCATATTTGTGTTCAGCTACTCAAAATGCAAGGGATAAGGTACCCCAGCAGATACCACTTTTTGTGGGCCAGTGTAATTAATCGAACAGATGAATATAGGTGAAAACACACATTGTTACACTCTGCTTTATATATAAATAGATTAAATACATTTTACATAATTATCCTCACGCGAGCTAGAATTTATTGTTCATTATTATGAGCGCGTTACAAATATAATTGAAAAGTTATGGGTATATAAGTAAAAGCTGAAAAACAACAGATACAGTTTAGTTCATATTTCATAACGAGAACCAGTGGAATTGACGTCGAAATAAAAATTTCCATAAACGAGAATGAATTATACATAAATATATTTTGCAAATGCAGGATTGTACAAATTGAAATCATAAATAATACCCCATTGGCAGATGTATTATAGGGAGTTTTGAATTAAAATATATGGGCTTCTCCTTTTTACACCACATTACACATAATAACACCATTATTATGCATTATATTGAGTGTAACTTTAATTATTTACAATGCTTGTATAATCAGTATTAATTTCCCAACGTAACTACATACAATAACTCTCTACATTATTTGTTGTTGCAATATTTGAGGCAAAATTTGGACATCGATTGTAAGTGGTAATTAATAGTCAGAGAGCGACACGAATTTCTCCAATCACGTTGGGATCATCAGCAGATTACTAAGACTTATTAACATTAATCATAAATCGGGCTTCCAAGTCTTGTTACCACACTCGTAGCCAGAACAGACGACCTTTTAAAGACCATTGATGAATCTCAAGTTACAACTGCTATAATGGTAATGTATTATATTCAGACTTTCCGCTGTCTACATTATTTATTATTAGGAAAACTTAGCTACTTAGGAATTGAATCGGTGAATTGGTTCAGGAGTCGTTTATCTAGAGTGACTTAGCAGGTGAAACTATGTTGTTCGGAAGATTCTCGGAAAAGCTCTTTAGCATCAGGGGTACCCCAAGGTTCAGTCCTGGGGCCCACTTTGTTTAGGGTCCTTCCGTTTGATCTATATAATAAAATAAAGTTTTGTAAATTAAATCAATATGCAGACGACAGTCAAATGTTAATAAACAGATTTAGGGCGCCAGCATATTCAACAGCATATTATATAAGAAAGAAAATAGATAACTAATATTCTTGCAATACCGTTAGGTGGAGACAATCAAAAAAACAAATTTAAATAACAAGTATAAATTTTACAAAACAAAGTAGATACATTAATTTAAATTTTAAAAGTGATTATGTATTATATAACAAAAATGACTGAATTGACTAGATAAGAATAGAACAGACAGTTATTTGTTGAATAAAAGAAAACTATAAAAAGTTTGAAAATAAAAAACACCAACTGGTTTACATAAGTTTATTCTTCTGACCAAAAGTAGACAGGGCACACTCTGGATATGGCCACAGGTACCTGGGAATGAAGACTGAATAATCGTGTCTTGGTCAACGGTGATTTTCCAGGTAGGCGACGCGTTGGGAAATATCCAGCCAGTTATACGTCTGTTCCAACCACTAGCAAAACTACCATGTACTGATCCAAGGGTGGTTGATCCAGGTTATTAGATGACAAGGCATTAGTAACAAGAACCCAGTTGATAATAACTAATTTAATTGAAAACGACTAATAAATTATAGAATGATGTAAAATTTCATCAAATAACTGCTAAAAATCTAAATACCATTGGATATGGTTAAGGTCAAAAATATTATAAAAAACCAATTCAAGAAAAAATTAGAATCTGTAAAATTTAATTATTGAAACACAGCAAGCTAAAGAAATGAGTATTAGCAAAAAAAAATTATTAATACTGATTCTGACAAAAATTGTTATTATCTTCAAGAGAAAAATTTTCTAAAGCACCATAAAAAAAAACTATACAAAACAGAGAAAAGGATGATAGGGAGAGCCTAATATTTAATAATTTATTCGACAAGATTATCATTAAAATAAATGAAATTCTTTAACAATCTCCCATACTGTTATAATCTTAAATATAAATTAAACACAATTAAAGGGACTTTAAGTTTCTATTAAACAAATTTAATAATATAGCCGGAAATTTATTACTTAAGCACCCGTACTATGAGAATATTAATTAATGGGATAAAATGGACTCCATGTCCCAAGAGTTAGTAGATTTACTAAAATTGACAGAATATGACTGAAAATAATGCCCCGTATAACAAAATGGTTAATTTAACCAAATCAAACTGAATAAAATAAAATTGACTTAATGAGGAAATTATATTTATGAAACAAAATTGACTTGAAATGAAAGCAATTTGATTTAATGAAAAAAAAATACTTTTGGCTTCAAACAAATGCAATACAATCTAGTAAATAGTACTCAAAGAATGAATTTACTTAAAAAAATTTAATTGACTCAAGAAAAACTTAATGTACTTAATAAACTTGATTTGGGGTGTGGAGACGCCAGGTAACAACACAAATTCTAGACTATCCTCAGCGAAGGATTAACGTACGACACAGAAAATAACATAAGCCATGGCACAGGGGGTTGTGAACCACACTGGATTCCACCCTTCAGAAGAGTTATCAAATTAACAAATTCGGCAAAATGTTCACTCACCTCAGGTAGGACATTTCCATAGAAATCAAGTTCGCCCATACACGTGATCCTGCCATAACAAATTCAATCATCGGCATGGTCTCCTCTATTTCCCAGCAGCAATTTTGCCCCCAAAAGATTACGAAAACGAGAGAAACTCTCCTACACGAATTTACACCAGACCTATCCAATAGGTCTGCCAAGAAATTGAGATTCCATCATCTCAATATACACGTGTCCTACAACACTGCAAAGAACACGCCATCACCTAGTTACAGTGATAAACAGAAAATTCCCTATATTAATAAATGCTCAATAAACTACAAAAATATGTACGTTAACGTGTAACGTGCCGAATGCCCAAAAGCATCTTTAGTTACATTTCTAATAGTTATTAGAAAAATTATTATTAATAATCAAAAATTGTATTCACCTATGCTCTGATGCTATCACGAACTATTTCTATGACAGATGAAAAATTGGCAGTAGCTTATGCTTTACGCCTCATGATAATAGATGGCGCACGCTCTATAATATTTAAATTAAATTAAATAAATGAATCATACTAACTAAAAAAAAAAGTTGAGTAGATTAAACTATGATTATAATAAAGTCTGTTAGTCACATGAAAATGTAGAATTACCAACACAAATCTAGATCCTTTATTTAATTTAATATTCTCTTGATAAAAGAGAACTACTTTTTGAGCAAGGCAACGTAACTACCGGTCCAAGAAATATGTAACGATATGCCGAGTTAGGTAAAACTTTTTCTTTTTCACTCGAACCGTCAATCGAAATGGACGTATTTGAAATTTTGTTACACCTCTAAGGGGGATATTAAGATGGAGAAACCTTATAGACGTATAAGGTTTTTCTTTAAAATAACAAATCTCCTTTTAACGTTGAAGTATCTCGACGTCACACTTTTGCTTTAAGCAAGATTATGTACGTTCAATTTTGATACTACGTTTTTGCATACGTTTTCTTGAGAATAGCTTTTTGGGATAAAAATACTACATTTTATCTTTATCATGAAATTTTTCGACAGAACACATATTTAAGATTTTCTACCAAGTAAACGAAAATCTGGGCGAAGAAAATTTCTTAATTTTGTCTTGGTGACGAATTATTTTATTCGAGCATAGCACGCTTCTACGATTTCATAACCTCCAAAATGGAATGGTACCACATGTTTCATCGCGCTTGAGGAGCAAAGTGGAGGTCCTCAACCATCTAGCCAAGCAAAGGTTAAAATCTATTATCATCGTAGAACAGGGGCGTACTTAGGAATTTCTCTCCTCAAGATAATAGAGCAATAGTTAAGTACTTTTGATTTATATGTAAAAGGGAATATTTTCACATGTATATTAATTCGTAATTACTTATATCGTAAAGTCGCTGTTTCATCGTAGTATCGATTCCTTGCTGTCAATTTTTGTCGTTATGTATAAATTTATTTAACGTAATTGTAGGTAATTGATAACATGATATTATTTGAATTTTACCAGTATCGCAGATTCGCTTTGTCAAAGTACTTTTGTTTTGGATGTGTCTGAGTGGTTAGACACGTCGGTTATTATTTGCATATAATACGCGTCATGTGATCTGAAATGGCCTAGATTTGACTCTTCAAATCACATCACTTATGTGGATTATTTATATTAATGGAATTCGGATGTTCGAGGCGCGGTGAAATGTGTATCTATTTGCTAGGATCGAGTCCTGGTATTATTTTTTGTGGTTATATAACTTGAGGTGTCCCGTTTTTAAATATTTGGCATTACGCAGTGGGGAGGCTATATACTGGTAGCCTCAAATAAATATCAGGTTCGAGCGAAACTGCATATCATTAATTTATTAGGCCAAGTGTTACTATTTTGTCGTTGTAATATATTTTGTGTTGCCATTTTAGTATATCTAATGGTGTAAATATTTTGTTTGTTTGATCGTTTGCGAGATACCTTTGCAATATATTTCAGTATTGAATCTTAAATGCTCACATCTTGTTCTAATAATATATAATTTTTTAGTATTGAGGTAAAGTTACGAGACGTCTTTTGTAATATATTTATTTTGTCTCTCATAAACACCTCAAATTTATTTTGCAGTTCGGCAAATTGTAATATAGTGTATCTTGTAATATAGTAATTTTGTAAATATTTCTTTCTATTTAATATCGAGTTTTGCTATGCAGTATTATTGATGCTGTGATAGTTTCATTTTGTTTGTAATATGGTATTTTGTAATATAGTTAGTACTATTGTATACATGTAATATGTGTGTCTTTTGTTTTTCTTTAGCTTTTCTTTTCCTTGATTGCACTACGTAATCATGGCGCCCAAGCCTTGAACTCAATGCCTTGTTTAATTGTTGCATAACTTGTCCCGAGTCTGTCGAAACCAAAAGTAACCGATAGGATCCCATCGCGTCCGAAATCGTTTCCATTTGCTTTTTCGCGAACGCTAATTGCTTGTAGTGCAGCGATGCGTAACCTGAGATTTGGTTGAACATTGTAGTATGGATGCTAAACGAAAAAACTTTGTAGAAGAATCTAAATCGCAAAAGTTGCAATACCCATGTAATGATAAGTACCTAGGGGTGATCATATCACTCCTCATAATAACCTTTTTTGCTTTTTTGCATTTGCATTTCGAAGAAAAAGTGTACTAAAACTGGATACTTTAATCGAATTAATAATAGTTGATCGGGCGTGGCAGGTTGCGAATATTTAATTAACATTTTGTTCGTATTGAGCACAACTAACTTTCACAAGGTGCCACTGACTTTAAGTATACAACCATTATTGTTTTAATTTAGTATTTAAATATTAATTGGCCTTCGGTGTAACGGGTCAATTTTATTTCGCGTAATAAGGAGATTAATTTGGTTAAAATATTTATTTAAATCGATAATAATTAATCTTAAAAGTTACCTTAAACCAACCCTGGCATGGTATCTTCCCGCGAAGATGCAAGGTTGATTTTTAAAAGCCGTTCGATGCGGAGCGCTCCCTGGAGGACAGATAGAAAGTAGCGTTCGGGAAGGGAAGCAATTCGAATTCCAATCAAGAGGTCCAACGAAGAGGTTGTAAGAATTATTCAACTGGTTGGGTTTTTACAAATTTGAGAAGTATGGTGATTAAAACCTGCTAGCTTTGCAAAGTTATTACTATCATAGATAGTGTCAATGTTTTGTAATTTGTTAAATTAAGTAGAGAGTGCCTAGAACAGAAAAATCAAACTGTAAGTAGCATTTTCACAACATTTTTTCCTGTTTTGGTGACAGCCGCCATAATTAACGGCGTCTAAAAACGTTTGTATTACGTTTCCTGTTTTAATTCCTTGGAGGTTTGGAACGTGAATTAAAAAGTTCCAAACATTATTTCCTGAGTTGGAAATTAATGGTTTTCTTCAAAGGCAAACTTTTATTAGTTCATTAGTTCTTCGCGACATCGTTGCAAACTTTTTATTTCAAGTGCCGCGTCGTAAGACTTCTCCGTTTAGTGCCGAAAATCCATGTTATTTCGGTAACGAACTATCGATATTGTATTTGTCGGGTTTTCTATGTAATTATATTACAGAGATTAAGATTTTTGTACCATTTTATTGTTTAGTAACGTTTATATTAGTTTATTCATTTCGCTTGGATCTGGCCAGACGCATTTCATGTTATACCTATATTTTGCATATTTTCCGTCTACTGGAAGTCAGTATTGCCTTTCAGCATATTTGTTTATTTTCCTATAGGAAAATCTATATTGTTTTATGGTGTTTTAAACAAAGGATGTTTTGTGATTCGCCCTGTGATCTCATGCTTTTAAGTTAAATAGAGTCACTTATTATAACTTTGTTTGTTTTATTTATTTTTTTACATTTTCAGGTTCCTTTAACTTCCATATAATAACTTAAAAATTATTATTTTAAAGGGGTTAAACCACAAATAAAAATTAGTAAGTTATATCGGCAAGGCCCGAATGCAAGTTTCATTCGTTATTTTATGCCACCAATCCGTCAATACGCATATCTACGCTATAAATTACCAAGTATTAACTCTTACAGGTTTTCTCTATCTTATAATTGGGTTACACATACAAACCCATTAGAAGTTTTCAATAAATAAAAGATAGTAATAGTTTTCGTCCTGTGGGTATTTAAATTACAACAGATCTATGACCTGATAAAGTGCACGACTTATCTAAATGTTCAGACACGATTATCTTAAACACATCTGATCAGGGCTTTATGTGTCTTTACAATCCCTGGTAATATGACAGTATACTATAGTAAGACAAATGCATCAATTTCAGTAACGTCACCAATTTCTATAATGAAATGCATTCAATTCAACTGCATCGTTTTCCCATATAGACATAGATTTCGCTATAATACTTGCTGCTTTTCTCTTGAAAAGAAATTGGATGTCAGTTTCTCGAAAAAAGATAACACTATTGCTGTAATATCATCACTGTTTTTACAATTATTCCCAATTTGCGATGTGTAAAATCTACTGAATAAATAATGTAGATAAGAACCATGTGCAGCCAGGTGGAGAATAATAAACTGGTATTATCGAATATACTCCGGTCCCAAAAAGAACATAAAATATCAATTTATTTTCTGGCTTTTGTTTGTAATAGTACAATAATCTCGTATCTAATAATTTATTATATCTTACATAAATAAAAAGAGGGAGAGTAGCATAGAAACGTGCGTCAGTGCTGTTAAGACCGCTTAAAAAAGGAAATATGTTTGAAATATAGAAGCGATTTTTCATCCTTTGGCAAACATGAAAATACGATCTGTGTACAATTGATAAAAAGATAAATGGTACAGGATATAGAAAGATTTAATACTTTCTAAAATAATTTAGGAAGTTGTTTCCTGCAGACAGTGGTGCACAGCTTTGTTGTGGTATTACATAATAATTGACTTGGGCAAGGCAATCAGATATTTGATATTCAACACTCCAGTTTTAATGGATATTTTATTAAACGATCTTGCAAACAATATCGAGGTTAAGCAAATAAGAAAGAGTTAAATTAAAAAAAAATTGTACTTACAAGGATTTAATATCTCTAGTAGGCAGCATGTAAGAGTATACAGGGTGTTTTTAAAAAGTATGTCAATCACTTAACCACGGACTCAGCATGTCAAAAGAAGTTGATTCAGCCTAATTTACCTCTATCCAAAATCGCACCCCTATGAATATACAGCCCTCTAAATTTGGGATTAAAAATATTTATGTTTTTAATATTGTGCAAATGGCTGTAGATATCTTTTTCAATTTCGGAACACTGAAATGTATGTCAAAGGGTAATATTTTAAAGTAAAAACTGTTTAAAATCAAATTTTCTAAAAGGCCGATTTGGGGGTAAACTACCCTTTCCTCCTAACCCCTCTTTTAGTGGTACGCCTATGACTTTTTTGATATAGGGCATTTTATATAAAATTTAATTATAAAACTTTTTTTTATCTTGTTTTTTTTTTCGTTTAGATAACCATTTTCAAATGAATCTGGAAATATTAAAACCATTACCACGCCTTTGTAGAATAACACAAATAATGTTTAAAATTAATGTAGATGATGATCAAAGGCACCTGTGAAAATTTAATAGGTAGTTGACACCTGTCATTTTTGTCAAACTGCTTTAATAGATATCAGTTATTGTTAACAATGGCATTTAATATGAGTTATTCTAATACCGAAATGGTGGATATGATTAGAATATTAGGCGAATGTAATGGAAATGGTTCTAGTGCTGCTAGGCGTTATGTGGAAAAGTTTCCAAACCGTCGGTATCCTGATAGACGTACATTTTTTGCAGTCGATCGTCGTGCAAGGGAAACTGGAAGTCTATCAAATGATCGTGCTGGGATGTGTGGCAGACCTAGGACTGTGCTAGTTCCAGAGGTCGAAGAGGAAATTTTAGATATTGTATCAGAACGGCCTGAAAGCAGTGTGCGTAAAATAGCTTCTCAGGTAGGAGTATCGTATTATTCAGTATGGAGAACATTAAAAGAACAATTACTAGTTCCATTTCATATACAGACTGTTCAGGCATTGGAACCTCAAGATTACGGTTCTCGAATGGAATTTTGTAACTGGCTTCTCAGAAAAAATGGAAGAAATGTAAGTTTTGTAAACACCATTTTGTCAACTGATGAGGCCTCATTTCATAGAAATGGTATTACAAATCATCATAATTATCACATTTGGTCTGAAGAAAATCCCAATGCAAAGATAGAAACGCATTTTCAGCGTAATTTTTCTGTTAATGTTTGGGCAGGTATTGTTGATAACCATCTAATTGGACCTGTTTTCTTTCCACGTCGTTTAAATGGAGCTGACTACCTAGATTTTCTGGAAAATGAATTGTCTGAGCAATTAGATATTGTTAATCTTAATATTAGAGAAAACATGTGGTATTTACAAGATGGTGCTCCACCCCATTATAGCCTGCAAGTCAGGCAATGTTTATCAAGGCGTTTTCCAAGACGTTGGATAGGTCGAGGAGCTGATGCTCCAGTCAGTTGGCCTGCTCGGTCCCCTGATTTAAACCCAATTGACTTCTGTCTTTGGGGAGCTATGAAGGAAAAAGTTTATTCTGTTCCAACAGAGAGCGTTGAACATCTCCGACAAAGAATTCAACAATCAGCCGAGGAATTTAGAAACATTCCTGCCGTGTTTCAGAATGTGAGATTTTCGCTTCTAAAAAGGGCAAGGTATTGTGTACGACAAAATGGAAATCATTTTGAGCACATTCTGAAATAAAATTTTAATGTTCGATATTTTTTTATTTTATTTTTAATTTATTTCATTATTTGTTGTTTTACTTCTAATATTATTTTAATTTACTTTGTTGCTTTAATGATTGATGTTTTAGTTTCTGTGATTTTTATTTAATAAAAAAACCTATTTAAACATTTTTTAAATTTTACAATTTATGATAGCAATGCACATCTTTTATTATAATACCAGTAACTTCAAATGCCAAAATTACACAGAAGAACTTTTTTATTTCATATGTTCCACTTTTCATAATGGTTTTAGTATTTCCAGATTCATTTGAAAATGGTTATCTAAATGAAAAAAAAAACAAGATAAAGAAAAGTTTTATAATTAAATTTTATATAAAATGCCCTATATCAAAAAAGTCATAGGCGTACCACTAAAAGAGTGGGTAGGAGGGAAGGGTAGTTTACCCCCAAATCGGCCTTTTAGAAAATTTTATTTTAAACAGTCTTTACTTTAAACTATTACCCTTTGACATACATTTCAGTGTTCCGAAATTGAAAAAGATATCTACAGCCATTTGCACAATATTAAAAAAATAAATATTTTTAATCCCAACTTTAGAGGGCTGTATATTCATAGGGGTGCGATTTTGGATAGAGGTAAATTAGGCTGAATCAACTTCTTTTGACATGCTGAGTCCGTGGTTAAGTGATTGACATACTTTTTAAAAACACCCTGTATATCTATCTTTTAGTTTAAGCCCTTTAATTTTTTATAATTCTTTGGGACTTCCTTCCACATGTATTATTCCTCTTTAACCGGTGCTCGGGAAATCTACAGAATATCACAATTAACCAGTATGTTACTGGAAAATAACCTCTATGCCTGTGACTTTTACGTCAAATGATCTGTTAAAGATTGCTTTTTTTAACAAATAACACAAATAAGTATAAAAACTTGAAACAGAATATTTCGGAAATCTAATCTGTTTCTTTTCAAAAGTTTTTTTGAAAAATCATTTACTTTTTGCTGTGTATATTAAATATATAGCTCTAAGAATGTTTGTTATATTCAATATCCATTGATACTATTTATATAGAACTCTTGTATAGTTAAGTTTTTTAAATTTTTATTTTATGTTAAGTTTGTGAAGTTCTTCTTTTGACATTGGTAACCAGGTTGTACAGACATCTACGGAATAATTCGACACGCATCTATTCTCACTCAATAATATTATCGCTGATTCTTTAATTTTTCTTTTTTTGCTATCCGCATCTTTTTTTAAAATTTTGTCCGAGTCCCAGTTTATTCTATGTCCGTTCTCCCAAGCGTGTTCGCAGATCTTAGACCTCTGAATTTCATTGTTCCTGATATAATTTTTGTTGTCACCCAATCTTACACTAAACAGTCTGGATGACTCACCCACGTAATGTTTGTTGCACTCGCAGTTTTTTTAATTTTGCTCGTGATTCTTTGGTTTCGTCTTTGTCAGAATAGATATTAGGACGGTATTTCAAACAAACAACACTTTAAGATTTATTCTATGAAGTTGTAGTGGCTTGGTAATCCGTGAAGATATTGAAATTGTAAAGGCGTGCACAATGTAGTTTGCCATGTACTATATACTTGCATTTAGTTCAATTAGTAATTCAGTTTGTGCCAGAGACTCGCCGAGAGCAGTTGCAGCTTTTCAGTGTAAACGATGTAAAACCCAGATTCTTCAACACAAAATCGGGACCGCCGCCGTTCACTATCGTGGCTGTCGAAAAACGCTCGACAGGAAGTCTCCCACAGTTCTCAGTGTTGCCAACTTGAGCACCTAGAGAACACTTTCTCTAGCCAATGAGAATGAGCCAACAAAGGACTTTGCAATCAAAACACTGAATTACACAATTATGTAATATCTCAACTACAAGAATATACGACTAACACCTCTAACTCAAAATCATACTTGAAAAAAACATGTTTACTGCCGATAAGTTCACATCAAGATAGGCAACCATTTACTATCGAATTCTAGGTCGTGAAGTTGAGTGGGTTGTATACCTCTATACTCAAGTAAATGAATTAATCAGGATCAATTTATTGTATTCAAATATGAAATTATTCATGTAGCTTTTTCACATGCTACAAACTTGACAATCAGCAATAAACAACTGGAATCATAAGTTTGCACTGGTGTAGCAAATAAAGAAATTATAATTTTTTCTGATACCTCTGTTAAAAGAAACCCTTTCCACTTATTTCTTTTTGTTGGGTATTTTGCCACCTGTGTATCAGAAAAAACGATACATTCAAATTGAGTGTTATGGCATAACACAGAATTAATTAAAAAAGTCAGATTTGACAGATATTTGGCACATGGGCATAAATAATTTAGGATAACATTTTAAATATAGTTCAAAATTTTTAAATTTAATTTTCTTGACGAAGAGTAAACAAAATTCAGAAAACCTTACATTGATGGATAAATAATTAAAAACCCTTTCAAATGAGCACCCTCGCTTCATTTAAAAATTATGTTAAAAAAATGTCATTTTTTAATTAAAAATTGACTCATAATCACTCATAATTTTTAAATGGA
Organism: Stenurella melanura; assembly: GCA_963583905.1. Taxonomy (NCBI): domain Eukaryota; kingdom Metazoa; phylum Arthropoda; class Insecta; order Coleoptera; family Cerambycidae; genus Stenurella; species Stenurella melanura. The sequence continues at coordinate 39,350,947 of OY757315.1, read as the reverse complement.
CCATTCTTTGTAAATAAAAGTTAAACCAGTAAAGGTGAATACAACGCATGAAATGGAATTGTACTTAGTTCTGAAAGATTTACGTAGATTATTACAAATCTACAGAAATACATTCATAGAGCGTGAAACATGAAAGGTATCCCAACATATAATAATTATTTTCCTTTACTTTACAAAGCGACAGAAATCCAATCAAGCAATTTCCAATTTTATGTAATAACCTTAAAATAAGTTTACCACGAGCTACATAATGGAATCCAAACCAGAACTTACGTCATTTAAAAATACCGCTGTTGCATTTCGTCCGAATTTTCACCACATTAACATATATTTTACAACACACCCCTTTAACATGCTTTTACACTTCTATTAATGGCAGGAAAGATTTTCCAATATATTTTGCTTTTGTGAAGTAAACGGTTTGTTGCATGTACTCCAACTTATAATTTAAACACATTTTTGTATTGGCCGCTGTAGAAATTCTTAACTTTGATATAAAGTGGGAAACTTATAGTAACAACAGGTAACGTTTCATAGAGATGTAAATTAAGCCGCACTGAGTTCAAAGAGATCTTTAAAATCCAGGGATCTTAGCACAAGTGTAAATGGAGAGTAGTTTTAAATTTCAACATGGGGGTGTTGAAAATCAAATAAATACCGTCCACAAGTAAAATTCATCTTTTGTTTTGAAAAAATGATTCGGAACATTAATATATTAATATTACATAACATTATAATGTTACATGCACTCTTTAATGAATTGAAAATAAACGGTAAGACATAACTAAGTATCCTATATTGGATGATGTTGGAATATTATGAGCAATAGTCTTTATTATTATATAATTATATTCCGACCGCTTTAGCCCAATGAATTTAATAATTAATCATAAATTGATAATATACACGAATTATATTACTTTCTGGAAACTTAGCGCGAGAAAAAATTGATAGATAAAATTTAAAAATCCGTGTGGTAGTTAGGGAAAATATTTCACGAACAAATTAATTAACTACATAATATTATTACACACGTAATGTTATCTCCAAAAGATTTCATGGCATTTTTTGGTGCTTACAGACATATTTTTCCAATTCCATCATTAATGTTACATAAAAACGTCGGCGAAATATTTAATTTCAAGTTTTTATACTTATTTATGTTGTTTATTTAAAAAAAGCAATCTTTAACTGATCCTTTGACGCAAAAGTGACAGGCGTAGAGGTTATTTTCCAGTAACATACTGGTTAATTGTGATATTTTGTAGATTCCCCGAGCACCGCTTAAAAAGAAAACATACGTGTGGCAGGAAGTCCCAAAGAATTGAAGAAGGAAAAAAAAAAATGTATTTCCAAAGCGACACATTCTGCAAAAATTTTAAAAAATCACGCATTCTTTATGAAGGAAATAAATGAAAATAAATCTGTTGCTCCTAGAGGTGACAAAACTGTATATGCTAAAGTTAATGGCAACGAAAAGGAGTGCTTATCGCTGTTAATGAACGTCAACGCTGCGGGAACGCTAACACCTACAATGATTATTTTCCTCTACAAACAGATTCCAGCAGAGTTTTCCTTAAATGTTCCCAAACACTGGGATATTGGAACCTTAGGAACAGGATGGATGCCCAGTGACACTTATTCACCTATATGGCGAATGCTTATTATTTGTGGACCAACGAGAAAGTGTAATTTTTCATCATTTTTTTTATGACGCTCACGTTTTACATTTATAATACCATCTGAGTAGATTTTGTATCAAAAATAAAATTATCTTGGTTGCGTCATATCCAAATGCTACGCATTTACTACAACCAATGGAGGCGGTCTTGTTTCGTACATTGAAAAGCGGATGGAAAGAACAGGTACATATGGAGGGTCCAATATCAAAATCAACCACTTCGCAAACGCTCCTACCCACACCAATATTTTTGACTATAGATGACGGTCTCGAATGATTAGGGGGTCGAGCTTGAACTGCGTGTTAGCGGACCTCCTCTGGTCCTGGCTGTTGGACTCTTCTAGCTGGGTTGTTTCTTCTGGTGCTCTTCTGTCTTGGTTTTCTCTCTTCCCTGGTATGTCGGTTTCCGGGAGCGTCTTTTGCCTCTCGTGAGAGGAAACAGCTGTTGCCGAGCCCTCTCAGAGTTGACTTCGCTCCTCTGTTGAATAGCGCAATTAAAGATCGCATTACCCCAACCATTCTTCATAATGGGTTCAAACTGTATGGATTGTATCTCTGAAATTCTGCAGTTGTTGAGCATTCTTTTTTATAAGCCAAAAATTCAAATAATAGTGTCATGACAAATGGTATAAATCAACAACCGAATTAAGTATTAAATTTATCTAAAAATGCCATAAGTTATTTACCATTTTTTGAATCGTTTATTGAAGAAGAAACTATTGTCTTATTTAAACAACACGATAAGACAAATCTTGACCTAACTGATCCAAAATGTAACAAATGTCTGTTTCAAGTTTGGAAAAAATTTAAGAACTGAACCAATTCAACTTGGAAAGTGGAGGTGGAGAAACTTATGACTGAAGAGGAAATTTTATTTGATAACTCGAATATTGACATTGAGGTGATTGATGTAAACGGTAACAATCGTCCTCTCTTCAGAATGAGCCGGAAGCACTTGAACAAGTTCAACATAGACAATTATCGAATGAAACAAATGTTTCAAATGATAACTACCCCGATGACATTTGTCAAGCTAAAGAAGTCGTTCCCAGCATATTTGATTGTAATTTGGGTAAATTCGCTTCTTTAAATGCTCTCAGCAGCTGTGCACTGAATCCTATATAAGCCAGTGATTCTGCTCTTAAAATTAAAATTGCAGATACTCCAGGCATCTCTGAAAAAGAAGACAACGATGGACACAAGGACTTCCAACACTCAATCAGTGCTAATAACACTGAAACTGATATTGCTAATGCTACTTTAAATCTTCCGAATGATAAACTTACAATAATAGGTGCAACATCTCATGAACACTTCAAAGTGGAAAAGAAAACTCTAGATAGCCATCTTCAAAATGCAGTCAATAATTCTTGTGGCAGCAGCAAACATATTAATACTTTAGACGTTCATATAGCAAAACTAGCAACGCCACTAAAAGAGATTTCTTACGATTCAAATGTTCCTAGCCCGTTTAAGAGAGCATTTTTGTGGCCAGAGCCAAAGAATCAAACAGCCAATAAAAAATAAAACAAGACATTCCTAGTGTAGTTACTAGTTCACAGTAGCAAGAATATAATATAAAGGAAAGTGTACAGAAAGAGAAGCTTGAAAAAGAAAAACTTGAAAGAAAAAGGAGAAGAGAAAGCGAACCCATTGCAAAAGAGAAGAGTGTTCCAAAAGAGAGATGACATAAAATTGAGCCAGCTCCGAGGCCGACTTCCACCGACTTTAAAATATCATCAGATGGAGAAAGCCTCCTTGAAGTTCAAAGAAAAATAGAAAATGGTTTTGAAATATCAGAAGAAAGCGAAATGAATAAAGGAATACCTGACAAGACATATCCCGAAAAGATAGGAAACCCTGGACCACAAGAATATATAATAGTCCAATATGAAAATTAATATTTTCCTGGTCAAGTTAAATAATTGCAATAAACAAAAATAAGGAATACGAGTATTCCGTGAGCACTATGACCCCTTCAGGACCTTCAGGATGGAGTAGGCCTGAAATAAAAGATTGCATTTGGTATAACGAAAAAACCGCGTTGGACGTCATATCACCCCCAATAATTACTACCTCCAAAGGGGTTTGCTACGTAAAAGAAGTTACAAAATACAGTGTCTGAGAAAATATATTCTAATTCCTAAAGAGTTTATTTCCTTACATTGGCGATAGCTAAATATATGACTTTAGTTAATCTAGGAATGTTTATAAACGTTTCAAATAAAAGCATTTTGTACCTTTAAAGTTCTTTTATTACACAATGCACATGGCAACATAAGTCACCTACTAGAACCAAATGGTTCAGCTTTGGATCCGCTTCCATATAAAATGTATTTTATATTCTTTAGAAGGCAACTTTTACCTTGAGTTTTGCCGTGTTTAGGACCTGCCTATATTTAAAAAGTTTGAGAATAATATAATTTTCGTGAAATATATACCAAGCTAATAATTTCAGGATAATATATACCTTACTCGCCTTAAATGGTCAGGTACCGGTGCACCTTACATATATGTATATATTTGCCTACTATTGTCTTTAATACCTATTTGTGTATTTTTATTCATATCTATTTTATTCCGTATATTGTAGTATATGACATCAAATCACTAATAATTTTGTAATTTCTCTTTACTAATAAATTATTATTATTATTATTATTACAATTATATAAGAAAACGCATTTCATTGGCTTACATGTTAATGAATAATCCTAATGATTATTTTCTCGTTAGAGTTATTCAATGAAATCAACACCGACCTCAATTTTCTGTCTCGAAGTAGTAGTTATCCAGTAAACTTCTAATTAATGAGAACAATTGTCTTAACTTTAACTAGCGTGTAATATAATGCAGACAGAATAGTTCTAACTATTCCCGAGCGTTAATCAGGTCATATTGACCTTAGTGGACTTCAATCGAAATTAATAATTATAAGTAAGCATCTCCCGGTTCTAATACTATTATAGCAAACACTGGCCGTGTATGCAATTTGCAAATAAAGCAGAATATTCATCTCATTATTCTATTTACCGTTAAACTAAATTTTAAAAGCTTTCATTTAACTTGCATGTCTTTCCGGTTCAACATGTGTACACTAATTATTTCCACATCCACGTAGTGGATTGGAAGTATAGTAATCGTAAAAAAAATTTCAAAAATGTTTTTTCTTGAAATCGGTTTAGAATGTCATGTAACGTCGAGATTTTAAATTTGAGCGAAAAAAAAATTCTGTCTGTCGGTCTGTCGGTCTGTCTGTAACTTTTTTTGTCCGCACGCTTTCTCCAGAACGGTTTAAGATATTGACTTGAAATTTTGTACACGTATATATTACAATGAGATCTGAAACTGGATTGTTTTTTGAAGATATCCGGTGAAGGGTTGAGGGGTAAATAGGGGTAAATATGGGGAAATATGTAAAGCAAGCTGGTAAGAGTACAGAAACTTGAAATTCGGTGTATGTGCTAAAAGCCAAGGTCTCCGGTTAGTTATATTATTTTTCAACCCCCCTCACCCCTACTCCATAATTAAAGCGGTTGATAAAATAAAATTGAAATATTCACTTGAAATTCGGTACACGTATGTATTATAATGACATCTGGAACTGACTAGATTATATTTTGAGAAGCTACCGTTGAAGGGTTGGGGGTTAAATATTGTAAAATAGGGGAAAACAAGTAAAGCAAGCTGGTATAAGTACAGAAACTTGAAATTCAGTGCATGTACTAGAAGTTAAAACACTCAATTTTTTTTTTATATTTCCCCCCCCCCCACCACCCCTACTTCACTATTAAAGGGGCTGATAAAATAAAATTGAGATATTCATTTGAAATTTTGTACACGTATGTATTATAACGACATCTGGAACTAGAACATACTTTGAGATGATTCCGTTGAAATGTTGGGGGTTAAATAGGAGTAAATAGTTGAAAATAAGTAAAGCAAGCTGATAAGAGTACAAAAGCTTGAAATTCGGTGTATGTACTAGAACCCAAGGTCTCAGATTATTTATATTATTTTTCAACCCCCACCACCCATACTCCATTATTAAAGGGGTTGATAAAATGAAATTGAAATATTCACTTGAAATTTGGTACACGTATGTATCATAACGACATCTGGAACTAGATTATATTTTGAGAAGCTTCTGTCGAAGGGTTGGGGGTTAAATAGGGGAAAATAAATAAAGCAAGCTGGTATGAGTACAGAAACTTGAAATTCAGTGTATGTACTAGAAGCTAAAGACTCAAAATTTTTATAATATTTTTCAACCCCCCCCTCACCACCCCTACTCCATTATTAAAGGGGTTGATAAAATAAAATTGATATGTTCATTTGAAATTTGGTACGCGTATGTATTATAACGACATCTGGAGCTAGATTATATTTTGAGATGATTCCGTTGAAGGGTTGGGGGCTAAGTAGGGATAAATAGGGGAAAATAAGTAAAGCAAGCTGGTGAGAGTACAAAAACTTGAAATTCTGTGTATGCACTAGAAGCCAAATTCTCCGATTATTTATATTATTTTTCAACCCCCATCACCCCTACTCCATTATTAAAGAGATTGATAAAATAAAATTGATATATTCACTTGAAATTTGGTAGGCGTATATATATTATAACGACATCTGGAACTAGATTATATTTTGAGATAATTCCGTTGAAGGGTTGGGGGTTAAATAGTGGTAGATAGGGGAAACTACGTAAAGCAAGTTGGCAAGAGTATAGAAATTTGTGATTTGGTGTATATACTAGAGGCGATGGCCTCAGATTTTTTCATAATATTTTCCATCACCCCATCACCCCCACTCCCTTATTAAAAAAGTTGATAAAAGTAAATTGGATTTTCACTTGAAATTTGTTACACGTACAACGATATCTTAAACTGGATTATATTTTGACACGATTGCGTTGAACGAGTGGGGGTAATTGGTGGTAAATAGGGAAAAATAAGTAAAGTAAGTTGGTAAATGTACAGAAACTTGAAATTCGGCGTATGTCCTAGAAACCAAGGCCTCATATTTTTTAGTAATATTTACCACCTTTAATCCATTATTAAAGGGGTTGATAAAATGAAATCGAGATATTCACTTGAAATTTGGGACACGTATGTATCATAACGACATCTGGAACTAGATTATATTTTAAGATGATTCCGTTGAAGGGTTGAGGGTTGAATATGAGTAAATAGGGGAAATTGCGCTGGTAAGAGTACATAAATATGGTATTTGGTGTATATACTAGAAACCAAGGCCCTAGATTTCTTTCTAATATTATTCAAGCACCACCATCTCCGCACCATTTTTAATGGGTTTGATAACATAAAATTGATATATTTACTTGATAGTACACGGATGTATTGTAATGATATCTGATTGAGATTATTCTCTTGAAGGGGTGGGTCGTGGTTGTGAATAGGGGAAAATAAGTAGGGTAAACAAAAACTTCATGTTTAACGTATTTGGTAGAAACCAACGCCTCAAACTCCTCTATGACATCTGCTCCAAATATTATTAAAATTCTATGACCAATAATTTTCACATACTAGAGTGTAAATCTAGTCAAGATGTTTCCTTTAAAGGGACTTTGATGAAAAATCTGGATGTGGAAGTAGTGATTCCTTAGGCAGCGGTTTTTTGATTCACTTTCTATTATCCAATTCAATGTATACGCAAACATTTTTGAAACACTTCTGGAATCAATGAACGGCTTCCTCAACGATTCTAACTTACAATTTCAAGAGAATCGGGTGTGGTTGCGACAATCTTAGATCTTAATTATCTGCAGAGAAAGAAATCGGGTGACCTAGCTAGACTAGACCTCTTCTTTATATCCAGTGCCCGGTAAACCGATGACTAAAAAACGAACATGGTCATATCAAAATGTGAGGGTACACCATCATGTTGGAAAACAATTTTTCCTTCTTCGAGTGTTTGGTTACCCATTGGTTCGATATAATTTCCCACAAGATCGAGGCAACTTTCGCCATTTAAACTGTTCAAGGTAAAAACGATGCATCAAGATGATTTTGGAAAAGGTCAACCTAAACATTTAATTTTTGAGGCTTTTCGGTATAAGCTTCCACGAACAGATCTGAATGGGCTTGTTCGGCATTTTTTTTTATATCATAAATCGAAAGTGCAAGTATAAAATAATGGATCTGCAAAAAATCAGAATCTTATTCGCACATTTAGTATCTTAGAAACCATTACAAATCTCCACCTCGCGAAAACGGGGCGTGGCCAGGCGCTACGTCACTATACGCATAGACTCGGCGATCTCAATAGACTTGATGCTCCTTAGTTGTTATAATTATAAGTGTTTTCGAAGTATTGTTTGTTTTGCTTACTTCTTGACAGTAGGGGAGTACAATTTGGTGAAATATCAAAAAATTACAATTTTCTCTCGCTCCTGTCGGGACAAATTTTCGATTTTGACCCTGCAATTTACGGTTAGGATTCATCGCCGATCTTCTCCTTTCCGTAGAGACATAGAACGAACTTCCACTCGACGTATTTATTTAGTTACCAGTGTTTGAAAATTCCATGTTTTTCGACTTTTCAGGTTAAATTTGAATGGTCCCAGAAAGCCACTTTTCTTACGTCACTTGCGTATAGTGACGTCACAAATGAGCGCTCGGTTTTTGTAACTATTACTAATTTCAACTCCTTATATCTCGAGAACGGAAAAAGTTAATAATACGAAATTTTAAGTGCATAATAAAAATATCGAGTACTATATGAAAAAGTATAAAAACCATATAAAAATGATATCATGGAACAAGCCCATTGGTTTCGTATACAATTTGAAAATGAAATATACTACTGTATGGAATATTTTGAACGATACATACAATAACTTAAATTGAAGGGTCGAATGGATGAAGGAGGCAACTTACAGTAATTAAAAGACTATATACGTCATTATACGTACGGATGATGGTGGTAAGTGATAATTGTTTTCATTTACAGCTAATTTCTCCAGTTATTTTTACAGTAACTCTTAATAAATAAGCATCCAAGTATGTTTACAAAACTTTTTTGGCGAAAACAAAAATTGAAGTAATTTTCTGCATTATGTGACTTTGTAACTTATATCCAGACCTCGGATTTAGCGGCCAGATAGCTTTAGAAGATGATGTGTCAGCGCATGAAGAGTTGCATGTATGAAACGATATCTAACCTTGAAATCTTTTGTAGCGAATTCTGTATTATCCAAAGGTAATGTCACTTTAGTATAAACACTCACTCGAAGATAACAGAAGGTATAGGGGGCTGTACTTCACACTGAACTAACACACACAAGTATTTTTCAGTGCAGGTGGTTAAAGAATAAAAGTCTATCACTGATATCCGCTCTAAATGTTTTGGAGTTAAACTTCGGCGCCTTTCGGTAAAAATCGATTTATATTGCGAGAAGGACCGCTCGACGTCGACAGACGTAACTGGGGCATACTTGAAATATCGAAACTTTCGCAAAGTCACCACTTTCATGCAAGGTGTAGAAAAGTTTACTTCCTTGCCGTGTGAAAGGTCTGTTACACCTGTCATCGTTACAAATCCGGGATTTTTTGTTACCACAGTTATGAATTTTTTTTGTACTGTCGCAGCAATGTCTCCTTGTAATTGAAAAACATATTGTTGAATATCGAACACAACGTTTATTGCGTCAACTGCAGTAAAGGCTGATGTTGACGGTAGAATATCGTGATTATTTCACTGTACACGACCTGGTGCTTTAAGAAAAACTTTATTTACACTAGATATTAATTTATCAATATTAGGGTAGCACCTCCTAATAGTTTCAGCAATCCTATGCAGCCCATGCGCTAAACATGTTACATGCAGTATATTCCGATATGTTTCTTTCAAAATTCTTCCAGCAGCTTCCATATAATTCACACCATCAGTAAGGAATAATAAGAACTTATCCGTATTTTCTGCACCTACCAACACACACAACGTTACGTCTGTTTCATCGTGAGGGTCATAATTTTCTCCCCTCTCGCACCGGCCGGATCAGGTAGCGTAAAGTGCACGTAAGGATCTATTACGCCTTACGTTTGTATTTCATAGGTATAGTGCGTCACCGACTAAACGCACTACCATGGTAAAATTAATAAAATTCAATTAATACGTTGCATGCCTTTCTATGTTTGTAGTTTAGGAATATATTAGTAGGTGTTTACAATATAATAATATCTATCTGTAAAAGACAGCCCTGGACTCCGGCCTCTACATCCGAGTTATGCTTATCTCCTTTATCTACTCGACCATTGAATTGATTCTGCCTTATTATTATTTCCCGAATCTAAAAAAAATTATGAAAGAGTTATTTTTCAAAATAGGTGTCGATCTCCACTTGCTATTTGAATGTTTTAAGGAAGTGGCAGTGTAGAGTAGAGAAATGTAGATAAATATACAGGTATTATGCCAAAATATGTATTTCACCAATTTTTAAGAAAAATGTTATAAAGAAATCTGAGGCCTAGGCTCTAGTGTGCACACCAGATCTGTATTCTTACCAGCTTGCTATGCTAAGTTCCCTTATATGCCTCTGCTTACTCCCCACCCCTTCAACGGAATCATCTCAAAATATAATATAGCTCCAGATCTCGTTATAATACATACGTATGCCAAATTTCAAGTGAATATCTAAATTTTATTTTATCAACCCGTTTAATAATAGAGTGGGGGTAGTGAGGGGATGGAAAATATTATAGAGAAATCTGAAGCATTGGCTTTTCGTATACCGGGTGAGTCACGAATTGCGCTCGCCCCGATATTTCCTAAAATATTTGGAATAGAAAATTGAAATTTGGAGGCCTTATTACACGACTAAATTGCCATATTTTCAATAAAAAATCAAGTTTGGTGCACATCCGGTTTGACCGGAAATGTCCACAACTTTTGATTTTTAAATGTAACACCCTATATATTTTTACATTTTTGGAATCTAGAGGAAATTTTGAACGCAATATATCCATTTTGGTCACTTTTTGATAAACATTAAACATTTTATTAAAAAATCTATTTCTAAATCCAGAGTGCTGTGGTGCCCAAAATATATTTTAGTTTGTATGCTACGTTACTATAAAAATAAAAAAAGCAATATGATTGCATTACTTAATTCTCTAGAGGCATTTAAAATTTTTAAATGTGATTTTTACTCACTATCTCGGTTTTTTTAAATGAGAATTTAATCGTTCACCAACATTTTTAAATACCTCATTTTCATTCGAATCTAATGATACCAAAATTTTGAAAATCCGCCCAGAAATATTTGAAATTTAAGCCAAAATACAATGCAACCAAGCTTTTAGAAACATGCAGCTAATAGATAATAGATTAGTGGGCTTTGGAAACTAAAATGGCACATTTCTGTGTAAATCTGGTAACCTAATAACATTGGAAAAATCATAGTAGCCATTGAATGCAATAAAACAATATCAGCTGTCAGACAGATACAAAATAAAGCGTTGCGAAAATATCTTTGAGTAAAAATTAAAGAAAATTAATAATTCTAGTAGAAATGAAAAGGTCGATATGTTACTGATATATGTAGAGCGTCTCAAAAATTCAACTGCAGCTGCAGAACTGTATCAGCAACGATATCCCAACAGACGTCATCCAAGCAGACACTTGTTTGCCAGAGTGGAACAAGAATTAAGAAACGAACCCAATCAACAAGATGATCATCAAACATTTATTGTAAGTGAGGACAAAGAAATTGACGTATTAGGATTTGTGATGGTACACCCAACAACATCAACAAGGGAATTGTCAATGGAATGCGACATTAGTCAGTCTTCGGTTTGCAGAATTTTAAAGAAACATAAGTTTTGGTCTTATAAATACCAAATACATCAACATCTTTATGGAGATGATAACGACAGGAAGCTAGTATATTGCAACTGGTTCTTAAATGCAGTACAGCAAAACCCAGGTTTTCCTTTTCATATTTTATATTCAGATGAAAGTAGATTTACGAACCAAGGTATGTTTAACAGAAATAATACTAGGTACTGGGCTCAAGAAAATTCGAGGTTGGTAGGGCGGGGGAATATTCAGGAAAGATTTTTGTTTAACTGTTGGCTTGGAGTACTTGGAGATCGAATAATTGGACCCATGTTTTTTGATGGAACACTTACTGGCGAACGATATTTATTCTTTTTACAAAACCAGACAGCAGAATTTCTTGACTTAATTCCTCTTGCCTATCTACAAAATCTGTTTTTCCAACAATATGGTGCTCCCCCACATAATTCCAGAAGAGTAATGGAATATTTAAACAACTTGCATGGTGAACGCCTTATCGCAAATCAAGGTCATATCAGGTGGCCTCCTAGGTCACCTGACTTAACACCCCTCGACTTTTATGTATGGGGCACTTTCAAAAATAAAGTTTATAAAACTTCTTCAAATACCCGTGAAGAGCTGCAAAATAAAGTTGTACGGGCTCTTAATGAAATAACGCCGGCTGAATTGCGTAGAGCCATTCAAGCAACTGTACGCAGAGCCGAATTGTGTATAGAAAAAAATGGTGGACATCTTGAATAATATCTATAAATGTCAATTTATCGTTCAATTATATTAATTATTTTAAAGATACCTACTGTTACCTAGTTTAAGTTTAATTGTTCAAACGGAATTGATTTTTATTTATTTATAGGCCTGATATTTATGTTCATTTAAATAAAACTCTGAAAACCGAACTGATGTCGCATTCTATTGCAAATGTCCTTGTGGATGTAATTGTGTTTACCTCCACATACCTATGCTAAACTTAATTGTAACGTTCTTTGCGCTCACAATTATTAATTGTTTGATAGCTCAAGATTGCCTATAACTGCACGAGTCTGTCTGACAGCTGATATTGTTTTATTACATTCAATGGCTACTATGATTTTTCCAATGTTATTAGGTTACCAGATTTATACAGAAATGTGCCATTTTAGTTTCCAAAGCCCACTAATCTATTATCTATTAGCCGCATGTTTCTAAAAGCTTGGTTGCATTGTATTTTGGCTGAAATCTCAAATATTTCTGAGCGGATTTTCAAAATTTTGGTATCATTAGATTCGTATGAAAATGAGGTATTTAAAAATTTTGGTGAACGATTAAATTCCCATTTAAAAAAACCGAGTTAGTGGGTAAAAATCACATTTAAAAATTTTAAACGCCTCTAGAGAATTAAGTAATGCAATCATATTGCTCTTTTTATTTTTATAGTAACGTAGCACACAAACTAGAATATATTTTGGGCACCACAGCACTCTGGATTCAGTAATAGATTTTTTTAATAAAATTTTTAATGTTTATCAAAAAGTGACCAAAATGGATGTATTGTATTCAAAATTTCCTCTAGATTCCAAAAATGTAAATATATATAGGGTGTTCCATTTAAAAATCGAAAGTTGTGGGCATTTCCGATCAAACCGGATGTGCACCAAACTTGATTTTTTATTGAAAAGGTGGCATTTTAGTCCTGTAATAAGGCCTCCAAATTTCAATTCACTATTAAAATATTTTAGGAAATATCGGGGCGAGCGCAATTCGTGACTCACCCGGTATACACCGAATCCCAAGTTTTCGTACTCTTACCAGCTCGCTTTACTTATTTTCCCCTATTTATCCCCCAACCCTTCACCGGATATGTTCAAAAAACAATCTAGTTCCAGATCTCGCTATTATACATACGTGCACAAAGAGTCAATAGCTTAAACCGCTCCAGAGAAAATTTGTACAGAAGGAAAGTTACTGACAGACCAATAGAAAAAGTTTCTTGACTCAAATTTAAAATCTCGACGTTTCATGACATTCAAACCTATTTCAACAATAAAAATTTTTGAAAATGTACTTACGATTACTATACTTCCATTCCACTACGTGGATGTGGAAATAATTAATCGATGCCTCTAAAATTATTCCGGGTGCTGCATTCAGTTTGGATACCCTGTATAGCTCGAAACATACAGAGGACAGTTTTTCACAGATCAATAAATAAATTCTAAAATTTTATTTCTATAATCATTACTTGACAAAATTGTAAGGATGTAAGGAAACCTAATAAAAATCAATTTAAAAAAATTGTACTTTGTGAAAATCGATGCCCCAGATATCAGATTCCATCCATCTTATCATCAATTAATTCATTAAGACTTATTAAATATTGTAACATGATCCCAACTGATTACAAATTGACACCAAGTAGAAATTCAAAAGGCTTTAATTTCCTTTTATAAAATAAACCGGATTCAATAAAAACGTCCTAGAAGTCTTTAATTTATTCAGAGCAAATACATCTGAATGATTTCATCTGTTTTTTAATTAACTCCTCTTTACTTTGCAAATAAAACTGTTCCTGATAGTCCCGTTTGGAGTGTTTTTTAATTTAAATTTATTAAAGGTGGAATTTAACTAGTTTAGTTTCAATTAAAATTATAATTCTATATATTTTGATATCCGTTCTGTGTATTAAAGTTTTCTAATTTCTGGTTTAAACGTGAAAATTTCTTTTTTGTAATCAGGAAACCGGCTGTAATCGTTGACAATTTAAAGAATATATTGTTTTATTCTTCATTTTATTTCTACATACACATAATGGAGTGGAAGTATAGCAATCGAAAAGAAAAACGTCACTTTTTTATTGAAATAGGTTTAGAATATCATGAAACGTCGAGATTTTAAATTTTCTGTCTATCGGTCTGTAACTTTTTTTTGCGCACGTTATCACTGGAAGAGTTTATTTACTTGAAACTTTATACACGTATGTACTATAAGGAGGTCTGGAACTGGATTGTTTTTTGAACTTCTCTGGTGAAGGGTAGGGGTATATAGGGGTAAATAGGAGAAAATAAGTAAAGCAAGTTTGTAAGAGTATAATGATTTGGGATTTGGTATATATACTAGAAGCCAAGACCTCAGACTTTTTTTATAATATTTCCATCCACTCCCGCACCAACCCACTCCGTTATAAACGGGGTTGATAAAATAAAATTGAGATATTCACTTGAAATTTGGTACACTTATATATTAAACGATACCTACAAATAGATTATATTCTGAGACGATTCTGTTCAAGGGTTGGGGGTTAAATAGGGGTAAATATGGGAAAATAAGTAAACCAAGCTGGTAAGACTACAGAAACTTGGAATTTGATGTATATACTAGAAGCCAAGGTATCAGATTTTGTTATAATATTTCCATCCCCTCCCGCACCAAACCCCACTTCATTATAAAAGGGGTTGATAAAATAAAATTGAGATATTCATATGAAATTTGGTACACGTATATATTATAACGATACCTAGAACTAGGTTACATTTTGAGATGATTCCGTCGAAGAGTTGGGGGTTAAATAGGGGTGAATATGGCAAAATAAGTAAAACAAGCTGATACCATAGCTAAGACATAAACTTGGGCCAAGATCTACGATTTTTTATAGTATTTTCAATTCCTCCCACCACCCCCACTCCATTATTAAAAAGGTTGATAAAATAAAATTGAGATTTTCACTTAAACTTTATGTATGCATCTATGCATGTATATATTATTACGACATTTATAATTAGATTATACTATGAGATGATTCCGTTGAAGGGTTGGGGGTTAAATAGGGGTAAATAGGGAAAAATAAGTAAAGTAAGCTGGTAAGAGGACTGTACTCTTACCAGCTTACTTTACTTATTTCTGTCAGAAACTTGAAATTTTGTGTATATACTAGAAGTCCTCTAATATTTGTTTAATATTTTTCTACTCTGCCACGACCCCCACTCTATTATTAAAGGGATTGATAAAATTTGGTATGGGTATATATTATAACGACACCTAGAAGTTGATCATATTTTGAGGTGATTCCGATGAAGAGTTGGGGGTTAAATAGGGGTAAATAGGGGAAAATAAGTAAAGCAGGCTGGTAAGAGTACAGAAACTTGAAATTTGGCAGTATATACTCGAAGTCAAAGCCTCTAACATCTGTTTGATATATATAATATTAACACGTATATATTATAACGACACCTCGAACTTGATTATATTTTGAGAAGATTCCGTTGAAAGATTGGGGGTTAAATAGGGGTGAACATGGGGAAAAAGTATAACAAGCTGGTAAGAGTACAGAAACTTGGGATTGATGTATATACTAGAAGCCAAGGCCTCAGATTTATTTATAACAATTTTTAACCCCTTCACTACCACCGCACCATTATTAAAGTTGATAAAATATAATTGATATATTCACTTAAAATTTGGTACGCGTAGGTATATATTATAACGACATCTGGAACTAGATTATGTATTGAGACGATGCCGACAAAGGGGGGGGGGGTGTATTGGGAGCAATAGTTGGAGGAAGCTAATAAGAGTCCAGGAACCTCATTTTTGGCGTATATGCTAGAAACCAGCATCTCAATTTTTTTTATTACATCTGCCCCAAATATTAAAAATTTATGACCAGTTATATTCACATGGGGGTCGCGGTGGTCAAGGCCAATCAGCCAGCTCCTCCTTCGTAATCTACAACAAAGCAATTTCTTGGACATCTAAGACAAATGTTAATAGACATATTTCCTTACAAAGGCATATGAGTGCTAATTGCTCTACTGATAGTAACAGTCAACGTGATTTTAATTTATATTTAGTGGAAGTGATAGTGGGATGTTTCATACCGTGGTCAAAACTAGATAATGTTTGTTCAATTTTACATCACACAATACCTACTCCTTGAGTGAGTCTTAATAATAAACTGACCGTATTAAGTTTGGTTATTACGGAATTCCCTAAAAATAGTAAAAGGTAAGATATATTGTGTCATACTTGCATAGAAATTTTTCCGCGCTCTCAGAGCCAACCCTGATTTTGACGTCGCCGAGATAAAGTTCCCGAACTCTGGTTATTGGTTTACTTGACAATGTCAAAATACTTCGTATGATATTTACCCCTTTCCGTACTTTCACAAGTTGTTCATGTAAAAGGAATTTAACAGTGGCTGAAAAAAAATATACATAATTCACTTAGTTCGTGGCGAAACTCGCTCATACGGGATAGAGCAAACGAGTTTAATAGAAGGCATCAAGGAAGAAACATTTCTATTAAAACTGTTGCAAATATTACTAACGTTCCTAATTATTCTTGAAGTGTTTCTGAGTCAAGAGCAATTCATGTATATGATAATCAGACTGGCCCAGTAACTGATGAAATGGTAATGAATATATGTGGTGCTAATCCCAAAGTATTCGAAAATTAAGTTTGCAATTAAAAGAATCCAGAAATAACGTTACAAATTAAAAGTGCACAAAGCGAAGTTTCTGCATACACTTGAGCAAGAAGCTTTAAGAAGGTTGAAGTTTTGCTTATAGACAAAAGGAAATTATTTCATTGGTGCAAATTTCCTCAAAAAGTAATTTTCAGTCAACTTTTACTACGAATGCTATTGTTTCGTCACAAAACTGCAAGTGGTGGGCTCAAGATAATCCTAATTTTGTGTAAACAGAGAGCGACAATACTCTCAGGAAATTAATGTTTGGTGCGAAATATTCAATGACCCTTAATATTGGACATTTTTTCTTAACAATTTGAGCTCAGAAATGTTTTTAATTTTTCTAAACGCTGAGTTGCAAGACGTTCTCGATGAATTACCATTACTGGTACTAGTGGACGTATATCTACAATTGGATGGGTGACCCCCATTCATAATTCAAGAATAGTTCGCATCTGGTTAAGCGAACACTTTATTCTGCACTGCGTAAGATGCAACTGTCTTTTAATACACTGGCCTCCGCGATCACCAGATCTAACACCACTTTATTTACGAGAATTACTGAAGCAAAAAGTGTATAAAAATTTTCATACCAATAGAGATGATCTACGCTCCGGCATTCGGCAATCATTCCAAGAAATTACGCCCCAAAAACTGAGAAAATTTATTAAACCTGTGAAAAAGGGGCTTGATTAAAGTATTATGTTGGATGGGGGTGTAGTGGAAGCTAATTATTTCTGTTCAATTCTGTTAATTATTTTATACCAATAATATTCGTTTATTTGTAAAAATTACTAATTGATGTATAAAAGTGAATTATTATTTGTTTGCTTATATTTGTAAAGAAACATATTCTTTATAATATTTTGCAAACAGCAGCCATTTTCTTTTAACTGAACCTTCATGGCCGTAGGAGGTTATTAGATACTAGTATAATCTGCATGGCCGTAGGGGACTATGTGGATGGTAGTGTTAGAATGAGAATTGTCAAATAAGAAATTAGACAAATTCGTTTTAGGATTTTAATTTGCTAGCACAACAAGAATCCAGGTTATTGAAAGAATGCAAGGATTTCATTAATATTTTTACTCATAGTTTTCTTTTAGTTCGCATAGATAGTTATTTTTTCTGATGTTTGCAAAATCCTATAAAGAATATCTTTCATTACAATTATAAGTAAACAAATAATAATGCGCTTTTAAACAAACATAGAGTATATACGTTCTAATACAACTTAGGTAATAAATAGGTGAAGATCTGTTGTTTTTATCAGTTAATGTCAAAAATAATTATTTCATACTTATTCATAGAAATTGTTTTGGTTTTGTATGAAACATCTTTATGAGTGGCTTAATGTCTTTCTGGTGAGCTCCAGAATAAGGGTGAAAAACGTTTCAAAGGCTAAAAATGTTCAAGAAACAGAATGATGGATTTCATGAAAATGTAATCCACTAGAATGAAATTTTTTTAAGACAAGGTAGGTAAGTAAATTCATTTTAGGCATTTGTTCTCATTTTTAACTGAATCTTCATAACCGTAAGGGGTTATGTAGGTACTAGTTTAATCTACATGGCCATAGGGGACTGTGTGGATGCTAATGTTAGAATGAGAATTGTCAAATAAGAAATTTGACAAATTCATTTTAAGATTTTAATTTGCTAGCATAAGTTGAATTCACGTTATCGAAAGAATGCAAAGATTTCGATAATGTTTTTACACATAGTTTTGCTTTTAGTTCTCATGGACAGTTATTTTTTTCTGCTGTTTGCAAAATCCTATAAAGAATATGTTCCAATACTGATTGATATTTCAACTACTTGATTAAATTGAATACTAAAAATGCATATTTTTTTCCAAAAATTCACGTGTAGTATTTTATTCGCTAGAAAATCACCCTCCGAGATTTCATTGGATTCTCACATTTCAGATCATATAACTTACAAAAATAAAGATTTTTCAATTCCGTCAATCTATTTGTCTGTCTATCTGTTGGTGTGTTGTCTGTCTGTTGGTACATTCACTAATAAATTACTCGACTTAGAACAGTCAAATTTCGTAGGTAGTTGAAGCTACTACTAGTGAAGAAATGGTTAACAATCACTGATAAATATACAGGATGGACCGTCTAAGGGGAAGATAATAAAAACATTTTTTTTCTCAAATGTAAGTTTCCACGTTTCGTGACATTTTAAACCCATTTAAAAAAAAATTGAAATTCTTTTATCACTATTATAGAATAGATGATAAAAAATTCTATTTGCTTAGGTACATTTAAAATTTCCATATTTCATGACAAGTTATTTGGTTTTCTTTGTAATGATACTGATAACTACATTCTGATTATTGTTCTCTTACATCGTTTCGTAATTAATAATTTTTAGAGTGACTGCCTTGTATAAATAAAGAGGGAAGTTCTGTGTAAATACCTTTACTGTTTTTTTTTATTAAGCAAAGCCAACTATGTTTTCATATTTTTTACATTACTCATGATCGATGAAGTAACTTTTTCGGGCAAAAGGAAATAAGTTTTGTTGATTACAAATTTGATAAAAAATTGAAGTTAATCCGAAAGAACCTGAAGAAGGTACGACAGAGTATAGGCGAGGGGTGAGACATACTGTATATGGCGGACGTACTTTCTAATTTTCTCCTGACTTCATCTGACAAAATCTATTATTTAAATCTTAACCGTCACAGTAAACCTGTTTAATTGCCACCTTAGAATTTCATTAATGATAGTTGAGGTTAAAATTTTAATAGGTCTATTAAGTGAAACCCACCATATCTTAAGACTCGGTTTCGTAACTTGTATCTTGGTGAGTGTCCCTTTACATAAATTAAATTTTAATTGGTAGCAGTAGCGGAGAATTAAGAGGGGGAGAACGTACGCGTAAACTCATTTGGAATCATCACAAGTCTGTATTAAAGTCTATTTGGGAATTGTGAGAGAGCAATGAAAGCTCATAATAAATGTGAATTCTACAAAAACACATAGTTCTACCGCTTATGGTCAAAATACCAGAGTCGTTGGCACAGAGTACGCAAAAGGGAAACTCTCAGCATTGCCCATACACAATATAACTCCAGAATCGTCCATGTTGTTGAAATACAGATCAGGGGCGTACTCTGTACTGTTGTAGCCAGGTCCGTACTTAGGAATTTGAAATTTAATTTCATAGATTGTAGGTACTTTTCAACTTTTCTCAAGAAACCTAATAAAATAACTGTCTCTGAATATTCTAAAAGTTGTCTTGGTATATTAGTGCTGAATTTTATCGTACTAATTTTGTAAAAAAGTGAATCAAATACTAACAATGTTTGATTTCGGAGTTTTAAAATAACTCCTGGGAGTATCACAAAACAAATCAAATTTGCAGTCAGGCATTGATCGTAAATAAACAGCGAAACAAATATCTGCCAGTATGACCACTAGGTTATGCGAAATGTTGCCAGATGGATTTTTTGAAATTACTATAAGGTACATGGAAGTTCTTAATTTTAGTACATAATTTTTTCATGTAACCAACCTTCGAATTTCTCAAGAAATTAAATTTGAACACATTTGTTTGCTGCAATATATACCACATGAATACTATGCTATTATGTTGAAATAATTTAATAGAATTATTTATTCCCAGGTCATCAGAAATTATTGTACATCAAGAAACTCTGCATATAGCACCAAATTATCTGTTGTGATATTCCAGGAATATTGCGAATTGGTTGCGCAGCTAGAAATAAGCGAAACTTCTCCTTCCCTGAAATATTAACAGCCACACCTATGTTTTTAGGGTCGTTGAACCCTAATTTGAGATTAACTTAACCCCATCGCATCAGGATTTTGCCATAACCTCAAAAAGCCGATAACACAACCACACAAAAATAATTCTTTATGACCTGGGCATCTGACCATGCTCACTATGTGTTTTTGGGGTCGCTGAATCCGAATCCAAGGTCTGATTAACTCCATCTCATCAGAATTTTACCATAAAGCTCTGTAACTTTTTCTAGACAAAAGTGACCACCTCTTTTTTGTACCAGTGTAGCATTTGAAAAAGCTACATCAATAATTTCAGTTTGAATACTGGAAATTAACCTTGATTAATTCATTTGTTTGAGTATGCAACCCACGATCTAGATTTCGATGGTAAATAGTTGCCTATCTTGAAGAGAAATTATGGGTAGTAAACATGTTTTCTTTTAAGTATAATTTTGAGTTAGTGTTAGTCATGTATTCTTGTAGTTGAGATATTACATAATTGTGTGATTCAGTCTTTTAAATGCAAAGCCCTTTGTTGGCGCATTCTTATTGGCTAGAGAAAGAGTTCTCTTGATGCTCAAGTTGGCAACACTGAGAACGGGAGAAGGAGATTTCCGTCTGGGGGTTCGTTCTTCGACAGCGACGAGATAGCGGAATGGCGGCGGTCCCAGTTTTGTAGTGAAGAATTTGGGTTTTACGTCGCTGACACTGAAAAGGGATTTGATTTGATGTACCCAGTGTTTCTTTACCGTCCTGCCAGAAGCATTTTGTAAATTCCAGGAAGGAATTCTGTTGCATGTCGTAATCTGATCGCCAAGTGTCTTGTGAGGTTATGTAATACTCTCTATATGAGGTGAGCTCTTATTTTACTTAGTTTGGGGTTTTATTTAGTTCTTATTTATTGTAATTATTACAGAGTGTTTGGAGGGGCCTATATTTTTGGAGAGGCTTACAATTGGGATAAGCACATGTTTGGTGCTGCCATTTTGGTTATGTAAGGGGCCCAGTATTTAGAGGAGTAATAGGAGGAAGTCTATTACTCAGATATTTGGTTTTATGTGGGTCCTGCTGACAATTAGAGAAGTTTTGGTAGGAGAGTTGTCCGCAGCAGTCTCTAAGAAATTTAGGCAGAGATTTAGGAGTGACGCAGAGTCGTAGTCGTAAGCAACGTCGAGAACATCTTAGGAAGTGGTGACAGGTCACGCTGCAATCGTCAGAGAAAACTCCAAGGCTCTAACCAGGTTGTATTGTTTCATTTTAGTTATATAATTTTAAAGAAATTATTATAGTTTCATTCAGTGATTTTTTATTGAAATATTAGAGTAAGTAAATTACATAACAATTTTGCAACTACATGTCTAACATGATGAAATGTCTTAAGATTTTTTTGTAAGTAACGCATGGTACCACGTGATACTGATTTACCTTCTACTATGTCACATATGAAGTACTTTTAATAGAACATAATTATTTTAGATCATTCTATAACATTCTAGTGCACACAGCGAACATTGCGAAAATTGGCTCACAGAATCTTGTTTGTTACGTAATATTTTATTGATGAGCTGTAATTTTAATCCATTGTTAATCTTTAACTCGCTGTTGTAAATCTAAAACTCATTGTTGGCATCATTAAAGTCGTAGTTGCATTTCAATAAAAAAGGTCAAGTCACTGAAACAATTTTAGATGGGGTCATATACACATTTTGAATTTCTTCTGTGTATATAGATTATGTTTAGGGGACAATTGGGGAACTGTTTGTTTTTTATTTTTGTACATCTCATGTGTGTTGTAATAAATATCTAGTGTCTAGATGTTCTTATTATTTGCACTGGTACACCTGATATTTGTTTAAATTTTGAGATTTGAGAGAGTAATGTAAGAGTTTTGACATCATAGAGATATTTTGAGAATTCCATCGCATGGTTGCTAGTAACTTAATTTGGTTCCTGGCTGGCAAAATTATTTAAATCATATTACATAACATACAGCCGATGGCCCCCTTTTGAGTGTCCACACACAATCCTAACCCACGGCCCTATGCTCTTCAACAAATATTGGCTGCCGTTCGCACCGGAATAACATGTTTTAATATTTAGGTATTAAAATAGGTTACACCAGGTTGATTGCAAATTAAGTTTCCGATTCGATGATGTAGAGCGCGATATTCTTCCGGCACTTTGTAAGTGAGATATCGACAGCCAAAGTGAGAAGTCCGAGGATTTCGCTTCTCGGTCGATACGGCCCAGCTTCAAGGACCATTAAATTTCTGCCGAACGAAAGTTAACAAAAATCTGAAAAAATTCAGGAGTACGTAGAAAGATGTGTGAAATCGTTTGGCGAGGTCGAAGCGTGACTTGGTTTTCGAGATATGGCCGCTCGAAGTGACCGGAAGGTGAAAATCGAAATTTTTTACTGCGTCCCGAGGCTATATCTTCAAAACGAAACGAGATACAAAGCTGCGATTTACTCTATTCAATTTCTCTCGCCTTCCTACATACTTCTGATTTTTCTAGATGCTTTACCTTAGAAATTTTGCAAGAAAACGAAAGTGCCAACAAAAATCTGAAAGAATTCAGAGGTATGTAGTGTTGCGTGTTTCCGCCCCTAGGAAACACCCTGTAAAAATCCACAGGTTATACATAATTTTTACAAGGGGTAACCACTAACACTTTATTTAATAATTTACTGCAAACTACACAAAATTTGTATTATCTACTAAAATGCACTTTAACTGTTTAAAATGACCTTTACAATGTTTACTATTTTGTATTATTTGTATTTCTATCACCTCTTACTTGTCACAACTGTCACTTTTAAACTCCCGAACTTCCAACTTCCCGCCATTGATTTCGCCTTATATACTCTAAAGACGCTTCCAGAGTCATCTAGAATCAAATCTTCTCCCACTACACTCCAGAAAACTCTATCTCTTTCTATACATTCCCAGAAAGCATGCTACTCTCTCAGAGATGGCGTGCATGACTGGTTGCCTAACCATTTTTACTTAATTTCAGCTAGTTAGTAGTCATGGACGTACAGTCTCTACTTCCTAGTGGGTGTAATGCATAACAGTAGGAAGGCAAGAGAAATCTGTATCTCGTTTGGTTATTGAGAAGTAGCCTCCAGAAATGGTCAAATAATTCAATTTCACCTTTCGGTAACTTCTAGCGGATATATCTCGAAAACAGAGGCGCGCATCAACCTCCAATTAGCGTCAAACGATTTCCTATGTCTTTTTACGCATCTCCAATTTATGTGAAACGATGTCGAAATCGCTTAAATTATGGGTTTTTTGAGGTTATGGCAAAATTCTGATGTGAGATCCTCAGATCAGAAAAAAAATTGTGTACTTGTATTACATTGTATTACATTGTTTTATTATTCAGTGTCGTTGGCTTGGAATGATGAAAGCAAGCGACCCATTTCATATGACAGATGATCTAATATACAACACTTAGCCAATTCTTGGCCAACCCCGATACGTGTCGTTCACCTACTACACCCCTTTGAAGTTTGAAATATTAAATCGTCTATAACTTGGCCACTCGTTGAGCTATCAGATTCATTCTACCGTCAAAATGTTCGTAATCTAATCTGGATTACAAAAGTTTCTTACAGCATATGTCACAAATTGTTTAGCTAATTGACTGACAGGAGTCATTTTTTGGGAATATTCGCATTCAAAATGTTTAAGTATATATTCTCAATCAGAGTGATGAAATTGAAGGACCTCCATTTTCGTAAACTATAAAGTTTTAATGGTAAACGTCTGGAGAAATCCCGAAGAGTTAATTTTTCACGATTACAACACTTCCATTGGCTAGTAAAGATTACTTCCCTATGGGGTATTTTTTTTACAAAGATTCAACTTTATTTTATCAAAATACTTTGTACTAAGAGGACCACATGCATGCATATCAGCAGAAACATACAAAACTATCATTTTATTTCAGGTAGTGTAGAAGCTGTACGAATTTATTTGCACACCCTGTATATATACATTATTTGTAATTTTTATTTTATTGTTGGCCGTGTGTTAGAACCGTATATGTAAATAAATAAACCAAGATCAAATCAAACCAACAAAAATTTACATAAACAATATCTGTCCTTCACATTAAATGGCATATAAATAACTGAAGCAACAAAATTAGAAGCCGCGCTAAAGCGATGCCTTGCAGTGACAAGAATCCGGAACGGTTCGAATGCTCTGAGGTGGAATAATAAAAGTGACATTCGTCGCTTATATACTTTTCCACAAAATTTATAGAATAGAATGGGAATGAGAAAAAGAAAACAGAATGGGCACATTCCCCTAAAGAAATCGAATGTCATCGTAAACATACGTTTATGTTATGCAGGATATATTGAAAATAAATTAGTACCTAATAGAAATGGAGGAGGCTTAGAAAGGGTGAAGTAAGGGTGAACATAGGCGCCAACCAAGGGCAGGGACGTGTTTATAGTTTTAATTTTGTCTAATATATAATATTAGACATTCGTTATTAGCAATGTGAGTTTTAAATCAGTTTTGTTTGACAGGACCAATAAGGACAGATATAGCACTCTATGTGTAAATTTAAATAGCAGACTTCTGGGTCCACATTCCCGCATTACGCATGCGGCTGAAATCATTGTACATAACGGCTCTAAAGTGCATTTATCACGATTAATTCTTAAATCAAAATAACCATAATTTTAGTATTAAAAGATTAACAGGACAAGAAATTTACTTAATTCAAAAGTTAACAAGCATGGTACAATTTTATAATAGCATGTTTCCAAAAATTTGATGACACATTTCGTAAGCAAATTGTTTTAAAATATTCTCGGGTTAATAGTTTCTCGTTGAAGTATGCAACATTTTTAAAAAAATTCTAAAATTACAAGACAGTAAACTTGAACTACTTTTTAATTTGATTAGTCATCATTTACAGTTGATGCTTAAAGTGTTCACCCCTACTTCAAATGCAATTTTTCGTATTTCCGCCCTTGTAACCTTTGCGGATATGTTTTGTCGCAATTGTTGTGCAGCCATTTGAATTTGTTCAAGCAATTTCTCACAGTAGCTTATTTGTACGGTATAAACTATTTCCTTCATGTACCCTCAGACATAAATGTCTAGGGGTGTGAGATCTGGACACCTAGAGGGCTCAGGTATGGGTGCTCTTATTCCCTAATATCGCAACGTAGTGTATTCTGTAAGTCGAATTGAACCTCGAAAGACACTTTTTTTTTCTAGCCTAAGGAGACTATGTCCTCCCCCGTTATTGAGGATGCTGAACACGACGGCAGTTGTTAAATCTCTCTCCAAGGTCACCCCACCCCCAAAACGGCCAAAAACTACCCCCGAAAGGGATAAACCGCGTAGCCGCCGTCTCCTACCACCCAAACCTATGTTGCCGCCGTTTTCGAGGATGCTGAGCACGATGGTGATGTCGAGACCTCTACCCGACCCCCGCCAACCCCTAAACGGCCTATAACCACCCCCCAAAGGGGTGAAACGCTCATAGGCCGTCTCCCTGTTTTCGAGGATGGTAAGCACGATGGTATTGTCGAGATCCCTTCTCGACCCCCGCGAAACCCTAAACGGCCAGAAACCAGCCCCGAAAGGGGTAAACTGCAGATAGGCCGTCTTCTGACAACCAAACTTGGTTTACCCCCCATTTTCGTAGATGCTGAGCTCGATGGTCATGTTGAATCTTCTCCACGAGATCAGTCATGTAGGCATTAACAGTAACTGATTTCTTGTTTTTATGCCAGTGGACGCAGATAAGGAATCTTGCACATGTTGAAATATGATTTTGTGGCGGTCTGCTAAAGGGATTTCATCTTATCTAAGAGACAAGCGGATTTCCAAATGAGATTTAGCGTAAACATGGGGATAAGAGTCATCAAAAATAATTTCATTGGCCTCTACATTACCTCATATTTTAAATGGTGCTGCATATGGGGATTTTCTAATGTACCACTAATGGTGAGAAGTGAGATTCCCTTCACCAAAACCAAATTATACAATCGATATACATAAACAGCGCTATCCTCAAAACACGGTACTTTCTAGAGTGATGGAAAAGACAAATATAATGTCGATTTAAACTTGAAAAAGTCGCTACAAAGCCAAAAGCTATACCGACCCATACACTTGTTAAATTGCCTCTCGAGAATAATAGAAAAGATAACTTTAAGCATATTGAGCAAGGTTGTTAAAAGAAATAACAGCTAACACCAACATATCCCTTCGGTTTTATTAAAAGTCAAAGCGTGAAGCTTATGATATGCTAGGTAATGTAGGATATCCTCATAAAACACTGTACTGTCAGATTGTCTATGGACGTACAAGAAGCATTTGACACGGCGTGATTACAAACTGAAAAACATCTGCATACTACCAGGTTACTTAATAACATCATATTAAGAAAAAATTATATCGCAGGTAGGTTATCACAGGATCAGTGTGAATAATTCCTTGTCAATGTCAAAATAAATTATCGACGGGCATCGCTCAGAGAACAATCCTCATCCCGTCCTTTCTAACATAACATATACGACATCGCCTCCCACCTGCCAGTCATGATGACAATATAGGAAAATATAATTCTACGTAGACAACGATGCAAAAACAACACACCACCACTTGACATAATAACAGACTACCACATACAATCGAATATAACAACATATGAAGACAAGATAGAAACCATCGCTTTAACAGGAAATTAGGGTGTTGTGTCAATGGCTTTGCAGCCGCAGCCATATATTACTAGTATAGTGTTCTATATTCTGATATCTATTTTATATTTTTATACGTTCGAATTTACTTCTTTAAAGTAAATTGAAATGAGTTTACTGGGCGCCAAACAGTTTCTTAAAAGCTGTTAATATTATAGACTATAGAACACCATTAGCATGACTATCTACAATCTATAGAATGACTCTTACTCAAGGTCCAACGAAGTCGGTTCAATAAATGCTCATCGATCAAGATAACAATCTATATAAATCAAACTCAATATTGAACGAACAAAGTATTATTTTATTAACAAATTTGAACTTGGAATGTAATTAACAAATTTAAATAACAAAATCTAACTTAACTAAAATGATAAATATGGCCTTTATTTAAAATAAATATGTACCATGGATTTGGGATATTGTAAAGCTTTACCTTGTCTTTCTTTCGACTCGAGTAATGTTATATTATAACCTCTAACTGGTTATTATGATCCTTGAAATATTATGTCACTTGACTGACTTTTTAAACCTCTCAGGGCTTCTTCTTCTTCTTCTTCTTTACTGAATTGACGTTTGTTTATAACCTCCAATTTATTTTCAAGATTTCCTTGATATATTTCTATTACTTGATTGACGTTTAAGTTCCTTTACCATAAATTTGCTAACTGGATTAACAAATACTTCCTTTTCTAAATCTGCTTTCCGGATAATTTACTTCGTATTACTTTCTAAGTTTACTCACTTTTTATATTTAATATATTTTTACAAATTTTTCTTGATCTCAATATATCTGGATTGTAATATTCTAACCTTCAATTTATTCACCACTTTTCTTTTATTTTCAAATTATTAATTATTCGTGGATGAATATTTTTCGCAGCTCGCTGTTCAGCGGTGTATGATCAACTGATTTGTTATTTTTAGTCATTTCATTGGGTTAATTTCCAATATTTCAATTGTTTTTTTTCTATTTTGATCTAATATTTCAAAATTTTATTTTAATTTAAAATTTAAACTATTCAGTTTTGTTTGTTCTTTACATTAATTGAACACTGTTTTTAATTCTTTAATTTTCCTGATGAATTTCTTATTCTACTTTTCAGGATTAAGTGAATAATTGTATTTACTCGAGAAGTCTTAATCGAACGGTAACACTGGATACAATAGGAAATAATACTGGCCAAATGTAGAATGAAGTAATGAAACTATCAATAATTCTACATGGTTGCAAGCAGCTTCATACAGCAATATTTGCATCATGAGAGGCGTAATAGAAAAGTCCACCAAGACTTATACAACTTTCAATAAACTCTACCCCTTATCAAGAGATGAAGTAAACTTACAACGGACAACAAAATAACATTATACAAAATAATATTCCGACCAATATTGACGCATGTCCTAAAACTTAGCCTTGTGGCAACACTTAATAAAATACTTAGGCTACTAACAAACTTCGATAAATATATACGCATAACAGACTAGCAAATGAAATGATCATGCACAAGAGACGCCACAGAAATCTTTATAAACAAAATACAAACAAAATACAACAATCTACAATGACTAGACTACACTGAATGCTGGCAATGCAGCATCGTCATATTTTTAGGATGAATGAAGAAATACTGAATGCAATCAATTTTTTCAAGGGAAACTTTCGACGAAAAAAAAGTTGCATGATGATTTTCCATTTACCTCTTAGCACTGCATTTTGCCTTAATAATTTTAAGACACATTTACTATTATTTTTACAATATATTGTTTATTGAAATTATAACGATCCTACTTACGCCCTGCATTGTTTAAGATCAAAAAAATAAAAATAATCATTTCCTAGATTTCAAAAAAATATTACAGGAATCGGTGGAAATTGTTTTCTAAACACTATACCTAAATTATAGATGCCACAATACTTTTTTAATAGAATTTGAAGCCCCAAGTTAGAATCTTTCATAAAAAGGGATTTAATTTGTAAATCAAGGGAGACTGAATGAAGTTGACAACGAAATTAATTGTAGACATTTGGTAATTATAAGCTTTTTTAATTCCTAAAAGCATTGTCAGAGTCTAAAATATCTTAAATTTATAAGCAACGAGCTTGTCAGATATTAATAAGATCACCGATATTACTTGTAGGCTACCAATCCATTAACGTGGGGTGGCATTTGGGATAAAGTTACTAATAAATAAAAGACGTAAATGAGGGTTACAGAATCTGAGTCCCTATTTGAATAAATTACATTTACACACAAGATATCAGGAATTCCTGGTATTAGAACTTCCTTTTAAAATGTTTAAAGTAATTTAAGTAAGTAAATGCATTATTTAATTGTCTTGTACAACAGGTCAACATACTAGGAGTTACTATACGAGATATGTATAAATTATATATTCTTAATATTGCCTTAATGTTATTTGTGGCATTCTCTTAATTTTTTCTTTCTTCAATTCTTTGGGACTTCCTGCCACATGTATGTTTTCTTTCTAAGCGGTGCTTGGGAAATCTACAAAATATCACAATTAACCAGTATGTTACTGGTAAATAACATCTACGCCTGTGACTTTTACGTCAATGGATCAGTTGCCATACCGAAATCCTGCTGATAGAAATCATTTTTCAATTGAAAATAAGTTATTTTTATACAACACTTTAAGATCTATTCTGACAAAGACGAAACTGAAGAACCATGAGCAAGATTCAAAAAACTGCATTTATAGTATTCCGTGTGAGTGCAACAGACAATACGTCGGTGAGTCATCCAGACCTTTTAGTGTAAGATTGGGCGAACATCAAAATTATATCAGAAAAAATGATATTCAGAGGTTCACCTGTCTGTGTACACGCTTGGGAGAACGGACATAGAATAAACTGGGACTCGGAAAATATGTTAACAAAAGAGGCAGATAGAAAAAAGAAAATTTAAAGAATCCGCGATAATATTATTGAATGAGGATAGATGCGTGTCGAATTGTTCCGTAGATGTCTGTACAACTTGGTTGCCAATGTTAAAAGAAGAACTTCACAAACTTAACATTGTACAAAAACTATCTATGGATATTGAATATAACAAACATTCTTAGAGCTGTGTATTTATCGTACACAGCAAAAGAGATTTTTCAAAAAAAGCCTTGAAAAAGGAAACAGATTCGATTTCTGAAACGTCGGCGAAATATTTAATTTCAAGTTTTTATACCTGTTTGTGTTGTTTATTTAAAAAAAGAAACTCCTAACTACTGATCCTTTGACGTAAAAGTTACAGGCGTAGAGGTTATTTACCAGTAACATATTGGTTAATTGTGATATTTTGTAGATTCCCCGAGCACCGCTTAAAAAGAAAACATACCTGTGGCAGGAAGTCCCAAAGAATTGAAGAAAGAAAAAAAATTATGTATTCTTGTTCACAACTTCTTGCGAGACATGAGCAATTCTAGTTGTCTTCCGTTTGCTGTATAGCTCGTCTAACGGCATCCCAAGTCTCCGTCTGATTACATCCTTGGTGACTTCAGCCCATGTATTTAAAAAAATTACTGCGTGATAATCTGTTTCATTGCATATTTCTGACAGCCGTACAAGGTTCAAATTTAATTTATGCTTAATATGAGTAGAATATGAACAAAGATCTCGTGCTGTATGCTTTATTTCATTATTTTTAATGTAAAGAATCCATTGCAAAATATGTGCTAAACAGTTAGAATTTTTAGCATTTTAAACGAATTTTTGCATTCGTCTTTCTAACCCAGCCCCGTAATTATTCTACTTTTCTGCATAGCGAACACTACTATAGCATGAGAAAAGTGACCCTAGAAAGTTGCATTAGTGATTGAGGAATGAATTAATCCATAATTCACCGCTAATATGGTTGTCTGTGACACAAAATTTACAACGCGTGTCAAAATAAACACAGTTTTTGGTACTTTATAACATGGAAAATTGGTTTGTTACTTCTGTGCTAATTCGTCGTTAACATAATATTTAGAAATTAAAAAGGGGGTGCATACGATACTGTTAGTATTTACTATGAGATGCTTTAAACCAAAAAATCATGGTTTCTATTTTATTTTCATTTGATATTAAATGTATTTGCTAAAAACAATCTTAACTGGATTGAGTCTCGTATACTCGGAACAATAATGCTATATTCTTGTCCTTATAAGGTTGCGTGGTCCCCATATATTACAGATTTTGGTTGGATGGTATTATTGGATAAGTCATTAATGAAAATGAGAAAGAGGGTTGGATCCAGAAAAAAGCTGTGTGGTATCCTAAATTTAATATTTAAAAATCCAGAATTTATAATACAGTAGTTCACAAATTAATATATTCCCTCGAGATAAAATATGAGTAGCTTATCACTGCCAAGAGAAATACTGTAATATTATTTTTAGTAAAATATTGTAAGATAAGTTGATAACTAAATATTGGTCATTTTTGTTTTAAATTTAACCTGACTATTGTTAAACAAATTGTAATGATCAAAATGATGTTATCTGTACTTTTGACTTCGAATAAAAGATCTTTGCAAATAAGGGTACAATAGGATGGATCAGTTTTAGCAGTATCCAAAACGTTATCTTTTTTATCAACAGGAAGGATTTTTGATGCCTTAACTCTTTAATTCCTGGAACAGGATAAATCCGCAAAAATTTTATGTGCTCGCGGCTCGGAAACCGGATATTTACGCGAGGCCAGAGGATGGGTTAAATTCTGGCAGCGGACGTATCCAAAAATTTTTTTCTAAAAGTCTATGTTTCTCCATATTTTTCAAAAGAGTAAATGTTTATTTGATTGATTTATTTGACTTTATATAGCTAAATAAAGCATATTTTTATACGGGCATAAGTTTTCACATACCGTACAAATCCTCAAGCGCCTCCCACTACCCTACAGCGGACTCGACATATAAAAAAAAAATGCTGGAATGAAAGAGTTAATACTTATTGGAAGTACATTACTTTATGGAATAAAAATTATATCTTAAATGGAATTTAGTATTTTTACTGTTATATGTAGCCCAGAGGATATTCGAACTAGGATTAAGGAGTCCTTATGAGAACTTTTAATTTTTTGGTAGATTCCTAGTAGGTAGTAGAAAAGTATTTTAAAATGTTGTCAAGGCCATCGTGGCCAGAGCATGAAACAAAATGACATCAGACTTAAAAAAAATGTTTTTGGGAATAAGTTTAAAAGAGGCATTTACGCAAAGAAAACGTTAATTTTGACGTTTGCTCATTGACCGACAACCCTATAACTTTGATTTTTATTTAACGCAAGAACCGTTGTATGTACGAAGTATTGTGTATATGCATTTTTTGTGTGAAATATTGTGGTATTCAATTTATATGTCTACAACAGTTTTGTAGTTTTCGTATTTTAAAACTTATTTCCTAAAATATAAATTATTAATGTACACGCCTTTTTGTTGTTCCGTCCACAGTGACCTTGATAAAATACTTTTCATCTACTAAAAACCTATCAAAAATTATCATAGGGATTATTTTTTTCCAGCTTTTGCCGTTATGTCTTCCCTGGGAAATACGCTAATATTTTTTAGGTTGAAAATAACCAGGATTTGAATATTCTTATACATATATATCCAAAAAATTAAATTTATTGTCGAATCACATAAGTATTAATTATATAATTTTAAAAGTTTCCATTTGAGATAACACGTCATTGTATGTTTAACAACTGTTCTAAAGTAGTACCAAATTGGGATCTCTAGAAGTAGAGAGATTGCAGGACTGGTTTTCGTTGTTAATGATATTCTAAATTACTTTTTTGCGGTTATTATTTTGAGAAATATACTTGCATAGTGCATTTGTAACGAAAAAATGTTTTCTTCGTTGAAGCACCCGTGCTAAATAAATTTGAATTACCCGCGGTAATGCCGACGCGAAGTCAACAAGTGCGCATACGCGGTAGAAACATTATTTTGAATATACAAGCTACTTCATTTTCGCTTTTGGCGTTGGTGGGTTAAGATCGTTTACTTATTCTTTAACGGATTTTCACGTTAATTTTTTTAAACCTTTGATATTTTGAATATATTTGATTATTAAATGATGTAATATTATTGAGTTAATGTTGCTGTATAGTTATTTTTGGGAATTAAAAAATATTCCGTGTAATAATTAACTTTTATTATCACACATGTTTGTACGATTTCCGCGTCCATTGGACACATGTTAACTCATTAATTATCGTGGCAATCTTGTATTTTGTGGTCGCTTGAGACACAATACCGTGGTGTTTTGTCATTATTTAGATTATTGTGGACGAGGATTAAACTCGGAAATTATTCAAGGGATAAATTAGACTCTTCGTTTCTTAATCGTGTGTAGACAATCTCATCTCAATAAAAGTCGAAACCTAAAGTCGTTTTGTCGCATTTAGTTAACCTCGTGTTAGTACAAGAGGTTAAGAGATAATTTTTTATTAGATTATTTTTCGGGAGATTAAACCCATAATTTTGTTTGCTATATTTGTTACAGCATTAGTATTTTTCAGATAGTAATTCAGATATTTTCTCTCTAATTCTAACTAAATTTTATTACCTTTATTCAAATTGTTTGTCATAACCAATCAGCCATTTTGTGAACGGCTAAAATTTCAGGAGAGTAGAGTTTTTTCATTTATTCTTTTCATTTATTATATTAATCAGTAGCTTATTCATATATTTTCAGAAGTAAAATTTTATCAATACTCAGGTTTTTTTATTAAATTGATAATACCTAGTTTGGTTTTGCAGTGACCTTTGTCACAATAGTTTTTTTGTAGTTTTCTTGTATTTCCATTTTCTCACAATTTAAATTTTTTTTCTATTATCAACTGGTTTTTTACATTACCCCTTTTTAATGTAAAATCCTGAACCAAACCACCATTGAAGCAAGGCACAAGGCATAAATTGAATATTTGGAGTTATCCTCAAAGTATTGGATATTTTTCTCTGGAAATCAGCGTTATCAGGACCTGAATATTACGTCCTTCTTCCCGGGTACTCGCGGCCATCTTCAAGATCAGACCTTGTCGGAATTCCATGTCTCCACTAAGCTAAGTAGCCCAGATTTATGTGCAAAATTCAATTTTTGGTCAGAAGAAAAATTGTAAACCAGTTGATCGTTTTTATTGTAATTTTTTTGCTAATCTTCAAATTTAATTTTTTTTTAAATACATTTTTGTTCAACTAATTGAATCAAATTTCACTATAAATATTTTTAATAACTTGTAAAGTGGTGTAAAATTTTCACTCTTTTGTACTTATGTTAATATATTATTTGTTTTATATTTGATTTTGATTGTTTTCTCCCCCTGATAAAGTTTACAAGAGTGTTATTTACTGAATACACTGGAGTCCAAAGTTTTTGTAGTTTATTAAAGTTTTGTTTGGTTAATTTGACAAGCAAATAATGGTTCAAAAAAATATGTAACTCTTCTTGCTATCGAGTGACCCTCGACCAGCCCTGAGCTAACCGGTTGCTACTCTTTCATAGCTTCCTCAGCACCCAGCTGAGAAGTTGTTGTTTCACATTTTTTTACCTTTTACATTCTGATTGATGGATTGATTTTTGCTTTTACTAGAGATTTAAATCAGAAGCAGGATTCTTTTTTTTTTGCATTGGACATTGGATTCATTTTATAAAAAAGCAAAAGTTTTAAATTCAACTTGGTGCCTGCAGAGATTTCTGCTAAGTCCTCTCATA
Source organism: Stenurella melanura (assembly GCA_963583905.1). Taxonomy (NCBI): domain Eukaryota; kingdom Metazoa; phylum Arthropoda; class Insecta; order Coleoptera; family Cerambycidae; genus Stenurella; species Stenurella melanura. The sequence goes on along the minus strand of OY757315.1, from coordinate 39,315,804 downwards.
TTTATATTATTCATCAATAGCCCTCCAACACATGATTACAAAAATTGTATTAGAGTGTATACAGACGATGCGCGATGTCATTCTAGAAGTTGATGGAGAGAATAAAATCAATTTTCTAAATTAGTTTAAAATTATGCCCAATCAATTTATCAACAGGATTTGGTATAATGGTCAATGCCGATAAAACATCTGATACTTATCTTGATGCTGACTTTAAGTATACATACCACATTGACCATTTGTGTAAAAAAGTTAACGAAACTTACCACGCTCTATTATGTCTAAGAAATGTCTCCGATACAAAAAGTCAATATATTCCATGCACTTATTAACTCGGTGCTTTCATATAATCTCAAGTTATAGTAATTGTAATAGAATATTTATTACACATATAATAATTATAAAAAACATTTCTTCATTGAATACTGGATACTCGCTTTACCATTACTCCAGGAATATAAAATATCGACTTACATTTAGGTATAGACTTGCGAAAAGGAATATTAGTAAGCTACGAGCTACTGCTGCCAACCATAATGATTGTATAGTTAGAGAAATACATATAATAACCTCTGCCTAAGAAATCCAGATTTTTCATCGAAGTCACTTTAAAGGAATCATCTTGGCTATATTTGCAATCTAGCATGTGGCAATTATTGGTCATAAAATTCTAATAATATCTGGGGTAGATGTCATAGAAAAATTTGAGGCGTTAATTTCTACCAATGAAGTTTCTAGCTGGGTTTACTTATTTTCCCCTATTCGCAACCTACCGCCTCCCACCCCATCAACGGAACCATCTCGTCAGATGTCATTACAATACATACGTGTACTAACTTTCAACTGAATATCTCAATTTTATGTTATCAATCCCTTTAATAATGAAGCGGAGGTAGAGGAATTGCGGGACTGGGGTGAGTTGAAAAATATTACAAAGAAATCTGAGTCCTTAGTTTCTAGTATATACACCAAATCCCAAGTTTCTGTAGTCTTATCAGCTTGCTTTACTTATGTTTCCCTATTTCTACTTACTCCTCACTCTTTCAACGGAATCATGTCCTCCATGTCATGTCGTTTAATATGTGTACCAAATTTCAAGTGAAAATCTCAATTTAATGTTATCAACTCTTTTAATAAGGGTGGCGTGGGGATGGAAAATATTATAAAAAAAACCTGAGGCCTTCGCTTCTAGTATATACACCAAATCCTAAATTTCTGTACTCTTACCAGCTTGCTTTACTTATTTTCCCCTATTTACCCCTACTTAACCCCCAACTCTTCAACGGAAAAGCCCCAAAATATAATGTAGTTCCTGATGTCATTATAATATATACGTATACCAAATTTCAAGTGGGTATCTCAATTTTATTTTATCCACCCCTTTAATAATGGAGTGGGGGTGTGGTATGGGGATGGAAAATATAAACAATTTTGAGGCCTTGGCTTCTAGTACATACACCAAATTTCAAGTTTCTGTACTCTTACCAGCAAATTTTTGAATTTTTTTTACAATTATTCTACTTCCAATCCACTACGTAGATGTAGAAGTAAAATGAAGGAATGAGTGATGATATCACAATACCTTATAATAAGGTAACTGACTATAGTTATCCACAACAATTAAATAATTTTAAGAAGTTTGTTTCACATCATATAATATGATTAGGTGTTACTTAGAAATCATTATTATCCATTTCAAAATCGTCCTTTATTCATTCAGTCACTTATATCACTATCTGAACTTTTACACTCGTCAAGTTTACTAATAATACCTTTCAACTCCGATCTCTTCCCGTATATAATTCCAGATAATTGAATACTTCCAATGTCATAAAAGTGAATCAGAGAGAAGCGTGGCACAAGTGGATCTGAAATCAGGACATGCAGAAAGTCAATATTGCAACTCGAATGTGCGGATTCAAACACTTGTGTTCCTAAATTGAATTGAATACATTATTTGATTTATGCCCGCTGATATCCAATATCTCCTCGGCACCTTAGAGACTTTGTATTTCACCGTAGGGAGAGACGATGTGTCGGAACTACCTCATTATTCCTGCTATGTTGCGATAATGATTTTTTTGCCGAAGTCTTAGGGGTTAGTATCCACATAGCGAGCTTGTGATGACCTTATTTAGATATTATTTATTATTTAGTGTAAGTAGCAATTTTTTCTTGTGTTTGTATCATCCCTGTTTCCATAAAAATATATCAGTATTCTCTTTTTTTGTCTTAACACCATGGAAATTAGATTACTTCGATTAATTTTAAATAATCTGGAAATGACAATAGCGTCTTCAAAAACAGCACGTAATGTCCTGGTGGTATAATTGTCAATACTGTGGGTACAGACATAAAGCAAAATAGTATTATCCAATTTAAATAAAATGCACTTCTATTCCTAGATCAGCATTTTATATGAAACATTAGTCTTATCGCATTTGAATTACTGTGATGTTGTTTGCTGGTTTTGCTGACACTCTAGTGACAGAAACAGAATTCAAAATACTTGCATTATATTTCTTTTTACCCTAAGAGAATATGACCATATTTCACATACTTACGGAGATTTGCACTGGCTAAGCATGATAATTACATTTTTTAGTTTTTGTCAGCAGAATAATTAGTTCATCAGTTTCAATTTATCTTTTTACCGATCATTTTTTCACTGTATAAATACCAGAATATCTCATAGGTATAATATACCATCTCATACCACAGAAATGTATAAAAAATAATTTTACCTACTGTTCCACGTATTACTTTAACAAATTACTAAACGTTCTAAAACTTCCTTTAAATATCAATTAAGGACTTTACTTTTAAATGAGCAATGGAATGTATAATGTGTCTGTCTCAATATAGAGTTTCTTGTATGTGTGGGGGTGTGTATGTGTTTTATGAGTGGTTATTTATGTCCATAATGTATATAAAAAATGTAGATTGTAACGAGGTGTATTTTCCCTTGCCAAAAATTAAATTTAAATTAATTATATACTTCCTTATTTGACCCGTTTACGTTCGAACATATGTTAAAATCATTGTTATAGATTTCTCCTGATTTAGTTAGTTGAAACAGTGAAACAGATTTCTACTTTATACATAAAATATGTAAAGGATCCGGCTGTGAGAGGCCTGTTTACAATATGAACAATAATTACAAAATTTGACACTGAGGGCGTTGGTGAGTCAGCTGGCGTAAATTAGTTTCATTGGAGGAGATTTGAGATCACTTGTATCCGGTCCGTTGAAAAGTCGATTATTATTCCGTTTCTTCAACGCTGTAAGTACACATCGAATTATCATCGCTGCCATTGTTTCGTTGTCGTGGTTTTTTTTATATTAACGCCGATAAGAATAATTCGCTTAAATGCGTGTTTTAAAGAAATAATTTGAAATCTTTTCCGTTTCAAATGTACCAGAATATAATTATCACTTTCCGACTTGGCCAAGCAAATCTTAAATTAAAGTTAAATATTATCAAAGTAGGTGTGTTCGAATTAGGACCTGTTGAATTCTCCCGATTGTATCCAAATAGCAATGTTCCAAAGAATTTCTAGAGGGAAGAAAAACATGGATGATGCATCGAGAGAAAATCAGAATGCGTTTACCGTTTACCGTTTGTATTATTTTAATTGAGACCACTTGTGATGGTACTGAGTTAAAATAGTATCTGTTGTTCTACCACCAAGTGTGTCGAAGTTATAATTACCGTGTATTTTATTTTAACTATTTTGTATTTAATCGAATTAAAATAAAAATAATTTTTCTGAAATTTGTTATAGTGCTGTTGTTCTACTGAGTGAGTAGAAATGTTAGTTACCGTTCATTTTCTTTCCAATATTTAGTACTGATACGAATTGAAATACAATTCATGACTTTGAAATATATTTTTATAATAATAATAGAGTATAGGGGAGAGTGTTGTATAATGGGACATGTTGTATACAGGGACTTTTTGAAAACCCGCCGAAACTGAACGGTTAAAATTCTAATTAAATTACAGGATTATATACACCTGCCGCCCTCTACTGACAACTAAAAATAATACGTTGGGAATTACTCAGTCATCAGCTAGCGTTACTTGACTCTGTTGTGAGCCACAAAGTTTTTATTTTTATGCGCAAATTAAAGTTTATATTCCATTTATTTATTAAGATAAACTTTTCAAATTTGGTGTGTGTATTATTTGTAGTATTACTAAGGTAAGTCTATTTAGTTATTACGATACCTTCCTTTTTTCTCGAGATATAGAATCATAACCTAAAATATGTATGCTGATGTATAGTGGGACAAAAATATGTGTTGTATTCTGGGACTGTCCCACTATGCAACACATATTTTTAATTAACAAATTTATTACAAATTTTAAAATAGATTAGGTATATGTTTGCCAATGTTGGATTTTATTGATTTTATTAATATATCTAGTAACTTATTTCAATTTATAAACTTATAAGTCATTAAATATATTAATTTCCAACTGTTCATACTTCTGCCGATAAACAAAATAAAAAATATTTTCTTGTTATAGAAAATGAATAACAAAAAGAAGAGGCCACGGAAAAATAATTCCATTTTTGAAAAAAGTAAAGAAACTCACTCGATTAACTCGACAAAAATGCAGAAAGCAGTTCTAGCCGTCATAGAAAACAAAACAAAAATTAGAGAAGCCGCCAGTGAATTCAAGCGCTGCACAGATATGTGACGAAGTATAAAAATACTGATGAGGAACAAAAAGAAATTTTTAGTTTTGAGAGGCATCATGGTTTTGTACAAGTCTTTTCAGAGAAAGAAGAAACCTTGCTTACTGAGTACTTGGTTAGTGCCTCGGCCATGTGTTATGGTTTATCAGCTAAAGACTGTAGAATATTTGCATATATATATGGAGTGGCCAATAATAAATTAATGCCACTGTCATGGCACAAAAATAAGTGTGCGGGAGAAGAATGGCTCAGACTTTTTCGATCCAGACACAAGCTAAGTCTGCGTTCGCCTGAAGCAACAAGCCTCGGCCGAGCCACCAGCTTTAATAAACACAACGTCTCATTGTTTTTTAATAACTTAAGTGACGTTATGAAGAAACATCGTTTTACTGCTAACAAAATTTTTAACTGCGATGAAACTGCAGTTACAACAGTTCATAAGCCGCCAAAAATTATAGCTCCTCGTGGTCTAAAACAAATAGGTAAAGTCAGTGCCGAAAGAGGTGTGTTGGTAACAATGTGTACTACCATTTGTGCCAATGGCACATTTATTCCACCATTTTTTGTTTTCCCAAGAAAATATTTTAAAGAGCACATGCTTACTGGAGCTCCACCTGGTTCAAAAGGAGCAGCTAATACCAGTGGCTGGATGACTGGAATAAATTTTTTAGAATACTTAAAACACCTTACAGACACATTACATTGTGGGAATGATAATAAAGTATTAGTAATTCTAGATAATCATGAAAGTCACACTGATGTGAAAATTCTTGAATATTGCAAGTCGAATGGTATTGTATTGGTTTCATTGCCCCCACACTGTAGCCACAAACTACAGCCACTAGATGTAGCTTGCTTTGGACCATTTAAAAATTGTTACAATAAATTCATGGACGATTGGATGTTAAATCATCCAGGAATTCCAGTTACTTTATATAATGTAGCAGAAATAGTTGGGAAACCTTTTCCCATTGCTTTTACACCAACCAACATAATTGAAGGTTTTAATACAACTGGAATTTGTCCACTTAATTCTGAAAAATTCCAGGATTCTGACTTTTTGACTTCATATGTTACCGATCGCGAGCATGATATTTCTGAAGAAATTGTTTCGACAGCTAATTTAGATGAACCTCAACCAGGTTGTTCGAAAGATAATACCGAATCAGACACGCGAAAGACACATAATATTATAGTTTTATTAACTCCTAAAAAGAATATTGTCACTCCAGAAGCAATAAGACCCCATTTAAAGGCTGTAACTAGAAAGAAGAAGCAGAACAGAAAAACAGTAACTTCCACTATTTTAACTAACACGCCGATAATTGAAGAAAAAAAACGAAAGGAAGAAGAAAAACTGTTTAAAAAAAAGCAAAAATCTCTGAATGTAAAGAGAAAAATATTGCAAGACTCCAGTGATAGCGATGTATCTCTGCACGAAATATGTGACGATATATCAGAGTTTTCCGATGAATTTGCAGAAGATAAAATGGAAAAAATAAGCCTAAATGACTTCATTATTGTTCAGTACCCTTTAAAAAAGCGAGTAAAATATTACGTCGGCCAAGTGAACAAAATAAATAATGATGAATATCTAGTAAATTTTTTAAGAAAGGCCAGGAATGATACATTTTTGTTTCCAGAGGAGAGAGATGAAGATTTAGTTTTAAAAAATGACATTGTTTTAAAACTGCCTACACCCTTTACAACTGGTGGAACGGAAAGGGTTTCAAAACAATGGCATTTTGATTATGATTTTTCTTCATTGCCAATTGAATAATATCACATTGTATATAATATAGGACAGGTGTTATTTTACTAATTTTTATAGTTCAGTGGTTACGTTTAATTTCATTTTGTTGTTTAAATAATAATTTACTTTCAGTTTTTTTGTATTATTTTGAGTGTGTCTAAATTATAGGATCTGATGTTTAAATGATAAATTTTGATGAGTGAATAATAAGTTTGTACCTTTGACTCATAAATAAACTGTATTAGTTAAAATTAAATTGGATGTTTTTTTTTTTCCAGAAAAAAATGTCAATTTATTATTATTGTCCCAGTATGCACAGGCCTTTGTCCCATTATGCAACAATGGATTGTTGTATAGTGGGACTAGGGTGTATAGTGGGACAGACTTTTTCTGAGTCAATTAAGTAATATTTTAAGCATTAAATATATATTTTTAAAACACTTTTATATTTCCAAATTAATGAAACAGCAAAACTTTAAAATATATTGCATTTGAATTTTTTATAGTTATTTGAAACTTTTTGTCCCACTATACAACACTCTCCCCTACCCATACTAGTTAGCTGATAGATAGGTGAAGATCTGTTGTTCTTATCAGTCAATGTCATATATAAATACTCCAATAATAGAGTATTCTGGCTCCAATACTTTAGCTAATAGATAGATAAGGATCTGTTGTTTTCTATCAGTCAATGTCAAATAGAAATATTTCATATTTATTCATGGATATTGCCTTGGTTTTGAATGAAACATCGTTATGAGTGGCTTTGTGTCTTTCTGATGAGCTCAGAATAAGGGCGAAAACGTTTCAAAGGCTAAGTATTTCCAAGAAACTGAATGTGAGATTTTATGAAAATGTAATCCATTAGAATGAAAAAATGTTTAAGACAAGGTAGGTAAATAAATCCATTTTAGGCCTTTGTTCTCATTTTTAACTGGATCTTCATACTGTAGGGGGTCATGTAGATACTAGTTTAATCTGCTTAGCCGTAGGGGACTATGTTGGATGCTAGTGTTATAATGGAATGTCAAATAAGAAATTCGACAAATTTATTTTAGAATTTCAGTTTGCTAGCATAACCAGAAGTCAGGTTATTTAAATAATGCAAAGATTCCATTAATATTTTGTACATAAAATTTTCCTTTTAGTTCTCATAGATAGTTTCTTTTGCTCTGCCTGAAAAATCCTATAACGCATATGTTTCATTACTATAAGCAAACAAATAATAAATAATTCACTTTTAAACCTGCAGTGATGTGTTGAATCGTTTCTGGAGAACTTCTGAATTTTCGACACCGATCATTTGTTGTACCTTGATCCCTAACTATATGTTTCTTGTAGTTTTTCGTGGCAATACCTTGATCTTGGATAGCCATCATGAATCCTTCAGTTCCGGAAACAGGTCTCCGTGACTCAGCCAGTATTTCGATGCGGTCTTGTCGACATAATCCAAGCCGAGGTCATTAGGATGCCTACCGAGGAGTTGTTTTTGTATCCACTGATCTTATGTGGGTCACTCTACTAGTGACTTCAAAGGGGCATCTTCACTTAGGCACAAATTAGTGTAGTTTTGATCAGCCGCACATACCGCAGTATAGGAAGGGGCTGTATCCTCCTTATTTAGGAAATATTGTTGGAGATTATGCGTGAGCTTATTATGGAGAAATGCCAGATTATTTAAGACACAACCACCCTCTTCTCGGGGAATTGTTTATCACTCAACTTGACTTAGTTAATAAAACCAAAATGATTATTAATTTCTGTCGAGCCCGGAAAGACTATGTCGAAATCAAAGTGATTTCATTGAATCTAATTTGAAGAACCCATATGTTTTAATATCTTTTCATCTGCGCAAATTCGATTTAGTTTTCTTTTTGATAAACTCACTTTGTTACAAGCTATAGAGACAGGAAGAGAGAAGTGCTAATATTTGGTTAATAACATCAACCGGTAGATAATGTGGTTTTTTTTGCTCACGTTTTGCTACCCAAATTTGACGTATATTGAAGAGCCATGAGTATTATCACTTTACCGCTCTCTCCAATGACAACAAACGAGGCAGTACTTTAACTCTCCCTTCAGTCCGTATGTCCTTAAATAATGCATTTTTATTAAGAAATAATGGCCTAAAATTTTTGCTATTAATATAATGAGAGTTGATAACAAACATCGTCACCATTTTCTGCATGATATTCGATAGTACATGTTATTTGTTCTAAATAAAATCACAATATAAATTAAATCAGTAGCGACACTTAAAATGACAGCATTTTTGTCTTATTTTGACCACATGCGTGGTACACTCTTACAATGTTGACGAATTGCTGTTCACTGCCGCTCTCAAGAGTTTGACTAGCTCTGCTTACTCTCTAGAGTGACAATGTCGCAATTTGCGCTATTAATATACAAATGCCTATTATAAACAGTATCAGTAAAATAAGATTCGTAATAGATCGAAAATCTATTTTCGCGATTTTTTAGTTACAATCTCAGATTTAAATAGGCATTAAAATATTGTAAACTGTTTTAACAGGTTTCTGGACAATTATGCGATTTGCTCACTCCACTTTCTCAATGAAATATATATGGTATAAAACAACACTTGGCTATAGAAACGACCTAGATTGCAAAACCACTCTACAAGTCACACGTGGTGATATACGGCAGTTAATGATTAAACAGTATTGTTTATAATCCACTTTGTTGACCTGGACCTAGTTCAAACAGACCCGTTTTTGATAGTGAAATCCCGGGAGCGGAGAGTTGGATTTATATGATGATACATAATACCCACCTTTATCATATAATTTTATTCTGTATAGGGTAAAGTTTTACACCACTGAACTTAGAACTCTAAACAAATATTGAAGGTCTACCCGGTAGTAAGGGAGCTGGATATCCTTCCGAGTACATTACAATTTGTTTACGCAATTTTAGTTCTCAAGTGGTATTAATCAGGACGGATTACATGATACAACTCACGAGATATTAGTGAGTAATTATAGCATGCCACTTTAAACACGACCCATGAGGAGATAAAAGAATCAAATGATACATTTTAGGCTATTAACATTCATGAATGAAAATTGGGAGATATTTGAACAAGCAAGGTGTGATTACAACTGATACAAGAAACAATAGATTAGGTTCAATTTTAAAAAACACTGAATATAAAAATAAAAAAGGAGAAGAATTGAGAGTACAGAAGCTAATTTATGAGACTTGTCGTAAGACATATTTTGCTAAACAAACAGAAATTTTCTTAAACTTATAGAACAAAAAGGAACTTTTTCACAAACAGCTTAATTCAATCAGGTTAGGTTATAAAATAATTACATTTAAATATAAAAGCGTATCCACAAAATCCGCTTCTGGATAGGTTGAAGAAGACTTTTCCTACTGATAAAGAAAATTCAACAAATACTTCCCTCAAACCAGGACCTTATCCCTAAACTACCAACTACCAATAGTATTCACTAACTGGAATGCTCATGTGGCAGGAGTTGCATTGGACAAACAGGGCATAGTATCCAGTGTGGAATCAAGGAACACAAGAGGAACACAAGACGTATAGAGATAAGTCCCCAGTGGCAGAGCGTGTCCGCCAAAATAAGAACTATAAAACTGACTACGAGAGAATCAAAATATTAGCTAGAAATATGCGCTATTCGCCAAGAATAGAAGAATAACTAGAAGTGATGAAAAACAGAAGCAACTTCAATAGAGAAGATGGTTATGGACTGAGCAACACATTTATTTATTTATTTATTTATTTATTTATTTATTTATGTATTTATTTATTTATTTATTTATTTATTTATTTATGTATTTATTTATTTATTTATTTATTTATTTATTTATTTATTTATTTATTTATTTATTTGTTTGTTTATTTATTTAATGTATTTTGTACATGGAATTAACATAAAATTTAAACTGTCAGTTTAATTTTTTTTTCTAAAATGTTTTGTGCACCTAGGTGACTTAGCAACTGTATGTACATGGAGCTGGCTTTGCCAAGAAACGAAGCAGCATCAAGGTACGTAATAAGGAGGAGAACACAACAACTTCAGTCTTTAGAATCCTTCTGAAGGAGCTGACAGCATGATCAGCGAAACGTCAAGTCAAATTCAACGATAACGACAACACTCGGAAGCAACCACTTCAAATGACAAATATCATTTTCAAATGCAATCATAACGCACATATTGTTATTCAGCTCCCGGACTGCGGTCTAAATTACTTGCTTCCCAATAAATCAGTTATAATTCCAAGGTTCGGAGGCAATACTGAGCCCAAACTAAATCGAGTTATTCCTATTGTTTTCGACCAAATACCAAATGATCAGAGATGTAAAGTAATACCGCTTTTTGCACATATAACTATTTAATGTGAACAGGTAGAAACACACAGACCCTCTCCAGATAATATCGACGTTATACACAATTTTAAAATAAAATATTTTTCTTGTTCTGATAATTGGGGAAATTTTATAATTCGTCCATTATTCCAGTTGAACTTCATCTGCTGATTGGTATGTCAGACACTATCACACCTCTGACGTGGTATTGTCAATCCCAGATACAAATATCTAGATATTTTTAGTAGTGGTGCTCATATTGTTGGTTGAAGTGCTGAATAGCACGTCTGATAGTACTACGACTCTGACGTGGTATCGGCGATTCCAGCTGCCTTAGCAGTTTTCCGTCTTTATATGGTTGACTTTACTGCTAATTCGCTTGCATGTTCGCATTCACAGTCCGCTTTTAAGTCAGATTGATTGCTTTGAAATAACTTTGCCTAATATTAGCTCTAACTATCAATAATCTGTTCGCTTTCCGCTCTTAGATTAAATAGGGGTCCTGAATTAACCACGTTTTTGGTTTGGATTGTAATCATTCTCACTAGCCTTAAAAAATTTCTTGCTGTTAGTAAATTCAATCCCTTGATTAATGTCACTTACGTAAAACCGACATAATAAATCCATAAAATTGATCAGGATTAAAGGTATTGAACTAAATACAATCAAATGTTTAAGCATAAGTTTTACTAATCCAAAAAAAAACATTAGCATATGAGTATAATAAAATGATGGAATCTTAAAGAACGTCGACGAAATTAAAGACTTACCTTATATTTGATTAACAAGTATCATTTATTAGCCATATAAACACTATAACATAGATAATTTAATAATCTTGTCTTTATACGTGGCTTTTGTAAAGACTTCTCACATAGCACATTTTAAACATTGTTTTGCTTTCTTTTCAGACCTTTATTGGAATATGCCTCTACTATACCGGCATCTTGTTACTATGCTCATATAAATGGCATAAGAAAGGTACAAAACATATTTTTTGCACAATTGTACATCTTATGTTTACAATTTAATGACTGTAACTACTTATACGGGCATTTTAAATAAGTTAAACCTTCAGTCTTGGGAGGTGCGTAGGTTTCATCACGAAATACTGTTAATTTTTATATTATTAACGTAAAATATTGACTGTAGCTATCTTTTAGGGTTGGTGCCCAGTACTTTAACAATTTAGTTTTGCTCTTGTTACTTCTTCTGTTATATCAATTAAATATTTAATTGTATTTTGTCTGTCTAATATATAAATGTTTTGTTGTATGTATGTACTCTTAAACTATCTTATTACAAATTCTAATGTAAACGAAATTTTCTGTAAGTGAAGTAGTGCTAAATTTTCTCGTATCGCTTAAAAGGCTGGATATAAATTTTTATGTGTTTGAGGAGTACCACATTTGTTGCCTTGTGTTCTCGTTGCTGCCCATGTGATGTTTTCATTTAGGAATTCCCACAAAGAAATTGGATCATCCTGACTTTGTGGATTGACTTCCCTGTATGTATTCTGGAATACTGGACCTCCAATTCGCTACAGTTCAGTGAGGAGGCAATACCCTTATTGTCTTAATTGGGCACACTGGGCTATTTTCTATTACTTTTATTTTCGAAGCCTTCCTCTGAAATTGACATACTTTATCAGCTTTCTCCATACTTGAATCATTAACAGTATTTTACAGTGATTAAAAATTAGATAAAAAATAAAATAATTAGTTAATTTCAATTATTCCTAATGTGCACGCAGAAAATTATGTTGTGCAAACCATTATTGAAAATTATATAAAAAATAACTATTTGGAAGAACTGATCACCTGTGAACATCTTTAAACTTAAGTTAGATATTTTCATTGTGCCAACATTTGACGTAAGTACGTAAAGTGAATGGATACAATTTCAGCAATTTACTGAAGTATTATTGAGCATACAATGTTTCAGAGTGGATTATTGGGAAAATATTGAAAAGATTCTTATACGTAATTTATTTCGAGACACAATGACCGATCCTTTACCAATTATGTTCCTTCTCTTTTTGAAAAATTGTAAAGGTTCGCTTACTATTGTTTTATAGAAGTTAAATTCTTAATATAGATGAAAAGAAAAATTCCACTAATCGTCGCTCAAAAAACGCAATAGCGTAACTCAATTTACACACTTACTCAGATAATTCAATGAAAGATTTTACCTACTTCATACAACTGATTAATTACTATTAGTCACAGAGCTGTATCAGAAGATTCATAAATATTTGTTATCATTATACATTTAATTATGAAGGTATATAGTTAGGTGATGTGTAATTACATAACTATAATTTGTTATATTAGAGCAGGAGCATGCATGCAATACCAGATAAATTCAAATTCAATTTTTTTTTTAAATCAGCCAGAGGGTGAACCAATATCTTTGTAATATCTTACTAAGCCAGTTTGTTCCACCACACAGAGGTAGTTTAAAATGATGTAAATATTACGGGCGCCATCCACAGAAAAATTTAGGAGTTACTACTACCCCTGTGATGGTGAAACCAACCGCCGTGGAGAGATTTGACCTTATGGCGGACAAACAAACAAAAAATGAAAAATTTAATTTTATGATAAAAGTTACATATTTATTAATAACTTGTATCAGTAGATAAAAAAAGTCAACAAATTTGATCTTTATAAAAATGTAAAATAATGTTATCAATTATCAAATAAAAATAAATGAGGAATACGCCGATATTATTTTTGTTTATGGATTTTGTGGTGGTAATAGTAGACAAGCCGCAGAAGACTACAATATTTGTGTTCCTAACAGAAGAACACCAGACCATCAGACATTTTCAACTGTGTATCGCTATGCAAGGGAGTATGTCAATTTCGATCATCAAAAGTGGATCGAAATATTGTTGAAAATATTGAGAATCAAGAAAATATCATTAATATTGTTCAAGAACACCCTGAAGTAAGTACCCGACGAATAAGTGCCCAATTAGGAGTTCCTCACGTGCGGGTTTGAAGGACTCTAAATAAAGAATGAATACATCCGTATCATATTCAGCAAGTGCAAAGGCTTCAACAGGGTGACAACGTAAATAGGTTAGAATTTTGCCAGTGGATTATTGATCACAGACCAACCACATATCGACCGTTATTCAACGACGAGACCCAGTTTACATGGGATGGCGTACTTAATTCCAGAAATTCACATAACTGGGCCGAAAACAATCCTCGCGCTATAAGAGAAGCTCATTCTCAACAGAAGGTCTCGGTAAATGTTTGGTGTGGTATGATTAACAACCTCATTGACCCACATATTATTCCCGCAAGACGTTTATTTAGATTTATTACAAAATATGTTTCCTGGTTTAATGCAAGGTATTAATTTACGAGAACAATACTTCCTGCATGATGGAGCTCCTCCTTATTTTGGTATTGAAGTTAGAAGGCATTTAGTTAATGATTATCCAAACAGATGGATTTGATGTGGGAGACCTCATCCTAGATTATCAGATTTCAACCCCGTCGATTATTTTCTACGGGGATATCTCAAAACTGAAGTCTACTGTATCCCAATACAGAAAGCCCTTGACAGTGTGTCTCACCATGTGCTTGTTGACAAACTTAGGTACTATAAATTTAACTATCTTAGCTGTAATATAGTATCCTCTTACCTTAGCAATATTATTACAATTCCCAAAAAATATTTATAGATCATTTAATTTATTACTAAAAGAAGAGAAATACTTTATGTAGTAAAAGTTATACAATAAATGTAATACCACAAATCATTGAAAATTTCAGAATCTCACCAATGCTCCTGGTGAATTCGAGTAGTTTTTCTAACAGCCTCTCCGAACACAGACGGCCCCTTGACGTGGTTTGACGTCTTGTTAACATGTATAATGCTAGGGTTTTGCTGTTGATTTGGATTGACTGGACTAAACTGGACCTGATTAAACTGATTTAGACTGAACTAAGCTGAACTTGACTAAATTGAATTTGACTGGACTATCTTTCTTATGGAATCTAGCATTTAACCATCAAAAGAAAGAAGTGATTTTCCTTGTATTCGTATTAGATAACACTAATATGTAATTATAGTTGGCTGTTGTATTACTTGTAATTATACTTATAAGTTAAAGTATTTGTGTGTTAAATTTGTACATTTGTAGTATCTTGAATTTAGAGTTAAATTAGTAGTAAAATTTGTAGTTAAAGTATTTGGCAGCAAAACTCTGCGTTTGTGAAGAAGAGAAAATGTTATCAGCATGTGCTTCAGAATTATGGTTATTTTTAGTTATATTAAATTAGCAGAATTGAATAATATGGCTGAAGGCCGTTAATTGCAACTGTGAGTAATTAAGTAAATATATTTAATTACCTTTTATTAGATAGATCACTAAGAGAAAATTTGATAATACTAAAAGATACACACCTCGTGTGATGAAATAATTATCAAAAACTTTAAGTCTAAGCAAGGTTGCTACAGAATTGGAAATGGCCGATTCTGTTCTAAGCCAGTTAATAAAAATGATATCCCATCTCAATTAACATATGTTACCATATTTCATAAACTGAAAATTACTAAGTATTTGGATCCGCATTCTATGCAACCCACAATACTTCCTGCTCTATATTTGGTTTAACCAATAATTAAGAAATGGGAAATAAATTACGGGGATTTTCTTGGTAGAAGAAAATAACGTTGTACAGTTAACTTCTTTATTAGAACGACTTATAACACTTTCTGATGGCTACAAGTTCGATATTGGTATTTATATGTTTGCTTATCGGACTTGTGGTCATTTGATAAATTTTGTTATTCTTTACAAGGATGTTTTTAACAATAGTTATTATGATGTTTACTAAAACTCTTATCAAAATAAAAATAAGTGGTAAACAATAATAACAACATAACTCCTCCCTTCTTAAAATGGATTCATATCCTTTATAGGAAGGTTTGAATCTGGGAGTTCAATAGACTCAGAGGGCGGTTTGCCTTTATTTACAATCTTTATATTAAATAGTTTTGTTTGGTAATATTTAAAGAAGAGATAACTTAAAATAGCAAGGATAATTATAAATACAAGAGAATAAAGAATCCAGGTATGGTGACCAGTTGTTCCAAAATCTTCTATGCTTAATGGTTGTAGATGTTTTAGTGAATCGGATAGTTCACTTAAGTCCGAAGGAAATTCTTCAAGTGGAAGATTTGGTAGAGGAGACAGGTCGTATTCTATAATCTTCGGCAAATAGAATGGACGTCCTCTAAGTTTTGTATCATCTTTGGAATAGGTAGTATTACTTCCACATCCACGTAGTGGATTGGAAGTATAGTAATCGCAAAAAAATTTTCAAAAATTTTTATTCGTGAAATAGGTTTAGAATGTCATGAAACGTCGAGATTTTAAATTTCAGCGAAAAAAAAATTTCTGTCTGTCTGTCTGTCTGTCTGTCTGTCTGTCTGTCGGTCTGTCTGTCTGTCTGTCTGTCTGTAACTTTTTTTGTCCGCACGTTTTCTCCGGAACGGTTTAAGATATTGACTTGAAATTTTGTACACGCATATATTATAACGTGATCTGGAACTGGATTGTTTTTTGAGGATATCCGGTGAAGGGTTGGGGGTTAAATAGGGGTAAATAGGGGAAAATAAGTAAAGCAAGCTTGTAAGAGTACAGAAACTTGAAATTCGGTGTATATACTAGAAGTTAAGGCCTCAGATTTTTTATAATATTTTTCAACCCCCCCACCACCCCTACCCCATTAATGGGGTTGATAAAATAAAGTTGAGATATTCATTTGAAATTTCGTACACGTATGTATTATAACGACGCCTGGAATTAGATTATATTTTGAGATGATTCCGTTGAAGGGTTGGGGGTTAATTTGGGGTAAATAGGGAAATATAAGTAAAACAAGTTAATGAGACTACAGAAACTTGAAATTCGATGTATGTACTAGAAACCGAAGTGTCAGATTTTTTCATAATATTTTTCAACCCCCACCACCCCTACTCCAATATGAAAAGGGTTGATAAAATAAAATTGAGATATTCATTTGAAATTTGGTACAAGTATGTATTATAACGACATCTGGAACTAGATTATATTTTGAGATGATTCCGTTGAAGGGTTGGGGATTAAATAGGAGTAAATAGGGGAAAATAAGTAAAGCAACCTGGTAAGACTACAGAAACTTCAAATTCGGTGTATGTACTAGAAGCCAAGATATCAGATTATTTATAATATTTTTCAACCCCCACCACCCCTACTTCATTATTAAAAGGGTTGATAAAATAAAATTGAGATATTCATTTGAAAGTTGGTACACGTAAGAATTATAGCGACATCTGGAACTATATTATACTTTGAGATGATTCCGTTGAAGGGTTGGGGGTTATTTAGGAGTAAATAGGGGGAAATATGTAAAGCAAGCTGGTATGACTACAGAAACTTGAAATTCGGTGTATGTACTAGAGGCAAAGGCCTCAGATTTTTTAATAATATATTTCAGCCCCCCACCACCCCTACTCCATTATTAAAAGGTTTGATAAAATAAAATTGAGATATTCATTTGAAAGGTGGTACACGTATGAATTATAACATCTGGAACTAGATTATATTTTGAGATGATTCCGTTGAAGGGTTGGGGGTTATTTAGGGGGAAATAAGTAAAACAAGCTGGTATGAGTACAGAAACTTGAAATTCGGTATATGTACTAGAAGCCAAAGCCTCAGATTTTTTAATAATATATTTCAGCCCCCCACCACCCCTATTCCCTTATTCAAGGGGTTGATAAAATAAAATTGAGATGTTCACATGAAATTTAGTACGCATATGTATTATAACGACATCTGGAACTAGATTATATTTTCAGATGATTCCGTTGAAGGGTTGGGGGTTAAATAGGGGTATATAGGGGAAATTAAGTAAAGCAAGATGATAAAAGCACAGAAATTTGGGATTTGGTGTATACACTAGAAGCGAAGGTCTCAGGTTCTGGTTCTCAGGCTCTTTATTAATATTTTCCATCTCCCCACCACCCCCACTCCCTTATTAAAAGAGTTGATAAAATTAAATTTAAATTTTCACTTGAAATTTGGTACATTTATGTATTATAACTATAGCTTAAACTAGATTATATTTTGACATGATTGCGTTGAAGGAGTGGAGGTTAAATAGGGGTAAATAAGGGAAAATAAGTAAAGCAAGCTGGTGAGACTACAGAAACCTGAAATTCGGTGTATGTACTAGAAGCCAAGGTCTCAGATTATTTATAATATTTTTCAACCCCCACCACCCATACTTCATTATTGAAGGGGTTGATAAAATAAAATTGAGATATTCATGTGAAATTTGGTACACGTATGAATTGTAACGACATCTGAAACTAGATTATACTCTGAGATGATTCCGTTGAAGGATTGGGGGTTATTTAGGGGTAAATAGGGGGAAATAGGGGGAAATAAGTAAAGCAAGTTGGTATGAGTACAGAAACTTGAAATTCGGTGTATGTACTAGAAGCCAAGGTCTCAGACTTTTTAATAATATATTTCAGCCCCCCACCACCCCTACTCCATTATTCAAGGGGTTGATAAAATAAAATTGAGATATTCACATAAAATTTAGTACGCATATGTATTATAACGACATCTGGAACTAGATTATATTTTGAGCTGATTCCGTTGAAGGGTTGGGGGTTAAATAGAGGTATATAAGGGAAAATAAGTAAAGCAAGCTGGTAAAAGTACAGAAATTTGTGATTTGGAGTATATACTAGAAGCGAAGGTCTCAGGTTTTTTTTATTAGTATTTTCCATTTTTCAAGATGTTTCCTTTAAAGTGACTTGGATGAAGAATCTGGATGTGGAAGTAGTGATTCCTTAGGCAGCGGTTTTTTTAATGATTATACTACAATTGTGTTCGAGCGTCACTTCGCTGAGGGTATTTATTCGAACTATTTCTTGGTCTGGGCACGAAGTTCTGATTAAAATTTCTTCTCGTGGGAAGCAGATAATCTTGTCGTTTGAAACCCGTAATAAAAGATCTGAATTAACTGTGATCTTTTGTAAGGTGCAGTGTGTAGTCTGTTTTCCTTCTAGCAAGTCAAGCAGGCAGCTGGAAGTCCAAGGCAAAGGTTCTCCATCGCATATGTGGTATTTGTTGATCGTCTGGCAGGTGGTGTCTTTCCATAAATGAGCCGTGTGATCAATACTCGTTATAAGGTAAGGTTTTGGAGGTATAAGGATTGTATCGTTAAAAGGAATAGGGATTAGGTGGACTAATTGAAAGTCTCTGATGTCAAAGAGTGGAATAGTTAATTGAATATAAATTAGATTCTTTTTGATTTTGGTCTGGATATGAAACAATCTATAGTATTCATCGGTTTCTAGTTTTAGAAGATTTCTAGTATCGTAAAGTTTTGTTAAAGTTTCCAAGATATGTAATAGATCTGAGTGAGACATGAAAAAATGATGTATGATTCCCGAATAGGAATTTACTAGAGCATTTTCCAGATTTTCTAAATGATTTAACAGGAGTAGAAAGTTCTGTGATATTTGATTGGATAAACCTTGACAATACATATTTAGTCCTAAGTTATTAAGTTGACTTAGTGTTGCATTCAAATGGTGCATAATTGATCTCTCGTTTCTTTTAATAATTTTAAAGGTGTTGTTCATTTTATCCATTAATTGTGTATAGAGAGACATTCTCAGATTTACTTGAGTTGCTATGGAGTGTTGATTTTTCATAAGGGTATTTAATTTGGAGTATATGTCTTCTAGATCATCTGCATCAGCAGTGCCAAAAAGGAATTTATCAATTTTACCGATAACGTTAATTAGTCCTCGTCGGTTTCGATCTAAAGGTTGGAAATTTGCGAATTTTGAGTGAGTTAGTCTTGAGAGATAGAGTAAGTGGTCATTCGAGTGGTTGGTACATTTATGTGAGAATCCTAACATATTTTCGGTGGTCTCTTGGATAACGTTTTCGATTAAGTCTAGGTCAATTATGTAAGAAAAGGAGTGGTAATTATTAATGAGTCTAGTTGGTTGATACGTCATTATATAGATGGGGTTGGAAATAGTTTTAACTTTTAAGCAGTGTGTTTTTAAGACCAGGAGTAGTAATAGCAGGAGTGGTGTCATGTTTGTTGGTTTTCTCTTTAATTAGTCTTTGTTTTACCTGAAACAAAGGTTCATCGTCAGAGTCTGTGTATTGAGTTTGTCTAATGGTATTGTTACGTATTTGATTTTTTGTAAATCGTCCTCGGTTGGTCGAGACAACGGGTCCGTCGTCTTTGATTACTTTCGCGGGTATGAATTTAGGTAAATTCTTTGCGCGCGTAGCTTGGGAATTTCTGACATAGACGGTGTCGTTTGGTTTGTAGGTATCGGGTTCTTTACGTTTTTCGTTGACTTTTGACATTATATGTTCCTTATCAAGGGTTTGATTGATTTTGAGCTGTTCGTAAAGGTTTTGGGTTAGATTTTTATGTTCTTGTATATAATCTGAAGTAATGATTTCGTCGGATATCTCGAATGGTGAGGGTTTGTCTAAATGTCCGAAAAGAACTTCAAAAGGGGTATGTTTAGTAAGGGAGTGTATTGATTCATTGTATCCTATAGTCGCTAATTTCATTAGGTATTGATTGGGCAAATTAGGGTTTTCTGAAATTAAGCATCTCATACTATCTATTAGAGAGCTATGGAAACGTTCGACAGGGCTGTTGGACGTATGACTATCAGTACTAGTGAAATGTAGAGATATTTTATGTAAGTCACAGTAGTCGATAATCATGGTGTTATTAAATTCTTTTCCTTTGTCGCAGATTATCTTGTACGGTTTTCCATAATGTTGTATGAAAGTTAGGAGATTTTGTTGCACTTCTATTCCTGTTTTGGATTTTAAGGGATAGCTTTGTCCAATTTTTGAAAATGGGTCAAAGACAGTGAGATAACATTCATTTGAGAAATGGAAGAGATCTATGTGAATGACGTCTAAGGGTTTTTTGGGAATTGGTGTATTTTGAAACTTAATCTTTTGAGGGTGTCTGTCGTATTTGCAGGTGTTACACGTGTGGCAATTCTTTATATACTTGGCAACTTGGTAATTGATATTGGGCCAATAATATGTTCTCATTATTAAGTTCGTGGTGACTTTAGTTCCACGGTGAACAGTTTTTCCTTCGTGCATATATTTTATTATTTGATTTTGTTTGTCTTCTTGGGGGACATCTTCGAGTACCTTATTTGAAATTATACAACTCATGGAGTTGTTAGAGTCTATGAATCTTTGGAAAATTCTAATTATCTTATGCTTAATGCTTTCGTCATCAAAGTTGAAACAATTTTGAGTATTTTGGGTAGGACGTAAAAATGGTTTTATGAAGTTGAATATTTCATCATCGGATGTTCTTGATTTTAAGACGATTCTATGTCTTTTATAACCTGGGAAATGTGTTTCTAAGATGTGGGTGTTAGTGACAGCATTATCGTTTTCTTTTATAAAGATTTGATTTTTATAAATGTTGATGGCTGATTTCGAATAGGGCATTGTAAACGTGGGGTTTGAGAGCGCTGTATGTACAGTATTGTTGTCGAAAGTTTGTTCGTCTATATCATTTATTAAGTCATTTGCAATTTGGGGGTCTACTTCGGGTAGTGCGTCTAGGATTGATTGTATATCTGATGGGTTTACAATCATAGAATTTGTGTCGTCATTGTCGATGGCGTTAAGTTCTTGTATGGGGGGTCGTGATAGGCAATCGGCATTTACATTATGTTTGCCTTTTTTGTATTTAATAGTATAGTCATATTCATCGAGGCGTAATCTCCATCTGATTAATCGGGAGTTTGGATTTTTTAGGTGGTACAACCACTGTAATGGTTGGTGGTCCGTGATGATGGTGAAGTGATGACCAAAAAGATACGGGCGGAAAAATTTGCAACTGTCAGCTACACTTAATAATTCTTTCTCGATTACGCTATAGTTGATTTCTGCAGGATTTAAGGTTCTTGAATAGTATGAGATAGGGTGTCCATCTTGGCTGAGGATAGAACCTATTGCATATTTACTAGCGTCACATTCCAGAGTAAAGGGTTTTGAGAAATCGGGATATGTTAAAACTGGTTCGTTGCAAAGAAGGTTTTTGCATTCCTTAAAACATGAGATATATTCTTCGGTAAGGGTAATTTTCTGATCCTTTTTTAAGCATTGGGTGAGGGGTTTTGTAACTTTTGCAAAGTTCGGAATAAAGCGACGATAATAACCGAGAAGTCCTAGAAAGGACTTGATTTCCTTTGCTGTCTTAGGGATAGGAAATGACTTGATGGCTTCTATTTTTTTCGGGTTTGGTTTTATACCGTCAGGGGTTATTATGTGTCCTAAAAATTCAACTGATTTGCATAGGAATTCACATTTATCGAGTTGTATTTTTAGATTTGAGTTTTCGAGGGCTGTGAAAACGAGGTGCAAATTTTGGACGTGTTCTTGAAGAGAGGTAGAGAAAATTATTATATCGTCCATATATACGAGACAAATTTTATTTTGTAGGTCTCTTAGGACATTGTCCATGACTCTTTGGAAAGTACTAGGGGCATTCTTAAGTCCAAATGGCATTCGTACGTATTCATAATGACCTTTTTCTACATTGAAAGCTGTTTTTTCTATACTGTTCGGGTGCATTTCAATTTGGTGAAACCCGGATGCAAGGTCGAGTGTGGTAAAGTATTGACATCTGCCGAGTTTGTCTAGAATGTCATTAATGTTTGGTAGGGGATATCTGTCTGTGATAGTTTTTTCGTTAACTTTACGGTAGTCGACGACGATTCTCCATTTCTTTTTTCCGGAGGCGTCTAATTTTTTCGGGACAATCCAAATGGGGGAACTCCATGGGGAAATCGAGGGTCTTATAATTCCGTCTTTTAACATTTTGTCTATTTGTGTTTGTACCTCTTGCTGGTGTACAAAGGGGTATCTATATGATTTAGTATGAACAGGGATCTCGTCACTAGTGCGTATTTCGTGTTTGACATGATTGGTAAAAGAAAGTGGGTCATCGGGAAAATAGAGTATATTTGGGTGTTTTCCCAAAACTGAAAAGAGTGCGGTTTTTTCTTCGAGATTTAAATGATCTGTGCGAATGATGTTCTTTAGATCGGCTCTATGTTTGTTTTCTTCCATGGGGCGTATGTAAGGGGTAAAGGTTTCGAAGTCTTGAAACGGTAAAACATGTAAGGGCTGATCAAATGTGGCTTGTGTGGAAAATTCGTTAATGTTATGAAGTTCGACCATGGCCAAACCGTTTTCTGCAATAGTCAGAGTTTCAGGGATGGTGACTGTACCATTTGAAAATGAGGGAACTAGAATTTCTCCGTTGTAAATATTGACAGGTATTTTCCTTTTTATTACTTCGCGTGAGTTTAGATCATAGGTACGTGATGTATCGTTGGGGGTTCTTAGGAATAGAGGTAGACAAACATCTTGGTTAAAGATGGTCATAGTCTCGCAATCTAGCTTAAGATTAAATTTGCATATATCTTCGAATCCTACTAAACCATCGTAGAAATCGTGAAAGTTATAGACTAGAACGTCGAGTGTTTTATCTGAACAAAGTTCATCGAAAGCAGGAATTTCAGCGTGAAATTGTATGTCTGTCACTCCGTGACATGTTTTAATTTTCGTAGTATTGGTGTACATACATTCAGGGTAGAAAGTTTCAATGATATGGGGTCTGAGAATAGTTTTTGAGCAACCTGTATCAATAAGAAGTTTCATAGGGGGGTTTTGAATTTGGATATATGGTAAACTACAAGGGGTGATAACTGAGTTTAACTCATCGATTCGTTGTTCCGAGGCTCTCTGGGAAAATTTATGATTTCATCATATTCTTCGTCTAAAATAGGGGATTCATCTATTTCTTCAAAAGTGAGATCGTCATTTTCAGAGATATTTAAGTCTGCTAATCTAGGGTTATCTGATTCGTCAGGATGATAGTCGTAACTAGACGTTGGGTCAAGCTCAGCTGTATGCAATTCTTGAGCTACGAATTTTTGAGGGTTTGATTGTTTGAACCAAGGGAATTGTTGTTTGATTTGAGAATTCGTTTTTTGTTGAAATTGTGGTGAAAAATTGGATTTGTTCATTGGAGGGTTTTGAACATAATTTTGTCGATGTTGGACTGATATGCCGGACATTGGAGTGGGTTTAAACGGTTGACTGTTTTGTGGTCTTGGTTTGAAGACGTTTTGATTTTGATTTGTATTTTGTCGTCCAAATACTTGTTGGTTTGTGGGGAAATTTTGTTGGACGGTACGACGTGGTGGTAGATTTATTGGTTGAGAAGGGAATTGCGTTTTAAGATTGTGATTTTGATGAATGTAAGAATTATTTTGGTTAAGGTTTTGTGGCTGTGTTTGTCTTGAAGTTTTATTAAATTGTTCTTCTTGCGATACGAGATTTATAGCTTCTTCCAGAGTTTTGAAGGGGCTTAATCGTATCATGATCTGATAATTTTGGGGTAAGGAATGGGTGTACGTGTCGAGTGTCAGTTTTTGATAAATTTTGGTATAAGCTGTTTTTTGTGCAGCGTCATCGTTTGATTGTGAGAGTTTTGTAAGTAGTAAGCTTTGTAAATTTTGTAGTCTTAGTCCGAAATCGTGCAATGATTCGTTATTGCGTCGAGTTGTCTGTCTTAAGTCATGTTCGAGATTTTCGATTGATCTAGGGTCTGAGAAATGGTCTACTAATGTTTTGCGAATGTCTGCCCATGAATTTAAATCGAAGCGACATCCGACTATAGTAAGTGCTTGTCCGTGTAATTTTGACTTAATTGATTGGAGCAGAAAGTTATTTAAATGAATATTGTCTGGGGTGTCCATTGGTTTCGCGTAATTAGTTTCTAGAGCATTACAAGCAGAAATGAAATCGTTTAGGGCGAAGACGTTGCCATCGAATGGTCTTATGGCGTCGATGTACATTTTGAGTAATTGATAATTGACTTGAGCCATTTTTTGATTTTGGAAATTAGAAGTTTGAATAGGGGTTAATTTGCTTATTAGGGATAGTTTAGTTAAAACCAAGCAAAATTTGAGCACGTACACGGGTAGTATTTTCAGGTTCGTTATCTGTACTAAGGGGTGTATTAATTAATAGTCGATAAAGCTATTAGCTTTCAAGTAAATCGTTGAATGACATGAGTGAGTTAACTTAACTATAGGGTTGAGAATCTGACTCTTCCCTGTCTGTAAATTATAAAGTATAATGAACAGCAACTTATATCTAATATTGTCTCAATAATAGACCGGCTTAAAATTAGTGGTTTGCTTTTTCAAATATCACACAAATTCTTAGTTGAATAGTAAGTGAGGTTGAAAAAACGTTGATAATTGAAAGGATCACACAAAGTAAGTGACTTTCAATTAGGGGGTGAGAAAGGAAGCGTTCTAAGGATTGAGTATTGACTTACGTTTTTTCTTCTCCTTCTCCACGTAGGTTGTTTTGGATAGGCCTCAACTATTAAAATAGACTTCTGGTGTCGGACCTCTGAGACTTCTTTGCTCGATGCAGGAATTTTCTCGAGGGTGACTCGATGCACTGACTGACTTGCCAAAAGGGCACTATCCTACCGACTGCGCCAAATAAATTACGGGGATTTTCTTGGTAGAAGAAAATAACGTTGTACAGTTAACTTCTTTATTAGAACGACTTATAACACTTTCTGATGGCTACAAGTTCGATATTGGTATTTATATGTTTGCTTATCGGACTTGTGGTCATTTGATAAATTTTGTTATTCTTTACAAGGATGTTTTTAACAATAGTTATTATGATGTTTACTAAAACTCTTATCAAAATAAAAATAAGTGGTAAACAATAATAACAACATAACTTGGGTACTGTGAAATTTCGATATATTTACTATTCGAATTACATCTCTGTGTTCTACGAGTGCTGTTAGCAAAAACTGGAATACAAAAAGAGTTACATAGTTTAAATATAATAATTTAATAAATGTGTACATTCCTAAATTTATACAGATTGCCTATGATAATAATTTCATGTCTGGGGTTTTAGTTACTAGAGCATGGTAAATACCTGTACATATTTCTCAAAAATTAAGTTTAATTCATTAGAATTTAACAAAATTACTTAAAGTTCCCAGATGTGCTCAACAAAACAATGTAATTATATTATCTTCTTAAGAAATAATTAAATTCATAAACATGTAAGCAAGTTATCATTTCACATCTCAGCAATATCGCACTAGCAGAGGTTGTGTTTATTATGTTCTATAGCATAATAACTAAAACAATAATGGTCTGCCACATGTAGAACATACCATTTAATTTTTTATATATCATTTATAAAAAATTAGTTACGAATTAATGCAGAAATGGTAACGCCTAGTTCATACATTTCTAGAAGCCTTATGTTTCAATTAACAATTTCGATGAAGAAGCAGAGGTGAGCACATTATATAGGCAAGTCTTTTTTAAACAAGTTTAATGAGCTGTTAATTAAAAAATCAGAGAGGTCGTGATGTCAGAGGTCATCATAACCATTCTTTATGTTTAGATCTTTATAGTTAATAACGTCTTCCATATGAGCAAATGATTGAAGAATGCACATTTAACTCCCTAGCTGTACCTACTATTGGTAAATATCTAATTATATAAGAAACAAGTTTTTCTCAATTTATATAACTAAAATACTTTTCCATTTTAGCTATAAACCATATAATTCTGTATATCAATGGGCTTGTTCAGCATTTTTTTTTTATTTCACAAATCGAAAGTGCAAGTATAAATTAATGGATCTGCAAAATATCAGAATCTTATTCGCACGTT
This sequence comes from Stenurella melanura, assembly GCA_963583905.1. Taxonomy (NCBI): domain Eukaryota; kingdom Metazoa; phylum Arthropoda; class Insecta; order Coleoptera; family Cerambycidae; genus Stenurella; species Stenurella melanura. The sequence continues at coordinate 39,289,145 of OY757315.1, read as the reverse complement.
TAGTATCTTAAAAACTATTACAAATTTCCATCTCGCGAAAATGGGGCGTGGCCAGGCGCTACGTCATTATACGCATGGACTCGGCGATCTCAATAGAGTTGATGCTCCTCATTGGTTATAATTATAAGTGTTTTCGAAGTATTGTTTGTTTTGCTTACTACTTGACAGTAGGGGAGTACAATTTGTTGAAATGTCAAAAAATTACAATTTTCTCTCGCTCCTGCCAGAACGAATTTTCGATTTCGACCCTGCAATTTACGATTATAATTCATCGCCGACCTTCTCCTTTCCGTAGACACATAGAACGAACTTCCACTCGACGTATTTATTTAGTTACCAGCGTTTAAAAATTCCATGTTATGACTTTTCAGGTTAAATTTGAAAGGTCCCAGAAAGCCATTTTTCTTACGTCACTTGCGTATAGTGACGTCACAAATGAGCGCTCGGTTTTTGCAACTATTACTAAATTCAACTCCTTATATCTCGAGAACGGAAAAAGTTAATAATACGAAATTTTAAGTGTATAATGAGAATATCGAGTATTATATGAAAAAGTATAAAAATCATATAAAATGAATATCATGGAACAAGCCCATTGTGTTTAAAATCGGTAATATACAGTGTGATCCACTGAAAATCGCAACACGTCTGTGCATCCGTTAATTGATGCTTGATAAAATTCAATCTTTGGTGGTAAAAAAATGTTGATAAGGTGATTCCTTGAACTTAGTAATATGTGATACATATCAGCAGCGTGCAATTTTAAGGGGGTTTGAAAAGTCGATTTTTCAAAAATAAGTATTGGCGATTTTTTTAGAAAAATGTAGAAAGATATTCTCAATCAGAACTATAAGAAACCCCTTTGTACTAGATTACATCGTAGTGCGATCAAAGGTGTTTGGGACAGGGACCGTCAAAAGTAGAATTTTTTGAACTAAAACTAATTTTTATCTGTAAAACGGATTCTCAAGCCAAAAAAATTTGTCAATTTTTTGTTCAATGCATTGTACTAGAAATCTAGACTGAATTGATTTTACAACAAAATAAATAAAGAAACAATAAAAAAAGTGATTTTTTTTAAAATAATAAACTGATGTTTGCAATAATTTTTGTTTTGATGGCTTACTTAGGTCTTTATTGAAGATCCTTCGTTAGAAAAATATTAGGTACGTATGAAATAGAATTTTTGCCTTATTAAATAATTAATTATTTTGTTAAGACACGAGAATATACCCTAATTGAGAAGATAAGACAACTACAATAAAAAGTCAATCTTAATCATAATCTTATTAATATCATTGTTTTTTTTATATCCCACTTAGTATATGAACATAATGATTGTACACAATCTAGAATAATAATTTTCCATAATATTGTATTACTTTACGTTCAGAAAGACTGCGGTTGATAGCCCTTTGGATCTTTCCAATAAAGAACATATTTATTTATTTATTTATTTATTGTTTTGTTGTAAAGTCAATTCAGGCTAGTATAGTACATTACTCTGAACAAAAAATAAAGAATTTTTTTGTTTGAGAATCCGTTTTACAGATAAAAATTGGCTTTAGTTTTTTGACGGACACTATCTCAAACACCTTTGAACCCACTGTGATGCAATCTTGTATAAAGGGGTCTCTAAAGGTGCTGATGAAGAATACATTACTAGTTTTTTTCGAAAAAAATCGCTAATACTTTTTTTGAAAATTCGACTTTTCAAACTCCCTTAAAATCGCTCACTACTGACATGTATTACATATTATAAGTTCAATGATTCGCTTTATCGATATTTTCTTACCACCAAAGTTTAAAGTTATTCAAGCATCAAACAAGGGTGTTGCGATCTTAAGTGGGTCATACTGTACAACAAAGTTACAAGAAAATACATTTGTTGTGGTTCACCTGGTATAAATACACTCACGAACATTGCATGCTTTGTATCTCAATTAAGCGTTTTCCTCTACATTATAATACACTAACAATTTCCAAATTAATGATTCTTAAATCCCTACCTCAGCTTTTGTGTACCAAATTAAACCAGGGCCATTCGAAATTTTCTACTCGATCAACAGAATCTATTAAGTAAATGTTAAAGCTCCACAAAGCTCGACCCTTTTTCATATTTTAGATGATGAACTAATAATCGAAAGTGGAGAACTGACCAACGCCTCCGAGATCTCTATCTAAGATGATTAACTGCCTTCATCAGCGATTTCGTCCCGGAAAGATTTCCGCCCTTGGTTCTCTATTGCTAGATATCCATTCGAAATTAATATTGCAGATTAGATCGGGCAAGAGACAAAATAAATAGTAAACGTAGATTAGTCTAAAAAGACATGAATAGATTAATCAATTTATAAGTAGTTCAAATCTTGAACACTCGATGGGGTCAGTAATAATAGTCAGGATGATCCTATGCTCATGCTTTAGAGTGACAATGACAGTGACAGTGAAATCATTTTGAAGGTGTCTACATTTTATCAAAAAAAGAATTCAGTATCTTTCGACTGTGTACTAACTATAACTACTAATAATTCGGGAACTAGATGACTTTTTGAGTAAGTCGTCGTTATATAAGCATTGTGTGAGTTTATTAATCCTATCTTAATCAAGACTAAATAAACCTCGCAAATATGTCAGCCCGTTAGTTTAGCCATAGTTCAAGATATACATTTTTTTAGTAAATCGAACGGTTTCTCCTTTTTATATACTTGTGGAGATTATTCTGATGGCAATTTAGTTTAAGATGCATCACATTTTATTCAAGATTGTTACAAAAAATTATTTAAAAAATAATGACGTTTTAATAATTATACAATATACATCAGAGATACTTTAGAAACTAAACTTAGCGGTAAATGGTAAATTCCTGCACAATTAAGGATGTGTAGTACTTTCGTACCATAACACTCCGAGAAAATTATTTTATTGCTAAGAGAGCAATGAAGAACGTAAATGATATTTTTTTGTAAATTCTTTGCCAGTCACAGATTTTATTATTTGATTCAATTTTTAATTTTAGTCTTTTTGATGAAACCACAGTATTAAAAAAAATCATGGAAATAAATACAAATGCTATAATTTATGATAAGATAAATTTAAAAATGATTCAATTATGCTGTCATATCATTCCATGTAGTAAATTATTGTTTACAAGAAAATGATTTTCGATCCAATTCACAAAAAGTAGTAAACGCATTACGGAAAAAAAAATCCTGAAGATATTTAAATAGCGTTCTACCTACTTTCTCTGAAATACTTGAAAAAATCATGGAACATCAACTTAGAGAATATTTAATGGAGAAACAAATACTACTTAAAATATAATCGAGCTTTAGAACTGGATACAGTTGTATTACAGCGCTTTGCAAGTGGTTGATGACATAATAGAAGTATCGGATCAGGATTTGTGTACAATTTTAATTTTAGTAGATTCTAGTCGGACGTTTGATACTCTTAATCACGAATACTTTTATCTCTTTTATTACATATAGGTATAACAAATGAAGCAGTTAATGCATTTAAAAATTATTTGCAAATAGGCAGTAGAAAGTCACAAGGTTCTATCCTGGGACCATTACTTTTTACCCTAAACACCAGTCAGTATATTTCATGTTTAAAACACTGCCAAATTCATTTATACACTGATGATACTCAGCTTTATTATACATTTAACACTTCTGATGTTGATAGAGTCTTTAACGTATAAACGAAGATTTAAAATCTTTTTTAAATGCATCAAAGACCACTGTCTTATTATTAATACCAGCACATCTAATGCTTTAATTTTTGGTCTTAAAATATTTCGAGGACTTATTAGAAATCAGGTTCAAAAAAATGTAGATCAACAAAACCTTGAAATAGTTGACTATGCTAAGAACTTAGATGTTATTTAACAACATATTTACCTGTTACAAAAAAGGCATACAATTCTATCAAACCGATTTATGGGAATAGGCACTATTTATCTCAAAAAGTCACAGTGATGTTATGTGAAAGCCTAGTTCTATCTTTGTTAGAATTTGCTGACTGCCTGTATGACCCTAATTTAATTACTGTATACAAAAATAAAATACAAAAAATTCAAAATTCTTGCATAAGGTTAATTTATGGCATACTCAGTAATGAGAGGATATCGCACAAGTTAAAAGTCATGGGTTGACTGAACGTGGAGAATCGCAGACTGCTTCATTCAGCATGTTTATATCATAAAATATTAATAAAAAAATCTCCTGAATACTTACACAATAAAATAGAATTTCCTATCGATGTTCACAACCTCAATCTAAGAATCAACGGCCTATTAACTCCACCTGTCCATCGAAGAGAGCAATTTAAACGTTCTTTTATGCGCCAGATTTTGCTAGATTTGCCCGAAAACCAGAAAGGAATAATGTAAATCGTTTCAGATAAAATCGAAAAATATTAATTAATATATTTAATGTCATTAGCCTCTTAGTTTAAATTGAACGTTTTCTTTTCTTTGTATTCACCACAGGTGTAATTATTTTTAATTTACTTTCATTTGAATGTAATTTTCAAATTAGGTTAAGTGGAAGAGCAGCTTAATTTTATAAGTTTTTATATTTTTTTTTATTGCTTTTAATATTTGTTATGGTATTGCTGAACTTCGCCTATTTTGCCATATACTTATTAAATAGTTTTGTAATTGAATATATTCTTTCATATGGAAAACAAATACTCTGTTATTTTTATTATCATTATTATTATTTAGGTACTTTTAAAAAAGCAAACATCTTGTAATGATGTGTTTAGTGTTCCAAGATAAAATGTACAATAAAAATCTGATTTTTTCTAAATCTGGAAATATTTTTCTTTCGTGCTAATTAACTAACCAGAGTTTTTTAGTTGCCATATTTTTCTGTATTCAAAATATTTACATAAATACTCTAAATCTAGAAAAAAATTTCTAACGATCATGTGCTATAACTGCATATTTTTATAACTTTGACAACTCATGGCCTGGTCATAGGTGAGTATAAGACAATCTCATGCCGAAAAATCCACAAAACGCCTGTACTATAACATCACTTAAAATAATTGTGTAATATCGAACTTCCTTAATTACCGCATGATTAAAACTACCAAAATATCATTCAATATGCATGTCTAGGAATAAAATGACCTAACAAACCAAACAGCTTTAGTTCTAGTAATCTTTCACCATCTACCTCCATTTCAATTATGCATATGAAGGAGAAGGTAATTAGGGTACACAAGATAGTAAATCGTTGAGCAAGCTGGGGGAGATCAGTCACTGTGACATGCACTTATCAAAACAAATATGATGCTTGTATAAGTGTATATCGCGACAAGTGATTATATAAGAGGAACACGTGAGGCAGGAATGCATGTGTTTAATAGGAATTGATTTATTTGGCATGCATGAGACTCGTTTTGATGCAGAGCAGGAGGTGTGGCAAGATGTTTAGGTAATATAGGCACACAAAAGTAAGACAGTTCTTTTCAAAGATTACAGTATCAAATTAGGATCAAAAATACAGAAATTTAGGTCTAATGCGAGAAAAATCACTTTTCCTAACTTGTTGCACTACATGCAGAAATAACGTTCTTTGACATTTGAAAATATTTAAAAATTAGCTAACATTGTGTAGGGCATGCACATGTTAGGGTTCCGTAGCCATACTTACTAACATGATGTTCAACATTATACTACACCTACATACGTAATAAGAGCTGTTTCACTTTGACTTTGCTGGTTATCTAAAAATTGTGATTTCAAAATTTTTAATAAAGTACTTTTGCTACGGTATCCGTTATATTTTCACTGAAATTACTAGCTAAAAACTAAGTAAATTTGGGAATTTTTCAGATTTTTACTTCCCTCGCATACCGAAAGGAAGTATTGTATTCGAAAAAAAAAAAAATTCACCCTACAGAATTTTTTCAGATTTTCACGTTTCGGATCATGCAGATTACGGAAGTATAGATTTTTCAATTCCGTTTGTCTGTCTGTCTGTCTGTCTGTCGGTATGTTACCTGTCTGTTTCTGCATTAACTAAGGAACTACTTGATGCAGAACATTCAAATTTGGTAGGTAGTTGACGCTGCTGCCAGCGAAGCAATGGTTAGACTTTCATTGGAGAATAAGGTATACCGTCTACAGGGAATAGATAATAAAAAGAATTTTCTTTCACTCAGATTTGAAATTTCAACGTTTCATAACTAATTGAATAAAAACAAATTCTTAACCACTACTATCGTTCCACTTCACTACGTGGATCTGCAATTAAAAAAACCGCTGCCTAAGGAATCACTACTTCCACATCCAGATTATTCGTCCATGTCACTTTAAAGGAAACATCTTGACTATATTTGCACTCTAGTATGTGGAAATTATTGGTCATAGAATTTTAATAATATTTGGGGTAGATGTCATAGAAAAGTTTGAGGAGTTGGTTTCTACCATATACGTTAACCTACACTACTATTTACAACCTACCACCTCAATGGAGTCATCTCAATCAGATGTCACTACCAATACATACGTGTACTAACTTTCAAGTGAATATCTCAATTTGATGTTATCAATCCCATTAATAATGAAGCGGAGGTGGTAGAGTTTGAAAAATATTAGAAAGAAATCTGAGGCCTTGGTTTCTAGTATATACACCGAATCCCAAATTTCTGTAGTCTTACCAGCTTGCTTTACTTATTTTCCCCTATTTGCCCCTATTTAACCCCCAACCCTTCAACGGCATCATCTCAAATTATGATCTAGTTTCAGACGTCGTTATAATACATACGTGTACCAAATTTCAAATGAATATCTCAATTTTATTTTATCAACCCTTTTCATATTGGAGTAGGGGTGGTTGGGTTGAAAAATATTATAAGAAAATCTGACGCTGTGGCTTCTAGTACATACACCGAATTTCAAGTTTCTGTAGTCTTACCAACGTTTTACTTATATTCCTCTATTTACCCCAAATTAACCCCCAACCCTTCAACGGAATCATCTCAAAATATAAACTAATTCCAGACGTCGTTATAATGCATACGTGTACGAAATTTCAAATGAATATCCCAACTTTGTTTTGTCAACCCCATTAATGGGGTAGGGGTGGTGGGGGGGTTGAAAAATATTATAAAATATCTGAGGCCTTTACTTCTTGTACATACACCGAATTTCAAGTTTTTGTACTCATACCAGCTTGCTTTACTTATTTCCCCTATTGACCCCTAAATAACCCCCAACCCTTCAACGGAATCATCTCAAAGTATAATCTAGTTCCAGATGTCGTTATAATTCATACGTGTACCAAATTTCAAATGAATATCTCGATTTTATTTTATCAACCCTTTTCAAATTGGAGTAGGGGTGGTGGGGGTTGAAAAATATTATTAAAAAATCTGACGCTTTGGCTTCTAGTACATACACCGAATTTCAAGTTTCTGTACTCTTACCAACTTGTTTTACTTATATTCCTCTATTTACCCCAAATTAACCCCCAACCCTTCAACGGAATCTTCCCAAAATATAATCTAATTCTAGACATCGTTATAATACATACGTGTACGAAATTTGAAATGAATATCTCAACTTTATTTTATCAACCCCTTTAATGGAGTAGGGGTGGTGGGGAGTTGAAAAATATTATAAAAAAATCTGAGGCCTTAACTTCTAGTACATACACCGAATTTCAACTTTCTGTACTCTTACAAGCTTGCTTTACTTATTTCCCTCTATTTACCCCTATTTAACCCCCAACCCTTCACCGGATTTCCTCAAAAAACAATCCAGTTCCAGATCTCGTTATAATATATACGTGTACAAAATTTCAGGTCAATATCTTAAACCGTTCCGGAGAAAGCGTGCGGACAAAAAAAGTTACAGAGAGACAGACCGACAGATAGACCGACAGACCGACAGACAGACAGAACTTTTTTTTCGCTCTAATTTAAAATCTCGACGTTTCATGACATTCTAAACCTATTTCACGAATAAAAATTTTTGAATTTTTTTTTGCGATTACTATACTTCCAATCCACTACGTGGATGTGGAAGTAATATGATAGCTGTCAATAATATTTGGCATATAGTTGGCAAGACACTTATTATAGCTTTAATGAAAAATATACAGGGTGGTCATAATAAGAAATAATTCAACCATGGTGGAAATTTACAATGGTATTTACCTCAAGTCTTCCGTATTTGGTACCTTTTATTTAATATTGAATTGCTGTCGGATAACCACTCTATATTTTCTCGATTAATAGTTATCAGGTTTTCTTTGTAATAATAGTGATAACTACATTCGGATTAATATTCTCATACATCGTTTCGTAATTAATAATTTCTTATAGTAACCGCCATGTATAGATAAAGAGGGAAGTTCTGTGTAAATACCTTTACCGATTTTCTTCCTCGTTATTTTAGGAACAGGAGGAGGGGATGCCTTGACAATGACTTGAATAGCGAATATCTCCTGGGCGAAGGATTAAAATTATAAGGTATCAAAACATTCTTTGTTGCATTTTAGGAATTATAGGTAAGAGCACCGCATTCCATGAGGTAATTGTAACTTTGTTTGAGTTCACCTTCCTCTGTATGGGAAGGCGATTCCGTTTTTTTTTCAAATCTCTCCATTTACGTTTTTGGGTCGTCAATTTACGTCTGTATGTCAAATTTCATCTCTTTAGCTATAATAGTGAGAGAATGGTGAGACATACAGTCAGCTGGTCACAGCGAAACTACTCTATTTTTTTTATTGACATTAGTAACAGGAATATTTTTTTTACATTGGTGACAGAAAAAGTTATTATTAGATCACGATATTAAAATTTGTGATTGACTATCTTGATGGCCGAAATTAAGTGTACATCAGCATCCTGCGAACCAAGGTAAAAACTTGAGGATGCAATCAATATTTTATACGACTTCCTGATAAATTTATTGCAGTATATTTTGACACATGTCTCCTATCACACTCCCTGAAATATATGACCAGCGTGTATCTGTCATCCAAATATAAATAGGACAGAAACATAGGACTTAGATCAGCGACAGAGAAATATAAAAAAAGCAAAATGCAATATCATGAATCGTATCGACTACAGGGGATTTATGTCCACTATATTGCGCTGGCATGTGCCTCTAGGACATTACTCTGAAAATTTTACGAAAATGTTACCAAGAATAATGGCTTTTGTTTAAATTTTCATGTTGCGCAACTAGGATGCTTTGTGGGGTATTACGATGGCGATATATTTATATATTTTATTTATTTCAGTTTCTTCATCGTACAGATAACACAGTATACATTCCTAATAAATTGCTATAAGAGAAATACAAACCATTTGACGAGAAGTATAGGAAACCAGTTGATTAGTTGTACTACGTGCAGAGAAAATGCCTATATCCTTTGGTTTTAAAGATAAAGGTTTAAGATGAATCACTACTATTCATTGAATACCACAAACAGCTATTTAAAGCTGCTAATTAGTAAAGCTATTAGCATAGTACTTCAAATTGTATTGTTCCGTCAATTAGTTTTTTAGATATAGCGCCCACAGACAGACAGACTAAATTAAAATACCTACATAGATTGAAATATGATCATTCTTTGAAATCTCGGAAGCTTATTTTTTCACGATTATGAATGAAAATTAACAATAAAGGGTCTAGTAGTATAAGTTAAGCGAAACGGCCCCACAGAGCAATTTTTGAAATAGCTTATGTTATTATAATATTCGCAAGTCATAACAACACGATTGGTAAACTTTGGGGTGGAACACTTCTTAAAAAAATCGGTATAGGTATTTACACAGAACTTCCCTCTTTATTTGTGCATGGCGGTCACTCTAAAAAATTAATTATTACGAAGTGACATTGAAAACAATAATCGGAATATAGTTATCACTATTATTACAAAGAACACCTGATAAGTTTTGGTCAAAAAAATATACAGAGTGGTCATCCAACAGCAAAAGTTCAATACTAAATAACAGCTGCCAAATGTGTAAGGCTTGGGCAAATACCTTTATAAATGTCCACCATGACTGAAATATTTCTTGGAATGACCACCCTGTACATTTCTCAATAATAGTATAATAGGTGCATATACCTAATATTATTGCCATCTGTCACATTTTCAATTCCACATACAAGTAGTGGAGTGGAAGTATAGTGGTGATTAAAAATTTTTTTTTTCAATTTTCCAAAAATGTTTTTAAAAAAATTTCCAAAATTTTTTTCTTCTGAAATAGGTTTAGAATGCCATCACACGTAGAAATTTTAAATTTGAGCAAAAAGGAAAGTTTCCTTCTATTCTACAGTGGCATTTTTTTTAAAATTGGTTTAGAATGCCATGAAACGTGAAAATTTTAAATTTGAGCAAGGACAAAAAAAATTTCCATCTATTTTAGTGGTAAAAATTTTTTCAAAATGTTGGTGAAAAAAAATTTCAAAATTTTTTTTTTCTCAAATAGGTTTAGAATGTCAGTCATGTCAAACGTGAAAATTTTAAATTTGAGGAAAAAAAAATCCATCTATTCTAGTGGTAAATTTTTTTCGAAAATGGTAAAAAAAATGTTGCAAATTTTCTTTCCGACGTAGGTTTGGAATGTTATGAAACGTGGAGATTTTAAATTTGAGCAAAAAAAAAGTTTCATCTATTCTGTACCTAGTGATAAATAGATTAAAAATTTTATCAAAAAAATTTAAAAAAAAAAATGTTAATCAAAATAATTTTTAAATTTATTTGAATAGGTTAAGAATGCCATGAAAACGTGAAAATTTTAAATTTGAAGAGAGAAAAAAATCAGTTTGCATTAGTGGTAAATTTTTTTCAAAAATAGTAAAAAAAAATTCTAAATATTTTTTTTAAATAGGTTTAGAACGCTATGAAACGTAGAACTTTTAAATTTGAACAAAGAAAAAAAAATTCCATCTATTTTAGTGGTAACATTTTTTTTTTAAATATTGGTAAAAAAATTTCAAAAAAGATTTTTTAAAAAAATAGGTTTAGAATGCCATGAAAGGTGGAAATTTTAAATTTGAACAAAGACAAAAAAATTTATTAGTGGTAAAAAAAATTTCAAAAATGTTGATGAATTTTTTTTTTCTGACGTAGGTTTAGCGTGTCATGAAACGTGGAAATTTTAAATTTGAGCAAAAAAAAAATGTTTTTCATTATTTAATCCCTTTAGACGATCCACCCTGTATATTTACCAGTAAAAGTTCTACGATTTCTTCGCTGACAGTAGAGTCAACTACCTACCAAATTTGACTGCTCTCCGTCAAGTAGTTTTTTAGTTAATGCACTAACAGACAGACAGACAGACAGACAGACTATCGGAATTGGGAAACCTATATATTCAAAATCTACGTGATCTGAAACGTCAGAATCCGAAAAAATCTCGGAGGGTGATTTTTTCTGGAATACAATACTTCCCTTCGGTACGCGAGGGAAGTAAAAAATAATATCGACTATGATAGGTTTTATGTACCTCTTATTGATGCAATTATTTGTTTGTAATAAAGCATATTCTTTATAGGATTTTGCAAACAGCAGAAAAAAAATATCTATGAGAACTAAAATAAAAACTATTTGTAAAATTATTGATTTACAACCTTTGCACTCTTTCGATAACCTGAATTCTGGTTATGCTGGCAATTAAAATCCTAAAATCAACTTGTCTTTCTTATTGGTCAGTTCTTATTCTAAAATTGGTTTCTACAGTCCCCTACGACTATTCAGAATAAACCAGTATCCGCATAACCCTCTACGGCTATGAAGATTCAGTTAAAATGAGAACAAAGACCTAAAATGAATTTATTTACGTGCCTCGTCTTCTGGAAAATTTTTCATTCAAATGGATTACATTTTCATAAAATCTATCATTGCGTTTTTTGGAAAGGCTAAGCATTTCAAATAGTCATAACTCTGGTTTAAAATATCTTTTAACATGTGCCTTAAACCAAACTAACGCTCATTACAGTAGCTTAAAATTGTCTTGACAAATGTTGGTATGTTCAAAATCAAAAATGATACAAGTAAAATAAAGGCAAAATTTTAATTTCTTACTTCTTAAAAATGTGCCCATTTTTTGGTTCCAGTAAATCCCTAATTAAGAAAAGAAATTCCAAATCATGTATACCCTCAATTTTTTTTGTCCTCGATGGATACATTATCTAAAATATTTTACAGTTTATGAATTTGGGAATGTTTCTTGAAAAAATTAAGTTTTGTGAATTTAAGATTAAGTAACTTAGCAGAGGCTGAGCTGAATATTACTAGAGACAAATAATTATGGCAATATACTAAGGAAAATATAAATTTTATGTCTTAAAATACAATAACTTGCAAAAGAAAGTTCTACTTGCTCAAGACAAACAGAATATAGCTAATTCTTTTATTATATCGGCCATATTAGAGGTGCAATTGCGAATTTTAAAATTCTGACTTCAGATTCGTAATCAGTGACATATTTTCATTTCATTAAATAATTCTTAATACTTGAGTCAGTATTAAATTCTGAAATTCGGTAGTGGTTTTCATCCGCTTAGGGGTAAAAGCTGTAATGAAGCAAATTCTGTCTTGCAAATTGCATCGTTCTGTTTAGTATTTAGGATATTTCATATTTATTATAATGTACAGTTTAGGTACAAAACGCAAATAGCTGTTTTACTTTGATTAACAAAGTATAAATAATAAAATGTTATGTAGAAGTGCATCCGCTAAGTAGAGTATTGAAATACTCCAATTTTATATGTATAGTACTTCTATTGTCAATTTCAAAATGCAGACTAACGCGTTGCTACCATGATAAGTCATTACAAAGCCTCCGAGACCGTGCTTGAATATTGCAAACGATGTCCCTATACGAATGTAGTTAACCAGATATGTTATGCGTCTATCTCAAACGAAAGTAGTCTATTTACCTGGCTCACCATGACAAGTCCGTTACCGGCTCTTCGTTCATTCTTAATATTGCCGGTAGCATAGCCATAGGTTAAATGATATTCATTTACTTTTATAGGATCATTTATGAAGTTGTTCATTAAACTAACATTGTTTATTATAAATAAATAATCTATTATAAATAAATAATATGCATCATGCCTATCAGTTAATTTATAGTAGTAAAACAAAATTTACAATAATTAATTCAAACTGACTTTAGATAAACTATACTTGGAGTTTCTAACGTTCATTTGAACAAATTTCATTATTCATTTTTCCTTTTCATCTGAAATTCGTTCAAGCGACCGTTCGAAACTTAAGGTATAGTAGTTCTATTATTAATTTTGGAAATTGAGTCTAAAGCATTGCTACCAGGATAAGTCATTACAAAGCCTATTTGTAACAGAATAAGACCCGAGACCGCGTAAATATTCCCCACTACCGACCAGAGTTGATACATAGAAAGAGATCACTTGGACAAGCCATCCATTCAGGTGGATACCGATTGTGCACCGAGTAGAGGTGTCTCAGAATACTCCGTCGCCACATACCGTTACCGCCAGAGTACCTACTCACTCCTGGTATCCTGGTATCTATACTACCGCCCATTTCTGACCTCCTCTCACCGTAGCCTAGCATTAAGCATTAAGCTCTTTGTTGTTTGTTTAGTATTGTAAATATAATTTTAAAATAATAAATATTTTTGTGTATAATCTGAACCATGCTTTTTACTGTTGTGTATGTGAAATCTAACTATCCCTAGACCCTTTGGACATACCGTTTCTTCACTGTAGCTATCCCAGCCCTACTGCAACAGGCTGTGTTAAGAGGCTAGTGTGGTACCTTTGCACCACGTAAAAAATTGTAATGGTGGTACCCGAGCTTATCGTCAACCGACCGCAAGAGCTCAAGTGTCAAAGTGACGGGTGAATAAAACGTCACAATGCACATCTATTCCTTTTTAATATTTGAAATTGATATCTCAAGGTTTAAGAATCCGCAACAAGAAATTCTAAGACTCTGTAGAATTAATCCGAAGTTTGGGTACTTTTTGATACCAGTGTACGAGAGGTTCTAAAGGCTACAAAAAGAGGCAATTTCTGCTAACATAACCTAAGAAGTGGTCGACTTGGCAGAGTTAATTATTCAAATTTACAATACTTATGATATTGATTATTTATTTCTCTTTACAGATTGCATCTACTCCAAGTACCGGAGTCTCGTATACCAGAGATTTTACAATACCTTAAAAGAAAAAATCGAGAGGATTAAATTGACGGTGTTTTTAAAATGTTTATCCAGATTCTGGTGCTCGTCCAAACTAGGTGTAGAGATGACTCGTTGCGCGTCGTGTTGAAACCACATGTCTCATCTTATCTCCAAAGAAGTATTTTCTCAAGAGTTAAAAAACATTTCGTTAGATCTTGATATAAATGTGACCATTCAAATGAAGTGGTAGCATGGTAGCAAGTACACGATCAAGTTCTCTCCCACAATTTGTTAAGCTGGATCATATTGCGACCCAAAAATCATTGGCAATAAGCGATCCGATTAGAATAATATTCTAGTCATAGTTTGGAAAGGGTTGGTCAAGCATAATACACCATACCGTTGATCTGGTAGTTCAGATTTGGCGTGCAATTGCGCAAACGCTTGTGGAAGGTTCCTGTTCTACGCCGTTTAAGATTTCTTCTTCGAATGCTGTCGCACATACTCCCTTTAGACGACCACTACGACGCAAAGTGGTGGTGTTCTTGAAAGCAGGCATCGGTAACCAAGCCAATTTCCAATAAAGATATAAGAAACTTGGTAAAGTTAAGTATCTTCAATTTTACTACAGATTTTTTTTGCAATACGGCGGCTTTAAAATTTGAGCCAAAGAAGCAAAAAAGATGAAAAATTCAATAAAATAACCCAGCCACAAAAAAGTCCTTGACCCGAGTTGTTCAATATATTTTTCGACGCTGAATTCGAATTCGACCTCAGAAAACCCAGCACCCTCAAAAGTTTGAGCTACAGCGAAAAACCACCCTTAGTATAGGGTCGCCTATTCCTAATGTACAATTAGGTTTTTGAGTTTCCTGATTTCAAGTTTTAACATTCCAAATTGATTGGTTAGGGTAAAAGTCGAATAAAATAGGGGTTGAAAGGGGCATAGAAATAAAAATTTGAGACAACGCGTGATTCTCATTCTAAAAGTTTATTTCCAGGGGTTTTGAGGTTGCTGATTTCAAGTTTCAACGCGCTAAAAGCCAAAAAATGATTCTTAGGTTGAAAATCGAGTAAGATAGGGGTTGAAAGGTGTGATAATATGAAAATTTGACATTTTGCTTCTACTGTCACAAATTTTGAAGCCGCTATATTGAAAAATTTCTGCTTCAAAATTGAATTTGGCATATCCAAATACTCTACCAAGTTTTGTAATTTTGTATCAAAAACTAGTTTGTATACCAATTTTTGACGCCCATTTTTAAAAAAGGGGCCACTATGCCACTTTGTGGAAGACGGAGATACATGGTATGATACTATGGTACTCTGGTATGATCATCCAGTGTTCGATTAGGTTATTTGTCTTGTGCAAAACACTACATCTTCCATTACATTTTGCATTACCGTAAATAGATTCATGTCAGTCTATGCTTCAGAAGAAAGATTATTGTTTACTTTAAAGACGGCTTTCGAATAAATCGAGAGAAATGAGCTCGCCATTCGATGAGAAATACTACTACAACAATTTGCATTCTGAAAAAGCAATTTTGTAAGCAATTGAACAAAGATTATACACTTTGGTAGTAAAAGATGAACTGTGGATAAAACAATTAATTTATTACCAAAAATTTCCTGGCATCCTCTATAAGCTCTCCAAATTTGTCGGTATATTTATGGGACATCCTGTATATATTTCTTTTGAACTGCCATTTACCATTAGTTATATAAATATCATTATTTTTTAGTCCATATATCTGAAACCAGAAAATCTCTGATAGCAACAATTTCGAACTTTTTCATAGACTTGGGTTGATATATAAATAGTGTTTCATTTATGTTAAAACTTAATAATAATCCTTTTCCACTCTATTCTGAAATAAAATTTAATATTTGTAGAGCTATGGAGAATATAATTGGCAAGGGGTTGGATAAATCCAGTGGGCTACAGAGTAACATCAAAGTATTACATATATTTAACTGCCATAAAAGATCAAATAACTCAGTGATTTAAATCAAGTTTTATTAATTAATTAATGGAACGTAATTTAATTATGCCTCATTAGAGTTATACCTTTCTGAAATACCTGGGTATTTAAATATAAAACTCGAATGATACAGGCATACTTTATTTAAGTATTATAATTAGTGTTGAGTTAAGTTTATGTTATTAGGCATTAAGCGAGTGAAAATACGTTACATTTAGCAAGTTAATAAATGCTATAATCTGAGAGAGTATTTTACTGACTATTGCCTCGTGATCGCGATGTGTTCCATCCTCATTGGTTGCATTTTTCAGGAGATTGCCAATGGTTTTCTCGACTTCAGTTGAATGTAATTTTCGTAAGAGTGTATTTACATTTGTTCGAAAATTTGAATTATTATAACTCATAGACAGTTTAGTGAATCCATTTGAAGTTTATGGTAGTGCATTATCAAGTTTAAAAGAACAATATCCTACATTTTCATTAATATTCAATCGTTCTAAAATCGATCAGGAAACTTCTTCGTATTTTTAATAATTTTGCGCATGAATGGCTCTGGTGAACTAAGCCCACGTGAACAGCGCGTGACAGCTCTCAGAGCTTGGCGAATATACAATAACTGGTTGTTTTGTACACCTTCTTGCAACATAGTTCATAAGTAAGCAATGATAATTATAGTTTGGTCTCAAAATAATTTTTTCCAAACATTTTCCCAACATTTTAAAATTCTATATTGTCAGTTGTCTTAAAAGTACGTTTCGTACCACTTTTAAAACCAATTAACAATCATGTTAGTGCCATCTTTTAGAGAATAGTTCCTCTCTTCCATATTTTGGAATACCCATAATTTCAAACGCTGGAAATAAATCCAAGTGATATTTACACTAAATTATTTAAATAAAAGTAAATGCTATAACTTGTTTCAACAGGAGTTCGGGGATTTAACAGCTAGTAACTCACTAATAATCATCTGCAACCCAACTAGCATAATTAGTCGCGGGAACGAGACAATGACTATTGTAGGCACTTTAAAGTGTTTTGGTACTAGTCACAGACACGTAGTAGGAACGTCCCTAATACGTGTTTATGACCAAAATGGGGAATATTTTTTGGTGACGATAACATTCCAGCCACGTTCATGGAACTTGTCTGGCTACGTTCCAATGACGTTGTGGTTCCGGAGCGGCGACGTGGTGGCGTAGACGCCGCAAGTTTCAGAAAAGTTTACCACTCCCTACTCTTTCAAATCGATGTTGCCCCTTCTTTGTCTTGCAACCGATTTTATTCTATTTATGTTTCATTCTTACAAATGATTGTTCATTTCCCTAACTCAGAAACTTAATAGAATATCAGAAGATAATATTAGATAGCAAAGCTTGTGCTATTTTCCAATGGTCTAAGGGTCACAATTAAAACGAATGCAATTTTACTGATAAACATAATGATAAAACGTCTGAATCTAGCCACGCGCCTTTAAAATTTGCTTTTTTTAATAAAAATATTACGTAATGTCATGCGAGAATATGACGACAGATGCCGAAACCTATTTTTTATTGTTCTTCGGAACTTAACACTAATTTTTATGTATTCATTTGTTATATTTGGTGCAGAAATGGCGATAAATTAAATGTTTCAGTCAATTGTGAAATTATGGTTCGTGTGTTACAATAATGGCACCGAAAATTTTGACCATCAAAATGGCGTATTTCAGAAAATATCACTTTAAGGTCGTTTTTACCAAGAAATGCTACTTGAAAGTAATTGCTACTTGGCGATAGTGACGAAAACTGCAAACACGTAACTTTAAAGTTATATTTACTACAAATCTGCAAATAGGACTGTAGCATCACAAATTGCCGCTTCAAAGTTACCGCCGCCACTTCATGGTTACATTTTTCCCGATATTGATTCGTAACGTACGTGTTAGCCGTACGTTGAGGTCTAAACTGAACGCGCTCCTAGCTTTTTATTATTTACCTAACTTCACATTAAAAAACCTGTCAGCTGTCGCAATTTACTTGTATACGGCCATATATCAACGAATTTATAAACATAAACCTCGTTGGTGTAATATACTATTATAGTGATAGATAATATAGGAGAAATGATAGGTGTAATAAAAATTTGTTGAAATATAAAATTTTGTTGCCTTATTTTGAAGGAATTATGGATTCTTTTAAAATTGTGCCGAGGCAGGAAAAACATGTGATATATTTTACTGTTGTTCCACATCAGTGGGAAAAAAGACGAAAATATGTAGCAAACATATATAGGTTAGGTTTGTTGCATTAACTTTATCTATGGTCAACATTGGAAACTAGATGGTGAAATTTACTTCATGGTAAATTTCAGAGGTGACGTGCACTTTGTAGTAGCCGTGCACAGTTCTGTAGGTAGAAGTAATGTCATTAATACATATGAATATTACTTACAAGTTCCACTACTTTAAAGGAATAGTGAAGGTTCCCAGAACGTCGCGGTAACTATTAAAGCTACTTAAAAGTGTTTGCAACTTTGAACTCATATTTCAGTGATGCGTGTTAGTCGCTGCTACTATCGGTTACCACCTTCAAGTTCTGAAAACCCGAAGGTTGTCCCACTGGTAACTACCACGTTCTCATGTACCACGAAAGCTACGTAGAAGTTGCATAACTATAAAGTAATCATTAGCGCCAGAAACTACGAGGCAGGGACTGTAGACTTAGGAAATGAAGTTATTTTTACATCAAAGTCGTAAATTTAGTGGCAATTACGTAATGGTTACTCATCCGAGGTTCCCATCTCAGTTACTGTCACTTTGGTGCTAGTTGGGTATGCAGTGGCCATCTTAGGTTAAACGTATTATTAAGTATTCAAAAAAATCCAATAACTTCATTTCGGCAATTGGCCCATGATAACAATTTAACTTCAGCTGTATGCAAATATATTTGAAATGGAAATTTTTTATCGTAAGGTTAATTGGTAGAACTGTAGTCACTGGACTGACGATAACCTTCATTGTATGTGGAAACTCATACTCAACGTCCACAAAAGTAAATGAGGGAGTGGCATAGGTTGAATAGTAACGCTCATATTATATAACAGTAATCTTAATGAACCAACATAATATCTTACTTTTTTAATTTTGTTCCAAGTTTTGCCGCTTTATTTTCAAATCCTAACTTACCGTCTAAAGTTCCTGGTGTCAACAAGACTGTGACTTCCTCGATATTTAAACGAACTTTTTTCAAATATACGCAACCGGAAGAAGAGATTTAACTGAGTGGCCAGCAAGATTTCTAGACCTCACTGCATTCGATTTAAATTATTTCGTGGATGTTTTAATAGTGGTGTTTATAAAACAAAATCGGACAATATTGAGGCGTACAGCAACGCACCCGTTGTGAAATCAGTCAAATCTTACCACAAATGTTACAAAATGTAAGGATTATTTTTTTTAATGAATATCTAGAAAATAAGAAATGCATTGTATTCCGCCCGAAATAAGTTACAAATGCTAAACTAAAAGCACTAGCGCTGAAACATAGTCAGAGAAAAAGTTATATTATATTAAGAAGGGATGAGATTTTCATTGCGACACGTATAAATGTTTCTTCTTTTCTGTTCAAAGATTTCTCTGGAATTTCTTTAGCGATTTCTACCAGATCTTTTTTGCAAGCAGTAGAGTGTGATTCGTTTACCGTTCCATGTTTTTTTTATTAAGCTATGTCTAATACAAGGTTAGCCCAGATCGAAAAGGTGTACTTTCTATTAGACAATATTCGAAGTTATGGCGAAGGTGCGGGGGATACATACGTTAGTCAGGTATTTTTTTGGAGTAACTAATATTGAATCTGATAACAAAAACTGAAGATATGAAATGGATAATTTAATTGAGCTGACATAATTGCAAACGTTTTGTTGATTTACATGAAATTGCTTTTAAAAACGCTTTAAAAAAACGGTTACTAACTGAAACTTATTACCTACGTAATATCGATTTTGAAGCTGGTATAAAAATAAGGAAAACACAAAATTGAACAACACTTTTTTCGTAAAAATACTGTATTACTTCCACTTCCACGGGATTGGAAGTATAGTAATCGTAAAAAAATTTCAAATTTTCTTTTTCTTGAAATAGGTTTAGAATGTCATGAAACGTCGAGATTTTAAATTAGAGCAAAAAAAAAATTTCTGTCTGTCTGTCTATAACTTTTTTGTCCGCACGCTTTCTCCGGAACTATTTTTTTTTTTTTACGGGGGAAGGGAAATCTTCAAAAAGACACCCTGCCTGGTGTTTGGCGGCCGGGTAGTGTGGGATTTCTACCCACTAAAACCCCTCCCCTCCTCATCCACCTCATTACGGGACTGCGTTAGCATTACTTCGTTTACCGGAACTATTTAAGATATTGACAATTCACAATTTTGTATACCCATATAACAAGATCTGAAAATGAATTGTTTCTTGAAGATATCCGGTGAAGGATTGGGTGTTAAATAGGGGTAAATAGGGGAAAATAAGTGAAGCAAGCTGGTACGAATACAGAAACTTGAAATTCGGTGTATATCCTAGTAGCCAAAGCCTCAGATTTTTTACAGTATTTTTCAACCCCCCACCAACCCTAGTCCATTATCAAAGAGGTTGATAAAATAAAATTGAGATATTCATTTCAAATTTGGTACACGTATGTACTATAACGATATCTGGAACCAGATTATATTTTGAGATGGTTCCATTGAAGGTTTAGGGGTAAATAGAGAAAAATAAGTAAAGCAAGTTGGTAACAGTAAAGAAACTTTAAATTCGGTGTATGTACTAGAAGCTAAAGACTCAGATTATTTATAATATTTTTCAACCCACACTCCATTATTAGAGGAGTTGATAAAATAAAATTGAAATATTCACTTGAAATTTTGTAGGTACACGTAGTATTATAACGACATCTGGAACCAGATTATATTTTGAGATGATTCCGTTGAAGGGTTGAGGGTTAAACAGTGGTAGATAGGGGAAAATAAGTAAAGCAAGTTGGTAAGAGTATAGAAATTTGGAATTTGGTGTATATACCTAGAGGCGATGGCCTCAGATTTTTTTATAATATTTTCCGTCGCACCACCACCCCCACTCCCTTATTAAAAGAGTTGATAAAATCAAATTTAGATTTTCACTTGAAATTTATTACACATATAACGACATCCTAAATTAGACTATATTTTGACATGATTGCGTTGAAGGAGTGAGGATAATTGGTGGTAAATAGGGGAAAAGAAGCAAAGCAAGCTGGTAAAAGTACAGAAACTTGATATTCGGTGTATGTCCTAGAAGCCGAGGCCTCAGATTTTTTGGTAATATTTTTCAATTCCCCACGGCACCATCCTTAATCCATTATTAAAGGGGTTGACAAAATCATATTGAGATATTCACTTGAAATTTGGGATACGTACATATTATAACGACATCTGGAACTAGATTATATTTTGAGATGATTCCGTTGAAGGGTTGAGGGTTAAATAGGAGTAAATGTAGGAAAATAAGTAATTCAAGCTGGTAAGAGAACAGAAATGTGGAATTTGGTGTATATTAGAAACCAAGGTCTCAGTTTCTATTATTTTTCAAACACCACCATCTCCGCTCCATTATTAATGGGTTTGATAACATAAAATTGAAATATTTTCTTGAAAGTTAGTGCACGTATGTATTGTAATGACATCTGATAGAGATGATTCCATTGAAGGGGTGAGACGTGGTAGGTTGTGAATAGGGAAAAATAAGTAGGGTAAACTAAAACTTCAATTTTAACGCATATGGTAGAAACCAACGCCTCAAACTTTTCTATGACATCTGCTCCAAACGTTATTAAAATTTTATGGCCAACAATTTCCACATACTAGAGTGCAAATCTAGTCAAGATGTTTACTATAAAGTGACCTAGAAGTTGTGATTCCTTAGGCAGCGGTTTCCAGTTAAATCTTTCACTTTGTATAATGTATAACAGCACACTAAATTAATACTAACTTTTCACAATTTTGTAGCACTTATTTTTGTTACAATTCTTTTTCTCACTCTATATTATGAATCCATAATACTTTCATAATTCAAACAAACAATATTATCACAAAAAGATCATTAAATTGAAAAAACGAGTCAATATTATGATAAAGTACGCCAAAAAAATACAAAGTAGGGCGTAAAATCCATTTGAATATTTGTGGATCTTTCAACAAAGCTAAAAGTATGATAAATGACATGTAACGTAAAGTCTTGAAAAATGAATTGGAGTCGGCGAAGGTATAAAAAGTCTATGCTAGACTTTTTTGGTAAAAATACAAGAAAGTGTATTTGTTTCTGCTGATATAATAAAATATTCAGATCTTATTATACTAATGATTATGATTCGTATTAACTGTCGAGAAAGAAACATTGAGCTCCCGGGATAAGAGAAATACGCGATAGAATGTATTTTGTGATTAAACAAGCTTGCTCCATGTTTTTGTGCTAATTTTGAAAGGCTTAAATAACTCAACAGAATAAGAAACTCCACTAAAAAAGTTTAAGTCATTTTGTTAATATTATTATATGCAAATATTGTTCTGCTATAATAATAATAATAATAATAAGATTTATTTATTTTTATGTACAAATACCTTCACCTTAGCTAATTTTAGCCAACTTTTAGTTGAGTTGGAGAAATCTGAAATTTGGCATGGTGACAGGCTATACGCTTAAGCGTTCAGGAAATTCCCAAAAGTTTAAATTTGAAAATAGCCACCTACAATTTTAACTACTGAAAGCGAAGAAAGGTATTCGGGAGTTCTTGTAATTTTTAAATAGATTTCCACAGTTTTATATAACCTAAAGGTCAACTCCGAAATTTATTATTTTATAGTCTTTACATTCCTGGTAAAGTTAAAATTGGTCTAAAAGCATAGTTCAGGGCATAACGTTGGCAATTTAAACCAAAATTTATTTAAACAAATTTCGTCAAATTCATTGTATAACAGAAAAGTTTTATGTGAACCTAAGTTGAAAATAAAATATTCTAAAAATTAAAGACTGTGTTCGACTTTCTCAGAACTATTTTCTGTAACGTGAGGGCAGCTATATAATAAATAAATGCTACTCATTTTAGTTTTATTCCAGCTGTCCTATTTGGCTTGGCAGCATTTTTAAACGTAACGAAAATTCATTTAAACACAAGGGTCACTTAAAAATAAAAACACCTATTAGGTTTAAAGACGTTTCATCTTAAAATTAATTGTTAGACGTCTGGAGATGTACTTAATCGTGGCTGTAACTTTACACAAAATTAAATTGTGTTTTGCTCAGTTTTAGAAGTACAAGTTCTCAAGAAACTGTTATATTTAATTGACTTTATTCGTCTGTAGTCAGGACATAACAGATGCTGTACATGTCCTTCGCTTTATAGTATATTTTGTAAATTCAAATTGAAATATCGCAGAACATAAACTATTGCAGTTTTATTTGATATCTCCTTATAATCTAAATAAGCCTGCGCAAAAATAAAGTTCAACCTTGAATTAATTTCAAAAAAGTTATTTCTTCCCCACTATGTTCCTTTTATTTTTACAAAATTTTTAACAATAAGAGCTGGTTAGTTGCTGATTTGTAATTTTTAATAACCCGAAGTTTTGCTCAATACCTCTTATTTTTTGTGTGTAATTAGAAATATGATTCATTGGTTGGTTCGTCTATAGCGTATTGGACAATATTTCTTTTTGTTTTCTGTCACATATACAGTAATTTGGGTTTCATTAAAAATTCTTCCCTAGTTTATCTGGTTCTGTATCATAGTCTAAAAATTTCCTACTGTTACTCCAACTCGCTAGTTGTAGTAATATAATGCCAAAACATCATAATAAAATAATTTTTGTTAAAATATTTTGACCACGCTTCATTACAATTTTTGTTTATCATGTTATTTATACTGAGATACTTATTCTATATTATAATAAAACATATTCTTTGTAGGATTTTGAATATTATAATTATATTTTTTCAAAATTGTACCTAACGAAAACAACAATAAAATTCTTCTTTCAAGATCAGTCAAAAATCGAGGATTTATTATAGCCTACCAGGATGATGTTATAACACCTTTGTCCACCATAGATCAAGTGATGGGTATAAACGTTCCTGATATAAAATGAATGATACTGACGTTGACACAGACATTGAGGACACACACATGTACTAATTATGAATTTTTCCTACGCAAACTAATACATGGTGTCTGGTGTATAGGTACAAATATTTTACAAGATATGTTGACCTAAAACAAGTAGAAAATTCTTATAATTTTCTATCCTAACATATTTTCCTTTTAGTTAATCAGATTTAGGCAATAGTTTCAGGGGAGGCAGTACAACTATAAACGGAAGACGGAAGAGATAAGGATATTGCACTCACTTGTAGTGTCATTTTACAGTGTTGCTACTCTGTCATTTAAAACTAATAAAACAGTTTTACTTTTACTTCATTTAATCTATTTATAATTGGAAACGCTAACTAATATACCATTAATTTACTTATTTCAATTTTAGTTTTTTTCCACAAACATCAGAATTAATTCGAAATAAAAGGCTCCATCATTTTTAATTTTTAATTAGTTGCACAACCAAGAATATCCCGACGATTTATTTAAAGTACAAAGCAATAGTACTGTTTTTATTTTTTGTAGAAAACAAAATAAATTCCGTGCAAAACACCCACATTGACGAGTTTTTTAAAGAACATTGTTTTTTCAGATGAAGCTACATTTTCTTTAAAGGGTACATCGGCATAACTGTAGGTATTGGTCATGCGAAAATCCTCATTGGACTCAAGAAGCTCATACACAGCGACGAGGCAAAGTAATCGTGTGGGCAGGTATGATTCGTGATCGTTTATTAAGACCTTTTTTTAAGAAAATCTTACGGCTGCAAGATATTTACAGTTTTTGCGAGTTAAGTTAGTGCCAGCCTTAGCAGTTATGTTTCCGAACAATGAAGATGAAGATATTCCTGCTGAAGACGTCTGGTTTCAGCAAGACGGGGCCTCACCTCATTTTGGGACAGCAGTGCGTCAGTTTTACTGGAAGGTGGATAGGTCGTTGAGATCCGATTGAGTGGCCCCCACGTTAACTGGATTTAGCCCCCTTAGACTTTTTTCTTTGGGGTTACTTAAAGTCAAGAGTGTATTTCAACAGGCCGGATACCATAGAAGAATTGAAAGACAGTCTTGGCTTGTAGATGAGAAGGACTGCCCATGAGATGATTCAGATTCAGCGTGCAAAGTGCCTACACCCGTCTTGGTCAATGCCAAATGGTTGGAGGGTCGCAATTTGAGCAATGGAGATGATTTCTTTCTCACAATTACTTATGTAAGGTATCAATCAATAAAAATATTTTTTTGCAAAAGAATGGCTTAGGTAATATCAATTTTTCTCATATCAGCAGAAAGCTAAAGGAATATACCACCAAAAACAGTAAACAGAAATGTCTGTTTCCATTAAAAAAAAAATTATAATGACGTCATAACTCAAAAACCAATGACGTCATAAAGTTTGGTATAGTGACAGAATGTAGAATTTACAAATCTAAAATTGACCTGTTCGAGGATTTTTTTGACAAATGACACATACCAAAGATATAAATTTTATGCGTTTATTTAGGTTCACAGTATAGAAGATGTATTTTAACGATAAAAATGAAACCACCATGCTTTTGTTATAATACAAATTTGTTTAATCACTGTCAGTAATTAAATAAATAAATGAGGATTTATTTGATTCAATTACACTGAATTCATCATCCCATTCATCACATCCAGTTATGTTAACTTTTATAACAAATTTACTTTAAAACTAGTCAAATTAATCACTGTATGATTGTCAAGATGCAGTATTACTCCAGAGAAATAAGTAAAAAAAAAAGGCCATCTGCGGAATGAGGCCGAACAAGCTGAATTTTTGCAGAGATGTTCATTTTGATGTTCCAATGAAGCACACAAAAATCTCATATGCCTACCCTTGTGCGTCTTGAGATATCGAAGGTCAAAGGTCATTAAAATCGGTTTTTCGCGAAAATTTCGCTTCCAGTGCATCTGACGTCATAAGAACTCATAACAAAACTTACGTAAAATAGTATTCTCTACAAAATTGTTTATATATATTTTTTTCGTACGACCAACCGTTTTCAAGATATAGCATGATAAAGCGGGAAAAGTTAAGAAAAGTGCTTTTATAGTTATAGCTCTGCAGTATAATACAGTATTACCTATTACGAATGCGCGCTCCCGCTTTATCATGCTATATCTGGAAAACGGTTGGTCGTACGAAAAAAATTTATATCAACAATTTTGTAGAGAATACAATTTTACGTAAGTTTTGTTATGGGTTTTTACGACGTCAGATGCACTGGAAGCGAGATTTTCGCGAAAAACCGATGTTCATGACCTTTGACCTTCGATATCTCAAGACGCACAAGGGTAGGCATATGAGATTTTTTTGTGCTTCATTGGAACATCAAAACGAAGGTCTCTGCAAAAATTCAGCTTGTTTGGCCTCATTCCGCAGAGGTAGTTTAATTTCTCTGGGGTATATAGCATACATCTGAATAACACAAGGCCCAGAACACATGAAATGTCTCTTAAAGTTGCCGTAAAAAATGGTGGCATTTTTACTACAGACAACGGAAACATTCAAGTAGGACGGCACTTATCTGGTACTTTCTATGTTTGACTTCCACATCCACGTAGTGGATTGGAAGTATAGTAATCGCAAAAAAATTTTCAAAAATTTTTATTCGTGAAATAGGTTTAGAATGTCATGAAACGTCGAGATTTTAAATTTGAGAGAAAAAAAAAATTTCTGTCTGTCTGTCTGTCTGTCGGTCTGTCTGTCTGTCTGTCAGTCTGTCTGTAACTTTTTTTTTGTCCGCACGTTTTCTCCGGAACGGTTTAAGATATTGACTTGAAATTTTGTACACGTATATATTATAACGAGATCTGGAACTGGATTGTTTTTTGAGGATATCCGGTGAAGGGTTGGGGGTTAAATAGGGGTAAATAGGGGAAAATAAGTAAAGCAAGCTTGTAAGAGTATATAAACTTGAAACTCGGTGTATGTACTAGAAGTTAAGGTCTCAGATTTTTTCATAATATTTTTCAACCCCCCACCACCCCTACCCTATTATTAATGGGGTTGATAAAATAAAGTTAAGATATTCATTTGAAATTTCGTACACGTATGTATTATAACGACGTCTGGAATTAGATTATATTTTGAGATGATTCCGTTGAAGGGTTGGGGGTTAATTTGGGGTAAATAGGGGAATATAAGTAAAACAAGTTGATAAGAGTACAGAAACTTGAAATTCGGTGTATGTACTAGAAGCTAAAGCGTCAGATTTTTTTATAATATTTTTCAACCCCCACCACCCCTACTCCAATATGAAAAGGGTCGATAAAATAAAATTGAGATATTCATTTAAAATTTGGTACACGTATGTATTATAATGACATCTGGAACTAGATTATAATTTGAGATGATTCCGTTGAAGGGTTGGGGGTTAAATAGGGGTAAATAGGGGAAAATAAGTAAAGCAAGCTGGTAAGACTACCGAAACTTGAAATTCGGTGTATGTACTAGAAGCCAAAGTGTCAGATTTTTATATAATATTTTTCAACCCCCACCACCCCTACACCAATATGAAAAGGGTTGATAAAATAAAATTGAGATATTCATTTGAAATTTGGTACACGTATGTATTATAACGACATCTGGAACTAGATTATATTTTGAGATGGTTCCGTTGAAGGGTTGGGGGTTAAATAGGGGTAAATAGGAGAAAATAAGTAAAGCAAGCTGGTAAGACTACAGAAACTTGAAATTCGGTGTATGTACTAGAAGCCAAGGTCTCAGATTATTTATAATATTTTCCAACCCCCACCACCCCTACTTCATTATTAAAAGGGTTGATAAAATAAAATTGAGATATTCATTTGAAATTTGGTACACGTATCAATTATAACGACATCTGGAACTAGATTATACTTTGAGGTGATTCCGTTGAAGGGTTGGGGGTTATTTAGGGATAAATAGGGGGAAATAAGTAAAGCAAGCTGGTATGAGTACAGAAACTTGAAATTCGGTGTATGTACTAGAAGCCAAGGTCTCAGATTTTTTAATAAAATATTTCAGCTCCCCATTCCATTATTTAAGGGGTTGATAAAATAAAATTGAGATATTCACATAAAATTTAGTACGCATATGTATTATAACGACATCTGGAACTAGATTATATTTTGAGATGATTCTGTTGAATGGTTGGGGGTTAAACAGGGGTATATAAGGGAAAATAAGTAAAGCAAGCAAAGTACAGAAATTTGGGATTTGGTGTATATACTAGAAGCGAAAGTCTCAGTTTTTTTTATTAGTATTTTCCATCCCCCCACCAGCCCCACTCCCTTATTAAAAGAGTTGATAAAATTAAATTTAAATTTTCACTTGAAATTTGGTACATTTATGTAGTATAACTATATCTGAAACTAGATTATATTTTGACATGATTGCGTTGAAGGAGTGGGGGTAAGTAGAAGCAAATAAGGAAAAATAAGTAAAGCAAGCTGGTAAGAGTACTGCAACTTGAAATTCGGTGTATGTCCTAGAAGCCAAGGCCTCAGATTTTTTAATAATATTTTCAACCCTTCCACTACCCTTACTACATTATTAAAGGGGTTGATAAAATGAAATTGTGATACTTGTAACTTGGTAGACGTATGTATTATAACGACATCTGGAACTAGATTATATTTTGAGATGATTCCGTAGAAGGGTTGGGGTTAATAGGAGTAACTAGGGGCAAATAAGTAAATCAAGCTGGTAAGAGTACAGAAATTTGGGATTCGGTGTATATACTAGAAACCAAGGCCTCAGATTTCGTTCTAATATTTTTCAAACTCCACCACCTCCTGCTTCGTTATTAATGGGATTGATAACATAAAATTGAGATATTCACTTGAAAGTTAGCACACGTATGTATTGTAGTGACATCTGATTGAGATGACTCCATTCAAGGGGTGGGAGGTGGTAGGTTGTGAATAGTGGAAAATAAGTAGGGTAAACTAGAAACTTCATTTTTAACGTATATGGTAGAAACCAACTCTTCAAACTTTTCTATGACATCTGCCCCAAATATTATTAAAATTCTGTGACCAATAATTTTCACATACTAGAGTGCAAATATAGTCAAGATGTTTCCTTTAAGGTGACTTGGATGAAAAATCTGGATGTGGAAGTAGTGATTCCTTAGGCAGCGGTTTTTATTTCTTATTTAAATTGTAATGAACTTAGGAAAAATTGACAGAGATTTTGAACTTGGTTTAGTTTATCTGGAGTTAGTGACCGAGTACTTTCTATCTAACCTGAAAACATGGTGTTTTCAGAATATATGTAACGAAACTTTCGCTCCGTTAAATAAATTTACAGTCCACCACCTGGTCTATCATATATTCGACGCCTATCCAAGTTAAAGGAACACATGTTTTTTCTTGCGGGCAGGCATTCGCAAAAAGAGAAAGAAGAGACCGCTCTACTTTCGGAGATGCGAGAACAGGGACTTTTGGTTCCGCCATTGAATGGGTAAGTAGTTGTGTGTATAGCTGGATAATTCTAGACTTTATCTGAGTAACCACTTAATGATTTTATTAAATATTGTTATTAAGAAGTTGATTATTATGGGATTGCGGTTTATTAAATAGCATTTAGTGTATTTTGCGAATTTTAAGGGCACAACTTTGTGTGACCTTGTTTTCATTGCAGAGCACGTGTGTAGAAATTAACAGAATTATAAATTTTAAGGAAGATCTACGGATTAAATCTATGTTGAATTCGCTTAGAAGAGTTACTTTCCTAATTTTTCAGTGGCAGATTGTGTGACGAAAGGGAACGCACGAGTCTGTTATCGAGATGATAGAATTAGAGGCAGGACCACAAGGTGTAAGCAGCCACTGAATTACGTTTCTGGAAAAATCGACCAGAGGTGACTGAGCTTTCTTCTTTAATTAGATTAACTTATTTTTAAATTTGTATATTTGTTCACTCATCTTGAGGGTTAAGTTCAGTGTTGCTCACAGCTGTCGGAGAAGTCTTCTGAGTCCCAGCGCCATGCCCTAAGTTGAAAATGCAAGTAATTATGTATTTGAGATAATAATTGGGTGGAAAATAATGTAGATTTTTTTTCGATCGTTGCACAGACGATCTCATACCGTTAAGATTTTTATTCATATTTTATTTTTCCTATTGAATTTTTAAGATATTGAAAACCAAAGTCTACCTTATCGAATTTTGTTTTTTTTGTACTTTATTAGTCCGGGTGATTAATCTAATTTGTTAACAGTTTTTGTGATTTTATTACAATCTTGAACGGAGTTAACTTTGGTGTCATAAATTAGTAATAGCAGTTCTGATTAAAATTTTAACTAAATTCCAAATTCGTCTTTGTAGAGTTTGCTGATTTTGTTCAAATAGTAGCATTTTAGCGTTGTAATATTTCATTACGTAAGTTTCAGAATTTCAGTTTTTTTATCGATTTGCCATTTTTGTAGTAATTGTGACCTTAGGCATGCCATGTGGTGAATTTGATATCTTATTAGTCACTTAATTACTTCCACATCCACGTAGTGGATTGGAAGTATAGTAATCGAAAAAAAAATTCAATTTTTTTTTCTTGAAATAGGTTTAGAATGTCATGAAATGTCGAGATTTTAAATTTGAGCAAAAAAATTTTTCTGTCTGTCGGTCTGTCGGTCTGTCGGCCTGCCGGTCTGTCGGTCTGTCTGTCTGTAACTTTTATTGTCCGCACGCTTTCTCCGGAACGATTTAAGATATTGATTTGAAATTTTATACACGTATATATTATAACGAGATCTGGAACTCGATTGTTTTTTGAAGATATGCGATGAAGGGTTGGGGAGTAAATAGGGGTAAATATGGGGAAATATGTAAAGCAAGCTGGTAAGAGTACAGAAACTTGAAATTTGATGTAAGTACTACAAGCCAAGGCCTCAGCTTTTTTTATAATATTTTTCAACCCCCCACTACCCCTAGTCCATTATTAAAGGGGTTGATAAAATAAAATTGGGATACTCATTTGAAATTTGGTACACGTATGTATTATAATGGCATCTCTAACTGGATTATATTTCGAGATGATTCCGTTGAAGGGTTGGGGGTTAAATAGGGGTTAATATGGGAAAGTAAGTAAAGCAAGCTGGTACGAATACAGAAACCTCAAATTCGGTGTACATACTAGAAGCCAAAGCCTCAGATTATTTTGTAATATTTTTCAACCCTCCACCACCCCTACTCCATTATTAAAGGGGTTGATAAAATAAAATTGAGATGTTCGTTTGAAATTTGGTACACGTATGTACTATAATGACATCTGGAACTAGATTATATTTTGAGATGATTCCGTTGAAGGGTTGGGGGTTAAATAGGGGTAAATAGAGGAATATAAGTAAAGCAAGTTGGTAAGAGTACAGAAACTAGAAATTCGGTGTATGTACTAGAAGCCAAAGACTCAGATTTTTTTATAATATTTTTCAAGCCCCCACCAACCCTACGCCTTTATTGGAGGGGGTTGATAAAATAAAATTGAAATATTCACTAGAAATTTGGTACACGTATGTATTTTAACGACATCTGGAACTAGATTATATTTTGAAAAGCTTCCGTTGAAGGGTTGGGAGTTAAATAGGATTAAATAGGGTAAAATAAGTAAACCAAGCTAGTATGAGTATAGAAACTTGAAATTCGCTGCATGTACTAGAAGCCAAGGCCTCAGATTTTTTTATTCTATTTTTTAGCCCCCCACCACCCTACTCCATTATTAAAGGGGTTGATAAAATAAAATTGAAATACTCACTTGAAATTTGGTACACGTATGTATTATAACGACATCTGGAACTAGATTATATTTTGAGATGATTCCGTTGAAGGGTCGGGGGTTAAATACTGGTAGATAGGGAAAAATAAATAAAGCAAGCTGGTAAGAGTATAGAAATTTGGGATTTGGTGTATATACTAGAAGTGATGGGCTTCAGGTTTTTTTATAACATTTTCCATCCCCCCACCACCCCCACTCCCTTATTAAAAGAGTTAATAAAATTAAATTTAGATTTTCACTTGAAGTTTATTACACGTATAACGATATCTTAGATTATATTTTGACATGATTGCGTTGAACGAGTGGGGGTAATTGGTAAATAGGGAAAATTCTGCTAAGAGTACAGAAACTTGAAATTCGGTATATGTCCTAGAAGCCAAGGCCTCAGATTTTTTAGTAATATTTTTCAACCCCCCACCACCCTTAATCCATTATTAAAGGGGTTGATAAAATGAAATTGAGATGCTCACTTGAAATTTGGGACACGTATGTATTACAAAGACATCTGGAACTAGTTTATATTTTGAGGTGATTCCGTTGAAGGGTTGAGGGTTAAATAGGAGTAATTAGGGGAAAATAAGTAAATCAAGCTGGTAAGAGTAGAGAAATGTGGGTTTTGGTGTATATACTAGAAACCAAGGCCTCTGATTTCTTTCTATATTTTTCAAACACCACCATCTCTGCTCCATTATTAATGGGTTTGATAACAAGAAATTGAGATTTTTACTTGAAAGTTACTACAAGTATGTATTGTAATGACATCTGATTTAGATGATTCCATTGAAGGGGTGAGATGTGGTAGGTTGTGAATAGGGGAAAATAAGTAGGATAAACTGAAATCTCAATTTTTAACGTATATGGTAGAAACCAATGCTTCAAACTTTTCTATGACATCTACTCCAAATATTATTAAAATTCTATGACCAATAATTTCCACATACTAGAGTGCAAATCTAGTCAAGATGTTTGCTTTAAAGCGACTTGAACGAAAAATCTGGATGTGGAAGTAGTGATTCCTTAGGCAGCGGATTTTTAAATTGCTAGTAAAATTTTCCGTGCAGTCCTCTTAATTGCACAAAATTTAGAGACGTTCTTGTTCATTGCTCTCAAATTTGTTTTCTTATCAAGGGGTTCCTCAAATCTGCCTGTTTTTCATGTATATACCTGGACCAATCACCAGCTGGCAAGCACATGAAGGAGACCTGCTATTGGCTGGATAGATAACTCACTATTGGCTCTATATCTTCCTAGGCGTGTTGTCGACCTCGTACTTCCTCGTAGATAAGGACAACGATATAGAAGTCCTCAATTCACGGGTACCCGCGGCCAATCCAGGAGCTGACCAGGTCACACCATAGCTACTAATGTAGGCCAACTATCACTGTGTTAATAATGCCAGCAGCAACTTTGCTCAGAAGAGTACTTATAAACTAGTTGATATTCTCATTTTTTAAATCAATTTCAAATTTTTCCTAGTGAATTTTTAACTATTGGATTATTATTAAATCCAAGATTTTCATACTCATTTTTATACTTCCCCTTAATATATTGTTTGTTTTAAGTTGTGCTTTATTGTTTGCACGTGAAAAAATTACAAGAATAACAGTTATTTGTTTTGTCATGCAAAATATTTGTATGTATGCAGTAAACACCCTGTATAATACGACAGTGATTGCGATAGTATTAGCTATGACACTCATATGAGTTAAACCAACTACCAGTGCTATCTTATAGATCGGTGGCGCAATGCTAAAGGTGTTTGGCTTGCGACCACGGAGTCCCGGGTTCGAATCCTGGCCAGGGTATGGATGTTGGTGGCGTTTTTTCATGTGTTACCGAGACGGTAGCAGTGACCTAGACCGCTGTTGGGTGGCACAACATGTCTAGTCGCTGTTATCTCTCCTGAGTTCGAGTCTCAGCTGCGGTAGATGGCAATATCGCAGGGAATGGTTGTTGTGTTGATGTCTATGTGTACGTGTCCTGGTTGAGTGGTAGAGCAGCAATAGCTGAACTCCGCCAGGACTTTAATATAAATAAGGCATTAAAATAAAAAAAAAAATAAAAAAATAAATCTCTTTGAGACACATGGAGTCTCTTGTCAAGAATGAGAAGGGACAACACCATACACATTAAATAACCAAATCCAAAGGTACTCGGAAGGGAGCTAGACATTTAAACAACACAGACACATATCCATTATCTACCGATATTGTCAATGTTGCACCCCAGTACATCACACAGTGCGACTTATCATGCTCGCCGCACTATGTTATCGTGCCGGTTAATTTAATTAAGTTCAATTTAAGTAGTTTCCTGATGATATCGACAAGATAAGCAAAACGCAAATGACGTCCCGTCTTACAATCACTATTTGTGAAAACTTGTAAGTATAAGTAATTCTGATGATTTTCTCATCTGTTCTAATACTACTGAACAATATCTGAATAAGTACCTCAATCTAAAAGTAGAAAAATATAAGCTAACCCGCCGATGGCTCTTAAGAGTAAAATTGAATCGCTTTAATAACAATATCAGGTTTTATCTAAAATTAAAAATCTCCTATAAGTTCTTACAGATACAGATCGTGAAAACCCAATCAGAATTACCCGATGCGGAAAAACATTATCCAAAATACTTGTCTACAATAATATACATGAATTATTCTCCTGTTCTATCCGTTATTATTTATTGCATTTTGTAACAACTTAATCTCCGGCCTTCCTTCGCCTATCCGTAGATATTCTGTTTAATACTTTGGCTCATTTAAACTTTATAGGCAATAACAGTTCGCTTGCCTGGTTTAATGATTGCTCAGTAATTAATCATAAACATGCGAGATCATCCCAT
The DNA here is from genome assembly GCA_963583905.1 of Stenurella melanura. NCBI lineage: Eukaryota > Metazoa > Arthropoda > Insecta > Coleoptera > Cerambycidae > Stenurella > Stenurella melanura. Next base: position 39,254,233 of record OY757315.1, on the reverse strand, counting down.
GTAAGCGATTGTGGTTGACTAGAACAGCGGCGGCACAGAAATCTGGAGATTACTTTGACGGATAGCAATTGTTGATTATGTCTTATAAACAAATTTTTCGATATGCTTTACTCTGGAGAAATTCTTCGAACTATTGTGTCAATCAGTCAATTTTACATCAACTATTACTACAATTATTGTGGCAAACATATTTGTTGCGCGAAAATCGCTTCATCATATTTTGCATACAAGCAGGCACAGAAACACCACAAAGACGTGGCATAGCCGCAATTTTGTCACTCCAAGTGCATCATTGTCTAATGAGTATTTTACTCTTGCAAATTATTTATTTAGTTATTTACTTAGGATACATCATTTAACAGCTTTCGTCAATTAGATGATGGTACATCTGCAGTTAGAAAATAATAAGTAATTATATCAGACACAGACAAGTAGGTAAAGAATGAATAGAACATAATTCAGAATGATGATAGGTGGGAAAGAAGGGATTGGCAGAATTCATTTAATTATGACAGTATTTTAGTATAAATACAGGCACGTTCTTAAATGTACTTTAGTTTTAATCACTGCCTAATTATACTAACCGGGTTAGCGAAACCTGCTTCAAGCGTTGTGTTCAAAAGTTCTGGTACTTTTCCAGTGGCAACTTTATGAGTAACGGAACTGAATATCTATCGTAAGATTAGTACTAAGATTGGGTTAATAAGTGCTGATGTTTTGTTTTCAAGCAAGCTTGTAAGCGTCATTCTGGTTTTCAAAATATTACTCAAGTTAAAATTCCAAAACGTTCTATGATTTCAGTTCCTTACACAGTCTGCGATGCAGAAATGGCATGATGTAGAAACAGAACGTTGAAGTAAATGAAGTAAGTTTGAAGTAGAAGCATGTCGATTTTTTAAAATAGTTTTTACATTTAATTTAAGTAATTAAGTGTAAGAATAATAGTGCGATTTTCAGAGAAAACATGTTTGTAGCAATTGATACAAAGTATATTCACAAAACGAAAACCTTAAAAAAACCGTCTTGACTATAATTACACACTGGTATGTGGAAATAATTGATCACAGAATTTTAGTAATACTTGAGGCAGATGGTAAAGAAATTTGAGGCGTTGGTTTTTAGCATTTATGTCAAAAATGAAGTTTCTGAAAACTTGTTAGCATTATAATACACACATATACCAAATTCCAAGTTAATATCTCAATTTTATTTTATCAACCCCTTTAGTAATGCAGTGGAGGTGGTGGGGGGTTTGAAAAATATGATAAGGAAATCTGAGAGTTTATATACCAAACCTCAAGTTTCTGTACTCTTACCAGCTTACTTTGCTTATTTTCCCCTATTTACCTCTACTTTTCCCCCACCATTACAACGGAATCATCTCAAAATATAATCTAGTTCCAGATGTCGTTATAATACATACATGTACCAAATTCAGAAAACAATCCAGTTTCAGATCTCGTTATAACACATACATGTATAAAATTTCAAGTCAATATCTTAAACCGTTCCAGAGAAAACGTGCGGACAAAAAAGTTACAGACCGACAGACAGACATATAATTATTTTTCCCTCAAATTTAAAATCTCGAAGTTTCATGACATTCTAAACCTAATTCAACAAAAAAAAATCGGTAAAGGTATTTATACAGAACTTCCCTCTTTATTTGTGCATGGCGGTCACTCTAAAAAATGATTAATTACGAAATGACATTGATAATAATAATCGAAATATAGTTATCACTATTATTACAAAGAAAACCAGATAACTTTTGGTCAATTAAATATAGTGCTCATCAAACAACAAAAATTTAATAATAAATAACAAGTGCGTAATATGGAAGGCTTGCTCAAATACCTTTACAAATGTCCACCATGGTTGAATTATTTCTTGGGATGTATAATAGTTGCATATACCAAATATTATTGCCATCTATCACATTTTCAATTCCACATTCACGTAGTGGAGTAAAAAATTTCATTATTTAGAAATTTTTCAAAAATGTTGGTAAAAAAATTTTCAAAATTTTTTTCTTGTGAAATAGGCTTAGTTTTTCTTTTAGTTATAGATAGTTATTTTTCTGCTGTTTGCAAAATACTATAAAGAATATGTTTCAATACAATTATAAGCAAAATTCATTTTTAAATAGGCTTAGAATATCGTCAAACGTGGAAATTTTAAGTTTGAGTAAAAAAGTATTTTTTTCTATTCTATAGTAGTGGTGAAAGAACATTACAAATGTTTTCAAACAAAATTTCATTTTTTTTTAAATAGATTTAGAATGCCATGAAACGTGGAAAATTTAAATTTGAGCAAAAAAATTTGTTTCCATCTATTCTAGTGGTAAAATTTTTTTTAAAATGGTGAAAGAATGCTCACATTTTTTTTTCTTAAACAGATTTAGAACACCACGAAACGTGAAAATTTTATATTTGAGCAAATAAACTTATGAAAATATTTTAGTGGTAGAAAATTTTTTCAAAATGGTAAAAAATATTCCTAATTTTTTTCCGAAATAAGTTTAGAATGTTATGAAACGTGGAAATTTTAAATTTGAGCAAAAGGAATTTTTTCATCTATTCTATAGTAGTGATAAAAAGGATCAAATTTTTTTTCAAAAAAATTTTATTTTGAAATAGGTTTAGAATGCCACGGAATGTGAAAATATTAAATTTGAAAAGTGAAAAAAAATCTCCATCTATTGGTGGTGAAAATTTTTCTAAAAATGGTAAGAAAAACTTTCAAAATTATTTTTTTTAAATAGTTTTAGAATGCCACGAAACGTGAAAATTTTAAATTTGAGCAAAAAAAATGTTCCATCTATTCCAATTTTTTCCAACATGGTAAAGAAATGTTCCAACTTTTTTTTTCCGAAATAGGTTAAGAATGTCATGAAACGTGGAAATTTTAAATATGAACAAAAAAAAAATCATCTATTCTATAGTAGTGATAGAAAAAGATTAAACACTTTTTCAAAAAAATTTTCGTTTTTTTTTTAATCGGTTTAGAATGTCATGAAACGTGGGAAATTTAAATTCGAGCAAAGAAAAAAAAATTTTCATCTATTTTAGTGGTAAAGAAATATTCAATTTTTTTTTTCTGAAATTTTCTGAAAAGGTGTAGGATGTCACGAATCGTGGAAATTTTACATTTGAGCAAAAAAAAAAATGTTTTCATTATATTTTCCAGTGAAAGTTTAACCATTTCTTCGCTGACAGTAGCGTGACCTACCTATCAAATTTGACTGTTCTCCGTCGAGTAGTTTTTTAGTTAATGCACCAACAGACAGACAGACAGACTGACTGACTGACAGAACTGAAAAATCTATATTTTCGTAATCTACATGATCTGTAACGTGAAAATCCGAAAAAATCTCGGAGGGTGATTTTTCCTCGACCATACCCATCGGTATGCGAGAAAAGTAAAAATTGAGATTTTTTTATGATTATTAAGTATACTACCAATCCACTACGAGGATGCGGAAATAATTACCCTTTAATAAGTAGAGCAATAAATAGTATTTCTCAGAGCGTCATCACCATTGTGGAAAATCATACTTCATAGTCGTTTGATAAAGAGGAACATAAAATTCGCGCTACCTTCTTCTGACGGAGTTTTGGAAGATATTACAGCAAATATTGGAAGTTTATTTCGATATCTACCTGTTTCCTCTGAGTGTCTTGTCAAAGAGTCATGCAAATATTAAGAACACAAAAAAATTGCGCACTCACGAGTTTTGGTGTTTATTGAAACGTCTCCGGAGGTAACAAATAAGATATTAAATTATAGTGGATCCAGGACAAAGGGTACGCTGGAAGTAGCAGACATCTCCAAGGACTTATGGCTACAGTATTCTACATAATTATGTCACATACAAAGAAAATATTATAAACACAAATATACTTTAAAAACGTTTAGGGACTTCATGGACCATTAAAAATTTTTCGCACCCTTAGGCTAGAATATATTGACTTGATACGACATTTTAAGGACCAGGTTTGTGATTGGCATATCAAAATTTACGAGAAGTAACTTTATTCCCTTTACGCCAAAGTGTGGTATCGACCAGTTATTTCTACTTCATTAATGCTACTGTTCATAGCGTTAACACCGAAATTCTTCATATGGGCATTACACACCGAATTCAAACTGTAAAATATCGTACATATATTAAAAAAAAACTTACCACCCTCGAGCATTTTCTTATGGGTGAATACAAAGTAATACTATTTCAACTTATACCGTACGAAATATATACTCATTTATATCAGTAGACTTGGCAGATGTTTCTTAAATCCGCCATATAATAGATTTAAGACGTATTTATGCATTTTCCTAAAACGCTATAATAAAATCTGTAGTCCTAATCCCAATGAATAGTAAATGGGTAATAAAATTGAGTAAGGTAATAAAGAAAAGTGTGGTACTAAATTCTTGTTAGGGTGTATAAATAATTCAAATTGTTCTTGGCTCAGTATCATATAATAGCTAGTCATTAATGTTTCTAGTTTAAGTAATTTAATATATGTTGCAAATTATACAATAGATTTTTTATTAACCCATATATATGTTTTCGCTCCAATTGCAGCCACATCCCACATACACCTAGTAGAGTTAGTAACAGTGGATTCATGTGACCTACCTAAACACAGGCATTCTAGAGTAGCTGTTAAGTGTATGTGACTTGTCAACTAATCAGCTGATTTTTGTCAGACAGCCACGATTTTTTTAGTCCGAAAACAGTGTTAGTTTCATATTGGTTGGTTTCGGCTACGTATGTTTTTAATGAGACCATAATGACTGGTCAGTCACAAGAAAAGCTGGTTACATCTTGAAGAAGTTAATTTTTAGAAGATGAGAATTTGGGCTACCAAAAAACAGAATTTCTTATTCAGAAACTTGGTGCTTTGCATGCCGTTAATAAAGAAAAATGGTGCTTTTCTTTTATGAAACTTTAGCCCGAGATAACATGAAGATATTGTAAATACCTTCATTAATCATAAATTAACTTTAAGCCAATGAAATGAATTACTTCTATAGGTTGAGCAAAAATTGGGATCAAATTTTTTTAAATAAAATGTCTTTGTCTCAGAGGCCCGAGGTGCCTGCTAAGAAACTGATGAAACGCGAAAAGTCAAACACTTGAAATCGTTGTAGCACCGATAGTCACCTGGGATAGTTAATATACTATTATACAGTAGACAGGTCAACGTACATAAAGGAATAGGTTCGACTCCTGAAGCGGACATGACGTCATTGCAGCGGCGGGGTGCAAATCGGGGCTGTTTCTAACAGTCGAAAGTTAGTATCGGTCGCTGCTTAGCGTACAGACATTGAGCAGTGACAAATGAGATTTCATTTGATTTGTATCGACGAACTCCAACGTTTAGTAACATAAAATTTGAGACTAAGTGTAAGATTAAACACTTTCAGGTGATTTAATGCGTGAAAACTTTACAAGAATGCCGATATAAATGGCAAGTAAATGTCTAAAACTATAGAGAACGTGTATAAAATAATATACGACTCACAGAGGATTCAGAAAGAATCAGAACTACTTCGACCGAACAAGTGACGGCAACAGTGCAAAAATGAAGCCGCCGCACCGATGACGGAGCTGTATTAAGCAGCTCTAGTGCTGTATTTTGTGCTGATGCAGATTTTCGACTCGAGCATGGAAGATGAGGAAAGCAGCCAACAGTCTAAATTTCAGATAGAATTTCATTCACTACCTCACGCCACCAAGGACGTTTCACCGAGTACAGTCTACTTCGATTTTTACATTATATGATTATTCGCAAATTGGGGAATGGGTAGTGATTGATATTAAGTACTTGGTTTTCGATTTACAATTATGAGAATATTTTACAAATAATAAGTTGTTATTTTACCCTATGACGATGGTTGCATTGTATTTTTTTCATCGAGCTACGTCCGATGCTCATCGTGCAAAACTCTCAAAACGTGGACAAAGTTCATATTTAGTCGGAAGTGTAGTGAAATTGATGGTTAGCATTTACGGTGTATGATATCCAACTTTTTCTGGAGGTAAGATAGTTATATATATATGCAAGTTAGTCATATGCACCCTCTTTGGGGGGTGTATTTATAGGTGAATTTTGGATGAAATGATAACATGTATATTAGGGGCTCAAAATGGATCGTATGGGGTATTTTGGTCTCCTTTCTCCATTTATGAAGTCCCCTTTTAAATACAATCCTTAGAAAATATAATATCAACTCCTAATATAGGGTAAATTTTAAATAAAATTTGAAAGTTTTTAAAAAAATTTGAAATGTTACTGTATGTAAGACAAGTGAGTAACACTTGGGTTTTATTCTATTAAATAGGTTTTTCCCGAAGTAAAATAATGACATATTTGCAAATTATTTACAAACACTCAATTTAGTCTCCCCTTTCCATTTCTGGAGTCCGTGTTTACGTACACCCCTGAAAAATAAAATATCAACTCCTAAATTGGGGTAAATTTTGAAGTTTTTCATACATGCAGTACATTTAAAAAAATTATATTTAAAAGTATAATTTAAAATTTACCCTATTTCAAGGGTTTATTTGATTTTCTAGGGATCTTATATAAAAATGGGCTTCAGAAGAGAAAACCAGAATACTCTATAGGAGTCATTTCATTTTTTCCATTACTCCCAAAAATTACCCTCGGCCCTCTGAATACAAAAGAAGGTGTGTATAACTAATTTGCATATATGTGATTATTTTACAATAAATTTAATAAATGTAAACAAAATATATTTTTGAGGTTTTTATTAACGTTGTATCATAATGATACATAGCATAATTTTTTTTAAACCTCTTGATAACAGATCTCCAAGTGTATGTGGCAAAAAAGGTAGAAAATATCAATGTATTTCATAAATAAGTAATGGAGAAGGTATTTTTTATTGTAAACTAATTGTTTAATTGAGGTTTTCATTAAATATGGTTAACTTTCATAAATAAATTAATATTTTCAAGTTTCTTTACCCAATACAATTGAAACAAAAATTTTCAAGACATTGTTGTGCTATAAATTTTTTAGTTTGTTTATGTTACATCGAAAATTTACACACTTATCTGCAAATATGTCATTATGTCATTTTCAGAAATTTCTGACAGTATAAAAGCCCAGTGTCATTTTTATTACATGCAGTAACGTTCTAAAAAAATTGAGATCTTATTTAAAGTATACCCTACATTAGGGGTTGAAATTGCATTTTCTAGGGGCTGGAACCTCGGTCCATTTTGATACCCTAATACTCATTTTATCCATGTCATCTAAAATTAACCGCCTACTTTAAAAAAAAGCGTAGCAAAGTCCCCCACTGTGTGCAGGTGGCAAAATACCCAACAAAAAGAAAGAAGTAAAAAGATGTCTTTTTATATATCAGAAAAAATTATAATTTCTTTATTTGCTACATCTGTGCAAACTTGCGATTCTAGTTAGTTATAGCCGATTGTCAAGTTTATCATTATTTTACCAAATCTCTCGGTTATCCGAAGAGTTGAGATTTTAATATTATTAGGATGTGGCGATAAAACAAAAACGCAGAAGTAGGTATCCGAAATCCTCAATACCAAGTAACCTGACCGCCGCATTTCTCAGTCTCGGTTAGTACAGTAGAAAATAAATTTCGTGAATTTGAGAATGCCACAGATGTTCCTAAATCTGGTATGAAACGCATTTTAGGCGATGAAAAGAAATTGGATATATTGTTAGATATTCAAGACAATCTACACAAACCTACAAGACAAGTTGCCGCCGATAATGATAGTAGTGATAATGATAATGATAATGATAATGATAGTAAATCGTCCATATTGTGTCTTCTAAAAAACGAAAAACACCGCCCATATAAAATTCACTTGGTTCAAGAACTTAACAACGACGAGCCTGATGGCCGATTGGAATTTTGCGAAATTATGGCAAGTAGATGCCAACTTGATCCGTTATTTATAAAAACATTATTATTTCTGACATTCGTCTTAAATGAAACAGTCAGCAAGCAGAAATGTAGATACTGGAGTACAGAAAATCCACATTGAATGATGGAGGCCAATACTTAATATCCTGAGATGATGAAAGTTTTGGCTGGAATTATAAATTCTCAAATTATCGGACATATTTCTATGATAGAACATTAATTGGCGCGCTTTACTTGAATTTATTGCAACATTTCTCAGTTCCGAAGTTCAGAATACTTTTCCCAGACGATGATAACTCAAGTAAAATTGATAGACATATTTGGTATCAGCAATGCATTGGAAGTAGATCCGGTGAAACTGAGTGGCCTGCTCGTTCTCCCGATTTGACCCCACTTGATTGTTTTTATGGGGTTACTAAAAATCGAAAGTTTACTTCAACAGATCAAATAACGTCAAATAATTTAAAGGACAAAATAAGGCAAGGAATTAATCAAATCATCCCGGAAACGACATAAAATGTTTCAGAAGAATTTCGTTAACGCTTCCATTATTGTCAAGAAGCAACGGACGCTTAGTTTGATCATTTGATTTAAACTGTTTCGTGTTCTTTTGTTTACTTAGTAATATTAAATATGTAATATTTTTCGATAAAAAAAATTTAGGGAATTCTTATTGAATTAGTCTTATATTGCTGGATAGAGAATTAAAGACCCATTTAAATGAGCTATTATGACGTGCCTTCTTCCAGTCGACAAGTGGAAGCGTCACTTTGTGACACCTATTTGATTAAAACCAGACAGGTACCTCAATTTGCGGACGGCAGCCTTTGGGTTATGGGAGAGCAGAGTCGTGGGTTGATACTTACCGATTTGCTCAATAATTTTTAAAAGAAATTTAAAAATTAAATACAAGTATAGAAATACAAGTTTTAAACTAATTTGCTAAAAAGATATTCAGGGCGCCACCATAGCTTGCCTAAAAGTTATCCTGCATTGTGAAAGCTACGGAAAACAATACATAGGTTAAAATATAGTTATAGCTCACCAGTACTCTATTGAAATGTCATAAATGGGAGAAAATAAACACAATATTAATTAGTCACAACTTTACTTTAGCGGATATTCCCACTAACAATTTGATAATTACAGATTCAAAATAATCGTGTGATAATTATATAAATTTTAATGTTGCCTTAAGATTAATTGAAATTTTTAAGGATTTAATAACCAATGGTTCACTTTAAAGAATGTTATAAAATTTAGTTATATGTATAGCCAGAAATATATAAAAGAAAATGTTATAAAATGGAGATTCCCATCAATTTGGTAATTACAGATTTAAAATAACCATATGATAATTATACACTATCGTGCTATAAGCGTAGTTGAAATATTTAAGAATTTAATAACCAATGGTTTAATTTAAAGAATGTTATGAAATTTAATTATATGCATAGCCAGAAATATATGAATGAAAATTTTATAAAATGGTACCACTTTTTACAATATAAGTTAAAATTTAATATAAGTTTATTTGAGAGGCATTACCGTAGTAACCCTCTAAATACCTGTTGGCATACAACAGCTCGTTACAGTTTCATTTCATAACGGTCTCTACATGTCCATAAGAAAAACTTTGTTTGTCCTTATAACCTGCAACTTCCAGGCCATTCACCATCGAAAAGCGTCCTTTTCTTCAGCAAAAACCCCTAGGTATTAGGGAACTCATGGAAACCATTTCCCAAAATAGGATAGGAAAGCTTGCAACTTCCAGACTTGATATCTATATGAAACTCTCAGGAAACATAGTGTTTGATCATGAAGTCCTCGAGTCCATACCAATAGAAAAAAATGTTTTAAAAAAACGGGCCTCTTACGAGGGAGACTTGCAACCCTAAGGAATTAAAAAATAACCCTTAGCAACTTTAAAGCACATTTTCTTTAGAATAACTTACCCCAAAAAACCTCTGGGGGTGCATTCAGCCTCTTAAAAATAAGCCGAAGCTTATGGCTTGACGCCTTAATGCAGCATGGCTGACAAAAAATTAATTAAGCAACTCGACACACGTCTGCTCTGCCAAGCTCTTAAAATTGAAAAGGACGCTTTTGTGGCTTCTCTTTTCCCACTTATCATTTCTAATATATAAAAAAATTAAACTTCTTCCTCTCCCAAAAGTTTACTAAACTAAAAGGTGCCAACATACTTGAGTTACTTGGACACAAAGAAGAAGAAGAGATGAAACTTCAGGTTACTACTGAACCTATTTCAATTAAATGTATTTATAAATTTTGTAAACAATATGAGGAGATAGAACTTGAAATTTATTCGAGAAACCTATTGAAGAATTTTAAGTAACTTCCTAATGAAGGACAACGTCATAACCTGTGTAATTTACTGTAAAATGCCAACTTTGCAAACTGACTGATTAATATTAGCGTAATTTAGTTCCGCAACCCACTGCACATTGAAGCATTGCTGGTTGCATAAAGTTAAACACAAAGTAACGAATTTGTATAAGTTAATTTACCAAATTATAAAACAAATAACATGGAGTGTTATACTGCCCGCCACCATCAAATAAAAATATATACTTTGAAGAAGGATATATTTTTATCACCTTATAAAGTTTTGACTAATAATTTTTAAATTTTTTCTTCCTTACATTACCGAAAATTCCTACGTGCTATGTTAGTATTAATCCTAAACCCGAAATACCTATTTCTAAAACATTCCTTTTATCAAGAATTGTCAAACCTTAATTTACCTAACGCCTAACTTAAATATTACTATCAACTATTAAACCAATGTTTAGCCTAGCTTTCTATTTCTAAAAAAATAGACAGCAAAAATACTTAAATAGTACTATATAGAGAAATATGTACGGTATGTATTATTTACTATACAGGGGAGATAGGGGAATATGTAGCTACATTTGGGGACATAGGTAACTATATACACAGGGTAAATTTCTCAATTCCTATAAACATTCATTTGAGTAGGTACTCAATGAACAATCACTTGAGTGAAACATAAAGTGAAGACACGGTAGTGAAACACAGTAATGAAAACACAGCAAGTATCTATCTTTTTGAATACCCAAAAAAAATCATTTTTAAGCTCAAATAACAGGACTAATAAGCAAAACCTTTCTGGGTTTATCTGCATATTTACCAGACGGAAGGAAAACTTGACGTCAAGGTATGTTGGGGAAAATATTATAATGCTATTTTTAGCAATATAAAAAAAAACAATTAATTTTTAGTTTTCTTCTAAAAATTAATTATAACAAAGAAAAATATATCCAGTTCGGATATTTAACTCCAATGAGTATGCAACACAACACACTTGAAATTCTCAAATGGTCTGATTTCTTAAGTTAAGAAATCCATCAATTGTTAAGTTTTATCCTATAAAAATATTTAGAAAATTTAATATGAATTAGAGTACGAATTTTACTAGGGAGGTTAATCAGAGGTTTTATAAAAAAGAAAAGGTAGAAATATCTAGGTAACAGAAAAATTTTACTCTGATAAATCAGAATTCGATCCTAGATATGGTTTTAACTGACTAATGTGCCAAGCACCAGCATCTGTACCATCCAAATTATCTAATTCATATACTATTCTAGATTTAACTGTACGTACTTTACACAATACGTATCGAGGTGCCAATTTGGCAGAAAACTGTTTTTCAGCATCTGAAAGAACATGGTTACGTTTCCACACCTTGTCACCTACTTTAAATTTAAAATCACGTTTTCTCAAATTGTAGTGTTTTGAATTTCTCTTATACATTACATTTAATTTATCTTGCACCTTTTTGTACAATTCCGGAAAATTTTTTAGATTTTGAGCATATGGATCTGCATATCCAGGCTCCAATTCAAAATTATACTCATGTGCTTTTCCTTCATATAAATCACCTGATATAGGAATATTTCGTCCAAAATTTAGAAAGGCGGGGCTGTACCCTACTGTGTAATGTGTCGAAACTCTCATGGCATGAGCAATTTTATAAATTTCTTGGTCCCAATCTTTGTGTCTTTTTACAAAACAACGGATAGATGTTAATAATGTTCTTATATTTCGTTCTGCCGCATTCGTTTGAGGATGGTAGCGTGCATTATATAAGACCTGTACTTTATATTTTTTAGTAAAAGTTTCAAACTCTTTACTTGTCATTTGTGAACCGTTGTCACATACTATAAATTGGCTTACCCCGTAAACTAAGAAAATGTCATTTTCAATAAATGAAATTAGGGCCTTTGCCTTAGCTGCACGTACTGGTTTCACCATAACATATTTCGTAAAGTAATCGGAAACTATAATGGCGTGAGTATTTCCTCTTGGAGAACGTGGATATGGACCAAGGAAATCAATAAAAATACACTGAAATGGCATTGAAATTTTTCGTTCAGAACCCATAAGACCCATTGGTGTTGAATTAGGCATTTTTTGACTATGGCAAACATCACAATTTCTTACATATTTAAAAACATCTGTTCTCATTTTTGGCCAATAGAAATTTTCAGTAATTTTTTTAAGCGTTTTGTAAAATCCGAAATGTCCCGAAGTAGGAATATCATGACAGTGACTAATTATTTGAGTACGCTGTGAAAGAGGAACTACCAATTTCCAGTCAGAAATGTTTGTTTTAAGTGGGATTTTTTTTGGTAAATATTTATAGATATACCCCTCATTTAATGACCAATGTGGATAGTTTTCTGGATGTTTATTTATATTATCACGCATTTTTAAATACCAAGGTTCTAGATCTTCAAGCAAAATACCTAATACATTTACTTCTTCTGGAAGTGGTGATCTAGATAACGCATCTGGCACTACATTTAGCTTGCCCTTGCGGTGAACTATATCAAAATCAAACTGTTGCAACTGGGTTGCCCATCTAGCTAAAACTCCAGTTGGTTCACGTAACTTGTGAAACCACAAAAGACTATAGTGATCGGTAATGACAGTAAAACGAGTGCCCTCAATAAACGGCCGAAATTTTGTTATACCGAACAATACAGCTGCTAACTCACGCTGGTAAGTTGACCAATTTCTTTCTGTCCTAGAAAGACTACGACTTGCAAAAGCAATTACTTTCTCAACACCATTCTGGGACTGAGTAAGCACGGCTCCTAAACCTGTTAGGCTAGCATCACACTGTATGGTAAATTTAAGAGAAAAATCTGGCGAAGATAAAATCGGAGCAGAAACTAAGGCTTGTTTAACGTCTTGGAATGCTTTTTCAGTTAAATCATTCCATACTATAGGAAGTTTTTTTCCTTTTCCACCTCTCAACAATTCATTTAAAGGAGATACTAAAGTGGAAAAATGAGGAACAAACCTCCGATACCATGAAGCTAAACCAAGGAAACGTTTAACCTCTGTACTATTTTTAGGCCTGGGATAATCTAGCATTGCTTTAACTTTATCTGGGTTAGTTCTTAAACCATCCTTATCCACAACAAAACCAAGATAATTCAGTGAATCACGAAAAAACTGACATTTGTCATAATTTATAGTAAGGTTAGCAGACTTTAAGCGGAAAATTACATCATTTAAAAGTTTAATATGCTCATCAAAAGAACTACTTATTAAAATAACATCATCCAAGTAAACAAATCCAAAAGGTTCTAATTCTGGACCTAGAATAGAGTCCATCAATCTTTGCTGTGCTTGAGCGCTATTTGTCAAGCCAAAAGGTACTACACAAAAATGAAATAAACCCCTGCCGGGTACACTAAAAGCAGTTTTTTCCTTGCTTTCTTCTGTCAGAGGTATCTGCCAGAAAGCACTTTTCAAATCGATACTAGAAATAAATTTTGCACCTTTCAACATATTTAAGATATAGTCAACCCTAGGAAGTGGATATGAATCAGCTTTTGTGACGGAATTTAATTTACGTCCATCAAAACAAAATCTATAGCTGTTATCAGATTTTTTGACAAGTAAAACAGGTGAGCACCAACTACTAAAGGAAGGTTCTACCACACCTAATCGCAACATTTCATCAAGTTGTTTATTTAATTCTTTCAATAAATATGGTGATAATTGATATTGCCTTTGTTTAATTGGTCTAGCTTCTCCTGTGTCAATGTGTTGAACATATTTATTTGTTCTCCCTAACTTTCCTTCTGGTGATAATTTTTTAAATTTCTCCAAGATATTTTCTACCTGTGCTTTTTCTTTAAGAGACAGAGAAACTGTAGTCTGTATGCCAGTATTGATATTGTTTGAGAAATCATGTTTATTAACTACATTTATATGAACTTGCACTGATTTATTATCCATTTCCCAAGTGTTTGTTATGAAATTTAAAAATAGACCAAAAGATTTTAAAAAGTCACTACCCAAAATAAATGGATGACAAACCGAAGGAACTACTAAGGCTTCAACTAATTTACATTTATCTTGTAAACAAATGGGTAACAAAACAGAGCCAGAAATTTTTTGTTTTTGACCATCAGCGGTAGTCACAAATTTTGGTTTGGAACTTTGAATTTTTATGTCAAATTTATTTAAAATATATAAACCCTTACTTCCTATAATTGACTGGTTTGCCCCTGAATCAAGTAGTGCTATCAGTGGTTGATCATACAACTTAATTTCTATGTAAGGACGATTGTCATGTGGCCGTTCAACAAAGACTGGTGAAATTTCTAAAGTATCACGCTTATTTTCTAAATAAAATTTTTTAACATTTTTTAGCCAGGATTGCCATTCTAATTTAGAAGTAAAATTTCTACTTTTAATTTGATTACTTATATAAGGTGCTTTCAAAGAAAAATTTCTATTTAATGTAGGAGACTTTCTAAGATTGGAATTCGTAACCGTTCTTGAACGTATAAAATGTGTGGTCTTTTTAAAATTAGACAAGCGGCGACCAATAACGCTTGCTTGATTTACTAGTTTTTTTTGACATTTTGTACAATTTTTGGAAATTACATTTGGATTCCCACATTTAAAACAAAACATTCTAGGTTTTTCTCTGCATATTTGAAATGTGTGGTTAGGTTTTTGACAATTCCAACACGTGACAGTAGAAACGTTTTTTGTTTTAACCCTATATTTATTCTTTTTATTTGAGGTGGAAGAACTAACTGCTGAACTACTAGATTCTTCAAGATACGCTAAATCAATTTGACCTACATGAGAGCTTTTAGGAGGAGGAACGTAATTGTGTTTTATTCTATCTGCTTCATCTAACTTACGACAAACAGTACACAAATCATCAGTATCTTTTATTTCTACCAAAGCAAGTCGAGAAGTATAACGTGGTAATATTCTTTCTTTGATTATTTTGAGCTTAGTACATTCGGCAGGTGGACGGGATAATCTATTAAAATATGATTCCATGGTAGCAATATAAATGTGAATTGGTTCTTTATCACCTTGTGTTCTTTTTTTTATTTCATCCCATAGATTATCGTCAAAACTTTCTGGTAAGAAATCACGTGTCAATAATTTAACTAATCCTTCCCAGTCGGTAGCTAACTTTTTACTTAAAATATTTTTAAGCCATAATTTGGCAGAACCCTCAAATAAATCGGAAACTGAAGAAAATAATTCTTGTTTATCAACATTACGGGATACTGATAATTCATTTACTTGTTCTAAAAATGTATGAACACTCATAATTTTTGCATCAAACTTTAAATTCCATTTGTAGACCGGTACAGATTTTCTACAATGTTGGTTAGGTGAAACAGACCTTCTTGTAACAGAATTTTGAAAACTAGTACTAGGTACTGGATTATTGACTAATTGTGAAATTTCAGGTTTATGAACCTTTTCTTGTAAATCTGCGTCTAATTCTAGACAAGTTGCATGAGAATCGTCTTTAAACTCTTTAGCTTCTATTTCTACATCCTCCGGAATAGGCATTCTTAAAACTCTATTATAAAGATGACAAAGACGTGTCTCAATTCGCTTATACATAGAATCGGAAGCTGGACCATCAAAATCATGTATTAAATTTTTTATTGACTCTAGTGCATTTTCTATAATTTCCTTTTCAGCTTTATATTCAAAATTTGGATCAACATAATCAACCTCTCTATTACGGTCAGTATCTAATAATCTATGCGAAATCTTACGTTTTGCTGGGGCATCTTTTCTACCTGCGTTGACACCTCTTATACGTAACTCATAATTTAATTCATCAGAAAGAAGATGAATTGGCTTCATTCTATAAGGCTCCATGATCAAAGTAAAAATTTTATGTAACGAAGAAAATATTAAATACCAGAAAAATATTATATATATAAGGTCTCACGTAAAATAATTTGTTAATAATAATGGATCAGTTTACCAAGCGTCAACCTAGCAGTTTCAAACAAATATGGACAGATAAATAGACCAATAAAAAAATTCAGAATGTCGACTGACACTAGTGCATTTTTCTCTCACACAACAGATCAATAGATTAATGGTGGCTTAGATATACTACAAAAAGTTGAACAAATCGGGCCCTTGACGTTGGAAGCGCCACTCTTGTGACACCTATTTGATTAAAACCAGACAGGTACCTCAATTTGCGGACGGCAGCCTTTGGGTTATGGGAGAGCAGAGTCGTGGGTTGATACTTACCGATTTGCTCAATAATTTTTAAAAGAAATTTAAAAATTAAATACAAGTATAGAAATACAAGTTTTAAACTAATTTGCTAAAAAGATATTCAGGGCGCCACCATAGCTTGCCTAAAAGTTATCCTGCATTGTGAAAGCTACGGAAAACAATACATAGGTTAAAATATAGTTATAGCTCACCAGTACTCTATTGAAATGTCATAAATGGGAGAAAATAAACACAATATTAATTAGTCACAACTTTACTTTAGCGGATATTCCCACTAACAATTTGATAATTACAGATTCAAAATAATCGTGTGATAATTATATAAATTTTAATGTTGCCTTAAGATTAATTGAAATTTTTAAGGATTTAATAACCAATGGTTCACTTTAAAGAATGTTATAAAATTTAGTTATATGTATAGCCAGAAATATATAAAAGAAAATGTTATAAAATGGAGATTCCCATCAATTTGGTAATTACAGATTTAAAATAACCATATGATAATTATACACTATCGTGCTATAAGCGTAGTTGAAATATTTAAGAATTTAATAACCAATGGTTTAATTTAAAGAATGTTATGAAATTTAATTATATGCATAGCCAGAAATATATGAATGAAAATTTTATAAAATGGTACCACTTTTTACAATATAAGTTAAAATTTAATATAAGTTTATTTGAGAGGCATTACCGTAGTAACCCTCTAAATACCTGTTGGCATACAACAGCTCGTTACAGTTTCATTTCATAACGGTCTCTACATGTCCATAAGAAAAACTTTGTTTGTCCTTATAACCTGCAACTTCCAGGCCATTCACCATCGAAAAGCGTCCTTTTCTTCAGCAAAAACCCCTAGGTATTAGGGAACTCATGGAAACCATTTCCCAAAATAGGATAGGAAAGCTTGCAACTTCCAGACTTGATATCTATATGAAACTCTCAGGAAACATAGTGTTTGATCATGAAGTCCTCGAGTCCATACCAATAGAAAAAAATGTTTTAAAAAAACGGGCCTCTTACGAGGGAGACTTGCAACCCTAAGGAATTAAAAAATAACCCTTAGCAACTTTAAAGCACATTTTCTTTAGAATAACTTACCCCAAAAAACCTCTGGGGGTGCATTCAGCCTCTTAAAAATAAGCCGAAGCTTATGGCTTGACGCCTTAATGCAGCATGGCTGACAAAAAATTAATTAAGCAACTCGACACACGTCTGCTCTGCCAAGCTCTTAAAATTGAAAAGGACGCTTTTGTGGCTTCTCTTTTCCCACTTATCATTTCTAATATATAAAAAAATTAAACTTCTTCCTCTCCCAAAAGTTTACTAAACTAAAAGGTGCCAACATACTTGAGTTACTTGGACACAAAGAAGAAGAAGAGATGAAACTTCAGGTTACTACTGAACCTATTTCAATTAAATGTATTTATAAATTTTGTAAACAATATGAGGAGATAGAACTTGAAATTTATTCGAGAAACCTATTGAAGAATTTTAAGTAACTTCCTAATGAAGGACAACGTCATAACCTGTGTAATTTACTGTAAAATGCCAACTTTGCAAACTGACTGATTAATATTAGCGTAATTTAGTTCCGCAACCCACTGCACATTGAAGCATTGCTGGTTGCATAAAGTTAAACACAAAGTAACGAATTTGTATAAGTTAATTTACCAAATTATAAAACAAATAACATGGAGTGTTATAACTTTTAGCGCTGAGCTATATCTCGGTTAAATTTTTACGTGGAGCAAAGATCCCACATTAGCCTCCTAACGCAGCCTGTTGCAGTAGGGCTGGGATAGCTACAGTGGAGAAACGGTTATGTCCAGGGGTCCTGGACAGCAGATTAAACTTTCACTTACATTCAGCAGTAAAACGCACATGTCGGTAAATAACAAAATTTATTAAATTTAATAACATTCAATATTAAGCTGTAGATTAGTTTTGTTTCCCCATTGTTCTTTACCTCTTGTTTATTTATACCTCCTATCCGTGGTCTAGTCTAGTGTGTCATGTAAAATGTCCTGAAAGACCCCTGGACGAGAAGAGTGTGTCCCCCTGTTTTTCCTTTCTTCCTTTGTCGTCGGTAGGATGATGGTTTCTTGCTGTTTAGGTTAGAGATAGATTTGGGAAAAATAAGATAATCGTATTCTTCAATATGTTGTGGCTGGCTGTATGGCTAATGACCATGATGCCAAAAAAAAAAAAATAACATTCAATAACAATAATAATTAAACAAAAAGAAATGTTCAGGTACCAACTATACTTCGGTGGAGTTCAATATAAAAATATCAAAACTTGAGACATGCGATTTTATTTCATTTTACGTGAAAAGCTATGGAAACTACGAACCAGGCAATGCAAACATGTTAAACTACTATTACTATTGTTGTGTTTCGGAGACTAGCAATAATAATCAGGCAGTTTGCAAAGCGGTAGCAGTGCAGGTGTTAAGGCGGTAAAGCGGTAAAACAGTAAGCAGAAAGACAATAGACACTAAAGCAGGCAGTGTGCAAGTATCAGGCAATTGTAAGCAAATATCTACGGTAATAAACCTGCAAGTGTATATCTGCTAACTGGGAAAAACTGAATAAAATTGATATTACATGTATGCATTGGATAAAATCCAAAAGCTTGATTTTATTTGTATAAAAATAAAATTTAAAAAACGGTAAACGGCAAAAAAGCAAGAAAATAATGAATTCGAATCAGATAAGTTCTTTTGCTTATCATTGATATCTGTTAAAATCATTACATTCTTATTTCGGTTTAAGTATGAAATATTAAAATTATTTTAAATACGATTACTATAACTTTGACAAGCCTTAAATTATTTAAAGCTATTTACTGTTTACTGGTTGTTGTGCACACGGCTGAATCAGTCGGTATTCGGATCGGTAGTGCTCTCTGAACTCCAGTCTGACAGAAGCTGACTGTGAAAAAATTCGGTTCAGAGAGGAGATTGGCGCGTAGCTGGATGCGCGTCGAAACCACCAGCTACGTGGTTTTTTGCGAAAGTTAAGACGCAAAATTTTCTGATTATTAAAATATTTCCAAAATCAATGCATTTAAAATATTTCCAAAACCAACGTATTTACGTTATGCCTAGATTTTATACTCAATTCCCGGACTATAACAAATTTTGGAAAATTATTTTAAAGCAACAGATAAAATAAAATAAATGGAAAACTAATTTCTACCATACCGGCAAAAAGACAAATATTATTTTAACTCATTAAATGGGAAAAACGGTCCAAGTTAAAAAACAGAATTGGAAACAGTTTTCTGACATTCTCACGAAATATCTTCTATGTTCCTTTTTCAAACGGACGGTCCTATGAAAATTGTCTGGAACATGGCTATTTGGATAAAATCTTGAGAATCTAACAGGCCCTCACTAGAGCACAACTCTTTAATAATAATTTATATTTAACATGAAATTTACCTCGATAATTCGGAAAATGGCAATTTTATTTTAATAGGTACATTGAATCGGAATTATTTTGAATTTATCACTTTATATACGGATTTCAGTGAAGTATTCTTATCTTTTGCAAGTATAAAAACCCCTCACAAGAAACGGTAGCTCAAAACGGTGTTATTTACTTGGTGAAGTCGGTCGGTAAACTGCTTCTTCTCTGCTATACAGTTCGGTACGGAATGGGGAGATTCAAACTATCTCAAATGAAATAATGCTTTGCTCTGCGTGGTCAGTGCAGCGCCCATGGCAAAATGCAGGATTTAGACAAAAATATAATTTGAATACGACAGTGCAACTTTAATTATTTATGTATTAATGCACTGATGACAGAAGAACAAGTACTATATTAAACAACATTTATTATATACAGGGGCTTCAAAACATACAACAGACTAAATCATATAAATCTATGTAGGGTAGAGTAATATCACTATAACAATAATCGGTCCATAACGATCACATGCGAATCAAAATTCTTGTAAAACTTGTACTACGACTATTATGAGTATTCAAAATTCATACGGAATCCACATCGCTGTCGTTAATGTCTTCACTGCCATTGTCGAACTAACATATACCTTCTAAAATGTCGGGTATTTTCAACATATTCAAGACCCAAGTTTTTTGTTTTCGTGTTGCTTTTCTATATGATGAAATAAGAGAATCCGAGGAAATAAGGAGCATGTGCAATATGTCTGTATTGGTGTGAACTCTGGCTGTTTTTCGAGAATGATGGAGGCGAATAGTTTTGTATGCTTTGTGACTTGCCTCTAAAACATCCTCGGACAACTGTCCTACGGACAAAAGGAGAGACTCAATAATATCAGCTTCGCGAATTAGGACTTTATATACAGTGACACTCATATTATACCATGGATATAAATAAGTTAATGTAAAGTTCGGTTGCTTCCAAAAATTTAAAATATTCAGTTTTGATATAATGCCCTCTTGCTAATATGCTCAGAATATTTGAAAACTTCTTAAAGAGGTCACTATTTAAGCCCTCAATACTGGCAACCATTTTAAGGGCTTTCGAATGATTTTCTAGCCGTGTTGCCGTCATTGCTATTTCCACCTCCTTGTTTCAGCTGATCAACGACTAAACCCATTTCTTTATAAAAATTTTCAGGTATAAGATTTTTTCTATTTTTTACACTAAGTTACTTAAGTTTTGCTTCGGGTGTTCTAGCTTGCCCTTTTTAAGGTCAAGTTTGTATGCTACATGCAGCAAAAGTTCATAAAATCTAAGATAACAATGTAGAACAGATATGCCAAATTTATATGTGTCTGTATCACATTTTCTGGAAACAACTTTAGGTAAGTCATTAATGTCTTTAGGTGTGATTTTAAAACATTGCAAGTCTGCGTTGATGCGGTGTCTGTTAGGACATTACATGTTTTGCCATCAAACATAGTACCCATAACAATGTGCTTAAAATGTAAGTCCTTTCCAGCAACGGTCACTGCAGTTGGTTTCAATTTAGCGACTTGTGATTCAACTGTCTTACTCATATTTTCGGAAGTTTCTTTTAGTAACTGAAATGCAACATTACGGCAATGTCGTATGGACGAGGCTTTTATATTTTTCCAATAAATCTGCTTTGAGTTATTTATTGTTGACATTTCGAATGGTACTATTGTGGATAGTATTAAGTTGGAATAGCCATATTGTGAGCTTGATAAGTTTTGTTTGTAAATACTATGCCCACCACAACCATCCAATCTCCATTTATACATAACATCAACAATTGTCATATCAGCTGGTATCCGTTATAATACTTCTGACTGAACTTCAATTAAACGTTGCACGGTCAAATCCAAAAGATCTTGCAAAGGAATTCGAACCTCAGTATCTGTAACTACAATACTTTTAGGGTAACACTGTTTCTTAGCTTCGGAAATAACATTGTACGGAGGATAAATGTTTGCGCCTCTTCTCTTGGCTCCTTTTTGAATATCTGTATATTGGTCCTGTCCCAAATCGCAGTCTACGATTAAAACCAAAGCTTCCTCAGATTTATAAGGCAAAATGGGGGGGTTGATGGCGAGTCATGAACTAGTTTCAATTCTTTTAGCTGTTGTGATGTTGAATGAACGGCCACTTTTACCACTTTTTCTCAGGGATTTTTTTGCTGCAAGGCATAATTTTTTTTACTGTTTCCTGACACTAGGGTCATAACACTTCTTGATTTTGTTCGTTTGAAACAATCTTCAAATAGCTTTTTAGGTCTATCTTTTGTTTTATCTGATGTATCAAAGCTTCTCCACTCAGTTCCAGGTAATTGAAATTCAGTTTGAAGCCATTTCCATTTTTTCCACAAATCTGTCATATATTCGACAACTAGCTTTCCATTTGAGAATACATTTAGATACAAAAAACTTGACGGCATTTTTAACATTTACTTCCAATTTTTCAACATTCCCCTTGTTGTAATATTTCCCTATTACATAATATCAGTTCAGAAATTGTCACATTTAGCTGATGTTAGGTTGAAAAACTTGTTTTGATAAAGTTTAAAGAATAATTCATTTTTCGTAATCTTAGAATTCAGGTGTTTTGTGTGACTCCCTGTAATAATAAAAAAAGATTTCTCAGAAAAGGCTTCTTTCGGCACTCTAATTTTTTTATACTGTGATCTCAGTACTATAAGCATACTTAATTTTAAAGAAACTCACGGGCACTTACGAGTACTTTTTAGGTAGACTCTTAGGAAAATCGTAAAATATACTTAAAAATGCAAAAAACGTCTTTCTTTAAAATTCCGTTCAAAAAATATATTCGCAAAGAGACAGGAAACCATGCATATTAAATTTTATTTACTTACGTGTGGGTTTCGAATCCATAGCCAAAACCTATTCTAACTTGTTACAGAATTAATACAAACACCAAACTACTCACGATACAAACTCAACGAAACTGACAACGCACTCTTGATATCACAACGTTTCACTTTGACCGCAAATCGTCACGTCACAGTGATACTAGCTTGCAAAACAAATACAAAGACGTTCTCTACATGCACTTAAAATTTTTTTTGAGAAATGGATTCCCTTGGCGGTAACTGACATTTGCACTTTAGTCATCCTAAATCCTGCATTTTGACGTGTGTGGCACCGTTGGTGTTAATTTTGTAATTGCCCTAAATTTTATGATTTCAAGTAATCTTTGCAAAGCCTGAATTTTTACATTCTCTGCATAAGGTAAAATCCTATACCGCGGCTAAGACATGAAATATATGACAAATCAGTAATTACTATTTACAGTACAGGTTTCACTAGATGCTAGTGACAACATAAAAATGAATTATTGGATAGCTAAAGCGGTTCTATCTTGCACACAAAGATATATGATGGTAAGCGGCGTGAGTGACGAAGCATAATGTTTATTTAAATTATGTTCTGACAATGAGAAAAAAACGCTTCGTCACACTATCATACTCACCTTCTTTTATTTAAAAATTTTAGAGGTTACTCCAAGGGGGTTGAAAGGGGAGGTATAAAATTATGTTAAAAAAATTTCATTTTAGAATTAATAATTGACGTGTTTTAGGATTTCTCCCATAAATTTTAAATTACGTAGATAATGAATTTATTCGTTACTTATGGATCTCACTGTATAAAACATAAAACTATTTGTCTTATAATTAAACAAACATATCTCCATCAGCTTTAACAATTGTTGTTAGAAAATCAATTTCGTTCTTCCATTATTATCTGAAAACTTTGACCACATAAAATACTATTCTTTATAGTATTATAACGTCATTATTTAGTGCTTGGTTCGCCGCTCAATTTAACAGGAGCACTGAACCGACAAACTGTAAACTGCACTACTAACTTCCAATGTTATAGATACAACAGATATGTAGTTGCAGATAGTGCCCAGAAGCGTCCGTGGCTTGCGAACACTGTAAAATATTCGCCGCTGAAATTATTATTTTTAAAGAATAATATATTGTGTATAAAGTACATATAGGGGATAAATGTACGCTACTCCAAATTTATGTTCCATCGGAATATTATAACCAGATAATAATCAACAGAGTCTGTCAGTTGCATTTAAGCCCTGAAACCGTACACAGTCTATATTATGTAATGCGACACAAAATTCGCATTTAAACTAGTTTAATTCTGATAATGGTACAATAAACTCAAACAATATAAAGATAACAATAATTTTAGTTTAAAAACGACCAGAGAAACTTTCTTTTTTATTTTCAAGTATAGCAACTTAATATTGTCTATAATTGTTTATTTGTAGCATATTCAAATTCCCTTACTTTTTGTTGGGTATTTTGCCACTGAAAAATATTTAAAAATTTTTTAGTGAGAAAACCACTGCGCCAAATGTATCAGACAGAGGTTGGTTCTTGAGTACTTGACTCAAAAAGTCTCACACCTAAAAATATATAAACTAAAAAATTAAAATGAAAGCTATAGGCAGATAACGTTTCGGAAGAGAACCTATTTCCGTTCTCAAAACTTTTTGGCCGTCAACCATGACAGTTCTTTGTTTATGTATTTCCATAGTCACGTGCAAAACAGTTTTGAGAACGGAAGTAGATTCTCTTCCGAAACGTTAACTGCCTATAGCTTTTATTTTCATCTTTTAGTTTATAACATTGTTCTAGTAGTAAGAAAATATATCAACTTAAATTTGGCTAGTTGCCAATTTGATGAATTAATAATTGTTTTACATTAATATACATAATGAAGTGATTGAGGAAGCCGTTACTCTGTGCTAATACATAATAATAACGAAATTGTAAAACACTACTATGTTTTTTACCACTATATCTGCACAAAACGCGATTGCAGTTTCAACACTTTATGTCATTTTCAAACGATGATTCCATCTAAGAATAAAATACAAAGATTTGGTCCCTATTTAAATATGTTTCTAGAATTAATCAGATTAGAGAATTATGAAAGTACACCTGTAGTTTATGATATCCTAACCATGAAAGGGTGGGGTTTCTCAGAAATATTAATTACATTTTGGTATCAGTAAAAAGATGCGAATACTGATATCTAATTGATCACTTAATAAAATTATCCTTATTATTATATTTGTATATTTCTAATGTTTCTAACAAATCAAGTTTCAAACTTTTGCTAGCATAGTGTAGGATTTCCATATTATTAATATCTGGGAAGTTACGCCCACTTTCTAATATGTGATTAGAAAAAGCGGAATCTGTTTTTTGTTTTTCTTACTTTTTGCTGAGTATTTTGCCACTGAAAAATATCTCAAAATTTTAACGAAAAAACTTCTGCGCCAAACGGATCAGACAGAGGTTGGTTCTTGAACACTTGACTGTTTCAAAAAGTTTCACACCTAAAAATATATAAACTAGAACAATGGTATAAACTAATAAATGGAAATGAAAGCTATAGGCAGTTAACGTTTCGGAACACAATCTACTTCCGTTCTCAAAACTTTTTTGGCCGTCAACCATGACAGTTCTTTGTTTATATATTTCCATAGTCACGTGAGACTGTTTTTTGTAGTCTGAAGAACCTATCGTGATCGAGGAATCTGGTTCTAAAATTACGTCCGGTCTGTCCTATATATATGCTATTGCACTCTGAGCAATTTAACATATAGACTCTAGATTTTTCGAATTTATTTGTTTTATCCTTGGCGTTGTAAATTAAATTTGATAATTTTTATTGGGATTTAAATGCTATCTTGATGTTATGTGTTTTGAGAATATTTGATTTTTCTCTGTTAGTGTATCACAGTATGTAATGGTAGCGTAAGGTGTTTGTTTTTCTTCTCTAACTATGAGATAAATTGCTTAAATAGTATATCGATTTTGTTTTTTGTTTATTAATTTGGCGATAGTTTCTGTAGGGAAACCATTGTTCTTGGCTATTTCTTGCATTGTTGAGAGTTCTGTTTTTATTTGTGTTTCTGGTAAAGGCAACTAAAAAGCATTATATAGCATTGAATTATAAGCTGCTATTTTGTGTGCGTATGGCTGGCAGGAATCAAAGGGGATAGTTATGTCAGGCTTTCGAATAATATCAAATTTGAATCTGTTATTTTTGTGTGTGATAGTTAGGTCTAGAAAATGTATTATATGGTTTGTTTCTCTTTCTAATGTGAATTTAATTTTGAGGTGTGTGTTACTAATAAAATCTAAAAAAGTATGTAATTTTGTCTAGTAGTACCCTTAAAGCGTGCCAAAACGTCGTCGACATATATATCTATACCAAAGATGAATGTGATTCTTGCCTTGTTGGGAATTTAGTATACTTTCCTCTAAATTGGACATAGAAATATCCGCTAATAAAGGACTTAATGTTGATCCCATAGGTAGACCACTGTTCTGAATAGAAAATTAATTATTGAATTGAAAGTAATTTTGATGCATGTGTCGAAAGCTAATAAAATGTCTGTTGATGTATTAAATAACATTATATCAACAGAAATTTTACTAGCTTTCGATACATGCGTCAGTAAAAATTACTTTCAATTGGATAATCAATTACTTCCACATCCACGTAGTGGATTGGAAGTATAGGAATCGCAAAAAAATTTTCAAAAATTTTTATTCGTGAAATAGGTTTAGAATGTCATAAAACGTCGAGATTTTAAATTTGAGCGAAAAAAAAATTTCTGTCTGTCTGTCGGTCTGTCTGTAACTTTTTTTGTCCGCATGTTTTCTCCGAAACCGTTTAAGATATTGACTTGAAATTTTGTACACGTATATATTATAATGAGATCTGGAACTGGATTGTTTTTTGAGGATATCCGGTGAAGGGTTGGGGGTTAAATAGGGGTAAATAGGGGAAAATAAGTAAAGCAAGCTTGTAAGCGTAAAGAAACTTGAAAGTCGGTGTATGTACTAGAAGTTATGGCCTCATATTTTTTTATAATATTTTTCAACCCCCACCACCCCTACCCCATTAATGGGGTTAATAAAATAAAGTTGAGATATTCATTTGAAATTTCGTACACGTATGTATTATAACGACGTCTGGAATTAGATTATATTTTGAGATGATTCCGTTGAAGGGTTGGGGGTTAATTTAGGGTAAATAAGTAAAACAAGTTGGTAAGAGTACAGAAACTTGAAATTCGGTGTATATACTAGAAGTCAAAGCGTCAGATTTTTTTTATAATATTTTTCAACCCCCACCAATATGAAAAGGGTTGATAAAATAAAATTGAGATATTCATTTGAAATTTGGTGCACGTATGTATTATAACGACATCTTGAACTAGATTATTATTTGAAGGGTTGGGAGTTAAATAGGGGTAAATAGGGGAAAACAAGTAAAGCAAGCTGGTAAGACTACAGAAACTTGAAATTCAGAGTAGGTACTAGAAGCCAAGGTCTCAGATTATTTATAATATTTTTCAACCCCCACCACCCCACCCCTACTTCATTATTAAAAGGGTTGATAAAATAATATTGAGATATTCATTTGAAATTTGGTACACGTATGAATTATAACGACATCTAGAACGAGATTATACTTTGAGATGATTCCGTTGAAGGGTTGGGGGTTATTTAGGGGTAAATATTGGGAAATAAGTAAAGCAAGCTGGTATGAGTACAGAAACTTGAAATTCGGTGTGTGTACTAGAAGCCAAGGAATCAGATTTTTTAATAACATATTTCAGCCCCCCACCACCCCTACTCCATTATTCAAGGGGTTGATAAAATAAAATTGAGATATTCACATGAAATTTAGTACGCATATGTATTGTAACGACATCTGGAACTAGATTATATTTTGAGATGATACTGTTGAAGGGTTGGGGTTTAAATAGGGGTATATAAGGGAAAATAAGTAAGGCCAGCTCATAAAAGTACAGAAATTTTGGATTTGGTGTGTATACTAGAAGCGAAGGTCTCAGGTTTTTTTATTAGTATTTTCCATCCCCCCACCACCCCCACTTCCTTATTAAAGGAGTTGATAAAATTAAATTTAAATTTTCACTTGAAATTTGGTACATTTATGTATTATAACTATATCTGAAAGTAGATTATATTTTGACATGATTGCGTTGAAGGAGTGGGGGTAAGTAGAGGTAAATAGGGAAAAATAAGTAAAGCAAGCTCATAAGAGTACTGCAACTTGAAATTCGATGTATGCCCTAGAAGCTAAGGCCTCAGATTTTTTAATAATATTTTTCAACCCCTCCACTACCCTCACTATATTATTAGAGGGGTTGATAAAATAAAATTGAGATATTCACTTGTAATTTGGTAGACGTATGTATTATAACGACATCCGGAACTAGATTATATTTTTGGATGATTCCGTAGAAGGGTTGGCGTTAATAGGAGGACTAGGGGAAAATAAGTAAATCAAGCTGGTAAGAGTACAGAAATTTGGGATTCGGTGTATATACTAGAAACCAAGGCCTCAGATTTCTTTCTAATATTTTTCAAACTCCACCACATCCGCTTCATTATTATTGGGATTGATAACATCAAATTGAGATATTCACTTGAAAGTTAGTACATGTATGTGTTGTAGTGACATCTGATTCAGATGACTGCATTGAAGGGGTGGGAGGTGGTAGGTTGTGAATAGTGGAAAATAAGTAGGGTAAACTAGAAACTTAATTTTTAACGTATATGGTAGCAACCAACTCCTCAAACTTTTCTATGACATCTGCCCCAAATATTAAAATTCTATGACCAGTAATTTCCACATACTAGAGTGCAAATATAGTCAAGATGTTTCCTTTAAAGTGACTTGGATGAAGAATCTGGATGTGGAAGTAGTGATTCCTTAGGCAGCGGTTTTTATACTCAAAACAGTGGTCTACCTATGAGATCATCTTTAAGTCCTTTATTAGCGGATATTTTTATGTCTGATTTAGAGGAAAGTGTACTGAATTCCCAACCAGTCAAGAATCACATTCATTTTGGTATGGATATGTCGACGACCTTTTGGCGTGCTTTAAGGGTCTACTAGACAATTACACACTTTTTTAGATTTTATTTATAACATACACTCCAAAATTAAATTCACATTAGAACGAGAAACAAACCATACAATACGTTTTCTAGACCTAACTATCACACACAAAAATAACCAATTCAAAATTGAAATTTTTCGAAAGTCTAAAAGTATATTGACCTATCCCTATTGATTCTTGGCATCCATACACACACCAACTAATATACAATTCAAATGTATTGACCCCTCATTTTGACCGCGAATATCTTAGAAACGGAAAAGCAGAAAAAATTGAAAAAATTATGTATTCATTTTAAGTCTATTCTAAATCAGTCACTGAAATTTGAATAAAGTACATTGAACATTTTTGAAATTCTGCTAAGTTATATTGAAAAATATCCTACATGTTAAGGAAATTTTGACCATACCAGTTTTAAATCCACTATATCTTGGAAAGTATGCATACTATGTAAATAATATTTCAGACATCGATAAAGCACGGCATTTTTTGTACGAGGAAATTCATAAGTTTTTATTTTAAAATTTTGCAGTTATTCTCAAAAACGTGATGTCATGTTTATTCAGTTATTTATTAATGCATTTACAAATATTTTTATAAAATAGTTAATTATATAAAATGTAAGAATTTTCAGAAAAAAGGATTGGTATACAGGGTGTTTCGTGAGTGACTGACCATATGCTAGTGAGGGGTACAGAACCATAAGACGGTTTAAGAATTACCTTTATTAGATCTCTAATGCCTCTCGTTTCTGATATACAGCGTGTTTTCTATTTTTTGCCAAAATTTAGATTGGCCGTATTTTTTTAATGGCTGTAGCAAATTTAAATTTAATAGATATGTTTTACTAATAGAGGTCTACATAATTCAGTATCGAAAACAAAAAAAAAGATAAGGGCCTGAGCCAATTTTTTTAATTTTGGATCTTACCAAAAACCATCATCCTGTATATGGATTTTGGCAATGTACAATACAGATTTTCAAAACAGTCTAATAGTGTGCCTGAACCATGTAGTTACAGTTTTTGGCACACTTTTAACGTCTCGAGAATTAACAGCTGGGTTTCACAATAAATCCATTTAAAAAATATTTGGGTGACTTTCGGTCACAAAAACTTCAGTAACTACATGGACGACATTAATTTTGTGGGGAAAGATATAATTTTACTGTCTGTTTGTTAGAATTTGCTACAACGATAAAAAAATGTAAAAATATGTAAATGTCAACAAAAGTAAAAAAAAAATTAAATATATAAAAATGTAAAGAAACAAAATTTTCATGTATTAGAACAAATACAAAAGAGTAAAAATTATATGGAAGTGAAATAACTGAGACAATAAAGCTCCTAAGTAGTTAGTACAATTAGTTAAAAAGAATTTGATCCAGTACAATTACACAAAATGAAAATACTTTTAATGATTCGAGAATTAACAACCATATAAATACATTTCAAAAATCTCGTGAACCTTGATAAACATTTGCCACAGACAATGCTCAAAGCACCTGTCAAAAACTTTGTTCTTGTTTGTTTGAAACAACACTTAAGCTACTTTTTAAAGTTAAAATGTCTTATTCGATGAAGAGTAAGTTGACATTAGTTACATTTATGGTTTTTGTAATGGGAACCCCAGGGCCGCCGTTAGAGAATATCCCAATAGACTAATTCCCAATAAATGAACATTTTCTTCTGTTCACAATTATGCAAAACAACACGGGAAATTTCCTTCAGCTTCTTTGCGACGTGAACGTCGTATTCGATATTATGTAAATGAAGAAAATGAAATTCTGGGGATAGTGCAGCAAAATCCTTCAATTAGTACGCGAAGAGTAGGTGCAGCTTTAGGAGTCCCTCATGTAAAAGTTTGTAAAACTTTAAAAAACAACCATTTGCATCCCTTCTACTTATAAATTATTCAAACACTTGAAGAAAGAGATGATATTTCCCGAAGAGCGTTTTGTCGTTGGGTGTTGAATCATAGAAGAACAATTTCAAGAGCTTCATTTACTGACGAATCTCAGTTTACCAGAGACAGTATTTATAACAGTAGAAATATGCACTTATAGGCAGAATAAAATCCTCACGGCATATCTCAAAAGAATTCCTAACACAAATTCTCTATAAGTGTTTGGTGTGAACTGTTAGATAATAATTTAATTGGACTCCATTTCATCGAGGCTACTTTGAATGGTGAAATGTATTTAAGTTTTTTGCGAGATACAATACCAGAACTATTACAAGGTATATAAATATTAGAGGACTTCATTACCAACACGATGGTGCAGGTCCTCGCTATTTACGAGAGGTGAGGCAACATTTAGATGACCATTACCCCAATAGGTGTATCGGTCGCAATGGTCCAGTTTCCTGGCCTGCAAGGTCCCCAGACCTGACTCCAGTAGATTATTTCTTATGGGGCCATTTAAAGCAAAAAGTGCATGCTACCGAAGTTACCACTAGACAGGAATTAAGAGAACGTACAGAACGAGAATACACTGAGATAAAAAATAAAACTCAGATGATTATAAATAATTTACAGTTACGCGCCAGAAAGTGTATTGAGATTAGAGGCAGACATGTTGAAAATTTGTTGTAGTAATTTTTTTAATTATTTTTTGTTCGTTACATTTTAGGTATGTTATTTTAATTTCGTGTAATTGTATTGAATCAAATTCTTTTTAACTAATTGTACTAACGACTTAGGAGCTTTATTGTCTCAGTTATTTCACTTCCATACAATTTTTACTCTATTGTATTTGTTCTAATAAATAAAAAATTTATTTGTTCACATTTTTACATGTTTAATTTTTTTTTTTTTACTTTTGTTGACATTTACATATTTTTACATGTTTTTATTGTTGTAGCAAATTTTAACAAACAGACATTAAAATTAAATCTTTCCTCACAAAATTAATGTCGTCCATGTAGTTACTGATGTTTTCATGACCGAAAGTCACCCAAATATTTTTTAAATGGATTTATTGTGAAACTCACCTGTTAATTCTCGAGGCGTTAAAAGTGTGCCAAAAAAACTAACTTTATGGTTCATGCACACTATTAGGCTATTTTGAAAATCTGTATTGTACATTGCCAAAATCCATAAACAGGATGATGTTTTTAGGTAAGATCCAAAATTAAAAAAATTGGCTCAGTCCCTGACTTTTTTTTGTTCTCGATACTGAATTATGTAGACCTCTATTAGTAAAACACATCTTTTAAATTTGGTACAATTTGCTACAGCCATTACAAAATACGGCCAATCTAAATTTTGGCAAAAAATAGAAAACACGCTGTATATCAGAAACGAGAGACATTAGAGATCTAATAAAGGTCATTCTTAAATCATCTTAGGGTTCTCTACCCCTCACTAGCCTATGGCCAGTCACTCACGAAACACCCTGTATATCAAATATTAATTTAGTTGTCAAGCGTAATAAATAATAGCATTGCAAACTTGCAATGATATCATCCTTTACGCTTGATAACTAAATTAATATTTAATATATACCAATCCTTTTTTCGGAAAATGCTTACATTTAATATATTTAATAAACCGTTTTATCAGACAATTTTTAAATACATTGATAACCGAATAAACATGACGTCACGTTTTTGAGAATAATTGGAAAAATTTAAAATAAAAATTATGAAAAAATTTCCTCGTACAAAAAATGCCGTGCTTTATCGGTGTCTAAAATATTATTTACACAGTATGCATATTTTCCAAGATATAATGGATTTAAAACTGGTATGGTCAAAATATCCTTAAAAAGTAGGACATTTCTCAGTATAACTTAGCAGAACTTCAAAAGTGTCCAATATACATTGTTCAAATTTCTGCGATTGATTTACAATACACTCGTAATGAACACATAATTTTTTCAATTTTTTCAGCTTCTCCGTTTCTGAGATATTCGCGGTTAAAGTGAGGGGCCAATACATTTGAATCGTATATTAACAGCTTATAATTCAATGCTACATAGAGCTTTTTCGTTACCTTTATCAGAAATGCAAATAAAAACAGAACTCTCAACAATTCAAGAAATAGCCTGGAACAATGGTTTCCCTATAGATACTATCGCCAAATTAATAAACAAAAAACAAAATCAATATACTTTTAACCCGGCAGTGGTCGCGCCGGGTCTTACAGACCCAGAGGTTGCTATATTACACCACTGCTTGGATATGGCAGCACTGCTGTGGCTAGCTCTTTCAGTAGCTTCCTAACTTTTGCCTTGAATACTTTCTCTGTGATCAGTAGTGAAGCAAGTTTCACAGGGTTCGTATATATTTTGACTTTTGATAGCCAGACCCGGCGCGACTAAATAAGTGGCTGTGCAAATTACGTTCAGACCCGGCGCGACCAAATAAGTACCTACCAAAGGAATTCACTGTGATTTACTAAATTTCGGTAAGTAGAAATTATTTATTGGATAGTTTTGGTATTATATTGTTAATTTTACAAGCTTTATGTTAACGCCACCTGTCCTTTCGCCTTTCTGTAGTGAAATTGTAATGAAATCTTCAATCAAAATTTCGACTAGTTATAATTAGGCTGGAGTTTTCAAACTTTGCACACATGTATAAGTTCAATGACGATATAATATAGTCAAACAAATAGAAATCTAATACAGCTTGTTTCTTTTTTTTATTTAGTACTTGTTTGTTTCAGAAATGAGTTTCTATTCATATGAAAAAGAACAAGAACGGCTTCTGCGTCTTTGGAAAGAGAGTGAACTCAATGAAAAACCGGATGACGAGGAAGACGAAGATATTGAAGACCGAATTGAAACAAGAGAAGAGGATTCAAATAGTGAACAGGAAGCCGAAAGTGAAACCGAAGAAGGCTTATTGTCACATGGTCCTTGTTTTATTGCCAAAGATGGTAGTACACAATGGAACAAGCACCAGTTCTCCCAAAGAGTACGTACTGCGAAATCAAACATAGTTATTCACCTGCCTGGTGTAAAAGGGACTGCCAAAAATGCACGTACACCTCTCGAGTGCTGGAAATTATACTTTGATGACGAAATGCTTAGCAAGGTTGTATAAAACACAAACAAGTACATAGAAACAGTATCCGGCAGTTATGGGCGTAAGAGAGACGCGAAGCTTACAAACCTAGCAGAAATTCATGCCCTGGTAGGCTTACTGTATCTAGCAGGAATGCATAAAGGTAACCGCCTAAATACAGAGGACCTATGGAGCCGCGATGGTACTGGAATTGATATGTTCTGGCACACAATGTCGTTGCAGCGATTTCGTTTTCTTATGCGTGTTATACGCACTGATGACAAGGACACACGGCAACAGCGCCAGCAATTTGACAAACTGGCACCCATACGAGAAATTTTCGATTCTTTCGTAAGCAATTGCCAGAAGCACTATACAATATCGGAATATGCAACAGTAGATGAGAAGCTTGAAGCCTTCAGAGGTCGCTGTAGCTTTAGGCAATACATACCCTCGAAACCGGCTAAATACGGTATTAAAATTTTTGCATTAGTGGATGCGAAGACCTATTACAGTTTGAATCTCGAAGTCTACGTTGGTCAACAACCCCAGGGACCTTTTCACCAAAACAATGATTCAAAGAGTGTTGTTCTACGCATGGTCAGACCCATATCCAAAACAGGTAGAAACATAACAATGGATAACTGGTTCACTAGCTACAGCTTAGTTGAAGACCTGTTACGAGAGCATAACCTGACCGTTGTCGGCACTGTTAGAAAGAACGAAAGAGAGCTACCTGCAGAATTTGTCAATACGAAATCGCGTCCTGTGAACTCTAGTATGTTTGGTTTTCAAAAAAAAAAAAACTCTCGTTTCTTACGTGCCACGAAAGAAGAAAAACGTCATACTTATCTCTAGTATGCACCACGATGATGCAATAGATCCCGACACTGCAGAGAAATCAAAACCAAAGATTATAACTTTCTACAATAAAACAAAGCCCGGAGTTGATGTGGTAGACGAGCTATCAGCAAATTACAACTGTGCAAGAAACACGAAACGATGGCCTATGGTAGTGTTATATTCCTTACTGAACATGGCAGGAATCAACTCTCACATAATATTTTGTGCAAATAACCCAAATATAGACTTACCAAGACGAAAGTATTTGTTACAACTTGTGCGTGAGCTGATAATTGACTATCAAAAGTACAGAGCAACGTTGACAAATTTGCCGCGCGAGGTAAGAAAGCGTCGACGAGATGTTGTTGGAGTTCCCGAAGAGCAGAGACAGCTTCCCCAACCAGGAAAACGAAGTAGGTGTGAAGAGTGTCAACGCTCAGACAGCAAAACCAGTTATTATTGCAGGGATTGTTATAAATATTTATGTTTACGACACGCCCGTATCCTTTGCCAGAACTGTGATGAACAAAAGCCGAGTACCGACATTGGTAGCGACGAAGACTTAGACTAAAGTCTGATTTGTTGTGAGCATATTATTTTCTCGTGTATGCAGTTTTTGTTATAAAATAGTTTGCTTGTCTTTTTCTTCTTTTTGATATATAATATGCCCAATTGAAATTTAATTTGTGTAAAGTCAGTATAGAAAATAAAGCCTTTTGGTCGAGTTATTGTGAGATTTTTATTGTAATTATTATATTCCGCTGAAAGCTTATGCCTTCTAACGTTACTATATGTGTGCACAATGAATTATCTAAATCAGACCCCTATGTAAAAACATTAAATTATCATTTTATCGTTCGGGTCTGTGAGACCCAACGCGACTAAATTTGTTCAAAACAGCGGCGCGACCACTGCCGGGTTAAAGCAATTTATCCCATAGTTAGAGAAGAAAGACAAACACCTTACGCTACCATTACATACTGTGATACACTAAGAGAGATAATACGAAATATTCTCAAAACATATAACATCAAGATAGCATTTAAACCCCAACAAAAATTATCAAATTTAATTTACAACACCAAGGATAAACGAAATAAATACGAAAAATCTGGAGTCTATAAGTTGAAATACTTAGAGTGCAATAACATGCCACTTATGTTAAAGACCTGCCCACTTATTGTTATATTATAAAATGTTAGGAGGACGAAGAAAGATCGAAATAAAATAAAAAGTAATTTCTCCTGAATTTATTAAACATCATTATTATTAAAAAGAAAAAGCCGCTATAATAAATGTTCGAATTGCTTTCCTCCAGCCCTGATGCTCTACACCTTTTAACAAAGGAACGTTTTAGGTGGCGCGAATATCCGGATCGGCTGATTTCTTCGGCGGCTTCTCCGATATGCTCATGCAACTCATTTAAGGATTGAACAGGTCGGAAGTACACCTTGTCCTCCATACATCACCAGTAAGAAAAATCTAAAGGATTTAGTTCTGGTGACCTGGGTGGCCACAAAATTGGAGCTAAGCGACCGATCCATCCGCCCGGATATTTGAAATTTTGGAATGATCTCACCTATCTCCAATAATGTGCAGAGCATCCGTCGTCCTGTAGCCACATTGTCAGCCTCAGGGGTAAAGGAAAGTCTTCTAGTAAGACCGATAGGTTGTTTTGAAGGAATTCCAAATAATTCTCTGACGTTAATGTTGGTGGCAGTTCGAATGGTCCTACCACTTGACGATTTAGGATACCTGTCCACAAATTTACTTTATATTGGTATTGTGATCGATCTTCTCTTAACAAATGAGAATTTTCCAACTGCTAGCTTTGCATATGATGTAAATTTACAAAGCCATCTCTTCTGTACGATGATTCGTCAGACCACAAAATTTTATTTAAAAAATATGGATCCTCTCCTATCATCCGCAGCATTGGCCGGCAAAATACCACACTCAAGTGATAATCTCTAGGTAGTAGAGTTTGCACACGTTGTACATGGGAAGGATGGAGTTGGTACCGTTTTAAAATCCCATGCACCGTTATTTTAGATGCACCAGTGCATCGTGATATGGTACGTACAGAAGTAGACGGATCGATGTTAATTTCATTAAGCACTTTGTCGTCGAAATCTTGTCGTGGTCTACCTTCACTGGCACCACCAACACCACGAAGACTAGAAATCCTTTCTCGATAACGCACAGCGGATGCACTGGCGTTGCCTCGACATTCGCCATAAATAGAATGCATATTAGCATACTCACGTTGTGTATACTGTGGTTCTCAAGTCTACAGAAATTCGAGTCATAAAAAGTTTAAATAATTTCAGAGGAATGACAGGTCGCTACTAACACCAAACGTACAAAATGACATGTGTCACATAAAAGAATATCCACGAATGCTTTGGCCAAACAATACAATTAAAAGATAGGCTTCCGTGTTAAAAATTTTAATTGGATAAATTTAGCTCCTCCACCATTCAAACAGCTGTCTTTTTTCCTAACAGGAAAACTCACAATTTTTAAACATTTTATGATATAGCAATAAGTTGACAAGTTTTTAAGATAAGTGGCAAGTTTCGCTTAGCACTTTTCTTTACACTATCAAAGTTCAAAGTCGGCAGACGGAATCTTGGTGGAACTGAAATTTAGCAAATACTTCATTCTTGAAAATACTGTAGTCGTCATCTAAAAACTCCTATACACGTTTGATAGCACAACTATTCTAGAATACTCACCTAAAAACAGAATGAACAAATCTTTACGTTATAATACTGGCATGTAAAACACTATCCTAGAGTCGAGATTTTCAAAATTTCAAAAAGGCGTCCATATCTCGAAAACCGTAGGATTTTCAATAAGGTCAAGTTGTGATATTCTGATAGGTCATGGCCTGGCCTATTTCCAGTTTCAGGATTATCCATTACTTACGGAATTCTAGCGAATTTCACTGAGGCGGGGTTCCACTTCCCATAAGAAATAAGCATCCCCTTTGCACCCTCGATATCTGGAAAACTGTCCATTTTCCGATCTTGTGCCCATGAGAATTTTTGATCGGGAAGAAATTGTTTACAATATACTGCGATTTCAGCAGATTTGCCTGGCTTTCCTTAAGAATGATGCCTGGTCCTTTCTCTTTAACTACGAAAAATTTATTTTATTGACGAAAAAAAAACAACCTTTTTGTTTATTTTAATGAACATTTGTCCTTCTTCCTAATATGCCGTATCCATTTTAGTAAATGTTGGCAACAATTGTAGCAAAATTTTCTCAATTCTGTGTAGCTCTAAATAGTGTGTGGGCGTCTATATTCTTCCAGCCCTTGATATTTTTGAGCCAGGAATATGTCTTCCTACCCGCACCCCGCTTTCCTTAAACTTTTTCTATCATGACTAACTCCATTCTACTTTGTGTGGCAAAATATGTGGCCAAGATATGTAGCTCTTCTTCGTTTCACTATTGCCAGAAATTCTCAATCTCCACCTATCTGTCCCTAACCTCAGGATTGGTCATATGGATTTTTCAACAGTCTTCTGAAAACCCACATTTCGAACGTTTCCAGTTTGTTGAGCGTATTTACTTTGAAACACGTTTCGGCTCCATATAATGACACGAAATAAACATAGCCCTCAACAAAGTGGTATTTTAATTTTAAATTAAGGCTTGAATTAATTAGTAATTTTCTTACGTTGAGGAATGTTTTACTAGCTTATTCTATTCGGCACATTATTTTCATGTATGGATTTAAATCTTCGATTATCCAACAACCAGGGTATTTATACTTTGACACGCGTTCATTAGTTTTTGCGTACACGAAGGATTTGTTTAGCAACTGGAAGTAATTAAATATCGGTTTAATTTTAACAATACTTAATCCACCGACTCATGCATCACACCCAGTGATGTTAATTCTTATTGCAATTTTACCCAAAGTACCAGACTAATCAAACACATTGACAACCTGTATGATTGATACCGGCGGAATGCCCTACAACTAAATAACGCAAGGTCGACAATTACATAAAATTTTGCTTTAAGCTTCTGGCGCCGACAACGCAACGGCGTTATTTGTTATGAGAGATAGCTAGCAACATTCAAGATTTTGAACTTGGTTTAATTTGGCTGGCATTACAGACCTAGTGATTATTTTAAGTGGTACTATCTGACCTGAAAATACCGTATTTTTATAAAATACCGTATTTTTATAAAATACTTAATTTAAGTTGGTGTAAAACAAAAACTTTGTACGACTTTATTTCTTTTGGGCCAATATTTTATCATTCAAAATATTTGTAAGTAAATACCAGACAAACTTAATACAGTTCAACGCGCCCTACTAAAATGAGTGATTCTTAATAAGTTTGCTGAAGTCAATTGTTGCGAGAACTGAAAATAATACTCTGTACGTACAAAATTTCAAAATTTTACAACACATTTTTGTTACATATCAAATTAATAATGCATATCTAACTGAATACTAGATAAGATTTGCTATACATCTCAGTATAAAAGCGTAACTGAAATGTAAAAACTTTATTAATATTTAACATGCAATCCTATTATCTTCATACCTTCGAGACTAGAAAACTAAATTGCCCTCTCAGGTGCTATTCAGTGAAAGAAATCAGTGTTTCTAGTTTTACAGCCGTGAAAAACTCACCCATCATTTTAAATTATTGTTTGGCACTAATGTTAACGGATTTACCTCATAAAGAAAAACATCTACAATAAACCCATTCGGTTTTCTCTAGTACAATCTTACAAGATCTATCTATCATATAAAGTAGAGAGCTTTCTTTATAGCTCCTTTATGACAGAAATAAAAAATATCCGTAATGGGTGTAATGACCAAAAAATGTGTGTTATTTATTATTATCCCTGTGTTCCTTGGTGATTAAATTTTTGCGACGTGTTCGCTCGTTTCACGGTGTTTTGTCGTAAACGAAAAACTAAGTGCATGAAATTATGTCTTGCAAATAGCGTTGGCTATTAGTAAAATTCAGTTTTAAGGACAGACGAAAATAATTTTAGAATATACGAGTTATTATAATATAGTGTGTGGAAAATGGTATATATGTTATTGACATATTTCATTTTTATTCATGAAGTTCAAATTAAAGTAAAGTTTGATTGCTTATACAGTTTTACATTTACTACGAATACGTTTTTGTATTTTTATTATATTTAGAGGTAAATATATAATTTCTATTACCGCACTAGAGCTAGATAAACTGCATCTTTTGAGATATTTAACATAAGCAAAGTGTCTAAATGCAACCTACTATGACAGTTTGAAGAAAGCAAAATCGCGGCATCTCGCTTCGCGTTTGACATATCGAGATAAGTTATTTGAAAAAGTTACTCAAAATTAATTGTTATAGCATATATCGTCTTTCAGAACGAAATTCACCTTTTTAATAATATAACTTTTTATTCACCTATGTTGCCAGTACAAAATATGGATAAGGTCAGTCACATAAATGATACATATAAGTAACAAATAATTGAGTCTAAAAACAGGCAAAAATGTATAAACAGTAGGTTTTTTTTTTTTTTTTGTTTTCTTAACCGCTTCTCAAGCCACCGAGGTAACTCCTTAAAAATCCAGAATGATTTTGTGTAAGGTAAAGAGAAACGAGGCCCTACAGTTTAACAAGAGTCTAGAGAGACCGAAATGCGAAAGCTTCGAGCATGCGCATTACCTTGTAAATGTATAATAAATTCGTGCAAGTGGAGAAATTGAAATATTTCCTGTTATTTTGTGGAAAAAAGGCGGGGGGACACCCCCCGCACCCCCCATTTTTTTGTCTGCGACGCTAATACTACCTGCGGCGCTAATAATTATTAACAATTAGATATCAAAATAAAAACCTACTAACCTAACCCAAAGAAATCACACGAAAGAATGAAATTATTATATAAAAAGAAGGAAAACCTAAAGAAATCAGAAAAGAATTTGTAAAAAAATATATTAATCGTTACAGAATTTTAAAAAAAGTTGTGCGGGCAGACGAATTTGAACCCGGGACCCCTCGCGCCATAAGCAAAAGCGTAACCTATGTGCTAACCATCTCGCTGGAAGTAAACGCTAGAGCAAAGAAGAAATAGTCCAAACTAGTGATATCACGTGTTGGGCGTGTCTAAGCTTTCGCATTTCGGTCTCTCTAGACGCTTCTCTACAGTTTATAGTGGAGTCCGAACCACATCTTGGGGATAATTTTATAATTAAAATTATTTCGCGGTGAGCAGGGATCGAACCTGCTTCGCTAGGTATGCCAGTATGCAAGCTAGACGCGCTAAACCACTGAGCTACCGTCCCCTTCATACATTAACATATGAAGAAATTACATTTAAATATAAACCCTTACACACATTTGTATATTATGTACATTGAACGTATTATTTACAATAATTTTACATAAAATACGATTACACATATTTGTATATTATGTACATTGCATGTATTATTTACAATAACTTTACATAAAATGTGATTTAAAATACAGACAAAATTACTGATTAAAATGCTCACGGGCATACTCTGTAAATTCCATTAGGCTATAAAAATAGTTCTGGGCCAACACATTTTTAAGGCTAGATTAAAATTTGGCTTTTGGCAATATTTTTATTTCCGTGGGTAACATATTATAATAGGTTGATCCTGCATGATATGGAGACTTTTTCAAAAAACTATGGTAAAACCTATTAATGTATATATTATTGTTGTGGCGAGTAGGATAACAATGTACTTCACTACTTTTTGTGAACATTGATATATTCCCACGCAAGAAAACCATAAGATTTAAGAGATATATTGTAACCAAGGTTACGATATTATACTTTTAGAAGATATGTCTACATGAAGCATGAGGTGCTACACCAAATATTAATCTTAAAATTCTCTTTTGTTGAACAAATAATCGTTGAATGCTGGATGCCTGGCCCCATGATACTACATTATAGGATAAGGTAGTATATACCATTAATAAAGAGTATTCATTAAGTGAACACTTTAGCAACACGATAAGGAAATACGCTTTATTTAACTTGGCACACATGTAGTCAGTATGATCTGCCCATGTGATAAAATTGTCAAGGTAAGTACCTAAAAATTTTGTGCCTTTTGACATCTCTAAATATTTACTGCTTATATTAAAAGTTAGGTTTATTGTATTTGACTTAAATCTGCTATAAAATTCAACAAATACCGTTTTGCCACAATTATTGATTAAATTATTTTTTTTTGGCACCAATCATCAATTTCATGGAGTATTTGGTTTACTTGCACATTAATTATAAGGTCCTTACCAGATATGATGATGGTGGTGATCGGCGTACATAGACAGCGTACCAAAAGTTAGATGATGTGGCATATCGTTTATGTACAATAGAAAGAGCAAAGGGTCTAGTACGCTACCCTAGGGTGTGCCAAGCTCCACACCAACAGAGTGACCATTCCTCGTTACCTTTAACCAGAAACTTTTTGTCCGAAACAAGAGAGATTAACCTGTCATTTACAGTGCCCAGAAAACCCATTCGTTCTAATTTACTGGCCAAAATTTTTGGATTGAGGGTATCAAACACCCTGGTTTTTTTAGTTTTTTGTGCTGATTTATTTGTAGTTCTCCATCACACACTAGTATAAATAATGACCCATTTACAGTACTGCGCCATGGAAACAGAATATATTTTCATTCCAAATAGATTTTAAATTAATGAACTGTCACTCGAAGACTGTTTGCAGCAATTCGCATTTTCATAGTTAATCGAGAAATGCCTTGTGAACGTTTAAAATTACAAAAGAAAATTGTAGATAAGTAGATAATAAAACTATGGACACCAGCCCAGAGAAAAAGCGCCAATGGAAAAATCCTTATAAACCCAGAGCAACTAATGGGAAGGTGCAAATCATACTTCCATGAACTATTGAATATACACAACTGCTAATAGAAGAACCCACATTAAGCGAAGTAGATTGAAGAGTAATAGGCACCTGGGGTAGACAACATCCCATAAGAAATAATTAAGTACGGAGGGGAAGAACTCCCTAAGGTCCTGCACAAGAAGATGATGATTCAATTACTATATTTGAAATAAGCGAGGCAGATGTTATATCGTCGATGGGTAAATTAAAAAATTCAACTTCTTGTGGTTTGGACAATATCTCAAATAATTTGTTTAAAAAATGTAGTCATGAGCTATGTAGACCTCTTACGTACTTAATAAATTTAGCTATTAGTAATGGCATTTTCCCCAGCAAACTAAAACTAGCCGTAGTAATCCCTATTTTTAAAAACGGTGATCCAAACGATTATGATAATTATAGAGTAATAAGTTTACTTTCAAGCATTTCAAAACTTTTTGAACTTATTATAAAAGAACAATTAACTTCATTCATCTATCAAAATTAATTACCTTATTCGTCTTAGCACGGTTTCACAAAAAATAAGAGTACTGAAACAGCTCATTGTGAATTACAAAATGTAATCATAAATGCCAATAATAAATAAGTTTTAGGTTTGTTTATAGACTTTTCACGTACTTTCGACTGCGTTGACAATTACTTAGTGTTAACAAAATTATCAAGATATGGAGTTAGAGGAACTTTAAAAAGTAGAACTCAGATAGTTAAATTAAATAATAATGTAACAAGTACCAGTAATGACATAAGACAAGGCGTACCCCAAGGGTCAATACTTGGACCTCTATTATTTTTAATTTTTGCAAATGACATAATAATTTTTTTAAATAACAGTTCTCCATCAATTCACACTATTTGTTATGCTGACAATACTAAAATTGTA
Organism: Stenurella melanura; assembly: GCA_963583905.1. Taxonomy (NCBI): domain Eukaryota; kingdom Metazoa; phylum Arthropoda; class Insecta; order Coleoptera; family Cerambycidae; genus Stenurella; species Stenurella melanura. The sequence continues at coordinate 39,210,623 of OY757315.1, read as the reverse complement.
ATATTCGAAAAAGATCTGGTAACTCTTAAAATTGCAGCCGAGTGTGTATATGAGAATGTAATTAAATGGTCGGAAAAGAACTTTTTGAATGTAAATAAAAATTAGTCAAATTCGATACTGTTTAAAATGCGGGGACAGTTATAAGAATTTTGCCTTTTTGAAAACACTGATTTCCAGGTGACTTCGACCGACTCGGTAAAAATATTGGGTATCGTATGTGACTATAAACTAAGTTGGATCTCACATATCAATGCACTACGTATTAAACTACGCAGGAGTTGCTACACTTTAAATTATATTGCTAAACATTGCAGTCCTAAGGTACTATTGACATTGTACTACGCCAACTTTCATCTTCATTTAAGATATGGAATAATTAACTGGGGAACGAGTACACAAATAAGTAGAGTATTTTTAATACAAAAGTACGCCCTCCGAATTATTGCTGGACTCGAATATCGTCAGTCATGTCGTAATACATTTCAAAATCTTAGGACACTAACTATTGCTGGAATATACATTCTGGAAGTTTGTACTTATGTTTACAAAACCCTGACCTTCAAGCCACGCTGCAAGGAAACAATGACCAAAAATATACAAATCACCCGATTCCGGGGGTACCAAGCAAACGACCAGCTCGATACCCTTACCCTAGCCCATGCCGACCTCTAACGCTAAAATAAGCGTCTTTGGCCGAACACAATTCTTGAGCTACACAGTTCACACTTCCTTCCGACGAAATCGGAGTACATGATGCCAATTGGCACCCTGGGCTTCCGACTAGTCAACAGCACTCAAACCCTTTCAAACTCCGAGAGGGCTTGGCAACAGCCATTTCCTCTCACTACAGACGACATACGCTTCTGAGAGCCGACATGCCAGCGAAGAAAGAAAACCAAGACAGAAGAGCGCCAGATGAAACGAGCCAGCTGGCAGCGTCCAACAGCCAGAATCAGAGAAAGTCTGCTAATATTGCCTACACCGTCCGAATTTGTGGGTGGGGTAGGCGAAAAAGCAGGCCCACCCCTTACGAGGCCGGTCCAGGTCTACAGCGATGATTGGAGCAAACAGTTCAAGCTCGACCGCTAATCATCCGAGACCGCCACCATTAATCAAGAATATATAATGATTTTGAGGACAACGTCTGTCGTCGGTTCTCGTCAAATTGAGTTCGTTTTCAAAAACTCTGCTGCGGCAGTTTTCTCGAATTTGGTTGGAATTATCAGGTTATATCAAGTGCACCTTTTTTGCGTAAACATGATTCCCGTATGAGATTTTCTAGCATGTTCGGTTATATCCTCATATTTTGGTCCAAATAATATACTCTTGGATTATGGCCTATTATTAATCATCGACCCTGTATTCTACTGCAGTCTAGCTGCGATACGAAGAGTGTTATAGATTATTAATTAATTATAATATAATTTCGTTGTTTTTATCTTTATTTTATGTGTTTGTTTTACATTCTTAAGCTCCTACATGTCTTGAATATATTTGGAGTGTTAACAAACAAACGCATACATAGACATCAACATTCAGCCAAAACTTTTCCAATGTCGTAAAATAAAAAGTTCTATACTTTGCAACTTTTATTTGAAAATTTATATTTAATACGAGAACAAGGAAGTGATACGTTAAATTTGTGTGGTAATGAAACACTTGGTATCTATCGAATATCTTTATTCTCCGCTCATATTTAAGATGCGCTGAGTTAGCAGACGAATTTAGCGGTTTGAAATTTGGTCGCTGGGTTATCATTATTCCCATTTCTGCTTCCATTTCGTATTCTCGATATGAAGTTTATTATAATATTTTATAGTTTGCTGGGAAACAGTCCAAAATTACGTAATTGGGCCTTTATATATTGATCGTATATACTGAAAACTTTTATCATGTCCCGGTTTTTCATCAGTATGCCATCGCTAATAATATACGTGACAATAACAACTGTAAGATACCAACTTAGAAACATTACCCACTTTTGTGATTGCGAAAATCTTATGTTCCCTCACAATAGTATTTACAAGTGGAAGTATTTTTGTTTAAATAGGCTTAGAATATCATAAAATGTTGATATTTTAAATTAATTAGAAACATTACTCGTTTTTGTGATTGCGAAAATCGTATATGTTTCCTCACAATAATATTTACAAGTGGAAGTATTTTTGTTCAAATAGGCTTAGAATATCATAAAACGTCGATATTTTAAATTTGAGTGAAAAAAATTCTGTCGGTCTGTAACTTTTTTGTGCGCACGTTTTTTCCGGAACGGTTTAAGATATTGACTTAATATTTGTTATACATATATATCATGACGAGATCTGAAATTATATTATATTTTGCGCTAATTCTGAAGAAGGGTTGGTGTTAAATAGGGAAACCGTTTAAGCGAAGGAAATCACGATTTTTAAAAATTTTTTTTTTAGTTAGTTGAACATGTCTACAGGATGGCTATCCCAATTACAAACAGTTGTCTAGCTTAACTTAACTACTCATCGACATCATCACAACAACCATTCCCTGCGATATTGCCATCTACCGCAGCTGAGACTCGAACTCAGGAGAGATAACAGCGACTAGACCTGTGCCACTCAACAGTGGTCTAGCTCGGTAACACATCGAAAAACGCCACTGAACACCCATACCCTAGCCAGGATTCGAACTTGGGACTCAATGGTCGCAAGCCAAACACCTTCAGCATTGCGCCACCAAGACGTCTTTGTATTTGACCCCATCAAGTCAGGGCCAAGATCATTCCAAGATCACATTTGAAAAACACTTAAGCGAGGGAACTATGATTCTTATACGTTTTTGGGTTGCTGAGTCTACTTAGCCCCACCAGACCAAGGTCAAGACTATTTCAAGGTCAACTTCTGTTTGTAAAATGAAAACGCGTTTTTGACCTCAGATTTTGAAAGAACGGCATATTTTTTAGAGGTTACTTGAAGTTCAAATCACTTTCTTGATCTTCTCAGACCGGTATCTCGTCCAGATGACGAAAAAATAACTTGTGTGAATGTTGTTGGGGTGATGTAGGGGGGAGCACCATTTGGTAATCTCAGATTTAACCTTGAGGGTCCTTTTCAAGGTATAATGACACAATTTTTGTCATGCAAATTGCATCCCAAATAATTATTCCGTGAGCATTAAGGAAGTTTCATATTTATATTATGCTGTACATTGTAGATATAAGCGTAAAAACCCGTTTTGTTTTAATAAGGTGCATAGTAAATAGTTCTATCATATTGCATTAAAATTGTAAATATTAGGAATATGGCGAACATAGCGACACGCAGGCTAGACCCCCACCAAACCGCTATTGACGTGGAGCGCGATAGCTTTCCTTTTCCAGCGATAGTTGAATATCAGTTTCTGACCGACAGCTGAAGCCGTTAGATGTGCCTAGTAAAGATCCGCTCTAACAAAGAGGTCCGTAAGTAAATGTGTGGGAGGTAAGATGGATTATATTTTTTAAGTCAAATTCCAAGGAGCACTCTAAACGCGCATATTCCCCACTCTGGTTATTCTGTATTACCATTGCAGTGAACAAGAATTAGTAGTCTTCTTCGAGCGTCCGCAAGAGGAATTCGCCTTTTGAAGCCACCAGTAGATGCCGTTCTGAGGGTGCTAATAGAGAGGAAGTGAGTAAGTTAGATATTGTCTAAATGTTATTTGTGGCATTATCTTAATTTTTTTTTCCTTCTTCAATTCTTTGGGACTTCCTGCCACATGTATGTTTTCTTTCTAAGCGGTGCTAGGGGAATCTACAAAATATATCACAATTAACCAGTATGTTACTGGTAAAAAACCTCTACGCCTGTGACGTTTACGTCAAAGGATCAGTTAAAGGTTGGTTTTTATAAATAAACAACACAAATAAGTATAAAAACTTGAAATTAAATATTTCGCCGACGTTTCGGAAATCTAATCTGTTTCCTTTTTCAAGGCTTTTTTTGAAAAATCTTTTTTGCTGTGTATGACAAATACACAGGTCTAAGAATGTTTGTTATATTCAATATCCATAGATATGTTACCAGCATAAATATTCTGGAGTGGTGTGGCGGGCGACATCTAGATCCAGGCGGGATCACTGCACATTCAATCAGAACATCATGTGGCGAGAGTATGGTGAACTCTACCTTATCGGTGTAGCAAGTAGTTATACATAAGAGGCGCTACAGGCAGGCAATGTGAGCGACTGGCGAGGTGGGAGAAGTAATCAACTGTGGTGGGTCAGGCGGACATATTGCCTTCTTGTGTGCGCGTAGCTTTTAAGTTTTCTCCAGGGATTATTAAACTGTGTTTAACAATTCAGAAGTGCGATAGTGCCACGGGCAATTTGGTGTTTTTTTTGGTGTCGGTTTTTGACGTGTTTTGTGCCAGGTGTGGACAGCAGAATAATAAAACCAGGCGGGTGTGCAACAGGCGGTTGTGCACGCCGTGTCCGCGTGTTAAAACATGGCGACGAACGATGATGGTGGCGGTGAAATTGAGCTGAATTTCGAGGAGGAAATGTCAGTGGCGGGAGATGTGGACACGGAGGCGATTGTGTTGCGTGTCTTCGAAGAAAAATTGGCGGGTCGAATTGAGGATATCATCCAAAAACAGACCACGAAGGCGCTTGACCAACTGGTGGCGGCCAGTATTTCCAGTGGCGAAAAGGCGGCTTCTGGTATATCAAAGGTAGGAGAAGGCGAACGTAGTACTCCAGGCGGGAGCACTACCGTTAGGCGGTCGGCGAGCGGTGGTGACCTGAAGATGGGTAGCGACATGGTGGAGCCATTCGACCCAGAGAATAAGTTTGTCAATGTGGACAGGTGGTTGTCCATGATTGACCAACTAGGCGAGGTGCATGGGTGGTCGGAGTACGAAAAGTCGTACTTCATGCAGATTAAACTACGCGGCTCGGCGAGGGCGTGGTTCAACAGACTCGACGATTTTTCCTGTTCGTGGAGTGAATGGAAGGCGAAGCTTCGGCAGGCGTTTCCAAGGCAGAACGACTTTGCGGTGTCTCTGGAGGAGTTGGTAGCGCGGCGAAAGTTGCCAACTGAAACGATGACGTCATACTATCATTCCAAATTGGCGTTGTGTGGACAGTGTGGCGTTGTTGGCGAGAAGGCGGTCTCGTGCATTATTCGTGGGTTGCCTGAGGAGTTGAGGGCAAACGCGTACGCTTGCAGGTGTGCTACCCCTGAGGCGTTGTATTCCGAGTTTTTGGCGGGCTTGGAAAGGTACCAGACACCGATGTCGACGGTCCTGAAGAGAGAGAGGGGAGATCGGCCGGTTGGATCAGGTGGATCAAGGCGCACTGGTCGTACGTCTCCAGTGGCGGAGGAGAGGCAGGCGGCCATTTCAAGGAAGGCGGAAGCTCGATGCTATAACTGCCAGAAGTTGGGGCACTTCAGCAGTGAATGCAGAGAGCAAAAGGCGGATAGGTGTCGATTGTGCTACCAGGCGGGTCACAAGCAGGCGGATTGTACTAAGAGGCGACGTATGGAGAGTGATGGTGGCTCTAGGGACCGAGGCGTTAAAGTCAGGCTGGTGAGTACCAATTTTGATAAAACTTATAAGCGGGTGGCTTACATTAATGGCGAAAAAGTAAGGGTGTACTTAGACACAGGGAGCCAGTGTAACCTGATGGCGGCTGATTGTGCAGAACGGCTGGGGCTGCAGGTAAGACCAGAGCAGATATTTTTACAGGGCTTTGGTGGTGGTCTGGGAGCAGCACATGGTGATACCTCGTTCAAATTGGCAATGGATGATATTACTATTAATGTTAAGGCGCTAGTAACATTGTGTGATATATCTGATGCTGAATTGGTTTTAGGGCAACCGGCAATAGGTGAGAGTGGCGTAACTCTTACCGTGCAGGGAGGTGTGGCGAGACTCTCCAGAGAGGATGTTGAGGCGTCCAGAAAGGTTGTTGAGGCGGAAATGAGGAGCATTTCACTGGAGGAGGCTGACACAAGGCGACGTGTTGTTCTCAGCCAGGACATCGCGGTGAAACCAGGCATGACCGATATGGTAGGCGTTATCATAGAAGATGCACAACCTGGTGAGCAGGTGTACATGAAACATAGGGTGTTTAAGGAAGGCGAAGGAGGGACCATTGTGGCGATACCAAGTGGAGTCTTGTGCCAAGGCGATGATGTCAAGGTGTCGGTGACAAATCTTGGCGATAAGGAGCTACGGTGGAAAATGGGGCGCCTTCTAGCAAGGGCGGAGTGCTGCAGAGAGGTGGAGCAGGCGGGCGAAGCAATGGGAAAGAAGTACAAGGTGAGTACAATTTCTAAACATGTTAGTAATTTAGATATTACTGTAGGTAATGTAGCACAGGAGGATAAAACAAAGCTGCTGGCATTGCTTAGGCGTAAAGCAAATTGTTTTTCAACAGGTGATCATGATTTAGGTTTGACACATTTAGGCGAGATGGAGATTAAACTTAACAAAGGGGCGAATGTTTACTATAGACCTTATAGGTTGTCATATCCGGAGAGGCAGAAGGTGCGAGAAAAGGTGCAAGGGCTAGTAGAAAGCGGTGTTGTTAGGGAGTCGAACTCTGACTTTGCGAGTCCTATTGTGCTGGTGGCCAAAAAGGATGGCGGTATCCGACTGTGTGTGGATTACAGGGCGTTGAATTCAGTAACGGTGAAGGACAGGTATCCACTACCTTTAATTTCAGACCATTTAGATCGGCTGGCAGGAAAGAAGTATTTTACTACCCTTGATATGGCGCAAGGATATCATCAGGTGCCAATGCATCCTGATTCAATTCACAAGACGGCGTTTGTTACACCTGATGGTCAATTTGAATATCTGAGGGTGCCTTTTGGTCTAGCGAATTCTCCTGCGGTGTTTCAGAGAATCGTCAACAGGATGTTAGGCGGGTTGCAGCATGATAAGGTCTTGGCGTATATGGACGACATTTTGCTTCCCTCGGTGACGATAGAGGAAGGGCTACAACTGTTGGAGCAGGTGTTAACATTGATCGAGCAGGCGGGCTTTAAGTTGAATTTGGCGAAGTGTTCTTTCCTTAAGGACTCTCTTGAGTACTTGGGGCATGAAATAGGTGCTGACGGTATTCGTCCAGGTGTAAGAAAGATCAGGGCTGTGGCGCAGTTCCCTACGCCAACCAATGTACATTCGGTGAGACAGTTTATTGGGTTAAGCAGTTATTTTAGGAAGTTTGTGAAAAACTTTGCACTTTTGGCGCGGCCACTTACCCAATTAACGGCGAAAGGAGTCGAGTGGCAGTGGGGAGAAGAGCAGCAGAAGTCTTTTGAGACTTTGAAACAACGATTGACGGAGAGACCGGTTTTGGCGTTGTATGATAGTAAGGCGGATACAGAACTTCATACCGATGCGAGTAAGTTGGGAGTGGCTGGTATTCTTTTTCAAAGACAGGCGAATGGTGAATTAAAGGTTATTTCCTACTTTAGCAGGACTACTACAAATGCTGAAGCTACTTACCATAGCTATGAACTCGAGACATTGGCTGTCGTGGAGTCCATCAGGCGGTTTCGAGTATATCTTATCGGCGTACACTTTAAGGTGGTAACAGATTGTTCAGCTGTTAGGGCGAGCTTGTTAAAACGAGATTTGGTGCCTCGAATAGCACGGTGGTGGCTTACGATACAGGAGTTTGATATGGAGATCGAGTATAGGCCAGGCGATAGGATGAAGCATGTAGATGCATTGAGTAGGAATCCGGTGGGTGTAAATGTAATCAGTGTGACTGAAACAGATTGGTTTATGGCTGTCCAGCTGCAGGATGAAAAGGCGCAGGCGATTGTTAAGGCGTTAAAACAGCGCAGACCAGACAAGGAGATTAAAAAGAATTTCAGGGTAAAAGATGGGCGTCTGTGGCGTAAGACAGAACAAGGTGATCGGTTGTATGTACCATCAATGGCGAGATTCAATTTGATGCGGAAACATCACGATGAAATAGGCCATCCCGGGTTCGAAAGGTGTTTTGAGCTCATTAGGCGGGAGTTTTGGTTTCCTAAGATGAGGAAATTTATTAAGAAATATACTGCGGCGTGTATGCAATGTGCTTTCGCAAAAGGAGATTATGGCAGAGGCGAGGGGTTTCTACACCCTATTGAAAAGAGGGCGATTCCTTTTGACACGGTGCATGTGGATCATTTAGGTCCGTTTGTCAAAAGTACACGGCGTAATAGTTATATACTAATGGTGATAGATTCCTTTACAAAGTTCATTATAGCTAAACCCACACGAACTTTGAGTTCAGCTGAGGCGATCGATCGATTACGGTGGATATTTGGCGAATTTGGGTACCCAAGGCGAATAATCTCTGACCAGGGATTGGCGTTCACTAGCAAGGAGTTTGCTGGCTTTCTGGCGGAAAAGGGTGTGAAGCATGTGAAAAATGCTATCGCAACACCTAGGGCGAATGGTCAGGTGGAAATACCAAACCGCACTATAGTCGAGGCGTTGACTGCGAGTGCAAGGAGTGAGGCGACATGGGACGAACAACTACCGGAGATAGTGTGGGGCATAAATCATACTGTTAACGCTAGTACTAAGTTTTCTCCAGCTGATTTGTTGTTCTCATACCATAGCGGGCGGGTGCCAGATCTATCAGGCTGTTCAAAAGATACAGCTAAGGCGGAAAAGGCGAGACTCCTAGGAGCTAGGCTGAAGGCCAAAGAGAATTTGGGCAAAGCCTCTAGGCGAATGAAGGCGAAATATGATAGAGGGCGTAAGGTTGCAACCGACTATACAGTAGGTGACTTGGTGTTGTGGCGACAGGCGGCGACTTCCGCAAAGGAAAAGGGTGTTAACCGAAAGATTGCAAATAAATATGATGGTCCATATCGTATTTCTAAGGTGTTAGGCAATGACAGGTATGAAATCGCTTCACTCAAAGGTGTACGAGGGTATAAGCGATTTAGAGCAGTGGTGGCTGTTGATGCTTTGAGGCGATATCGGAGTGGCGCATGCGTGGCGGGCGAAGAGTTTGACAGTGATTCTGACACCAGTGAAATTGACAGATCTGGTCGTCAGGATCTAATTGATCTATTTGAAAGTTAGGTGCAATTAATGAGGACATTAATTTTTTTCAGGATGGCCGATTGTTACCGGCATAAATATTCTGGAGTGGTGTGGCGGGCGACATCTAGATCCAGGCGGGATCACTGCACATTCAATCAGAACATCATGTGGCGAGAGTATGGTGAACTCTACCTTATCGGTGTAGCAAGTAGTTATACATAAGAGGCGCTACAGGCAGGCAATGTGAGCGACTGGCGAGGTGGGAGAAGTAATCAACTGTGGTGGGTCAGGCGGACATATTGCCTTCTTGTGTGCGCGTAGCTTTTAAGTTTTCTCCAGGGATTATTAAACTGTGTTTAACAGATACTTACTATTTACGAACACGCGTGGGAGAATGGACATAGAATAAACTGGGACTCGGCAAAAATTTTAACAAAAGAGGCAGATAGCAAAAAAAGAAAAATTAAAGAGTCCGCGATAATATTATTGAATGAGGATAATTGCGTGTCGAATTGTTCCGTAGACGTCTGTACAACTTGGCTACCAATGTTAAAAGAAGAACTTCACAAACTTAACATTGTATAGAAACTAAAAAACTGTTAACTATATCAACAGTTCTATGTAAATAGTAAGTATCTATGGATATTGAATATAACAAACATTCTTAGAGCTGTGTATTTGTCATACACAGCAAAAAAGATTTTTCAAAAAAAGCCTTGAAAAAGGAAACAGATTAGATTTCCGAAACGTCGGCGAAATATTTAATTTCAAGTTTTTATACTTATTTGTGTTGTTTATTTATAAAAACCAACCTTTAACTGATCCTTTGACGTAAACGTCACAGGCGTAGAGGTTTTTTACCAGTAACATACTGGTTAATTGTGATATATTTTGTAGATTCCCCTAGCACCGCTTATAAAGAAAACATACATGTGGCAGGAAGTCCCAAAGAATTGAAGAAGGAAAAAAAAAATAAGTTAGATAGTGGTAAAAGAACTTGGCTGGTGTTAGGTTTCGAACTTGACTAACCATACTTTATTTTTAGCTGTGTTTTGCTCTGTCCTGGGGGACCTTCAGTATTGAGGGGATATTCCGTTCGAAAACTAGGTACCGTGAGGTTCTGGTGTGTGTTCTACCTGTCGTCACGACTGCCTATGGACGCCTGGAATATCATATGATATACTCAGAGTATAAGTCTTGTGGACACTCAATTTAGTCCCACGGGGCAAAATTGACTGGAAACGGGAATCGAACACAGGCAGGTCCTTTGTATAGTTGCGACTGTTATGGGGGATTCTGGGCAGAAAGACAGGTACCTGTCGTCTCGTCTACATTGGGACGCCCAGAGCGCTTCTGTAATTCTAATCGCCAGTTGCGTAAGCCCTTGGAAGCTTAACTCCAAAAAGGTTAGGTGAAAGCTGGGCCCACACTCCGATAATTTATTTCTCCGCTGTATGTTTACCAGTATTTTGAACTTTAAGACTATGCCCATTAGCCAAGTTGCATCCATAAATTGTTTTTGCCTTGCATGAATTGTAGTAATTGCTTCTTCCCGCTTGGTATCCATACCGACCTTACTGACTGACCGTACCGCATTATCGCCCCCCCTCGCTCACCGCCACATCGTTTTATTAACCGCTTCTTTTTAAAACCGCTCATTATCGTTAGGTTCGAACTCCTGGTTGCCTGTTTAGCAAGTGTAGTGTTAGGTAGTGTAGTAGGAAGTAGTATTGTAGATAGTAGATTTTAAGAAATAAGCGTCCTTTTTATAATCTGAATTTGTGGCTTTTACTGTAGTGTATGTGAAGTCTAACTACCCCTAGACTCTTTGAACATACCCTTTCTTCACTGTAGCTACTCAAGCCCTGCTGAACCGGCTTGGAGGGTAATTGGTTGGTCCACCACAAAAGGAACTGGCGCTCGAGCTTACCGTTTACTGACCGCTAAAGCTCGAGTGCCAAAGTGACGGGTGAACAAAACGTCACAAAAGTCATTTCGTCTTACATTTCTCCAATGGCTTCATTCGCATACCCTAACGCGACACTGCAGGGCAGTATGCCTTTACTGGCTTCGTTACCTCGAAGGATCAGAAAATTGATCATTCTACACATCCTTGAAAAAGGCAGTTGTCACCATATCCAGCATCCTCTGAGAAAGCCGAAATTTGAATTTCTATAACAGGATCAGAGCATTGCCACAGAAATTGAACGAATCGGTCGGATACTGATGTTGGCCTCATCAGTAATGCTCCAGTACCTTCATCAGTCCTTCTCACCCAGATGTTCGGACGGTTAGTATATAATATAGACGTTTCTTTTTGAGAGAGAATTAGAAAACGCCATTCGCTAGTTGCGAGTGGAAATAGGTGTCTGTTTTCTTGGTTTTCTAGTCCCCCTCGGCAAAATATTATGCTCGATGAAGTTTTGTAACTCATAAATTTTTCAGTGCGAATCATATATGATCTAAGATGAATTAATTTGAGAGAGTGATTCGACCTTTTAATGACCAAAGGTCACTTTCATCCATAAGTCAAACCATGTGCGAACATTAAATACCCCACTCTCTCAGAATCCACGGTCAAAGAGCGCTTCCATTTGCTAAACAACATTTGACATTGGAATGACCTTGACCTTGGCCTGATCGGGCTAAGTAGACTCCGGATTCGGATTCAGCAACCCTATAACCGTATAAGAATCATGGCTTTCTCCGCTTAAATGTTTCTCCCTCTTTGGTCTTGGAATGACTTTGACCCAGACCTAATGGTGAAATGCGGAGCCAAAATTCGAATACAGTTACCCCAAAGACGTATAAAAATCATGGTTTCCTTCGCCTAAATGGATTTTTCCCAATTTGACCTTAGATTGACCATCGCTCTAACCTCATGGGGTCAAGCAGACTCCAAAATTCGGATTCAGCGACCCCAAAAACGAATAAAAATCGTGGTTCTATGACCAATTATCTCCATATACTATAGCGCAAATATGTTTTCCTTTAAAGAGGCTTCAATGGGAAATCCGGATGTGGAACTAGTGATTCCTTAGACAGCGGTTTTAATATAAAGACACGTTGTATCCCAAAAAGAACTGCTTAGACAATAATAATAGGGAGGACACAAAATTAATCCTTTAATAATGATATAGGAAAAAGATGCAGTAGAGACTCAACATAGTTAAAAATATTAAATTCATGTTCACTAAGAAAGTGTGGTACTTCTTTAGCAATCACAACATTTTGGAAAAGTTACCCTGTTGTTAAGGGCGCTTACATTTACGCTATAAAAAGAGGAAAAACTTGTAAGGATGATTTTAAAGCTGTGAAATAAAATATTCAATAAAAATCTAAATTTCATCAAGATTTAAAACATATTCCTTTTTGACCATATTAAACAGGATTTTCATACTAGGAATAGTTATATATTCCAACCCCATGTTCACAACTTTGACCTTTCTGCCTGCGCTTCTTGACGCTGCATATATTTTGACGGTTTTATTTTATTTCTCTTGTGCATACATGTTGTAGGAATGCGAAAAGTAAGCCTCGTATACCTCTATTACCTTTTACTTCTTAACTATGCCGAAGCTCTTTTGTTATTTTGTACGGTCTCTTTCAATTAGAACGTTTATTAACAATTAAATATGTTAAGATTCTAAACGATAACATTTGACTTTCATTCACTTCTTCTTACGTTTTAAAAAAACGCAAAGGAAAATGTTGATTTTTATGTTTAAAATGTCACTTGGAAATAATCTCTCGAGGGCGATTTTTTTCACTAATAAAAGTAACGTCTAAAAGCAGGTGCACTATTTTTACACAACTAACAATTTTTGTCAATTCAGCCAGAGCATAACTTCGCTCAAATTAGATATTTGAACCAATTCTACTCCGTACCTGAAACTTAAGTGAAATATATGGGCAAGGCTGGAGTATTAGTCGAGATTGTCCGTTAGATCAGCCCTAATGCCCTTAACTAGAAGTTATAGAGCTCTTAGTTTTCTATTTCCGCCTCTGATTGTGAAGCTACGATCTCATCTTTCTAGCAGACCTTTCTAAATTGGAAATAATTTATAGCAAGTTCTACTGAAATTGAAACTTACCTAACAGAAAGTTGTCTGGACTAAGAAAACAACCACTATTACGGTCTTGATTTTGAACCGTTAATTGCTTTTTGTAATGCACTTATTGCCTTGTGTTCAGTTGTCATTTATACAGTGTGTCCCAGTTAATATAAATACACCCGTTTCGCTATTTTTAGAGCTAAGTAAGTAATTTCTAGTGCAAGAAGAGAGCTTCATAAGCTATATTTTTTGAGCTTATGCAGTGTCTAAACGCGGCCTACTACAAATGTTTTAAGAAAACGAAACCACGATATCCCGTTTCGTATTGGAGATATCGAAACAAATTATTTGGAAAATTTGCTTAAAATAAAATATTTAGCCCTTGTCCCGATATTTAGTGCAAAATTCTAAATTTTAGAGTAATCGAGAAAAAAATTTCAAAAAGTTTTCTTCTTGAAATAGGTTTAAAATGTCATGAAGTCCCGAGGCTAAATTTGAGCGAAAAAAATATATCTGTCTGTCTGTAATTTTTTTTTCGTCCGCACGTTTCACTGGAACGGTTTAAGATATTGATGTAAAATTTTGAACACATATGTATTATAACGAGAACTGGAACTGGATGGTTTTTTTAACATATCCTGTGAAGGGTTGGGGAAAATAAGTAAAGTAAGCTGGTAAGAGTACAGAAGCTTGGGATTTGTTATATATACTAGAATCGAAGGTCTCAGATTTTATTATTATATTTTTCAACCCCTCCACCACCCCCACTGCATTATTAAAGGGGTTTTTTTTTTTTTATGGCTTTGGGTCATAGACCATACAGCCAGTCACACAAGAGCATTTTATAATATAGAATAATAAAATAAAACCTAACACAACATGAGCAGAAATAAATGAACAAAATGAGGAATTACAGGGACACACGCTTCTCGCCCTGGGGTCTGTCAGGGCATTAAATTATAATAAACATCACAAGAAGGACCACGGGAAGGGGGGTATAAACGAGAGGAAAGACGAGAGGAATACAAAGCTAACCTATAATTTTATTTTACTTTCTACCAAAAAACCGATAATTAAAGGGGTTGATATAATGAAACTGAGATATCCCCTGGAAATTTGGTACACGTATCTATTATGGCGATATCTGGAACTGGATTATAGTTTCAACTTATCCGGTGAAAACTTGGGGGTAAATAGGGGCACATAGTGGACAATAAATAAAGCAAGCCGGTAAGAGTAAAAAAATTCTTGATTTGGTGTCTGTATTAAAAGCCAAGACCTCAGATTTTTCACAGTATTTTTCATCTCCCCCACCACCCTCACTCCATTATTAAAAGGGTTGATACAATAATACTGGGATATTCTCTTAAGTTTGGATACACGTATATATTATAACAACATCTGAAGCTACATTATATTTTGAAATAATTCCGTTGAAACTTTGGGGGTTATATAGTGCTAAATAGGGAAAAGTAAGTAAAGCAAGCTGGTAAGAATACAGAAACTTGAGCTTTGATGTATATACTAGATCCAAGGCCACAGAGTTCTTTCTAACATCTTAAACCACTCCCACCCCATTATTAATATGGCTGATAAAATTATATTGAGATACTCACTTGAAATTTGGTACACGTATGTTTTGTAATGACCTCTGAGATGAGTCCATTGAAGGAGTGGAGGGGGGATGTAAATTGTGGAGAATAAGTAGAACAAGTTTAAAAACATAATTTTTGACGCATATGCTGGAAACAAAAGGCCCCAAGTTATTTTATGACATATTAGAATTCTATGACCATTTGTTCCTACATACTAGAGTGCAAATAGAGTTAATATGTTTTCCTCTAAATGAGACTTGGATGGAGAATCTGGATGTGGAAGTAATGATTCTGTGGGCAGCGTTTTTACATTTACTTGATTGATTGATTGATTTGCCAGCGTAAGGTGGGCATTGCTGCCAATTACGGTGCATGGAGATTTGTTCCACCACGCAGCCCGATCGCCCGCCGAACGTTCATCTGCAGCCGCATGACGCATGGGGTAGGAGTATAGGATGGAGCGTGTACGTGTTTGTGAGGTGTTTCTTCTTGTTTTCCTTCTGTCTTGATCGGATGGAAAGTGTAGGCGTTTGTGAGATGCTTCTTTTAGGTTTTCGTGCTTCTTTTTACTTTCTGGTTTTTTGTGAGATGCTCTTTTTAGTTTCTGTCTGTGATCATCTCCTCTCCTATTCTACTTCTGAGTTTTCTGTCTCTTCTGTTTCTGAGACTGGCAGTGTGTATATCCTTGATATTTCTTTATTGCATTCCGTTTTTTGTTGTGCCGATTTTTCCCAGTGTGTATAATCCTTTCCTAGCTTATTTATAATCCTCTCGATTGTTGTTATCAATGTGTAGCATGACGTCCCTATTTTCAGTTTGTTGCTGTTCAGTCGCAGCGCTTTCTTTAGTAGGTGTGTCGTGTCTCGTCTTTGTACGTGTCCCCAGTATTTCATTGCGCATGATTCTACTCTTTTGATTACTGCTCTTCCCTCTAGTAATGTTGACGTTTTCTGTCGTTTTTGTGGTTTTCCTGTTTTTGCTAGTGGTTGGATGGTGTCCCTTTTAGCTCTTCTCTGGATTCTTCTGTTGGCCTTTGACGTTGCTGCGTTTTTGATCCATATATCATCATAGGCATTATGATGGTCGTGTATATCTTTTTGGTTAGGCACCATGGTGGTTTATTGTCCTCAATGAAGGGTAGTAGACCTCTTGTGACTCTGTAGGTTGTTTTGATTCTTTCCCTTACTGTTTCCCTCCTTTTTAGTTGATTCGTTATGTATGTTTCTAGGTATTACATTATATTTGTGGGTCTGTAGTCTCGTATTTTCTATTCTTCCCCACTTGTTGGACTTGTTTTTGTCAATGGGTCTCGGACCATTACTAGGCTCTTCTTGAAGTTTATTTTCATTCCAGAGGAATCCAGATGTGGTGTCATGTTTCCTAGAAATTTAACGATGTCTTGTTCTTCCTCGGCGATAATGAGTATATTTATATTAATTAGTTATTTTAGTTTTCGGCCAGAATATTCTCGTCGTTTTGCCAATTTCAGCACGGTGGGTATTCTCCAAATTTTTTACTGCAAAACCAGTAACAATAAACACTCTATTTACTGTCGCTGCCGTTGCAAGTCGAGCAGTGGGCTGAAGCGGATAGCATGTGTTAAATTTTTGGACAACCCTTCTACTATTTAGAGTATTGTCTCCTAAAAATTTTATTGCCTCAATTTCTTCTTGTAATGTTAAGCATTTACAAGGCATTCTTTTGTTTTACTACTAAAATGCGATCCATTGAAGAGTGACTTCAAGTCTCAGTTTATCAGTGAACTATATAGAAAGCACTTTTCTACTTCCATGGCACACTATAGTGGAAATAAGGACTAGTAGTCCCTTCAAATTAGAAGAAAAATCACTGATTTTGTGAAATTTTTCCTACAGCTAAGCCACCCATATAGAAAGTTGTCTTGGGGTTGTGTTAACATATTTTTCACCAAGCGCATGAAAAAATGGGTTGTTCTTTAGATATACAGGGTCCTGCAGCTCACCTCCCGTCTTCTACTACACCTAAACGATTTATTTTAGAAAAATGATTCAAACGGGACAATAGACTGTTTGTTAGAGAGCACATTTTAAAAATATTTTTGAATATACAGGGTGTTCCAGAAATTGGTGGTGCATCAAAGTTGTATCTTTTTAAATGGAACACCCTGTAGTTTTATTGATTTTTGGGACCCCTTCGAGCTACTGTACATATCCCTAGAATATTATCAAATTTGATTTGATAGTTCCAGAGGAATAAATTAAAATCGAAAAAAAAAAAATTTTTCGTCATATTTTAAAAAATTTATAAAAAATAGAAAAAACATCTTCAAACCAAAACTAAGGAACAGGTTGCTTATAATAAAAGGTTAGTTTATCCTACTATGAATATCGTAAAAATAACTTATACAGGATGTTCAAAATTCAATGCCAAACTTTTCAAAATGTAATGCTATTTTTCTCCATTTTTTCAAATGGGACACCCTGTATATTTTTATCTCATCGGATGCAGAATTAAAAAATGAGCATATTTTTTAATTACAATTATCTCGACTATCTTAAAGGTTTCACAGATATTCGTCAAAAACTACTACAAATCGCAAAATTATTATCTAATAGTTTTACTTAACATTTTTCAAATCAATAACTAGAACTTATGTTCAATATGTCTTCCGTTCTCTTGGAGGCACAAACGAAGGCGGGTATGAAATGATCTTGCTACTCTTCCTAATAGGTCGGGTGTAATGTTTTGAAATGCGTTCCTGATTCTTTGCTGCATGTTTTTTGGTGTGGTTGGAGGTTCCTGATAAACGATTTCCTTAACGTAGCCCCACAAAAAGAAATCCAATTTAGTGAAGTCGGGTGATCGGGGCGGCCAATTACATGGCCCTCCTCTTCCAATCCACCGGTTTGGAAAGGTTGTATTGAGATGGTCCCTGACTTGTAATGAATTATGTGCTGGGGCTCCGTCGTGTTGCAGCCACATTGCATCTCTCAAAGGTATTGGTAAATTTTGACATAAATTTGGCAATTGATTTTGCAAAAAATCAAGATACATACATTCAAATGTCCGTTAAAAAAGTGAGGACCAATAACATGTTCACCAATAATTCCCCCCCACACATTTATTGACCATCTGTGTTGTTGGTCAACCTGCCTAAAAATCCTTGGGTTGTGGTCGGAATAGTAATGAAAGTTATGGCGATTCACAAATCCGTTTTTATGAAATGTGGCCTCATCAGAAAACAAAACCTTATCAAAAAACTCACAATTTATCCTAATTTTAGCTTGCGCCCAATTGCAAAATTCGACACGTTGCTCAAAATCTGCATCGAAGAGTTGTTGATGAAACTGGATATGGTAGGGATGAAAACGGTTGTCCTTTAAAATTCGTTGAACGGTTCTCTCACTTACACCTACGGTATCACCGACTGCTTTTTGACTAACGAAAGGGTTTTCCGTAACAGATAATAGCACAGACAATTCATTTTCTTCATTTCGAGCGGGTCTATTTCTAACTGGTTTTGTATAGTCTACATGTCCCGTTTGTACAAATCTCTCTAATAAGTTGTTCAGGCCTCTTTTGTCTGGATGTCTCCGTTCCGGATAACGCTGTGCGTAAACTCGACTTGCCAAAAAACAGTTTCTTTCTGATTCTCCTAATATGAAAATCATATCTACTAGCTCTTCTCTGCTGTACTCCATCACAAAAAATGCTTAAAACTTGTAAATTACTAATACGTAATTTAAAATATTGACATATGTCTATTTGTATGACAGTTTGTAAGCAA
Source organism: Stenurella melanura (assembly GCA_963583905.1). Lineage (NCBI taxonomy): Eukaryota > Metazoa > Arthropoda > Insecta > Coleoptera > Cerambycidae > Stenurella > Stenurella melanura. The sequence continues at coordinate 39,192,192 of OY757315.1, read as the reverse complement.
ATTTGTTTCCATGGCTATCTACTAAATTACCTTATTATGGTTAAGAAACAACAGGAATATGATTTCTGTTTACTCCCCTTCATTTACGCCTTCAAGAGGAGAACTGCATAGACAGTTATATGAGAAACTGTCTAATTTAGGTATTTGCTTATTTAATAACATTAGAGGAGCTAAATGATAAAACGGAACACATATTGAACATAAGTTCTAGTTATTGATTTGAAAAATGTTAAGTAAAACTATTAGATAATAATTTTACGATTTGTAGTAGTTTTTGACGAATATCTGTGAAACCTTTAAGATAGTCGAGATAATTGTAATTAAAAAATATGCTCATTTTTTAATTCTGCATCCGATGAGATAAAAATATACAGGGTGTCCCATTTGAAAAAATGGAGAAAAATAGCATTACATTTTGAAAAGTTTGGCATTGAATTTTGAACATCCTGTATAAGTTATTTTTACGATATTCATAGTAGGATAAACTAACCTTTTATTATAAGCAACCTGTTACTTAGTTTTGGTTTGAAGATATTTCTTCTATTTTTTATAAATTTTTTAAAATATGACGAAAAAAATTTTTTTTTTCGATTTTAATTTATTCCTCTGGAACTATCAAATCAAATTTGATAATATTCTAGGGATATGTACAGTAGCTCGAAAGGGTCCCAAAAATCAATAAAACTACAGGGTGTTCCATTTAAAAAGATACAACTTTGATGCACCACCAATTTCTGGAACACCCTGTATATTCAAAAATATTTTAAAAATGTGCTCTCTAACAAACAGTCTATTGTCCCGTTTGAATCATTTTTCTAAAATAAATCGTTTAGGTGTAGTAGAAGACGGGAGGTGAGCTGCAGGACCCTGTAGATACATATTAATGTTTTTTTGGAAATTTTGGCGGTTTTTTGCGTTTTGCTGCAAAACTATGCATTTTTGAGAAAATATGACCTGATTTGATTGTAGATCTAGCGATTCTCTACAATTTTCGTTGTCTTCATTTTTTTGAATTTGTGCTTAGTTACGCCGCTAGAGCGCGCTGAAATTTATGTAAATGTATAAATTTTTTTGGTGTTTGAGATTAAGCCAAAACTATGCATTTTATAAAAAAAATATCAAGATATCAAAGATGTAGATAAAATAATTTTCGACAAATTTGGTTGTTTGTTTCTTTTTCAAAGTCTCGCGGTTTTGCCGCTAGAGCGCGAAAAAAATTTTTCCAGTACTCTTGAGCGGAAAAAAAAGTATTGCTCATATATCTTTGAAATATAGACAAAATTATGCATTTTTTTACAGTACTCGTCAATTATATGAAAATTTGGAGAGCAAAAAAAAAATATTTTTTTTGAAACCCATCGTTCATTTCTTACACAGCTGCGCATAGAACGGTGCATCTAATAGTATGAACTACGCTCTTTCAGCTATAGTGGTGGTGATGGGCCTTTTTGTATATGTTATCCTTAATGTCATCTGTATTAGCTTAGCCGGTAAAAATTATTGAGTAGAGGGAGGTGGAGGGGCAAAATACTACAACTGTTCACGATGCCTATATTTTTTTTATCCGCTCAAGAGTATAGAAAAAATGTTTTTCGCCCTCTAGCGGCAAAACCACGCGACTTTGAAAAAAAAACAGAGAACAAAATTTGTCGAATTTTTTTTTATCTACAACTTTGTTATCTTGATATTTTTTTATAAACTGCATAGTTTTGGCTTAAAATCAAACACCAAAGAAATGTATACACTTACATAAACTTCAGCGCGCTCTAGCGGTGCAACTAAGCGGAATTTCAAAATAATGAAAAGAGAAAAAATTGTAGATAATCGCTAAATCTACAATATCAAATCAAGTTATATTTTCTCAAAAATGCATAGTTTTGCAGCAAAACGCAAAAACCCGCCAAAATGGCCAAAAAAACACATATACGTATCTATATCTAAAAAACAACCCTTTTTTTTCATGCGCTTGGTGAAAAATATGTTAACACAACCCCAAGATAACTTTCTATAGGGGTGGCTTAGCTGTAGGAAAAATTTCCCTCAATTTTCCTAATTTGAAGGGACTATAGTGTTATAATATAAATAAGACGATTAAATAAAAAAAAATAAATAAATAATAAAATCAGCACAAAGTAACTAAAAATAAGCTAACCAATATACTGTTCACCGATTTACAGCAATTTTTATATAATTGTTGTATATTCTACCTTTCGCAGCTTGTTCATAAATAATATTAGTTCTAGACATTTTTTGTTTATTTACAAAACGTAAAAAAAATGTTGTTTTTTTTTTATTTAAATAATTAGTCACTTTTTATTAATTGATCAACTTTGTTCAAAAACAACAAAGTTCTTCATCTGGATAACATTAATTTACTCTACAAATTTCAATACAATCGGACACTTCATTTTCAAGTTATTGTGCTTAGAAGAAACACAACGGACGGGCAGTCATACAGACTAATGGACATTTTGAATTCGATTACCAACACAGTGATATGAAAATTTTTCCTCTACGAGCAGTATTATCGGTTTTAGAGATATGCCGATTGAATGCAATATACTCATGTTTGTATTTGCGAAGAGTATAATGACGGGAATACAAGTGTGCATTCATATTAAGCACAACATACCATAGAAAAATATTTCTCATTGTCCATATTATTCTTAAAAAAGAATTTTTACTTTAGTGAATTTCCTTTAAGCGCCTTCAAAATAAACTTCAATCTATTTCAAATTGACTTCCCTACATTTCTTTCTACAGCGAACATTTGAAGTCACATCCTAATACAAATAGGCTTGTAACTCTCGTCAAACAATAAACATAAATTTCTATCCAAACTTTATGAGACACCCGCCTAGAAACGTACACAATACTGTATATCAAGATCGCACGACTTAGCACTGACGAAATAAGAAATGGACAGCCGCCTTCTTTATTCCAAGCTCCATTAGTCCATTACGAAGAAGATGAAAATAAATCACACGATGTAATCTCTATCAAGGAAAATTCACTAAGGCTGAAAATATAATGCAAAATGGAGTCGGCGTGGAAGTACTAATAAAACGCACCTGTCTACCAATTTTAGTGGTAACAAACGCATAAGCTGTCAAAATATCTGAAATTCAATATCGCAGCCGGGCTCCTCCTTTATGATTCTATTCCCCAGATATTCTAAAACCTACCCATTTGCCTTCTTATAACTTGCACTTTAGCATTTTATTATATTTGCCTTATGAAATTTTTATGTATGCCCACAGTTGAGGAATTCGCTTGGCATTTGTTAGCCGTTAATGTGCTTGGGACTTGTAATTTGTCGGAAAGTTAAATTTCCCGCCAACGCACTGTGGTTCCCAAGGCGGTAATAATTCAAAAATATTGACATCAATAATATTGCGAATAATTTTACCTGCTACTTCTTTAATGCACATCTTTGAAGCAAAGAGTTTAACAAATAGAGGAGACAAGCTCCATAAGCGTAATGTATAAGCAGCGGGAGGCTGTAGACTTCTCATCCCTGTCACACGGTTCGTTCCCTCTTTGCCTCTTTGTCGCATAGTACATGAGGGGTGGTGACGTTTGACGACAACTGACGTTATTTGTTGGAAATCAAAGAGAGCCAGGTTGTGTTGCTTTGTAAAACAGTGGCGAGAGAGGGTACGAGGTGTGCCGGGTGTGCGACAAGGACGCAGAGCCTACCGTCTCCAAGGCAACCAAACCGGGACTCCCGGCAAATCGCGAGCTTGTCTTCTCTATGTATTAAACTCTTTGCTTTGAAGCAGGTATAAAGATAAATCCCTATAAGAAAGTAAAACAGTTGAATTTCTGCTTTCGACGTGGCCACACATCGTTAAAGCTTATTTGTATTAGAAATAACATCTGCCACCCTAAATTACACAGCCACACAAAAATAAAAAAGTGGGGTATACTTTTGATGCGATATATCATATTCAGTGTATTTTTGCCTGTTGATCATGAATCCCATGTCAGAATTAGTCCATCACATCCTCATTTTTTTCTAACTTAAAAAAAATAGGTGAAAATTTGTAAATATCGAGAAAAATGCACTCGTAAAAATGCAAAAAAAAAATTCATATCTAAATCTATATTCTTATGTATTTGAATCCGCTTAACTCAAATCCACCGCCAGAATTGGGTCAGACCAACTTGTTTTTTTCCTAACCTCAAAAAGTTATCTGGATATCATGATTTGTGAAAATTCAACCGATTTTTACCAAATTTAGTACCCGGTGGTTTTTAGGGTTGCTGATTATGAATCTGTGGTCTGATATACAAAATTTTGAGATTGAAAGAGATTGAATATTTTTTGTAGAACTTTTTGTGGTTGATGGAAAAACTTGTTAGCTTTCATTTGCACCAAAATCCGTATCCAAAAAGGTCTGATCTCAAAATTTTCCTTTTTCCAAGCACTTTTATATGCATAAAACCCCATTTCGATACACAAAAGCAAGAAGTTGCATTTGTGCAGATTTCTATGGTGGTCATGCCCGACATCAATATTTGTCGTTTAAAGTTTGTTTTGAAGTCGATCAAACTTTCGAAAAAAAGTTATTTGCTGATTAACAAATTATGCCAATTCTTTAAGCAATCAAAAAGTATTGAAGATATCGGGCCAAAAAAAATACGGTATATTCTTTGGTATATGAGGCACACATTTTGAAAAAAACAATACCCTGACGTCATTAGTTTAGGAGTAATCAATTTGTTATTTACGAAATTTATTTTGGCTATAACAAATGAACTGGTGGACAAAATGAGTTATGCCTCATTTTATTAAATAGAAACGAAACAAGTTTTATTTAAACAATTATTTGACCATAAAGTTCGCGGTTTAGGAAATTTTTTAATACGAAAATCTTGTTGAGCGGAATTTTTTCTATAAGAATCCGTGGCTAACACAAATGGTATAGAAAATTTTTGGGAAAAATCCCAGGTAGACTCGCCTATTGGTGATAGCACGAATGCAGTTTTTTAATTAGTTAGTTTATCCTGTATGTTTATTTCCTTTACACGTATATTGTTATCTGTATTCATGTTTAATATATACAAATTCATTTACCTTATTTCTTCCACCCCGTAATTGATTTTTACTGTGAAGTGGTTTAACTAATTCAATAAATACATTTCAGTTATCTTACTTTTTATAAATTTTATTATCTTTTTCAATTGGTTAGTTTTAATTAATGAATTCTGCTCAAACCTTAAAAATACATCATCCTTAATCTCTAAGAACTCGACATAGATCCTCCACCTGTCAATGTCGTAATGGACATTGCAGTGTCTGTGTAAGATATGAGCAAAAACATCCTGAATGGAGTATACGTATAATTTTTCGATTATACACTCGATGAACACGAGGCAAAAAATAACAAGGGCGTTATAATTCTTCATAACTGCCTCATTAAATTAAATAAAAATGAAAAAAATGTATTTAAACAATTATTTGACCACGAAGCTCGCGCTTTAGAAACATTTTTCATACGAGAATCTTGTTCAGCGGAATTTTTCCTATAAGAATCCGTGGCTGACTCAAATGGTATAGAAAATTTTTGTCAAAATTCCCAGGCAGACTCGCCTATTGGTGTTAGCACGAGTGCAGTTTTTTAATTAGTTAGTTTATCCTGTATTTTTATTTCCTTTACACGCATATTGTTATCTGTAATCATGTTTAATATATACAAATTCATTTGCCATATTTCTTCCACCCCGTAATTGATTTTTACTGTGTAGTGGTTTAACTAATTCAATAAATAAATACATTTCAGTTATCTTACTTTTTATAAATTTTATTATCTTTTAACTTTTAATTAATGAATTCTGCTCAAACCATAAAAAGACATCATCCTTAATCTCTAAGAACTCGACATAGATCCTCCACCTGTCAATGCCGTAGTGGACATTGCAGTGTCTGTGTAAGATATAAGCAAAAACATCCTGAATAGAGCATACCTATAATTTTTCGATTATACACTCGATGAACACGAGGCAAAAAATAACAAGGGCGTTATAATTCCTCATAACTTCCTTAAAGGAATAAATTTTACTTAAATCGAATACGCTCTAAGGGAAATTATTCGCGGTAAATGGGCGCATTCCCTTCGAACGTTTTATTCCATAATTTATTACACCTTTTAATCAACGTAAAAAATCATAAAAACGGCAATAACCACCATCCTATAAAGATTTAAGTGCACATATCTCCTTTATTTGAATTTTAATACCATCGGCTTATAACGCCTTACGTGCCATTTTATAAATGGTCATAGTTAACTTCACATTCAGATATAATTGAAAATTTTAAAAATGTTTCATTTTACGCCTCGTAAATTTTGCATTTAGAGTTTATTCCGAGTACTTGTTCAAGAAAAATTATCCTATCACACCCACGCCACGTTCATAAGTCAAATGAACTCATACACTGTAGCAATTTCATATTTGTTATAATCTCTTCATTCATAATTTAGGATACATTGCTATAATATGAAGCTAGAGCGAGTATATAATAGTCTAGGCAGCTTCAAGATACACATTTATCATTATTTATTTATCCTTATTGGTCTTTTTCAAATACACAGCAGGTTCCCAAATAGATGTAAAACATATCAACACTGCAATAAATACAGAAAATAAAAGTAAAACAGAAATGATACATACCAGACTAACAAATAAATGTATGAAGAACAAACATAAGGAGAAGAGAGTACAAAAAAGGCTATACTCTGTTTAGAAAGAGTAGGGATTAATAAATCACCCAGGAAAAGGTCAACCATCGGCGTACTACTACTTCTCTTCACATTTGCGGAAATTATACCGAGAAATTAACTGATATATTATTATTATTATTATTATAGCGCTAGCAGATCTGTGAAATCTCCAGCACCCAGGCCTGTCGGTCCATTGTGCATTCGCGTCATGTGGGATCTTCTAGAAGAGACCAGTGCTCTCCACAAAGGATAGCAGTCTATTCCATGGTTGATTCCGTAATTCCTCCGGCTGTAAAAATTGCCTTTGGAGATGCCTATACCTTAACGCACCAAGGGTGTGCAACTGCATAGGATAGAAGTAATGACTAGTGTTTTCATCCTCCACTCCACACATCCTACAAATAGGGCTGTTTTTCTACCTCTTTGTGTGAAGATGTTTTTTCAGAGGACAGTGTCCTGTTAACAAGCCTACTATCCGTCTCATTTTTTCTCTATCGCCACTTAATAGTTGAGTCAGTCCAGGGCCCCTTTATATCGAGCCTCAACTGCCTCATTCCAGGAGCCTGAGTCCAATAGTTGCTGAACCTTGCAGTGGCCCAGTCTCGTAACTCTGATTGAATCAGACTTCTTGGCAAACCGAAGGCTGGCTCAGGGCCAGAGAACGGAGTTATTGCTCCTTCTCCCACCAATCGGTCTGTTTCTTCGTTGCCCTCCACACCTCTGTGACCGGGCATCCATATGAGTTTGACAGAGTTGAGGTCGCACAGTTCTGTCAAAATATTCCGACAGTTTAAAACTAGTCTTGAGGTCACTTTGTTTGACACAAGAGCCCTCAAGACTGCTTGGCTGTCGCTACATATATAAATATGTTTGTTAGCGATACCTCTCCTGAGATTCCCTCCTGAGTTTTAGATCCGTCTGTGTACCACTCGAGACCTTTGGGACTCCCAGTCCTCTAGACTGATAAACACCGCTGAGTACGGAATAGTGAAATTATATACAGGGAGACACCGGTCATCCTCTGCTTAGGTGATGACCCGGTCCCTTACCGGTAGATCCAGGGCGTTTGTGTGCCCCTATCTCCGGCCAGTCCCATTCCACATTCCATATCTGAACAGCCTATTTGCTGCTTCTTTAGCTTCCAGTTTAACCTCGATATGCAAGGGAGTGAGTCCAAGAATGGCCTCCATTGCTATAGTTGGAGTGGTTCTGATAGCTCCTGTAATTCCAAGGCAAGCTAGCCTTTGAACTTGACATAGGCAAGCCCTAATAAATCTTTAAGAGATATTAAATTGCGCAGAAATTTACAAAAGAAATTAGTACGATGAAAACTATTTCACAGAGAGTCCATTTGAAAATGACTTAGAAATAATTTTCAGACCGCGAACGACGGAACATCGCCTTTGGACACCGGCGTTCGAAAATAATATTCGAAAGTACCATGAGCTGGATCGAACGACAGAAAATCACTCCGTCGCGCGCCATGCGAACATCACAGTCAAGATGTAACAAGTAGCCATTTCAAAAGGCAAATTTTAAGCAAAAATTAATGAGGCGGTTTTTCCAATAAAAACCTTTAAACAGATTTTGCAGTTTTGAAAGTGGCGGATAATACTCCGAGACTGATCCATAATAGCATCCACAAAAAATTACAAGCATAAGAGCGAATATAAAATTTTTAGTGACTTATTAAAAGTAAATAATTTGTCAGATAATTCGACATACCTTTTAATATCAGATATCAGACTCGGAATATGAATCCAAACTCTCGCCAGGGGGAAAGTAACGTCTTGCCACGGGCGGTGCTCTCTGATAAATTGTTTTGTGTACAATTACCTTAGGCTTGAATATTTCTATTTTTTGTGTTTGTTGGTAGTTTTACTATCAATAAATGAATATATATTTTGAATTCGACTCATTATTGATCCACTAAATCTAAGATTGACGAGTGCGTGCGATTCTGTAGCGTGAATCGTATAACTGTTTTATTCATGGGTCGACTCCGTTCCCTCCAGTTTGTGCAGCTATCCGAATACTCACAGAGTCCATCAATGGTCTTAATAGCCTATGAAGTGTTTCTCAAGTGCTAGTTTATAAGATCTGATCAGAGGTATGCCGCTAGAAAACAAGATACGATGGAAGGCAGACTATAACAGTCACAGTAAGTGTAATCTTCATTTTCATCTTGGGAAGCCTTAAGTATATACAGCTAGATATCGTTGGGAAGGCACGGCTAGCGCCTGTCCTTTATAAATTTCTTTCGTGACCTTCAGGCGCGCGGTACTACCTTCATCTAGAATATCACTACGCAACCTATTATTGATGTACTAGTCGCAGATAGATTGTCAGAATATTAGAGGAATAATTTTGAGACACTTAGATATTTATACAATTGTGCATAGTATTTTATAAATTTTATTATTATGAATACTGTGTTCCATTCTTTAGTTCACTCTTCAAATAATCCACTAACTTAAAATGTGATTTGTTAATCTATGTGCCAACAATAATGTTAATTTACAAATAAATGATTAATAATACATTTTTGGCCTTTTGTTAATCTGAAAGATCACATTACCGTCATAAATTACTGCAATACTCGATAATGGTGCCAGCACCAAAACGTCGATAATATTTTCACAAAGTAAACATATTTACATACCTAAATGAAATAGTCGTTTGACTAGTAGAAAAGTTCATTTCCTTGGTACCTACTTTGCGATCTAAATACTTTCAAAGTAAATCCATTTTTATATCCAATAAAAATCTGTGGTATGATTTTTTTTTAATAATTTCATAATAATAATAGTAATTAATGATTTTATTAAATTAAGAAGGGCTCCCTAAATCCGGCTGTGATGTTCTGATGATAAATGTTTACGAGAGACAAAGTAGAAATATTGTAGTATAGGTATTTCAAACACACTTTCTCTACAAGTCCAGCACACCAATGGAATATAGAGGGTGATTTCTAATAGGTGTAAAAACCTTTGGTATTAAAGTAATGTAAATATAGGTCCTACTTTTTTAGATACAGAACTACAACATATTTAAATTTTATTAAATTAGTAACGATTAAGGAACATTTATAGAAATAAGTAGACAAATGTACTGCTTCAATTACATTTTCTTTGTTGCTAACAACATCTTCTCTAACGGTATTACTTTTATTATTAGGTAGAACAACAAATGAGCCAGCATGTTTGAGCCGTTGGAAAGTACGGTTAAAAACTTGTGAGCATGTGGTACTCTTCACACGCCTAAAGACTGTTTACCATCAGACTATTCATACTCAACCAATATTTGCATATTCAACTGCACTAAACTCATTCATTTTGTAAACAGTCAATTAGTTACAATTTTCCCACAAATTAGGTTCTTCATTTCCATGGTAACAACATATTCAGCTTTGAATAGGAAATTTAAATCTGTTGTAATTCTCTAACTAAAGAATTCACAGATTTCGCAATTCTTGCAACCATCGGAACATTGGAAATTATAATACCATAGGTACACAAAACATAAACTTTTTACCATCCACTCTCGATTGTGACACCGCTGTATGTCGACCTTAAATGAAAACTGGTAACTTGACCCCCCGTGATATATGTAACCCATATTACATTTGTACATATCAGCCGTTGCATATACGACAGTCTCACTCGACCGCGACAGCGCTGTCTTTTGACCTAGAACGAAATTACCAGTTTTCGACCCCCATATACGAACATAAACATTTCCAATGTTAAAAAAGGACCTGTATTTACATAACTTTCTTTTCTCAAAACGAACAGGATGCCAAAGTATTTTACAGCTATTATAAATCATCCTGTTATATATAACGGAAGAAATTACTATTAAGCACCATCACTATGTCTTTATAGGATTTGCATATATAATGAGCTTTCATTGCTCTCCTTCACTTTCAAATACACTTTAGTACACACATAATGCACAATTATGTCAATGTTCTTTCTTAGGTTAATGTGTCGATAAAAGAATTCTTCGTGGCTTTCTGCAGAAATAGCTTCTTTTCATTTTTTACACATAATTTTTTGTTTACTTTTTTTAGGTCAGGTAATATTTTGTTGTAGATTTTAGTTATACTGCGACTATATCAGTGCATGGAAGTCACTGGAAGCCAGTTTGAGCACCTAATAAGCCAATTTTACTTCCACATCCACGTAGTGGAGTGGAAGCATAGTAATCGTAAAAAGTATTCAAATTTTTCTTTGCTTGAAATGTCATAAAATGTCGAGATTTTAATTTCGAGCGAAAAATGCAACGGTTTAAGTCATTGACTTGAAATTTGGTGCACATATGTACCATGACGAGATCTAGAGCTAGATTATATTTTGCGCTAATTCCGGTGAAGGTTTGGGGGTTCAATGTGGGTAACTAAGGAAAAATAAGTAAAACAAGCTGGTAAGAGTACAGCAACTTGGGTTGTGGTGTTTATACTATAAGCCAAATCCTCAAATTTTCTTATATTTAGCAGTGTATTACTGCGACGTGCTTTCTTCCAGTTGCCTAGCACATAAGCAAGTGGAAGCGTCACTTTGGCGCTGAGCTGTATTTCGGTTAAATTCGGTAATCTCGAGCGCCACCTTTGCAATTTTTACGTGACGCAAAGGTCCCACATTAGCCTCCTAAACGCAGCCTGTTGCAGTAGGGCTGGGATAGCTACAGTGGAGACACGGTATGTCCAGGGGTCCGGATGGCAGATTAGACTTTCACTCACATTCAACAGTAAAAGGCGGATGTCGGTAAATAACAAAGTTTATTAACATACAATGAAATTTTTACAAAACAATAAAAAACGGTTAGGTACCAAAATACGGAGTTTCTTATATATAAAATTAAAAAACTTAAGATGTGTCATTTTAATTCAATTTGAATTAGGTAGAGCGCCATTTTGTGACGTACGTGTAACCAGGCGGTGGTGAGAAGCTAGTTAGCTACTCATTAATGCGGAAGCAAGCGGTGGTAAGCAAGCAAACGGTGAAAGCGATGAAAAACAACAGTAGCAAGGCGGTATATAAAAAAAACAGTAAACGGAAAAACTACACAAGTAAGTAATATAAAAAAACGGACAACGTGCAAATACCAGGCAAAAGCAAGCGGTTATCTACAGCAATAATCATGCCTACATGTTGCATTAGAGTGTGGGTGTGAAGAACTTGGCAAAACTAAATAAGACTGATACCAAATAAATAAAACGGTTGTCGGATTCGGTGCGGTGTGTAACCTAAGTCACACTCGGATCGGAAAATAAAACGGTTATCGGATTCGGGGCTGTGTGTAACCTTGGTTACACTCGGTTTGGAAAATAAAACGGTTATCGGATTTGGTATCAGCTTACGGCGGAGATTATTCTGCCTAGTCGGACAGACAGTAATAATCAGAACGGTGGTGTTTCGGTTCGGTTCGGAAATGTTGAAATTACATCAACACTTGATGCTGTGTTTGCCAAGCGCCTCAAACCCCAGAGCTGGGTGCCTTCATTAAATGCATTTCGGTTCGGCCACGTGGTATCTTGTCGGATTTGATGCGGAAAATATCTATGTATCAGAATATAATGTTAGTTACTTTATTCACAGTAGCCTAGATTTTATTCTCTATTCCCGGACTATAATAAATTTCTATAAATTATTTCAAAGTAAGGAATTTTGTTCCATTTCATATCAATACGAAATATTGGGAACAAAATGAACGGTAAATTAACAATAACACTACAATAAATTTCACAAAAATAATTTTTGCAAACACAGATTTTATTTTGCTAAGACCTAGCTAAAATAAAATTTACGGTAATTAAAACTTCTACCCATTTGGTAGAATAACATATTATTTTATGGCAGTACCATCACAAATGGTCTGGATCAAAATAATATAAACGGTAAACGGTACACAGTTTTCTCTCGAAATATCATCTATGTTCTTTTTCCCATTTGGAAATTCTTGCGAACATAGCTATTTGGATAAAATCGGAGAAGTTGACAGGTCCTAACTTGGACTCTCTTACTATTGTAATAATTTAAATTCATTTAATTTAGACAAAGTCGGAAAATAATCATTATATTCTGATACATTTAAACGGAATCGGTTTCAAATTATTGCTTTTAAACACACATTTCAGTGAATTATTCTTATCGGTGTTAATATAAAAAGGTCGACAAGAAACCAGCGGCGGTGATAAAACGGTGTACTTACACGTGCTGGATATACGGAATAATACCCGACTGGGCTATTTGACGGATCGGACAGAAATCATTTCAAATGTGGTCTAATGAAACTAATTTACGCAGCTGTCTTACCAACGCCCTCAGTATCAAATTTTGTAATTTATGTTAATGTTATGGACAGCCCTCTCACTGACAGGTTTATCAAATTACCTATTTAAAGTAGAAATCTCTTTCGCGGTTTCAGCTAGCTAAAATTTTGAGAAATCTATAATAATAATTTGCAATGCATATGATTCGAATGTAAGCGGAGCAAATAACGAAGTATATTATTAATTTAAACTGCATTTTTGGCAACGGAAAATTCACCTCGTTACATTACTCGTATATTACTCTAAGCCTTTTCTTAATTTAAAACTCCCAATCTATTCACTTTAGAACCCAAATTTTATGCATTTGAAATAAGCTCTACGAGGTGAAACTAATGACCTAAAAAAATATGCGATATTGCATTTAAAATAATTGTATTGGTAGCTCTGGGGGTGAGAATTTGAAGCTAATCCTACTCCTACGTCTATTTATAGGAAAGTGAATTCCCCTAGTATTTCTTTTTGACGTAATTCGTATCTTGGACAAAAATCAATATATCCAAATATATTTAGAACTGATGGTTTAAATTGATTTTTAATTTTTCACTCAAAGTATTGTATTCCTTATTTCAGTAGGGCAACATAAATTAGTAACCATAAAACATGCCTTTGACTTTGCCTGGTTCACATTTTTATCTTACCTAAGTAGCATTTCTCAAAGAAGTATTTCTTATACTTGGATAGTTTGATTCTAAAAGAAATTTTTAGTGAAGTTAAAACATAAAACATCGAATTCTAATGTTTATTCTTTAAAACATGAAAACTAAAAGACGAACTGTTACTACGATAAACTTACAAAGATCTGTATGATAAAAGTAATAATGTTACTCTCCAATTTTACCAGCATAAAGAATCACCACGCTTGATTAAATTGCAGAACTGCAAGTTTAAAGCTCAAATTATCAACAAACAAAATGAAGTACATTTAAAAGACAATAGAAATAGTAACATCAATTTTACGGAGGAGAAACAACTAGAGCGTTTCGAAGACCCTTTCATCAACTAAGTTCAAAACAATCCTATACTTGCGGCTGGAGAAGTCTGGGACATGCCGTCGATATACGGAGTGTCTCACGGGAAATGTTCCTTGTTGTTTTGCGGTTCTTAGGGAATTGGACGAGGACAACGGAAAAGGACTAGTTTAAAGTTTGTTTCACTTTATTCAATCTATGAAAATTTACGTAAAACTGTAACGATAAAGAGTGTATTCAATATAAGTTAGGAGACCTGTTTTCCATATGAAACATATTCTTTATAGGATTTAGCAAACAGCAGAAAGATCTATCTATGAGAATAGAAGGCGTTCGATACAGTCTGGATTCCGGGACTTATACACAAACTCAACGTAATGGACTTTCCAATACATATAACTAGACTGATTCACTCTTTCCTAACGGACAGGTCGCTGCAGGTCAGGGTGAACAATAAACTATCAACACGGCAGGACATTCGCGCCGGCTTCCCCCAGGGGTCGTGCCTGTCACCAAAGTTGTAGAACCTGTGTGTATACGACTTCCCGGATTTTCAGAATACTAAGCTTGCCAAGTGCGCTGACGCGACGACACCGCCATGTATGCACATTCTCATAATGCACAAGCAGCGAAGATGCTGCTAAAAGCACACATGGCTCGTGTCACGACGTATTACGACAAGTGGGAAGATTCGGATCAACGTCGCGAAGTCGGAGGCCATTCTCTTCACGCGTCGGTTTACCTAGAACCGCATTTTGACACCAATCTCGATCCGGGGTCAACAAATTCCGATAAAAAGGTGCGTGAAGTATCTGGGGGTGAACTTAGACAAACGCCTGACGTTTAACATTCACATCAACGAGACTGTACGTAAGGTCTAGTCCGTGTCCAGGAGTCTGTATCCGCTTCTGGCAGGGGTAGGGGTAGCGGACTGGACAGGCGAAATAAAACATTATTGTATACGATGGTTATCAGGCCGGCCATCACATACGCGGCGCCGGTGTGGTGCAGCCTCTCGGCCACGACAATGAAAAAATTCCGAGTCCTGGAACATAAATTTATGCGCCTCATCTGAAATTCGAACAGGTACACCTTCCCCAGAGATTTATACGATCGTTGCAACGACATAACGCCACTAGCGGACTTCGTCCGGGATACATCGCATAAATTGTATGCCTTTCAACTGGGTGACAGTCCGCTAACATGCAACATAATCAGAATTAGAATGTATAATGCCCCATTCCAGATCAAACACCCCCTACCATACCAGGCGCTGCCTATCTTCCGGCAACCTCTCTAGCCACACTTTCCTTAACCATAACTTTTCTCTATCACATACTTTTCCCTTCACACCTTTGTATATTTATCTATCCTCTCCCGCTTTTGTCTGTTTGTTAATTGTTTGTCTTTTTTCTTTTTTGTCATTGTGTCCTTTTTTGCTCTAAATTCACTTTAGACCGAAAAACCTTTTAAAAATTGTAACTATTAAAAAATCTTGATTCTACGTCTTCCCTACCTTCCCGACGGCGGGTAGACCGTTGCTTCAAACGGGTTTTTTCGTTGAGTTTTTCCCCCGTGCCAGGTATCAAAATTTAATAGTGTTAAGTATCTTGTCCCCGTCTTCGCAATACCAACATTTCTCCGAATTTTTGGACTCAGAAATTCGGAGAAATGTTGGTATTGCAAAGACGGGGACTCACCAGAACACACGTTCTTCGAATGTAAGAAATAGACCCAAAGGGAAGAAATGTGTCAAAGTACTGGGGAGAACGTAACGGTGGAAAACATCATAGAACTGATGTTGGCAAACGAAGAAAACTGGCGCACAATCCACAATTATATAAAGAATGTGCTCAAGAAGAAAGAAACAGACGAAAGGAGAATACAAGAAGAGGAGAGGCAAAGAGGTAGAAATGGTGACTAGAAGACCATAGGTAAAAAACAATCCAGTTTGATGTAATGCTCTGCGGTTCCAATCTGGAGGTTATGAAGGGGGGGGGGGGTTAGTGGGTAGGTTCTCCCCCTCAGGGAGTGAATCTCACACACCCCCGTCGACCACATCCCAGGCGGGAAGCCTATGAAGGTTTCCCCTCCTCCAATAGAAAAAAAAATAAAAAGTATCTTGTGCCCCAATAGTGTTTAGAGTGTTAATTCTAAATGTTTTAAATCTGTAATACAGATATTACTAATTTTAATATTAATTTTATGCCGCCACCGGTGGCAGGAGTTTTAACTTTTGTATTTATTTTATTGAGCCAAACCGGTCGTGACCCTCCAAATCATACGTACACCATGACGATGCGCGATGTGGTTGTCTGGTTGGTTCCGGATCGCGATTCGGGGAGGCAATATTAGTATGTTATTATTTTAAATAAAATTTGTTATGATGGTGATCTATAAGAATGAGAAAAAAATCTAGGAGAGAGTATGAATACTTAGTGGTGCTTTTAATATATTACCGAGAGGGTAGCGATGGGCCAGACCGCTGTTGAGTGATAAATGTTTAGTCGCTGTCATTTCTCCTGAGCTTATGTCGTAGATGCGGCAGATGGCAATATCACAGGAATTGTTTGTTGTTGATGTTTCTGTTTACGTGCCCTACTTGAGTAGTGGAATAGCTATGAACAAGTTCCGCTAGTTATACAAAAAATGGTTTAACGAAAAGAAGTTTCATAATATTAGAATTAATGATATGGTATGGTATGGTATTCTGGAGGGCCGTCAAGGTGGTTTTCATACCTAAAGCAGGACGTACGTCGTACGATACTGCCAACTCCTACAGAGCTATCAGCCTAACATCCTTCCTACTCAAAACTTTAGAGAGGTTGGTTGAAAGGTATGTCAAAGACGGAGCACTGACCTCAGTACCTCTACATCCGTCACAACATGCTTACCAGGCCGGTAAGTCAGTCGAAACGGCCCTTCATCCGATCGTTTTGAGGATCGAGAAGGCGCTGCACCACAAAGAACTTGCGGCCGGAGCCTTCTTAGATATCGAAGGAGCCTTTGGCAATACCTCCTTCGATTCAATCTGCGCCGCCGCTGCCTATCATGGCATCGAAGACACCATCATTAGATGGTTGAGAGCCATGTTGGCGGGAAGACAAATAACAGCTGCGAATGAGGAACCGGCAGTTAAAGATTCAGGCTGCCCACAAGGGGGCGTTCTATCTCCTCTGATATGGAACCTCGTTTTCGATGGCCTATTACAGAAACTCGAGAACGAGGATCTTTTTGCGCAAGGCTACGCAGATGACCTTGCAATCATCATCTCGAGAAAATTCCCAAATACGGTCAGCGGACTCTTACAAAGGGCCTTGCAGATCGTACAAAGATGGTGCAATGACCAGGGCCTTAGAGTCAATCCCTCAAAGGCGCAAATGGTCATCTTTACTAGGAGACGCAGGCTAGATGGTTTCGTCGAACCCGTACTCTACAACACTACTCTAACGATCTCAAGGACAGTGAAGTATCTGGGGGTCATCCTGGACTCTAAGCTGACCTGGAGAGATCATATAAAGAGACAAGTACAAAGGGCCACTACAACCCTATGGGTATGTAGAAGAACCTTTGGCAAAACATGGGGGCTAAACCCCAGGGTGGCTATATGGTACTATACTGTCATAGTTAGACCAACGATTACGTATGCCTCTGTTGTCTGGTGGCCTGCCACAACCAGGTCAATCATACGACAGAAGCTAACACAACTCCAAAGACTTGCCTCCTTAAGAGTCACAGGAGCAATATGCACGACCCCCACAGCAGCTCTGGAGGAATCGCACCCTGAAATATTAGAACACCCTGTATAGTTGTATGTACTTATTATACTATTATCTTCTGTCCTGTAATCAGAATGCTCTGTCGGATACTGCGTTATTAAATAAAAAAATTAATACATAAATATTGTAAGGATCATTTAATGTTTGTTCGTGAATAAAATATTGTTATTGATATTAAGTCGAATTGTTTAGGTTAGATATATGCGCTTTTCTCTCTTTATTGTTTAGTTCGTTTATTTAATTTGTAGCTAGCTGTATGATCTTAGGCCTCTTCATCTCAAAAGAGGAAAAAAAGTCGAAGAGTACTTCTAATGCTGAACAAATAAAGGTAAGTCATACATCTGTAAAGTAATAATGCCTAGCTTTCAATAAATGTATTTCCAATAACTAAGATGAAGTCTGTCTACTAATAGCTAACTTAATTGTAAACCTCCGAGCTCTTTGTTGAGTAGACCCTATTATAATCACAGGAACTGGAATATGGGGTTCACTAACGGCAATGATAATAAGAATCCCAATTAGATATTCCTTGCATGTCAGTCTGGCTCTAATGTTATTTATGTTCGGTATTTGAAGGAAACCATCGTATCCTCGGCAGATCTTGACCGAATCAGATGATTTCTATCTCATCCTCAGGGCGTGAAATGGCCCAATTAAGGGTCCAGACAACGAAATAGGAATCCAGAGGGGTAATGTAATCTGACTATCTATACCTTATGAAATTTTCTGATATACGTGTGCCAATTCAATGGCAATAATATTAATAATTTACCATTTTAAGTTAATACTTTGATGTATAGGGTATGTTTGATGTACGTCTATATATTTTAATCTGTGTGTCCTTATGAAATGTGAAGACCAGACTTTTTGAATTGAAATATTTTTTTTAAAATAGACTCGCCTTTACCCCTTTCATTTTGACACCAGAAACATGAGTTATTAATTTTTATTATAGCATTGCTAAGCTTGCACAAGAAGATCAAATTGCAAATATCGCTGAAGATTTAGACAGAGAGTTGATATTATTTCATTAAAATAAGTGATAGCTCTCGGCTGGAAATGGTCATGATTTCTTAAATGTTATACAACTGACACAGAGGTTCATTCATAAAGAACGCGCACATTAGGTGTTCGTTCATGATGAAGTAAATGAGCCTGATATGCATTTTCCCCGGCCGCATCAGTGTTTATCCCCTCAATACTTGTAAAATACGCCATTTTAAAAATGTAAGAACATAAGAACGCACTATTACCACGTACAGGTAATGACCATGTATTTATTAACGACTATAATGCGTATGCCAACCGAAATCTGAAGCGATGATTATGAGCCAGAAAATCTCTCTCAAACGCTGTGGTTCGTCTGTGATTGCGTGACAGCTAGTACTTTTGTGATTGTCTTTAAACATCATTCAAATATTGCCAGTGTTGATATTGAAAAATTGCATTTGCCCTTTCTTTTCCAAAATATCATATATAGTAAACTTACATCATTTTTGAAACTTTTTACTCCTCCTGCTAACAGAATATGATAGTTGAATACCTACTCTATTTCTGATCCTTCACTCATTGCAGTTTCTTGAAAGTAAGTTAATTGCCTAGAAATAAGCGCTATATTCTTTAAATAGTGTTTTTGCTCTTGTAGAATTTCATCAAGTGTTTACAACTCATTTCATGTATATTTTGTGACTAAAATCTTTACCGACAGGACCTATATGAATGTTGCTGACTTTTTTTATAGAAAATGCTCCTGCTGTCAGTGTCGGTAGCTCAATCGGGTATTTCATGTGTATATCTGCCATGTGTTATTTAGTTGTAGGCTCTACTACCGCTTACTAATCATACTGTGTTTTCAATGTATTTGAATTTATCAATTTTCAGATAAATCAGTATTGAGAATTAATGTAACTGGGTGTGGTATAACGAAACATTTTTCGTTATGGAAATTGCACCCCAAACCACCGTCTGTTTTAATATTACGTAGGTTATATATTTAGATTATATTATATTGAACTGTAGAGGCTAGGTAATCGGTGAAAATATTGGAAGTGTAAAGGCGTGCGCAATGGGGTCTGCAATGTACCGTATACTTGCATTTATTTCAATTCGTTATTCAGTCTGTGTGAGGGACTCATCGTGAGCAGTTCATTCTTCTACCACCGTCTGAAAACGTGCACCTGCGCAGAACCAGTCTACCTCTCGTTAAACAGTGCACAGTTTGTTGAATAATTAAGTTGGTGCCTGACCTACGGAGAGGATAGACGGACGCCTGTAACGAGTAGTAAGTAGAAGAACTTGTAGGTAAGACTGCTTATATTTTCCAATTCCCAGAACTGATGCGCATTCGGACTACGCAGTTCCCCAGCCTAGCAGCTCTATAGTCTATTCCAGTTTCCACAAGCCAGTATTCAGTACCAGCAACTCCGTGCCCACCAGGAACAGTAGAAAGGAAGTAAAGTTTGTAAGTACGAACTTGGCAAGTGCCTACTCACTCCTGGTATCCGTGAACTGTCTGTAATACCTCCCGCTCTTATCGCTTTCGGCCGTCGGCACCACTCACCAACCTTTTACCGTATCACCGTTTCATTAACCGCCCCTCATTGACCTTCTCACATTAGCTTCTGTTACTGTAGCCTAACTTTAGTTTAAGCTCTTGGTTGCCTGTTTGATTTTGTAAAGATAGTGTAGCTTTAAGTAGTATAGTAAATTGTTGAGAAATGTAATATATATTTATATTGTACAGTAACGATACAACTGAATATACTGCGCATGTGCGCGTATGTATATATATAGATATAATTGATGTCATTTCCTTCTTCTGTGGTATTGTAGTGAAAGACGCTATGAGAAAAACATGTGTTAAGCATTAGTTAGTATATTTTTAGAATGTATTTTATAGGCAATAAAGCCTCATTGCAAACAGTAAAAGTCTTCTCGTTTAAATGATCCTGACCTTAATATGGTAGCAGAGCGTGGTTAGTGACTTAGTGAGTACTGTTAGTATCCCGTGTACGAAGGAAAGCACGTGTGATAAAAGAAAATGGCGAAAAACGGTGATGTAGTGATTCCTGTGTTTGATGGGGAAGACTATAGTATGTGGAAAAAACGCATTACATTATTTTTGAAACTTAAAAAGTGCGATGAAGTGATAAAAAGAGAAAAAAACAAGCACGGAGAAAGACGATTGGGATGAAAATGATTTGAAGGCAATGAACTATATATACGGTGCAATAACAAATAAACAGTTGGAATTTGTAAGTGACAAGTTAACGGCGTATGACATAATTAAAAAGTTCGATAGTTTATACTTGAAGGAATCAACGGCATTGCAAATAGTGTGCAGAAATAAATTGGAAAAATTGAGACTTAAAGACTATAGTGATTCGGCAACATTTTTCAGTGACTTTGAAAAGTCAGTAAATGAGTTGAAAAACGCGGGTGCGAGTGTGTCTGAAAAAGAAAAATTAAACTATATATTGAACACGTTGCCCGAATCGTACAGTTATATTGGTGATTTGATTGATACGTTAAAAGAAGAAGATCAAACTGCGGACTATGTCAAAAATAAGATTCAAATGGCTGAAATGAAAAATCAAAAAGACGAAAATTTTGGGAGAAAAAGTAATGCATTCATGGCAGACAAAAGTCGACAGGATCGAACGTGCTTTCAATGTGGTGAACTTGGACATATACAGAGAGACTGCAAAAATGGCGGCCAAGCGGCAAACGCTAGAGGCTCATGGCGTTCATCACGAGGACGGAGAGGAGCAGCCGGAAGAGGAAATAGCAGAGGGCGCGGTAATTTTCGTGGACAGCGCGGAGCAGGCGCATATCATGCGAATCAACAAGGAGTGAGCGCGCATTGCACCGATCAACGGGAAGAGAAAGGCGCATGGCTTACAATGGTTGCTCATCATGCGGCTCACAATACTAGGTTAAGTAACGAAGATTGTAATGAAATACAGTGGCTTTTAGATAGTGGTTGTACGGACCATATAATTAATGATGATAAATATTTTGAAAATTTTAAGCTACTTAAAGAGCCAGTAAATGTTTACTTGGGCGATAATAGAGTCGTAAAAGCCACAAAAATTGGTAATGTTTTGAGTTATTTTGACGCTTTTGGTAAAAAGAATTTAGTCGATATGAAAAATGTATTTTATGTTAAAGATATGAAATCAAATTTAATTAGTTATAGTAAAATAACGGAGAATAATACAATTGTTTCTAAAGGTAAAATGACGAAAATTATTGATAATTATGGTAAAGTAACTGCAGTAGCTTTGAAAAATAACAGTTTATATATTATGAAAATTAAATTAAAATTAGCTGAACCTTTGGTGAATATTGCAAATAAAATTACGGATAATATGAGTCAAAAGGAAAAATGGCATCGTTTGTTGGGCCATGTAAACTTTAAATATTTAAGTGTTTTGTCTAAAAATCAGCTGTTAGTTGGTATTCCAAATGAACTTGAATCTGAATTTATGAAATGTAAAACTTGTATTGAGAATAAAATGCACAATATTCCTTTTGAGAATAATAGAGAAAAGGCTAAAGAAATTTTAGAAATTGTTCATACAGATGTTTGTGGACCTTTTCCAACAACAGGTTTTAATGGTGAAAAATATTTTGTTTCTTTCATTGATGATTACAGTAAAATTGCCAGAGTGTATGCAATGAAATCCAAATCAGAAGTTTATGATTGTCTGGTTGAGTATGTAAATGAATGTGAAAATTTAACGGGAAAGAAAATAAAGTTTTTGAGATGTGATAACGGTAAAGAATATTTAAATGGTAAGATTTATAGTTTTGCAAGAAGTAGAGGCATTGTTATTAATAATTGTCCGGCATATGTACATGAGTTAAATGGAACCGCAGAACGTTTTAATAGAACAATTATGAATATGTCGCGTTGTTTATTAGCAGAAGCGAATGTGGATGAAAAGTATTGGCCTGAAATTGTTTGTGCGGCAACTTATTTGAAAAACCGTACGTTATCTAATACTATTGAAAGAAAAACGTCTTATGAAATATTTTTTGGAAAGAAACCGGATGTGTCAAATTTGCGTTTATACGGAAGTAAAGTTTTTGTTAGAAAACCGGAACAAAAAAGAACTTCTAAATGGGATAAAAAGGCCGATATGGGTATTTTGATCGGTTACAGTAACGTTGGTTATCGTGTACTTTTAAATGGTAGAGTCATCGTAGCAAGACATGTTGATATCGTTGAAGAAAATGTTAAATGTATTAGGTTGAATGAAAATGAATCTGAAAATGAGAGTAATGAAATCGATGAAAATTATGAAACTGAATCTTTGAATGATAGCTTTAAAAGTACTGATGAAAGTGTAAAGGATGAAAGTGAAAGGTCTGAACCTCATCAAAGAGAATCTGAAGTTCGTAGATTGCAACGAACTAGAAACCCTCCAAAGAAATTTGATGATTATGTTGTATATGGTAATAGTATTTTTGTAAATATGTGTAGAACTGATATACCTAACACATTTGAGGAGGCGATGGAATCAGATGAACGTAAGTTTTGGGAAAAGGCTATGAATAAAGAAATTGAATGTTTAAATAGAAATGAAACTTGGGAATTAGTTGAAAATGTTAATAATAATAATAAAGTTTTGGATGTAAAATGGGTTTACAGTAAAAAATCTGATGATACGTATAAAGCTAGGTTAGTCGTAAGAGGTTTTCAGCAAACTGATGAAATTGATGATGTGTATTCTCCTGTAGCTAAAATGCAAACTTTAAAAATTTTGTTGTCGTATTGTTGTCAAATGGGCCTGGATATTGAACAAATGGATGTTGAAACGGCATTCTTAAACGGTAAGGTAAATTCTGAAGTTTATGTTAAACAACCAAAAGGTTATAATGATGATACAAATAGAATATGTAAATTGATAAAAGCTTTATATGGTTTAAAAGAGAGTCCAAGAGCATGGTATGAATGTCTTGATACATTTTTGGTAAGTTTAGGTTTTGAAAGAAATAATATTGATTCTTGTTTATATATTCTTAGAAATGAAAAGGATACTATATACTTATTAATATTTGTTGATGATTTATTGATTTGTGGTAAAGATGTAAGAGAAATAAAAAGAATTAAAGTTGTATTGTCAGAAAGATTCAAGATGAAAGATCTTGGTAAGATTAAAGAATATCTGGGGATTACCGTTGAGTATGAGTCCCGTGAGAATGAAATGAAATTAAATCAAACTAAATATATTGAGTCATTGATTAAGAAATATAATTTAGAAAATAGTAAGTTGTTTAATACACCTATGGAAGTAAATTTGAAAATTGAAAAGTCAGATAATTGTGAAAGAGATATTAAATATAGAAATTTAATTGGTGCTTTATTATATATAAGTTCGGCAACAAGGCCTGATATAAGTTTCAGTGTGAATTATTTGAGTAGATTCCAAAATTGTTATAACGAAACTCATTACAAATATGCTTTGAGAATTTTGAAATATTTATATTTGACAAAGAATTTAAAATTGATTTATAAAAGAAATGAAAATGTAAATATTATTGATTGTTATGTTGATGCTGATTGGGCTGGTGATAATTTGGACAGGAAGTCCACGACTGGTTATGTAATTAGATTATTTGGTAATGTAATATACTGGAAATCGAGAAAACAAAAAAGTGTAACAAAAGCTTCGACTTTCGCAGAGTATGTAGCATTGTCTGAAGCGGTAAGTGAATTGAAGTTTGTAAAACAGTTATTGGAAACATTTAATGTAAGGTTAATCAAGCCGATTAATATTTACGAAGATAACTCGGGTGCAATTGATATAGCAAAGAAGGGTAATTTTACGAAAAATTCGAAACATATTGAAGTTCATTATCATTATGTACATGAGTGTGTGGAAGAAGGTACGATTGATATTGTTAAGATTGATACGGATGAAAATTTTGCTGATATTTTTACTAAAGCATTGTGCCGAGAAAAGTTTGAAAAATTTCGAAGTATGTTAAATTTGAAATAATGTAAGTACAATATAAATATAAGGAGGCGTGTTGAGAAATGTAATATATATTTATATTGTACAGTAACGATACAACTGAATATACTGCGCATGTGCGCGTATGTATATATATAGATATAATTGATGTCATTTCCTTCTTCTGTGGTATTGTAGTGAAAGACGCTATGAGAAAAACATGTGTTAAGCATTAGTTAGTATATTTTTAGAATGTATTTTATAGGCAATAAAGCCTCATTGCAAACAGTAAAAGTCTTCTCGTTTAAATGATCCTGACCTTAATATAAATAGTAGGTTCTATGATAATAAATCTTGTTATATAATCTGAATCGTGCTTTTTACTGTTGTGTATGTGAAATCTAACTATTCCTAGACCCACTAGAGATTACCGTTTCTTCACTCTAGCTACTCAAGCCCTGCCGAACCGACTTTGAATGTAATTGGTTGTTCCACCATAAAGGGAACTGGCGGCCGAGCTTACCGTCAACCGATGACTCGAAGCTTCACTATCTGCCGGGTGAATTTAAAGTCACAGTGGTGAATATGCTAGTATAGGTGTCTTGCAGTGGTACTATCGCTTCATGGTTGAAAATTCTTGAGACGTTCCTGATTGTGCAAGCAATAAGAAATTAAAAATGGAGCCGCTTACCTCAAATGAATTATGATGTTTGTAAAAATGTGCTAAAATGGCTAAGTCTATAAATCAAAAGTATATTTCAATTATTGTTTTCAATTTAAAACTGGTTAAGCAAAGTAAAAATAAAATGATAGAGCGCAACACTGTAAAACCCGTATCAATGACACGACAAGTGAGCGCCTTTTTCTAGTCCTCTCTCCTCTTCTGCTTATGGTTGCACTATGTACGCTGAAAACATTGCGTACTGCTGATTAATTTTAAATAAAAATTATAGTATTATTTTACTCCTTGTGTGAAAGCGCGTCTTGGTGCAATATATTTGTACTTATCAGATATCTTTGTGTATTTACATATACACCAGATATACCGTATATTTAAGTGTGTACTTCAGTAAATTTATTATAGCTTGGTGAATTGTTGTAAGATTTAAACACTGGTAGTTAAATTGTGCAGAACAAATGGATACAAATTTATCTTCACAACAATATTATTACTTATTTTTAATTTGTTTCCTACCTGCATCCATTGTTAAAATTCTAGCCGAATCTCAGTTTACTCTAAGTCCGTTTTCCCCAACGTGTCCGGGAACTGAATTCCATTCTTCTTAATGTAATGTCTGTGTTCGCTCAATCATACACTGAAAGGTCTAGATGACTCACCCACATAATGTTTGGATACACGAAATACTATAATTATAACGTTTTGAATTTTACTCGTGGTTTACCGGTTCTGTTTTTGTTTAACTAGATCACAAAGTATTGTTCGTTTGAAATTCCATCCCAACATAAACGTATCATCTTTACGAGTCAGATTTCAATTAATCTGTGTACATAATGTTGTATAACGATGTTCAGGTTTATGTCCTATGTGATTATTAAGTCCACTTTCAATATTTATGGAAGCTATATCATCGAAGACTTTAAACACTTCCTTGATGAAAACTTTCTTCATTATTAGAAAAAAATATTTCTGCTCTGTGATAAAAATATTTTATAACATGTATTGAACGACCTACGCTAAAATTTAATTATCTGTATGGGTTCATTTTCTGTAAACGTATGTTTCAATTGAAATTTAATTAAGCTTTAAAGTTTAAAATGTTCGATTGCAACTTCTACATATTTTAAAAGTTCGCATATTTGGGATCAAATTATAAAACATTAACGGAAAATGTGTTGTTGTAAATACAAGAACACTAAGTGTAATTAATACAAGTGCAAATTCCCTACAGCGTAAAAGTTTTCTAAGATGGAAACAAAGATAATTATATTACTAGGAAAAAATACAAGTAAATAATTAGTTCAACTAAACTTACCAAAGATAAATTTCAAAAGTATATACTTTTCTCAACAACTACTTATCCGGTTATATGCCATGATCAACATTGAACTACAAGAAAGAAAGTATGTGCATTGCATATAGCATTAAGTACTGCAACAATAATGTTATTTTAATTTAGACTATTTTGTTCAATAAAACCAAAGACAATTAAAATAAAAATTATTACCAAATTACAGTTATATCAATTTTAAAACATTCACATACTCATATTCCAATGTTTACATCTCGTCAGTGTGGCTATTTTCAGAGTTTAGAATGAACTGAAAATTTACTTCTCAGGCAAATACCTCTGTAATATTTATTACGAGATGTAAATATAAAAACACTTGTTTTATTGGTATTTTCGGTAAGTATATTTGTTTTAATTGTTTTGGATTTTATAGAACAGGATAGTCTAAATTACGTTACGTGCCAACTGAATGGCGGAAGGTAAAGGTGGTATTTATACCAAAACCAGGGCGTGACACTTATGCCCAGGCCAAATCCTTCCGACCCATCAGCTTAACATCATTTCTCCTGAAAACCCTGGAGAAACTGGTTGACAGGCACATCAGGGACGATAGAATGAGCATAAAACCTCTACATCGAAACCAGTATGCCTACCAAACAGGAAAATCTTGTGAGCTCGCAATACACGAGCTTACGCAAAAAATAGAAAGGGCCCTGGACAGTAAAGAAACTGCCATAGGAACCTTCCTAGACATCGAGGGTGCTTTCGACAATACCTCATTCGACTCGTTAAACGAGGCAGTGAAGAGGCGCGGGGTTGAAAAGTCAATTACAAGATGGATCGACTCAACACTCAGAACTAGAAAAATTCAGTCCACGCTAGGATCCACAACAGAGGAGGTGTCTGTGACCAGAGGATGCCCGCAGGGGGGAGTCCTATCTCCTCTCCTGTGGTGCTTGGTTGCAGATGAGCTTCTATCTCGACTGGAACGGCGAGGAATATATGCGCAAGGCTATGCAGACGATATCGCCATCCTGGTAACAGGAAAATACGAGGGCCCTGCATCGGCAAAGATGCAGCGAGCTCTTGTCACGGTAGAAGAATGGTGCACACAAGAAGGTCTTTCTGTGAATCCGGGGAAGACCACTGTGGTCACCTTCACAAGAAAGAGAAAACTCAACCTGGATAGTCTATATCTCAGAGGAAAAGAATTACAGGTGAGCACGGAAGTCAAATATCTGGGACTGACTTTAGACACCAAATTAAACTTCAATGCACATCTAGATAGAGTGACTACCAAAGCTACGCGGGCCTTATGGGCTAGCAGAAGAATGGTAGGTAAAACTGGGGACTACAACCAAGAATGGCACACTGGCTGTACCAAATGGTTGTAATACCAATAATTACCTACGCCTCCCTGATCTGGTGGCATAAAGCCGGAAAAGGGGAGGCAATGAGAAAACTAAGAAAAGTACAAAGACTAGCATGTCTAGGCATAACGGGAGCAATGTCAACAACGCCTACCGCAGCCATGGAAGCACTACTTTGCCTGCCTCCACTACACCTAGTCGTGGAGAACGAGGCAATGTTAGCGGCGTACAGGCTGAAAACAAACGGACATGGGACCATTCCAAGAAAGGGGCACCATACAGAAATATTTCAACAAATAAGGAAAAATCGCATACTAGATATGCAGTCAGACAGAATCAGCACAAGCCACAACTTCACAAAGACCTTCAGGGTATACATACCCAATAGGGAAGAGGAAGGAACAAGGCAAATGCGAAGACACTCAAATGATACGATATGGTATACTGACGGATCAAAGACGTCAAGTAGTACCGGAGCAGGCGTTGCGGGGGATCAACCAGGGATAGATATCAGTCTAAACCTAGGCAGTACCGCAACGGTGTTTCAAGCAGAAGTCACAGCTATACAAATCTGTGCACAAGAAATGATGCAGAGGTCATACACAGATAAGAGAATCCGCATCATCACTGACAGTCAAGCAGCTCTCAAAGCTCTGAATGCAGTAGAGGTACGTTCTAAAACGGTAAAAGACTGCCTCGAATCCCTGGCGAAACTGGCGGAACACAACAGCATACAACTGGAGTGGACGCGAGGACACCAGGGAAACGAGGGCAACGAAAAAGCAGACAAGCTGGCCAAAGAAGGCGCCAAAGCAGCCTTGATAGGTCCCGAGCCATCTTGCGGGATATCATACAATACCGCAAGAAGAATGGTAAAGGAACTATTGAAACAGAAACACAACTTGTACTGGACTGAGACGCCGGGGATGAGACAGTCACGTATGCTCATCATTGGCGGACCTTCCAAGACAAAGACTAACGAACTGCTGAAGGCTTCAGTACAGCGGGGATCTGGTACCGCAACCCATAAGGAAAAAAAAAAAAAGTCTAAATTAAAATGACAGTTTTGTGACAGTCATCCTGTACGTAATGTGCGTATTCTCGTTCTTGTAATCCAATGTTGATCGTGACGTGTAGCCGGCAAAGTAGTTGATGGGAAAGATACATGTTTTCTACACTTCTCTGTGATACATTTCTTATAAGATTCCATTACTAGTTCATTTTACTAGTAAAATAATTATTTCTCTTGTTTCTAAAACAGTACATTCTTTGAACACAGGCCTTAATACCAATACATCCTTCTTCACGACTCCTACTTCTTTTGGTCCGATTGGCGGTTCTCAGTTATCGTCTCCATGGAATCACGCATAATCAAATTCTAGTCTCATCTGGATTATCCTGACTTTAAATCTCTCGTACGTTTATCACCAGACCATTTCCTGGGATATAGGTCAGCGCCTGGCCAAAGTGCATTTATTTCAGCTTTTATTAAACTATTAGATAGCTGGTGCGACAATAGACGGTTCCATAATAGTTAGTTATCGCCCAAATGCAATGAGATCTTCGAGCAGAAACGTATAAATTAAAGCCAAAGTATCTATGAAATTGTAACGTGACTGGTCAAGGTAGTGCATAGTAATGGAGATAGAATCTTGCTAACAAAAACTTACTATACTGAAAACTGCAAATTAGTACGTTTGGCTTAGAGAGGACATTATTAAAAGACAAGTTAATATATTATTACACACAAAATGAATAAATCATTATAATTGGTTCTAATTATGAATAGTTATTATTCCAAGGGTGAATACCCTCTATATTCATATTGATAATAACGTAAATTAACAAATTTTTCCCATCGTCAAATAGTCTTTAAAGTGTGACCCTGTCCTCGATTCTGGATTTGAATTTATGGTAAATGATAGTTCATTATGAGGCATTAATCCTCTGAAAGTCTCAAATTGAGCGTACTTTTAGTTGTCAAAATATAACGGGTTTGAAGCAGACATTACGCGTTAGAGTGCATCGAAAAAAACCTTTTTTGGAAATTCAAAATTTCAAGTTGATAAGAAGTGGTCTCTATGAACCCAGGTCCCCCACAAGATGCCTAAAGTTTATAATTTTCTTCAAAAAACTGAATTTTTTCATATATCTTTTTTGCATTAAGGATTAAGGATATGTCTTAGGATAGAATAATTATGATACTATTGAAGAATAAAATATTTAACGGCCTAAAAAAAACTTTGATCGACATTTTAAAAAATCTTTTAAATTAGGAAGAAAACCCCATTATTTCAAAAATTCTTTAATTCTTTTTCCAGCCTTTGGCCTTGGAAAATTGTCCTTTAGCCACGTATGTAGTATTTTTCATTTTTTTTTCAATTTTTTTATATATAAAATATACCTATATACCCTAACCATGTCGATACCGGAACCTAAGATGAAATGAACCAACAGGATCCACAGCAAGGGTGACACACTTCTTGCCTAGGGGTAGGTCAGGCATTTTGAGACATACACAGGTAGACCTCGGATAAATTGGTTATTATTCTACAAAGGTTAGACGCAGTAGGAGAGGCGAATTCTACTTATATTTTAATATTAATTTTATCCAAAAACTCTATGATCAATTTAAATACAAAAAAGTCGTTTGTGATCAATATAGAAGGTAACCACATCGGGTCTATTATTCCCTTCTTTTCTTAGTTCATTACAGAGCCACTCAGTATGTAATCGGCTATTTCAACAGTTAAAAAATATATGATTAAGATCACCAAATATACAATTAAGGCATTGTAGAACACCTATTTTATAGAAGTGAGCAGGAAACCTTCCGTGCTTTGATTTAAGTCTTGTGACTGTAGCTATAATCTTCCTACTTGCCTGGGTATTTTCATACCATACATTTTTTGGATTGCTGTTATTACTTTGAAGCACCGTTTCTTACTTCGTGATCCTTATGCTTTCCAGTTCTCAATCCATTTTACTTTTAAATTACTTTTAACAATATGATACGCGTCTGTAGGGTTATACTGCTGTATGTATTGGCACTGGAAATCTCGGTAATTTTTTGCAATATAATCTGCTCCCACATTTCCAGTAAAGCTAAGAATTCTTAAAGTTTAAATAAAATACAGGTGACCTAAACGTTTTATTACAGTAATATATTTTATATACTTTCATTTCACACTCTATTAAAATGTTTCAACTGGAAAAATAAAATCAAATCTTTCATTCCAAAAAAAATATGGAAAAATTCAGTTTTTTTGAGAAAATTATAAACTGTAGGTCTCTTGCGTGAGACCTTTTTTTTAATTGAACTCAATTTTTTTGTGGTGTATACGGGTTCATATAGACAACTTTCCATTAATTTGGAATTTGGAATTACCAAAAGAACTTTTTATCAATACGCCATATTATGCATCAATTGAAGGTAAGCCATCGCATAATTTCCACGTGAACCATTCCGAGGTTATCGCTGGTAGTGGAAAATGTTCCAGAAAAAAAATTGTCATCTTATAGTGACCTTGAGTTTAGCAGTTTCTACTGAATATTTAAGTAATCTTCACAATACCTCATCAAGGTTTATCCAGGACATTGTCAATATTTAGTTCAATTATCTGAATTGGATCTATTCTAACCCTAAGAAATGAAAAGATCAATATCATGAACGGTCGGGTGTCCCTAATTTTTCGAATCTTTAATTTTTTAAAGCATAGGGCCTAATTTCGTTTATTTTACTCTATACACTCACATAATAAATTTTAGCGTATTTGGAGCATACATCTTGCATCGGAACATGTTTATTCACGCCATTCGTGAAGCGCTAGTATTTCGTGTGTATATTTTCTCCTACATTTTAAATTATTTCAATTAGTTATTGTTACTCTCTTTGTTATTGTATTGAAACTCTTGGATGGAGAATGTGATAAATACCAAGAACATGTAACACATTTGCTACTCGATATCCACAAGAATAGAAACCATATACTGTTAAACGCATATTGGATAATTTAGAATCAAGGCAGGAATTCTAAGGAATTAGCTGAAGAAGAAATGTTTTTAACTTAATATTTAAATTTACCTCAAAAAATTGTGATGTC
This sequence comes from Stenurella melanura, assembly GCA_963583905.1. NCBI lineage: Eukaryota > Metazoa > Arthropoda > Insecta > Coleoptera > Cerambycidae > Stenurella > Stenurella melanura. The sequence continues at coordinate 39,159,981 of OY757315.1, read as the reverse complement.
ACCACTCTATCGTTTCTCATGGCACAGTAAACATTAAACTGCTAATGTTCTTGAATATTTCGCTCGCTGAATACGTGAGGAAATACTCCAGTAATAGCAATTGTGTTGATTAAAAAGTCCATTTTTGGTCGATTTAGTAACATCTGTCCATATAATATTTCCTAAAAAATAATTGTTACCTTCGTGCCTTATTAAAATAAATTCAAAAAATTTTCTCTCGTCGAGAAATCTGTTTCTTTTAATTATTGAACCATGTGGAACAAGAACGAATTTATGTTTTGACAAGATTTTGTGAATTGAATTCTTGGATAATTCCGATTCCAGAGCAGCCTGCCTTAATGACATAATATTGCTATAGCTGTGTTTTCATCATCAAAAATAGGCTTCCTCCTTAGAATTCCTGCAGGTCAGACGAGAAGGGAGGGGTCGGGGGTGTTTCCCCGGGGCCCGGAGGTTTTTGAGGGGGCCCGGGCTTGACTCGAAGTTAGAGAAGCATTTGCCTTGGGCGCAATGAAAGAGGCATAGTTTTAAATGATTAGTGTCATGTAAATAGTAGCGAGTTCCGAATAACTTGTAGTAAGTATTTATAATGAGATAAATATGAGATTGAGAATTTCAAGCGAGGATATATTTAATGTGAAGGAACATTATCTCCCGCTTTTCAAAATTTCCATCGAGGTAAACACCGAGTCAAATATTTAATCCTAAGGAATATCACCCCCGCTCCTCAAAATTTCGATTAAGGCAAACATTCTATACTAAGGAAAATTACCCTCCGTTGTTCGAAAGTTTTATTGAGATAAATAGCTTATTATTAGGAATGCCACCCTCGCTTTTCGAAATTTTATATCGACGATTGGTGGGAGTCGTATGTTACTACCCCCCAGGGAGCCGATTTTCTCTCGACGGCCCTAAATTCCTGCCTTGACAGAGCCAAATATTGTAAAATTATCCAACATACGTTTTACAGAGTATGGTGAATGGTTTCTGTTCATTTGGGTATCTAATAGCAAATGTGTTACATGTCTTTGGTATTACTTTATCACATTCTCTATAAATAAGAAATAAATCTAAAAGTCTTCTTGGGCGTAATTAACGTGCTGTCATTATTTAACATAAAAGAATTAATGACATTAATGATTGTTTCTAATCATGGCTAAATTGATATCAATTTTTGCTAAAAATTCTTGAACATTTAAGAAAATCGCCAATATTTCAAAAGGGTCTTATTTTAACCCCTACAATGCTAATACTAGAAAAAAGGTGATTTAATTTTACATAATTTGATATAAAAATGCAGGGTGTTTCGTTTGAAATAAAAACGTTTTTTAGGTTTGAATTTGATAAAATGTAACGTGAAAAATAAAACACTTGGTACACTATTATGGAATTTGTTTGTACTGTAGGGAGTATTTTGTCTTGTCGTCTTTCTACGTGCCAAAAAGTAAATTACGAAGAAAGTTATAACGGCAGAGCCGGATGATCCATTAAGGCAATATAGGCAGCTGCCTAGGGGCGCTGACGGCTTGCAGGGCGCCGGCGACGAACAAAAAAAACAACAAATTTTCATACTTAAAAATTATCAACAAAAAAATGGAAATTTTAAAAGCTATTGTCCTCTCTTTTCTGTCTCGTAAATTTGGTCACAGATGTGGGTCGAATACCGGATCACCTTAAATAGAAGCGTACCCGGCGTTTGTTTCAATCCGTGTCGTTCGACTTTTTTTTCAACTCGCCTCGCCCTATCACAATTTTTCATCGGTCTGCATGAAACTTTGTAGAAATGATCTTTAAACACAATATAACAATAATGTAGTTCAACATTTGTCGAAACTTGAAACTCCCTCGATACTATTTTCCTGAGGAACGCAGAAAACGTGGAATTTTTCAGCTATTTGTTTACATTAAAGTAACTGTAAACACTGAAGCGCTAGAGTCTAGGGAATTGTTTGACCCCAAAGTCGATCGTTTTTATTCACATCTGGCCGAGTAATGGCAATTCCCATAAACAAAACGATTGATTTTCATTGATTTTGAGAGTTAAATTTTTTGGTTTTTATTTTTTATCTCGAAATCAAATAATTCACTATACACTCATATTTCTTATTTCTTAATTTGATGAACATATTTTTCCGAAATATTTCTCTGTGATTTTACAAGATTTTCCTAGGCTCCGAGCGCTCAGCGAACAGCGAGTTATTGCATTGCACGCGGCACTTCAATGATCATGACTTTACTAGTGCGTTTAAATACTTCCACATCCACATAATGGAATGGTAGTATAGTAATCGTAAAAAAAAAATCAAAAATTTGTCTTGTTAAAATAGATTTAGATTGTCATGGAACGCCGAGATTTTAAATATGAGCGAAAAAATGTTATATCCGTCGTCCGTAACCTTTTTTTTTACTGATATTATAAATAGTTTCGCCAGTAAGAAATCCAGAAAACGTACATACTAGTTATTTATGATACAAGTGGTAAAAATAATGTTTCATTTACAAAATATTTGTTTTTATTATTTTGTCCCCATCACAAAATAAAATATCATGGTTTCTTTCGTTTGTTTGTATATTGTTTTTTTTTTGTATGGATTTATATCACGAATAAAAACTTTAATAACATTTTAAAAGTTCTGCAGTAGGGGGGGGGGGGGGGCACTATAATATAGTTGCCTATGGGCGAAAATAATCATAATCCAGCACTGTATACTGGTTCTTGCCTTTGTCAAATTTTTATAAAATGTCAAGTATTTCCGAAACTGCTGGGTTTAGGTATAGGATGTGCACATGTTTCAACTCAGAATTTTATGACTATTACGAAAAGTCTAAAGTATATAAGGTCTTCCATTTAAAATAAATAAGTTGGTATCAACTTCCAGTATTTCCGGAATTGCCGCTGTTTTGAAATTATTATTCTCGAACTCGCAATGGTCGACTATGGTAGGGTACCAAATCTCAAATGTCCATCTCATCTACAAGTGGGAAATATTTTAACGGCCGCCTTAAAAGAATCACCCTGTATATCTAATACTATCATTTACAATTTTTTTAAGGTCTTGATGACTCAACATGCTCTTATGAAGGAAAGATCTATTGGTGCTAATCTTATATACAAAGAATAGTCTATCTTGTCAAAGACCTTGGAGAAACATATGTAGATATGTGACATAAACTGGTTCTTGATTATTGGGCGTCTGAGATATAGAATGAATTATGCATAATTCAATCTATATCTCAGACGCTCAATAATCAAGAACCAATTTGTGTCACATATCTACATATATTTCTCCAAGGTCTTTGACAAGATAGACCATTCTATGTTGTTGGACCTTCTAGACGATTTTTCGGTTTCACCAAGTTTGCCTAAGCCTATAAAATCATATTTAGAAAATCTAGGAATATGCATGTCTTCTTAAGGTGTACCCCAGGATTCTATTTTAGACCCATCATTATATAATATCACTAACAATAACAATACCACCCCGTTTAAATAGCATAATACAGAATACTTGATGCATGCGGACGATAAAAAATTATATCCTCTAAAATCTATAACATATTATTACATTTGTTTAACTAATTGTCTATTGAAAGTAAACGATTGGTATCTTAAGTTTAAGCGCCCACTGAATGTGAATAATAATATTATGGCTTACACTGGTAGAACAGAATATATAACTTACCATTATACATTGGCTCGCGTTTCTATCAATCGTCCAAAATATTTTAATGATCTTGGTGTAATAAGCTGAATTTCATAAACCATTACAACGCAATATCTAAGGCATCCTATAAAAGATTGCGAAATATAATAAGAAAGTCAAAATAGTTTATTTCAAAATACACATGCCGTTTTAATGTGCATCTAAGGTTCAACTGTGCTATACTTCTACTGCTTGGTCTTCTGTATAGGCAGTCCATTGTAAATATCTAGAGATAGTACAAATATAGTTCCTAAAATATTTGCATTTTAAAATGAATGAATAATTCTCCAGATATTATTAGACATGTTTTTTAACACTGCGACGCTTAATACACGTAGAAGAGTGCATTCGATTAATATCCTTTATAAGAAAATTAACTCCCATTTTAATTGTCCCAAAATACTAGAGTAGATGAAAATACCAAGAATTAAACCATGATTTACAAATATACATGAAATTTAAACACACCACACACTGGCTTACTTCAGGTATTTCATTTATATCAAATGTATACATGTATGAATTACTCTGTAATTTCAAAATACCTGAATGTTTTGTGTTGTAGCGTTAGTAAAATTGAAAATCGTTCCAAACAATCAACACAGTAACATAATATGTTGTACATTGTTTTATTTTATTCCATATTGCTCTGTTCTTTATTTAATTAGTACATGTATGAATGTTTATAAATATTTGTTTTTTATAATTTTGTTAATGTTACACTATTTTCCTGCTCTGTAATTGGAAATATTTATGTCCGTTGGTCAACTCTATTTCAAGTAGATAAATAAATAAAATGAGCCTTTTTAAACTTCAATAGCGGTAGCATAACATAGATGTACATTTATATTTATATAGCAGACGATTTTTAATTTTCAGCACAAAATTCGCACTTTTGGTTTTTTAGTCATTTGGTACTGATATATTTCCAAGTTTTGTAATTATTTTTATTAGTGCGCCATGGAATTAAAGGAGAAGCGCTAGCTAAGGCAATTTCATACAATTTATTTAAATAAATAATAATTTAAACTGAAAACAGCAATAATAATAATGAAATATTTATTTTCCATAAGACAACATTACATTGTATAGGAATGGTCAAACACAGTACCACCTTACAAACTAATTAGAGAAAGAAATCAGACCCAGAATATAAGCATTTTGAAAGCAAAAACTCCTCCAATAGGTCATTATCAAAAAAAATTACCAATGGAGCTGCATTTAAACTTGCGTAGAAAAAAAGGGCCCGAAATCTTTACGTATGAACACGTTCGTGGAAATTTTGGCCGTGTATCGAAGAGAAGTGGTATTAATAGGATTTACGAAACTATTTTATTAACAATGGGGTCATTTAGTCAAGTTTCGTATGGAATTTTTATAGCACATGTATATGAGGTAATCGTCAAATTATTACAACACTAAAAATTCGAAATAAATTTGATAAGTAGTGTCAAAAATATACTGTTTTAAATATAAACCGATGTGAAGGAAACTCTGACGTCACTATGCCAAGCCAGTTATTTAAAAGTAGACTCACTTATCTATAAAAATATCTGATCAATATTGACAAGCAATGTCAAAGTTGTATAATGAATAAGATGTAGAAAAACAATTGTTTTATAGAAAAAATGCTTACGCATGGAGAATACAGAGAAACGTAAATTTCTTAAGAAAAGAACATTCTAACAATAGAGAGATATTGCAACTTCGGTTTACAGATCCTTTAATAAAAGTTTCCTTTAATTTGACATGTACGCATGCGCATTGAAAATATCGTTCAGCATTTTCTTTTAATAAAATACAGGCATCCCGTATTTAACTTAAATACGGGCAAGGTTTTCCTTTATTAAAAGCACCTTAATTTTGACACATTTAGGAACTTTTTGTCGAAACTTGCATCAGACGAAAATTCCCTAAGGAAATTATTATTTTTGTTGGCGATAATGGCACAAGAAAAAGATAAAAAACGTGTGAGATTCAAATATGAGGAAGACGTAATTTCGCAATCGTATTATATCCCATCTTTGAAAACGAAAATTAACTCCTATTTCATCGTCAGTCATATAATTCAAATCGAAGTTCACGGGGTCTACAGCGTTAATTTGTTCAGTACCGATATAAATATCAATTGTCATATGTAGAAGTAACATTTCAATTTCTTTATCGTTAACAACAGCTAGGATAGCTACTCCTAATAATTGTTCTTCCATATACATTCTAAACTCGAACAAATGATAATAATACCGGCAATGCCCAATTTGGATTTTTTAGGTTAGGGAAAATTGTCAAAATAGAGTATCAACATAAGGTATGAGGAGGACACCGTTGCAATAACTCACTTTAAAAATGGATGATAAATTGGAATACAGGATACTTTATTTAAAGTTTCTTTTAATAAAGTCAGCCCCTTTTTGTTTTGCAATAACTCTCTATTATTAAATCATACGTATAGCAGTTAATATTATTCACACAGTTCCCCATATCTCATTTATTTCAGCTATTAGTAAGAGCGCATTTTGAGATAAGGGTGTGATTAGTTTCATGTCATTAAAAAAACTGGTAATAGGGGCCGACTATACAAACAAAAAACCTATATGACTTTTTTCTTTAGGGGCACTTTGAAAAAAACTGACCTGGGTTTACATGTTTAGTGTTGAGAACCACTGTTTTTCAGGGTCAATGGAGGTTATAGTTCCGAATATTAGAAATAATAAAAAACTATAATACCCGACTTGTGTTTCCGCCGGTAGAAGTGCGGCACTTTGATGGGATTACTTGTACTGAACTTTCTATACCACTAATTATGAAAATGTAAATAATTCCTTCTCTTTCGGCACACCACAAGCATACCATGGCCGCAGAGGTTTAAACAGCATTTGCTTATATGTGTTTTTTTAATTTGGAACAAAGTTATTGTCGTTTATAAGAATTCATAAAATTTAAAAGTGGTTTATTAACATTTGTAACATTGTGTTAAAAGCTTAAATAATTAGTAACTATTTTATGAAATTGGAAAACGAACAGACGTCCGAGATACGATACCAGAAAATAGTTGTGTATTTTAAGATAGGAAAATATCTGAATTTTTTTAACGAATTGAGCGCATAATATTTCCCAGTCAGGTATCGAAAACTAAAAATCGAGTCTTTTGGTAGTGTTTTACGTAACCAAGTACTAACGACTTGAACGATAAGTCAATAAAATAAATCTTAACATAAGTGGCACAAAATTCAAAAAGAACAAAAGCAACAGACAAAATCAAGGAACGGGTAGGTCGCGTCGTGTAGTATGTTAATTACCAAGTAAGGACACAAACTGAAATTATTACTTGAGAATATTACAAGGGAGAGTATACCACGCGTAATAAGATAATTTGGCCGTGAAGAAGCAAAAAACATGGCGGTGTCCTCTGTCGGTCGCTTTTAACTGCTTTGTCGGCATGCTTTTCGATGATCTCTTTGGCGCACTATACTTATTTGCACGAATTTCAGAGTATGCCAGCAGTTCTCAAACTATATTATTAATTATTTTGGAAATTTTTGTTTATTTTTTTCTCCAATACCATGAGCTTTAGACCCCATGTTATATAAGGTTTTTTTGCTTGTCCCTACCACCAATTTTTTAATGACATGAAACTAATTACACCCTGTATATTAAATTACCATATGAGTAAATAACATCACACAGCTAGTAATATGACACGAGATGAGCGTTCTTGGTTAATTTTGAAGTCTACAGAGATTGTGGAAAATTCAAGTTTTTCGGATTTCGCTCTAAAATCAAAAGATCTTTCAGATAATATAGTAAATAAAATATGCTAAATGAGCCCGAAGATACTGATGTGTTTATTTTCTAACTATTCACAAAGATGTATTATTCTCAAACGAATAGAATTCCCAATTACTCTATTGGAATACATTTTCTCAACGCGGCTTGGTATTTAGAAGGTAGAGATTGCAAGGATTGGTCCATTCTACAAACCCTATTAAAAAAAAAAGAAACAATAAAAAATCTGTGCAACGACCTATGCGAACACCGCAACTCTTAAGTGGCCGCAACAAACAGGATAAAAAGGTTGTAAATGGATTTTGTAACGCAGCAAGACTTGCGGTCAGTCAACCGGGACGTGGCGGGACCACCACCGCGGTCCCCCAGGAAGCAAAACACTTTTAGGAATGTCGACAAGTGGCGGAGCAATACTCGCTGGGACTGCCACACCTGGCAGTGTTAGATATGTCCCACTTTAAGTTGTGAATATATAAACTCCATTGGAATTACCTGCCAAAGGTGTATTAAGTTATGTTCTCCCTCAAGAGAGTTTTTTCTATTTGACGTTGGAATCTGTCCTTAAAACGCTTAGGAATTCGTGTAATAGTGAGAATTTATATCGATGGATGTCGTATCGTTTAAAGTTAAAATATAAGCAATATTGATTTCACAGTTAATTTCTTTAATTATTAATCGACTTCAAACCAATTTTAAAAGGGGGAGGTTCTCAAATCTAGCCGTATATATGTTTCTCTAAATACATGTTCAAGCATTTCTCCGAAATTACGATTTCTGTGAAAATTAGTTGAAAACTGTAGAGTATGGCAGTGGGTCCATATTAATTTCATGCAACTCTGTCTATACTCTGTTGATGATGAATGATCAACCATGGGCGTACTCTTCACATTTGTACTGAGACATTAATTATTAAATTAATTGTTTCCATTATTTCTTGTTCTTAGTTTCGCTCTTGATAATTTGGCAAAGTTGTATTAATTAAATTCAAATAAAGGGGCGAGAATGTGGTAACTCGACAATTGCATTGACACCACTATAGAACTTATCATTATTAATGTTGAAGCCGCAGATTGTTCGTCAGAATATTCAAAGGAAGAATTATAAAACGCTAGTTTTTGCGTATTTATTCAACAATACAGAAACGTAAAAAGAACCGGTAAAAACTCCATTAAACTCGATAAACTTTAAGTCATCGGTAGATTAAGAAAGTCTGCGTAAGATGAAGTGTAATAATAGAAGAACAAAGCACACACCAAATTAATAATTGAAAAATTGCGTAAAGTGTACGTTAATAATACCAAAAGTAAAATAAACAAGTGTTTAAAGTGTAGTGCTTAGCTGTGGCACGTCGTAAAATTTATATCTGAAGCTTGGGTCACTTTTTAAGTGAAGGATGTTTATGATTATGATTAAAAGGCTATATAATAGATAGCCAGCTGTGGATGGAAAGATATGTTTCGTTTAATTTGTTTAATTTGTACCATATAGTATTAGTTTAGTGTATTACTTTACTTCTTTATCAAAATTAAAAACAAATTAAAATTTAAATTGAGGAAGTATTAAACATAGCTAATGAAATAGAAAAATTTGCCGGAATTGAAAAACTTAAATTAAAACTGATTGCTTCAAAATCAATATACAGGGAATACAAGATATTCCCTCGGACCTCTCTCTCATAACCCGCTAAAAAAAGCTCTCTTTTGACCGCGAGATAGGGCCCTCCCCTTCACTTCCACCGTAAATTCATATTTACCCTCCTTACGGCTAGTTAACGCTAGCTAGGTATTATAACTCTTCACCCCGGGAGGTATGTAAGTTGCTATAAAATTAAATAGGATAAGCCCAAACTGACAATATCACTTACAATTTAATTAATAATTCTTAACAGTCGATATTCCGGGATGATACAAAACTAATATGACTGGCAGTTTTCCAGGTTCAAAATAAACTAGTTATACTTACTACCAACTAATTAGGCTCGGCTAGCCAGTTTCATAGGAGGCAGAGGGCCATGGGTGAGCATCAACGATAGCCCAGATAGTAAAGCCAAGAGTGATCTAAGTTGTAAAAACTGTATGTTGGAGAATTTAATTTTGTAAGCAAAAAAACATTTAAAAGTACCTCGGGCGCCAGAATCTAAAGGAGATTCAGAAGAAAAACAAAATACACCACAAATGACAAAGAAAAACGACAGATAAAATTGAAATCGATGGAATATCGATTAAGAGTAAAACTTACGGTTAGTAATGTGTAAAGTTTAAAAAATGGTATCGTATAGTTAGTAAGAACAAGACATGTAGTGTAAATTTACAATTTAAAATTACAAGATAAATGAATTTTACAACAAGAAAAAAATACTATACAAATTGCGATACATTCAAACAGTTATATCACTAAGTTAGGAAAGACGGGTTCTAGCGATAAACAAACGAGATAACGTTAAGATACTTTCAAAATTTATTGCCAAATTTATTCTCTAAAATTTAAACTACTCATTAGTTAGAGATACTGTACTAGAAATTTCTATTAACGGGCAACTCAGATAGACAATTTCGGCAAGTCATTAATATAAGAAGACACTTCTCACAGATTATTGAATGTTAATGACGTGGTACACTATAAAATTTACTAGAGATTCGACATCGGCTGTCAAGAAAAATAATACAAGTTACCTGAACTATATCATATGTTGTCACCTCTGGAGTAATACGTCACCACTATAGACTGTTATGACACCTAATAAAATTCGTACTTAGTTACATTCAATTAATCTATCATAAACGCTCGCCTCGCAAAACAATAAGTGAGCCACGTTTTGTAGAATAAAGGAACTTTACACAAAGTAAGTAGGCAAAGTGAACACGCTACTAAAATAATGACACCTAGCAGTTAAATATAAAACAATTTTTGTTTATCACTAAACGTTACCAACTTATAGATAACTTCTTACACTTTAGAAAAATTTACATTTACGATAACCGACAATAACCTATAACTTTACAAAAATCTTTTTGGAGATAAAAAATATGCCCCTAAGCAAGGACTGAAAATTTATGAAAACTGCATTACTAGTGCTGTTCATCTACGTCCAATACCTAGCACACCCGGTATATCGCTTACGTTAAAAAAATTACACAATTTATATGAATTTCTCGTATAGGCTCTTTGCTGCCCTATTTGCTCGATGAAACGTAAAATTTAAAATACATTAATGAAAAAAACATCCCGCGATGCGGCACTTAATTTCACGAAAGTTAATAAAAATTTGCTGGAAACGATTTAAACCAGTATAAAATGTACTTAGCTTTTGAACTCTCTTCTGTCAACATGCCAACACACATGCACTCTACGTGGACGCCATCTTCCATAATTTCAAGATGCGGCCATCAACAAAAAACATTGGAAAAAAGTTATCTTCAGGCTTCATAAATGTGTTCGATAAATAAATCTCGTGCTGGTTGATCAAGCCCTCACTCGACGGTGTTCACCAATGGGATATTAAATCTCTTTTAAATGGTCATCAGAGGACATCGGCACATAGGTATGCCAAAAAGTATATTTTTTTTTTGGTTGCTTAAGCGTGCCCACGCATAAACCGGGAAATTCCAGGTATCGTAACTAACTTATGCAGGTAAAATTATAAGTCAAATATCCCAAAAGCCAAGTATACTCAAGAAATGTGTTAGATAAAAAGGACGTGTTCAATCCATGATCTACAATAAGAAAAGGAACCGTATTAACGTTTATTTAATCTTTTTTAAATTGAATAAACTACTTAGATTCAAGTTTCCTATTTAAGCGACTGAAATTTTTTTAATTAGAGACAAAATTTAACACATGTTACTCGCTTGAAGTAACACAGCAAAAAGAAAGTATCTAAATTACTGATTTGCCGGCTTTGCGTCGCCTAGGTCTCCGGTTCTGACATCTCGCGTCTAGGCCCGTAACTCGCTTTGGTTCGACTAGCGTTTACTACAAACAACGATATTCTAGGTAGGTTCCTTTACCTAAAGTGGAACAGTTAAGTACTGTTACAGTATGTGCTGGCAGGACAAACCAAGGGGACGTAGTGATGCAGGAGAGAAACACTACTAGATTCAGAAAAAGAAGAAACAGAAAACTTAGAAGAAGAATAAATAAGGAGATGTTGATAGATGGAAACTTAAAAGAAGCATGGAAACTAAAAAGAAGCACGGAAACTTACAAGAACCATCTCACAAACACCTACACCTATCATATTGCTCTCGCTGCTGACAACAAGCATGTCCCATATCCAACCCAGCGTCCGAAGTTAGTTCCGGCACGCGGTTTGGTCGTCCGTTGGGCGGTCGAGTGAAGCCGCCCAGTCATGGTATGAATATGTAATAGACGACTGGGCGGCTGGATTTTTCCGTTCAACGGGCGATCGGGCTGTATGTTCGAACGAATCTCTAGATTGGATGCCTGGAATAGGCAGCAATGCTCACCTTGCGCTGACAAATCAATCAATCAAGACCTTGAACTTTTTGTCTTTGACCCATTTGTTTTAGAAGCACCCTGTTGCAGGGCTCCCAGATAAAAGGGGAATAGTATAAAAAATTTAACTTTAGAGACTGATGTATCAGCAATACAGCAGGGTAGGGTGGTGACCCTATGCCCTGAACAAAATTTTTATGTTTTACGTGCAGTCCCCTCTCTGCATTCAATTGGTGGCGAAAAAGGCTCACATGGCCGACTAGATAAGTCTTTGGGGAGTGAATTCGACAAATTGGAGCGCTGGATGTATGCTGGTGAAAACAATATGCATCTTACTATTTAACAGATTTAATGACCATATTTAGGTACGCTTACAACCGTATCCCACAGAAATAATATTACATACAATCAACATACGACAACTTAAAACTAATAAAATCTTAACTAATAATATGCAATAAGTGACCCCCAAAATATACTGGTTTAGACGATTACATTAAAATACTGAATAATAACGTAAAATGTACAAAATAATGTGAACTAGGTAAGTGACGATAGGTTAAATTGACTAACGTGAAAATATTGCAAGCGTAGTGCTCAAAACTACTAAAAACTTAATCGGTTATGTGCAAAATATTTACTGACAATTTAAATTTAATGTGTAAAATATTAGGTGCAATATGTGGAAAAACCTGTAGTTAGGTGGGTCGAATGACAGCAATTTAGTACCGCAAAAAAAACTTGGTGGGCTCTCTATGCCTCACGTAGAAGGTGGGATGTAATATCAGGTTCCTCGTTATGCAATTTAAAGACACTTACCTCCAGCAGGTTTCACAATGTATACACTAGGCCTACTAGGGGAGCGTAGCTTCCAATGGAACCAGGCAGGAGAGTCACCGGTACAACTCAGGATTCCAAATTCAACGAACAGCTTGCCAACCAAGTTTCAGCAAAACCGAAGTTCACATACAGATGTACAAATAACCAAAAAGGTAAGACGTAGGGTCAAACACACAGGAAACGATACCAGTAAAAGTCCAAAATAAAATTGACGCAAAGGTAGAAATGAAAATGAAACTAAAAAGAACAAAAAGCCCTGCAATAAAGAAATAACGAACATTACAAATCTATTTTCTAAAGAGATTTCAGAGGCATACCTTAGATGTTGAGTGGGCTTAAAGAATTCCTTTGCCATGTGCTTCCAGCAAGTTTTTTTATCCGGAGAATTCCGTAGCAGTACTTCCCAACAGAAAATAACACAAAATATCAAAATAAAATACCGCTAAATTTGTCAACTACAGCACTATATCCCATTAAAGGAGCAAATTCTCAAAATTGCTATCCACGTGCTTAGTGAAAGGCAAACGGAAAAAATCACCAAAAATTGTCAAGACGGAAACCTCTGTCAAAATCCGAGAATGACTAAAACTCTTCCTGGTTTCGTTCCAAATGACCCTTATACAACGTAACCCACAAATCTGATGAATCTCCCTAACGATGTCTATATTCCACACATAATATTGTATTTCGTAATTCCATTAACAAAACAATAAGTTTAAGCAACGCCATGCGTGGCTCACATGGTGCACAAACGGTAGACATCTAGTTATACCATATAGACTCGACTAAAACGATAACATTGGAACAAATACGATATTGAAATTTAATTGTACAGATGCGACAATAGACTGTAACAACCCAGTGAAATCTTTATTTAGTGTGCGGCTTTCATAGCTTTTAAACTATGGAGCTTGTTCAATTGCCTTTTTTGAGTAAAAAGCGCCAGATCCCTACAAAATCCAAAGCCTAGTAAAATTTTGTACTCTTACCAGCTTGCTTTACTTATTTTCTCCCATTTACCCCTATTTACACCCAACCTTTCACCGGATAAGTTCAAACACGATCCAGTTCCAGATTTTGTCATATTACATACGTGTATAAAATTTCAAGTAAATATACATACATACCGTCTAGAGACAAAAAGTTATAGATCGACAGACCGATAGACGTTTCGTGACACTCTAAACCTATTTCAACAAGAAAGAAAATTGACTTTTTTTACAATTACTACACTTCTAGGAAAAAGTAAAATAATGTGGCAACAGCGTAGTGCAAATTTAAAAATAATATATGCCTGGATAGAGATATTGGAGGCAAATACAAATACATAAAAAAATACTCGGTGTTCCATTTGAAAAATGTTTCATTATCTTGCAATCACTATGTGAACACTCTGTAGATTTTAAGATTATTTTAGAATATGTTACTCTTGACATCCCGCAACTTTTATCCAAGACATTTTTTCATATGGCAAACGGTTGAGGATATGGTGACTGTAAACACACTACTGACTCACCTTGTATAATAGAAAAAAATTGCAAATGAACCCCGTGCCTACGTTTCTATAGGGTTCTCGATTTCATTCCCAAATAGGTTCTTCTTCTTCTTCTAGCGGGGCGAGCAAAGGTCGGCGCACTCAGGCCTTGTGGCCCATTGTGCAACCACTAACGAGTTTATTGAAAGCCCCCACACAGGCCGGATTCTAGTCCAAAGGCCAGAATCCTACTTATGGGGCAATTTCTTATTTCCTCCAGCATTGGAAAGCCAATGCCGAGGTGTTTGTGCCTCAGGTTCATCAACCTAGGGCAGGAAGTCAGGACGTGGATAGAAGTTTCTTCCTCGTCCTCGCAAAACCTGCAGTTGGGGTGGTCCACCACCCCCATGGTGTGCAGGTGTTTCCTGAAAGAGCCGTGTCTGGTCAAAATACCTGTTACGACTCTGACTTGTTTCCTGCTTAGTCGCAGAATTTGTTTTGTTCTCTCCGGCAAGGGCCCTGAGATGAGGAGCTACGCTTGCCGGAGTCCTAGGTGGGATGTCCAGTAGTAAATGAACTGGGAGCGGGCCCAGCCCAAAAGTTAGTTTAAGGTATAGTATACAGAATGCGGAAAATACACGTTTCCACACGACAAGTTCAAGTTTTGGCGGAGTCGCCGGCGAAAACGCTTACCATTAGTAATTAGATATTTTCAGATACACTAATCTAAATCTGATCTCAAAAGTAAAAAATTCAAAATGACGAAACCAATAGAGTTGCTATAATTGTATAGCTTTCGAAGATTTAGAGACAAATTGGACCGCTGAAATGGGTGGAAAAAATTATTGTAAAGAATTAATGGCATTTAACTCGGATCGAGGTGAAGTCTACAGATTAGAAGTATTAATCAAAAATACCATTGCGATTGCCAAAAATGCTTAATAAACTTAAACAAAAATCGATTGATGAAGCCATAACTCTGTGATAGTTTATTATCTTGCATAAATAAATAAAACACACTATGATTTCTACCACTATGTATTCACAAACGTTTGCGAATGCAGTTTAAATTTAGACAGTGTTTCTGATTCACTATTTGAAACTGCAGTTGCAGATTCTTGTGAATGCATAGTGATCGAAAACGTAGTAGTGCGTTTTGTTTATTTATGCAAAATTCCATTTAATTGGGCTCTACTCAATTTACTTGTTTAAATCTAGTCACCTTTGATATCGCAAATAAAATTTTCAATTTAACAGTAATCGAAGCACAAGGCTTAGTAGTTTACTTCTGTCAGTATTAACAAAAAACCAAATATGATAAAAATACATAAAAACAAAAAAAACTTGACACAAGGCAATTTTAAAGAATGTCCTGTAAGATGGTAGTATTATATTTAAAAAAAAAAAATTCTAGTACGACTTACCTAAAAAGTCGACCCCATTTTCACACCCGCCCAATTCGCATGTCTAATAAATTAAATAGGTATAAGTGCTTTTAGTATAATTGATACACAACTTATCCAAGTTTGAAATAAATCGATTTAGTTTTAATATTTATAAAATTCATTAATATCCAGATTGTGTAGTGATGTATTTATTCCTAATGTTGATTTATACAGGTTGATTCATAGTGGATGGACTATTAGAAGTATATGGAGAACGGGTAAACATATCCTTCTGAAAATTTTGGGAGTTACTAAAGTCAGCATGGCCAATCGAGCCAAAATAATTACAAGCATGTGGTACTTCCGGTTATACCGGAACTCGATACCAATTTGCTTATTTTAAATGGAACATCCTACATATTATAGACTTCTTGGAATGACCATCAAATTTTGAGTCCAAGCCTGTAGCACACCATTGTTACATCACTACGTGGCCTTAGAAAAATTAACAATGGTATCACCGGTTAAGGTGATAACCAAAGGCAATTCAACCAACACACAAGTAGATACGGCGAACGGCTAGCTGATCTGGTGCGTGGCTGGGATTTCGTGGGTTCAATTAATTTTTTTTTAATCAGCCAGAGGTTGAACCAATATCTTTGTGATATCTTACTAAGCCAGTTTGTTCCAACACTCAGAGGTAGCTAAAGAAGATGTAAATATTACGGGCGCCATCCACAGAAAAAATTAAGAGTTACTGCTACCCCTGTGATGGTGAAACCAACCGCCGCGAAAAGATTTGATCTTATGGCGGACAGACAAACAGAAAAAACAAAAAATTGAATTTTACCACAAAAGATACATGTTTATCAATAAATTTAGAAAAATCATCAGTATAAGAAAAAGTCAACAAATTTAATCAATATAAAAATAGCAGATAATGTTATCAATTATCAAATAAATATATTAAGTATTATTATCACAATTTCCAAAAGGAAACATGTAATTAATTTATCATTAAAAGAAAATATATACTGTGTGCAATGAAAGTTATACAATAAATGTTACACAAAAAAATCATTGAAATTCTCAGAATCTCACCAATCCTCCTGACGATGGATAGATAGTGGATGAGGGCTCCTGGTGAGTTCCAGTAGCTTTTCCCAACAGCCTCTCCGAACACAGACGATCCCTCGACGTGGTTTGACGTCTTGCTAACCTCTATAACGCTAGGGTTTTGCTGTTGGTTTGGATTGACTGGACCAAACTGGACTTGACTAAACAGAATTTGACTAGACTATGAATGCTGAAGTTGACTAAACTGTGTTTGACTGGACTATCTGTCTTATGAAATCCAGCAGGCATTTAACCATCAAACGAACGAAGTGATTTTCCTTGTGTAAATTATGTAGATAAATTATTGATGAATTATTTAAATTATCTAACTTTATGTAGATAAGTTATTTAGGTAAGTCATTTAGGTAAGTTATTTAGGTGAGTTATTTAGGGGAGTTATTTGGCAGCAAAACTCTTTTATTAGATAGATCACTAATCACTAAGAGAAAATTTGATAATAGCAGAAGAGACACACCTCCTGACTGAATGATTATCAAAAACTTTAAGTCTAATTATATGCTGCTTCAGAATTGGTTACAGAAATGGCCGATTCTGCTATCAGCCAGCTAATCAAAGAGATATCCTCTCTCAAGTCTCAATTAACATATTACCGTATTTCATAAACTAAAAATTACCAAGTATTTGAGTCAGCGTTATATGCAACCCACAATACTTCCTGCAGTATATTTGGTTTAACCAATAATTAAGAAACAGGTGCTGTGAAATATAGATATATCTACTATTGGATCGAAACCTCTGTGTTCTACGAGAGCTGTTAACAAAAACTGCAATACAAAAAGAGTTAAATGGATGAAACATGAAAATATAATAAATGTGTACATTATTAAATTTAAACAGTTATGATAATTTAATGTCTGGGGTTTCAGTTACAAGAGTATGGTAAATACCTGTACAAATTTCTCAAAAATTAAGTTTAGTTTATTAGATTTTAATAAAATTACTGAAAGTTGCCAGATGTACGCAACACTATATCTAAACCCAGCGGTTTCGAAAATATTTGACATTTTATAAAAAATTTGACGCATGCAAAAGTTTGCAAGAACCGTTATAACTTTCTTGGTGTAGGAGATCCTCGTTTGTTCTTTAGCATATAGAAATAACACAAGGCGAGCTACACTCTACATTGACAATGAGTTCCATAATTGTATACCAGGTGTTCCATTTTTCTCGTTATATTTTGTCAAATTTAAACATCAATAACTTTTTTATTTCAAATGGAACACCCTGTATTTCTTTACATCACGTTATTTATAATTAAATTCCCTTTTTTGTAGTATATACAATGTAGGGGTTAAAATTACAACATTTTAAGATATCGGCGATTTTCTTAAATATTCAATAATTTTTGGTAAAAATTGCCATCAACTTAGCCATGACTAGAAACAATCATTAACGTCCGTCATTCTCTCAATACTCGATACCCACAGAAATCATTACTATACACTGCAAAATGCGTATTAGATAATTTTACAATATTTGGCTCTGTCAAGGCAAGACTTCTAAGGAGGAAGCCTTAGACATATTAGCTGGAAAATAAATCTTTTTAACCTATTATTTAAGTTTTCCTCAAGAAATTGTAACTTTAACCCCTACAATTCAATACTAGAGGAAAGGGAATTTAATTTTAAATAACTTGATGTAAAAATATACAGGGTGTTCCATTTGAAATTAAAAAGTTTTTGACGTTTGAATTTGACAGAATTTAATGTGAGAAATGGAACTTGAAACTTGGTATACCATTATGGAATTTATTATGAGGAGAGTGGTGTCATGACTGGTACCTACCTAATTATGTTTTAACTTTTAGTATATTATCTGCCTCATTACTATGTTTCTTTACAATAAAACTGTTTAACTTAAAAAAAAAATTACTTATTTTTTTATGTAAGGTCATGAAATTGGCAAGAAACGTCTCTAAACCCACATCACGAAGACATATCAGTACGTGGTGTGTCTATTCCCCTAAAGGTCCAAGTCTCATAAGAGTAAAAGAAGATGGAGTAAATTGGCGAACTAATTATCCAACGGTGCCAACATATTGTATTCTGTTCGATAGCCTGGAAAATTTTCAATGCAGTCTTTTAAAATTGCCACATTTCATATCTGATGAAGTAAACGTGTCTGTCTATTAGTCTGCTTCAAAAGTAATTGCTTATCATTAAACGATGTCACTTATACAGACGCATCAGTCGTAATGATTTTTATTTAAAATTATTTACTACGAAATTGACTGTAAAGACATTCTGGAGCTATAAAATGTTTATGTTTCTAGAGTATCCTGTCGCGATGATAAAATCTACTATGTTTTTGCAGCACGTAGAAGTATACTACAATGTCCATGTATACCGGGCGGCCCTGCTGAATGCGAAGGCGTTATTTTCAAATTTGGTAGGGTGACATGACTTAAAATTTTCTATTAAGTCAGATAAATAATCAAAATGGCCAGCTTCACTTTTCGATATAATTTATAAGAACATGAAATATTTAAATTGCACATTTAGGTCCTGCTAGTCAAAATGCATATGATTCAACTGTCATATGTATACGTAAACAATAGTAATCTATCAACTTTGATAGGTGTATAAACTGTCTAAAATTTAAAGAAAATTCGATCAAAAATAACGATGTTCTGACCAAAATAAATTTAGACCAAATTCAGAAATGAAAAGCGACAAGAAAATTTCAATGGCCGTTCCATGGAAGTAGGTACCGTTCCTCATGAAACACCCTGTATGTGTGCAAAAGCTCGACTCAATATCCTAAACCATTTCAGAGAAAACGTGCGCCCAAAATAAAAGTTACAAACAGACAGAAAAAAATTTTTGGCTCAAATTTAAAATCTCCATGTTTCGTAACATTCTAAACCTATTTCAACAAATTTTCTTACAATTGCTAAAGCTTCTGCTCCACTACGTAGATGTGGAAGTAATAAATATGTTACACCTACATTCTATGCCATATAAAATACTAACTTATAAATCACTTACTTTAATTAATTGTAGAGAGTATATATATTTAATGAACTTCGAGCGGCATAGTTCATAAATGGATTTCGTTCGTCTCCCACCAGCCCCGTCGATTACCGCGACATCGCTAACCGCAACCCTGTATAACTATTTGCAGTATAATATCCCAGAGTAAATGCATTAACCAAATTGCTTCTTGAGAACTTCTGAGCTATCGATTCTTTAACATAAACACAGAGAAGTAGAGTAAGCAGGGATCCCATCGAAACTGCAAGGAAAATTTACTTTATTATAGTGCATATCAGCTCCGTCTGAGGGAAGTCTACAAAGTCAGTAGAGGACAGCGTAAAGCAATTTAAGAGCACGTTTTAAAATATAAAGAACAAAGGATAATATAATAAAATAACTGTGAGAGATAAAAATGCTTTAGGATGGTTAATTTTCACTTTTACAGCAAAAAGGGATATTTTAGTGACTTAAATTTCACTTTAAAGTTATAATTTCCGAGATAAGATTTAATTATTGCCTTGCTGCTATACCGTTGTTTTGTTTCTTACTTTTGGGATACGGCCGGATAACGGAATTAGTCGAAGTGTCGCATTTAAAGATACAATGAGATTATCTTAGGATTTAACATATAGGTATTTTTACAGACTAAGCATATACAGACAAATCCAATCAATATATGGCACATGTCATAAAAAAAATGAAGTCTTGGCTACCAGTATATACAGCAAAGTTTCTAGAATCTTGCTATCTTGCTTTACTTATTTATCTCTATTTATGCCCCAACCCTTCTGAGGAATAAGCTCAAAATATAATGTAATTCCGGATCTTGTTATAATACGTGTACCAAAGGAGATCCGCCAAAATGGCCTAACCGAGTTTCTAAATAAACCCTATACCAAATTAAAGGTCATGGCGGGTACATTAATAGTTGTATTAGGTACAAATTTCTAGGATAATTACTTCGTCAGAAATTCGGATAGGCGAATGTAAACTACTTTTTAGATTATTTAAGAGAAAGTGTCATAATTGCTCTGTAATTTTCAACCAAATCTCGATCAGCTTTCTTGAACATATGGGTAGTTCTTGCTATTTTTAATATTCTGAGAAATTTTCTGCCGATGACTGACTTCCCAGCAAACACAGTATGTCTGGCAAAACAAAGGGCGATTACAGTTATCATTGGTATTGTGTTGGCAATTTTTGCCAATATTTAGAAACTGAGTATAAAATATTGTCTAACCATTATAATGTCCGTGTTGTAATGGTCTTGTGTGTATAAAGTACTCTTTCTGTAATTGCGCAGTTGAAATTATTTTAACGTTGCTGGTACATTAAATAACTAAAAGCACTTTTTTGCCTGTGATAAATTAACATTTCTTAAGTGATGTAAAAAATCGTTTATTGCATGGTAATTTTGCCGCCAATTATTCATTGTTGGCCTGATGAATGTTAACCAATATACAGTAAATGTATCAATGTACTAATACTCTATTTTTAATGGTGTAAGCACAATATTTGTTAATACAAAAAAAACGTGCATAAAGTGGTATACTTTGCATTATTACGTATTGTCATTGCATACTTTTAAATCTCCCGCGTTTCCGATATCTAGTGGAACGCTTTGAAAATTTGACATTTAGCATTTAGGTTAAATAAATGGCTAGGCGTGCGAACTCAGTGATTATATATTATATTTTATTTATTATTCTTTATTTCATTTTTTTATTTGAAATAGCGTTTGTGCTGTTGTATTGTGGAACTGTGTGTGCAGTAAGTAAAAAGTTTAAGTGTTTCACATAGCTTATGACAATAATAAGTGCATCATATTAATTTTTATCATCATAGAAAATTCGTCAGATATTACCAAACCTAAATTACAAGTTAACAGAGGAAAAGGAGCAGGCTGGAAAATATTGGTAAAAACCTAAGAGAAGTGCCTCGGGGCTTTGAGATAAATGTTGAGGTTAATATGGCCAATTACCTAATTAATTCTAATACTACAATAACTCAAGAAAATGATGTTCCAAATATTGACTCTGGACAAAATGATACAAGCAGGAATAGTCATTGCACTATATGATACTACCCCGAGGATACATTATTAATATTTTGGTGCTTAATTCAACCGACTGTTCTAAGACATATTTAAAGCTAAAGGTAATTACTTACTTAACTGTTTACACGATCGTCATCTCTCCGATACATATAGGTTAATATCCCCAATATGTAACTTATCAACATTTTCATCAATACATGTTTAATCCATTGTAATGTTAAAAACAATTATTTACTTCAATAACATGTACTTGTCATCTGAATGTTTCTGTTGGATTTTAGTACAATTTTCAAACACAAAACTAACAGAGTAGAATAGGCAAAAAGTTACGACATGTGCTCCAGTAAATCCAGTATTTTTACCGTCCAATAGTAATGACAACTCCAAGCATGTTATGAAGGACCCACCAAGTCGACGTTAACCCCTATTTTTTTATTTTCGTGTTTTACTAGAGAATGATTTTGGAATTTTATCTACATCTGAAAATGTATATTTTGTACTCTAAAATTGCATTATGTGCAAGAAGAAAGGAAGTCACAGTATTCTTTATAAAAAGAAAAAATATCTAAGACTGGTTTTATTATGTAGGTATACAAAAAGAACGTAGTATATTAATAATATAGTATTTAAATTCTTCTTATGAAGCGTTTTGTGATGGAGCAGTCTCTTTTTGTAAAATTTGAATTTTTTAAATTATCTGCTATTAATCGAGAGAAGGTGTAGAGTAAAAGACTTCTGATAGAGCAGAGCAGAATTTTTGGACAGAACTATTAATAATGTAGCTTAAATAATTGTATAAGTAAAAGAAAACAAAATCTGTTATGATTTGCACCCTAACTAACACCTATAAAACTTTTTTAGATTCTGTAAGATCAAATTCTTTATACAAAGATACCACCCAAAAAAATATTGAAGACATGAAAACTTGGTTATGAGGTTCAATCGACCATGATGGAGGACGAACAAAAAGTACCACTAACAAGAGATGAAAATGAATTTTTATTAATTTGATAATAAGTCTCTATTTGTATTGTAAGAAAGTAAAAAAACATTTTTTTTTGTATCAATACATGCATTTCTTATATCTTCAATCTGGTGTTTCCTACTTTTCTTTAAGTTTCTATGCATAAATTTTTTTGAAAAACATTTAAATTTATAGGCTAGGTACATGTTTCACTTGTATATAATAAGAGTTAAAATATATGATACAATAAAATAATGAAAATTAGATTATTGTGTTAATGTTTTGCAAAAAATATCTCTTCTTAGAACTGTCTGTAATTGATTAGTCTTGTATCAAAAGTAGGGAAAAATAATACGGTTTTACAAATGGAAACAGACATTTCTTTGAAATCATTTTTAAATGCCTAAACCTCGACTAATTTGTACAAAAATAATAAACACGATTAACTTCTAGAAGATCCACTCTTTATTTTTGTCTATGATTGATGGTGACGAACTCATGTGAATGTTGTAGGGAAATGCATTATCAGACAGTAGTATACATAGAATAACTTGACAGTCCAAGTTCTGTAGTAGTGGTAAGAGATACTCTAGAGCAGTCAGCGGGGTAATATAAGGTGGGTTGTCCAAAAGCTTTGCCAATAAAAGAGATCACTACCGTCCTTACTACTATATGTATTTATTTAATTTTACGATTGTGTTTATTTTTACAGGATTTAAGATTTCTGAAATGTAATGTAAAAAAATTGAGCCTTTTTTTATATTTCCGTTTACTTTAACAAATTTTAAAAATATGAGTAATGTCTTATTAGTTTGAATTGTAGGTAATACAGCCAAAGTTCCAAAGTATTAATAAAGAAATAATATCGTTACAATGGTTCTTCGCATGCAAGAAATAATGAGGCATATGCACTAGTGACTACTTGAATTTTGGAGGTCACCACACTTTCATGTATTGTCCTAAAATATGAGAATAGCAAAATGTAATTCAAGCTGAAATTGACTGGAGACGAATAGCATTCAAATTCTAATTTATGGTAGTCAATGAAAAACCGTACATGACCGATTTTAAAGAAACTATAAGTGGTTTCTCGTTAATTATCATGTAACATGCTATATAATTTTCCAATAAATGTCAGTCTTAATAATTAAGCTATTCTCTTATTTGGGAACAGCATGGGCAGGGTCCGGAAATCTCTCCAATTCTAGTAGCTACCACTGCATATATTGTAATGGCAAAGCAATCATGGTTTTCATTCGTGTGATGCAAAAGATGTGTTAAAAAAGCTCTACACAGCCATCATTAGAAAAGTGTTCTGTGGCCGAGCGATGGCCGGTGTTGCACTTTATTCATTAATTTAGCGTTCCTTGCCAGTACTCTACCAATGATAAAGTAAAGGCATGTAGGCAGTTTATTAGCAGTGGGCCAATAATTGGTGTTTGCTAGGCTGTTGATGATATTTTACTTCCATATCCACGTAGTGGAGTGGAAGTATAGTAATCGTAGAAGAATTAAAAAAAAATTTTAATATAGGTTTAGAATTCAATTATTGTTTGTTTGCTTATAACTGTATTAAAACATATTCTTTGTACAGCAGAAAATATAACTATTTTTTCAAAAAAAAATTTAAATTTGTTTTTATTGAAATAGGTTTAGAATGCCATGGAAACGTGGAAATTTTAAATTTGAACAAAGAAAAAAAATTTCCATCTGTTTTAGTGGTAAATTTTTTTCAAAAATGGTGAAAAAATTTTCTAATTTTTTTTTAAATAGGGTTAGAACCAAAGAGTTTAATAAATAGAGAAGACAAGCCGTCGATTTGCCGGGAGGCGCGATATGGTTGCCTTGGAGACGGTAGGCTCTTCGTCCTTGTCGCACACCCGGCACACCTCGTACCCTTTCTCTCCCCATGTTTTACAAAGCAACACAGCCTTACCCGGCGCTCTTTGATTTCCAACAAATAACGTCAATTGTCGTCAATCGTCACCTCCCCTCATGTACTATGCGATGAAGAGAGAACGAACCTTGTGAGAGGGATAAGAAGCCTACAGCCTCCCGCTGCTTATACATTACGCTTATGGAGCTTGTCTCCTCTATTTATTAAACTCTTTGGTTAGAACGCTATGAAACGTGGAAATTTAAAATTTGAACAAAGAAAAAAAAAATTCCATCAATTTTAGTTGTAAAAAAATTTTCAAAAATGTTGTTAAAAAAATCGGTAAAGGTATTTACACAGAACTTCCCTCGTTATTTGTGCATGGCGATCACTAAAAAAATATTAAATACGAAAAGACATTGAGAATAATAATGGAAATATAGTTATTGTAATTATTACAAAGAAATCCTGATAACTTTTGGTCAAAAAAAATAGTGCTCATCCAACAGCAAAAGTTCAATACTAAATAACAGGTCTCCCATAAATTATTTCTTGGGATGACCACCCTGTATATTTTCCAATAAAAGTATAATAGCATATGTCAAATAGTATTGCCATTAGACAGTTCCACATTCACGCAGTGAAGTGGAAGTATAGTGGTGGTTAAAAATTTAATTTTTTTTTTTTTGAAATTTTTCAAAACTGTTGGATAAAAATGTTCACTCCTTTTTCTTCTGCAATAGGTTCAGAATGTCATGAAACATGGAAATTTTAAATTTGAGCAAAGAAAAAAAAATTTCCATCTGTTTTAGTGGTTCAAAATTTTTCAAAAATGTGTGAAAAAAATTTTCAATTTTGTTTTTTTCTGAAATAGGTTTAGAATGTCATGAAACGTGAAAATTTTAAATTTCAGCAAAAACAAATTTTTCCGTCTATTCTAATGGTAATTTTTTTTCCAAAGTGGTAAAAAAAAATTCATCTATTCTATAGTAAGTAGTGAAATAGATTTTATCCATTTTTTTTATTTGTTTGAATAGGTTTAGAATGCTATGGAAACGTTGAAATTTTAAATTTGAACAAAGAAAAAAAAAATTTTTTTGAAATTTTTCCAAAATCTTGGTTAAAAAATTTTCAAAATTTTTTCTTCTGAAATAGATTTAGAATGTCATGAAACGTGTATATTTTAAATTTGAGCAAAAAAAAATTTTCCATCTATTCTAGTGGTAATTTTTTTTCCAAAATGGTAAAAAAATGTTCCAATTTTTTTTCTACCGAAATAGGTTTGGAATGTCATGAAGCGTGGAAATTTTAAATTTGAGCAAACAAAATAGTTTCTTCTATTCTATAGTAAGTACCTACTTAGTGATGAATACATAAATTTTTCCAAGAAAATTTTTCAAATTTTTTTTTTTGAAATACGTTTAGAATGCCATGAAACGTGAAAATTTTAAATTTGAAGAAAGAAAAAAATTCTCATATTTTGGTGGTAAAAATTTTTTCAAAAAATTTTTTTTTCTGAAATAGGTTTAGCGCGTCATGAAACGTGAAAATTTTAAATTTGAACAAAGAAAAAAAATTTTTTTAGTGGTAAAATTTTTTTCAAAAATGATTGAAAAAAAATTTCAATTTTTTTTTTTCTGAAATAGGCTTAGCGCGTCATGAAACGTGGAAATTTTAAATTTGAGCAAAAAAAAATTTTTTTCACTATTTATTCCGTTTAGACGGTCCACCCTGTATATTTTTCAGTGAAAATTCTACCAGTTCTTCGCTGACAGTAGGGCTAACTACCTACCAAATTTGACTGCTCTCCGTCAAGTAGTTTTTTAGTTAATGCACCAACAGACAGACAGACAGACAGACAGACAGACAGACAGACTGACGGAATTGAAAAACCTATATTTTCGGAATCTACGTATTCTGAAACGTCAGAATCCGAAAAAATCTCGGAGGGTGATTTTTTCTCGAATACAATACTTCTCTTCGGTATGCGAGGGAAGTAAAAAATTCTAAAATTTTTTTTTTTAAATAGGTTTAGAATGCCATGACACGCGCAAATTTTAAATTTGAACAAAGAAACATATTTTTTATCTGTTTTAGTGGTAAAAATTTTTTTAAAAATCTTGGTAAAAAAAATTTTCCAAATTTTTTTTCTGAAAGAGGTTTAGAGTGTCATGAAACGTGGAAATTTTAAATTTGAGCAAAAAAAAAATTTCATTATTTATTCCCGTTAGACGGTCCACCAAAATTTTCCAGTGAAAGTTTAACCATTTCTTCGCTGACAGTGGCGTCAACTACCTACCAAATTTGACTGCTCTCCGTCAAGTAGTTCTTTAGTTAATGCACCAACAGACAGACAGACAGACAGACAGACAGACAGAGACAAAAGACAGACAGACTAACGGGATTTAAAAACCTATATTTTCGGAATCTACGTGATCTGAAACGTCAAAATCCGAAAAAATCTCGGAGGATGATTGTTTCTCGAATACAATACTTCCCTTCGGTATGAGAGGGAAGTAACAAGTGAAAAAAACTACATTTTGATATGCTTTTTGTCCAATTTGTTGGGATGATTCATTACATTTTCAGCAGAGGGTCGCAAGATGACTCAGTGTTTTGACATGTTTTATTTTTCTTTTTTCTTGCATTGACTAAAGTAAAAGCTAACTACATTTTGAAACACGGAAAGGGCATCGGTTTTATTTTTATTTAGTAAATGAAAATAAGGAAATGAATGATGATATTTTAAATACAACATTATCACTTATCAATTTGTAATTTTTTAAATAATTCTATGGAATGCATTTTCGTAAAAACTCGTTTATTTTAAGTTTTTCGAAAAAACTCTATTTTAGATTTTTTGTCCAAAAAGGTCCGTGCCTTATACTGGTTATAGAGATCGATCGACGGAATAGTTAATTTTCGATTTTTGTTAGGAAACTGTTTGGAATTTGTAGAATTTATCAAAAAAATCAAGTTTTCCAGGATTCGTAGATTCGCTTTTGTTTCTCAAATTTATCACAAACGTCAACTAATAGACCTAATCGAGCCCTACAATTGCCATTTTTGAAAATCAGAATCGAACCTTCGGTTCGGGAGTTATTAATTTCTTTGAAAAATCATACTCGGCCCTGGAAAACATACTTGCGGTCAACGGATTCGGGCCGCCAGCAATAGGCCTAATTTTTGGCCGGGTACCTTTGATCCCACCAAGTCTCATCGAAATCGATCAATATTCTGGACAGTTATCGTGCTTCCTAGCCCGATTTCGAGAAAACCAGTTTTTTGCAAAAAAAATCAATTTTCATTTGTTTTTCGACATAGCCTCTGGTATACTTATTTGTAGAGCTTTGCCAGCGGCACCATTTCTTTTTTGAAACGTCTCGATCCGACTACCCGTTATCGAGTTATTCAATTTCTCCCGAAAACTCGAAACGTCTATATCGGGTACTTCCGGTTTCCGAACGGAGCCGAGCTTCGGGCGTTAAGGTTTTCTAAAGACCTCCTATTAACTACCCAAGTTTCATCGCAATTCGAAAATGGATTAAGGGGGCTGGGCGTGACAGACAGACAGACAGACAGACAGACAGACAGACAGACAGACAGACAGACAGACAGACAGACAGACAGACAGACAGACAGACAGACAGACAGACAGACAGACAGACAGACAGACAGACAGACAGACAGACAGACAGACAGACAGACAGACAGACAGACAGACAGACAGACAGACAGACAGACAGACAGACAGACAGACAGACAGACAGACAGACAGACAGACAGACAGACAGACAGACAGACAGACAGACAGACAGACAGACAGACAGACAGACAGACAGACAGACAGACAGACAGACAGACAGACAGACAGACAGACAGACAGACAGACAGACAGACAGACAGACAGACAGACAGACAGACAGACAGACAGACAGACAGACAGACAGACAGACAGACAGACAGACAGACAGACAGACAGACAGACAGACAGACAGACAGACAGACAGACAGACAGACAGACAGACAGACAGACAGACAGACAGACAGACAGACAGACAGACAGACAGACAGACAGACAGACAGACAGACAGACAGACAGACAGACAGACAGACAGACAGACAGACAGACAGACAGACAGACAGACAGACAGACAGACAGACAGACAGACAGACAGACAGACAGACAGACAGACAGACAGACAGACAGACAGACAGACAGACAGACAGACAGACAGACAGACAGACAGACAGACAGACAGACAGACAGACAGACAGACAGACAGACAGACAGACAGACAGACAGACAGACAGACAGACAGACAGACAGACAGACAGACAGACAGACAGACAGACAGACAGACAGACAGACAGACAGACAGACAGACAGACAGACAGACAGACAGACAGACAGACAGACAGACAGACAGACAGACAGACAGACAGACAGACAGACAGACAGACAGACAGACAGACAGACAGACAGACAGACAGACAGACAGACAGACAGACAGACAGACAGACAGACAGACAGACAGACAGACAGACAGACAGACAGACAGACAGACAGACAGACAGACAGACAGACAGACAGACAGACAGACAGACAGACAGACAGACAGACAGACAGACAGACAGACAGACAGACAGACAGACAGACAGACAGACAGACAGACAGACAGACAGACAGACAGACAGACAGACAGACAGACAGACAGACAGACAGACAGACAGACAGACAGACAGACAGACAGACAGACAGACAGACAGACAGACAGACAGACAGACAGACAGACAGACAGACAGACAGACAGACAGACAGACAGACAGACAGACAGACAGACAGACAGACAGACAGACAGGCAGGCAGGCAGGCAGACAGACAGACAGACAGACAGACAGACAGACAGACAGACAGACAGACAGACAGACAGACAGACAGACAGACAGACAGACAGACAGACAGACAGACAGACAGACAGACAGACAGACAGACAGACAGACAGACAGACAGACAGACAGACAGACAGACAGACAGACAGACAGACAGACAGACAGACAGACAGACAGACAGACAGACAGACAGACAGACAGACAGACAGACAGACAGACAGACAGACAGACAGACAGACAGACAGACAGACAGACAGACAGACAGACAGACAGACAGACAGACAGACAGACAGACAGACAGACAGACAGACAGACAGACAGACAGACAGACAGACAGACAGACAGACAGACAGACAGACAGACAGACAGACAGACAGACAGACAGACAGACAGACAGACAGACAGACAGACAGACAGACAGACAGACAGACAGACAGACAGACAGACAGACAGACAGACAGACAGACAGACAGACAGACAGACAGACAGACAGACTGACCGACGGACGGAATTTTCTAAATTCGCTCTCGAATCGATAGATATGACTTTCACATCGATCCGACGTTTTTTCCGGTTTCGATGGTCCACCGGAAAAATGCTAAACGTATACTACATTTTTTTCAAAATGTAGTAACAAGTTCTTTTATTTATTTTTTGCTCTTACTGCTCTTTATTATTTCTTATTTATTTATTAGCAGTCCACTACGTGGATGCGGAAGCAAAAATTAACTTCCACTTCAGTTCGGTATAGCTTAAAAAAGATTTTTGAGCTTACAGGCCAGAGGTCGCCCCTCATTGTCGATCGGATTGCTTTTTAAAAACAACTCCCTGCTTTAACGATCTATTTTAATTGAGAATGTTGTAGCTTTAATGATCTTTCTCTAGTCAAACCGAATAAATAAACTAAGAACTCATTCAAGCAAATAATCTAATAGAAAATTATTTATAGTCGGTACTTAGCAGACAGCTATTTCTTTTTTCCAATGCTTGTTATGTTAATAAAACGAAAGTTGGAGTTAGACTGTCTTTATTTCAGTATAAAATCATATCAGTGATTGATAAGGTTTTTGCAACACTTCTTATAATATACAACATCTTCCCCTTTTTATAACTATAAACCATTCTGTTTACAATTAATTATAATAAAATATAAATCAAACATTAAAATATAAATTGAATAATCGATTCATTGAAAATACATTTTTATTTATATAACTACATACATAAAACTACTACTTAAAAAAAACTAATTATATTCTAATCTTTCCACCTTTTTAACTACTCTACCAGGTCTAGTACATTCCGGAATATTATAAATATTGTCACCTGAACTTAAATCTAAAGTTGAATTTGAGTCAAAGTCAGTATTTTTTTATATCCACGTCAGATTGTTTGACACTATTTTCTTTTGATGGTGAACTACTTTCCAGATTATTAGTATGATTTGGTACAATTTCGATAAATCGCCTATTTCTAGTTATACAAGAACCATCTTTTTTTTCAATTTCATAAGAGCGATCTCGCTTTTTATTTACAATTTTACCAAAAGACCATTTTGAACCCAAAGTATTCTGGAACCGAACATGTTGATTAATTTTTAAAGGTTTTAATTTTTTACAATTTTTATTATAATAAATTTGTTGTTTTCGTTGCTTCAACTGAATATTTTTATTGTATTTTGTACAGTCAATAGGTTTCGGTTTCAGATTATTTTCGGTTGATGGCAATATATCTCTAAGCTTTCTAGACATAAGTATTTGAGATGGTGATATATTATTCTCAATTGGTGTATTTCTATACAATAATAAAACTAAATGTAAATCTTTTTTATCCTCCAGAGCTTTATATAACATTTTTTTAATAGTTTGTTTAGCCCGCTCTACCATCCCGTTTGATTGGGGATATCGGGGGCTAGATTTAATATGTGAAAATCCCCATTCTTTGACAAAGTTATTAAAATTAAATGAGCTGAATTGAGGGCCACCATCGGATATTAATACTACAGGTATACCAAACCTAGCAAACATAGATTTTAATTGGTTAATCACAGTGTCAGAATGGGCATGATTTCCCAACAAAATTAATTCTATCCATTTACTATAATAATCTATAACTAATAAGTACATAGTAGTGCCTAAATACAAAATATCACACCCTATTTTGTACCAGGGGATTGTTGGTATCTCATGTGGAACTAAGGGTTGTTTCTGTTGTGAAACTTGATGTTTTAAACAGATTCTGCAATTTAAAATAACATCCTCTATCTGTTTACACATACCCGGCCAATAAAATGCATCATTGGCCCGATTTTTACATTTAACTATGCCAAAATGGCCATAATGAATCTTATTTATTATGTCTCGTCTCATATTACTAGGAATAATTAATTGTTGACCTTTAAACAACAAACCGTTAGTTTCAATTAGTTCATTTCTCCATCTAAAATAATTTTTTATTTCAACAGGTACTTTGTTTATACTTTTAGGCCAACCTTGTTTTATATATTTATGTAACAACTGTAATACTTTATCTTCTGATGTAGCTTTAATTAATTCATTGCATTTTTTGTCTGTCATTTTGTATGGCATATCTATTATACAAACTTCCATATTTGTATCAAAAATGTTTTCTGTTTTTTGATTTCTTAAAAAAGCTCTTGACAAAGCATCTGCAATAAATAGATCTTTACCTGGTTTATATATTACTTTTAAATCATATTTCTGCAACTGTAACAACATTCTTTGTAAACGTGCGGGACATGTAATTAAAGGTTTTTTAAAAATTGATATCAGGGGCTTATGGTCTGTTTCCACAACAAATTCACGGCCATACACAAACTCATAAAAAATTTCACATCCAAAAACAATTGCATTTAATTCTTTTTCAATCTGTGCGTACCGCTGTTGTACTTCAGTAAGAGCACGTGACGCGTATGCACAGGGTAAATTATTTTGCAGTAAAACTGCTCCAACTCCATTTTTCGATGAATCTACTGAAATTACAACTGGTTTATTCACATCATAGTACTGTAATACAGGTTTCTTGGTCAATATATTTTTTAAATTATTGAATGATTCCATATGTCTATCGGTCCACTCGAACACAACATCATTTCTTGTTAACTCTCTAAGGGGTGAATTTAAATTTGACAAATTTGGTATGAAGCGACCAACATATGTTATCATTCCTAAAAACCTTTGTACCTCTTTTTTATTTTTCGGTATGGGCATATGCTTTATTGCTGAAATTTTATTTTCATCAGGAAAGAAACCATTTTGTGTAATTTTATGTCCCATAAAAGTTATTTCAGTCAAGCCAAATTTGCATTTTTCTTTATTAAAAGTAATATTATTTAACTTAGCAATATGAAATACTTCTTTTAACCTTTGATCATGCTCAGCCTGCGATCTACCCCAAATAATAATATCGTCAATATATATTTCAACTCCCTCTAAATCAAAAATTTGTTTAAATCTTTTATGAAATACTTCAGGGGCTGATTTAATTCCATATGGCAAACGTAAAAAACAATAACGACCATAAGGGGTTCCAAATGTACATAATTTTGCACTTTCATCATCTAAACAAATTTGCCAAAAGCCACTATTGGCATCTAATTTACTAAAAAATTTTGCACCCGATAATTTACTTGTAATTTGATCAATTGTAGGCAACTGAAAGTGTTCTCTTTTTATCACTGAATTTAAATCTCTAGGATCTAAGCAAATACGCAGTGATCCATTATTTTTTCGAACTATTACTACAGAATTTACCCAATCTGTAGGTTCGTCGACTTTTTTAATTATTTTATTTCTTTCCATTTCTACGAGGGTATTTTTAAATTGTTTAAGCAAAGGTACCGGTATCTTACGGGAGGGGTGAACTACAGGCTTAGCATTTTCAATTAATTCTATGTGATATTTGTTTTTCATACACCCTATACCTGTAAACAAGTTCAAATTTTTTTTAACAACTGTGTCATAATAGTTATGACCCTCTCTAACCTTATCAACGATATCTATTCTTTTAATTAAATTTAGCTTTTTACAACTTTCTAATCCCAAGATGCTTAGAGAATTTGATTCAACTACAAAAAATTCTAATGTAAAAATTTCATTTTTATATTGACAATTTAAGTAACAAGTTCCAACAATAGGCAGTTCATTATTTGTGTAAGATTTTAATTTTAGATCAGTTTTTATTAGATGTCGTTCATCTAAATTTAATTCTTTTAAAACTTTTATCGGAATTATATTTGCCATTGCGCCAGTATCTAATTTGAAATTAAATTCTTGTTTGTTGTTTAAAAGCATTGAAATGTACCATGAGTTGTCTTTGACATTGCAATTATCCACAGAGCCTATAAATACATAATTATTATCATCAGTAAATTGATCATGATTTTCAAAATTTACAACATGAATTTTATTATTTTGACATACTTTAGAGAAATGATTAAAATAACCGCACACATTACACTTTTTACCATAAGCGGGACACTGATTTTTACCATGTGCTCTGCCGCATCTGTAGCACACTCCGTTGTTCATTTTCAAACGCTGTCCAGTGTATCTCTGATGCGATCGACCATATTCTGTCTTTGCTGGTTGACTCCCACCTCCTCGTTGTACCTGGGACTTACCATGTGACTGCAAACGACTCGGCCCTGCTACCGGATTACTATACATCGTTGCTGCAGTAGTTTGTTTATTTTTGCGACTTCTGTCGAGTTGCCCTTGCCGGTGTATTGCTTGGATATCCATAGTCGTTAGCGCACTTGTATTTTTTGTGATTATGTTTGACTGTTCCTTTGTATTTTCATATCGTATACATACTTGAATTGCACTATCTAGATCGTGTTTGTCATCTTCATCCAGTAATTTTAATCGTAACTCTTCATTTTGCAAACCACAAACAATTAAATTTTTAATTAATGAGTCTTTTAAGTCTTTTAATTCACAGGTTAAAGCCAAATTTTTTAAGTCGGTAATAAATTCTTCTATCGGTTCATTTTCTGCTTGCCTACGAGTAAAAAATTTAAATCGTTCATACGATAAGTTTTTTTTCGGCAAGAAATGATTTTCAAAACACTTTAGCACTTTTTCTAATTTCTTTTTATCATCTTCATTTAACGTGAACGTATTATAAATGCGAATACCTTCTACTCCTATATAGTGAATTAATTGCGCAACTTGTACACTTTCGTCCTTTTTGCCGATTTCAGAAGCCACTAAATAATTCTCAAACCTTTGTCGCCATAATTTCCAGTTATCACTTAAATTTCCGGTAAAGTTCATAGGTTCTATACCCCTATATTCACCCATCTTTATCAATTTTACTAAATTTTAATTTCTAATACTTTGACACTTCAAAACTAGTTGCCTTTATTCACTTTTCTTTTAAAATAATTTCCGACTGCGCCATGTTATGTTAATAAAGCAAAAGTTGGAGTTAGACTGTCTTTATTTCAGTATAAAATCATATCAGTGATTGATAAGGTTTTTGCAACACTTCTTATAATATACAACAATGCTCTATGACGATATTGACCTATGATTAAGGGGTCAAAGTTCAGTTCCCTCTCTCTCTCTCTCTCCCTCTCTCTCTCTCTCTCTCTCTCTCTCTAAAAAAGAAACAGATTTGTTTAAAGACTTATTATATTGTACGCGTTTACGCCCCCTGGTGGCTAATAGCATGAATAGTACCCGGAATTAGGTAGCAATGGTGAAGTACTGGTGTAGGATGACTTATGGACTAAACTAGAACCTTATAGAAGATGGTTCAAGACTTTACTAGAAATATATGGAAGATTGCCGGAATGGTTCCACTAGAGGCATTTTGTAGGGTATATAAGGCAAGATTCACGGCGAAAAGATAAGTTTCTCAAATAAATTGAGGTTAGGTAAATCGGTAGTGATAAAAAGTGAACTGTAGAGTGTAAATATCAAGTAATAAACAGCGTTAAAGGTTATTTTACTCAGTAAACGTGTATTTTAGTTGACAAAAGTATTGAAATTTTCAGTAAGTTATTCAATAAACTGTTTTAGTGTTTATCTCATCTTATAATTTTTGAACTCATGAAGTTTTAGCGGAGTTTTCCTAAGGGGTGGAATCGCGTAACAATATTACTTTTATATATTTCATTAGGGTGGTAGCCTTATTTGAAATTAAATGTATTACTGTATTTAACAGCTAAAGAGAATCCAGCATTCCAAAGGAGCAACTAAGCATATAATTTGATCAGTCAGTTTATAGCCAGTGAATATTTAATATGGCCGATAAGATAACCAGAATTCAATTTAATTCCTTATCTTTGCATGCGACATAAAAACGTGGAAATTGGACGGGCTCAGAGGTTGCATTTATGGCAATTGTAATCAATATCAATTTTTATACACTTTATTAAAATGATATTTTATGGCGCGATGATTGTATGATTTTTGATTCAATCAAATAGGTATTATAACTGAATATTGTTTTATGTTTACCATAGAAATAAATTATATACAGAAATCAAATGTCGAACGAAAATACCTGTGTGTCTGCATGTATCTGTGTGTATGTATGTAGATTATTTTTTAAATGCGATAACTATTTTTATACTTAATTTTTTTTTTTTTTTTCATTTATACAATGGCATCGTAGAACACTACTTATTGAGATAGAGTCTATTCGTCATAAATGCGATCAGCAGAGATAACAAATTATCATTAATTAATATATAATAAAACCCAATGAGTGCGAACCCCTTCCTCTTCAGGATAAAAGCTCCGGAACCGCGTGCTCTTGCGGGTCGGACCCGGTACCAATCGACGCTAGACAACGGCCGTCGTTGCGCCGTATATGCGAAACCCTAATTACTCGAGGGTTTTCTTATAATTCACTAACGAAAGTCAGCTATCTCTATAATGAGATTTTTTTTGACAGAACACAGAAACTTCCATGCTGCAACGCGGAACCGAGAAACGTCACATATATTTTCGTCATGAATTTCTTCAATTTGTACAAAAATATCCATCTTTATATTGTCTGTAATTGTTTATTTGTGGCATATTCAGATTTTCTTACTTTTTATTGGGTATTTTGCCACTGAAAAATATTTAAAAATTTTAATGAAAAAACCTCTGCGCCAAACGGATCAGACAGAGGTTGGTTCTTGGGTACTTGACTGTTTCAAAAAGTCTCACACCTAAAAATATATAAACTAGAACAATGTTATAAACTAAAAACTGAAAATCAAAGCTATGGGTAGTTAACGTTTCGGAAGAGAATCTACTTCCGTTCTCAAAACTTTTTTGGCCGTCAACCATGACAGTTCTTTGTTTATGTATTTCCATAGTCACGTGAGACATTAAATTATATTTATCTTATTTTTACTTACTTCGTATCTAAGGATGGGCAACCAACTAGTACAAAAATCTATTGAATAATTAGAAACGCATCTATCCTCGTTTAATAAAATAATCGCGGATTCTTTAAGTTTTCTTTTAGTTCCGTTGCTCTCTTTTTCCAAAATCTTAGCCGAGTTCCATTTAATTCTATGATTATTATCCCACGCGTGTTCACAAATTTTGGATTTTTCAAATTCTCGCCTTCTAGCGTAATTTCTATGTTCACGAAGCCTTACGTTGAAAGGTCTAGATGATTCACCCACGTAATGTTTTCCGCACTCACACGGAACACTATAAATACAATTTTTTGAATTTTGAACAATATTTGGAGGTTTGGTTCTCGATTAAATCGATCTTAGCGTGGAGCCCGTTTGAAAAACCGTTCGTATGGAAAACCTATTCCCAATTTTTTGTAATTTATCTGATAAACCATGTATATATGGAATTACTGCCATTGACCTAAATACCTCAGGTTGTGCTAGTATATTCTCTCTACTACCAATGTTCAATAACTGACTATCAACAAAACTCTCAGGATATTGATTATTTAATAAGACAGTTTTTATAAATTGTTTTTCGTTTCTTAATATTACATAATTTGAAGAAGTAATTTTGGCCCTGTCATACAAACACTTAACAACACCTTTCTTAACACTAATATGTTGATTTGAATTGAAATTTAAGTATCTGTTTGTGAGTGTTTGTTTTCTATACACACTGGTTTGGTATGTGTTATCTAATTTTTTAATTAAAATGTCTAAGAAAGGTAATTCATTATTATTCTCTATTTCTATTGTAAATTTAATTGAAGGTTCCTTTTCGTTAATCTGATTCAAAAAATTACATTCTTTACTATAAGGCCATATAGCAAAAATGTCATCTACATATCTCCACCATACAATGGGTTTATAAGCTAGATTATTAATATTACTTTCCTCGAAATTTTCCATGAAAATGTTACTTAATATTGGAGATAATGAAGAACCCATGGCCATCCCAAAGTCTTGTTGATAGAAGTCATTATTTAATTGAAAGTATGTTGTTTTAATGCAAAGTGTAAGTAATTCCATTATAGTTTCAATGCTTAACTTAGTTCTATTCGCCAAATTCCCATCTTGTTGCAATTTGTTTTTAATTATTATTAATGTTTTATCTACAGGAACATTTGTAAATAGGCTTACTACATCAAAACTGACCATTAGATGATTATTGTTAAAATGATTTTCTGACAGCTTTTCCAAAAAATGTTTGCTATTTTTAATATAAGACTCGGAGGAACCTGATAAAGGATCTAGGATTTTTAATAAATATTTTGAGAGTTTGTTACATGGAGAATTAATTGAACTCACAATTGGTCTTAAGGGGATGTCAGGTTTATGAATTTTTGGCAAACCATAGAAATGAGGAGGCTTGCTGTGATGTGGAGTGAACATCTTTCGTTCAATATCTGTAAATTCGTTTTTGTGTTTAAATAAGACTCTATGTATTTTGTTTTCTAAAGAATTTGTAGGATCTTTATTTAATTTGGAATAATTTCCATCATTTATCAAGTTCGTAATTTTTGTATCATATATAGCTGTATCTAAGATTACCGTGGCATTGCCTTTATCAGCTGGTAAAATTTTAATGCTATGATCATTTTTTAGAGATGAAATGGAACGTTTTTCATCGGATGTTAAATGATCTTTAGTCTTATATTGTTTCTCTAATTCAATTTTAGAACGAATTCGGTATTCATTAGCATCATCTAATGGAAACTTCTGTGCAGCCTGTTCAATTGCAGTTATTATATCAAATTTAGGAATAGCCTTTGGTGTTAACGCATAATTCAAGCCTTTAGTTAATACTAGTTTCTCGGATATATTTAGTTCGCGGTTTGACAGGTTGATGACAGGTTTGTCAATTAAAGGATTATTTTGAAAATTTTGTAATTCAATATGTTGTCTTTCACTATATAAATTTCTAAATTTATTTAAATGTCTATTCTTTTGTGAATCAAAAACTATATTGTACGTACGTAAGACACTGTTAAACATTTGGTTGTAATCATCCTCTTCGACGCAGTGACATAAATTTTCTAAGATAATTTCAATGTCTTTTACAATGTGTGCTTTATTTTGCCTATGGAACTGTATTCTTTCCCGAACCATTGCAGCACTGGCTCTTCTTAAGAGATTATTGCATCTATCGTTGGTATGTGATGCTCTTAAACGCAACCCTCTTGGAATAATATCATGTTGACGACACTTGCATAAAAAGGTAATACAATTTTCGGTGTGAGCTAATTTTTTATGTAAAATTTCCAAATCTCTAAAAAATCTATTGATATTAGGCCCATACCTGTGATCCAGATATTGTCTGTAATTGTTTATTTGTGGCATATTCAGATTTTCTTACTTTTTATTGGGTATTTTGCCGCTGAAAAATATTTAAAAATTTTAATGAAAAAACCTCTGCGCCAAACGGATCAGACAGAGGTTGGTTCTTGGGTACTTGACTGTTTCACAAAGTAAGAAAATATCCATCTTTATTTCACACAGAACTACACAAGCTTTTCGATTTAAATCAGAGCACACACTACGTAGATAAAATGCCAATCTCCATTTTCAAATTGAGACCTAGATCGAACCTCTACATCAAGTCTTTGGTGAGATATAGGTGTTTGAATATTACATGTTTTTCAACGTTTTGGGTTAAAATTGAAAGGTCTCGAAAACGCAATTTTCTCACGCCCA
Source organism: Stenurella melanura (assembly GCA_963583905.1). Lineage (NCBI taxonomy): Eukaryota > Metazoa > Arthropoda > Insecta > Coleoptera > Cerambycidae > Stenurella > Stenurella melanura. Next base: position 39,120,310 of record OY757315.1, on the reverse strand, counting down.
CCACTGAACTGAAAAGCAGAAAACTTGATATCACTGTAAAACTATATTCTTCTGCTTTCCATAGAGACGTCGCCAACAATTCCATTACAAGTACTTATTTAATTAAGTTTTTAAGTACTTACTGTTTTCAATTTTTGCGAAAATATCCATTTTTATTTCGTACAGAACTACACGAAATTTTCGATTTAACCCAGAGCACATACTATGTAGATAAAATGCCAATCTCCTTTTTCAAATAGCGACTAAGATCGAGCCTCTACATTGAGTATTAATTAAAATATGAGTGTTTTAAGATTTCATGTCTGAGCATGTTTTAGGTTACGTTTTAACATTTTCAAATTTGTCACATTTATTTCGCCCTTGCAGAGCCGAATTTCCGATTTTCCCCATACAATTTGGTATAAGATGAAAGAGCAAATCCCCCACTTTCCATAGAGGTCTAGAACGGGCTTTTATTTCATATACATGTTCAGTTATGAATTTTTTTGAATGTAGATATTTTTCACTTTATCACAGAAAATCCAACTTTCATACGCCTGTGCCAGGCTTCCGGTATCCCACTTCCACTCCACTATCACAACAAAATATCAATCTTTGTGATTAATTTGAGATATAGAACGCCTTTTAACTCCCATTATTTTCTGAGAAATCACCATTTTATAATTAACATACTAGGATTTCTGGGTAATTGGCATGATGTACAGGATGTGAAAAATTTAGCGAAAGTCGTATTTAAATTAATCTAATACTGTATTCTTATTTGTCGTCCGATTCGGCTGAAATTTGGTACTCGAGGGTTATCGACCCCACTGATTACGATTGTGACGTCAGAATCTCGAAATTCAAATTGGCGATGCCAAAATGGCCGACGATTTTGGCCATTTCTGGTCCCACACCGTTCAAAATCGGTGTATGGGGGTTTTCGGGGTCGCTAATTACGAATTCGATATCGAAATTGAATAATTCAAAATGGCGGCACGAGATGCAGGACAAGCTTTGTCATTTATGGTCCCATCCGTCTCAAAATAGGCATGTGCGTGTTATCGAGGTCACAGATCACGAATATGGGACCGTCGCTCAAATATTCAAAATGGCGGCGTCACCATAGCCTAATGTTCATTATTTACTGTAACTTCCTTATTTACCGTCCGATTCCTCTGAAACGCGGTATGTAAAGATTATTTGAGTAGCTGATAACGAATATGATATCAAAATTACAAATACAACATGGCGGCGCCAAGATAGCGGGTAAGATGTATCATTTATGGTCCGATTCGATTGAAAATCGGTATCTAGATGTTATTCAGGTCGCTGATAACAAATCTGAAATTGAATAATATTAAAACTGAGCGATTGAACGACTGAAAACTGGAAAACTAAAAACTTTAGATTGATTACGAAGCAATCAACACTGAGAGCGAAACCCTCACACCCCTCCGGTAGGCGATAGAGAAAGCTTTAGCCTTTACTTTACGAAGATTTGGAGATATATTAATATAACTTTTAAATGTCGTTGCAGTATGTTTAAGACTCTTACAAAAGTTGAAATATCTCGAAAGCCAGTGATTTTTCGAAAATCGGTCATATTGTAAAAGTCGCTTACAATGCAATGCTTCATCACATGCACCTCTTTTCTAGGTTTCCGGGATCAAACAATTTCGTTACATCACAGCGCCATCTAGACATCAATTTGTAGATACATCGTATTTACTTCAAACTAACGTAATTTATATGGTCTAGTGAATAACTTCCAATAATTCAAATACCACTTTCAGTTAACAAGAAAAAGGCCCGGGAGTTTTAATTAGGACACCCTTTATATACTGTGTTTCTCACATTCAAACTTTACGTAGATTAGGTTACAAGTCAATTAGAATTAAAATGTTAGTGAAGTATTTTTAAGATTGTTAAGAAATTTCAGTAGGATACTGAATACCTAGAGTTAATTTTCTACTAGTAGTAATATTTTTATTTTAAATATGAAATCTAGAAGAAATTTTGAATACGATACATCCATTTTGCTCACTTTTTGAGAAACATTAAAAATTTTATTAAAAAGTCTATTTCTGAATCCAGAGTGCTGTGGTGCCCAAAATATATTTTAGTTTGTATGCTACGTTACTATAAAAATAAAAAGAGCAATATGATTGCATTACTTAATTCTCTTGGGGCGTTTAAAATTTTTAAATGTGATTTTTACCCACTAACTCGGTTTTTTTAAATGGGAATTTAATCGTTCACCAACATTTTTAAATACCTGATTTTCATACGAATCTAATGACACCAAAATTTTGAAAATCCACTCAGAAGTATTTGAGATTTCAGCAAAAATACAATACAACCAATCTTTTAGAAACTTGCGGCTAATAGATAATAGATTAGTGGGCTTTGGAAACTAAAATGGCACATTGCTGTGTAAATCTGGTAACCTAATAACATTGGAAAAATCATAGTAGCCATTGAATGTAATAAAATAATATCAGCTGTCAGACAGATATAAAATAAAGCGTTGCGGAAATCTCTTTGAGTAAAAATTAAAGAAAATTAATAATTTTAGTAGAAATGAAAAGGTCGATATGTTACTGATATATGGAGAGCGTCTCAAAAATTCAGCTGCAGCTGCAGAACTATATCAGCAACGATATCCCAACAGACGCCATCCAAGCAGACACTTTTTTGCCAGGGTGGAACAAGAATTAAGAAACGAACCCAATCAACAAGATGACCATCAAACATTTATTGTAAGTGAGGACAAAGAAATTGATGTATTAGGATTTGTGATGGTACACCCAACAACATCAACAAGGGAATTGTCAATGGAATGCGACATTAGTCAGTCTTCGGTTTGCAGAATTTTAAAGAAACATGAGTTTCGGTCTTATAAATACCAAATACACCAACATCTTTATGGAGATAATAACGACAGGAGGCTAGTATATTGCAACTGGTTCTTAAATGCAGCACAACAAAACCCAGGTTTTCCTTTTCATATTTTATATTCAGATGAAAGTAGATAATACTAGGTACTGGGCTCAAGAAAATCCGGGGTTGGTAGGGCGGGGGAATATTCAGGAAAGATTTGGGTTTAACTGTTGGCTTGGAGTACTTGGAGATCGAATAATTGGACCCATATTTTTTTATGGAACACTTACTGGCGAACGATATTTATTCTTTTTACAAAACCAGACAGCAGGATTTCTTGACTTACTTCCTCTTGCCTATTTACAAAATCTGTTTTTCCAACAAGATGGTGCTCCCCCACATAATTCCAGAAGAGGATGGAATATTTAAACAACTTGCATGGTGAACGCCTTATCGCAAATCAAGGTCATATCAGGTGGCCTCCTAGGGTACCTGTCTTAACACTCCTCGACTATTATGTATGGGGCACTCTCAAAAATAAAGTTTATAAATCTTCTTCAAATACCCGTGAAGAGCTGCAAAATAAAGTTGTACGGGCTCTTAATGAAATAACGCCGGCTGAATTGCGTAGAGCCATTCAAGCAACTGTACGCAGAGCTGAATTGTGTATAGAAAAAAATGGTGGACATTTTTAACAATATCTATAAATGTCAATTTATCGTTTAATTATATTAATATTTTAAAGATACCTACTGTTACCTAGTTTAAGTTTAATTGTTCAAACGGAATTGATTTTTATTTATTTATAGGCCCGATATTTATGTTCATTTAAATAAAACTCTGAAAACCGAACTGATGTCGCATTCTATTGCAAATGTCCTTGTGGATGTAATTGTGTTTACCTCCACATACCTATGCTAAACTTAATTGTAACGTTCTTTCCGCTCACAATTATTAAATGTGTGATAGCTTAAGATTGCCTATAACTACACAAATCTGTCTGACACATTACATTCAATGGCTACTGTGATTTTTCCAATGTTATTAGGTTACCAGATTTACACAGAAATGTGCCATTTTAGTTTCCAAAGCCCACTAATCTATTATCTATTAGCCGCATGTTTCTAAAAGCTTGGTTGCATTGTATTTTGGCTGAAATCTCAAATATTTCTAAGCGGATTTTCAAAATTTTGGTATCATTAGATTCGTATGAAAATGAGGTATTTAAAAATGTTGGTGAACGATTAAATTCTCATTTAAAAAAACCGAGTTAGTGGGTAAAAATCACATTTAAAAATTTTAAACGCCTCTAGAGAATTAAGTAATGCAATCATATTGCTCTTTTCATTTTTATAGTAACGTAGCATACAAACTAAAATATATTTTGGGCACCACAGCACTCTGGATTCAGAAATAGATTTTTTTAATAAAATTTTTGTTGTTTCTCAAAAAGTGACCAAAATAGATGTATCGTATTCAAAATTTCCTCTAGATTCCAAAAATGTAAAAATATATAGGGTGTTCCATTTAAAAATCGAAAGTTGTGGGCATTTCCCGTCAAACCGGATGTGCACCAAACTTGATTTTTTATTGGAAAGATGGCATTTTAGTCGTGTAATAAGGCCTCCAAATTTCAATTTTCTATTCCAAATATTTTAGGAAATATCGGGGCGAGCGCAATTCGTGACTCACCCGGTATACTACAAGTCAAGGTCTCAGATTTCTTTCTAATATTTTTCAATGTTTATGTTTACATTATTTGATGATACCAAATGTATAATGTAAAATATAACAATTACATTTGCTACATCATGTAAGATGATCTATATCTAATAATATTAACAAAATATTATTATTCTTATTATTATTATTATTATTACTGCCTCTGATTTGTGCGATATTCCAACTCAAAAATACCCAAGGCTGGTCGTATTGTCAGTTTTATATTAGGATATCTCAAAATCCTAACGTGGTGGACAGATTTGGATTCAGCGCAACGAATTAACTTGCCATCAAAAATTAATTCAGGTTATAGGTCTGTGAATTGATGATTCTGGGTGGCGATGATTTAAATATGGCCCTTTAGGATCAACATGTATCAAAATGTAAATTAAGTTGTTATTAATATTTTATTAACATAGAAAACGAATTTAATAAATACTTATCTTGCACACTGTATATCAACTAGAGTTAGAGAATTAGCTGCAGTTTAAAACTTAAATTCGAGACAATTTCTAAGTATATAACATTAATATAACTTTTGGCGCTAAAGCAATAATTGCAATTGCAGCAATTTGAAGTAGTTTTTGCCTGCTGCAGCCCGGAGAAATAACACCAGCGTTTATAATTTCAAAGTTCTAGAAATAAAACATTTAGTAGTCCTTTATGCCGAGGCAATTAATTCAAAAGCAGGAATATCCCTCTGCATAAAACAATTCAGAAAGTTTTCTTAAGGAAGCCACTTAATCCGAACACCCACTTTCTATTTCAAATTTTATGCTGACCTCAAAGTCACGCCCCAGCTCCGATTTTAAAGTAATGTTTCCGGACAGTGCTACGTCCAACCTTTAAATTTAGTAATTAAAGTTGTTACCACTCACTGCAATATCAGCAACGTTGACATTCCTGCGGCTAAAACTGATTCGGGAATTCTAAAGTTGATGCAAAATTCATACTTCGTCCATCTACTGTGTACCTCTGGTTGGAATAAAATATTTTTGGAAATTTCACGTCCAGATCCACGTATTGGAGTGGAAAATGTTCAATTTTTATTTGTTGAAATAGGTTTAAAATGTCATGAAATGTAGAAATTTTAAAGGGAGGTCAATAAGGCCCGATTTTAGGCCCCTTTTAATTTGGAAAAAAATCATTGGAAGCTTAATTGTGAACAGGAAATTTACCTTCTTAAAATATTCCAGCCTAAACAGAGACATCCCGGCCTCTGCAAGTCATTTTCACTCTTCCCATCCATTTTCATGTTTCTACTCTTTTATGTTGAATCGTACCTTATCTAATACCTTATCGTCAGAGAGTCAGAGAGGTGCCCATATGTTTTTGTGACAGGTGGGACTGAATGCTCAACACGGTAGCAACATACATTTCTCCCCTACCCTCCACTAACCACCCCCAAACCCTCGAAACCACCCCCTTTTTACATTTATGGCTACTGGGCATATGGGGAATCCTTCCGATCCCACGAGTACCCACATGCCCTGTAGCGAGAAATATTACGATGGGGTGGTTTTGGGGATTTGAGGGTGGTTCAATGAAGGGTGGCGGAGGAAATTATGTTACGATTGTGTTGAGCACACTCAAAAGCAGGAATAAACAGTTCATAATATGTTGGATAGTCAAAGTCCATAAAGTCTACTGAAAATCCCGATTCTACAACCCCTTGCATGCCTAGAATGGAGAAAACACGAAAAGGGGGTGGTTTCTCACATTTAGGGGTAGTTCCCCAGGGGTAGGAGGACTAAAAGTATGACCATCGTATTCAGCACCTTCGAAAAGGGGGGGTACATAGGTCTCGTCCTGGTCACAGCACTTTTCCTTGCAACTTTTTCATGGACTATAACCAGAGTGATGCGTGTGGTGGGCCAGTAACAAGCAGCAGATGCATTTCAAGCCATATTAAGGACTCAGGACTGTACTTAATAGTCAGAGATCTGCCTATATGTTTTTATGACAGGTAATGGAACTATCTGCTGACCATAAAATATCATTGTTGGTAGGTCCCCTAAGTCGCTTAATCAGGGTTTTCGAATTTCTACGTAGTAAATACCCAGGGGGCTTTGAAGTACAGTCGGTTTGTGACCGGTCCGGTAACTGTCTGCCGTTTTGATATATCGGTAGATATGATCCTGGACATACCTCCTGCAAAGTTTGACCATCGCAAGTGGTCTTGATCCAGAGATATGCCCGACAAACCATAATTAACCATAATTTTGGATACGACTGTTACATGAATGAAGTGACAGGTCCGGTAACTGCTCAAAACCTTGTTAGCTGTCTTGGAGCTCACAAGATGGATGGGAAAATACGTTCGGTAGACGCACAAGTGGTTTTGGGCAAGTGCGGTAGCACTATCAAGTACCGAAATTTCACCAAATTCTTCAATTTTTGTTAAATATTGAAAAATATGCAATAAAATTGTCTCCTGTTTTTTTTTCCATATACATAGATGTATTACAAACAAGAGGAACCAAACAGCAGAAATTTTTATTTGTATGATATTTTTTTATGCTAAAAAATCGACAAAACATTTTTGGCGCCATATTTGAATTCCTTCATATCTATGGATAACTCAATAATACGATATATATTGAGCTAGTTTGCACACAATAAACATATGCAATGGGGTTGTCGTTTACAGTACATACAAATAACTACCCTCCCTCCGCCTCAACCCCCAAACGTTCAGTATTATTCTTCTATTTTTTCTTTATTTCCTGGTTCCTTCTAGGTTGCTAGTGAGTTTTAATCCTTTTGTGACCTATATAAAAATAAATTTATTGAATACGACCTTATTGTACAGTACCCTATGAAGAATTGAATAAAACTTCTCGAATTTCCTGGTTTCTAAGTAATTTTAAAAGAAATGGTGTTGAGTAAACGTATCAAAAGATATAAATCTATGTTCTAATTTTTCCTTCAAATAAAACCGCCTCTAAATACAAACCCAGACATGTCCAGCATTGCGCACCCGACATAAGCATTGACAATCTACCTATATTAGACGAGATGGGTATGACCTTCGCCGCTTCCAATCACTTAATAAATGACTCGGATGTGATAGATGAAGATGAAGATTAGTTTTTGATTTATTATTTCATGAAAATGCAATTCATTAGAATGAAAAAATTTTTTTTTGGATTTTAATTTGCTAGCATAACCAGAATTTAGGTTATTGAACGAATGCAAAGATTTCATTTATATTTTTACACATATTTTTTCCTTTAGTTATTTTTTCTGCTGTTTGCAAAATCCTATTAAGAATAGGGTAACCTTATTGTAACATTTAGTGATAAGTGATAAATACATTCCGATTATTACTTTCATATGTAGTTTCTTAATTAGTAGTTTTTTATAGTGACCACCCTGTAATTAAAGAGGGAAGTACTGTATAAATACTTTTACCGATTTTTTCTCTGTGAACGAATGCTGTAAAATTTTTGTAGAAAAATGGCAGTGGTATTTCAATGAGCACGTGCCAAAAATGCAATAAAATGTTCTTACTGGAATAGCACATTATGGTAATGTCAAGATAAGGCACTGGAAATGATAATTAATGATACAATTCATAATATTATTAATAGCTCATAGATAACACCTAATGGTAATGATTTTTTATTTGGAATTTAATTCGCGATATACTTAAAATAATTGTTATTAATTTCTAACGGTACTTCTTCAATATTAGTGACGTGTCCCCAAAAAGTCAAGTGACAAATAGAATTCTTAAATATAACCATTTTAGTCGTTAGCATCACATTAGGTTTATTCTTAAATTTAATTTTATTGCACTCTTTCTCAAAAATCAAATCAAATAGATTTCATATTGTAGTTAGAATATTCTGAATAATGAATGTATAAACAATATTAGAGAATTTTTTTTAATCCGTGTCCTGCTCCCACCCAAGATTTGACTTTCTACGAGATTGAAAGAAAACGTATCTAAAAATAGAAACTTTACCCTCAAATCAATAACAGAAATTTCTTTACGAAAATTTCCACCCACATAAAAGGCTTATGAAACCGCTACAACGCCACTGTTCCAGGCACTCTTTGATATAATTTAATTTAATTTGATGGTAGACGTTGCATCCCCGATACGGTTTATAGAGTTGATGTATATTGACCAACAAAGAAAGTCTTTTCCTATCTTATTTATTGCTTTGGAATTTCAATGGCTTCCCGCTATCGCGTCTGTTTTGTTTTTTTATGGCTGATGATCTCGAGTTCCTTTATGTCGGTATGAAATCTTCAATTTTATCGACGGTATTGTGAGCCGCGTGAAATATTGAGCTCTTCATAAAATTAAATTGCCCAAACTAATTTCGATACGAATAAACAATAAGAAAAAATACCAAACTCGATAATATATCGCCTATACCATATTTTACTAAAATTGACTGGATAACACATTAGTAGTAAATGGCCCTGCAATATTTTAGTAGGTGTTTTTTATGTTGCTAATCAAACACTTTCTTACAGCATAATCACTAATCAGTAACAGCAGCAATTGACAACGTCCATCTTTAGAGATACTAAAGTATATTAATTGTTAATTATAAATTAAATACTGCTTTTAGATGAATCAATCAATATATTATAAATACTCTACATATGTTTCGGCTTATTAGGCCTTTATCGAGAGTATTACATAGTGAATACTAAAGTGTTTCCGACGTTTTCATTTTAATTTATACCTAAAAGTATTTATGTCTTAATCTATTTAAGACTTAATTTAACATCCTTAATAATTTGAATGTTTGGAGTGGACCTAAACTGATTATATAAATCAATGGATAGTTCTTAACAATTTATTTATTATAGGGGTATTCAAGAAATTTTGTTGGTCATTTGTGGTACAAGGGTTGTACTTGAAAGATTTTTTAATTTCTAGTTGTTCTAGCAGATCTAAACGTTTACCTTTTCTTTCTGAATGAAGCAGATTTATGTTATCAGTATCTATGAAATGATTGTTTTCAATACAGTGTGTTGACATTCCTGTGTTTTTATTTATTTAAGATTGATTTTTTGTGTTCTTTCACCCTGTTCACAACGCTTCTACCACTCTGACCGATATAGACAGCATTGCACTCTTTACAGTTAATTCTATATTCACCAGATTTATCAATTTTATTTAGTTTTTCTTTGTTATTAACCAAAATGTTTCCTATATTTGTTTTGTTTGTCGAGGACAAAATGTAACACTAAGACAGGAGAAATAAACCTGTTGGAAAGCATTAAACAAAAACTTTTGAATTATGATTTGGGTCTCTGTAAGGCGGATAAGGGTAACACCATAACAATTTTAACAAAATCAGAATACAATGAAAAAAATACAAACAATCTTAAATAGTGAAAACTTTGAAAAAATCGATAAAAACGCTACCAATAAATTTCAGTCCGAAATTATATCTAACTTAAAGAAATTTAATACTGTTATTCAAAGTAATGAGGCGTATAAATTGAAAATTATGAACCCTTCAGCCCCATTCTCTATGGTCTTTCGAAAATTCACAAAGTAAATAACCCTATACTCCCCATAGTGTCTTACATCAATGCTCCATCTTATAAATAGTGTAAAAACCTGAATCATATTTTACCAAAATTAATGAATTTTAAATCTAAATATTTCATAAAAAATTCTTTTGAATTTATTGAAAATACAAAAAATTTAGTAACACCAAATAACGCAAAATTAATCTCCTTTCACGTTAAAAGTCTGTTCACCTCAGTTCCGCTCACAGAACTAAAATTAATATCAAATAATTTAATAGATAATTCACAAATCAGCGAAAACGAAAAAACAGAGTAAAAAATCTTTCGAGAGTTTGTATTGAACAAAACTATTTTCAGTTTAATGGTGAATTCTTTAGACAAAAAGACGGGCTTGCCAATGGGTTCACCAATTTCTCTTTTGTTAGCTGAAATATTTATTTCAAACTTAGAAAATTTAATTTTTAATAGCAATAAAATAGCAGTTTAAATACATATGTGTTTTATTGGACTCGATACGTAGACGATATTTTTCGTATATGGACCGGTACAGAAAGGAACCTAAGCAATTACCTTAATTTCTTAAATTCTTTTAATAGTAAAATTCAGTTCACAATGGATTCGGAGCAAAATAATCAATTAAACTTTCCAGATATTAATATCAAAAACATAAAAATCAGTTGAAATTTAGCATCTACCGCAAACCTACTACTACAGACACAATAATACATTATAATTCGCAGCAATCATAGCAAATTAAGATTTCACCCTTTCATAGTCTAATACATAGACTCACGAATTTTCCTTTAGATCAAAGTAATTTTGATAGGCAATTAAATATAATTAAACAAATTGCAAGAAATATTGGATGCAATGAGTCACTAGTGGATAACATGGTCAAAAACAAACAACGCAAAATGCTTCAAAAAGAATTTTTCACTGTGTCTAACAAACCTACAAAATATAGTTTTATTAATTATGTTCCGAAATATAGTAACAAAATTTTTTAAAAATTAAATAATTTGGGTATTTCTACAATAGGTGTGAACAAAACAAATATAGGAAACATTTTGGTTAATAACAAAGAAAAACTAAATAAAATTAATAAATCTGGTGTATATAAAATAATTGTAAAGATTGCAATGCTGTCTATATCGGTCAGATTAGTAGAAGCGTTGTGAACAGGGTAAAAGAACACAAAAAATCAATCTTAAATAACAATAAAAATACAGGATGCCAACACACTGTATTGAAAACAGTTATTTCATAGATACTGATAATATAAATTTACTTCATTCAGGAAGAAATGGAAAACGTTTAGATCTGCTAGAACAACTAGAAATTAAAAAATCTTTCAAGTACAACCCTTGTACCACAAATGACCAACAAAATTTCTTGAATACCCCTATAATAAATAAATTGTTAAGAACTATCCATTGATTTATATAATCAGTTTAGGTCCACTCCAAACATTCAAATAATTAAGGATGTTAAACAGATTAAAACATAAATACTTTTAGGTATAAATTAGAATAAGCACGTCGGAAACTTTAGTATTCACCATGTAATACTCTTGATAAAGGCCAAATAAGCCGAAACATATGTAGAGTATTTATAATATATTGATTGATACGGAAGTAATGCAAATGGCCGCCACTTTGTGAAATTGTGATCTACTAATCGAACGCCTTGCTTTAACTGTATATTTTGCAGATTTTGTGATGTTTTAAAATTTAACATCCACAATTGTCCTTAATCAATTACTGTGCCGAATTTAGTTTGTTAAGATGGAGACGAATTTATATATTTTACGAAATCGTGTCATGAATTATGATGAAGAGGATAGATGTATGAAAAAAGTTGGTCCCATCAGTTTAAATCCCTATCCCAATATTAGACATACATATATTGTAAATACATTCTTTTTCATTTATTTATTTGTTTATTTAACAATACATTGCCCAACAGAGCATTCCAATTACTGGGCAGGAGATGATAAGTACATATAGATATATTAAAAAATATGAAAAGTATGTAAACAGAAAAAATGTGGTAACATGTCTTAATTTATAAAGTTAATCTCTTTATCTCAGCTACATTGTAGTGGAATATATCAAACTGGTCTTGAAGATTATTATATTTCTCACATATTTTGTGCAATGGAGACAATTTCTGTACGTTAGTTCTGGGGGTCGGCAGATAGAATAAAGAGTTTTGTCTGAAACATGGTCTAGGTGTTCGAAAGCTAGCACTACAGTCTGTTATATTATGCATTAGTTTAAAATTAAATATTTGTTGTGAACAGTTCTGCGAGTGTCCAATCTCAAAAGCGAAAATCTTATAAGTGTAGTCTGGGGAAAACTAATAGCAGGATAGACACCATCTTCCTTGTAACTTAAAGCCATTAAGAAACTTCTCTGAATTCTCTCTATATTTTGTATATGTATGTTGTAATGAGGAGACTAAATAATTGACTAGTATTCTAATTTTGATCGAACAATAGACTGATATAGTAGTTTCAGCGTGTTACTGTCGTTAAAATCATGAAAACGTCGATTTATAAATCCCGGTGTTCTAAAACTCTCATTGGTGTTTATATGACTATTAAAGGCTAGTTTGATCAAATGTTACAACGAGATTGCGGAAGGTTGATGGACGTGTAAGCATTGAATCTTCTCGACAATGATTAAATTCGACCAGCTGATGTTTGTTGGTAACAGTTAGAACATTGCGCCTCCTTACGTTCAACTGTAGTTTGTTCAAATTACACCATTCATTTACTTTATCAAGGACCATTTGTAGAGCCACATAATCAATAACATCATATACTTCATTGTACAACTTCATATCATCTGCGTTAAGTGACAAATGACACCCAGTTCTACTGTAATGTCACTAATGAAAATATTGAAAATGAAGGACCTAACACAGAACCCTGGAGTACGCCTGAAGTGGATACAAATCCTAGAGACCGCTGACCACAGTATTCAATGTGGTGGTGTCTGTTTTCAAGATATGATTTGAAAAATGATGGCAGATTTTTGAAGAAATCAAATTGTTGAAATTATGAATTTAAATACTGTGGTCAAGTCTGTCACATGCTTTAGTGAGGCCCGTGTAAATTACGTCAACTTGTGAGATTGCGTCGATAGCATCAGTTATATATTGGGTAATGCAAAAAAGATTGGTTGAGGTAGATCTTCCCTTGAAGAGACCATGCTGGTATTCAGTAATGCGATGCTTTGCATAAGAAAATGTTGGCTCATACAGCAAAGTTTTGAAAGCTTTGGAGAAATTATTGATAATAGTTATAGGTCTGTAATTCTCAATATTATTTTTGCACCTTTTTTATATGCAGGAATTATCTTAAAACATTTGAGTGGATCGGGGAATATGTTAGATTTAATGGCCAAGTTAAATAAAAATGTGAGAGGAATTGCGAACACGCTAGCACAATCATGTAACAGAAAGGCGGGAATTTTGTCAGGACCCATCGTACATTTAGGCTTGATTTTTTTTAGTGCATTTAAAACTTCTTGCTCTGTAAACTGTTTAATTGTTAAAGAATCAGTATTTGCGTCATGATTGTCCTCAATTGGAACACCTGAGGTGATATAAGATCTACAGGAGTGCATAGTTAAAAGAATGAGTATGAGTAGTAAGGCATTAAAACATCGAAGCTTACAACCGTTTTAGTGATTGGGTGAAAGAAGCTCAAGTTATTAATTATAAATCATACTCGCCATGTACTTGCATAATTAAATTTCGTTTTATGAATAACTGCTAACACATAGATACATTTTTCAGGTTATGGACTTTAAGCATTGTCAATAAAAGTTTCACTCCTTGGATTATTGCGGATCCAGATGACTTCGTAGGACTCATTGTGATTGTGCTGCAGATATAGACAGAACACGTCCGCCATGCAATTTATAAGGTACAGAGTGAGGTAATGAGACGTCATTCCTTTTAGTTTTTTAGCGGTAAAAATGGCTATGTCTAGGCAGTTAACCGTTGTGCAACACAATGTGTAGATTTTGTGAAATAGGTACTTATAGAAACAAATAAATAAATTAAAGGAACGACTTAGAATTATAGTAAGGTAGACATAATTTATCTAGCGGTTGATCCTTAATCCATGGTATACTTATGATACATTTATGCACCGAGCTGTGCAAACTATTGTAATTTCTGTAAGAACATTTTTTATCATGTCATATTAATGTTGCTATTGTCTAACTCGTGTGTTTTATCAAATATTCTCCTTTCCTTTAATTGTTTTATTCATTACGTATTACTATCATTAGCAGTAGGTTGAATGTCGACTACACTGAACTTGTACACACATGCTTGTAAATGGGAATAAAACAGAATGTATCTAGTGAATGTACAATTATTTATTATTATATTAAGTTTAACATTTGTAATATAACTTTGATGGCATTTATACTTAATCACAATTCTTCAAGTGATCTGGCGAGTGAATGTATTATTTTGAAAGATGTTGTGTGGTGTTTTCTCTTATTTAACATTACAATACTGTTAATATGGGTTAAAGTCTGTGTTCAGACTCAGTTCTTAAATATTAAACAGTCCAACACTGAGTAGTTTTTAAACAACCACAGTATATACTTTAAAATAATACATTTAGTCTGCAGACCATCGATGATAACTATACTTCGAGCTTTCATTCTTAATTTATAAACTTCATTAGATTTTATATAATCTGTAGCTTTTCTTTGAGGTTCCTCTTGAATTATACCATATTTAGAACGGTTGTCTCTGCAACATTTTTTTCTTTCGGCACAAGCCTCTTCTTAGCTCAACTCAAGCTTAGATACAAAAAACATCACTCAAACCAATACAAACTGTTAATTTCTATATCAAATTATTTATAGATTGCACTAGCAGCACTTATTTTATTCTAACCACTTTCAGTTTCATATCTGAGTTTCAAGTTGGATCTCATGTTAAGAGAGGAAACCTAACTTGATTCTGGTCTTGTAACACATCAGCGTGGCCTACAATACAAACCCACGTTAAAAGTAGAATTCTCGCATTAACATATAACAATTTAAAATCATTTCTTTTTACTACCTGCAATCAGTTGACGTGTTCCAGCTTCAACTATTTCTAGTTGAAAAATCGATGATATTTATTAAAAACTGCCGTTATTTCATATTCCCACATCCACAATTAATAATAAAGCCAAAACTTGGCATTCTGTATAACATAATGTTGATAGAAGTAATAATTTAATGAAAAGTTCGGTTAGTTGCTATTTAATACTTGGCTTGTTCTCCCTCAGCTGACGGATGTCAAAATTTGTGACGTTGCTCGCACACGACCTACATAAATCAATAAGGTAACTGTGCCAATATGCAAATATTGAAAGTATCACACAATAGTGTGTGTAGTAATTAGTTTGTAATTGTTTATTTGTGACATATTCAGATTTACTTACTTTTGTTGGATATTGACGAATATTTAAAAATTTTAATGAAAGAACCTCTCCTCCAAATGGATCAGACAGATGTTGGTTCTTGAATACTGATTGTTACGAAACGTCTCACAAATAAAAATATATAAACTATAACAATATGTTAAACTAAAAACTGAAAATGAAAACTAGTAAAAGTTAACGTGTCGCAAGGTTATCTACTTTTCTTATATTCTTTATCGAAAATCAAACCCCTAAATATTATTTAAAATAGTAAAAATTGTATTTATAGTGTTCTGGGTTAGTGCGGAAAACATTACGTAGGTGAGTCATCTAGACCTTTCAACGTAGGCCTTGGTAAACATAGAAATTACGCTAGAACGAGAGAATTTGAAAAACCCAAAATTTGTGGGATGATAATCATCCAATGAGACTGGGAGGAGATTTTGGAAAAGAGAGTAACGGAACTAAAAGAGAATCCACGATTGTTTTAAAAAACGAGGATAGATCCATTTCAAATAATTCAATAGATTTTTGTACTAACTAGTTGGTTGCCCATTCTTAGAGACAAGTAACTAAAAATAAAATGACTTTAATTGAATGTATCACGTGACTATGGAAATACATAAACAATGAACTGTCACGGTCAAAAAGTTTTGAGAACGGAAGTAGATAATCTTCCGAAACGTTAACTATCATTAATTTTCATTTTCAGTTTTTAGTTTATAACATTGTTCTAGTTTATATAATTTTAGTTGTGAGACATTTCAAGACAAGTATTCAAGAACCAACCTCTGTCTGATCTATTTGGCGCACAAGTTTTTCATTAAAAATATTTAATATTTTTCAGTGGCAAAATAACCATTTCCATTTTTCCATTTTAATATTTTATTGCCTATTTTTGTATAACTCTAACTTAAATCTAAGGTATCTCATTTAAAATAGTGAGTACATATAAATATAAAATTTATATACATATCATCCAAAATACAAAGTAAGAAAACTAGTAATTAGTCCCCGTAAAATTAGACCTGAGAACTAAAATAACTCGGATGCAAGGTTTTAATGTTTAAATTGGCTACAAATGGGATACTATTCAACATTTCAACTGGTGTCTAAAATTTATCGAATTTTTTTAAAGGTGTCAAAACTAACCCTTTACTTCAAAACAATATAAGTTGGTAAATTTTAACTTACTGCAAGAGAAGAAAACGTATTAAAGATAATGAAGAAACTTTCAACGCTGTATGACCCAATTTTTACGTAAATCCACAATTTTTATCTAAAAAGCGAAAAATGCATTAGAAAACACACTTCCTCAAAAAAGTGAAGCATTGCTGCATTCTCAAAACGTTTCAGTCAGTTTTATCTTACAGCAACCGAAAAATCGTCTTAAATGTTTTTTGTTGGTTTTAAGATTGACAGAAGAATTTTTTATTGAAAGCAGTAGTTTTGCAGATATTTGCAAAGAACCTCACCTTATGTCATATCACCATAACTTTAACATACTAAGCTCCAAACTCATATATTTCTTCAAGAGTAAGTTCTCTATGACAAAAAATTAGTTATTTATTTAATTTGGCGAATTTTTGACAATTCTTGCTATATAAATTGACATACTTAATTAAATTTTCAACACATATTTATCGTATATTATTCACAATTTTACAGGTTTGATTTTTTCATCTACAATATTATTTTGATCACTGCCCAAAATTATAGGGTGTATTCATGACTACTAACAGTTTTAAACTACTCCTAACCATTCAATCTTTGTCAGTGTGCTTATTAATGCAATAATCGTTTTGCTGCATTTTTTAAAAGATTCTACCATCGCCTATCGTGTTGCGTATTAAACACATGAAATATCATTTTCATTCTCGACATTCCATGGCAAAAATACAGCGCAATTCCCGTTGATAATTTTATAATCGATATCAAAACGTCACACAGGAGAGTATAGGTGTACGTCGTTTGTCATGACCCCTCTGGCCCTCATAAAAAATTACAGACAACGATATATGACCCGCTATTATTAATTCTGGTTGCAAAATAACTCACATGTCACAAAAACAAACGAAATATTATTACGGGCGCATTTACCTCGGTCTGGGTAGCCGTCTAAACGATCTTTTGACTTATTGTGGTCAACTTTGTGACCTATATTAAGATTTAGCAAAAAGCTCACGTGTCATTTAAACGGCTTTTGTAAGAATGCACCTTTCGAATGTTAATTGCGGAGAAAAATAGGTTTTTAGGCCCCAAAGTACGAAATAATTTCTCTTTTTATGTTTTTGTTTGTTACATAATTTATCAGAGTTTAGTTAACATATAAAAAATAGGTATACGGTGTGTTCCCGGCTATGCTTAATAACTTTACTTAGAACTTTAGGAAAAAAGCCATTCTTAATAAAAATGTTTGATTCTATTATGAAAAGATCTTAATCATAGTTAGAATATGGCCATTCAACAAAATATATCAGTCTAGCTTTATATATTTATCATTGTAAAGTATGTGCTAATATTATCAGAACATTTCAACTCAATTGGATCAACAAAAGCAGGAATATTCTTATTTGGGAGAAACACACTATCAGTCGAGGCCTCGTAGAGTGATATGACATATCGGTTATACCTGTGATACATCCCGTTAGAACTTCACGCCAGCGCTGAAGTTTACTGGAAAAAGTAATTCTTAATTGGTTAATTCTGCAATTAATCGGTTTTAATTATATGGTTCACTACATATATAATGCTGAAATAAACATGTTACAAAAAAAAAACAAAACCAAGCATTTCCAATTATTCTAAATTGTAAGAAATATGCAATTATAAAATTAATGTTTGATGCTACGATGTTACTGGGAGAGAAGCAAATTATAATTTGAAATACAATGACTTTTATTTGTACTTAACAAATATAAGTGCAACTCCATATGCAGTTTTCTTGCAGGGATGAGTTCAGGAGACAATATAATTAGAATCACGAATCTTATCAATTTATGTACTTATCAAAGATATCACGTTTTACTATC
Source organism: Stenurella melanura (assembly GCA_963583905.1). NCBI lineage: Eukaryota > Metazoa > Arthropoda > Insecta > Coleoptera > Cerambycidae > Stenurella > Stenurella melanura. The sequence goes on along the minus strand of OY757315.1, from coordinate 39,101,749 downwards.
AGTTTAAATACTAGCACATGACAATGTAAATAACAGAAATTCACGTCTGATGGAGCTATGGCAGATGAGTTAGTGTCAAAACATTTATTCTAATATTGTACCTTCATGAGGAACATTCATGAACACGACACAAGATCAAGAGAAAATTTATATATTCCAACAAAACATAAAAGATATATCCAGGTTAACCTATTCCACAATTGATTGAAACAGTATAATGAACTACCAAGAATGTATGAATTCTACCTTACCATATTAATGAAAGTATTATTATTATAATTATTATTATTATTATTAATCTGGAATATTGAATTTCGGACCTGCATCTCAAAAAAATAATTAACACTTATTTTCTAACAAATAATTTATAAAAATTGCTCAATTTTCAAGCAATATTGTATATTACACATTAATATTTGCTTCAATTAATTTTATCGGACACGTAAATAACAACATTCAATTAATTTTATCCAGTTCATAATGTGCAACACATATTTTATTATTATAAATCATTTTATACCCGTACCCACCCCATCGTGTATCGCATAATTTTTATTATTTTAAAATAATTGTCTATTCATACTCAATTTATAATACAGCTGAGTGAATTTAAACAACATAAATCACAAAATTTTACGCCATATATTTCTTTTTTGTTTAAAATTCGTTTACGAAGATAATAAATCTCCAAATAAATATTTCATTGCAATTCCAAATTTTATTGAAATTCGCTTCAATATAATACAAGGTGTGGCAAATACATTAAGACATTTAATTACTTAACAAATATAAGTGCAAATCTATATGCAGTTTTCTTGCAGGGATGAGTTCAGGAGACAATATAATTAGAATCACGAATCTTATCAATTTATGTACTTATCAAAGATATCACGTTTTACTATCAGTTTAAATACTAGCATATGACAATGTAAATAACAGAAATTCACGTCTGATGGAGCTATGGCAGATGTTCCAGGCGTAGCGATGCGCTTTAGAGATAAATAATACATTGTAACCTTATCACTTCGGGATGTAAAAGATACTATAAAATTAAATGGGATAGCCCTAACTGACATTATCACTTGCAAATTAATTTATAATACTAATCAGGCAAGTCAACATTCCCGTATGATACAAAACTAATATGGCTGGCAGCTTCACAGGTTCAAATAAAAGATAGGTTATAACCTACTAAGAATACAATTAGGCTCGGATAGCCAGTTTCACAGGAGGCAGAGGGCCGTGGGTGAGGGTCAACAATAGCCTAGATAATAAAGCCCAGAGTGATCTAAGTTAATAAAGAATTAAAAAGTTTTAAGATAGAAAATTTAATTTAGGTGTTTAAAATTTAAGTTTTGTATGCAAGGAAATATTGAAAAGTACCTTGGGCGCCAGAACCCAAAGGAGGATCATGAAACGGAAAAATACGTCACAGATAACATACAGAAAAATGACGGATAAAATCGAAATCGATTTAATATCGACTAAGAAAATATGAATCACCGAAAATAGATAACAAGGTTAGTAAAAGACAATATCATCAATTTGTACAGACTGAGACACGTAATGTAAATTTACAATTTAAAACAATTCATGGTTAGTAAGCGACAATATCGATAATTCAGTACAATTTTGAAACAGATAATATAAATGTGAATTATTTATTATTTGTTTGCTTGTAATAATGAAACATATTCTTTATATGAGTTTGCAATCAGTGGAAATAACTATCTATGAAAACTAACAGAAAGACTATATGTAAAAGATATTAATGAAATCTTTGCATTCTTTCGTTAACCTGACTACTGGTTATGCTAGCAAATCGATATCCTAAAATAAATGTGTCCAATTTCTTATTTGACATTCTCATTACAACACTAGCATCCAACATAGTCCCCTACGGCTAAGCAGATTAACCTAGTATCTACATGACCCTCTACGGTATGAAGATTCAGTTCAAAATGAGAACAAATGCCTAAAATTAAGTTATTTACCTACCATGCCTTATTTTTTTTTTCATTCTAATGGATTACATTTTCATAAAGTCTACAAAATATAAAATGCTCATGGTATATATTATAGCTGAGACAATTTTTCAGCAGAAAAGTGTTTTTAAATAATTGTAAAAGAAATTTAGATTCAACAGAAATATTCGCCACCAAAAAAGACATGTGACGTCACTCTCTATACAAATAAAGCAGCATTATGTACTAGAGATGAGGCAACCGGCAATTTTTTAATCACAGTGATGACTACGGTGATTGTTCAGCAATCACTGTTCTTTGTAGCAGTCATTATATCCCTCTTTGGATTGCTTCTACCTTTCTTACCAATCGCTGTTAGCGATTGCTCTGTCGAAAGAACAAGTGATAAGTACCAGTGACGGTGATAGCCGTCACATCTCTATCATATGCTATAGAGGTACCATATCCAACTATTATAACTAATTATTTGCGGAAAGTGACAGACTAATATTAATTTTGCTTTCTTTTAAGGTTATGTTGTTAACATAAATAATCACAAATAAACCAAATCATTAGATATTTTATATTAATGTGTAATAACAAGAAAACTAAATCATAAATGTAATAACTATATTAGGTTATTATAGCTATATTTATAGAAGCACAACTAGCTCTACTAACAAATATGGTAATCAATCTGTCAGAAATATATGATATATGAGACGACGTTAACAGGATCATTAACCAATAAGCTTGAGTTTTCAAAATCATTTAAATATTCGAATTTTAGGTAGATTTGTTTATTAAATATTTATTTTAATCTGATGACATAATTAATATTAATGCATTTAGGCTTTTATAAATATGTATTACATCATATTAATACTTCATTTAAAGTGAATTGTTATATATGTCAAACACCCTTTAATTTCTTAGGATGGTCACCCTGTATATTTTTTAATAAAACTGTAACAGGTGTCTTCGTTGCCAGTTGTGTTAACCGTAAACCAAATACCATTGCCATGTAAGACAAAAGCACCGTGGCTAACAGATGTAACTAAGATTATGATTAAAAATAGAAATAAGGCATTATCAAAATTTCGACGATCTAACAGCAACGCTGATTGGGCATACTATAAAAACCTACGAAATCTAACAAATCTGGCGATAAAAGAAGAAAAAAAGGCTTATCGTACTTATGTACAAGAGAATAATGGTAGCAAAGAACTGTGGAATAGGGTGGAATGAAAAACGAGTTTATTAATTTTTTTTCGAGAATTATTACCACGTAGTTATCAAAAGGTGCATTTGGTGGTTATTAATGACTGTGCAAAAATTGAAAACGGTAATTTTTCATTTTCAGATTCCTCAATGGGTTCAAAATATTAGATAAAAGCTCTCTTTATAGCATTTATTTTTTCTTAGTTATTTTTCCATTCTTTGGATATTGGTAATGCCATAGTCACCAAATGGTGTCTTAATGTACCACAGATCACTGTGAAACACGTTTAAATAATAATAATAAACGTCTTTGCTATTTTCTTTCAATTTACCTTTTAACGCAAAATGCTATTATCCACACTTCAGTTACCTCAAGGATGTCAAAGTATGATCTTCTAAGCTATTTCTTAGAAGGATGAACATCAAGTAAAATCAGACGTTTCATTTAAAAAAAACACACAAATAGACATGGAAAAACAAACAAAAACATGTTTAATATTTCAGTTATCCATTTTTAAAGTAATCTAATTTCGTTTCAAATGATGGCAATGTTTGTCTTGATTTTATACTGGCTTGAATGAAGTCAGTTTGGTTTTCTTGGACAGCTGGTGATGCCTCATTTGCAAGACGCACGAATCGTTCAACAGCTTCGGTATTGCAAAGACTATGGAAAATCAGAAAGACTTATGTCTAACGCTTTGATAACACACATTTCCATATTAGCATTCATTGGCGGCTCAGTAACATTTACGTCATTCGAAGAACTTAATTCCTAGTAATGTTTGGCCTCAAAATGTATTTTAGGTAAACTAAATTCTCGTGTAGCTGTTGTCTTAACGGTTTGTACCGTGAAGACACGTTAGATACCATCTTCCTTTTCATCATCAATTCTATACTGCTAGTAAAGCTGAACAGGTGATAGGTGTGCATCATTAATAACGGTGAAGCTTCTACATGATGGCATGTTTTTCAATGCTCTGGATGCTGGCATTTCTTTCCTTTCTTCTATCATTTTCATTTTCTTGGTTTCCAGGGTCACAGTATTTTTTCTAAATTCTTCTGATTTTGCTTATAACGTCCATGAATTTTTTTTTACTTTATCCCAGAAATAAAAAACGGTAGGAATTGATGTACATTGCCAAATCCCTTAAGTTTTCGGTACAACATTTTTGAGTATTTCATGAACACCTATATCTCTCCCAGCATATTTAGATTTTAAACCATTCTAAGCAAATAAATAATGAAAGTAAAGTCCTTATGAGTAGGTAACACAAGGTCACCTAATATGTTAGATTGACCAAATATCTTGCAACGAAGTTGACTTATAGTTGCCATAATAACGTAAATATTCTAACACTCAACGAACGATCGACATACAACGATTCACGTAAAAATCCACAGAAAACACTCAACTAAAAACAATACTTAGTAGAAGTATTTAAACAAATGAAAGTAGGCTTGAACTTGTTACCTTCCCACCCCAGTCATAGACGCCTGTCGCTTGGATTTCGATCGCGTTATTTGTCGCGCAATTCCCATAAGCGGCGCGATTTTCAAAGTCAATGAGGAACCGGAAAATATTAGAATAAATCAAATTGACTTGGAGAAGCTTTTTATCATAATTTAATAATTATTTTAAATACAATGTTTACCAGGAATATATTTGTGTAAATAAACCAGGCAGGTAATAAAATCACCCAAATTTCTATACTATTGGTCCCGTGAGGAATCTGAAGATGCTAAGATAGGTCGATAAGCTTTTGAGAACGATTTTTATTTATTCAAATGCACATTTTGACACTTATGTCGAAACAATTTAAAAAGAAAGAATTTTTCGTTCCACCCTACTGTGGAATACTTTAAATAACTTAAATATAACAAAAACTCGTATTAACGCAGAAATGCCAGATAATTTATCTGACCCTAATAAAATCAATAACTATTTTGTGTCAATATGCAGGAAGAGTGACTGTGATAAGGAAATATTAAACAGCTATAAAAATAATAAATTTAAAAACGATACATCTTTTGAATTTAAATCGGTAAGTGAGAGTGAGGTGGTAAAATCAATTAATCATATACGATCTAATGCAACCGGACACGATGGAGTCTCGACCAAAATGCTTAAATTGTGCATACCACAAATAAATTCACATCTGACTTTTATTATTAATCAGTGTATATCAAAAGGTGAATTTCCCGAATTATTGAAAATAGCAGTAGTAAAACCACTCAACAAGGTTAAATCTCCTACAGAGCTCTCGTAGTTACGTCCTGTGAGCTTATTGCCCGTACTATCGAAAATTATTGAACGCTTAATGTATAACCAATTGATAGAGTATACAAATGAACATGAAATAATTCCCAAAAATCAATCTGGTTTCAGGAAAGGTCATAGTACTACTAGTGCTCTTCTCAAAGTAATCGATGATATAATCAAGGGTTATGAGCGTAATAATACTACAGTATTAATAATGCTAGATTATTCAAAGGCATTTGATACTCTTAACCACGTTTTGTTACTTGCTAAATTAAAACTCTTCGGTTTCACTGACAACGTTATTAATATCATGACATCATATTTATACAAAAGACAACAAAAAGTGATTATTGGTCAGCATTTAGCATCTGAACTGAGAGTGTTGGAAGCTGGTGTTCCTCAGGGATCAATATTAGGACCTCTTTTATACGTATTATATACTTCAGATTTCAATAGTATCATTAAGAATTGTGTATGCCATTTTTATGCCGACGATAGCCAGGTATATAATACTTTTAAATCAGAGGACTATCTTGAGGCAGCACGTAATATAAGTGAAGATATTAAAGGCCTGGTTGATATATCAAGTAAGCACTGCCTCAAGATAAATGACAAAAAATCTGCAGTTATGGTATTTTGGGAATAGCACTAGTAGAAAGCTTGTTTTGGATAACGTAAATTTTTTTGTGGAGCAGCAAACGTTATCTTATTATATACCATTTTAAAAATTTGGGCTTAGTTATAGATTACAAGCTAAGATTTTCTGTACACATTAATGCGGTAATGAAAAAGACATTTTGCGCACTGAAAAATTTATATAATCATCGTCATTTCCTTAATCAAAAAACAAGGATTATGCTGTGCGATTCTATGGTTCTGTCTCACTTTAATTACTGTGATGCTGTTTATGGCCCTTGTCTTGATGCGGCGACCTCTTACAGGATTCAGAAGGTACAAAATACATGTATTCGTTTTATTTTTAATTTGTCTAGAAGAGAACATGTTTCTGTGTTTTTAAAACGAATTAGTTGGCTTAATATGGTCATGCGTAGACAACATCACCTTGCATGTTTTATTCACAAAGTATTAATTACTAATTGTCCTCCTTATATTAGGGAATTACTCATACCTAGATCCTTCATTCATGATAGAAATCTTAGATATACTGAGATGTTAACAATTCCGCAGCATTGTACGACAAGGTTTCAGAGATCTTTTGCTTTTTCTGCCCCCTCTTTATATAATCGTATTCCGGACAATCTAAAACAGGTTTCAGTAGCAGCATTCAAATTAAAATATAAACACCTGTTGTTAAGCCAGTGACAATGATTTCCCAATTATATGTTTATGTTATGTGTTATTGTTGTGTTATATATTAATTATTCCATTTGTATTTAAACTTTAAAATCTTTTTTTTTTCTTCCCATTTGTAATTAGAATAATATATTATATTGTGTTTTTATGTGTTTGAGTGTAAGAGCAGCGCAGCTGAACTCCGCCGTTTTTTTAAATTTGTAAATTTAAAAAATAAAGTCAATTTATTATTATTATTATTATATATTATTATTATTATTTATCATATTTTTAGTTGCACACCCACGTAGTGGGGGTATAGCAGTGGTTAAAGTATTATCAATAAATTTGTTCTCTTAATAGGTAGTGGTAAAAAAAAAATTTTAAAAAATATTTTTTTAATGGCCTGGAATGTCACGAAACGTGGAAATTTTAAATTTGAGCGAAAACAATATTTCTTCAATATCTATTTCCTTTAAACGGTTCACTGTTTCTAGTGAATGTCTAACCATTTCTTCGGTAGCAGTAGCGTTAGCTACCTACGAAGTTTGATTGTTCCTCGTCAAATATTTTTTAGTTAATGCACCAACAAATAGACAGCCAGACAGACAGATAAATAGATAGACAGACAGACGAACTGACCTAAATGAAAAATCTGTATTTTCGCAATCTACATGATCTGTAAGTAAAAATCCGAAAATATATCGGAGAGTGATTTTTTCTCGAATACAATACTTCCCTTCGGTATACGATGGAAGTAACAAACAATAAATAATATCAGTCAAATCAACAACTTACTTGCTATTAATACAAGACCCCGTAAGATCTGATTTAAAAACAAAACTCACAGGACCGCACTCAGATAACTTGTTATAATTGAGTAATGGCTTAAGTACAATGAAACGTTGGGAAACAATTAAGAGCGGCATATCATTAAGATTGTATTACAAAATGATTTCCAAAAACATGTAAACACCCCAGGTCCATATTTAAAATTTTGAAGTTGATGATGATCTTGATACTGTTATTGAACCCAGTAAACGATCCCTTTGAAAATATCCAATTTACTAAGAAATTAAAATCAGACAAGACATCCCATGAAAAAGTCAGCTTTGAAACTTTAAAAAAGAATTATAACCACCTTTGATATCATCTTTCATCGAGATCTGCGTAAAAAATTGTTTCACTAAAAATAACCAAGAAACTGACTTCAAAATTTCAAGTTGCACGGAGCGGAACACCACTGCGTCCGACAATTTTTTCGAAAGTACCACGAATTTTATTTTTCGAAAATATCACGAATTTGGTTTTTCGAAAGTACAATAAAGAGAATTGTACAGGGCGGAAAACCGTTCCTCTCGACAAAATTTTCGAAAGTACCACGAATTTGGTGGTGTACAGGGCGAAATCCTCAGTCAGGATGTAGTGAGTAGGTAGCTATTTTAAACGTCAAAAATTAAGAAAAAATCAATGGGATGATTTTTTCAATAAAAACCAAGATCCTCATTTAATTATCCTCAAAGTGGGAGAGCATAATCATTGTCCAAACCACAAGAACGTACACAAAATTAGTCAAGAAATTCAAAGTCGGAGAGTCGATTCCGACGGAACCAAAATACCTTTTTCCCAGGCTCACGGACATCGCCATAGTAGTCACTCGAAGGCGAGTCAGCGGAAAAAAAGTATATTTGGGTTCGATGCCGTTAGTACGTTTATGAAAGCAGGAAACCATTTAACTCAGCTTCTTTAAGCATCCTGACAAGGATTTCAAGCATTTCGATAATTTCAGTACGAAATTAAAAGTGAATCATTTTGAAAAAATTACGCATATATTTTACAATTATAACTAACTGGGAGTCTGAATCTTTTTGTACAGTCGATTGTTATAGTTCTCTCGACGCTGGATGAGTTACGATCCTACAGGAAGTAACGGCTTGCCGAGTGGTGGTGCTCTCTGATGTTTGCTCTATATACATTAGTTAAGTGTTGAATATTTATATGTTTTACATTGTATGAAGTATTTCAATAAATGAAGATATATTTTGAATTCGATTTCTTATTGATCCATCAATTAATATTAGTGCGATGTGCGATTCCGTGGCTTGAGTCGGATAACTATGGGTCACCTTTGATCCCGTCACGTTGTTGTACCTATCCGAATACTCATAGAATCTATCGACGGTCTTACTTATTAAGAAGTGCTTCTGAGAAAGTGCTAATTATAAGATATATTCATTACAAGTGCACCGCCCGACATAACATTTCGATGGAGAGAACAGACTGTAGCAATCACAGTAAGTATAATTTACTATAGACGCTTAAAGCGTTTTAATGTGCTCTAAGAGAGAGACTGTTGGATTTTTAATAAGGTCAATAAGACTGAAAGTACGTCGAAAAAAACAAGAATTCATAATTTGAGTTTTTTTCCAATATATTAAAAACTTAGGAGTATTTCGCATTTTTTTGTACCATATTATTACTACGCAACTTTGCCACTGTATAAATAATTCTCTATCTCTTACAGTTTTCGAGATCCCAATGGTAAATATCGAATTTGAATGAATTAGCTGTTATCTGGTTTCTCAATTGTTGATGTTTGAAAGTAATCTCAATGTTTGTATTTTTTTCTGAAATAGCGCGCACCCAAATATTAAAGATTCAATACAGCGAATCTAATAGAGCTCCCATAATTGCAAAATTTTTGTATATTTGCATGTTTGGCCACTAAAATTTGTCAAAAAAATTTGTTGAAAGAAATTAAACCGCCTTAGAAATGGTTGCAAAAAATTATGGCAACTCTGTTGGACACATCATCTTGAATCGTTAATTTTGGACGTCATATTCAGTATCAGCTACTCATAAATTACACAGTATTAACTTAAATTTAGGGGTGCATTTAAATAACGATACTTACATTATTGCGAAATGCATTGAACGATCATTCCAAGATGTGGAATGCAAAAAAAATGACTGCAAAAGCCCGAACATGAATATTTATGATTTGTGGAGAATATTATGCCATCTGTATAGTGCAGTCTCTTGCTTGTTGGTCGTCGTCGATCATTTTTCTGGTGAAATCTCTAGGAGATATTGTAACCTTTAACTTACTCCTAATTCTTGTTAATTTAATACGTTTATAAAAAAAAATTAAAAACCGAATATGATGCAACTAAAAGTTATCCTTATATATTGATTAATGTTAAGAGTTATCATAAGAGTTGTTGCAAGGAGAGATTGCAGCTAGCTCATTAGCTCGATAGAATTTGGGGGTGGGGAAGGCAGAATTTTAATGTTAAAATAAGTTAGTTTTATGCACTTACCGTTATTTATTTCTGTGTATGAGGTGACAAATGATGTTAATTTATAGGCGCCAACTACTGTTTACTTTAGTTGTTACTGAGTATCAAGAGCAGTAGAAGATACTCAGAGTGAAATAATAAATATTTGATATAATGTTATTGATGATTTTAAGTGTTAAATGGATCGTACTAGAGTCCCAGGTAGCACAAATTGAGAATAAAAATCTGATTAGAATTTAAAATCAATTTTATTAGAAATTGATCCATCTGCAATTTTAACTGTAATAGTTATACTAAATCTAAAAACAAATAAAAATATATACATATATATCATTCATATTCAATAACCCTGTATGTATTAACATACAATGCAATATTTTTTCTTTTTAAAATTTAGAACCAATTAGAAATTATGTTAACGGATGTATGCATATATTAGCAAAAATCTACTTTAACTCATTCGTAAATAATATTGCTCAGAATTTAACCTTAGAGAAATAGATACACAGAATAATAATTAATTCATAAAACTTGGTGATCACCGAATTTTTTACGGAATATGATTATACAAGTATTTAGTATCTATCATAATAATAGAGACTCATATTTTGATTAGCTATGGCTAAGATAAACAAATATCATTTAATAATGAGATTTAAATAAAGTGTATGCGAATTAAATAAGGTAAAGCTGAATTTAGAAAAATGTTGTATGTTACTTATCTTTTATAAAAATTCTGATGTAATAATTTTTACTGAACGCCAGTTTCTATGGTGGTAAACGATTCTGGAGTACCCTGACTTCTATGGTGGTAAACGATTCTGGAGTACCCTGACAGGACGTAATCAGGTTGGCTACATTGACGAGAGAACCATTACGGCGACTTCTTTTATACTATTATGACCTTGGAGATACGAAATATGGCTAACGAAATCCTCCCGTTGTAGGTAGAATGGTAACGAACTGGCAAATATTGCATCATCCAAACCAGGTTAATTTTTTCCTCTAAGTATACCAAAATTACAGGATATGTTGATACTTCAATTGAGGGTTATCAAATATGAGGTGACTTAAATATAATTATTATTTGGCCTTGCCTAGCAAGCCATCCTCAAAAAAAAATCTTTCTTTCTTATTTTACAGGTACTAAAAAAATAATTTAAATTCAGATTACTTACGGAATAAATCCGGTTTTCCCATAATACAAATACATATTTATATTCTTCCAGACTCTCGGATAAAACTAAACTTCTAATGGTTTATTTTATATGTTAGACATGTGGTAATTTGACGGGCTACTTTACTGCGTCGTAGTCAGGCAACAAATGTTTCCTCTCGCGGAAGTTTTAAAACCGAAATATTTGGTGACGTTAATCAAAATAAAAACTAAATTGACCTAGTTTTATGATACTCTCTTATACATCAAATGTGGATTTGAGTTACGCATCGGATAAAATTGACGACGTTTTATTATTTTACTGCTTTACTTAATCAGGCTCTTTTTGTTTAGTTTAAATTAAATCTCTTACAAAGAAACCTTTGATTTTAATATTTACCTTGAAGATATATGACCAGCAATACTATGCCATTATATTTATAGTTATTTATTTTATTACTTGAGCTATAGACTTAATTTATTTGAAGTTAAATTTAGTTATTTGCTGAACGAATGAGAGGAGATCACCAATAAATATGAGCCAATAAGTATTCAAATTTTGGAAACAATGAAAATAGCAATTTGCATGCTACAATGTTTCCAATGTAAAATGACAATTAGAGCATGGAAGTTTGGTGCCGTTGCTAAAAAACTATAATAAATTATAATCACTCTCACTGTTACTCAGTAACGGTAATGGTTCAAAAACACATCGGCCTAAGTCCCATATTTTTATTTACACGAGCTGATTGGTGCCATTTCTTAACGTCACTTGTAAAATCATAGGAAAATAAAACTACTATTCTATATAAGAGCGAAAAATAAAGATTCTGCACCATTTTCATGTCTACCAATTTTCTGTAATGGCAATCACTTACTATTTGGAAGATACCCTTCCAACGGAAGCAGATCGATGTTACATTAAATACATGCTTTAGAGAATATAAATATACTTTAATATTTTAACCTTTTTAGAAACAACAATGTGAGTCTCTGTTAAATGTTCTTAAAAATTACCATAATAAAACACCCTTCTGAATATTCTCTTTTATTTTTGAAAGTCAGTAAAATTTTTATTGCACAATATCTTTAAGCAGTTTTTCTTTCTCTCCCTACATTTATCTATAAAAATTTCTCATATTAACGTCCGCATTTATGACTATTTTTATCGCTGGGTATTTCTTTATTGAAATAAATTTTAGAATGGCATCATTGTGTGAATAAGAGGAAAAACACACTCCACTACTTTCATGTTTATAGAAAAATTATTGCGACTGGTTTAACCTTTTATCGATTCCGCGGTCGAGAGTGTTTAGTGGAGGCAATAGGTATGGTTTACTGACGTACAATATGGTTAACCCCAATTTATTTTTTATAATCCTGATAGTTCGAAAGTTGTGAGGACATTAATTTCAGCGAGGTATTAAACGTTGCAAGAGTCGACAAATACTAAAAAACGGCACATAGAGGGAACACAACTTCTTGAACAGTCAATTCAATATAGCTTTATTTCCAAGAATGTTAGATGAAAATGAGAAAAAATGTTTTTTTTAATATCTGTCTCGACGTTCGTAACTAATGCTCGACAGAATTTCAATCATATTTTGATAGCCATTCATGTACTTATAACAATAAATATTGGCTAACTTTCAGAATTTTTCCTCAAATGTCTCAAGACTTCCAGCGAAAAGTTTCAATTTTGAGGTTAATTTAGAAATCTTAACCTATTTTTTTACTCAATTAGTAGTTGGTGACTTTAACATTAACTGGAACCCCAATCTAACGATTGCAATAGTTTAAGAAATGTAATCAGTGATGTTGGTTTAAGGCATTGGTCATCTTTTGCACACATACGTTTGGACCTAGTGGTATTATTACATTAGTAATAAGTGTTATTACCGCTGTTTTAACCTATAATTCAGTAATATTACGGTCCAAATTGCGATATATCCGACAAAATTCATAAAGTTTTGAAAATTGGTGGAAGTAATCAGGACAGCATATGTAGTAATAAACCGAAAAGTTCCCACCCCATGAATTGTGTGCTTCATCCCCTACGACATAGTATTCACCCCAATTTTCGCTTTTTTAAGATCATCCATAAAATGGTGCATTTTACGACAAAAATACCTATGTACAAAAGTGTTTATTTATTTATTTATTTATTTATTTATTTACACGACTCAACAGGACAAAAGTCCCAATTACAGAGTCGGAATACTAACAATAAATATTGTGCTATGATAGAAGTAGGTATTACAAATTATGTCCATATATACACTTTAAATCCTTAATTCTACAATAAAATTTAATTGTACAATAAAATCCTTAGTTCTACAATAACAGAAGTATTACAAATGATGTTCATATATATTCTTTATATCCTTAATTCTACAATGAAAAATATCAATATTATTCTGTATATGATTGTAATTTCTGCACATGACATTAATAGGTGAATACATGAATAGATTGGTGCGTGAAGCTTTGATATGAAATGTTTGGTGGAGTCGAGTTGATTTAGAAGGAACTCGTAGGTCAATGAGTTTTAATAGATCAGAACAGTCGAGTTTACTGTTTAATATTTTAGACAGAGTTACAATTCCGTGTAATTCCCGGCGAGTTTGAAGTGAGTTAAGTGAGAATCTGTTTAACAAAATATCGTTACTAATTCCAACAGGTGGATAGGTCTTGTCCTCGGTGTAGCTTAAGTATTTTAAAAATTTTCTTTGAATATTCTCCAGTTTATTAATATGAACGATGTGGTAGGGACTCCAGATTACGTCAGCATACTCCAATTTACTTCTGACAAACGAGTTAAATAGAAGCTTCATAGTTTCAACATTCTTGAAATCTTTCGAGTTTCTAATTATGAATCCCAATTATTTAAAAGCTGAAGATGCGATATTATTTATGTGATAAATAAAAGTCATCTTGCTATCAAAAGTAACACCTAGATCCTTAAATCTATCAACTCTTTGTATGACACTATCGTTTATTTTATACTCATTAATGAAAGTATTATGCCCACGTGAATAAGTGACAACATTACATTTTTCAACATTTAGAAATAGTTTATTTTTATTGCACCAGTTATCAATGTTTTCCAAATCTGACTTGAGCAATTCTATATCATCACTGCAGCTAACGCTGTAGTAAATTTTTAGGTCATCGGCATAGAGTAGATATGGGCACTGTAAGTTTATAACTATGTCATTGATAAAGACATTGAATAAATGTGGACCAAGGACTGACCCTTGAGGGACTCCTGATTTGGCATTAAATTCGACAGACTTGTGTCCATGGTAATAAACATATTGTAACCTATTACTTAAATATAAGGTAAAGAATGAAACAAACTCATATGATAAACCAAAATTTGTTAATTTATTTAATAAGATACCGTGGTCAAGCCTGTCAAACGCTTTGGAGAAATCTGTGTAAATAACGTCGACTTGACCACCTCCATCCAAGACTTCACAAAGATACTGAGTCAAACACAATAAATTTGAAGTCGTAGACCTACCTGGCATGAACCCATGTTGATGGCTTGATATTTTATTTTCTATGTTACGAAAAATATAGTCGTAGAGAACGAATTCGAATAGTTTAGAGAAATTATTAATTATGGTGATTGGCCTGTAATTTTTTATGTCTTCTTTGGAATTCTTTTTGTGAACAGGGCATATTTTAGATATTTTCCACAGGCTAGGAAAATGCCATTATTTAAAGATAAATTGAATATATATGATAAGGGACCGGCCAATATTGAGACGCAATCTTTGACGAAGAAAGCTGGTATTCCATCTGGACCTGCTGTAAATTTTGGTTTTAATTTTTTGCACCCTTTAATAACTTCTGCCTGTGAGATTGTAGGTATGAATATATTTTGTGTGTCCACAGGTTCACTTTCGCCATCCGTACTGGCATTATTAGTTGATGCAGAGTATGCTGATTTGAAATATTCTGAAAATTTATTTACTATATCTTGGGGGTTATTATATGAGGTATTTTCATATGTCATACTGTTAGGTATTGAGCTTGTTTTTGATTTATTATTAATGTAGGACCAAAACATTTTTGGATTCTCTTTTAAGTTATTTTCTATTTTAAGTAGGTAGCTTCTATGCGAGTCTTCAATATCTTTTTTTATTTTAGTTCTAATGTTCTTATATTCCTCATACAACACGGCATCTTTAGTATTTTTATATCTATTCCATATTTTATTTTTATATTTGAGATTTTTAATTATGTCTTTCGAGAACCACTGAGGATATTTGTTTGTACGCGGAAGAGATTCAGGTACGTATAAGGATAGATTCTCGTAAATAATATCATAAAAAATTTGAGTTGCTTGATCTACATTCGATACATCATACAGGAAATTCTCTACAAAAAAGGTTTTTAGACCATTTCTCCTCAAACGAATAGTACGTTGGTAAATCAGGTACGTTGGTAAGTCAGGGCCGTAATTAGCGCATAATTCGTTATTTTATTTGTACATGCCATCAGCGGTTGTGACACAACCTCGGCGTTTTTTTCCAAAGGGAAAGTGAATGCAATCAATGTATTTAATAAAAGAAGTGATTTACAACATATTGTACAAACTTTCAACAATGAGGAAGCCACTCATGAAGAAATTGCAAACATGGGAGAGCGATTTATTTTAGCTTTATACAACTGTACCTCGGCAGAAAAAGTCTAGATGAATACAGATTTATGTCTTTTAACAGACTAGTTGGTAAAGCCAGCAACACTGTTATGTTGTCAAAACTTCCACCAACTTCTGCTGCCGCTCGGCAACACTGTTATCGAGTTTTTCACCAAATTCAAACATGGAAAAACGTGACGCTCAAAGCTACCGATTGGGGGTGGAAAAAAGTAGGCGGTATATTAATCCCAATAATGACTATAAAGGAACCAGCTCCCGAATCTGTTTTAACGCTTATTTCATGTTCATGTAAATTAGGGTGCGAATACAGGTGTAGTTGCAGAAGAGCAGGCTTGCGTTGCTCTACAATGTGTTATCGTTGCCATGGACAATCATGCTTGAAT
Organism: Stenurella melanura; assembly: GCA_963583905.1. Taxonomy (NCBI): domain Eukaryota; kingdom Metazoa; phylum Arthropoda; class Insecta; order Coleoptera; family Cerambycidae; genus Stenurella; species Stenurella melanura. Next base: position 39,085,501 of record OY757315.1, on the reverse strand, counting down.
GTTGAATCTGTGGAAGACGACCAAGATTTATAATTAACATTTGATAATTAGTGGATTAGGCCTACAGGGGATACCACTTTAAAAAAAAACGCGCTAAATACTTTACCTCTAGGGTAGTGTGGAAATAAGTACAACACGGTCTTTTTATAGAGGTGAGGGGGTGGAAGTTGTATATTTATTAAAATTGTAAGTAAATTTTAGTGCCTACTGCTATTTTAAGCGTTAAACGTTTAACTTCAAGGTAGATCGTACTGTAGAGAGTGCTAGTCGGTACCAACCCTTATGTTTGCGCCATATTTCCCACGTTATTATTAATTTTAGGAAAAAAGTGGTAAAAACCTTTTTGATAGAGAATTTTCTAAGGAACAATTTTGTGTATAGGTATTTTTGTCGAAAATGACACCGTTGCCGAGATAATCTAGAAAAACTCAAAATGGGGGTATAAAGGGCGTCCTGGGGGATGAAGCACACTATTTAGGGATGGGAACTTTTTGGTTTAGTAATCTTTATGCTATTCCCAACATACCCACCAATTTTCAATTCTTGATGAATTTTGTCGGAATGAAAACGTAATATTCCTGAACTACTGCTAAATAAATGGATGCCTGTACAATTAGAAATTAAAAGTGATCTTAGAGATTCAGATCAACTTCAAAATTTGTAAACACTTTGGAGTATGGCATTATAATCATTAACAAATACAGTTTGTTTTCGATCGTTCATGAATTATACATCATGGAGAAATTTAATGAATTTTACACTAGTGTGATAGAAACCATTAATTGATTCAAAAAATGCTAGAATATCAAATAATAAAGAATTCCAACAAGGTTTCTAACTTTCATTTAATACAGAAACAATTCACTATGTAAGTTTCAGTCTGGCTTTAGAGAACAACTCCATTGCAGTTATATATGATCAATAAATGAAATGACAAAATGACTGATATATTTTTTTTATTTAATGGATGCATTCGAAACGATATATAGAAATAGACTTTTGATAAAATTAACTGTCGACTGGACCAAGTTGTACAAATGTGATTAAGTATTTATTTCAGTGGTAGGATGTAAAACGTAAAAGATGACAAGTGTGTATAAGTATTTACGAACTCAATTGGAACAGCACGAAACTTGAGGATCTTACGGGGTATTGTCAACATATCGCTTCACATGAGAGAGCACAGAATTTTACAGATTGATATTCACCACTCCTCGTCTACAGTCCACGTGTGGACTTGTTGCCTGTCACATAGAAATTTAGGTTTGATTAGATGCTTAGCGAATTTGATTTGTCAACGCCAACCTTTTTCAGAGTTTTTGCATGACATGATATATAAAACAAAAAATACGTATGAACAATTTGTATCGTATGATCTGTACGAGGCGGTGCAGTACAGCCCGGCAGCGTTATAAATTACTTAATTCTAGTGAATATTTGAAAAAATTATTAGTTTTATTACTGTGTTTGAGTGATTTTTGCAGTTAATTGCTTAAAATGGCATTTTGGAGGCCTTTCGATAGTAGTGGCAACGAATCGGACGATTTTTATACAGAGCCTATACAAGCGTAATTTGAAACTAAAGTCTCACACGTTCAAACTCAAAGAGTTATTTTGAATATTTACTCGTGTTACAAAGGCAAAAATATCGATTTTTCATATAATCAAATTGTGAAGAGAATTAGTGAATTGACCAAATTTAGCCGTACTACAATTTATAGGGTTACTAGAGCCGGGAATGTAGTTAATCATTCTATTAAACGGAAAAGAGTTGGACATAAACTTAAAATACTTGACAACGCGTCCAAAGATGTCATTCGTCGATATGTGTATGGCTTTTACAATGAACAGAAGGTGCCCATATTAGAAATGATTAGGCATAATTTACGCGACTATCCAGACTATAACTATAAATCATTAGATACTTTGCAAAACGGTTTGCTCGATTGCGGTGTTAGGTACAAAAAAATGGACAAACAAATGGTAGTTATGAAATCAGCACGCATCGTTCATCATCGACACGAGTACCTGCGTAAAATAAAGAATACCGAGATTCAAATAGAGACATGATTTATCTTGACGAAACATGGTTTGACACCCTTGATGTAGTTCGATACTGTTGGGTAGATAACACCAAAAAGTGTCTTTTAAGTGCTCGATGTTCTAGGGGAAGAAGAATTATAATTCTACATGCTGGAAGTAAAAAACGTTTTTATTTCAAACGCGTTGTTGTTGTCTGCTAAAAATATCAAGCAATCCTTTGCCGACTACCACGAAGATATGACACCCGAATTATTTGAGAAGTGGGCAAAGAAACAGCTGTTACCAAATATTCCACCAAATTCTGTAATTGTTGTGGCCAATGCGTCATACGAAAAGAAATGGCGATATCATTGTATTTATGAAAGATAAAGGCTTGGAAATACCAGAAAAAAACACAAAAAGACTTTATTAGAACTAATTGCAAAGCTGCATTTTAAGAAGGAATATGCAGTTGAAAAAATTATTGAAGCACACGATCATACTATTTTACGTCTGCCTCCATATTATTCCGTTTCTAACCCCCATTGAAATGGTGTGGGCTGATGTAAAAACAAGACTAAGTCAATATAATTAATCCCCACAATTAAGTGAGTCTGTCTTAAAGAATATAAAGATGATAGTAGACGAAATTGGCAAAATATGGAGGAAGTGTGTATCTCATGTGATAAAAAAGGAAAATTAATATTATATATTATCACCTATCAATCCAATTATTATTAATGTAAATACCGATTCAAGTTCTGAAAACTCGGATAGTGACGAATGAAATATTGTTCATTAAAAGTTCATACACAAAGCTTTTTGAAATTTGTTCATTTAACGTCGACCTATTTCCGCTACTGAGACCAATTACCGATGCCAGGAAACGAGATCTCCCTTTAAAATTTTGCCGAGTGTTTCGTTTACAGAATAGTAGAAATTTTCTACCTGCCTAACATCATGATACTGCAAAGTTCATAGTATCATGTCCTAACATTTAATAAACAAGACAGTCGCTGCTTTACATCCCTTAGGAAGGATTATATACCATCTATGCAACTCCCGCCAAAGATTACATAACTTTGCCGTTAGAAGATAGAATGAGAGGTAGGTCACTAGATAATAGAAGTAGCCTTAATATATCCTTTACGTAACTTATCAAATGTGATAAACATATTTTTTCATTAACCACTTCTATTGAATAAAGGTATTATAGAAATCCATGTCTTTAACAATTAAAAAATAATAATTTAGTATTTAAAGCATTTTTAAATTTCTACCGCCGCCGCCTATGTCCCATAAAGGAGATGCCGACTTTACTCCGAGTTTTCGTTTTCATGCTATCCCAATTGAGATCGTATATACTGTACATATTCTGATCTTTCTATCCCATACCATCATAGTACGGGGGTTTAAAAATGTAAAAGGTTAATATCCTAAATGGGATGTGCCGAGCGCCGTAAAAGACTCTCTAAGATTACAGTCTTAGAGGCTACTTTTTAGTATACATACAGGGTGTCCGGAAAGTAAAGGGACCCAGCTTAACTGTAGCTTTCTGAGGTCAAATGATGACGATTAAACTAAACATACCTTAGTCCAAAAATGCTTCCTTAAGGAGTTATAGGGCCTAAAAACTATGTTTTTTAGATTTTATAATGGGTATGCTTCGGAAAACAATTGACTAATCAAGCTGAAAATCGGTACACATATAACTTAGGGGAGTCAGAATATTGTGAGGGTATAAGTATATCTGCATATAATAGATGGCGCTGTCGGCATATTTTTTTGACACGTTTTTTATCATAACTTTTTATTATTATTATTTTGGGTTCGTATGATTTAATATTATGATATAACAACTCATTTTACAAAAATAAGGTCTACTTGTTTCATGTCGATAAAATGCACCGTTTTGAGTACAATCGCCCTTACGTATTTCAGCACATTCCAAGAGCTACCATGTAACATGACATTCGATCAAGTTAGCCTTTGTCAAATTGACATTATTGAACCAGTTTAGTGATAATTGTTGTTCTACTAAGACATTTGCGATTGTGTTCTTCTACTGTGTAATTTTTTCTTTCGTATTTTACCATATTTTCAGAAGATGCTACGACATAATTTATTTTCCAACTCGGAAATGACGGATACGATTGCTGTTTATTGCCAAATGCAATTTAATGGAGGAGCTGCAGTGAGAAGGTACAGAGAACTGTACCAAAATCGTCGCCAACCCAACAGAAAACTGTTTCAAATTTTGTTTCAACGGCAAAGAGAATATAGGACTGTTCGAGTGAAGCACCATGCAGGAAGACCAACTGCTCGAACTGTTGAAGAAGAGGAGGATATTTCAGAGCGAGTAGCAGAAAATCCTAATATTAGTGTACGACGTTTATCTACAGTTGCTGGTGTATGCCGGACAAGCGTTCATAACATTCTTCAGACCCAGTTACTCTATCCATATCACCATACAAAAGTACACGAGTTGCTACCAAATGATTTACCACTTTGATTTAATTTTTGCAGATGGTTACGTAACAAACAAAACAATGACCCAACATTTTTTGGCCGTGTGCTCTTCATTGATGAGGCAACTTTTACTCGCCGTGGTATCTTTAATACACGGAATTCCCACACATGGAGTGAAGAAAATCCCCATACAACAAGAGCATTTTCAACATGAATTTTCTATGAATATATGGTGTGGTATTGTTGGTGACTGCTTATTAGGACCTTACGAAATTCCTTCTCGTTTAAATGGCGAGTCATATTTAAATTTTTTGGAAAACATTTTGCCGACTTTGCTAGAAGATGTCCCTTTAAATCTGCGGCCAAATCTATGGTTTATGCACGATGGCTCCCCTGCACATTTCGAACGAAATGTCCGAAATTATTTAGATAACCTGTTTCCGCAACGGTGGATTGGACGTGGATCTGATCATATATGGCCACCATGAAATCCAGACCTTAATCCACTAGATTTTTTCATCTGGGGCCATATGAAGTGCAATGTGTACCAACACACAAGTCACACTAGAGACGAATTGTCAGGAAGAATTAGAGAGGCGGGAAATAAAATTAGAAATAATAATATATAATTTTTTCGAGTTAGACAAAATCTTGCAAAACGGTGTCAAAAATGTATTGAACAAAATGGTGGACATTTTGAGATCCTTCTTTAAATTGAAATAAGAGTAATTAAAAATTCATCTTTGATTTAAATAGTTATGAGAATATGTTCCTGAAATATACCTAAAAACGAGATATTTGTTTTATTTAAAAACGCATAATTTCATAAGGAAACACGTTAAGACTAAGGTACTTTTGGTTTAGTCACTAGAATGGTTCAATAATATCAATTTGACAAAGGCTAACTTGATCGAATATCATGTTGCATGGTAGCGCTTGGAATGCGCTGAAATACGTAAGTGCGATTGTACTGAAAACGGTGCATTTTATCGACATGAAACAAGTAGACCTTATTTTTGTAAAATGAGTTGTCATATCATAATATTAAGTCATACGAATCCAAAATAATAATAATAAAAAGTTATGTTAAAAAACGTGTCAAAAAAATATGCCGACAGCGCCATATATTATATGCAGATGTACTTATACCCTCACAATATTCTGACTCCCCTAAATTATATGTGTACCGATTTTCAGCTTGATTAGTCAACTGTTTTCCGAAGCATACCCATTATAAAATCTAAAAAAAATTGTTTTTAGGCCCTATAACTCCTTAAGGAAGCATTTTTGGACTAAGGTATGTTTAGTTTAATCGTCATCATTAGACCTCAGAAAGCTACAGTTAAGCTGGGTCTCTTTACTTTCCGGACACCCTGTATATTGGCTAATTCTATTGATTTCTAAACTCCATTGACCTTGTTTTATTAAAATATTCAACAGAACTACGACCCGATTAGAGTATAGAGGTGATGAATCCTATAAAAAATACACATAGAGTAATACTACTGTATAACTATGAATTACATACAGGACCTGGGCCATAGATACAAATAATTATAGGAAGCGATTAAATGTACATATTAAAATACGCAATAACATTACATAAATTATAATTAATCAATAATCAGATAAACAATATTTTAATTGAATGAATAAATTCAATTCAACGCAGATTTAATAGTGTTTAAGTTAATTACTGTTTAATTTGAATAGTGCATCCAGGGGTGACACAAAGTGCGGATGTATTTCATCAGTAATAAAATAGGCAGATTTGAGTACACTTTTTATAATTGAGTCTTACATCACGGACTTAAAATCAAAAAAGTGTATTCGAATTTTCAAGAGCAATGTAAGTTTTTACTTTGATTATTCTACTCACTAATATGGAAGCCAATTAAATTCCACTTTTTGGAATCAGTGTATCAATTAAATATCATTATTAGTGGTACATCTAGTGTCTAGAGAAGTACTATTACTGCAGTACTTCTATGAACATATTAGTCGCTGTAATAAAAATATTATTGTTAATGATCACGCCCCCGAGGGGCGGGAGACTGATACGCTCATGAGGAATAGCCAAAACTAAGCCGCAATAGTTAGGCAACTGTAAAGCATGTAATACATGACATCTCTTAGACACTGACAGTAGTAATATGCTTTCTAGAAGCTTATAGAAAAGGATGGAAATTTCTACTTTGTTCTGGACTTTGCTAGATACTTCTAGAGGCAATCTGTAGAGTATATATCAGCGTGTGTAGACCTAGAGAAGGAAGTTGAGAAGTGCCAAGTGAGGTTAAAAATCCGAAATAAATACAAAGTGTAAAGATAGAGGTTATTTTAGTCAATAAAAGTGTACCTTAGTTAAGGAAAGTATTGTTAAGTTCCAGAAAGTTATTGAATAAAGTGTTTATCCTCTGTTAAAATTTTTGGAGCGCACGGATCCTGAAGGGTGGTTTCAGGAGTGAAAATACGTGAAAATATGTAGACACTGACATTATTTGTCATATTTAATTTTATGAAATATATTCCGGAAATATCACTTGTGCTTTTAAATTTTATCTATAAATGTTTCCTTCAGCTTATGTCCAAAGTTAATTGAACTTGTATAAGTGGTATGCTTACGGTATCATCAAAAAGTAACCATACTAGTAATTCGGGAATCAAAACTTGCAATGTTCATTACAATTCTTCGTAGTTTTTCAGAAAGTATTCTCTGCTTCACTAAATAATTATTATTTAAATTTCAAACTTCTCATATTAAAAATAAAGATATTTAGTACATAGATATATTACGAATAAACTTTTAATCATTTCTAATTACTAGGTAGTTTTAATTCTGTAGTATCTAGTGGCAGCGCTAGATGGTGACACTACTGGATGCATAATACCATGGAAGTCTATAGGCGGGACAGTAGACAATGCACTTTTATCTTTAACAGTCATATTACGTGATTGGTCAAAGTGTGTTTGAGAAGTCTTTGCAGTAAACATTTCAAGCGCAGGGAGGTCTAATATAGTACTTATTTTTGACTTTAATATCTTATTATTTCCCTGATTGCCACGATGGCCATTGTCTTTTTATTGAATCAGTTACTTTGAAGGTACATCTTTATGTGCAATAGATGATGGTATTAAAAAAAATAGATAGTAAACACAAAAATAATATCAAGAGAGGGTCTGAAAGCAAAAACTTAATATTAAAGAAATGTTTTATGCACTTAATTAATGTATTAGTAAAATATTTTCCTTATATACCACTCGTGCTTTTTAGTTTATTTACAATTTTTTCTCAATCTAAGTTGCCAAATGGTAATATAGTTCCTGTAAATTGTCCGTTTGTTATCGAACATTGTACACTCCGTTCTGAAGCGCTCCAAATTTAAGCAGATAATAATCTGACAATTTACACTCTTTTGTATTACTAGGCAACTATACCTACGAAAAAATTTTACCATTAATATTCTAAACTGGTGGTGATGTTACATACGATAAATTCCCTAGCATTACACACTTCGAATCCCAAACTCATATATGCTTACTCAATAGTTAAACGAATATGTAAGCTACCATTGATAGTTTCGAGTCAAAGTTGACACAGGGTCTTTAAACTGCCTCTGGTCAAATTATTCAATAATTTCACATCGAGAATAGGACGTAATATTAGATTTATTTTTAATTCTTTGGAACTTCCTGCCACATGATTTTTTTTTCTTTTTATCCGTTACTCGAGGAATCTACAAAGTATCACGAATAACCAGTATATTACTGATAAATAACCTCTACACCTGTGACTTTTACGTCAAATGATCAGTTAGAGGTTGCATTTTTTTTAAACAAATAACATAAATAAGTATAAAAACTTGAAATTAAATATTTCGTCGGCGTTTCGGGAATCTAATCTGTTTCCTTTTTCAAGGATTTTTTGAAAAATCTTGTTTGCTGTGTATGATAAATACACAGCTCTAAGAATATTTGTTATATTCAATATCCATAGATACTTACTATTTACATAGAACTGTTGATATAGTTAACATTTTTTTTTTTAAATTCTTATACAATATTAAGTTTGTGAAGTTCTTCTTTTAACATTGTCAACCAGGTTGTACAGACATCTACGGAACAACGACACGCATCTATCCTCATTCAATAATATTATCGCTGATTCTTTAATTTTTCTTTTTTTGCTATTTGCCTCTTTTGTTAAAATGTTTGCCGATTCCCAGTTTATTCTATGTCCGTTCTCCCAAGCGTGTTCGGAGATCTTGGACCTCTCAATTTAATTTTTTCTGATATAATTTTTATGTTCACCCAATCTTACACTTTGAATAGAGGTGAAACTATTAAAATGGTAATGCCACAGTCATTATAAATAAAAATACATATGATGAAAAAATCGACACTTTTCAATGAAGAACCATACTCAAAATTAAGTAAAGACCCAACAAAATCAATTTAGGACAAAATTAATAGAACTTTATTTAAATACAAAAATGAATTTAATGACATTGAACGACGGAAGCTTACACCGCATTATAGCAAGCCTCCTCATTTTTATGGCTTAATAAAAATACATAAACGGAATGTCGCATTAAGACCAATTGTTAGTTCCATGAATTCGCTATGCCACAATTTGGCAAAATTCTTGCTTAAAATTGTTAATTCATTATGTGGAATTACTGACTCGTATATAAAGACAAATTGTTAAAAGAAAATAATTTGGAAGCTAGAACTAAATTGTGTGCAAATACCATAATGGAACTTTTAACTATGCGTATAAAAACAACTTATTTTCAATTATAAAATGATTTCTATCTGCAGGATTTCAGTATGACAATGGATTCTCCATTGTCACCGATTTTAAGCAATATTTTTATGGAGGATTTTGAGACTAGACATGTTCAAAATTGTGCATACAATCGGTTATCTGGTGGATATATGCAGACGATATCTTCGCAATCTGGCCTCACGGTATTTAGTTACTAGATAGTCTTTTAGAACTTTTAAATAATAAAGAACCTTCTATTAAATCTACTTTCGAAATGGAAACTAGAAATGAATGACCATTATTAGGATTTAATTAAAAGAGCAAATGGTACAATTGAAACAAGTGTTTATAGAAAACTAACACATACCAACGGATATTTGAATTTCAACTCAAATCAGTCGATGATAAAAGAAGTTCTTATAAATAACCAATACCCTGAGGGTTTTGTCGATAAAACCTTCATAATTATTGAAAATAAGAATCAGGTACGACAAAAACCTGAAAAATGTTACACAGAGTTAATTCTTATGTATGCGGATTATCCGAAAAGTTGCTCCATATCGGTGATAGATTTGATATTAGGATAGTATTTCAAACAAACAACACTTTAAGATCTATTCTGACAAAGACGAAACCGAAGAACCACGAGCAAAATTCAAAAAACTGCATTTATAGCATTCCGTGTGAATGCAACAAACATTACGTGGGTGAGTCATCCAGACCGTTTAGTGTAAGATTATGTAAACACAAAAATTATATCAGAAAAAATTTAATTCTGAGGTCCCAGAATAAGATCTAAACAATTTGAACAAACGCACAGACTTTCCGAAGGTTTCCCGTTTTAATAACAACTCGTAGTCAAGGAAGTTAAAAGCTTTAGACAAATGAGAAAATATGATATCTATCTAGGACTTCAGAAATATACTGAGTTCTCCTGCAATGTTCGATGTTGTAGAACGTCCTGATAAAGAGACATGCTGATGTGGAGATATATAACTATCTGTGTAGAGATACATACATAGCCATGAATGATATATTATACTCTTTTTATATGCTTCTAGACTTATCCTAATTTTAAACATTATTAATCCATGGAGCTTTACATATGTAAGATCTAAAATCTGGATTTGCATTTTTTTAAACAATTTATTTAGTTAAAATGGAATATAATAACTCTTATGTAATTATAATATTGATTCACAAATTTCATCACTGGATACAACATGAAGGTTACCTATTGTCACTTGCCTTTAATGAAGTAGTTAACACTGTTAGCATGAAAACTGTTAAATATAAAATATAGAGAGACTTTGCTTTGATTTAAAATGACAAGGTGACTTAACAAAACGAAGCTGCGTTTCACAAAGTAATCTGAGCCTAAATAATCATTTGGGATAATGAAAGCATTGAATTATAAAGATAAAGAAATATGTAAAACAAATAAAGGTTTTAGTTAAGATAGCATTATATACCTTATGAGAACCAGCAGATAAGGAACAAATAACAGACTAATATAAAATATATGCATTCATAGTCATGTGCCGCATTCGAGAGAAAATACTAAATTTCTTATTTGTCTTTTATATTCGACTACAAACATTGATTTTCATTAAATTAGGGAGCAAAAGTTTTAATAATTAAGAATATCTCATGGAAAGAAATATATATTTTTAATTATTCTCTTACTCTAGGCCACATTTCATCGTATATAAATTATTTATGTCTCGTTAAACCAGGTATTATCGCTTGTTATCTTCCGATGCCCTTAGATAAATCCTTGAGTACACACTATAAACGCGCAGGGATGCTGAAATAAGGACCTGGACCCTTGGTTAAGTAGCCATCTCTTTGGGATAACTCTCAACGTAGTTGCCAACTCGCACTTATCAGATTTCGATATCTTACCTATAAAACGTATAAGTACAAGTTTGGATCCTTGAGACGTGGATAACCTTTATTATCACTTTAAGTAGAGTACACGGCGTTTAAGAGAAAAATAGTTTTTCTGATAGATGAATTCCTCTCAATATAGAAATCAGATCTTTCAAGTAGACTTATTAATTTGCAGAACGTTAAATGCAAAAGAACATGTATGGGTTATAATATTAATGTAAAACATTGATGTTATATCGGTAACAATTCGTTTTTTTAAAACAAGGCCCCCCCCTCCATATTCTCCCACCATGCCAAAAAATTTCAGAGAGAAAAAAATTTCGTAGTTATATGCTCTCATCGATTACCAGAGTTAGTCCAGTCAACGGAGCGCTAAAACGACTAAAATCTCTAATTTGAGCGCTAGTGAAGGGATTTTGATGAAACTTTGTGCAATGTTAACAAAAAAGTTGAAAAATAGATTAGAGTAGGAAATGATCGGAAGGGATAGAAAACACCCCTTTTGTCACGGGTTCCATAACTTGTATAATTAGGTCAAAAGTGTAGAAAAAACAATATATTTATTTTTTTTGGCCCAAAATAAGATGTTTATATTGTGGATATTTTAGAAAAATGCATATTTTTCGAGATATGGCCACCCGAAATTTCCTAAAAGTGGGGGAGGGGTAATGTAAAAATTGAGAAAAAATCTTTAAAAAAATCAGGCGAATGTGTCATCGAAATAAAGACTTTTTATCTGCAACTTTTCCGTAAAGTGCGTTTTCACCGAGTTTTTCCCGAAAAACATGGAAAACTACCCCATTCTTTGAAATTGTAGCGCTCTAAAAATATGTGATTTAAAAATTTGAAAAAATTCAGATGTGTGCACTAAGGCCTTGTAAACATTTTTTGTGTCTATTATAAAAACCGCTGCCTAAGGAATCACTACTTCCACATCCAGATTTTCCTTCCAAGTTTCTTTAATAGTAAACTTCTTGACTATATTTGCACTTCAGTATGCGGAAATAATTGGTCATAGAATTTTAATAATATTTGGGACAGATGTCATAAAGAAATATACTGTTATGAATTACACCCCTTGGAAAAGGAGATGGTACGCCTATGCCTACTGATAGTGACCGGGAAGGCTCTAGAAAGAACCAAGGACTTTTCTAGATTATGGTTGGAGAAGATTCTGGATTGATCTAGAGCTAATTTCGGAGTATATAAGGAGCGATTACAAGCGCGGAGGAGGAAGTTTTAGGAAGAAAGCAGTTTATAAAAGTGAACAAGTAGAAAAGTGAAAAGTGAGGTTAGATAAATAGTAAATAAAGTGAATTTGAAGTATTGTAGTCAGTAAATAGTTAAATAAAGTGTTAGTAGTGTTTAATCTCTTGTTAAAATTATTTAGAACCCACGGATTCATACAGGGTGTTCCCAAAAAGGTGGAAATCCGTAACATTTTGGTGTCAGAAGTGGGATTTTGACAAGAGGATTTTTCGGAAGTGTTCGAGAAGGTTTGGCAGTGTATTCTCGAAGTTGGTGCTAACACGGAGGACTAATTTACTGGACGTTGTTCGATGGTTATTTTCGAACAGGAAAATAGTGTCAAGTGCATTTTTTGAGACATTTTTGGAACATTTTATTTGGACATTAGAGGTTAAGTGACGAAGACTCTAAAAAAGACTTTCTCGTGCTGTTTTGCGATTTCTCTGGACAATTCCATTACCGATATTGACGTAATTATTAAACTTGTTGATTTTATCATAATTATATGCCGATAACAACCACAGACTGGAAGTAAGGGTGAAAAGTGAGGTTAGATAAATAGTAAATAAAGTGAATTTGAAGTATTGTAGTCAGTAAATAGTTAAATAAAGTGTTAGTAGTGTTTAATCTCTTGTTAAAATTATTTAGAACCCACGGATTCATACAGGGTGTTCCCAAAAAGGTGGAAATCCGTAACATTTTGGTGTCGGAAGCGGAATTTTGACAAGAGGATTTTTCGGAAGTGTTCGAGAAGGTTTGGCAGTGTATTCTCGAAGTTGGTGCTAACACGGAGGACTAATTTACTGGACGTTGTTCGATGGTTATTTTCGAACAGGAAAATAGTGTCAAGTGCATTTTTTGAGACATTTTTGGAACATTTTATTTGGACATTAGAGGTTAAGTGACGAAGACTCTAAAAAAGACTTTCTCGTGCTGTTTTGCGATTTCTCTGGACAATTCCATTACCGATATTGACGTGATTAATAAATTTTGTTGAAATTATTTTGAACCCACGGATTCATACAGGGTGTTCCCAAAAAGGTGGAAATCCGTAACAATACAGAAGAAGCCTCCTCGTTAAGACATTAACAATGAACTTGGCTAGCTTTCAAGCCTGATATGATATTTACAAAATCTGCAAAATATACAGGGGATAGAAATAAAGAAATTTTAGAAATCAAATTAAATTCGGAAGTTTCACAAAAGCGACGCTAGGCATCGGTCTGCGTCGAGACGTAAAAATACAAGAATTTGAATATAGGAATCAAAATGTATCAAATACACCAGTTTTACACAAACGACGCAAAGCGTCGGTCAGCGTCGTAAGAATGCAAAAACATAAATTTTAATATTCAAATTTATTAAATACACGAGTTTTACAAAAACGACACTAGGCGTCGGTCGGCGTCGAGACGTAATAATGCGAGAACGTAAATTTAGATATTAAAGTTTAACAAATGCACAAGTTATATAAAAACAATGCTTGGCGTCGGTAGGCGTGGAGACGTAAAAATGCAAGAATATGAATCTAGGAATCAAAATTTATAAAATACACGAGTTTTACAAAAACGACGCTAAAAAGAAATCTGAGGCCTTGGAGAAGTATATACACCAAATCCCAAGTTTCTGTACTCTTCTAGATTGTTCTGCTTATTCGTCCCTATTTATATCTCCTTACCCCCCCCCCACTCCTTCAACGGAATCATGTTAAAATATAATCTAGTATTCAGATGTCGTTATAATACATAAGTGTACCAAATTTCAAGTGAAAATCTCAATTTAATTTTATCATTTTTTTTTAATAAGGGTGGTGGAGGCATGGAAAATATTATTAAAAAAACATGAGGCCTTCGCTTCTAGTAAAACCCTTCAATGGAATAATCCCAAAATATAATCTAGTTCCTGATGTCATTATAATATATGTGTATACCTTTCAAGCGAATATCTCAATTTTATCAACCCCTTTAATCATCAAGTGGGGTCGGGAGGTGGTGGGGGCATGGAAAATATTTTAAAAAATTTTGGGGCCTTTCTTCCAGTGCATACACCAAATTTCAAGTATCTGTACTCTTACCAGCTTGCTTTACTTATTTTTCCGTATTTGACCCTATTTAACCCCCAATAGTAATGAAATTATTATTATTTTAGTAATGAAATTATTCTTTATAGGATTTTGCAAACAGCGGGAAAAAAGTATCTATTAGAACTAAAAGAAAAACTACATGTAAAAAATATTCATGAAATCTTTGCATTCTTTCTTTCTTAATATTATTATAAGCAAACAAATAATGATTAATTCACTTTCAAACATGCATAGAGTATATAGGCTCCAATACTAGTTAGCTAATAGATAGGTGAAGATCTGTTGTTTTTTATCAGTCAATATCAAATATAAATATTTCATACTTATTCATGGATATTGCCTTGGCTCTGCATGAAACATCATTATGAGTGGCTTTCTGCCTTTCTGATAAGCTCAGAATAAGGGCGAAAAACATTTCAAAGGCTAAGGATTTCCAAGAAACAGAATGAGTGATTTTATGAAAATGTAATCAATTAGAATGAAAATATGTTTAAGACAAGGTAGACCTTTGTTCTCATTTTTAACTGAATCTTCATACTGTAGGCTGTCATGTAGACACTAGTTTAATCTGCTTAGCCGGGGGACTATGTTGGATTCTAGTGCTATAATGAGAATGTCAGGTTATCGAAAGAATGCAAAGATTTCATCAATACTTTTTACATATAGTTTTCTTTTAGTTCTTATGGATAGTTTTCTTTCCGCTATTTGAAAAATCTTGTAAAGAATATGTTTCAATCTAAACCTATTTCAAAAAAAAAAGAATTTTTTTTTTACGATTACTGTACTTTCAATTCACTGCAAGAAATGTGGCACATTCTTTATCGTAAAAAACTGCCTGCAACTCGTAAAATTAGCAAGTTACAAGAAAACTCCAAGAGACAAGAAATGTTTAGAAGGCCTCAATGCATACGTCTGAATTTTTCCAAATTTTTAAATTAGATATCTGTTAAGTGCTACAATTTTAAAGTAGTTTTTCATATTTTTCTGGAAAGGCCCGGTGAAAACGCACTTTACAGAACACTTGCATTGCATTTCAATGATACATTCACCTGAATTTTTTCAGATATTTTTCTCTACTTTTGCATTTCCCCTCCCCCACTTTTAGAAATTTTCGAGTGGCCATGTCTCGAAAAATACCCATTTTTCGAGAAAATCGAGTAAAAACATCTTATTTAGGTTCAAGAATGGTAAATATATTGTTTCTTTCCGTTTTTGATCTAATTCTACAAGTTGCGGCACCCGTGGCAAAAGGGGTGTTTCTACCCCTTCTGTTCAATTCCTACTCTAATATTTTTCCAACTTTTTTATTAAAGTCATTACAAACACATTGCGTAAGGTTTCATCAAAATCCATGCACTAGCATTCAAATTAGAGGTAAAACCCCGTTGACTGCACTAATTACGAATATTTTCTGGTAAAATATTTAATAGAAATTTTAGAGAACTTTTACAGCTTCAAGAAGTTACATTTGCATTTAATTATGTTACTATTTTTGTTTTTCAACTAAGTATAAAGAAGATTTCACTAAGATCCTATGTATTACAATCTTGCTCGTATACATACAATTATTCAAAAAAAATTGACTTCCCTTTCCATTCTTTCCGTCATCCCCAGAAATAAACTTCTTTGTCATGCAAGTGAAGTTTCCGGCCGCTTGAATTCTTTGAAAGTAAAAACGAACCTGATGAGAGTTTTATAACCAATGAATAAGGGATTCCGAATTCGTTGTTGTATTGGTACGTCTGATTATATTTGAGTAAATATTTATCTTATCCATTCTATATCGGCGTTCGGGGATCGAGGTCTACCTGTACAATTCGGTTTATTTGCAGTATCAGTTTCGTTGAAATGCCTCCCCGGGAGATAGATGGATTGCCAAGTATTCGGTTTCAGTGATAAACTGTGAAAAAACCGTTACGCAATAAGAAGACTAACAGAAATAAATGCGTGATTCCTTGAAAAATACCAATTTCATTACTGTACAGGGCGAAAAGTATGTTAAATAAATATTGCGTTGCGTGTGTAATAAATAGAATAATATAATCAAAAGAAAGTATTTATTTAATGAAAATTTAACAAAGTTCGCGCATGAGGTAAAGCTTTTGAGGTTTGGTATATGACTAACTCTATTTGGTTACACAGGCACCAAAATATAAGTGCTGAATAATGAACGAGATATTTCTATGTAATTTTAATCGTCTATTATGGTCGTTTCTTACCGTACATTGAACTCAATGCTTTCTTGATCTAAATATTATAAATTATGCATTAAATTAATTAATTGTTGGCACGTACGCTACATATTATTTATGTGGCCAGAAAATGAATAATAACAAATATGAAGTTGACATCTTAGTAAAAGAAAAAGTCACAGACCTTGTACGCTGCGCAAGTATCATAGACATATTGAATATACGACAAAGAATTTATATTCTGATTGAAAGTTAATAAACATTTTCATTATAATGGCGAAAATATTTTCTTATTTCGTTTCTTGATGTATAGAACGTCACCTTAACAAATATTTATAGAAGCAAAAGTATAAGCAACCTCCGACTGTGGTTTGTAATATGTATGTTTATTAGTTGATTATTTATCCTTGACTTTGATCTATTGCTTTATCTCTTTCAAATGGTTTAATTTTAGTTGGTTATATATATAAAATCAAATTCATATCTCATGATATCCAAGTATACTCAGTATAAGTTATTACGTTTTAATTGGCTTTTATTAGAATTATTTAACTAAACTATTTTAAAAAATGTAATAAAAATAAAACCGTTGTTTATAAATGAGAGACCAAATTTTTAGTGAAATAAATTTATTTTAATTATCAAGGACTAAAAATATAGGATGTGGCTATTTATACATACAGTATGTATGCGCAATTGGCTATTTACACATACAGTGTGTATACGCAATTGGCTATTTATACATACAGTATGTATTCGCAATTGGCTATTTACACATGCAGTATGTATACGCAATTGGCTATTTATACATATAGTATGTATACGCAGTTGGCTATTTATACATACTGACTGTATATATAATACATATAATTAGTATTTCGATAATAACTATGTATACGCAATTGGCTATTTATACATATAGTATGTATACGCAGTTGGCTATTTATACATACTGACTGTATATATAATACATATAATTAGTATTTCGATAATAACTGCACAATTATAAATAATTAGAATTTCATTTATTAAAGTTAAAAATAGTAATGGGGGTAGCTCGTCTCCTGGCGTCGGTGATTGGCCTTGGTAGCGGAAATAGGCCGACGTTAAATAAGTGATTAAAAAAAAAAAAAAATAGTAATGAAACGTTGATAACATCTGGGGCAACAATAAACTTAAATATTTCAGGTACAGACAAATAATGAACTGGCACTTCATTTACAATGTTCAATAAAGTAATCAATAAACTATGAAGTATCATTAAATCAGTGAAATGTAGGTAATGAAATTTACAGCAGGTTGGTAGGTATACCAATAAAATAAAATAAATATGTTATTTTTATTCTGTATTTTTTCTCTTTTCTGTAAAAGGTGGTCTGCTTAGACTTTCTCTTCGGACGTCCCTTGGATTTAATTTTAGTTTTGAATTTAAAATTTTTATTTGACTTATTTGGAGAGGGCTCGTTATTAGACCAAATGTTTTCTTCAGGTTCTTCTGGTTCCATTGCACTGAGCCCACTACTTAAGTTTTTATTTGATTTATTTAGAGAGGGCTCGTTATTAGACCGAATGTTTTCTTCAGGTTCTTCTGATTCAGTTGCACTAAGCCCATTACTCTCATGTTCAAAAAGAGAAATTCCATTTCTTGCATTGTTTTCTATTACTTTTAATTCCTCTACATATTTATTGAATGTTTGCGTTCCATAATTAGACAAAATATCTGCAATATTTTTAGTTATCGCCAGTGTCGTATTAAATTTTTCCCTATCCAATTATATTTTGTTGAGAAAATCAAAATCATCAGTAAAAGTTTCATCTTGAATATGATCATCGATGTCTACATTTATACCATCTGTATCCATACTTAGTGCATTTTCAATTGAAATAATACATCTTGCATGAAAGAAAGTTTTTGAAAATATCTCCAAATTGTTATATTTTCTTATCATAAGAATATGACGACATGGTGCACTAAAAGAATTTCAAAACGAACACGAACGTGTTCCCACCGATGTATTATAAAATTATTTTCTATTCTCATTTTGGACTCTAAATCTAATTTTAAAAATGTTTGCTTATTTTCGGCTAATTTGTTATTTATTCTTAAATCGATACAATTTATGATTTCCTTGAGACGTAAATAAATTGTTGGCAAACTATGATATTTAGTTTGTATGTATTGTTTAAGGGTCCAAAATGATCTTTCAATTCTGTTGGTTGTAGTGTCTCCCATTAATGGTAAATGTTTTCCAAAAGAATGTACCCACATTTCTTTACAGCTATCCCAATTTTCAAGGAATTGTTTCTCAAGTGATACATATTTATCTTTTGTTCCTATAAATACTTGTACAAATTTACAAATTTCCAAAAATTCTTTTTTCTGCTCTTCATATTCTTGATACGATTTCGAATACAAGCATTTCTTGAATTTATCCAATATTTTATGCTTATCATCAATTTGGCAATTATAAGCAGTAGAAACTAACCGTTTAATATATTTAATAACACGAAATTTGCAAAGTGGAATGGTTGCACTGTATATAATATACAGTCAGTATGTATACATAGTCAACTGCATATACATACTATAAGTATAAATAGCCAACTGCCTATACATACTGCATGTGTAAATAGCCAATTGCGAATACACACTGTATGTATAAATAGCCAATTGCGTATACATACTGTATGTGTAAATAGCCAATTGCGCATACATACTATATGTATAAATAGCCACATCCAAAAATATAATATGAAATGTTAACATACCATACATAAAATACATATTACAATATGAAAGCAGTATATAATAGTTGAACTTAGGGTTTGACTGAATACAATGTCATATCCCTGTTAAAGAATCGGCCAATTACACTTTTAGTTTGTAGAAAAGGCACGTTCAGTTATGTAAACTCAGCCAAGGAGACTATAACGAAGTGTTTTTTCCAAACCAAAAATGCGATTGAAATTAATATTATCGTTCGTTACTTATTCCGCTTACATTCGAACATATATTAAATCATTGTTATAGATTCCTCCTAATTTAGCTAGTTTAAACCGCGATGTAGGATTCTAATGTATTTGGAAAATGTAATAAACCTGGCTGTGAGGAGGTTGCTTGCAAATATTTCAAAACTTGGTGGCCCAGCCAGCGCAAATCATTTTCATTGAAACAGATTGGGAATCAATCCCGCCCCGCCCATCCGAAAGTTAAACACGCCGTTAAATTATTATATTTCCCACCGCCGCGGCCGCCGTCTAATAAGTACATACCGATTTGAGAACGCCAGAGATAGCCACCGTTTCTTGTTAGAGTTTTTACCTTTAGAAGATGAAATTACTTTACTGAAATACGTGTAGAAAAATGTGATAATTTAAAATAATTCCGTTTCAATGTATCAAAATCTGTTATATTCTGAAGATTTTCTCCAAATAACTATATTTAAATAATTTTCTCAGGCCCGTACATTTAAAAGGAACATAGACGATGTTTCGAGAGAATACCAGTAAAACTGTTTCCTTTCCTATTATTTTAACTTAAACCTTGTTTCCTATTTAAAGAGTAAAAATAATAGATAATATCCATTATTTTGCGGGCGTGGTAGAAACTAGTTTTCCGCTTATTTTATTTTAATGTCTCTGTATTTTTACGAATTAAAATAAAATTTTTACTTTAAATAATTTGTGGAAATATGTTATATTTTATTTTTATTTAATCTCTTATTTATATTAACGTCCTGGCTGAGTTTAGCTAATGCTATTCCACCACTCACCACTCAACCAGGACACGTACACAACACAACAACCATTCCCTGCGATATTGCCATCTACCGCATCTGAGACTCGAACTCTGGATAGATAACAGCGACTAGACATGTTTTGCCACCCAGCAGCGGTCTAGTCCACTGCTGCCATCTGAGTAACACGTTGAAAACGCCACTAAACATCCATATCCTGACCAGGATTCGAACCCGGGACTCCGTGGTCGCAATCCAAACGCCTTAGCATTGCCCCACCGAGCCGGTTATAGTCCGGGTCTCAGGGCAAAAATTTGAAATCTTGAATTATTAACTGTCTTAATATTTTAATATTTTTTATTTTCCGCCCTAACTCTGACAGAATAACACGTAGCCGATAGAATCGACGCGCATCCTACTGGACGTCGATCCCCTCTCTAAACCGAGTTCATTTCACAGGCAGGAGCAGAGATACATGTTACGTGGCCGAATTAAAAATTAACTTTTTAAAAAATAATTTTATTGTACGTAACAAAATAATTACAATTTTATATTTTTTTACAAACTTTCAGAGAGACAACTGAACAGTATCAGGTCTAAAACTACACTCGTCTTAAAATTACAATTCTGGGGGTATTTATACAGGAATATACGTTTTAGGAGTCACGTAGGCACTTCCAGAAATATACTAATAGGGGCACTTATCTAAAGAGGGCTTGCCCTCGACCTTAGAGTTTATCTATTCTAATGGATTTGTTTACATCCGTTACATTTTAAAATCTAAAAGTATTCAATTAAAATACATATGGAACATTTATGTTAAAAGCCACTTAACGGGAAATGGGGTTACATCTTTATGAAGGGAAGTTAAGTTATTTATATACTATGCATCGATATTTTAGGGTGTAACAATACTCCCCCCTAATAATAAATTTTGGGCTATACAATGCACAAAATTTAATATAAAGTACATACATATAATATTAAGCAGTGGTTTTCAAATTAAAATTTAGTTCTGTTAATTCGTTCTCGTCTTCGGCCTGAGGATTTCTCATTCTTCTTAAAGATGGTCTTCCTCGAGGTATCATATCTCTGATCCTCTTCATCAACAAGGGTTTCGTGGGTTGATCTGGAGGCCTCGGTGGATTATTATTTCCATTGATAAATCCTATTTTTACATTTCTAGATTTTCTACACTTGCATATACAATACAAAATGACAAGGCTAATTATTACAGCTATTATAACATACAAAAACCATGACGTATGTTTAACAACAAAAGGTTCATTTATTAAATCATCTAATTCTTTATCGTATTGGCTTAGCTTATGTTCTGCAATATTAAGTTCATCAAGGTTTAGCTTACTAATTTTTAGAGGTTGCAGTTTTGGTAATTCCGCATGTTCAGGAAAATGATCACAACAATTAAAAGGAACATTTGGTATTTCAAATGGTCTTGAAATTTCAGATATTTTATTACTTGCTTGAACTCGAGTTGTGCCTATGTAACTGGTACATGTAGGAGCTAATGTTAGAAGTGAATTTCGTTCAATTAAGTGACCTACTGTGGTCATATTAGGACAGTTTACAGTAAAGGGTAATTGCTTAGTCACTGCTATAAGCCACACATTTTCACTTATCCTTTGAACATTATAATCTTCAGAATATATTACAGAGATTTGACAGTTATCTGGAATTTTGTCTGATTTTCTAAGTAATTGAACTTCACATATAGCATTATTATCTAAAGTATAAGTAATAAGATTTGGGCACAATTTATGTTGTGAATCTAATGTTTTACAATCATTTAAATTATTTAAAGATGTGTACGTTCGTGTATCATCTGAAACTGCTAAGTATTTTTGAGAGGTTAATAATATATGGAATAGTTTAGTTCTTTTATCTAATATTGGTATAGAGTACATGTGAAATAAATTATACGTTGTTGGTTCAACAACAGGAATTTTCAATACAAATACTAAGCGATCATATGTTTGATAAGCTTGTAATTCTATGATGTCAAAGTACCTTCCTATGTTTTGGGAAGTCGGTACTAAAGGTAAATTGTTTCTTTGCAAAGACTGAGATATTTTGGATAATTGTGACATAAGGTCCTTTGGTCCTATTACTGAAGGATGAATAATTTTCAATCTAGCAAAGGTAATGGAATTCAATACTTCGTCCAATTGTGTTTCAATCATTGTATAAATTTCAAGTAAAGTTTCGCATATCTCTATTGCTTTTAATCTAACTACATAATACATTTGATTGTCATTAATTTCTTGAATGGAGTGCTCTATGGATTTTATATTTTTGTTAAAAGTTTCTTCATCGATTTGTAATTTACGAATCGTATAGTTAAAATTTTGAATAGTAGAAGTTATGACCAATATTTGGTTCTTTAATAAATTCTCAAGTTTATTTTCATCTTGTTTAAATTTGTTTATACAACTTTCATAATACTCGCCATCTGAAGAGTCGAGATTACCCGTGATTGATTTGAAAAGTGTTCCTAAAACATTAATAATACCTCGTTTTCTTCTAGTGCTTACTTGTTCTTTATTTACATCTAATCTTATTTCATCAAACTTATTCTCTATAGTTTCTCTAATTTGAGTTAAAACGTTTATATGGGGCTTTAGATCCGTATAGAAGTTTAGAAGTTTAGGTGATTTTGGTCGTATGTTAGAGGTCAAAAAATGAAGTAATGAGTCAGTGAACTCGAATGTTTTTCTTAATGAAGAGATATCTTTATAAACTAAAAGGGTCCATTTCTCGTTATAAATTTTAATATTATTTTCATGTTGATAGTGTATGCCAATCGTATTGTTTAAAGGTTTTAAGTCGTACCAGCATCGTACGGCGGTCAGAGTCGACACCCTGAAAGGAGAGAAAAATATTTTAATTATTTTCTTCTCTGCTAAAGCATGGCTTTAGGCGGTCGAAGTTTACTCTTGTTGAGTACTGTTCGTTTTCAATTATACAACAGTTGTTATCAAATACTTTCTTAATAGTGAAAGGTCCTAAGAATTTATCTCCTAATTTATTTTTAATTTGCGATTCTTTTAAGTATACTTGTTGTCCGATTTCGAAATCATATCTATTTTCGGTTATGTTTTTGTCAAAGCGTTTCTTTGCTTTTTCTTTACTTCTTTGTGTCCTTTCTCTTGCAATTTTATAGTAATGTGATATTCTATTATTTAAATCGCGAACATATTTAGTAATAAGTTCTTTTTGATTATATAATGTTTCTGGAGGACGACTGGATGTGTGTCCAAAGACTAATTCATATGGCGTGAAACCATGTGTACTATTAAGTGAATTATTATAACAAATTACAGCATAAGGGACTATCGTAAATGGGTGTTCGTTTGGATTATCTGTTTTATGAGCTCTAAGCATTTCAAGTAAAGTTGAGTGAAATCTTTCTAAGGATCCATTAGATTGTGGATGTGCTACAGAGGAAAATGTTAATTTAATATTGTATAATAAACAAAGGTCTTTCAATAATTGACTATTGAATTCACCTCCTGAATCACAGTGGATTCTTAAAGGAGTTCCATAGTGCTGAAAATAAAGTAAAAGAGTATTTACAATGTGTTTGGCAGCTTTAGATTCAACAGGATAAGCCTGAGTAAATTTAGTTAATTCATCTCGGATAGTAAGTAAATAATTTTTTGTAGGTATTTCTAACAAGTCAATATTGATGCGTTCAAATGCGGTTTTAGGGGTTTCTGTAATTACTAATGGCTGTGAGAGATTTTTGCGTATAGTCTTAGTTCTCGCGCAAGTATCGCAACTCTTAACATAATTTTCTACTTCCTTTGTGAGGTTAGGCCAATTGTATTTTTCTTTTATACGACGGATAGTTTCATTGATTCCACGGTGTAAATTTGTTTTACCGTCATGATATTGATTTATAATGATGGGTCTTTGGTCTTCGTCTGGGGTTATTACAACATTTTGACATATAGTTAATTTTAAATCGTCATCAGCAAAAATAAATGAAAATATTTCTAATATCGGTATGTCCAGATTATTTTCTATATGATATTGTTTTGATATGTCTAGATCATTTTTGCACAACATTAATACTTTGAATAGATGCTCTATTGCTAAGTCGTTTTCAAAAGGAAGGACTATTATATAATAATCACGATTTCTAACTTTAGAGCTATTAATTACATTTATTTTTTCGCAAGATATGTTCGTGTCGTTCTCAACAAAATCGTCTAATATTTCTTCGTGCATTTTATTCAGTTTATCTTTCTGAAGGAAAACTATAATATTTTTATGTGATCTATCTAATAGTTGATTATTGGTATAAGTTATTTTCGAATAGTCTATGAGTGATTCAATTTCGAGTCTTCTTTTAAAGAGCTGAAATTCCCTAATTATGTCTTCGTCCGTTACTTCATTTGCATCACTAACTTGAGAGTTTTCGTCGTCTTCTTTGATCACTTTATTATTGAAGAGAATACTTTCTTTAATATGATTAATTCTTATCCTTGAAAGAGCATCAGCGTTGCAATTTATTTTACCAGGTTTATATATAATCTCGTAGTCATACTCTTCCAATTTTAAGCGCCATCGTGCGAGTCTACTACCAGGATCTTTGATAGAGAACAGCCAAGTTAATGGTCTGTGATCTGTGACCAGTTTGAATCGTCTTCCATATAGATATGGCCTAAAATGATGAACTGACCATATTATGGCTAAAAGCTCCCTTTCTATCACAGAATATTTAGTTTCTGTGGTGCATAATGTTCTACTTGCATATGCTATGGGTAGATCTTTTCCAATTGGACCTTGGGATAAAACAGAGCCAAGAGCAAATGCGCTTGCATCGGTTGTCAATACGAATTCCTCTTCAAAGTTGGGATAGATTAATATAGGAGAAGTTATTAAGGCTTTCTTTAGTGTTTCGAAAGCTTCCATGCACTCAGAATTAAAATTAAAATCAGCATCTTTTTGCAACAATCTTGTTAGAGGTTTTGTTATTTTTGAGAAATTGGGTATAAAGCGACGATAATATCCGGCTATTCCTAGGAAACTCTTAATTTCTTTTTGATTTGTAGGTACTGGAAACCTTTGTACTGCAGCTACTTTAACTGGATTTGGTTTTACACCTTTCTCGGTTATTATGTGTCCTAGGTACGACACTTCTTTTCTAAGAAATTCGCACTTGTCCGGTTGAATTTTCAAATTGTACTTTCGCAATCTACTAAATACTTCATTAAGGCGATTCATATGTTCATTAAGGGTTGATGAATAAATTATTACATCGTCCATATAGACTAAGCATTTTTCGTTTTGAATTCCTGTCATGATATTATCCATAACTCTTTGAAATGTTGCAGGTGCATTACGTAAACCAAAGGGCATCCTAACAAACTCATAGTGACCATTTTCTACAGAGAAAGCCGTTTTTGGAATGTCACGTTTTTCGATTTCGATCTGATGAAAACCAGAAGCGAGATCTAATGTTGTAAAATATTCGCATTTCCCTAGTTGATCTAAAAGATCTGATATGTTAGGTAAAGGATATTTATCACCTATCGTTTTTTCATTCAGTTTTCTATAATCAATAACTATTCGCCATTTTTGTTTTCCGGAAGCGTCCATTTTTTTGGGTACCACCCAAACAGGACTGGACCATGGGGACACTGATGGCTGTATTATTCCTTGATCTAACATTTTACTAATTTGAGATTTGACTTCTTGTTTATGCACGTGGGGATATCTATAAGATTTTGTAAATATGGGCTTCTCGTCAGTTGTACTTATTTCATGTTTGATTTGGTTTGTAAATGTTAGTTGATCTCCTTCGAGAAAGAAAATGTCCTCAAACGATAAACATAAATTTTCAATTAATTCTTTCTCTTCATCATTAAGATGGTCGAGGCGTAATTGGTTTTGGATTTCTTTGTTCCGATAGAATTGGGGTGGTGAGTGTTTTACATTACAATTTAGTATTTCTTGAATATCATTGATAGGTTCAATTTCTAATTTATCTAGATTTAATGTCTTCGTAATCGTGTTACAATTAATTACACTTGTAAAAAATTCACCTTGTTCATTTATTTGAATAATGGCATTTGGAATTTTTACTAAATCATAATCTTGTTTGTTTAAAAATGCGGTTGTATTTTTAAGCTTACATTTTAATTTAAATATTTGTTCGGTTCTAGGTTCTATTGTTATATTATTATTATAATTATCGTTTGCCTTAACGTCAGTTAGTTTTTCCTTGCAATTATTTTCGAGCTCAGATTCAATTTTTTCTGGAGTTTGTCCGACTTTGTACAAATTGTGAGATTTTTCTGGTGTAATTAATTTTCTGTTGCCTATATCTATTACACTTTTTATGTTTTCTAAAAAATCTAAACCTAAAATAGCATCAAATTCGATGTCTAAATCATATATGTAGACTTTAAGAGGGCTACTATCTTTTGTAAATTTTATATAAGTATAGTCGGTGATATTTATGATTTGATTTGTTATACCTTGCACTAATACATTTCCATCTTTGAAAATTTTATTTTCAGGTGGGACAGTTTTTTGTTTAAATATTGTTATACCCGCGCCTGTGTCAATTAATAATTTAAATGTATCTGACCTATCAGTTATGTAAAATAAATTATTAGAATTCGTTGTAAAAATTTTGTTTAATGTAAGAATGTTTGATGACTGTCTGTCGTTTTTAATTCTTCCAATTGTGTTGTAATTGTCTCTACGTTTTGGGAGTGACTGGGCTGAGATGCTTGAGTCAAGGTGCCAGTCGGAATAACCTGACTCTCGTATGAGTTTAAATGATGATTTCTTGGAATTGCGTTCTGGGAATTATCTCTATAATTTTGATTTAAATTACGTTGGAAATTTGGATTCGGTTGTATCACCGATGGTCTTTGGTGATTGTTAAAATTTCTGAAATTATTCGGTGGATGACTATTATTATTTCTATTTTGATACATGAAAGAATTTGTATTCAAGGGTCCTAAATTTTGATTTTGTTTTTTATAACAAACGTCTATTGTATGACCAATCTTTTTACAATAATTACAAGTTGGTTTGTTAGATTGAGGAGGTCGCCTATTTTGATTCGTGTTTTGATTTGTATTATTATAGCGCGAAAATCTTTGTGTTTCAAGATATGACAATTGAAGTTCTCTTTTTATTTTATATATTGTTTCGCCTCTTGTAGTTGGATTTGAAGCTCTAATTATTGGAGATAATTTAGGTTCTAGACCAGTTAATAGCGTATCTAAACACATTTGTTCAATTAAGTTTTCTTGAGCTAATTTTTGTTCAGGAGTTAAATTTTGACTATTTATTGCTGCATGTAATTTTGCATTATGAGATTCTACTTTATGTGCAAACGTTAGTGGAGATTCGTTTGGTAATTGTTTCAGTTTTTGCAAGTCATGAATAAGACTTGTGAGATCTCTAGAGTCACCAAAATGTATTAATAATAGGTCTCTAATTTCGGGCCAAGTATTTAAATTTCTTGAATTAATAAGCTGCGAAGCTCTACCTCTTAATTTATTTTTGATATGCAACACAATTAGTGGAGTTTGATAGTCTTCAGCTAGGTTAAGTGCTGAGCTACAAGAGTTTAGAAAGGTATTTAATAATATTTGATCACCCTCGTATTCAGGAATGATTGAAAACAATTCGTTTAGTTTATAAACATAAGCAATTTCTTGTTCTTGCTCAAGTTCTTGTTCCTCGTGATGTTCCATCTCAGTAAGTAAATTTAAATAAATGTCTAGTTTTGTTTTGATATTTAAGTGTCTAAATTATTTATTAATAAGAAATTATTTTTATATTCACAGAATATTTAGTCGTATATATATATTTTTCTTTGAATTTGCTAAGATTTATATTTTATTTTTCTTAATTCATATATTATATATTTAATTTTTAATATTTTATATATTGTTTTTCAAAAATTTACTCGATTACTAGACAAGAGCAGTTTCAAAATAATACACAAAGGTACTTACAGAAAAATTAAGTTAAGATTCATTGATGTCCGTCAGGGGCTTCACCAGGTGTTCCTTCCACGGAAAATGAATTTTTTTCTTGCTCTTCCTAGGGAGTTGTAGATTGGAGTTGTCTTCAATTGCTGGACAGGGGTTCCACCAGGTGCTCCTAATCCTCCAGCAGTGATTTGTATGTCTTCTACGATGGGGTTCGTGATACGTCTTAATGAGCAGGACCTCAAACGTTCGATGTATAGAAAAATTTTTCTTGATTTTTCTTATGAACGCGACGTATCCTACAGCGACTGCGCCAATTTTGTTACGTGGCCGAATTAAAAATTAACTTTTTAAAAAATAATTTTATTGTACGTAACAAAATAATTACAATTTTATATTTTTTTACAAACTTTCAGAGAGACAACTGAACAGTATCAGGTCTAAAACTACACTCGTCTTAAAATTACAATTCTGGGGGTATTTATACAGGAATATACGTTTTAGGAGTCACGTAGGCACTTCCAGAAATATACTAATAGGGGCACTTATCTAAAGAGGGCTTGCCCTCGACCTTAGAGTTTATCTATTCTAATGGATTTGTTTACATCCGTTACATTTTAAAATCTAAAAGTATTCAATTAAAATACATATGGAACATTTATGTTAAAAGCCACTTAACGGGAAATGGGGTTACATCTTTATGAAGGGAAGTTAAGTTATTTATATACTATGCATCGATATTTTAGGGTGTAACATACATTACTATACCGACCAACCGCCGACCAATTTAGTAGTATGCTCAACAACCAACTACTAGTAAGTAACTTTAAAAGAATTTAGCTGTGGGGTTTGAGGCACTTGTCAACCGTATCATGAAATGTTAATGCAACTTTAACATTTCTTAACCGAACCGAAAAAACACCGTTATGATTATTTTCTGTCTGTCCGCCCAGGCAGAATAATTTCCATCTTAAACTGATGCCAATTACAAACCGTTTTATTTTCCGATCCGAATGTATCTTAGGTTACACATCGCACCGAATCCGATGACTATTTTATTTATTTGGTATCAGTTTTATGTAGTTTTGCCAAGATCTTCAGACTTACATTATGACCGTTGGGTTATGCAAGATTATTGCTGTATATATAATGGCTTGCTATTGCCTGGTATTTGCACACTGTCTGTTTTTTCTACTTGTCTTTTTACCGCTTACTTCCGAATTAATATTAGTAGCTAGTAGTTAACTAGCTTCTCACCATCTGGTTTCCGTAATATTGCATGTAATTAAAATAAAATGATATATAAGTTTCTTTTACTTCCACGTAGTGGATTGGAAGTATACTAATCGTAAAAGAATTTTCAGACATTTTTTTCTTGAATTAAGTTTAGAATGTGAGTGGAACGTCGATATTTTAAATTTGAGCGAAAAAAAAATCTGCCTGTCTGTCTGTCGGTAACTTTTTTTTGCACGCACGTTTTTTCTGGAACGGTTTAAGATATTGACTTGAAATTTTGTACACATGTATATTATAGCGAGATCTGGAACTGGATTGATTTTTGAACATATCCGGTGAAGAGTTGGGGGTAAATAGGGAAAAATAAGTAAAGCAAGCTGGTAAGGATACATAAACTTGAAATTCGGTGTATGCACTAGAAGCCAAGGCCTCAAATTTTTTAAAAATATTTTCCATCCTCCCACCACCCCCCACTCCATTATTAAAGGGATTGTTAAAATAAAATTGGGATATTCACTTGAAATTTGGTATACATATATATTAGAATAACATCTGGAACTAAATTGTATTTTGTGATTATACCGTTGAAAGGCTTGGAGTTAAATAGGGGTAAATAGGGGAAAATAAGTAAAGTAAGCTGGTAAGAGTACAAAAAATCGACGTCAGATTTTTTTATAATATTTTTCAACCCCCCATTAATAAAGGAGTTGATAAAATGAAATTGAGATATTGACTTGAAATTTGGTACACGTATATATTATAGCGACATCTGGACCTATAATATATTTTGAAATGGTTCCATTGAAGGGTTGGGGATTAAATAGGGGTAAATAGGGGAAAATAAGTGAAGCAAGCTGGTAAGACTACAGAAGTTTGGTATTTGGTGTATATAGTAGAAGCGCAGGCTTCAGGTATTTTTTATAATATTTTTCATCCACCCACCCCCACTCCCTTATTAAAAAAGTTGATAAAATTAAATTGAGACTTTTTCTTGAAATTTAATACACATGTGTATTATAACGACATCTGAAACTAGATTTTATTTTGACATGATTCCATTGAAGGAGTGGGGAGAAAGTAGCGGTAAATATGGAAAAATAAGTAAAGCAAGCTGATAAGAGTACAGAAACTCGGGAGCTGGTGTATATACTACAAACCAAGGCCTCAGATTTCTTTCTAATATTTTCAACCGTGAAAGAGAGTACACGTATATATTGTAATGATATCTGATTGAGATGATTTCGTTGAAGAGGTGGGTGGTGGAGACAATGCTAGAAACTTCATTTTTAACGTATATGGTAGAAACCAACGTCTCAAATTTTTCTACGATATCTGCCAAAATATTATTAAAATTTGATGATCAATAATTTCCACATACCAGAATGCAAATATAGTCTAGATGTTTCCTTAAAGTGACTTGGACGAGAAATCTAGATGTGGAAGTAGTGATTCCTTAGGCAGCGGTTTTTTAATTCATTTATAATGAACTCAACAGGAGAATTTTTGACTTGGTACTTGACCGATTATTGTTATTGTCAATTTTATTATATTTAATAAACTTTCTTAATTATCGACTTCTGCTTTTTACTGTTGAATGTAAGTAAAAATCTAATCTGCCATCCAGGACCACTGTACATATCCGTTTCTTCACTGTAGCTATCCCAGCCTTACTGCAACAGGCTTTGTTAAGAGGCTAGTGTGAGACCTTTGCACCACGTAAAAATTGTAAAGGTGGCACTCGAGAAAAGCCGAATATAACCGAAATAGAGCTCAGCGCTAAAGCGACGCTTCCATTTGTCTACGCTCTAGGCAACTGGAAGAAAGTACGTCACAAGACTTGACGGACGGAAGGAGGACTCGATTACAAGGTATCAAGTAGATCGCATGTATCATTATTTTGGCTGAACTTCTTCTCACTTCCTTGAATATATTATAGCGTCTATTTATATGCTAGGCTTTTCTTTAAAACTTACATTTCTGTAAATTATAATAGTAAGAAATCGATATCATGTTTAAACTAATATCAGTAATAAGAGACGATAAAAAAATGAATAAATGTTAGACAATTTGTAAACGTTTTTTGAGGTATTTAGGGTCACATGAATAAGTCTTTATAAAATCAAAAGTATAAACAACCTACAATTGTTATTAACAACATTATATTTATGTTTGAATACTTATCGGCGATCTAGCGTTTCATCTAAGCAACGCGGCTGGCGTGAGATCTGTTACTCTCACCTGTCGCTTCATTTGTACTTAATCGGTTCCCATATACTCGTGCCTATAAGAAGTATTTTCAGTACTAAATTCAATTACCTAATCTTTGCCTAGTTTTGCTTTACGCACGAGTGCTAAATATAACTTCAATTTTAAGTTTACGAGAAGTAAAAGTTTCTGATTTTCGAACTAAGAAGTCACTAGTAGTAATAAGCTGTTATAGGAAATATATTTTTGTTTCGTTTTCACAAGTATTAATAACTCCCATTAATTTCTATCGAAGATAGAGTACCAAAACCACGTAACTGCATGTCGCATTTATCTAATTTGTACCTCGCTTATTTGTTTAAAATTATTTAATTTTTCGATTACTCTTAGTATTGTTAAAATAATAAAATAGTGTTACGGTACATTAACTATATTCTCATTTTAAACTGTAAAAACCATTAGCTCGAAAAATTATGGCCGTAATAAAATCTACGTAGCGATAGACCAACGAAACGAACACAGTAGATGAGCATTTTTGGCTGCTGGTCGTTCAAGTTGCGAAGATAATTTGATTATTTTAAAACAAAATGCATAGAATGTAAATTCGTATCGTACAGGAATAGATGTGCTATATCAGAGTTCGAAATGAAAGCGTTCATATAGTGTTTCTAATGTTATCAAAATATATCCCTGCGATAGATTCCAGGGAAATTAGCATTTGACGTGGACAAAATTGGTAATAATCTGAATTTTTGCACGGACGTTCTTTGAGTTGTCCCAAATCCAAATCCACAAAAAATAAGAAAAGTCTCGACGTAGCTACCCAAGATATTGAAGGTCAAAATTTATTGCAAATATTTCACGTTCTATGCATCGGATACCCAGGAGGTCAATGTGAAAGTTGTACAGAAATAAATTATCTGCAAGTCGTCTTTTTTATTTTTCCGAAACCCCCCTTTTCGAGATATTCAAGGTTAAATTTTCAAAAACATGTTTTTTCCCGAATATCTCGCGCCAAGAAATCAGACAACAATAAAGTTAACATGAAACTTGTAGAGAAGTCAATTATCTACAAGATTGGTGTTTTGCATTTTGCCCTTTTCGAGCTATTCAAGGTCAAGATTTAAAAATTTTGTAGATAATTGAATTTTCTACAACTCCTATGTTAACTTTATTGCTGTCTGATTTTTTTGGCGCGATGTATTCACGAGAAAACATGTTTTTGAAACTTTCACCTTGAAAATCTCGAAAGGGGGGGTTTGTGAAAAAATAAAAATAGCGACTTGCAGACAATTTAATTCTCAACAACTTTCACATTGACCTCATGGGCATCCGATGCATAGGACGCGAGATAATTATAAAAACTTTGACCCTTAATATCTTGTGTAGCCATATTGGGATTTTTGTGCTTTTTGTCGATTTGAGTTTGAGACGCCTCAAGGATCGTTTGTACAAAAATTCAAATTATTACTAATTTTATTCAGGTTATCTCCTTTTTTGGCTAATTTCCCTATACTATGACTAATAAACGATTCAAATGTTGTGAACCCTCACTTTAACCGTTGATAAACCAGCATAGATGGACTACAAATGTTTTTGGAGGAATTATTGGAGAACATGTAATAGACCTGTAATAGACATTTCTTTGATGGTACATTGACTGGAACTATTTATCTCCATTTTCTGAAGAACCGTCTGTCACAATTATTGGTAAATCTTCCCGAAAGTATTCGAAATAAGATGTGGTTTCAGCAAGATGGTGCTCCACCACAATATTTAAATGGAGTACTGAACCACTTAAATCATATCTACCCGCCTCAATGGATTGGATGAAATGGTCCCACTAAATTGCGTGCTAGATCTCGAGATCTAACAAATATGTATTTATTTTTATAGGGATATGTCATGGAAATTGTTTATTAAGTTACACCACCAGCAGTCCAAAATATGAAGGAAAGGATAATAACTGCTTTTAGATCTATCTCACGGACAATTTTAGGAGAAGTAGAAACTGTATTTCAAAAGCTCATACAGATGTGTGTCAATTAAAATGAACAACATATGATGCACTTATTATAGTTTTTTCTGCTGAATTATTTGAAGGAAACTCGATTTTTAAGTTTATTCTTGAATCTTGTACTTATTGCTTAACAAATTGAAAATGGTTACAAATAGTCATGGGGATGTCTATAGAAAAAAGTTCGTTTTTCATTTCTACATCAAATCATCGAAAAATATACTGGGTGTTCCATTTGAAGAAATTGAAAAAATTCTATTCAAAAAGTTTCTAAATTGAAAAATTTTGCATTTTTTGGCAAGCCTGTATATTTTAGGAAGTAGAAATGACTCAGAAACATTAATTAGATGACTTGTAATTAGTATTCATGTTTTTTTCTTATAATCTCATAATTGTGACTAGTGATTTTTTTAATATGCATCTGCAGATGGCAGTATTTCAACAAAAAAATTCATTACATCCAAGTGGTTGAAAGATACTCAATAATAATATAATAGTGAAATAAGTCTATAAATACGCTTCAATAAGTTTACTGATATACATAACATTCCATTTGAAAAAGATCCTGTAATGTTGTCTTAGCTCTCCTTGTATAATTTCCGGTTATAGACTTTTTTATTTATATAGTTTACTTGATTTTTTTTTAAATTTCTATCTATTATAGAACTCGAGCTATTGAAGTCCAACGTACTATTGCCCCACCTTGTATAATATGGGTCTTAACTACGTTTTAATTTGTAGCCTTATATAAGTTTACGTTTATTAAACAAAACATTAGCAGAATAAAGTTGTTTTATTCTCCTGACCTATCGATTTTTTACCACCACTAAAAGAAATGTATGTTTATTTTTTTCTTGTTTCAAAATCCAAGGTCGTCTTTATAAAATAATCTATAGAACCTGAAGATAATTAATATGTTTCCCTCATAACTGAAATAGTTTGCCTAACCTAATCACGTTTCATTATCACTGTTTTTACTTCACCCTCTTATTCTTTATTTGATATCTCGCTAGCAGTGGTGGACGCCACACTTTTATGCTGTAGGGATAATAAAATCCCTTAATTTTTCCTTAAAAACATAACCCATGTTATCCAAAAGAAAAACGACCTAAAGCAATTTCTCAATACAAATCAAGAGGTTTGTATTTTTTATTTCACATTTTAATTTGAAAATAACTTAAAATAATAATAAAATATAGAGTGGCCTGTGAGTAATAATCTGTAAAGGAACAGTGAACTTCTAGCATTAAAATATTGCGATTTAGCTGAACTTATCTTGGTCCAAAAGTAAATAGTAACGGGGTGTTTCTGTTTAAATCAATATTATATTTTAAATTTTCTTACTTAACTCCAAATATTGGTATGAAAATAAGCGCACATCGCACATCGCAGATCGCACATCGCACATCACATAGCGCCTATCCTGGTCTGCATACATCTTTGGTGTCGCGTCAGTTGTCTGTGGGTATCCAACAGTTCATCATGAATCATTCATTAACTCATCTTCCGACGAAGAAAATAGTATATTAGAGTCTACTTTAAAAAGTGATACATATACAAAGAGAAACGAAAATTTAGAGTACATCCTATTAACAGAAAGCGATAGAAATTTTATGAGTTTCACCACCTCTATAATGATTTAAGGCAGAATTAAGATCACTCTTTTGAATACACGAAAATGAAGAAAAGAAGATTGGAATGAAATGTATTAAAAATTAGAAAAACTGTCACTCTCAAGCTATAACACTTGAGTAAAGGCTTATGCTAAAATTACGGTAAGTAGAAATAAATTCCAGTAGCTTTCAAGATATCCGTTAGTAAAATCACAAATTTACGATAAACATTAGCGTTACATTTCCTTTCAAATAGAGCGTTATATTAAGTGTAGATACAAATTAATTATATGTATATTTTTGTAATTGTAAATAAAAAATTGTTCGCCTCAACCAAAGAAATATTTTCAAATGAATAATTATAAACGATTTCAATTAATACATTCATTACAAATAATAAGAAGTATTAAATTATAGTTTATATTATATTCCCAAATGAACGTAGAAATGAAAAAAGCTGTTTTTAAAATATTTTACAAAATGCATGATTAATTATTTAAGATGCAACGCTTTCTGTAGGAAGAAAATATCGTATTCAAAGTGGTCAAATGTTTTAAACGTTTATTTTAGTGTTAGTGGACAATCATAAGGGCGAATAACGTTCCAAGGGCTAAGCATTTCCAAGAAAAAAAGAATGATAGATATCATGAAAATGTATTCCATTTGAACGAAAAATTTTTCAAAGGTCGAGGTATGTAAATAAATTCATTTTAGGCCTTTGTTCTCATTTTAACTGAATCTTCATTGGCGTAGGGAGTTATGTGGACACTGGTTTATTCTGCATAGCCGTAGGGGACTGTGTGGAAGCTAGTGTTGAAATGAGAATTGTCCAATAATAAAGACAAATTCATTATAGGATTTAAGTTGCTAGCATAACCAGAATTCAGGTTACCGAAAGAATGCAAAGATTATAAATCAATAATTTTACAAACAGTTTTTATTTAAGTTCACATAGATAATTTATTCTGCTGTTTGCAAAATCCTATAAGGAATATGTTTCATTACAAGTATAATCAAACAAAAAATAATTCACTTTTAATCATATATGGTTTCATCATAGAAATAGTACTAATTTCATTTATACTTATTTCGAATATAAAATTAAAAATTTCAAATAAGAAATTATTCTAGCAAAAAAAACGAATAACTGAAATAAAATAAAAAATACACTCGAAAAATTGCATTTGAAATAAAGTAGAAATAGGAAAAAATTATTTTGAATAATTAGTTGATATAAATTTAATTGATAATTGATATAAGTGTTGACATATTTTATGTACTTTTCACGTGAAACACTTTTTGGTTTATTTATCGTGAAGTTTTTAATTTATCGAATCAAACAAATAATATAATTTCATCAATATATGACTTGACCTAAAGCTTGTGCCGAGAAGTTGGTTGGTACATATTTAGTTCGACAAAAATAAGATTATTTTGATATATATCTTTGTGTAATGTCAGCAATCCTGCTGAAAATAATCTAAACCCTCTTTCACCTTTTTTTGTTTGTGATTAATTAAATAAAAATAACAGACAAGATATCCGTGTTCCCTTGATTACAGATTAGTTTGAAAAAGAAAATCTAAAACTTGCTTCTCAACAGGTGATAATATTTTTCGTGAAATGGCAATTTGCACTAATGGAAAATTATCGCTCTTACTGGTTAAAATAATGAACAATAAAAACTTATGTTGACCCGATTCTCAAAATTGCCAATCGAGTGATAGTGAAGTAAATCTAAGGGTCTAAATGACCTAAAGCAATTTTTTTGCTTGTTGAAAGCATTTGAAGAAATGTAGTAAAAAGTTTTGGATTAAATCCGTGTGGTGGTGAGCCTTTGTTTAAACAGAAGAATGTTCAGCACTCTGTTCTTTCGCAGTTTTTCATAAATGTCCTTGATTATATATTGTATAACCCGTATCGCAATAAAGAGAGAGACACAAGTTATTCACAATGAAACTGCGAAGAAAACTAGATATGTCCGAAACTTTTTGGCCAATATGCCAAGTCACAAAACAGAGACATTTTAGGGAGGCCATTTTGAAACAATTGATGATTACTTGAACAATAATGCACATATTCCAAGGAAACATTAGCAGAATATATCCTTTATGGAGTTAAACTATCACGCCAAGTTTCAAGTTAAAATATTTACAATAATTTCTAAGAAACAATTGCATAATATAAAAGAATATCATGTCTAGAGTCCCAATTGGTGTAGATTTTAGATTAGAGATTTTGCTCTGAACTAGCTGGCGATTGGCTTTGCCTACTGCGACCTAGAAGGTCTATTGTAGTTACTCCTTTGTACCACCTCCTTAAGGCTCCTTATCCAGACATGGTCCTTCCTAGACTTCAAGTCTGTTGACATGGAGCCCCGGTAGAGTTATCAGCGCTTGTCGTTCTCTCTGTTAGGCCTCCTCAGTAAAGTCAGGCCTTTACAGCTCAGCATATGGACTGAGATTTCCAACGAGAACTTGGGTCACCTATCTATGTGCTAGACCCGACCGACGTTGGTTAACTTCGCCGATCGAGAGCCGGCACCCATCAATAAATCAAAATAAGTATATTTAACATTAAAAGTATAAAACATTACCTCCCTGGATCGAGAACCGGAGCCAACCGTACAACCACGTCGCGCAGCGCCGCGCCGTGGTGTTACTGCGGTTGGACGGTTCGCGACCGGTTCGGCTTAATAAAATGAAATAAAAGCTACGACACCTGCCGCTTATGGCGGCTTAAAATTAACATTAAATTTTGTTCATATCTAAATTAGATTTTAAAACAATGAAAAAATTAAAACAATTAACAGCTATGGAGGAAAGGCACTAAGACTGGTGACCGTACAAGGAGCTGTTAATTGGTGTAACTTTTTTTTTAAATATAACACTTTTAAGATGTGTCAATAATTTTTATTTTTGGGCAAAATATTCATGACATTCATTTGTTTAAAAAAAAAATCAAATAGAAGAATTGAATAAAATTGGTTTTAAATAATTTAAAATTTATTTTTGTTTATACCACCACAAGGAATATAAAAAAATATAATATGAAATACACGTTTTTTATATACGACTTGATACCTATAAACAACCGACAAGTAGATTTTCGACTTTACAATCAATTGTTTTTAGGAGTTAGTGTAAACATTTTAACTTGAAACTTGGCTATGGTTTAACTCCAAAATGGGTATATTCTTCTAAAGTTTAGTAGGAATATTTCCATTACTCTTCAAGTTGTCATCAATTGTTTCAAAAGGGTCTCCCTAAGATATCTTCATGTTTTGCGACTTTGCATATTGACCAAAAATGTTTTATTCGCAATTTCGCTATGAATAATTTGTGCTTCTTTCTTGCAATATCGGTTATATAATCAGCGACATTTACGAAAAACTGAAAAAACACAGGATTCTGAACATTTTTTTGTTTAAACAGAAGCTTTTCTCCATACAAATTTAATCTAAAACATTTTACTTTACATTACAGTAAGACAGTTCCCTAAGAATTTTAGTTTTACTCCAGTAGAAATCTTTTTTTAAATAATAGTATATTACACAACAAGCACTAAATTATACTACTCATTTTGCAAGCATATGAATGCAAAATGAGCAATTTTATGTGAGTCATATTAATTAATATAGATTTATAGGAAGCAGGTACGAAATTAACCGTTATAGTAGTTTCCATAGATAATTCAGCCATATATAAAACTTGCAAAAAAGTTTAAAGGAGACCGGTTGCAATTAGTTTCCAATTTATGTACAAAAAAGGTCATAAAGGAGATGTTCGGCTTCTTTTATTATCATCAAAAAAAGTTGTCATAAATATTTCCTAACGAGTTAAGAACGTGGACCAATCTCACTGAATATAATTAAGTGGTTGAAATTTGTCCTACCAAAATATAATTCGTTAAAATAAGCAATCTACTCGACTTGGACTTCCAGGGGTGGAGTAACTGTTTCTTTGTCATAAAAGTTTAAGAATTTATTACATTTTTCACACTATTGTCCAGCGGTATACTAATTAGAAGCGGCCGCTCTCCTTTAGACTTTTCTTGCGAGCTTTTTTATATCACTGAATTATCTATGGAAACTACTATACCTACAACAACATTGATAGAAAAAAACTGCGAACTTTCCATCACTCCATCGCAGGATGCTATAGTCTGTAATGAGCCGCCATCATTTTACAGCGTACAGAACACGAAATATTTCGCATCGCATTTGTTGCCTAGCAACCAATGCGAAATGGAATTTTGTACAAAATCTAGTTGTTTATGATTGCATTTTCGCTCGTTAAATGGACATCTTTCGAGAAAATAAAATGGTGAACGTGGCCCTTTTCAGAAATATGCGCCACCGCTGTGCAAGTGTAAAGGAGTACTCTTTCTTATTCTAGCCCCAATTGTATTATATACATATATTTGAACAACCACTCAGCGTTCCTAATTTGCAGATATATCCATAAATTTTAACTTGACACAGTTGCCTTGGCGGTCTATTCTACCCCAGCGGCATTACTGCCTTATTTGACATAAAATGTTTTGTCATCCGAGAACATTACAGTTAAGGTGATGTTAAAACTTGGTCTTAGCCCCAGCTTTGTGCAACTTCGGTAGTTTTGTAGAATATACGGTTCATACATTGCTTGTATGAAGAGAATTCTCTCGTAATCATAAACATTTACTGGGATATTTCACAAACTAATTGCACATTGCCAACAATAGCTTTCATAATTTAATGCTGGATAATAGATACACCTGTGGGGTTTAAATGCAACTAACGTGTTAATTTCAATGGATATTATGTGTTGAGTTATTTCTGGTCATGTGACAACGTCAGGTTTCATTAAGGCCAAGTGCACTGTCAGCTATGATTTGATTACCTTTATTTTACTTTGAGGTTTTTGAGAGAGCAGGAGCCGTGCCGTGATGCCGAATGACAAAACTTGCTTAATTGCCCTGGGAATTGATTTTTATTATTTACAACTATAGCCTAGGCAAAGGGGAGTTCTAGAAAAAAAATGCCATGGACGTTTCAGCAGAAACATATACCTCTCAGTATGTATAGTTGTATAACTATTGTACTTGAAATCCATCAGCTGAAAGTTAGTCCCTCTATGTTTAGTTAGTAGTACAGGCAATGAAGGCAAAATGTTCTAAAAACCTCGCAAAAATTAATAAAAGAATCATCTCTGGGATTTAAGTAGTTAATAACCTGTAAAATGGAATGATGCATTCTTTGTACTCCCAGGTTCCGGGAAAATTCAAAACAATTTGGAAAAACTTGATTTTCGGTTTTTTGCTCGAACGGCTAAAATAATGAAAATACAGAAACAAGTTTTCAACAAAATTTGTAGCTTGTCTCTTTCTCTACAAAATAGGTCTTTACTATTGTTTGTCTTACTTAAGCCGTTTAGAAGATAAATTCAGTTTTACACTTATAGTTTTAAGCCGCTTCGAGATGCGCGAAAAATGAGAATTTTCTGGGAGTTTCGTATGACCGGACATATCGATCGATAATTATTACTATTCAGAGCCGCTAAAAAAATGAAAACAACGTAAAATGTAGAGAAAATTATCAGCTTTAATGTGGACCGAATCACAAAATGAATACAAATTTTTATCCTAGAGAAAAATTGTTAGAAGATGGCTTAGTAAACTTTATACAGTTGATTTATTCACATCTTTGAGTTTTATGCATCCTGCCTATTTCTCCCGTAACAATCGGTGCTTTTTCACTACATGGATTAGATTCCACGCACTTTAATCTATATTTCGTGGAAATTTTATTGAAGAATGTTAAAAAAAAATAAGCTGTACATGTTTTACTGTATAATTGTGGATTTTCTGAACGTGAATGTATAATGTAGACAAATTCAAAAAGTACTGCGCGGATTTAAAAAAACTCGCAAGGCGTATTTTTTCAACAAAAGTAATTGTAATAA
Source organism: Stenurella melanura (assembly GCA_963583905.1). Classification (NCBI taxonomy): domain Eukaryota; kingdom Metazoa; phylum Arthropoda; class Insecta; order Coleoptera; family Cerambycidae; genus Stenurella; species Stenurella melanura. Next base: position 39,044,094 of record OY757315.1, on the reverse strand, counting down.
AATGTTAATTGGATTAATATATCATTATATTAGAATATATAAGGAAAATGAATTATCATTCTAACGACTCCCGGCAAAGATATGAATAAATCTGTGGATCAACTGTACCAAGTTCACTAAGCCATCTTCTGACACTTTCTCTCTTTGATACATTATATTATGAATTTTGTGATTAGTTCCACATTAAAGCTGAGACTTTTCTCTACATTTCATGTTGTTTTCATTTTTTTTTTTAGGGGCTCTGAATAGTAAGAATTATCGATCGATGAGCCCGGTTGTACGAAACTCCTGGAGAATTCTCCTTTTTCGCGCATTTCGAAGCGGCTTAAAACTATAAGTGGAAAACTCGATCTTCTAAACCGCTTAAGTAAGACAAAAATTTGCAAAGACGTTTTTTGTAGAGAAAAGGACGAGCTACAACTTTTGTTGGAAAGTCCTTTCTCTATTTTCATTATTTTGGCCGCTAGAGCAAATAAACCCAAAATCAAAAAGTTTTTCCAATTTTTTTTAATTTTGCCGGAACATGGAAGTGCAAATAATTCATCATCTCATTCTCCAGGTTATTACCTACTTAAATCCCAGAAATGATCATTTTATTTATTTTTGTTACCCTAAATTGTTAATTTTCCTGTACTATAAGTGAAGTTACGGAAAATAAATTTTTGGTCTATATAAATCTATCTTTAAATTTTATGAAAATACGTCAATTGAAGAAATTGTAGGTATTAAAAATGTCTACAAAATCAACCCACCCGCATTAAAATCGGTTGATTAGTTTTTCAACAAAATGCAAAATACTGCTAAAAACATTGTTTCTGAATAATTACTTCCACATACACGTAGTTGATTGGAAGTATAGTAATCGTAAAAAAAATATCAAAACTTTATTTTCTTGAAATAGGTTCAGAATGGCATGAAACGTCGAGATTTTAAATATGAGCGGAAAAAAAATTATGTCTGTTTGTCTGTCGGTCTGTCTGTCGGTCGGTCTGTCTGTAACTTTTAATAAAGTATTTCGTTCAACTTTGGTTTCAAATACCACGTGTACCAAAAAAAAGTGAACTATATAAATAAAACATAGTCTGAAAACATGTCTTGATGATCGTTTCCCACAAAAAAAAAATTAAAGCTTTGGAAGGAGCTGAGAAATAAATTTAAAAGAATGGCCACTTTTGGCCAGTTTTCTTCTTTTAATCGCCTGTAGTTCAAAAATGATGATACATTTTGGAAAAAAATGTCAAGAAATAAAAGTATTTATATTGGCTCAATTAACCTAAATAATGTGTTTGGAGAATGGTTTATCCTCTTTTTTTTATTTCCCAACTTTTTTGTTAATAACAAATTACTTGCCATCGGAATCAGAAATTTTAGTAAGGTTTTTTGTTGACAATAATATAACAGATCGATTCCAAAGGATTTCAACCTGTCGAAACTTCGAGGTCACTCAGGTTGCTTTTCCGAGCGTCTTTTTTAGGGTATACCGCTCACCTATAAGGAGAGTAGAGACAATAGAGGCATAGCGCAATTTTAAATTGAGGCCAAATTTTCGATTAAGTTTTCCAAAATGTTTCCATATTGTCTGTCTCCTTAGAACGATTGTTTTTACTTTATTTTATTAATAGTATTATTTATTAATAGCATTATTATAACGGTCATGTTTTGAAGTAGCACTGAGTACATTAAATTGAATAAAAATATGTTTTAAATTTGTGTATTGGTAAAATTGTTTGGCACAATAGTAAAACTTTAACGTGTACTCAGGTATAAAGACCGTTTGACCTTTAACGCGTTGCGGAGATTGAACGTGAAGAAGGGATTGTTTGCTTCAATGAAGGTATATGTTTTTGGTTGAAGGAGTCGAGTTTTGGCCTCGGGTCGATACACCACGGGAGAAGGTGAATTTGACCTCTCCGAATTAATTAGGTATAGTGATATAATTCGAACTGTGGCTGTGTTGAGACAAGGTCGAGCTGCCGTTTGAGTCTGCAAATTTGAAGTCTTTTTATGGTGTTCTAGTATTGCAGCTACATTTTTTTTTCCTTCTTTTTCTCCGTTTTATGTTAAATTGTGAATCAGAGTAATGTGTAAATCACAAAGTGCAGATATTTATGAGTCAATTAAATGACAGAATGAATCTGTAGTAAATAGCAACAAATTGCGTGATTAATCTGAATTATTTGCTTTGATGCAATCAACGTTAATTTGTGATTTTAAGTAACTTGTCTAAGTTTGTACGTTCAGTTTTCGGAGCGATATCCGTCAATTGACCTTCATGTGTTCAGGAATGAAACTGTAAGTTTTTTTATTTTATGTACTATGTTGTGGTAGCTCAAGCTACGCGCGAGGAAAAACAATATGTTTTAGTGCCGTTAAAGAACTTGTTTCGTGATTGAGTTTTTATTTCCCGAATGAGTAGGTAGACAATTTGACCGCTTTCATGTTAGTCGCGGACACTGCCGCATTGACTTGATTTGTTGACAATTTAGATGCCACAATAGGCATAATTAGTGGCCTATTAGTGTGTAATCGCCAGCAACATTTAAGTCTGCCCAGGAACCATAGAATAACCGTTACGCGCAGGAAGCCTTTTGTATGTCTCCCCAATTTGTGTATTCCGTTTTGAAACCTCTTGATAGTTAAAGTTTATGGTGCCTTGTTGATTTATATAATTAGTTTAATCGATCTACGACTGTAATACTATTTACGAATAGAGTATTTTGTTTGTTTTTGTAACCCCGAATGTTAATAGATTATTTTGTTTTAGCCGTTGTTTAATTTCAGTAAGGTAGCGCTCATTTAAACCGGGATAACTCGGTGTTTCCTTATTTTGCCTGGCCAATTTATAGTTTAAAGTGATAAGAAGTTTTTGTATTAGTTGGTTTCTAGTAACTAAAAATAAGGTGGTGTCCAACTATGTTTTTGTTCTGCCTAGTAGAGCTGCGTATTTATTTTTTAGTAATTTTCTGTTAGTGAGTATTTGCCAAGGTAAGTGGTAACTAATATTAAGTCAAACTATCAAGGATAACCTGCACCCTGAGGTCTTATGCAATATTGTTAATTATAATTATGATTGCGGATTCAGTATGACTAAAATGCAAGGTTATATTATTAACTAATACATACAATTATTGACAAATTATAAAATAGGAGCGCTGGTAATGTAGATTTACGATCACATCACAACTTGTCAGTACTAACAGAATTAGTTACATTTTTTCAGCAAAGACGAAAGCAAAAACTAGAACCGCCTCACATATTCCCCTCATCCAATTCTTTTCATTTTCAATAAAGTTCCGCGCGTAATACGTGAGGCGTGATAAACATTAACCTTCAAAAAAACTGGAATGATATATCAACTGTAGCAGTGACAGAGGGACGAGATATGCAGGAGAATCGTGGGAATCCTATATGAGAAAATTGCTTTCATTCGATTATGTTTCTGTCCATAAAAGTAAAGTGTAGAATTAATTGAATAAATCATGTTGAGTGAGTTGGAAAAGTGCGTCTATAGATTGCCGATATTTATACAAGGTAGCGACATTCTTTTTAAAATCCTAACGGTATTGCTATACTAGACAAATTAAGATAGGGTTACTGTGAAATTTGACTATCCTTTTTTCCCCCTCCAGTGGCGTAGAAATTGCGAGAATTAGTTCATTGTAATGGAATGTAATTGTGTTTTATAAATCTATTAAATTTTCAATATAGTAGTGGTGTGTAAGGATTCTTATGAGAAATAAATGATTATAGATGTGTCTTGTTTATGTTATATTTGGAAAAGTATATTGTTGTATTAGGGTAAAGTGCTTCAAAATAGAATGTCAATTTTCAATCATTCATAAAATCCGAATAAAACCTTTTTAATGACAGCCATTGTGGATGTTTTTTTAATAATATATCGGGTTTCATCTGAAGCATTCAAAGTAGATATTTAAATATTTGTTAACAACATTGAACAAAAATACCACCACATTTCCCACTATGCCCCATCCGGTGCATAGTGGGAAATGCTATGGTCCATAGTGGAATTATTATATAAGTTTCAGCATAGAGAAAAATTATGTTAAAAAAATATTCTATCTGAGAAACAAGTTTATGCTATCAACTTTCGTCAATGTGAATTTTATTTTTGTGGATACATAAACAAGCAACTTACGTTATTTCATCTTACAGTAGGTTTCAACCTTGACACATACACATGAATATATCTCTTTCACGTTGACAACATATTTAGCTATGACTGATTTCCCACCATAAACCGCGTTCCACTATGAACCACCTTATCATACTTGAATACACAGGCTATGCATATATTTTTTGTTTTTATGTTGCACTAACCAAAATGTCCGTTTACAGATAAATAAAATTTCCTATAACATAAAGTCTCAGCACATACGGATGCCGAATTATCACCATAATGCTGTGCATGAATTTCCTTAAGGATCATGTAGCATTACTATACTATATAACTCATACAAGTTTTCTTCCCATGCTCACTAAAACACGGTATCCTTCTAGATGCTATCCTACACCGGACATTATCAAGCAAGATGGCAAGGATTATGGAAGAAATTAATCGCAAAAAACGGTTTCGAAGTGTTTCCAGTAAAGAGCGTGACACCTTCTTTTTGCAAGTATTGTGTTGCACTATAATCAAAACCAAGTGATCTGTTTCAATATAATTATAATATTCCTTCTAAAAACGAAGTCCCACCATTTAATTTTGCTCTCATTTTTCTTTTAAACGCCTTATTATATTAGTATATTATATTTTTATTGACTAGGATTTGTTTAAATATTAATTTTAACAAAGGCACACCTCAACGTTCTAGTGCATTACGTTTTATTTATTTTACATAGCAAATCCTACCAAATGTGAGTTTTATTCAGTGCTATTGGTTATGTTTCAGATATACAGGAAGAGCAAAACGAAAAACCTGTTGAAGATAACTGTTAGTTCGTAAAAAAATGGTTGCAAGCCCAACATGTTAGCATTGCACCACTGCGCCGATTATTCCCAACTTCCCAGGCCGTAGACTGGCGTCATTTTTGGTCATTTGAATTACGTGACAATTACGTGATTATATTACAGCTCAGTGAGGTAATTTTTGACATTGATTTGCGGCGTTAGGTATTTCATGTAGCATATTAGCATGTTAAAAAGTTCTGCAGTGGACTTCAATTATTTTCACTTTAATGTTAACATCAGTTTAAACATTTTGCTGTAGAAAATCACCTAGTAAACAGTTCGATTGTGTTTTCTAGCATTCAATTGTTTTCGCCCACTGCTTAACTGATTTCGTGATGCACTTATTTCTTAGTTTACTTCGGACAGTTTTGCTATTTTGCTCGAAAATAAATGTGTATTTATGCCAAATGTGAATGATTTTGGAATTTCATCAGCAACATTGGAAACATCCTGTATGTTTAAAATCAAGCTTACAAATAAGTTTACTCTATTACTTACAGTAGACCTGTAGAAAACACCACGACTATTATGAATTAGTAATATAAAAACCAGATAAAGCAAGCACTTACTGTGAAATAAAATTCCCGTTCCTCCAAGGGTATACATAAAGAATAAAACAAATAAATAATGCATTTTCCTAAATAAAATAAAACCAGTGATTTATTACTAGGGCAAGAAAGTTCATCTCGCCGAATATAATAAATTTTTGCACTTGTGGCAGTGCAGAGCTATAAATTCTAGGTTTTTTCTTCGCAATTAACATGTTTTTAAATTATATGATACGACATTTCTTATCTCACTCAAAGATTTACCGACAGCTTTTCTTTCCACGACACTAATTTATTGATGAATCTAAGTACTCTTGGTTGAATGGAGATTCTGCTGAAACATTCATGATTAAAAAAATAATATACAGGGTGATTCTTAAACTATGCGCATAAGCTTATGGAACGATAGCCTATAATGAGTAATGACTAATAATGAAAAAAAAGTTTAGTTAAATGTTCGTATTTACGAGGTTAATCCAGTACATTTTAAAAGATAAAAAAGTGGAAAATTCACATCAACTACCCCCCACATGCACAGCATAAACCTGGCTGTTGTCGAATTATCGTAGCTGCAGCACGTATGCGATTTACCAACTCTTCATTAGTGTTAACTTTCGTAACGTACACCACAGTTTTTATGTGTCCACAAAAATAAAAAACAAGGGGATTGGAGTCGGGTGAAGGAGCGGGCCAGGCAGTTGGACCACTTCGGCCTATCACCTACCGGGAAACACACAATCCAAATGTTGCCGCACTAGGTCCTGAAAGTGTACTTTAGCACCATTGCGAAGAAATAAAAAATTCTGTCCAACGTCGAGAGCAACTTCTTCGATGAGAACCGGAAAAGTATTACGCAAAATTGTAAATAAGGAGCACCAGTTAAATGATTTTCAAGAATTAAAGGGCCAATAATTACTTCGTTCACAATTCCAACCCACATTTCAATGGTCATTGATAAAATTGTTCATATATATGGATTTCGATGATCAATTGTCAATTATAACCACGCAATATCGTACAAGAGGCCATATGGAACTTTCCCATATAAAGTTATCTGGTTAAAAATCTTCGTAGTGAATAAATATTACACGAAATTGTTATTACTTCCACATCTACGTAGTGGATTGGAAGTATAGTAATCGTAAAATAAATTAAAAATGTTGTTTTCTTAAAATAGGTTTAGAATGTCATGAAACGTCAAGATTTTAAATGTGAGCGAAAAAAAAACATTCTGTCTGTCGGTCTGTCTGTGTGTAACTTTTTTTTTGTCCACACGTTTTCTCCGGAACGGTTTAAGGCATTGACTTGAAATTTTGTACACGTATATATTTTAATGAGATTTGGAACTGAACTGTTTCTTGAACATATTCGGTGAAGGCTTGGGGGTAAATAAGGGTTAAAATAGAGAAATAAGAAAAGCAAGTGCAAGTGCTAAGAATAGAGAAACTTGAAATTTGGTGTATGTACTAGAAGCCAAGGCCTCAAAAATTTTTTTTTTAATATTTTCCATCCCCCCACCACCCTCCCTCCCACTCCATTATTAAAGGGGTTAATAAAATAAAATTGAGATATTCACTTGAAATTTGATATATGTATATTTTATAATGACATCAGGAACTAGATTATATTTTGAGATGATTCCGTTGAGGGGTTGAGGGTTAAACAGAGGTAAATAGGGGAAAATAAGCAAAGCAAGCTGGTAAGAGTACAGAAACTTGAATTCGGTGTATGTACAAGAAGCTAAGGCCTCAGATTTCCTCATAATATTTTTCAACCCCTCACCACCCCTACTCCATTATTAAAGGGGTTGATTAAAAATAAAATGAGATATTCACTTGAAATACTGGTACACGTATGTATTATAACAACATCTGGAACTAGATTATATTTTGAGATTATTCCGTTGAAGGCATGGGGGTTAAATAGGGTACATAGGGGAAAATAAGTAAAGCAATCTGGTAAGAGTACAGAAATTTGGGAGTTGGTGTATATGCTAGAAGCGAAGGCCTCAGGTTTTTTTTATAATATTTTTTATCCCCCCACCACCCCACCTCCCTTATTAAAAGAGTTGGTAAAATTAAATTGAAATTTTCACTTGAAATTTGGTACATGTATGTATTATAACGACATCTGAAACTAAATTATATTTTGACATGATTCCGATGAAGGAGTGGGGGGTAAGTAGAGGTAAATAGGAAGAAATAAGTAGAGCAAACGAGCAAGAGTACAGAAACTTGGGATTTGGTGTATATACTAGAAGCCAAGGCCTCAGATTTCTTTGTAACATTTTTCAACCCTCTCACCCCTACCACCACCACTCCATTATTAAAGGGATTGATAACATGAAATTGAGATACTCACTTGAAAGTTAGTACAAGTATGTATTTTAATGACATCTGATTGAGATGATTCCATTGAAGGGGTGGGAGGTTGTGAATAGGGGAAAATAAGCAGAGCAAGCTAATAAAAGTCTAGAAACTTCATTTTTAACGTATGTGGTAGAAACCAATGCCTCAAATTTTTCTATGACGTCTACCCCAGATATAATAATAATAATATTAGTAATAATAATATTAGTAATAATAATATTAGTAATAATAATATTAGTAATAATAATAACAATAATAATAACAGTAATAATAATTGAACTTCAGAATGCTCTTAGGGTGGTAGAGGAGTACACGCGGGCCATTGGCATGGAGTTCGGATTGGACAAGTGCGCAGTCGTCCATCTCAAGAGAGGACGATGTGGGGACTTTGCTGAAGACACGCAGCTCGCAGACGGAAGCATCCTGAGACATCTGCATGCCGGGGAGATCTACACATACCTGGGTGTGGAGCAACATCACATCCAGGATGTGCAACAAGTGAAAGATTTTCTCCGCGGTAAGTACAGAGGCCTACTCCGAAAGATTTGGTCATCTGAACTTTCGGGAAAAAACAAGGTATCTGCCACTAATATGCTTGCCGTTCCTATTCTGCTCTACTCCTTTGGAGTAATCAAATGGACTGTAGATGAGCTGCGCCAATCGGACAGAGGTACCCGCAAGATGATGAATATCCATAGGAGCATTCATCCTAGATCGTCCGTCCCTCGTGTGTACCTCCCACGAAATCGGGGGGCAGAGGGCTCTTGGGGTTGGAGTGTATGCATGGCAGAGTAGCACTGAGCATGACATGTAATGTCCTTAGGAGCTCAGACCCGCTCCTGCAATTGGTGAGAGATCACAAAAATGCAGGGGTGGGTGCAGGATTGTTTAAGGCGGCAAAGAGAGCCGCAGATGAATTTGGTCTCGTATTCGACGACAGGCGAGGAGGCCGGCGCGGTGCTGATACAGAGTCAGTCACTGAACTACAGCCGACTCGTCTGAAGGCCCAAATAAAAGCTGCCGAGCAGGAACGTCTGTTTAGGCAGTATGTTGATAAACCCATGCACAGTGTATATTATAAGAACGTAGAAACACTGGGTTTATCGACTAGTTTGACGTTTGCCTTTTTAAGGTCAGCCGGACTAAAGTCCGAAACCGAGGGATTCATTGTGGCCTGTCAAGTTGGTGTAATTAACATGGTCTACCAAAGCCGCGTAATGGGTGTAGAGGTTCCTGATATAAACTGTAGGACCTGCCATCAGGCACCGGAGTCGCTCATGCATTTACTTTCTGCATGTCCGGTGTATGCGATTTCGGCCTACATCCACCGTCATAACGCGGCGTTACGGGTGCTGTACTATCATCTACGGTATTCGTGCGGGATAGAGTAAACACCAGTGCTGCCTTACGTCCCCGGAGACATCGAGTCCGTTGTCGAAAACGAGAGGTGCCGAATTTATTGGAACTACTCGTTTCCGACAGTCAGGCTAATTCAAGCCAACAAGCCTGACATGGTCCTCCTCGACCATAAAAACAAGGCGATGTTTGTGGTCGAGTTCTCGGCACCTGCTGAGCCAAACATCGCTTTGAAAGAGGAGGAGAAACGGACCAAATACCGTGATCTCCGGTACGAGCTCCAAGTGCTGTACCCAGGCTACTCGATCAAGATGGTTGTCCTCATAATCGGTGTACTCGGAGGTATGAAGCCTACGCTGCTCTCAGGATTGAAGATCGTACCGGCCTGTCAGAAATCTGCTGATTGGTTGGCAGGCCAAATGCAGGAGGCAGTCATCTTGGGGTCCCTTCGCCTACTTAGAGCACATGATTCTGGAATTTACAGTCGCTAACCCCGCGGGATGTGGGGAGTGGCTGTGGATATTTTGCTGGCGCTCTTTCCATGTGATGTCGGAGGCCACGGAAAGACTGTCCAGCGTCGGGAAACCGAAAAAAAAAATAGTGATAATGATAATTTATTAGTGTCAATGTACAGGAGTACTTACACAAGGCAACAGGTCAGGTAAAGTTACATTATACAAATTACAGAAAACTATGAAGAACAAATTAAACATATGTAAACGAACGTAAAAACACAGTATGCCTATAACAGATTTTCACAAACAAATACTGATGCTAAGTACATTCAATATCTAAAAAATCATAGTCCAAAAATTCCCTGTAGTGATAGAATGCCTTTTCAATGAGAAATTTTTTAATTATCATTCGAAATTTTTTTAGGTTATCAGTGTTTTTTATGTTTGATGGTAGTTTATTAAACATTTGAATTGCTAAATAATTTGGTCCATTTTGTGGCTTATTTAATCTATAATATGGAGTAATGATATTATTTTTAGTTCCGGTATTATAACCGTGTTGGTTCACATAGGTAGGGTAGCCATTTGAATTTGATTTAATATACTGGGTGGTCCCTGGGAACGGGAAGTTTTGAAAATATCATAATTTTGAAAGTAACTTTACTTATTTAAAATAAGATAAACCAATGGCTAGGTAATTACATGCATTTTTTATTTCTTAAAAATAATTCCTGGTAAATGTCTTCCCCTTATCTCTACGCACTCTTGAATACAATTGGTGAAATTTTCTATTTGGTTTTCGGATTTTCGGAATTCCAATATCTGTAATTTTGTTGGTGTAGCCACGTAAATGAAAATGAGCCTCATCAGAAAACCACAAGTTGTTATTAATTCCACGTTCTAAAATAATTTCAGAAACCTAGACGCAACGCCTGGATTCGTTTTCTAACTGAACGTTTTCACTGTACTTTAACTCGTTCAATGTTTTCAGGGGTTCTAACACTTCTAATGGGTCCTTTAATTTCGAATTTATTGACTGTACCTGTTTCTTCAAATTTGCGAATCCACGATTTTATGGCATGAGCGGAAGGAATTCTCCAGTGACCAGGAATCGCAAAGTGTATTCGAAATTGCCGCTGCATAGCAACTACACTATCGTTATTTTCATAATACGATTTTATTGCAAAAGCACGCTGCTCACTGGACCACTGTTCCATAATTACCAAATGGCATATAATGACAGACAGTATGACAAATAAATCCATGGCCAGCTATATATGTTACAAAATAACAATATTTTCAAAACTTCCCGTTCCCAGGGACCACCCGTTATATTAAATATTCCAAAACATACAGAGAAGATAATGTTAGTATACCAAATTTAATAAAAGCATTTTTGCAATCCTCAGTATATCCTAAGCATGCTACAATTCTAATTAATAGTTATAGCATAACACATGATTGAATGACACAATGCAAAGTAAGCAGATCTCAACGTATTTGTGGACACGGTACCCGAAAGGTTACGAATAACGAAATTTCTACTACTCAATTTTCGACAAATGTTGTCAATGTGTATATTCCACCTCAAATGAGGATCCAAATAAACACCTAAAAATTTTACAGTAGATATTACATCAGCAGAAATCTCGAAATTGCGTAACGTGAACATCATATCTTGTGATTTTGTTTTATTACAAATTAGATTATTAGACGCAAGCCATTGTTCAATTTGACTGAATTTCACTTTTTTTCACTTCAACATTAATTAAATGATCTGATCTAATGGAGATTGTAGTATCATCTGCGTACAAAATATACGTGAGACATTTTTTTGCCGAGGGCATATCATTAATGTAAATCAAAAACAGTGAGGGTCCTAATATGGAGCCCTGAGGCACACCGGTCTTTAATATTTCTTCACTTGATGTTATGTTGTTAAATTTCACAATCTGACTAGGATAATATAATAAGATTTCAATATTTTTATACTATTAACTTTAATTTTATATTTTTGTAATTTTTCAATTAAAATATCATGTGAAACACAGTAAAAAGCCTTACTAAGATCTAAGAAAATTGCATCATTGAATTCATGATTTTCATATGCGTCGAGGACATTATTGACAAAGACCAATATTGCGCTAGCAGTGTTGCGATTCTTTCGGAAGCCAAAGGGACTATTTGATTCAAAATATGTAATTAATCTATTGTACAAGCATTTTTTCAATAATATAGCTATGATCAATAATTTCCACATGCTAGAGTGCAAAAATGGTCAAGATTTTTCCTGTAAAGTGACGGATAAAAAATCTGGATGTGGAAGTAGTAATTCCTTAGGCAGCGGGTTTTTAAAATATTATTAAATAAATAAATGGTCAAAAATTGATAATTTATGGATTAGATAGGTAAAAATACCAACTTCTATTCGCTTTTACATTACCAGTTAATTAAAGAACTTTAAATTAAAATCATGACTGCAGTGTTATTAACATAAAATAAAAGCATTGCTGTAGAACTCTATATCTCCCTATTTCAAGTGAGTTTTCTAAATTCATTCGAGCTAGTAACAACTTACTTTAACGACCTTCTACGGATTCTTTCGATTTAAATAAGAAGACAGTAAACTAAGAAAATGCTGAAAACAACCCAATAAATTTAAATCGCTAGGGCGTACATTAACTCTATCCGCAGACAATATAATAGCTGAAAGTTATATGAGTTCGATGTCAACCAACTATTAAAGGTTATGACTCTTTGAAATGCAATTTCTTAGGCGTTATTAAACTTCAATGAAGCGAGTGTAATAAATTCGTGTAAAAATATTGTACAGTAAATTAAACGTCTAAGAATTGCAGTGTGTGAATGGTTGCATTGACTAGTGTCTTAGAATATTACAAAATTAAATATACATATAATGAAAGTTTTTTCAATTTTGATAATAGAGACAGATGCGTTTTTGGTCAACTAATTATATTTCAATTTTGCAATATAAAAGGCGTTCTGAAATAAATGTTGAAAAGTTAGGAACATGTAGAGCTACATAAAATGAGCACGAAAACCTCAATAAAGTTTTTCTCTAATGTTTGTTGCAACATGTACATTTTTAATTTTGCTGTATAGTATATAAGTTGAATTAGATCTACTTATATGCAGACCGACTATTATATATTGCATTTCATGCACATTGTTATGCAGTTTTACTGCTTTCGAATGTTATCACAAGTTGATATTTGATTTTATATTATACTAGAGAATCCAAGGATTTCTCTATCCCTTACCGGAGGGGTGTGAGGGCTTAGCCCTCAATGTTGATTGCTTCGCAATCAATCTAAAGTTTTCAGTTTTTCAGTTTTCAGTTGTTCTATTATTCAATTTTTTATATTTTTCAATTTCGATTTTAGATTGGCCATCAGCGACTTGAAAAACATCAAGGCACGGATTATCAATCGAATCGAACCACAAATGATACATTTGGCCCGCCATCTTGGCGCCGCCATGTTGAATTTTGTAATTCATATTCGTTATCAGCTATTCCAATAACTTCTACATACCGAGTTTCAGCTGAATCGGACGGTAACTAAGGAAGATACAGTAAATAATGAACATTAGGCTATGGTGACACTGCCATTTTGAATATTTGAGCGACGGTCACATATTCGTGATCTGTCACCTCGATAGCACTCACGTACCTATTTTCAGACGGATGGGACCATAAATAACAAAATGCGTCCGGCATCTTGTGCCACCATTTCGAATTTTTCAATAATTTTCATTTTGTCCAAATATACAGAGTGACCCATTTAAACTTTTATAACTTTTTCCTTTTTTGTCTGACTTGAACCAAATTTTACCAAAAATGGAACAAATTAGGATCTAATTGTTAATGAATTAAACACTGCTTTTAGATGAATCAATCAATATATTATAAATACTCTACATATGTTTCGGCTTATTAGTCCTTTATCAAGAGTATTACATAGTGAATACTAAAGTTTCCGACGTGCTTATTCAATTATTACCTAAAAGTATTTATGTCTTAATCTATTTATGACTTAAGCTATTTAAGATTTAATTTAACATCATTAATTATTTGAATGTTTGGAGTGGACCTAAGCTGATTATATAAATCAAAGGATATTTCTTAACAATTGGTTTATTATAGGGGTGTTTAGGAAATTCTGCTGGTCATTTGTGGTACAAGGGTTGTACTTGAAAGATTTTTTGATTTCTAGTTGTTCCAGCAGCTCTAAACGTTTACCTTTTCTTTCTGAATGAAGTAAATTTATGTTATCAGTATCTATGAAATGGTTGTTTTCAATACAGTGTGTTGACATTCCTGTATTTTTATTGTTATTTAAGATTGATTCAGAGTCACATGCTAACCACAACAATAGTAAAGTTTCACAACAGTAGTGTGAGGATTACAGAGTGATTATACGTAAATATAAATTGCAAACATAATCAATAAGGACTCCAACAGTTTATTAAGGTTTGTTGCTATTACGATAACAAGCTGCTTCTCCAGGATGACTATCCTGAAGCAGAAGATGACGAACCTTCAATACTAATGTTGAAGATGGAGGCAGCCATATAATAGCTAGGAACTGAAAAAGCAGCTTTGGCTAGTTGGTTAAAATGTAGTAAGGATACTTCACAAGAAACATGAGAGACAGGAAGAGACCCTCAATCTTCATACGATTGTATAAGAAAGAAGTGATAGAAACGATAGATGTCTGCTGGCATTATTTTCACAAGCTAGTAAAACAATATTATATATTCTTTAATCCAAACAAAATTAGGTAATGGAATGCAAAAGTGAAACGCCGCACAGTAGGAGGGCGACATACACTGGTGGGTCGAATAGAATAAGGACGCCAGTTAAATACCTCTTATAATAATTTAAAGAAGAGTTAATGGAGTGAGTGCATTCCTTAGCCATTACTACCACTAAATTAAAAAAAATAATAAAGTGCTATAATTTTGGCAAAACATTATATTTCAACTTAAATAAATCTTTGTAATTACTATAATTATAAGTATCTATTAATTCAAGCAAAACATTATTACCTTTCCTACGTACTCACCGGCAGAAGCTTCACTTCTAGCGGGCGACCACGCACTATTTTTTTTAATATGAAATTATTCTGTCTCAGTTTATTAAGTTTATTACTATTTTCTTTATGACAAAAAACTAGAAACATGTAGAGTCTTAATCAAATATTTTGGAATTGTTTAAAATCAATGTTTATTTATTTATCCACTAATTGTCCACGACAAACATAAATTGAGATGATAGTAGCTTAACGATAACATCAACTTAGTTTCGTTTTCTGAAGAAGACGTCCTAAATGTATTTAAAAAAAAGAAACCGAAACTCACCACGAGGCCGGATGGCATACCTGCATTTTTGTATAAAGATTTTGCTAATATATTCGCCCATCCACTTAAAATTTTACTTAATTTGGCTATAAAATGCTGTTCTTTTCCTGATATCTAGAAGTATTCTAAAGTGTGTCCGGTTTATGAAAAGGGCAACAAAAATGATAGAACAAATTTCCGACCAATCACTTTTATTTGTAATATTGGCAAAGCTTTTAAAATTTCGCTGCCTAATGCATATATCCGCATGTCAAAAATAGTATTTCTCCTCAAAAGTATGGATTTATGGAAGACCGATCTACCACCACCAATTTAATATGTGCTACTCTGCATATATCAGAGTCCATTGAGATGCAAGTTCAAGCAGATGTAATATATTTTGATTTCACAAAAGCTTTCAACAAGCTTAATCATAACATTGTTATTAAAAGACTGTCCAACATTGGAGTTTCATAGAATCTTGCACAATTTTTAAAATCATACTTGTCAGATAGTAACATCGCGTGTAATGGATTCGGGTCTACTGATTACTTATCTTGTTCCGGCGTACCTCAGGGGTCTGTTCGTGGACCACTGTTGTTTAATATATTTATTAATAATATAGCGTATGAGCAAGATGTTTATTTTTTAATGAATGCAGATGACATCGAACTACTACAAAATAATGTATCTAAACTCAGGTTGGTTTGTAGAGAACAATCTCAAGGTAAAGGTGCAAAAATGTAACTGAATGATATTTTCCACGACGGTTGTTAATTATACATTTAACTACTCTCTAGAAAACAGACCTTTAACTCGGCCGCCCTCGTTTAAAGACCTTGGAGTAATTTTTGACAAAAAACTCAGCTTTGTCAGTCATATAGGTACGTTAATTTGCGACATAAATAGAACTCTTGGTTTTATTATACGCAATGGGCGTATACGTATCTTAGCTAAACCTATTATATTTTCATTTTTGCGATCTAAACTAGAGTATGTGTCTCTTGTTTGACAGCCTGCTATAACATTCATAGCCTTAAATTAGAAAATGTGCAACGCCATTTTCTTCTTCTATATCTAAAATCTCATGGTATATATCCACCAATCGGCTTTCCACAAAGTGATTTACTTCGTGTCTTCTATGAGTAACCTATCGATGGACGATGGACGAAATCAATTAACAACCCATATGGATACTAAAACTTTAGCCAATCAAGCGGCAGAGCGGCCACGCTCGCCGCACCAACCAGTGGATGAGCGCCAGCGCCCACCACAACATGTACAGTCTGCGGCAGAGCGACAACGTTCGCCACAGAACGAACCAACAGCCGAATCCGCCTCTGAGGGATGGAAAAAATCTCGAAGAGGCAAAAGAATCAGCGGGGCCGAGGCCAAAAGGAGGAGGAGAGCACGCGAGGAGGAACAACGTGCTGCTATAGCGCACCCCTCGTCGTCGTCGCTCCCACCTCCGGGACAGCCTCCAACCAAAGCTGTGCACCCCAAAGTTGTGCCACCTTCCGGAAGGCACCCACATCCGTTCAGGAAAGGTGGGTCGCCCGCAAAGAAGGCTGAGCACCCAAAAACGGTGCCAGCTAAAAAGCGAAACCGATCGGGGACATCTTCGGAGCCCACTCCGAAGAGTAACTACAAGAGGGCAAAACAAAACCCTGGACCAAGGTCCAGCTCCGCCCCCCCGATCAGCTACAAAGAAGCTGCCTTAAGCCAACTTAAGGTAGCCATAATCGACAAAGACAACCCCCTTGGGAAAATTCCCAAGGATAAAGAAGTCATTGTCAAAAAGACGCTGAAGGGAGAACTGGACAAGTGCATCTTCTCCACTCCCGGAAGCACAACAACAAAGCCACCAGCGTTTCGCTCGTGGACATATTCTGGTGAAATCATCAGAATTGTCTGCGAAGACGAGTATACGTTAGGATGGCTAACGAAATCCGTGGCTAACCTGAAGCCTTGGGAGAGCGCCTCACTCGCCGTGGTGCGTCTTGACCAATTGCCCAGGCTGACTAAAGCCACTCTCTGGATCCCGGTGGAAGCCGAAAGCGACCACGAGGAGAAAGAGATGGTGATTGGTCGCCTGGCTGGTCAAAACCCTATGGTGAGTGTGCGCCGGTGGTGCCTTTTCCATCACGAGGCCAAGGTAAACCCACGGGGACTCCTACTCGTCTTTGGAATAGGAGACGACGACATGCAAACCCTGAGAGCACGATCAATGAGACTGCATTACATCTTTCAGTCTCTTACTCTCAGGGTAAAATCAGCCAAAGAAGAGGACCAGCCCACCAACAGGATGGAAACGGAGGTTGGAGAGGCTGAGCACTCTGCAAGGAGTGCCACCTCCCCAACTCCACTTCCAGACGAGATGGACGTTGCCCCCCCTCCCACTGAGGAACAGGAGGCAACTAACTTAAACTGAGCTACTCCGTTTTCTCTTCGCGGAGCTGCAATTAAACAAGGTAAGAGTAGTCCAGTGTAACCTGCAACACAGTAGAGCGGCAACGGCAACATTGTGCCGACGACTCGATGTGGAGCAGGATACACTGGCTCTAATCCAAGAACCCTGGATAGTTAAATCTAAAATATCTGGTTTAACAAAACTAAACGGAGTTATTTTCAGCTCACCAACAATGACGCCGAGGACAGCGATTTATGCCCCTCGGCACATCAAAATCCAGCCATTACAACACCTTTCAACCTCTGATCTCACGGCCGTGAGGGTGGAATGTGCAATATCAGGCAAACCAACAACAGTCGTTATAGCATCAGTGTATCTCCCCCAGGACCAGGCAACACCACCGCCGACAAGGGAAATGGAGAACCTGGTAACTCATTGCCTCACCCAGAAATGGGAACTAATCATGGGATGTGACGCTAATGCTCACCATGTAACCTGGGGCAACAAAGACAACAATGTTAGAGGTAAGTCACTTTACGACTATATAATCGGTAATAACCTTAATATAATTAACCAAGGCTGTACACCGACATTTATTAACTCTAGAAGTCAAACCATAGTAGATATCACCTTAGCTACAAACCGTATATCCAACTCGATCCAAGACTGGCATGTGTCTGACGCTGCTTCAATGTCAGACCACCGCTGGATTGAATTTGGCATTAAATTAATCAAAGCACCAAGAAAACTCCTCAGGAACCCCCGAGACACTGACAGAGATGAATATCGACGTCAACTCAGGGAGAACCTGATGGATGTACACAACGGGGTGCCACAAAACAACGGAGAGATTGAGCAGTATGTTAAAACTGTTCAAACCGCTATGAAAAAAGCTTACGAAGCATCGTGTCCCTTGAAGGCCGTACAACAGCAGCCTGGGGAAGCCACCAAATGGTGGTGCCAGACGCTGACCGACCTCAAGAAACAAGCTAGGACATCGTTCAACAAGGCGAAAATGACAAAACTTGAATCAGATTGGGAGTTATACAGAACCAATCAAAGAGAGTTCAAAAAACTAGTCAGACAGAGACAACGAGAGGCATGGAGAGCCTACTGCGAGGAGATCGAGGATTACTCGCAGGCTGCTAGGCTACATAAAATACTTGCCAAAAACAAAGACAATCACCTAGGTCTACTGAAAAAGGATGATGGTACCAGTACCAACGACCTACATGAAAGCCTAGAGTTGCTTATGGAAACTCACTTCCCAGAATCTGTAGTGACAGATCGGAAGGAATGGCCAAATGAAACCGACACTCAACCCACCGAACTGGACTGGCAAACTGCCAAACAAATTGTGAGTGAAGACAGAATTAAATGGGCAATACTGGGCTTCTCCCCCTTCAAATCGCCAGGTACTGACGGCATTCATCCAGCCCTTTTACAATGGGGTCTGGATGAAATAGTGCCGCACCTGACAGCAATATTCAGGACGTGCCTAGCACACCTTTATATTCCGAAGGTGTGGAGAGAAGTCAAAGTAGTGTTCATACCAAAGGCGGGAAGAATAGACTATACTACCCCCAAAGCATACCGACCCATTAGCTTGACCTCGTTCCTTCTCAAGGCGATGGAAAAGCTATGTGAGCGATACTTGAGGGATACTGCGATCACTGCTAATCCCACACATCCCAATCAGCATGCATACACCCCGGGCAGATCCACCGACACCGCCCTTCATGCGGTTAGCGGTCGGATTGAAAAGTCTTTGGACAATAAAGAGTCCACCCTGGGTGTCTTCATAGACATAGAAGGCGCTTTTGATAAAACCACCTTTCCAAAAATTACAGCAGCCCTCACGAACAGGAACGTTTCTCCGATCGTAAGTGGCTGGATATCCAACATGCTCTCAAAAAGAGCGGTACAGATTAACATGGGAGACATCGCTGTTAGAGGAATGGTTGCAAGAGGCTGTCCTCAGGGGGGTGTCTTATCACCTCTTCTATGGAACTTAGTTCTTGACAGCCTCCTGCGCCGCCTCAACTCCGAGGGATTCCACACAATTGCATACGCAGATGATCTAACGATACTGCTTAGTGGTAAATTCGAAGGAGTCCTCTGTGATCGAATGCAGATGGCCCTGAGAATAATCGAAAGATGGTGCAGAGAACACTCTCTGTCGGTCAACCCCAGGAAGAGAGAGCTGGTCCTCTTCACAAGGAAAAGGGAATTGGGGCCAATGACGGCCCCCGTTCTCCTAAATACCACACTAAATTTCGCATCAGAAGTAAAATACCTTGGAGTAACTTTTGATGCCAAACTAACATGGAATCTTCATTTAGACAGAAGACTAAAGAAGGCTTACATCTCTTTTGAGCAGTGCCGCAGAACCATAGGGAAAACCTGGGGAATGAAACCCAAAGTGGCTATGTGGATTTACACTGCTATAATAAGACCAATGATAGCCTATGGAGCCATCGTCTGGTGGCCTAAGAGTCAGCAGACTGTAGCGAAACGTAAGCTCAGCCAGGTACAACGAGTAGCCTGTTTAAACACAATTGGAGCCATGAGAACAACACCAACAAGAGCAATGGAAGTGATGCTGTGCCTGCCACCACTAGACATATATCTAGAAGAGGTGGCCCTAACTACTATGGCACGTCTCAAATCCGTTGGCATACAGCCAAACATAGGATGTGGAGTGACCAGATGCCGGCTGTGGAATGAGGCAATTAAACAAATGCCACTTCTGCAGGTACGTGCAGATGGTATTTCTCCACAGTTCATCTTTGATAGACCCTATGAAATACACACCAACAGTAGCAATGAGGCCGTCAGTGAAGGAACAGTTAACATCTTCACAGACGGATCGAAAAAGAAAGAAGGAACAGGTTGTGGGGTATACTCCAGGAACCTGCAAATTCAAATGGGCCTTTACAGTACATTCGAATTTTGACATTTAAATATGCTGGGTGTCATTTGGGGAAAATAAAATATTTTTTTATCTGAAAATGAGGCGTCTTGGAACGGCAATCTCTAAGAAATAAATTAGCGAAATACAACAACTTTCACGGGGTATTTCAAACGCTCGAGTTTCACGCGCCTTGGTTGCACACGTAATCCCACCAATCATCATCGAGGACACAACAGAAGAACTTGCAAGCCGACAACACTGCGATCACCGAGTGTGCGGATAGCGGATAACCTTTAAACTTTAATTTGAGCTGTCGTCTTTTCCGAGTCATTTTCAGTCGTATTTTCACAGAATGGAACAAAACACTGCTTGCTAGACATTTTAATCGAAATCGGAGACTTTCAATTTACGCTAACATCAAAACCAAAATGTTAACATCAACAAGCTGTCAAACGTCTAGTCATGAGCGATATGTCACTGCCGGTGATTAAATCACCGTGATTAAATCACTGTGATTATATAAAATATTAATATACAGTGTAATTTACATCGTTTTACTTTCAATTCATACTTGTCCAGTGCTGCTTAATGCAGCCATACATTCACACAAACAAATTACGGCGAACGGTAAACATATCAGCTTGCAGATTGTGATGGCGTTAGTTTAGAACCACCGGAAGTGAAAAATATAAATCGCCGTTAAGGAGTGATTGGAAAATCGCGATATCGCCCATCACTACAAACGTCAATTGAATGCTGATTTTGTACAACATTGCCGAGTCGCCTTTTACACTATTGGCTTGGGATTGCTGACGTATTAATGGCGCGTTACGGATAAACGTTTAAATTGGACTTGTAAATAGGTGATTTTAATTATTTTTTTCTGGCTCTAATCTGCATCAAAATAGAAATTGAAAAAATACGGGTATTTTAATTTTTCATAAAATTTATGATTCCGCAATAAAAAAAATATGCTGAAAAGGCCCATTAAATGGGCTATGGACAAACAAGCCAGTATAATACAAACAGAACTGGCGGGAATAACCATAGCCGCAAAAGAAATTTCCCGTAGACAAATAACGGGAAAAACAATAAGAATCTACACTGACAGTAGACAATCACTACTGGCCCTACAGAGACACAAAATAACAACAGGGTCAGTATGGGAATGCCATCAGGCACTCGTGGGCGCCTCCAGCATGAACAGTATCATTCTATGCTGGGTCAAAGGGCATGCACAGTGCAGAGGCAACAGGGAAGCTGACAGTCTGGCTAAGAAGGCAGCCAGTCTAAGTATACTTGGACCTGGCCCTTCCAACATACTGCCGACCTCAGCAATAATGCTAATGATTAAAGAAGACACCCACAGAAAATTTAAAAAACTGTGGGATGAAACTCATAGTTGTCAGTTGGCCAGGGATTTGCTTAGATACCCTGACAAGGATACAACGATGATCTACCTGGGAATGTCCAGGAAGAACCTGCGCTTCACGACAGGACTTCTTACTGGTCATTGCCAGCTGAGGAAGCACCTTTACAACATGAAGTTAAATGACACACCCCTATGCAGAGGTTGTGAACAAGAAGACGAGACTGTCCAACACGTACTCTGTGAGTGCCCGGCAGTCTCCTCCAGCAGAGAATCCATTTTGGGAGAACGTTGGCCTACACTGGCCGACTTGAGGGATATTCCCCTAGGCAGCATCACCACCTTCTTCACAAGATTAGGATGGTTGGAGGCCTAGGTGGAATCCTGTATCCCTCGGGAGGACGTACAAGGGGCCCAATGGGGCCTAGGTGCTGCGATCACCTAAATGTGACTGCCCTCCCACAAACTCCAAACTCCAAACTCCAACAACCTATCTGAAAGACGCAACGACTTTGCCATGAATTTAAAAAAAAGATCATTCATTTTGATATTGACTGTAGTGAGATACTCCAGAGACTTAGTTTCCATATTCCACGAATAAATTCAAGACAAACCCAAACTTTCTGCCTTGCTATAGCCCGGACTAATACTTTAAAGTTTCCACCAATCTACAGCATGTGCTCTAGCTATAAACACAGCCAGCGTGATATCAACATCTTGAATAAATAGGAGATTTTGTCTAAATCAAATATGTACAATTTTTCTCTCTGTTGCAAGTAAATTCAACTCTCTGTTCGCTCTAATATTTATATTGTTTTATTGTTGTATATCTTTATTGAATTTTATTGAATATTAATAAATTTAAGTCATTTTTATATGATGTATGTGTTGTTTCCCACCTTGTCAATGGTCTTGTACTGTTAGATGGTGCATGAATAAAATGAAAATAAAATAAAATTCCCCTGTAGTATTGCACCGCATTTACTAATCACCCTGTATATACTATTTCATAATTTTTAAGTAACAATATGTTGCTACACATTTCTCGACAGTTTCGATTTTCTTTAGAAACCAATCTCCTGCTGAACGGATTTTTTTAGTGGAAGAGCCTTATTAAGGGTTAGTGAAGTTTGTTCGGTGCAACAAGCTATAAGTTATTAGCCAATGCCATTTCCTGTCATCTTCCCGGCCGGGCTTAAAACGTATTGCCCTCCAGAGATAACAAGTTATTATCTTTTTGACCTTTATCGTCTCTTTTAAAAAACTTCTATGGACTATATTGCAAGCCATATTGGAACAGCGATATTTCTTTCTTTTATATGAAATATGTTTATTGATGTACTAGAAAAATTATTGTAGGGACTGAAAAAATTATTGGAGTTTCTTTGCGTGTTATGGCTTATAATCAATGACTTTATGCAGAGTGATTTATTAACTTCTGGAAACTTTTTGATATATTAAATATGATTTTAATAAAATAGAATGTCCTGTGAATATTTGCCAAATTCCTCATAGAAACGCACGGTTTTTGAAAAATATTAAGCTGCCAGGAGCATGTTGGTCATGCACATGATAGGGTTCCACTGACTAACATTCTCTTCAACTTTATGCTAAGTATATACTTACGCATTAAACTCTATTTCACGTTGACTTTGCTCATTCTCTAAAAACGAAATTCTCAAAATGTCTCAAAATCTTCAGAAGGTACTTTTACTACAATGTCCGTTATAATTTTCATTGAAGGTAATAACTAAAAGCTAAATTCGGTAGTTTTTTATGGTATGTTAGCTCGATAGTTTAAAAATTAGATGATTGGGGGGAGGGCTATTAACGAATTCGAAAGTGGGGATACCTCATGACTGAAGGGTTAGAATTATAGGGTCCCAAGAAATTTTGTATTGCATTTTAGGAGACCTATCCAGCGATACTTCACACAATGGGATAATTAAAAATTGTTTTTTTTTGGGTTCACATTTATGGGAATAACTTTTTCAGCATATTCTTCATTTGTGTTTTTAGGTCACAAATTTGCATCTGTATAACAAAAATTACATCTTGAAAGGTATGGACATGAGAGAATGCGATGACTGTGATATACAGACGGACGGACGGAAACTATAAGGGAACTCTAAAGATGGACGTTTGGAATGATATATATCATTACTGAACATTGCATGTCAGTCTATTTTATTTTTATATTATACAGAGTGTCATCTCCTTTTACCATTAAACAAATAAAGCTCTTTCGCACCAGCTGCATTTCCACCACTTTCTCCATCATACACCAAGTGCATATCCGCGAGCTCTGGATAAGTGTAATCTCCCCATAATGTCCAAAATCTCCGTTTTAAAACACCACACTAAACTGCGAATTAACGTTATCAATAAAGAAAACAAAAAGAAAGGCATGGTCCAAAATCCAAAAGATAACACAAAAAGCACGAACGAGTGTCTTACATAATCAAGTACTAACGACTTGAACAATGAGTCAATAAAATAAATCTTAACATAAGTGGCACAAAATTCAAAAAGAGCAAAAGCAGCAAACAAAACCAAGGAACGGGTAGGTCGCGTCGTGTGTACGTTGTTTACCAAGTAAGGACACAAACTGAAGTTATTACTTGAGAATATTACAAGGTAGAGTGTAGCACGCGCAATAAGATAATTTGGCCGCGAAAAACATGGCGGTGCCCTCTGTCGGTCGCTTTTAACTGCTTTGTCGCCATGCTTTCCGATGACCCCCGTCGCGGCCTAATTATTTCTTAGGCTCACCATACTTATTTGCACGAAAGTCATGTACGACAAGACGCGAGGCAATAAAGCCTACCCCAATATGCCAGTAGTTCTCAAACTATGTTATTAAGTATTTAGGAAATTTTTGTTTATTTCATTTCTCCAAAACTATGAGTTTTAGACCCCATGTTATAGAAGATTTTTTGTTTGTCTTGTCGTTCCCTATCACCAGTTTTTTTTAATGACATGAAACTAAGTAAACCCTGTATAATGCATCGACCTCTATTTGATCTCTGGGTATTTTATACAGCATCCACACCATTTACGCAATATAAAGGCAGCACCAGTTAGCCACTCTTACCTTCAGATTTATACAAAAAGAATTGAAAACTGATGTATAATGTGCAAACAATAAAATAGAAATTATATCCAAATAATTCATCACATGAAATTAAGATTTTTTACACCATGTCAAAATTTACGACAATTGCCTTGTGTAAAACTGGCGAGGGCGTATCCAATCACAGATTTAGCGCGTTAAATTTAAAACGTTCCTCCTGGTTTAAAAACTGACTATAATTAGAAAATAAAGCGAAAAATCTGCTGTCAAATCAAACCAAAACGTGTCAATTGTCAGCAAATTAACATTTGACTTATATTCCACAATTATTCCACAAAACTTGTTAATGTCAGTCGTTTCGGAATTTCTATTACCTTCAAACACTATAGTAACTTTTTGTACATCAATATTAGAAACGTAATTGAACTGAGTCTGCGGTAGGTTCTTGATAAAACATATTAAATCGAATAAGTATTCCCTGACATGTGTTTCGGCCTTTTGACCATTATCAAAGAATTATGAAAACTTATCTTCAATAATTGTGGAAAAACTTAGTTTTTACGGAATTAAGGGTCCACCGCTCTCCCTTATTCAGTCTTATTTGTAAAATAGACAACAATGTGTTTCCATAAATAATGAGCAATCTAATTTAAGAACCGTAAGACATGGCGTACCTCAGGGTTCAATCCTGGGTCCATTATTATTTATTATTTATGTAAACGATTTATTTTACTACCTATTTCCAAGCAGCAATATCATGTTTGGGGACGACGCAACTCTTCGCGATTTTGATAAAAGTCTAAATAAATTACAAGATGTCATCTGTGAGAATGAAAATCGAGCGCAACTTTGGTATAACTGCAATAAGCTAAAATTAAATGGTGATAAGACTCAAAAATTAGTTTTTTCCACAAATAACAATATCACAAAGGGGGACAGTGTCAAACTTTTAGGTGTTGTCCTGGATGACACCCTGAGTTGGTCATGCCATATTGAGCAACTCAGTAACAAATTGTCAAGTTATATATTTCTTCTGAGGCGGCTTAAACATTTTGTCAATACTGATACACTAATTTCAGCTTATTATGCGCTTTTTCATTCACAAATTAGCTATGGTATCGTATTATGGGGAAACGCGAGCAATGCGATAAAAATTTTTAGGCAACAAAAACAGGCAATTAGAATAATTTCAAATGTAAATCCTAAGGAACACTGCAAACCTTTGTTCATTAAATACGGTATACTGCCGATTCCGTCTTTATTTATATATGTTTCGCTCCTTAAAATTCATAAAAATGTAAACCTCTATAAAAGACCAGTGAATTACCATAGTCATGATACTAGGTCAGCAAATTTGCTAAAAACACCAAGATATCGCTTAACAAAATCAGCCAAGAATTCTCTTAACCTAAATATGTACAATAGGTTACCTGAACAAATAAAAAATTTAACAGTTGATAAATTCAAAAGAACGATAAAGAGTTTTATGGTGAAATTCTGTTTTTATTCCGTTGAGGAATTTGTGAACGCCGACCTAATTACAAATTAGGTACGCGTATTAATTACTCATTACCTTATTAGACTGTCATATACTCACAGTTAATAATTTTACATATTTATATTCTTGTAGTTTTGTACATATATACTTACCTAATTATATTTTATTTTTGTACTTATGCCCGTGCATGTAATAGATCCTTTTAAATATTGTATATTCTTTTATGTTGTTCAGTAATATTTTAACTGTATAGCAGTTTGTCGACTTGCTACAAATGTATATTGTGTATGTAACGTAGTCAAATAAACATTATCTATCTATCTATCTATCAATCTAATAGTCAAGAAGCCGAAACATATGTCAGAGAAATCTGATTATTAAACATTGTGAAACAGTAATACTAAGTGTTCGTAATACTTATTCGATTAGAAATGTAGTTGACACCATAACCAAGGAATAAAAGACTAATTTTTAAGGCAAAGTAAGGGCGATTGAGAACAAATCATGTTAGTTTCTATTTCATTGATTTCGGTGTATATTCTATCTATAATTTTTGGCACGTGGTATAATCGGGGCTAGATCGGATTATTTTGTATTTCGCTGCTCTCTATGGTGTTTTATTTATATTTTTTTTATTATGGTAATTAAGAATATATGTTAAGGACATAGTCATTTATTACAGTTAGTGTTCCATGAAATAATTCATCGACAAATATTGAGAGGTCTGCGTTCAGATCGACGTAATTAAGCCACAGTGTTT
The DNA here is from genome assembly GCA_963583905.1 of Stenurella melanura. Taxonomy (NCBI): domain Eukaryota; kingdom Metazoa; phylum Arthropoda; class Insecta; order Coleoptera; family Cerambycidae; genus Stenurella; species Stenurella melanura. The sequence continues at coordinate 39,017,012 of OY757315.1, read as the reverse complement.
AGATCACGTCAATTTGTGTTCCACTGATTTTTATCGTGCATTATTAATAAGATTTTTAAATATTGTGTTTTTGGATATGGGTCAATGAAAACAAATCAGTTAGGATCAAATCAGGTCAGCTTGTGTTCCCCTGCTTTCTGTGCTCTTCTATCGATAATATTTTGTACATATTTATGCAAATAGATGTATTTAAATCCATCGGATGGAACAAGCCAGATTGTAATCGTATGCAATTCTTTGCTTCTCTTTCATGTTCAGATCCTCAATAGTTGTAAAATACTAAGTATGTCGATCGATGTTAATGTTTAAACTTCATGTCTCCAATGATTTGCTAAATGACCTGAATATAAGTAATTTCAAATCCATTGCTGTTATTTTTGCTGAAAAGAAATAACTGATACGCCAACTTAAAATGTCATGAATCGAATTTGCTTATGCACTTATCGTGTAGTCACCTAGGCTGAACGAATGTGTTCTTAAAAGAGGATAATTTTAGGGCGAAACGTAACTTCGTTTGTTTCCCGTATAGAGACGTTTGTTTTTCAACTAAAGAGGACTGTTGTACGATACGAAGTTCCATATTGGCTTTTAGCCAGAGAGGTGTATTAAATATCCACTAGTTGAAAATTTAAATGTGTCTGAATACTGCGAGTGTTCTTGTATTACAACCTTATTTGGCATTGTGTCAAATAGCTATATAATAACATATTTTTATCAAGTTCTTATGGTTTTAGTAATTTCCCTAAAGTGCAGGAAATCTAAACGATTTTATGTTGTTTTCTGAGTATCTCATACGGGAGGTTTTTACAAAGTATGTCTTATAACCTTAAATTTCTGATTTCTAAAGAAATTAATCAGACTTAATATACCTATTTTCTAACTCTATAAATCTTTTAACCTAACAGCCAACAGATGACGTTGTAAGAAACGTAAGATAGGGGTTATAGAAATTAAGATTAGATTTCATACGATACCGCGATATGGGTAGAAAATTGAGACATTAGGTCACAGACCTTAAACTGTCATAAATTAGTCGTGTCAGTGTAATATTAGAAGATTTCAAAAACAAGATTGTATTAATTTCTAATTTTAACAACCGCTTCGTGTTAAATACAAAAAACTTTTCGACCATAACTATAAAGTAACTGTAACATATTTTCTAAATTCGGAAATGTTTTATTACCGTTTAAAGGCCTTCCATCAACTCATAAACTCCAAAGCCATGAGAAAGTTTGACTAGGTCAACGTCTTTGTCAAATCGTTTTATTAGAAATGACAAATCGCGGGATCTATTACGCGAAAACGCGATTAGGGTCAAATAGCACTAGTTGAGGAAATATCTAAATTAGTCAGGAAGCGAGTCGTCCCATAAATGTTGTGGTTGGTTCAAAGATCCCTATTTAATGTAAACTAGACTAGTCGGTATATAATATTTTAAGTTGTTTAAATAAACGTTTTATATTTAGGGGAAGCCATTTTGGTCATAGTTACTATAGAGGTCGCCAATTGCCAGGCGAGTAGTATTTCGGTACATAATTTCTACTATAGAGGACGCCACCTTCCGGATGGCCTGAGGGCTCTAAAAGGGTGCGGACTTTCATTCATTAGTCTATGTTTCTTTGGGGTGGATAACGTTCACCCAACTTAAAAATTGACCAGGGTAATCCCGTCAAGAAAGAAAAACACTTTCCGATCAGCTACTGGTAGTGTGACATTGTCCTACTTTTAGGTGATAATTTTAGTATTATCGGGTATAAGTATTTGTGTTTTTGAGATTTTGTATTAAAAGTTACTTATTTTCATTAGAGTTCAAATTAAACTTTACCTCATTCGCTGGCAACTGACGTTTCGTCACTCATTTTCATAGCATATAGAACAGAAATAATTAACTTCATGCTCGTTAAAGTTATTGTATTTTTTTGGCACTTCTGGCAATAAGTTTGAATTTGAGTGTAAGCGATTTTAACGAAGTAATTTTTTTTGCTTAAGTTCAAAACTACGTACCATTTTTCTTATTTGTTTAACTTTTAAATTGCCTTTTCTTTTGTTTTAATTTAAGCATTAATTAGCATTGTTCGATTTTCTAAACCGATTAATTTCATGCTCTTTTGTAAAATATAGTTTAAGTGTTGTTGAAAAATGCATGTTTCATTTACTTGCATATTAGTGGAAAGTCAAGTCATCAAGGTTAGATAATCTTAGTGAAGCAGTAGGTCTGATATAGAAAAATGGGGTAAGTTTTTGAACTATAACACTGGTCTACAAAAAAACGAAATTTTCTTCTCCATTGACTAAGCCTATAATTCCTTTAAATATTCTTGTGTGCTGAACTCGAATTTTCAATTTAAAAAAATTTCTACCTCGTAGATTTCGACTAATTCGCGATTTTTATTATCAAAACATAATTTGGCAACAAAAACTGCTATTTACTCGAAATCTACGAGGTAGAAAATTTTTTAAATTGAAAATTCGAATTCAGCACACAAAAATATATAAGGAATGATAGGTTTAGACTATGGATCAGAAAATTTTGATTTTTTGAAGACCAGTGTAACCTTTTAAGTGTACACACCCATCTCTGAGAACGGTCCAAGTGTAAAACGAGATTAATGCATCTAGATCTACGTGGCCCACTGCGCAAGGATAGTGTGAATATAGATGTAAAGATAGGCCCGATGTTGGTGGTAGACGCACATAGTGTAAATTGGTCTTATTTCAGGGGTGTACATTAATTTTCATGGATATAATCAATAAACATAATAACCCACCCTTTTTAATGTAAACAGGGCAATGGGGTTCATTGCAACGTGAAGCTGTCAGATATGCCATACAGTAAAAGGAGGCCAACTAAAAAATTGCATTAAATGTGTATCAAAACGCTGTAAATAAAGAAAGGAAAAAACAAAATTTTTAAATAGAATGAAAAATGTGATATGTTTGATTGATTTAGCATGATGTATTTTGCATGTGTTCTAGTGTACTGAGTTTTAAATAAATATCTATTATTGTTTGACTAACATTTTTAAAATATATCTTATTTATAACTTTTTTACTTTTCAGGGTGCAGTTTATTTCATCGCAATCAACTTCCTTTGACCCCAGAAATCTATAGAGTTAAATGGTTAACATAATTTTTGAAAACGCCCTGTATAAGTTTCAAGTCTGAAGTATGAAGTTTTTGTCAATAAGTAATGTAACATTCTTTTCTGTCTTACTTCCCTCGCTTAAAGAAGGGAAGTATTATATTCGTTAAACAATCACCCTCTGAGATTCCCTCGGCTTCCTACGTTTCAAGCTACGTAGATTACAAAAATGAACATCTTTTAATTTCATCGGTCTGTCTGTGTGTCTGTCTGTTTTCTGTCTGTTGGCACTATATCTAAAAAACTATTTGACGGAGAACAATCAAATTTGGTAGGTAGTTGACGCCACTACTAGCGAAGGAATGGGTTGATCTTCCCTACAAAATCGATATGCCGCCTAAAGATAATAAATAATGAAAAAAAATGACAATAATATTATAGTTAATACAATTGACAAGTAAGACACATATTATACTTTTATTGGACAGTATGCAGGATGCTCATCCTAAGAGATAATTCAAGTATGGCGGAAAGTTGTAAAGTTATTCACTCAAACCTTCCATATTTGGTACCTATTTATTATTTATTTTTGTATTATCGGATAACCATTTTACATATTTTTTAAATTAAAACCACCCTTTATAAATAAAGTTTTGTGTCAATACAGACAGGAATTATAAAAAGTATAATCCATTCTATCCTAATTCCTCTTACCATACTAATCAACATATGCATATCTAAAAATATATTTCCCGATTCATTAAAAATAGCCAAAGTCGTGCTTGTTTATAAAAAAAATAATATAAATGATCCATCAAATCATAGGCCAATATCTGTCATACCGTGTCTGGCTAAAATATATGAGGTTATCCTAAAAAATCAGTTAACAATTTATCTAGAAATTAATAACCTTCTCAATACCAATCAATACGGCTTCCGAAATAAATTTTCTACTACACTCGCTATCGACAAATTAACATCTGTCATTAACAGTGGATTTGAGGACGGAAAATATATCTCCTCTCAATTTTTAGATCTCACCAAGGCGTTTGATTGTGTATCTCATGATATACTCATCCATAAATTAAGTTTTTATGGTTTCACTGAGGAAAGCAGATCTCGTATAAGGTCTTATTTAAATAACAGGAAACAATTTGTTGTACACGACGGTGTAAAATCACAACCTCTAAAACTGAAACATGGTGTTTCACAAGGATCCGTCCTCGGGCCTATACTTTTCCTCATCTATATAAACGACTTCCCCATGGCACTTAGAAACAATATCCTAGCCATATTATTTGCTGATGACACCAGTTTAACTATCTCCAACAGTGATATTATGAATTTGCTACATGAAATACCTAATAATGAGCTAGAGGCCCAAAACTGGTTTGCCTCAAACAATTTATGTTTAAATGCATCCAAGGCAGAGATCATGATATTTAGCTTGCGCAGCCTACGAGAAATTAACAACCCAGATTCCATAAAATTTTTTGGAGTCCATTTAGACCCTAAATTATCATGGGAAAATCACACCGCTTATGTCTGTAATAAAATATCGAAGTACTCTTATCTGCTTCGAAATCTTGTTGGAAAAGTATCTCAAAGTACCCTAACAACTGCATACCACAGCCTCATACACTCCACAATATCATACGCCATCCTAGTCTGGGGGCATGCTACAACATCTACAGACGTGTTTTCTGCCCAGCGAAAAGCAATACGTATAATTTCGGGTCTAAAATTTAGAGATGATTGTAGACAACAGTTTATTATATTAAAGATAATGACTGTACCGTGTACATACATATTTCAGTGTCTCCTACACGTAAAAAATAATGAAGAATCGTTTTTCCCTAGAAGTCAAATCCATTCCTACAACACCAGAACCAAAGATAATTTAAATAATAATTTCTTACGTCTTACTAGAATCAGAAATGGCACTGGCTACTTAGGAATTCAATTCTTCAATATGTTACCACCCGATGTAAGATCTCTTAACATAAAAAAGTTCAAGGTGAAAGTAAAGCAATACTTGCTTGACAAAGCTTTTTACAGTATACGAGAATTCACAGATTCTCATCATCACTTCTAAATAAAGTGCTTTGTATGTACTGATGCATTATTCTCGAAATTTAACTACAACTCATTAGTTTTCTCTATATATAAATTTGTGATATAATACTCCTAACGTTTATTTCTCCTCTGTTATTTATTTAATTTTGTCTACGTAATTTACACTTATATGTTATTTTATTCCACATCTTACCTTGTATATGTCTACTTAATTTTAACCACACCATATATCTTTGTTTTTAACTATTGACTTAAATTGTAGGGCTTAGTTTTATATATTTTATGGTTATTTACTTTACATTATTAGCTTATCTTAGTCAACCTTTACCTTTTTATTGACGTGTGTAAGCACTTCTGTGAATATTAACACCAATAAAGTATCTATCTATCTATCTATCTTTTTAGTTTGTGACGAAAATTACCTTGAATTTAGGTAAAGATTATATTTCTTCATGTTCATGGTTATACAGTGTGGCAGTGGAGAAGAATTTGAAAACAAAAAACCTGTATAAACTTTTTCCTTTAGGATCACTTTGACCACACTGACCTAAACGAATAATTTGAACAGTTACCTAAGAAAAGTTTGAAGACCTCTGGCTTCATGGGTTACTAGACTTTTCTATGACTAAACAATACATTCATATGCATAAGAGGCCGGTATAAATATTGAAATAGGTCAGATGATATTAATATGATGTTTTTACTACGTTTGCTTCTTATTATTGACACAATGACCATTAAAAAATCAAGATTTAAGTCCTTAGCCAATTTCATTAAAATTTATTTTTATATCTCATTGCAAACTATGGCTATAAACTCCATATTATACTAAATTTGTATTTGCCCTGTCATTCTGAATACCAGGTTCTCTTAATTACATAAAACTAACATCCTGTATATTAAAACTGAGTTTCCTTTTATTTTATACTCAGCTAAATGACAATGAAAACACAAGATAGTAATTGTTGAACTCTACTGTACATTTATTGAGCCAATTTCTTTTTAAAGAAATTGTTAAAAATTAATATGATGGGATAGTGAGCAGTGAAAAATATTCTTAAAAATATATAAGTAATTCAAACTCACATTTCAGTAAGTTCTGTGTAATAAACAGCTGTCTAGACTGGAAAAAACACACCCACTCTCATAAAAAAACAGCGCTAACTGAAATCAATTATCCCAGGTGCGTCTGTTTTTGTTACAAGAGTTTATGAAGGGCGTTATAATTTTATATACTATAAATATAAAAAATAAAAAACTCGCTCCATGTTTTGACAAGGGCGAAAAGAGCCTTAACAGGTGGCAGCCACGTTAATCGTCAGGGTGAGGTTTCTGGGTTAAAAAGTTAATTTTCATGTCGCAGGCATATGTCAAGGAAATTAGGGTGAACATTAAATTGCAGTAAAAATGTCTCAACGTTAAAACATAGAGTGGTACTTAAAGTAACAAATACGTAAAATGTGCATGTTTTAAAGCAACTATTTAATAATTATCCAATAATTAATGTAGATTATTCCAATGTACACTGCACGAGCACTGTGTACAAAGTAGATTGTAATCACATAATTGTAATGCAGACATTAGTTGTACAATTTATAGGAACATATATTTTACAAATGTGAATCTCACGTGAATGAAAAGCAAACTCTAATTCTAATTCCAAAAGTCTGAAAATGGGCGATTTTCTCGAAAACTACACTTTTCAGAAAAATATGGACCGCATAAAATTTCACAGTAAAAATTGTGAAACTTTTATGCAAAAGTAAATCTACTAATGATGATACTAAATCTTCATTAGGTGACTTTCAAGGTCATTTAATGTCAGCTTTTTTATTGATGAAAATTAACTATCTGTTAATGTATGGTGAGTATCTCACAGATTAGGACCCGTGGCATAGTGGGACAAAACTGTAGTGTTCCACCCAAATGAACTTATGGATCATAAAATAGAGATTTTAAGATGGTTTTTTTAATGTTCGTTATGAAATTCCCTATCTATTCTTCCAGTCGGATTTTCGATTTTCGTTCCCACTTTTTTATAATTTTCATCTAAAAACGTATTTTTACTAAAAAGAAGCTGCCTAAGGAATCACAACTTCCACATCCAGATTTTTCATCCCTGTCACTTGACTATATCTTGACTATATTTGCACTCTAGTACGTGAAAATTATTGGTCATAGAGTTTTTATAATATTTGGGGCAGATGTCATAAAAAATTGGAAGCCTCGGCTTCTATTACATACACCAATTTTCAAGCTTCTGTACTCTTACCAGCTTCCTTTACTTATTTTCTCCTATTTACCCAAATTTGCCCCCCAACCCCTCACAGGATATGTTCAAAAACTATCCCTTTCCAGATCTCGTTATAATATATACGTGTACAAAATTTCATGTCGATATCTTAAGACAGACAGACCGACAGACAGAAAAATTTTTTTTTCTCTCAAATTTAAAACCTCGACGTTTCATATGTATAATGTGTATAATTCAGTGTAGTGAATTATTAATTCATAATTCACTGCATCCGGTCAATCACAAAGAAAAATTCAAAAATCTCTGTTTCGCTGATTCAATGATATTTTAAATCGTCTGCGATCAATGGTTGCTGCGGCTGGCAATGACGGTGATAACCAAGTGTATCGCCATATTGTTCGTTTACGTTTTTCAACGTATGCACTTCTTACGAGTAGGTACGGATTAAAGCTATTAAATTTCCTTCGGCTCAAACATCATCATCGTGAATAACGGCTATCCTAATCACATATATAATAATATGCTATTTTTTTAATTTTTATTTTTATTTAATGGCCTTATTCATATTCAGATATGTTGTACCACTCAACAGCGGTCTAGCTCACTGCTACCATCTCAGTAACACATGAAAAACACCACAAAATATCCATATCCTCGCCAGGATTCGAACTCGGGGCACTGTGGCCGCAAGCCAAACACGTTAGCTCTGCGCCACCGAACTGGAACAGGTAGGAGGGAAGGTTAAAGTATGATTTATGATTAATAATCAACTTTAATTTTGGCAACTATGTTAAAAATGTTTTCTTAATCGTCTTATTTATAGGATCATCCTGGTTGAGTTTAGCTATTGCTATTCCACCACCCAACCATGACACTTACACATAAATATCTGATATATAAAGATAATTTACATAATTTAATTATTGAAGTTTCTCCTGCAATCACACAACAAATCCTCCAGAAAGGTTACGTATATATAGGATGGCGCAAATATTTCGTGCAAAATTATTTTAGAGTGCTGCGCTGTTTCAAATGCTCTAAATTTGGTCATATCAAAAATTAGTGGAAATTTTCAACTATTGTTTGCCTAGAATGCAATGATCCACATGAACTCAAAGACTGTCAAGCTCAGGCAAAAAAGTGTATCAACTGTACAAATTATAATTTCCGTCATAAAAGTGAAATACCTACAAATCACTCTGCCAGGCATCCCAGCTGTCATGTCTACAAGCATTTCTTACAATAACCTATGTCCAAGACTGATTATGGCTCCTGACAGAAATATCGAATTTAAAATCGGAAATTTTAATGCACGATCATTGTTCCCAATTATTTTAGAATTTTGTAATTTAATTGTCAAAAATAATTTTCAAGTAGCAGGAGTGACTGGAACCTGAATGGGGGGAAATATCCCATCAAATGTTGTCAGTATACAAGGATTTTACTTTTTTCTGAAATTAGTGGCTTAAAGGCAGATGTGGCCCCGGCGCATTCGCCATATTTTAAAAAATCGGGGGAATAATTCTCTCCCATTTTTGCTCATATTATACTAGATGTAGCTTGATGAAACTAATACAAAATCAGCTTTAGGTCCCACTCTACAGTTGTCAAAAGACTTCCATAGAAATCGCTTAAGCTATCCTAAGGAAATCAACGTACAAACATGAAAAACACCGGTGGGTCGTTTTTGAAACCATTTAAAATGCATTAGAAAGTGTGAAAGTTATATTTCTTGAAGTGTTGTATAATCAACAATAAGTTTATTGCTTTATAGCAGCTTTTAGGTAATAAATATTTGTGAGGCTTTACACTTATCTTCTACTACTGAGAGAAAATACAAATTGTTTTTTTAAAGCTTTTATTTAATTTGCTTTATTATCAGTCTGTCTGCCCGTCCGTCCGTCTGTCTGTCTGTGTGATACACATTTTGCAATCAAAATTTCGACTAGTTGTAATCAAGCTAACGCTTTGAAATTTTGCACACGTCTGTGGGTCCTGTGACAATGCAATATAGTATATCTAATATCATTCTAAATTCCATATGATGGACGTCCCAAGATGGCCTTACCTTTTCCTTCATAAGCCACTTGACATGGGTATCAAATGGATGGGTTCTGTTGGATACACATTTGCAATCAAAATTTCGACCAGTTTTAATTAAGCTAACGCTTTGAAATTTTGAAGACGTATTTGGGTCCAGGGACAATGCAATATTGTATATCTAATATCGTTTTTCTACACAACCCACTTGACATGGATATCTAATGAAAGGGTTCTGTTTGTCTATGTGTCTGGAAAATAAGTGGAGACTAAAAAGTAAAACATAATATTGTGTACAGGGTGTCTCGCTTAAATGTGGAACAAGCTTGTAATTCCTTCGTTTACTGACCGATTAATTTTTTCTTTATATAGTGCTACATGAACTCTATTCTTGAATAACACAAATAATTTCTACAACGCAAAACGTAACCTACTGTGAGACATTTTCAAGGTCAAAAATCAGTCATTCATATTAGCGATTCTTTTCTTCAAAAAACTGATTTCATATTCTTCTTCAGTGTCCCTCTAAACTTTGTTCCTCAAAGTTTCATATAAATCGATCGTTACTATTGGGTTTTATTATTTCTTTTTACCAATGACACCCAGCCGGAGTCTAACCTACTGCTACCGTCTCGGTAATACTTTAAAAGCTCTACTAAACATCGCTACCCTAGCTAGGATTCGAACCGGGGCCTCCGTCATCACAAGCTAAACACCTTAAAACTGCTCCACTGAGCCGACAATGTTACAATTACAATTACGCTTACTTTTACCGATAAAACCGCGCCATATCTTAAACTTTCTGCTTCACTCCCACGCAATTTTCCGCATTTGTTTATCTCACTCACATGCTCCCCTTTTAAGCGTCTGCTGGGTTCATGCTGGCATATTTTTCGGTCTGTAATAGCAAATTTAAAAGGTATATGAACATATAAATCGTTTGGTGTATCTTATAGTTTGGGTAAAGGTAATTTTTGTCAAACTCGTTCGAGTTGCTCAAGTTAAGCTGCCAATCAAATCCCATGTAAAACGGTGTGTTTAGTTTTCTTGTAACTTGTTTGAATTACCCGAAATCAGGTCTGTTTCGTTTTCAATAACTACTATAGCTATAATATATTATTACGATTGATATTCAATAAATACTGTAATTTTTTTTTTCTTTAAGGTGCTAACAATTCTATCATGTATTTCCATAGTACTGTCGTGAGCAAAGAAATAGAATAAGTCTTATAACGCATTATTTCTAAAATCTAGTTGTGTACACCTAACTTTAATTGTCAGCTGTCAAGTGTACCAAAACTAATGTGTCCCATATAAGTGATTTAGTTAAACCGTACTTATTACTAAAGCAGAAGATGGATGGTCAATGAGACAAATTGCACTCCGTTATAATATTAACAAAAAGTCTGTGTTTAACATTTAAAAAAAGTGGAGAATAAACGGTACGACTAGTGGAAATCCTGAAACAGGACGACGAAGGATATCAACTCAAAAGCAAGATTTGCAATTAGTAAATAAGTTAGTAAAAAATCCATTTTACTCAGTAATTCAGGCCGCTGAAGAAACGAATTTTCCTGGATCGAGTAGTACTGGTCGCCGGCAAGTAAGAGAATCGGAGCCACGCCGTCATCTTGCAGCACAGAAATACCTACTTAAGTCTGAACATAAAGAAGCTCGACTGAGATTTGCACTTGAATTTTTAGTGCATGATGTAAATTTTTGGAACAATGTAATCTTTACACATGAAAAACTTTCCAGTCTACACACAGCGGTCGTATTCGTGTTTATCGACCTCCGAATACTCGATTCGATGAAAAGTATATATCTAACAATGAGAAAGGTGGTAAATTTTCCGTAACATGTAGGCTTGGATATCGGCACGTGGTCCCGGTATTTTGTGGAATATCGAGGAACGATTTAATAGTAAAACGTATATTAGGATTTTACCCAATATTATGCTCCCTTGTTTTGTTTTTTGTACTAGTCCCATTTCATGTAAATCTGAAAAAGTTATGCAATTGTGCCAATTGTATTACCATCATCTTGTTGAATTTTTTACTTTTGACATCAGATTTAGTTGGAGTCACTTCGAAAATAAATAATTAGTGGTTTAAACGTAATTGCGGCCCCGGCGCATTCGCCATATTTTAATATTTTCTCACGGGCAGTGATTCTCGCCCGTTTTTGCTCACATAATACTAGATATAGCTTGATAAAACTAATGTCAGATCAGATTCAAGTCGCACTCTACGGTTTTCAAAAGGCTTCCATAGAAGTCGCTTGAGCTGTCCTAGAGAAATCAACGTACAAACGTGAAAAAACTGGTTTGTTGTTTTTTAAATCATTTAAAATGCGTTAAAAAGTGTGAAAGTTATATTTCTTGAAATTTTTAATCAACAATAAGTTTATTGCTTAATAGCAACTTTTAGATAATACATATTTGTGAGGCTTCACTCATCTTCTACTACTGAGAGAAAATACAAATTGTTTTACAATAGAAATTATTAATTAAATAATGCCTGAACAAATAATTTGTAATTCCATTTTAATAGAACAGAATCATCCCTATCTTTGTCTCTTTAGTGCAATAATTGTTTGCCACCAATGTTTCAATAGGCGTCCAAGTTATGAAACTGTTCAAAATGTTTAGTAAGCTTTGAAAACAATTGAAGCACAAAGTTATTAGAATAATATCAAACATTTTACACGTATGTCTTTTATTTAGTATAACCAGTATTATTAAAGTTTTTAAATTGTAAAATGGGTGAACAACAACTGACTGTAGCAAGGTCTCAATAGTTAAACTTATGGGAAATGATGAACGTACAACACGGCAAGTTGCACAAGAATTTAATAATTTTAGTCCTGGACGCAATATAAATAAGATATAAATAAGATATAAATAAAAATACTAATAATATATGTCCAAAAGGGACGATACAATGTAAGCACCTAAGTGATTAAACACTTGTATTGTGCTTTAGAAAAGTGTGCATAAACTGCAAAATACAAATTAACCTAAAAGCACTAGGAGTGTACGCAGAGCAAAATTTACAATTTAATTAGAATTAAATTATTCAGTTGTCTAAAATTCCAATAAAATCAGTATAATTGTGAAATATAAATTTTTTTGACAACACTGAGAATTTTTTTCGATTCTTAATAAGTTTGATCTCTAATGGTAGTAGGTTATATGTTTTAGGCAAAGTATAGACAAGAAATCTATGACAAATATTTTTATTAAATCTAGGCTTGGATAAAAACTCATTAGCAATACTACGAGTGTGGTATATTGAAGATGTGTAATTCAGTTTTGCTTTATTTTTAAATGCATATAAACATAAATTATGAAAATATAGTGTACGGATGTTACAATTATCGACAGTATAGAGTAAATTTGTATGATACCTTTTTTGTTTCCTAAAAATAATTTTTAGTATATAATTTTGTGTTACATTTAATTTCTGTAATGAGTTTTCATACATTCCTCCCCATACTATGATACCGTAACGTAACAGTGATTCAACAAGAGACTTGTAAATAACTAGCAATAATTTTTTTGAAAGGAATTCTCGCAATTGGTAAAATTTGTAAATAAGCTTTCTTATTTTTTTCGATAGGTAATCTACATGATTACCCCATTTTAAATATTTGTCAATGATTATTCCCAAGTACTTGATCTCATTTGTCTCTTTAATTCCATCTTTCAATCCAGTGATTTTTATACTAGTGAAATCAGGTCTGTTAGCTTCAGTTAGAGAGAAGGCCAGATAATGAGTCTTATTTACATTTAATGATAGATGGAATGCATTTAACCAGTTCTTAATTCTTTCCAAACCTGACTGAACAGCCTTTTTGGTTTCCATCCAGGAATTTTCGCAGAAGATAACTACCGTATCGTCAGCATAGGATACAATTTTTTTTGCACATGTTCTTAAGAATAGAAGAGAATTTATGTAAGCCAAAAAGAGCACCGGACCGAGGACTGTCCCCTGAGGAACCCCTATTTTCACAGTATCTCTTTCACTAAGAATATCATTTAGTTTAACATATTGACTTCGATTTGTCAGGTAACTGTGAAAGACATTCAACACCGAACCACGAATGCCGTAACGTTCCAAAACATTCAACAGCTTTTCGTGGTTGACGGTGTCAAATGCCACTATACAGTGTATAGAATTAAAAGACTCTTTGAAGAAACGGGGTCAGTTGCAGAACGGAAAGAGAACGGAAACAAGATAAGAAATAATGGATATGAAATAATTTTATTACATTTTCGTGGAAATCATCAAACAAGTATCACAAGAGCAAGTACATATTTTAATATGGATAGGAGTAAAATTTGGAGATGTCTCAGAAATCATAAAATGATACCTTTTAAACCCAAACTTTTACATACGTTAGAAGAAAATCCCCAAAGATGTATGGAGTATTGTTTGTGTTTACTGACGAAGCTACATTTAATACGAGTGGGACAGTTTCCGCAAGTAATTCTCGATTGGGCTAAGGATAATGAAAACCCTTATTGGAGTATTAACTGTAGAAGACAGTACTCACACAAAATTAATGTTTGGTGTGGGATTCTAAACCAAACATTAATTGTACCATATCTTTTTCGAAAATTATTTGTGGGAAGCATTACATAATATGCCCACTCAGCAAAGGAATAATTCATATTTCCAGCTAGATGGAACCTCCATGCATTATTCTTTAGTTGCGAGAAATTGGATAAACCAGAATTTCGCCAACAAATGGATCGGGCGTAACAGCCCTGTCATCGGGTGGCCACCTCGATCTCCAGATTTGACCCCTCTAGATAATTTTTTATTTGGTACGTTACAGAAAAAGTATACAATGACCGCCTAGCTAGCGTAGTCGAATTAGTAAACGGAATTACCTCTGCTTGTCGCGCTATTACTCTATAGCAACTGCGAGAAGTTGTTATGAATAACAGAAGGAGAGTAGAAAATGCATTTTTGCCGATAGGGGCTTAATAGAAGGAACTAAAATTTACATTATTTAAATATTTAAGTTAGATAAATTGCGTTATATTCTTACGTAAAACTGAAATATAGCTCCTGTCCATTTTTTTATTTTCTTATTCAATTTAAAATGTATAATTTGTTGTGCTTGTTTTATGTCATACTGATGTGCTTTTAATGTAATATTACTTATTTTTTGTTTATATTCATTATGGATAACAATAAAACGGCATTAGAAATTAATTATTTAAGTTTCGTTTAATTAATAATTTTTATTTGTAAAAAAATTAATCAAATACAAAAGCAACGATAAATTTATATAAAACTTTGAAGAAGAAAGTTTAGAGGGACGGTGAACAGGAATATGCAATCAGTTTTTGGAAAAATAATCGCTGATATGAATGACTGATTGTTGACCTTGAAAATCTTTCGCAGTAGATCACGTTTTACGTTGCAGAAGTCATTGTGTTATTCAAGAATAGAATTCATGTAGCAAAGTAAAACAAATATTTTTAAATCGTAGCTTTTATTTTAATAAAATTACTAAAAAGTAAAAAATAATATTTAAATTCATACATCTGGAAACCATACGATTTGGGAGCGGTCAGTTCAGTCAAAACAACCATACAATAGTGTTATATAACCAGCCACAAAGCTTTTAGCTTTCAGATGTATGAATTTAAAAATTATTTCTTACATTTCAGTACATTTCTTTAAATAAAATCTTTGTTTTAAGAATATTTTTTATACATAATTTTTTTAACAAGATACTCATTCATTTCAAAAACATCTTCATGTCACCATTTTATTCACATACTACTTAAAAATCTGTTTCTAATTATATATAAACTATAAAACTGATTTTCAAAATTGAGAACGACCCTGCAAAGCAAGAGCTAATTAATGGCCAAATTAAAGGGGCATTAATAAGAGAAATGCCCAATTACCAAAGTAGATTCACTATGTAATTTAGCATTTGTCAGAAACTCCACTCTTAAATTATTAAATGTCTTGCATGATAGATCTGCATTAGCTGTGTTAGTTATATCCTCTACAAGTGCTAATATAATATTTAATATAACTCGGAAGGAAATGGCAAAGAATTTAAAGAACATTATGTCAAGGAAGTTGCATCTCAGTATTAAACTCCAGGCAGAGAGATTCTACAATAAGTAGTCAAATGAACCCTTTGTACCCTCACTTAAAGTGTAGATGGACAAGAGCGGAAGTAATATATTACCTAAATGTTACTACGTACTGCCTGTAAAATGAAACCCGCACCTATTATACTGAAGTATAGTTTAAATACCATTCACGTTGCATGTGAAAAGAAAACTTATTAGGTATGTCTTCTAACAGAAACAGTAAGTAACAGAAAATAACTAATATGCTAACAACTTAATAGCCTTTAAATAACAAAGCCCCTTTCTCAATTTCTTACTAATTTTTGTTATTTGTCCTTAATTTTAGAATTCTTCTGAGTAATTTCTTTGAAGAAATGCTGGAAAACTGACAAAATGCAAAAATATGGCAAAGTAAATGATTCACTAAGAAATTCACAAATTGTACAATACGGAGCACCTCAAGGTACTGTATTGTGTGAGTTCACGTAGCGTGCAAGCTTGAGTTTGCTACTGTATAAATGGTAGCAATCCTTGAGTTCAAACGAGCTATATTTTTCTTTGTTATTCTACATCCTCTTGAAATTAGATGTTTACATTATATGCAAATTAGTTTCTTCGATATTATTAAAATGAAGTACTTATTGTATTAAAGCATTTCGCCGTATTTAAAAAACAATCCGTCGTCTATTAAATTAATATTTCAACAAATAAATAACATAAAATTTGAATATTTGAACAGCTACGCGAAACACGCCATTATTGGTGGTGACACTGGTGACGTCATCGATTATATCAAGCAGTAATATCGCATGCACGTAGTATATAAACATAGAGTTTTAAAGATTTTTATACGTTTTTACCTGTGAATTTTTAATTACTGTTTCTGGGTATGTTTAATTTTATTATGGTAACTATTAAGGGCGTATCATGATATTTAGTTTGTGTATTAGTAACGTTTTTCTGTTTATTTAAAATTTCAAGCATGTCTAACCTATTTCCCTTATTGACATTGTGCAAAAGTTTAATACTACTACCGTTGAAAAAATGGTTTTTATCTGTACAATGTTCTGCGAAATCAGTTAGTTTTTTATTCTCTAAAATAGACTTTTTGTGTTCATTTACCCGTACGTCTAAGCTTCCACCACTCTGACCTATATATAGAGCATCACAATCGTCACAATTTATTTCATATGCTCCCGCCTTCTGTGAGTCTTCAGTTTTTTCTTTGCTGTTAATCAACAAGTGAAATGGTATTAAAGCCAAGTTTTTTTTTATGGGCCGTCTGTCATGCTGACTCCGAGAGCACTGCAGCCATAGAGTCTTACTGTACCACTTCCCAGTCTTATCTGTGTTCGTGCCGGCCATTCCCTACATACCTACAAGTGTTAACTATAGTTCTATGACCGGCCCGTGCGAGTCTGTAGTGAATTTCCTCGCATTCAGGCCAACAACGGTTTCGACACGCGGTGTATTTCGATGATCCGCTCACCCATCGAAACGGTATCCGCTCCGGCCTATGCTTAATTTCAACGAGTCTGTCTAGGTCGGACTTAATACCGATCTGACTCCTCGCCTAAGTTGTTTGTATTCGCGGAAATGGTGTTTATGCCAAGTTTACTTAACCTATTACTAATTAAGTTGCTAATATGTTTTACAAAATTAACACTATGCCACTTTTTATTGTCTTTGGGTGCGTTATAAAAATGTTCCTTTGTTTATTTTTAATTAGCTTGTCTATGAGAGATATGTGATATTCATTGTTTTTTGCTATTATTTAAAGGGTTGTAACTTCTTTTTCAAAATTGACATTACTTAACTTTAATGATAACAATATATGGACATAACTATGAAATGCTGACATTTTTATCTTCCAGGATTGACTATTATTTGCACGTATGAGTCTGTCAGTAAAAGTGGGTTTTCTAAAATTATGGATTTCTAAAATGGGATCTTTTCGTCTCAATGAAATATCTAAAAAGTTTAAAGAACGTTCTATCTATAGAATTAACAAAATGAATGAACTGTGATAATTGTATGTCCGTACCAGTCCATATACAAAACACATAATCCACGTATCTTGCCCAAAAGTGTACACATTTTCTATCAAAAAGGAGTTTGATCCTCGTCCACAATAATCTAAATAATGACATAACACCACGGTAATGTGTCTCAAGTTACCACAAAATATAAAATTGCCGCGATAATTAATGAGTTAACATGTGTCCAATGCACGCGGAAACCGCATAAACATGTGCGTCAATAAAAATTAATTATTACACGGAATATCCTTTAATTCCCAAAAATAACTATACAGCAACGTTAACTCAATAATATGACATCATGTAATAATCAAATATGTTCAAAATATCAAAGGATTAAAGAAATAAACGTAAAAATTCGTTAAAGAATAAGTAAACGATCTTAACTCACCAACGTCAAAAGCGAAAGTAAAGTAGCCTAGATATTTAAAATTGCTTCAGTTCTGTTTCTACCGCGTATGCGCACTTGTTGACTTCACATCGGCATTTCCGTGGGTAATTCAAATTTATGTAGCACGGGTGCTTAAACGAAACAAAAATTTTCGTTACAAAATGTAAAATAAACTCATTTAAAGTGTAGGTAAAATGATATTACTTTAATTTATTAGATAAGAAACATGATTAATGATTATCAATTATTATTCATTTGCATGCGAAAATACAATGTCGTGTGGTATTTACCCATTCTATTGGTGGGAATGGGCATAAGGTATTCATAGGTAATAACATTATAACCTGATAATAGGAATTTATCGAGGAGTTTTGGTTTTTTTTTAAATAAATAAATATAGAAGTAATTATATTAGATATTGTAACTTACGTCGTTCTTATGGGTGGTAAAAGGTGAAGGAAACGACGGGGAGTGGGGGTGCATGTAGTATTTTTGCTTCTTTTTCTATTTACCTAACGAGTATTTCGAAAGAATTTCTTGCGCTAAGGAATAACTTTTTGTTGTAAATTTCAAATAAGGGTTGTTTTTTTATTATATTTCCGAAGTTTTTACTCAATTCCGATAACAAATTCGTATTCAGCACCCCAAAATTAGTTGCACATTTTACCACGGATGGCCCAAAAAGCCCATTTTTTAACATTATTCTGTCTCCTTTAATATACGTGTTCCAAGTACTTGCACAGAGTACGTAACTACACAGAGACGAAAGCAAGCCTTCCCGCCAAAACCTAATTGTGGTGGATTCCGCCATGTTTTAACTGGTATATTAATCAACCTCACATTTGTGTTTACGTTTACTATATTGTCTCATGTCTAGGAATTAATTTCATTTGAATTAAAAAGTAATGTAAACATTAAATTGCCATTAAAGGTAATTAACTATCATGTATCCATATCAATTTTTATGTCATTTTGAATCAGGCAACTGATTTCAACACAGATTTTGTAATACAAAAACTACTTCTGCGTTTAATTGTTAATATTAGTTTACCGATTTTTGTACATGAGAGGTATTGGTCGTTGTACTTGTGTATTCTTTTATAATAGGTAGTTTTAATTTTGTACTACCTTAAACCTCTGATTTGTCTTATATTTATATGTATATAGTAACAAGACACAACAACGAACTTGAATAATATAGTATGTATAGTATAAGAATATAATGCAGTCTTCTACCTCTGTTTATAAATAAAGATTTTCAAGTTACTTCGCAATTAAATTAATACATGAATAAGCAAAAATTGCTTTTTCGTAAAATCGTCGCATAATAGTGTGACATTTCGATTATCATGTGAATATCGAGATGAGAGTCTTTTACGCACGTGAGATTAAAAGTTACATTTTTTACTCAAACAAATCTCTTTTACACAGACAAAATTCTTATGCACGCAAACCAAACAACCAGTGCATAGCAACGACCTAATACCCAACTTGTGTATAGTGATTTAAATAAATTTGTGGTGTTTGAATTTTTGTTCTTTTACTAAAATAAATATTTGACGATTTTACGAAAAATCTTGTTCAATATGTGTTGCGAAAGAAGTGTTTCAGTCAGTTGACATGTCAATCTTCACATTGCATGCCTATAACACCACTATTTCACAACTTATATTGAAGAGAGCTATATTTCCACTCATTTTGGACGGTTGTATGAAAAGATTATTTTGTTCAAACCATTAACTGAGAATTAATATTGTAATAAATAAAATATAAAAAAATTAAAATATTTTATTTTGATTTTTTCCTCAGCGTTGCCCTCAATTCATCAGATCTTCTACACAATGAACATATTTTTCTTAAAATGCTTATTCCTTATCCTTCATAAAAGAATCAGGACACTATTTTCTCACATAAATAATATATTTGTAGCTCATGATCAAAACAAGTAATATTAAGTGCAGGTGCCGAGAGAACGTATATTAATAATAATTACATTTTCACGGTCATTTTGGGTCTTTCGAAAGTTTGATAGGACATAAGGACCCATTCACTTGAAAATAGGCGCTGATTATAAACAATTCAAATAGTAATAGTTTTCTCTGGAATTTGATATTTTGATACGCACTGTTTCTTCAGTGTATACTGAATAACACATTTCTCTCAGTATAGAAATAACTGGTACTGAAGGTCACAGATATTGAGCCATCAAAAATCAAAGGTGCCGCCAAAGCCTTCGTCTCTGTGTAGTTACGTACTCTGTGGTACTTGTGTGACCTTTCATTTAGTAGAGCCACCTCTCCGCTTTCCATCCTTCACTGTTGTATCCATTATTATTATTATCATTATTTCTATGACTACTCTCAGCTTAACATGTATAAACATTACACTAATATACACCAGTTTTCTAAACTTCTAACAATTTTCTTTCATACCCTTTTGCATGACTTCACCTTCAGAATGTGGCATTAAGGACTGCAATTCCGTAGCGTTCTTGCTACAATAATAAATAGTATGTTAGCAGAGCTACCGCGTGAGTGCAGTGTCGGGTAACGGGTATGTATTAAATTACATATTCTTCAGTACTCCCAGGCGATGGCGCAATCTGCCAAGTAATTCTCGGCAGACCGGTCGGTTGATATAGTATTTAATAATGCAGGAGTGCCACTACCGACGCCTGATATTAAGTGTTGCTGGGGCTTCTATTAAGCCCGGCCTGCAATGTGAAGGTAAAGTATTGCTACTGCATAATAAGTGCTCACTTTCAACATTACATGATTCGGTCATAGCGGGAAGGCCTGCAGGACAGGCTCGGTTAAATTGTTGGAGATGCAGCTAACCTTTGACATATTTAATGCTGCACTCTGTGCAATTCCACTGACAAGCAAACATCTAAAACTGGAATTCATTTATTCTGTTTAGGGACAATTACAAATTGTATGACGGTAGTCAGAAGCAGAACTATTCGTTTGGAATAGAATGGAATTGTTTATTTAGTTTTAAATAAATTCAAATTTCAAATTCAAATTTTCTATTTTTTTTACGATTATAACACATAAAGTAAGATATAAATTTGTACACATTAGGATTTAATGAAGGACCATGCATTCTAAATTGCCTCTGAAGCGAATCAGAGAACACATTTGTGTTGTGCATAACTCTTCAACAACATTCTCTGATGTAAAATTAATTTAAATATACAGGAAATTATACTTTTTAATGTTTCAAAAAGTTTTATTAAAACTCTACACGTGTTTCGGCTTATTAGGCCTTTATCAGGAGTACAAGATATTACTAAATTTAAAGTGTGTTCCTTACTTATTTGTACCTAATGGAAAGGTATAAATTATGCAAAGCTTTTAATCTATTTATTATATGCAAAATAATATAAATCCTATCCTATGTAAATATACTTCAAATAGGTTCTTAATGCTAAATTATTTTTTCTGGAATATTATGACCCATAAATAATGTTTGATCACATTTTTATCATCAAAGGATACTAATTTTGCGTTGTTCGGAATTTGTTGTTTTTCCAATTCATAGAAAAAACCAAAAATCTCAAAATTCCGAACAACGCAAAATTAGTATCCTTTGATGTTAAAAGCCTCTTCACGTCCATACCATTACAACCATTATTTGAAATAATAGAAACACTTATTAATCAATCTGATATTGACTTAGAATTAACAAATCAATTAAACATCATAATAAAAACATGTACGAGTCAAAACTACTTTCAATTTAACAATGAAATTTATAAATTAACAGACGGATTACCTATGGGTTCCCCCATATCACCGTTATTAGCTGAAATATTTATGTCAGACTTTGAAAATAGTTTGTTTAACTGCGAAAATAACCTAATATATAATGTATTTTTCTGGACCAGATATGTGGATGACGTGTTTTGTATTTGACAAGGTACAGAAAGATAACTTAATAAATTTTTAAATCTTCTGAATTCATTTCACGATAAAATTCAATTCAAACTCTAGAAATAGAAAATGAGGAAGGTTTAAATTTCTTAGACGTTAACTTGAAAAATAGAAACAACAGCTTAGAGTTTGACATTTACCGTAAACCAACTGGCACAAACACAGTTATTCACAAAAACTCTAAGCAATCATCACAAATAAAAATGGCATCTTTGCATTCATATATTCACCGTCTGCTAACCTTCCCTTTAAATAAGAATAACTTTATGAAAGGAGTAAACACCATTAAAGAAATCGCTAGAAACAACGGTTATAGTGAAAACCTCATAGATGAATTAATAGAAAATAATCAAAAGAAAAAGTTACTTAGAGAATTTTATGCTGATACTCCATAAAGAACTGACATATATAAATGTGTTAATTATAGGCCTAAGATTAGCAATAAAATTAGTCATATACTTAAAAAACTAGGTTGTAAAACTATCTCTGTTAATAAAAATAATCCAGGGAAAATGTTAGTTAATAATAAAAGAGATTTATTAGAAAAAACAGGTGTATATCAATTAAAATGTAATAACTGCGATGCTATATATGTATCGGTCAAACTGGTGGTAAATTAAAAAATCGTCTCGCTGAACATAAAAAATCAATAATGAGTGGTATACATAGCACCGGTATGTCAACACACTGTATAGAAAATAACCATTTTGTTAATTTTAATGAAGTCGAATTACTCCATACAGAAAATAGAGGAAAGAAGTTGGATTTACTAGATCAATTTGAGATCATAAAAGCTGTCAAAAAGCATAAAAATGTAACTAATGATCAAACATTATTTATGGGTCATAATATTCTAGAAAAAATAATTTAACAATAAGAACTTATTTATAGTATATTTACATAGGATAGGAGTTATATAGCTATTTTGCATATAATAAATAGTTTAAAAGCTTTGCATAATTTATACCTTTCCATTAGTTATAAATAAGTTAGGAACACATTTTAAATTTAGTAATATCTTGTACTCTTGATAAAGGCCTAATAAGCCGAAACGCGTGTAGAGTTTTAATAAAACTTTTTGAAACATTAAAAAGCATAAATTCTTGTTTATTTAAATTATTGAAGAATGTTTCACAAGGAACCAACCGTAGAATCAACCCAATGTATTAAAATTAATTTGTGCAACTTATTATTAATCATTCGCTTTTATACAGGGAGTTTAATTAAAACTATTGTTGTTATTGCTGGAGTAATATCATATAGCAACAGCAAACATGTCTTTTTAGCTAGATTTAAGAAAAGACTGATGAATAATTTGTAATTATTTCTTATAAAATTTT
This sequence comes from Stenurella melanura, assembly GCA_963583905.1. Classification (NCBI taxonomy): domain Eukaryota; kingdom Metazoa; phylum Arthropoda; class Insecta; order Coleoptera; family Cerambycidae; genus Stenurella; species Stenurella melanura. The sequence goes on along the minus strand of OY757315.1, from coordinate 38,993,748 downwards.
TACATTCTATATTAAATTTTTTAATTTTAGAGTCTAGTTTTGAGTGGCAGGATATTATAAAATTGAGGAGCAAAATATGTTATCTATCTCTGAGTATGCAATTTAGTTTGAAAAAGAGCTTTCAGTAATTTATTTGTTATTGTTCTAGTTTGATAATTATGACAGATATGGATGCTAATTTTTCACCGTGAAATTTAAACAGCCGTATACATAGAGATTTCTAATATTCGTTATATTCGTTTGTGTATATAGTCTTTTTTTTTAATTTTATTTAGTATAATAATTGACACATGGCAAGGTTATACAATGCATTCATTATTGTATACTCATCCCCAAACCACTATACAGTATCTTAGTTAGTAGACTCGACTAAGGCATTGTATAAAATCTTTACTAGTTTATTGCATACTATGGATTTTAAGAGATAATTTATGAAACAGTTTGCGAAGTTTCATTGCTATAAAATGACTATGATCATTCCACCTCAGATGTTGATCAATAATAACATAAATATTTAGCGAATTTCATCTTCTTTATTTCCGGGCAATTGCAATTTGTGCTACAATTTTTTTTACGAATTTTCAGTGTGGGTTGATCTACAGCTGAAGTGGAGAAAGTTAAAATATAGGATGTTCCATTTAGCCCAGGGTCGATCTGAAGCTTTATATAGGAAACCATGAACAAATTAGAGGCAAGTTGAAATTTGGTATACAAGTTTGTATTGGGGTCCTTAAAATACCACCAAACCACACCGGTAATCCTCAGTGCCTCTCGCCCCTAAGTATCCCCCGAAAGGGGTGAAAAACGGACTTTTTTTAGTTTTTTGGCAATAGCCTAAAAAGAAAGTTATATACGAAAAAATATGAAGATTGAAAAATTAAAGAGCTTAAAATTTCCAATAAAATCACATTTATATTTTGCTCTACTAGGGCTGGAGTTATGATATTGTTAATAATTGGTTATTTTGTAAAAAATGTATACAGATACTTTTTTCTAATTCTTTAGGACTTCCTGCCACATGCATTTTTTTCTTTTTAACCGGTGCTCAGAGAATCTACAAAATATCACAATTAACCAGTATGTTACTGGTAAATAACCTCTACGCCTTTGACTTTCACATCCAAGGATCAGTTAGAGGTTGCTTTTTTTAAACAAATAATACAAATAAGTATAAAAGCTTTATATTAAATATTTCGCCGACGTTTCGGAAATCTAATCTGTTTCCTTTTTCAAGGCTTTTTTTGAAAAATCTTTTTTGCTGTGTATGATAAATACACAGCTCTAAGAATGTTTGTGATATTCAATATCCATAGATACTGTTGATATAGTTAACAGTTTTTTTAATTTTTATACAATGTTAAGTTTGTGAAGTTCTTCTTTTAACATTGGCAACCAGTTTTTTCTTTTTTTGCTATCCTCCTCTTTTGTTAAGATATTTGCCGAGTTTGGACCTCTGAATTTCATTTTCTCTGATATAATTTTTATGTTAGCCCAATCTTACACTAAACGGAAACCATGAACAATGACTCACCCACGTAATGTTTGTTGCACTCACACGGAATACTATAATACTATAGATCTTAAAGTGTTGTTTGTTTGAAATGCCGTCCTAATATCAAATCTACCACCGATACGGCGCAACTTTTCGGATAATCCGGATACATAAGGAATTAACGCTGTGTGACGTTTTTCAGGATTTTGTCGTACCTGATTATTATTTTCAATATTTATGAAACTTTTATCGACAAAACCCTCAGGGTATTGGTTATTTATAAGAACTTCTTTTATAAACCGCTTCTCATTCTTTAGTATTTCATCATTAGAAGAAATGATTTTGGCCCAATCCTACAGACATTTTATAACACCTCTCTTAACGTGCATCGAATGATTTGAGTTGAAATTTAAATAACTGTTGGTATGTGTTGGTTTTCTATAAACACTGGTTTCAATTGTACCATTTACTGGTTGCCAATGTTAAAAGAGGAACTTCACAAACTTAACATTGCATAAAAATTTAAAAAACTGTTAACTATATCAACAGTTCTATATAAATAATAAGTATCTATGGATATTGAATATAACAAACATTCTTAGAGCTGTGCATTTATCATACACAGCAAAAAAGATTTTTCAAAAAATGCCTTGAAAAAGGAAACAGATTAGATTTCCGAAACGTCGGCGAAATATTTAATTTCAAGTTTTTACACTTATTTGTATAGCAACTTCTAACTGATCCTTTGCGTGAAAGTCACAGGCCTAGAGGTACCAGTAACTTACTGGTTAATTGTGATATTTTGTACATTTCCCGAGCATCGGTTAAAAAGAAAAAAATGCATGTGGCAGGAAGTCCCTTAGAATTAGAAGAAATTAGCCACAAATAACATTTAGACAATATTTGGTATGCCATTTAAAACATTCTTACGTCAATAAATTAGAAATAAACAGCATACCAGTGAAGTACTATATTTCCAATTTTATACTTTATTTTGTAGTATATGTAATATATCCAAAGACAGATTGAGGACCTTAATTTCGACATTTTTCATTTCCGCATACATCAAAAATAGAACAAGTACCGATTTGAGTAACGTCAGATACATTCTCTACCAGCAGTATGTAGCAAATTAAAGTTTAAATAAAGATTTTAATCTGGCTTCACTTCCACCGACCATAAATTCAACTCATTACCATGCATTTAGAACATTTCATCAGGTAAGTCCAGCAACCCTACATACACATCTTGTTTACGTGTATGATTAACTTTTAGGTTCAAGCATGGTTGAATAATAGCTTACCACTCCGGGACTGGGGATGTATTTCTACTGATTCCGGAATCTGTCCAGTCCAGATGAATTGAGATATAGCCCCCCAGTGGATACGTAAAAGAATATTTTGCAACTGTTCATCAGGTGGTTGCAAAAATGCATGCTCATATCAAAAATGGGCCTAAAGTGTACCTTATTGGCATGTGGACAGTGTAGTGATATTACCTGGTCGCTTTGAGGATTTACAGGCGGAAGACGTCATCTAAATATGCAGATAAATTATATTGGATAATAAGTAATTAAAAACATACATTATATTCACAAATGTGTATTTTTACAAAATACCCAATTATTAAAGATATCATAGTTCCACTACTGGTAAAGCAAAATACAACTACTAAATGGGATTTGATAGGAAATTATGCACTTTAATAGCATATTTGCCTTCATTAATAGAATTAGTTTTATATACCAGCCCAACTGACAGTGATCATGGATTATACTTTCAATAGGAGCAATTTAATATCCCTGAGTACAGATTCCCTGAGGGTCAGTTGTATAAAAAGTTGTAATACCTTGAACTGTCAAAAGCTTGTACAAAGACATTAAGTTAGAACAACATCTTATACAAATTTCCTACACAGAAACTGCCTCAGTAGTCATGGCTAAATGTAGGAACAATATGGTGGTTTTGCCAGACCCAGACTATTTAAAATTATATTATATTCTTTCGTATATAGCTTTGTTTTTAAGATATTGCCAAATAACTAGAAAAAGTCTGATTTTCACCCCTTCCGGGGGTTGTTTAGGGGTGATAGGCACGGCGGATTGCCGGTGGGGTTTAGTGATATTTTAAGGACTCCAATACAAACTTATATAAGTACCAAATTTCAGCAAGTCTCTAATTTGTTCATGGTTTGATTGGATCGATCTTGGGCTAATTTAAAATAATAAAGTTAGGTGATACATCCGGTGTAAGCGGAAGTAACACATACATGAAAATGTTCTCGTTAGATCTGCCATATCTGAAAACCCCCTTACACCAATTTTTAAATTTCTAAGCTCGACAGATTCCGAGAAACGTCTCATACCTGTGAATGACCCTGTATATACACACCTACACCTACACTTTGTTCATCTTTTTATCAAACTGATTATTCGAAAATAAAATGTCTACGATGATTATAAGAGAATATTACCAAATTGTATTACACCTATCTAAACTAAATACATTAACAGCATGGTAGTATAACTTATTTCAGCACTGTCATATTAACATGTCCAGCCCTGTAGCTAAGCCGTTCTTGACTATATAGGCACCTAAGAAACTGTGAGACGTTCCACCTGTCAGACAATATGCGCCCCTTCTGCTTCACTTGATTAAAATTAACAAATTATGATTGTGCTAAATATTCTCATCTTCACCTGAAACGCAATTAAGAGTTAGTTAAGAGGTCACGCAAGGCTTTTGTACCCTGTCTCTAACGCTGGCCGAAACTATGAATGTTATGATAAAACTATTAATTCTAACACGGAATGTAGAGAAGAATTTAGTTATTATTTCTATCTGGCGTCTTTTATATTTTAAAGTATAATCATTTTAATTGCAGTTTACAAACTATAAAATAAAGAAACTATTTCGTACATGAAAGCGAATAAAACACATTCTGTCTAATAACGCATTATAAAGCCACATGTAAAATGTAAAGTTAAAAGCTATTTTTTGGCATTCGGTAATTAGACAAACAGACAACTAAAGATTTGTTTTTACTTTTGTATGTATAAGATATTCATTAGAATTTACAGACGACTTCAGTTTTGAATAAAAAGTGGTTTGTGTAACGTTTAATAATAAATGTTCTGATCACCACGAACCACAGTCTACAGACAGTAGAATAGAAAACAAGTTTCGGGAATCTGGATATCTAAAAGATATAACAAAATTTAGCAGAACTCCTAGATTTGATGAGAAAAAATAATTAGATGTACTGGAAGAGATTGAGGAAAATCCGAATAAACTAACTAGACAACTTCATCGATTCTGCGATATTTAGAGAAAGAATATTTCTAAACTTAAGTTAGTTCAAGATTTAAATTAGAATGATCCTGATCGAAGGCAAGAATTCTGTGAATTGATGATGAACAAAGTGCAGATAGACTTGCGGTTAATAAACAAAATCCGTTTTTCTGATGAAGCAGATATAATCCTAATTGGATGATGGAGGCATCGATACACACAATGGAGTGTTCCTGTGGAGTTTTTGGTGCTACATAGGAGCCAAAATATTCAAAATTGAGCATTATGGCCATGGAGGCTTTTGTTCATGATGACAAAAGCTACAATGTACCCAAAATTCAGACGACTCTACCGAAACCCATTTCCAATAAGGCTTGTACGGGTGTAAATTTGTTGATAAAATTCCGTAGTTGGTACTTTCCTTGGTTACATCGTCAGCAATTTATTATTTTTTAAACCAGTGTATATTCTTACAATATTTTGAGGCTGCTGATGCCTCATTTTGTAAAGATATACATTTTAATTCAATTAACTAAATGGAAAAGAATACGAAAGAGGTTAAATAAAATCACTTGCGAATTTTAATTCTAATATGAAGTACAAAAATAGAAATTATAAAGCCAATGAAACTTAGATTTTATAATTTGTGTTATGAATCTTTTTGATTCATCTCACTTCCTTTTATTTCTTCAAGACCAGTTTACCCTCAAAGATCGAACTTTCTTCTTATTATTTATTTTATTTATTTATTTATTTATTGCATACACTGTTCAACAGGTAAGATACCCAATTACAGTACAGGAATAAAGGCATACAAAGCATTAATTACATAATATACAACAACATAGAAAGAAAGTAAAATGAAGAAAAAAATTACTTAAATGTACGAACTATGAATAACTAATGATACGAAGAAAGAGAAAAAAATAACATGGGAAATGTTTAAATATAAAAACTATATATACATATATACACATATGTGATTCAAAGCAAATTAAGAAAAACAAAGACACTCGCTGGTTATTTAATTTAGAACATTTTGTTTTATGTCACTAAGGCTGCAATTAAAAATATCGAAGTCGTTACATAATTTGTTAGAAGTACTGCAAATCGTATATAAAGGTGAATTATTTAGTACGTTGGTACGCGGCGTAGGTAAATAGAACACTTGGTGATTACGAGAGGTTAATCTGGGAACGTGAAAATTAAGCTTACTAATTATTTCGGGTGCGTCAAAATCATTGTGTAGTAATTTAAACAAAAATACTTGAGAAAAGTACGTACGCCTATCCTCAAGAGTAGTCATAGAATATCTTTTAAGCAAGTTACTGTGCGGAAAACCAATCACTGGATAGGTACCGTCGGATTTGAACCACAGTAATTTAAGAAATCTACGTTGAACTGCCTCCAAGTTATTCTTGTGAACATCATAACTGGAACTCCAAATTAGCGATGCGTACTCAAGTTTCGATCTGACGAAGGATTGATAAAGAACTTTCAGAGTATCAGTATTAGTGAACTCTCGACTAGTACGAACGATGAATCCAAGGGCTTTGGAGGCTTCGGACACAATGGTATCGATATGATCAGTGAAGGATAATTTACTATCAAAAATTACGCCGAGGTCGCGAAATGTTATAGGTCTTTGAAGTATGACATTATCTAACCTGTAATCAAAAATAAAAGGTGAGGTTTTTAAAGAAAAGGACATTACGTTACATTTACTAGGATTCATGAATAATTTATTTACTATACACCAGGTGTTTATTTTGTCAAGAGAAGTCTGAAGTTGAAAACAGTCATCGATTTCATCAATTACTGTGAAAATGTTTAGATCGTCGGCATATAAAAGGTGAGGCAAATTAATTTCGTTCACTATGTCGTTAATAAATATGTTAAAAAACAAGGGCCCCAGAATAGATCCCTGGGGAACTCCAGATGTGGCAGCAAATTCGATCGATTTGAACCCATTTAATGCAACGTACTGACGCCTATTCATTAAATAAGATTTAAACAAAAGGAGCAAAGAATATGAGAAGCCGATTTTTTCTAATTTATTAAGTAACAACTGGTGATCAAGTCTATCAAACGCTTTGGAGAAATCGGTATATATGACATCTACCTGCCCACGTTCATCTAGGGATTCAGAAATATATTGAGTTGCACAGAATAAATTTGTTGTTGTTGAACGCCCTTTCATAAATCCATGTTGATTAATAGAGATTTTGGTGTTAATCGAATGATATATTCTATCATGAAGTAATATTTCTAAGACTTTACAGAAGTTACAAATTACAGAGATTGGTCTGAAGTTCTCAATATCTAGTTTGTTTCCCTTTTTGAAGATGGGACATACTTTGGAATATTTCCATAGGTCAGGAAATAGGCAGTTTTTTAAGATTAAGTTCCTTTAATAAAAAAGTTGGAATGGAATCAGGACCGGTCGTCATTTTGGGTTTAATTCGTTTTAGAGCCCGAATAACCTCATCTTCACTGAAAGAGTTTATGCTAACAATAGGGTTATTGTTAGGTATATCGGTCTCAAAGTGATGTTCCTCGATATCTAATGAAGACTCATTATAAGATTGACCGAAATAATTGGCAAATGCATTTAGTATATCAGAGGGATTGTTTAGCGAAGATCCCTCGAAGAACATCTCTTCAGATACACTGGCCGACCCTTTTCTACTTTTGATGAAAGCCCAAAATTTATTGGGATCATTTTTTATATTGTCTTCAGAGTTCTGCACGAAATTTCTGTAGGCTAAATTGGTATCATATTTTATTTCCCTTCTGATGTTTTTGAGGTTATTGTGTATAAGTGGATCACTGGTTCTTGCATACTGTCTCCTAAGACGTTCTTTAAGGCTAATTTTTTTATGATACTGCCATTAAACCACGGAGGATATCTACCGCTACGAGAAGTCGATTTCTTAGGTACACAAGATTCAAATACAGAGTTAAGTTTGTTGTAAAAATGAGTGCATGCATGATTGACGTCATTAAAAGAAGAGAGGGAGGACCAGTCTATGTTGAGAAGGTTTTCATACAATTTGGAGAAATCACATTTGCGGAAATTATAACTAACGTCATGATTGGTTGGAAAATTATTAATAAGGTTCTTAACAGTACTTATTTCAGTTGATATTATCAGAGCAGGGTGATGAAAATCTTCATTAGTTAACGGATCAGGAGATTGAGATACATCACAGTTTTTGTTGTGTAATACTAGATCAAGAATATTGTCATTGCCATTAAATATTGAGTTGTATTGAGATAAATTATTAGTGTCTAGAAAATTATTCAAGGCTCTAATTTGGGCGTTAAATTTTGAGTCTTTTAGGTAAGATGATTATCATACATAATATGCATGTTCTATATTTCGCGCATCGGTGTATTTGCTTACATGCGTCGATGTGAACAACTCTATGAAAATACATAATTGTCCCTAGCGCATCCGCCATTTCTTGAAATTTTCCATTTCAATCACAAATATGATGTGCCTTTTGGGGAGGGAGGTTTAGAAATTCCGGAATTGTAAATTTGTGTCATATATGATTAATGAAAAATCTAAGGAGCCTAACTTGTGAGCTTCTTACATCGTATTTATTAAGGTGGAGAAAAGAAGAACTGTTTACTATATCTAATTATAAGGGACTACGTAAGTGATGATTTCTTACGACTATATTTTAACTAGTTTATATTTCGTTGTGACCTTCCCTGAACCCATTGTGATCCTCGTCTCGATGATTTCAAGAGTCGATCATTAAATAAAAAATAAACAAAATCCGTTTTTCTGACGAAGCAGATATAATCCTAATTGGATGATGGAGGCATCAATACACACAATGGAGTGTTCCTATGGAGTTTTTGGTGCTACATAGCAGCCAAAATATTCAAAATTGAGCATCATGGCCATGGAGACTTTTGTTCAGGATGACAAAAGCTACAATGTACCCAAAATTCAGACGACTCTACCGAAACCCATTTCCAATAAGGTTTGTACGGGTTCCTTTCGAACTTGAACTCGAAGAGGCCAAAAAGAATTTAAATCTGAAAATATTCAGTCGAAATATTGTGCAAGCCAATATAGCTCAGTCTTCCGGGGTTTTAAGGCATCACTAAATATTACATGGCTGAATTTTTCAGAACAAATATTTTTTTGTTTGTAGAATACGATAAAAAACAGTTTGCAGCTGTGAGGTGCCCGCGACCCCTAAAAAATCGAAAATATTGACCGAAATTCGGTTCTTGGCCAATAACTTGAAAAATAAAAATATGCATGAAAAAATCGGTAAAGGTATTTACACAGAACTTCCCTCGTTATTTGTGCATGGCGGTCACTCTAAAAAATTAATAATTACGAAATGACATTGAGAATAATAATCGGACTATAGTTATTGCTATTATTACAAAGAAAACTTGATAAGTTTTGGTCAAAAAAATATACAGATTGCTCATCCAACAGCAAAAGTTCAATACTAAATAGCAGGTGCCACATAAGGCAGGCTTCGTCTATTCTATTCTATACTAGTGGTAAAAATAGTTTAAGATTTAAAAATTATGTATTTTTTTTAAATGGGTTTAGAATGTCATGAAACGTGAAACTTTCAAATTTGAGCAAAAAAAGTTTCCATCTATTCTAGTGTTAATTTTTTTTCCAAACTGGTAACAAAACGTTGCAAAATTTTTGTTTACAAAATTGGTTTGGAATGTCATGAAACGTGGAAATTTTAAATTTGAGCAAACCAATGTTTTCGTCTATTCTATAGTAGGGATAAATAGATTAAAAATGTTTACAATTTTTTTTTCAAATTTTTCAAAAACATTTTTAAATTCTTTTGAATAGTTTTAGAATGCCATGGAAACGTGGATAGTTTAAATATGACCTTACGCAAAATCATTCTGGATTTTCAAGGAGTTACCTCGGTGACTTGAGAAGCGGTTAAGAAAACATTTTACAAACAAACAAAACATTTTTACATATGAACAAAGAAAAAAAAATTCTATCTTGGTGGTAAAATGTTTTTAAAATAGTAAACAAAATTTCTAATTTTTCTTTTAAATAGATTTAGAACGCTATGAAACCTGGAAATTTTAAATTTGAAGAAATAAAAAAAAATTCCATCTATTTTAGTGGTAAAAAAAATTCAAAAATGTTGGTAAAAATAAATTTCAAAAAATGTTCGAAATTTTTTTTTAAATCAGGCTTAGAATGCCATGAAACGTGGGAATTTTAAATTTGAAGAAAGGAATTTTTTTTTTCATTTTAGAAAAAATTTTTTCAAATATGTTGGTAAAAAAAATTTAATTTTTTTTTTCTTTGAATTAGGCTTAGAATGCCATGAAACGTAGAAATTTTAAATTTTCAAAATTTTTTTTTTCTGAAATAGGTTAAGCGTGTCATGAAACGTGGAAATTTTAAATTTGAGCAAAAAAAATTTTTTTCATTATTTATACCCGTTAGACGGTCCACCCTGTATATTTTCCAGTGAAATTTCTACCATTTCTTCGCTGACAGTAGCGTCAACTACCTACCAAATTTGACTGCTCTCCGTCAAGTATTTTTTTAGTAAATACACCAACAGACAGACAGACAGACAGACAGACTGACGGAATTGAAAAACCTATATTTTCGGAATCTACGTGTTCTTAAACGTCAAAATCCGAAAAAATCTCGGAGGGTGATTTTTTCTCGAATACAATACTTCCCTTCGGTATGCGAGGGAAGTAAAAAATAATAGCAGTAGGCGATAGAGGGGGAAATTTCACATCACAAACGTACATGAAGTTTTTTTGTACGATCAAAAATATAGGCTTCAGATTTTTATGTTTAACGCGCTACGCTAAATTTGTTGAAAGCTTTGAACTAATTAATGAAATTGAGTTCAACAAAGCTTAAATAAAAGAAGAAACATATGACGGTTGGATTATTATATTTTTAAATATAAAAATGAATGTATGTAGTAATCGTATGTATATATATGAAGTTGGAGTGTAAAGAGATTTCTGATGAAGTCGGTGAAAGCTCTACCATTTCAACAATTTTTGAGATAGAAACCTGTAACTTTCATATATTATTCTTGTAGTAATGTATAAAAATGTGAAATGTGAAAAAATAAAAGAAAAATTTCTCTTGGCTCCAAAATTCGTAAATATAGGGGTAAAATAAACGTTAGTAACTTTTTTTTTATTATTTTACATTCCTATCCATCGGATCTTTTATAAATTACTTTAAGAGTAATATATGAAAGTTTCAGATTATTATCTTGAGAATTGTAGAAATGGCTTTTACCGGTTTCATCGGAAATCTCTTTATATTCCGACTTCATACATACAACATAAAATGATTGTATATGGAATAGTACATCATTTCCATATACAATCATTTTATATTTTAAAATTTGATAATCCAATAGCCACATGTTTCTCGTTTCATTTAAACTTTGTTGATCTCAATTTTATTAATTAGTTCAAAAGTTACAACAAATTTAATACGTAGCGCGTTCAAGACCGCGCACGCTACGCGAGCCGTACTTATGTGACACCGCGTTCCATTCTCGTGCGTTAAACAAAAAAATCTGACGCCTACATTTTTTATCGTACAAAAGAACTTCATATACGTTTTTGATATGGAATTTCCCCCACTATTGCCTAAGGCTAATTAATTTTTTGACATATTTTTCAAATTTTTCGAGTTATTGGATTAATTTCGGACAATATTTTCGATTTTCTTAGGGGTCGCCGGCACCTTACAGTTGTAAACTTTTTTTGTCGTATTCTACACCAACAAAAATACTTATTCTAAAAGTTTCAGCCAAATAACATTTACTGATATGTTGGTAAGGCACACTTAACAGTGATGGTTATCTAAATTGTTTTACGAACTATTTGGTGCCTACATGAAAGCTACTTTTTCCTAATGCTAAATATCCAAATGAAACAAAGAGTTGTAATTGGTATCAACAAGATAGAGCTCCACCGCATTACTCACATACAGTGGGAAATTATTTCAACGAAGTTTTCCCTAACAGATTGGAAGACATGGAACTGTTGAATCGACACCACGATTTCCTCATTACATTTTATGGAGCTATTTAAAATGGAAGGCGGAACCTTCGTTGGTCCTATAGTGGCCCCTTAAATGATTCATTGAATTTTAGGAAGTCAATTAAAAAAAACTAATTTTTCTAACCTGAATGGTCTAAGAGATATAAATTTATAATGGACCCTTGCATCTATAAAACTTAAGAGAAAAATTGACATATATCAAAAACTATTACAAATAAGTACCGACAACCTGAACACTTTATAGTCAGAATTTAATTCCGAATTAAAAAAAAAACTGGGTGTGTCCATTTAAAAAACAAGGGTAGCATTAACTTCCGGTATTTCCAGAAGTGCCGCCATTTTCAAATTATGATTTTCAGACTCGCAATGGTCGACAATGGTAGGGCATCAAATCTTAAATGTTCATTTGCAAGTGGGAAATATTCTAATGGTCACCTTAAAAGAATCACTGTATATATTACTTTTTTATTAATATACATATTAAATAGATTCTATATTTCTAAGTCATAAGTAAAATACCTAGTGCAGTAAGAATTCCCAGTTTCCTGTTAGAATTATTTAAAATACACTGATGTTAACAATTTGTTCTGCATAAAAATATATTGTTTTCCCCGGCGCCTGCGCCATTTCTGTAATTGTTCGTTTTAATTGGATAAAACTAGATTTTTTGACCAGTAAAATTTTGAAATTCTGAAGTTCTTTAGCTTTGGGTTATGCAGATTTAGGTACCAAAATGCAATAACAATGAGCCTAATCAAGGAATTTCCCACCGATAAGCTGGAATTTTTTATTAAATCTGATGAAAATCCGTAGTGGTGGTACTTTTCTTGGTTACATCGTCAATAATTTATTAATTTAAATATACAGGAAAATTATGCTTTTTAATGTTTCAAAAAGTTTTATTAAAACTCTGCACGTGTTTCGGCTTATTAGGCCTTTATCAAGAGTACGAGATAATACTAAATTTAAAATGTGTTCCTTACTTATTTATACCTAATGGAAGGTATAAATTATTCAAATCTTTTAATCTATTTATTACATGCAACTAGTTATATGATTCCTATCCTATGTAAATATACTACAAATAAGTTCTTAATGTTAAATTATTTTTTCTAGAATATTATGACCCATAAATAATGTTTGATCATTAGTTACATTTTTATGCTTTTTGACAGCTTTCATGATCTCAAATTGTTCTAGTAAATCTAACTTCTTTCCTTTATTTTCTGTATGGAGTAATTCGACTTCATTAAAATTAACAAAATGATTATTTTCTATGTAGTGTGTTGACATACCGGTGCTATGTATACCATTCGTTATTGATTTTTTATGTTCAGCGAGACGGTTTTTTAATTTACGACCAGTTTGACCGATATATATAGCATCGCAGTCATTACATTTTAATTGATATACACCTGTTTTTTCTAATAAATCTCTTTTGTCTTTATTATTAACTAACATTTTCCCTAGATTATTTTTATTAACAGAAATAGTTTTACATCCTAGTTTTTTCAGTTTATGACTAATTTTATCACTAATCTTAGGCCTATAATTAATACATTTATATATGTCAGTTCTTTGTGGAGTATCAGCATAAAATTCTTTAAGTAACTTTTTCTTTTGTTTATGTTTTATTAATTTGTCTATGAGGTTTTCACTATAACCGTTGTTTCTAGCTATTTCTTTAATGGTGTTCACTTCTTTCATAAAATTATTCTTATTTAAAGGGAAGGTTAGCAGACGGTGGATAAATGAATAAAAAGATGCCATTTTTATTTGTGATGATTGCTTAGAGTTCTTGTGAATGTCTGTGTCAAGAACTCTAAGCAACCATCACAAATAAAAATGGCATCTTTTCATTCATTTATCCACCGTCTGCTAACCTTCCCTTTAAATAAGAATAATTTTATGAAAGAAGTGAACACCATTAAAGAAATAGCTAGAAACAACGGTTATAGTGAAAACCTCATAGACAAATTAATAAAACATAAACAAAAGAAAAAGTTACTTAAAGAATTTTATGCTGATACTCCACAAAGAACTGACATATATAAATGTATTAATTATAGGCCTAAGATTAGTGATAAAATTAGTCATAAACTGAAAAAACTAGGATGTAAAACTATTTCTGTTAATAAAAATAATCTAGGGAAAATGTTAGTTAATAATAAAGACAAAAGAGATTTATTAGAAAAAACAGGTGTATATCAATTAAAATGTAATGACTGCGATGCTATATATATCGGTCAAACTGGTCGTAAATTAAAAAACCGTCTCGCTGAACATAAAAAATCAATAACGAATGGTATACATAGCACCGGTATGTCAACACACTGCATAGAAAATAATCATTTTGTTAATTTTAATGAAGTCGAATTACTCCATACAGAAAATAAAGGAAAGAAGTTAGATTTACTAGAACAATTTGAGATCATGAAAGCTGTCAAAAAGCATAAAAATGTAACTAATGATCAAACATTATTTATGGGTCATAATATTTTAGAAAAAATAATTTAACATTAAGAACTTATTTGTAGTATATTTACATAGGATAGGAATCATATAACTAGTTGCATGTAATAAATAGATTAAAAGATTTGAATAATTTATACCTTCCATTAGGTATAAATAAGTAAGGAACACATTTTAAATTTAGTATTATCTCGTACTCTTGATAAAGGCCTAATAAGCCGAAACACGTGTAGAGTTTTAATAAAACTTTTTGAAACATTAAAAAGCATAATTTTCCTGTATATTTAAATTATTGAAGAATGGTTCACAAGGAACCAACCGTATAATCAACCCAATGTAATAATTTATTGTTTTCTAAACCACTGTATAAATTCTTACAATATTTTAATGCTGTTGATGTCTCATGTTGTAAAGATATACATTTTAATTCAATTAACTAAATGGAAAAGAATACGAAAGAGGTTAAAAAAAATCACTCGCGAATTTTAATTCTAATATGAAGTACAAAAATAGAAATAATAAAGCCAATGAAACTTACATTACTTACACATCCACGTAGTGGATTGGAAGTATAGTAATCGCAAAAAAAAAATCAAAAATTTTTATTCATGAAATAGGTTTAGAATGTCATGAAACGTCGAGATTTAAAATTTGAGCGAAAAGAAATATTTTCCGTCTGTCTGTCTGAAGATATCGGGTGACGGGTTGGGGGGTAAATATGGGTAAATAGGGGGAAATATGTAAAGCAAGCTGGTAAGACTACAGAAACTAGAAATTTGATGTATGTACTACAAGCCAAGGCCTCAAAATTGTATGTAATATTTTTCATCCCCCCACCACCACTGCCCCACTCCATTAATAAAGGGGTTAATAAAATAAAATTGGGGGTTAAGTAGGGGTAAAGAGGGGAAAATAAGTGAAGCAAGCTGGTAAGAGTACAGGAACTTGAAATTCGGTGTATCGACTAGAAGCCAAGGTCTAAAATTATTTATAATATTTTTCAAGCCCCCACCACCCCTATTCCATTATTAAAGGGGTTGATAAAATAAAACTGAGATATTCACTTGAAAGGTACACGTATGTATTATAACATCTGAAACTATATTATATTTTGAGATGATTCCGTTGAAGGGTTGGGAGTTAAATAGGGGTAAATAGGCAAACGAGTAAAGCAAGCTGGTAAGAGTACAAAAACGTGAAATTCGTTGTATGTACTAGAACTCAAGGTCTCAGATTATTTATAATATTTTTCAACTCCCCACCACCCCTACTCCATTATTAAAGGGGTTGATAAAATAAAATTGAGATATTCACTTGAACTTTGGCACACGTATGTATTATCACGACATCTGGAACTTGATTATATTTTGAGATGCTTCCGTTGAAGGGGTGGGGGTTAAATAGGGGTAGATATGGAAACATGAGCAAGCTGGTAAGAGTACAGAAATTTGGGATTTGGTGCATATACTAGAAGCGAAGGCCTCAGATTTTTTTATAATATTTTCCATTCCCCCGCCATCCCCACTTCCTTATTAAAAGAGTTAATAAAATTAAATTTAGATTTTCACTTGAAATTTACTCCATTATTAAAGGGGTTGATAAAGTTAAATTGAGATATTTACTTGAAGTTTGGTAGACGTATGTATTATAATGACATCTAGAACTAGATTATATTTTGAGATGATTCCGTTGAAGGATTGGGGGTTAAATAGGAATAAATAGGGGAAAATAAGTAAATCAAGCTGGTAAGAGTACAAAAATTTAGGATTTGGTGTATACGCCTCAGACATCTTTTTAATATTTCTCAGACCCCACCACCTCCGCTCCAATATCAATGGGATTGATAACATAAAATTGAGATATTCACTTGAAAGTTAGTACATATATGTATTGTAATGAGATCTGATTGAGATGATTCCATTGAACGGTGGGAGGTGGTAGGTTGTGAATAGGAGAAAATAAGTAGGATAAACAACAAACTTTATTGTTAACGTATATGGTAGAAACCAACGCCTCAAACTTTTCTATGACACCTGTCCCAAATATTGTTAAAATTCCTTGACCAATAATTTCCACATACTAGAGTGCAAATCTAGTCAAGATGTTTTCTTTAAAATGACTTGGATGAAAAATCTAGATATGGAAGTAGCGATTCCTTAGGCAGCGGTTTTTTATAATTTATATTATGAATCTTTTTAATTCATCTCACTTCCTTTTATTTCTTCAAGACCAGTTTACCCTCAAAGATCAAACTATTTTCCTATTATCATACATAATATGCATGTTCGATATTTTTACGCAATAAATGTAATTTAGCACAATAAAAAAATCCCAATTTTCAAATAAAATTATGGCATACATCGCGCATCGGTGTATTTGCTTACATGCGTCGATATGAACAACTGTATGAAAATATATAATTGTCCCTAGCGCATCCGCCATTTCTTGAAATTCTCCATTTCAATCACAAATATGATGTGCCTTTTGGGGAGCGAGGTTTAGAAATTCCGGAATTGTAAATTTGTGTCATATATGATTAATGAAAAATCCAAGGAGCCTAACTTGTGAGCTTCTTACATCGTATGTATTAAGGTGGAGAAAAGAAGAACTGTTTACTATATCTAATTATAAGGGACTACGTAAGTGATGATTTCTTACGA